>OX645060.1:173565062-174815062 GCA_951905685.1 Eumerus sabulonum | reverse complement strand
AGGGAAGACTGTTCCACGTAAGATTCATTCTTTGGTTTTTGTACATTTATCTACACGAGAGTTTGATTCCAAGAAGTGTTATGCGGGGTTATTTGTAGACATTACAAGTTGTTGATCACAGTATTGCATAGTGTGGGATTTCGCGGATTTACATACTGTAAAGCTATGTCCGGTTCAGACACTCTTACCAAGAATTATGCAGGATGACGAACGGTAGAGAACATACATATTTGACCGTTTTGCCAGATTGTTAGAGCTAAGAATCGACAATTCCCCAAAAATTCCACCCAACGCAAAGCCAATGCAGGTTTTGAAGTCGTTTGTGGAGGGTCACCGGCATTTGAACTTGATCGCTGGCGTTGGATATTTTCGTATTTAATCCATTATTTATCGGCCGTTATATTACGTTTCATATGGTTAATATTCACTATTCGTTGCCTCCGCTATCCGGCGTTCGCCTACAACATTTTCAACGTACACTTTCCCGATGCTTCGGCATGTTTTTGCAGAGTTTACACTTTTTTTCTTTATAGCGAAAAAAGCATGACAGCGTATTTCTTCATATATTTCACGTATTACAATTCTGGGCACGCGAAAATGTAGTCTGGAATGTCATCTTCAAGTTCAACATTCTTCGACTGAATTGAATTACCCAATACATACATATGTATTTAGGCATCAACATCATCTGGTGACAAAAAGTTTCAAGAAGGTCGAAAACGTGTCGAAGACGAAGTGCGACTATCAACCCTTACCAACGAAGTTCCCACCAAAAAAATCAAAGATTTGAAGTTTTGAAATTTTCGAATAACAACAAGAGATCTTGCTATAGTTGCTGGCATTAGTGAAAATCATTTTAAAGCATGTTTTGGGCCTCAGACCTGTCAAGTCTCGATTGGCACCGAAAACACAGATTTTTTTTTTTTTGGGAAAAAGAAAGTGCAATAAAAAACTACAACTAACAAACGCTGGATGAAGGCTCCAAGCCCTTCTGGAACATAGCCGAAATTATTAGAAATAAAATGAAACATACATCCTCTCTCAAAACTTGTGTTAACACCTATGTTTCGTCAAGGCAGCGAGATTAAAAAAAAAAAGATGTACATATATAATAACAGTGGAATTTAAATGAATTAATTATTCTGAATTGAGAGCACCGTGGCGCAGTGGGTAGTGTGTTGGTCTCTGACGCCGGTGACACGGGATCGAATCCCGGCACAGCCATGTCATCGAACGTGTTTTTCACGGTGTTTCTCCTCAGCGGGGTTCTGACAAAACCCCCTGTAGTAAAATTGTCATGAAAAGCTTCTCGAAATTCGCCGTTCGGAACCGGCAATAAACTGTAGGTCCCTTTCACCTATGGGAAAATGAAATCACACACAACATGGGTGATTGAGAGAAGCCCGGCTCAGGTTCTTCATGGACTGTAACGCCAACATACATACATACAATTATTCTGAATTATTATTATGAATTAACTAAAAATTAAATTAAAAATTAACAAAGGGCAAGATAATACACGTAATGTAACGACACTTTCTAACCGAACTTTGAACTTCTAACCGAACTTTGCTTTGCACAAATTAGTGCACATTTTTCTACCTGTTTTACGGACGCTGAAAAATCTAATACTTTAGCGTCCAGCTTTTCTCAAAATCAAACTATATCCTAGCACATAGGAGATGCAAATACAAACGACAACGTACATAGAATATGCCTTACAGGTATTAAATATTACTAACTTTCAAACTCCAGTAAACGAATTTATAAGCGAAGTAGCCACAAAAACTCCGAATCAACCACAAGCCTCGGATATAACGGACCGGATTAATGTTGACGACCCTTGCAAAAAACGAAAAAAGGACAATGATCTTCGGCTCTGTACGTGGAATGTTAGGTCCCTAAACAAGCCACGTGCAGCCGAACAATTCGCGGACGCCCTAGACCGCTATAAAGCGGACATAACCGCCATCCAGGAAACGCGATGGAATGGACCGGGTATAAAGCGAATGAAAAACTGAGATATTTACTCGCGATCGACGTCAGACACCCCTTCACTACTAACATCGACTCGGACCACTATCTTGTAGTAGCCAAGATCGGCCTAAGGATATCACGAACGCAGCGAAGTAGAGTAAGAATACAAAGTTATGACGTCGGAAAGCTACTATCGCCAAAAACCGCTCGCGCCTTTACCGATCGCCTCTCCCTTAAGCTCTCCAATACACCTCAATCCTCCACGCTATCAGTAGAACAGCAGTGAAGCCTTTGCAAACAAGCCCTGAAAAGCTCTGCTTCCGAATTCTTGGGTTTCAAGGCCCCACCACGAAGAAACACCTGGTTTGATGATGAGTGCAGGAGGATTCACACAGCGAAGCAGGGTGCATTTAAGGCCTCGCTGCATAAAAGAACAAGAGCAGCTCTGCAGGGGTAGCTAATAGAACTACAAGCGACAGCGTACGAGTAGGTTATAGTATTCAAGCAGTCGGTAAAACTGCGTCAATGTTTCACCCAATGGCGGTTGGTTTCGTTTTTGCAAGCGTATAGAGGCATTTGAGCTTTCGGTTGTCCACCATAAACTCAGTCTGACTATTTGTCTTGATTTGCGGAACTGCGATGTCGCCAATTATAAGCTTCCCGGTGGGAAGTTATTGTAATGGGGCGGATTTAGCGAATCCCAAAATTTGGACATACATATCTCCACGTTTCAGAGTCAACAGAATGCGCGTATGTGCGTAAGTGCGTTGTGGAAGCAAGTGTTTATAAGTTAGCCATTGGTGTTCTGGATTGAGTTTGATTAAACCTTTCCGTATGTGTAAAGATCTTGATTATTTGAAAACATTATTTCAAAGTTCATCGACATAAACATAAGACTTATGAAAATGAAAAAATATGAAATTAAATTTTTTTTTATAATTTTTTTTACGGATCGCACCTAGACCACATTTTTTTGTTTTTATGAAAGGCTTGATTTTCGGACGTCTTCAAAGGCTGCACAGTATCGGAATAGCTTACTTTTGGGGATTTGGCGATCAACCACTTCTAGAACAGTAAGATATATGCATACATGAGATTTCCTATGAAAATTACTGAAGGGGAAGGGCGAATGGCGAGCTTCCTGTGCCAAAAAACAGGATAAGCCGATTGGGCTACAGCCTAGAAAGCCGTAACCGCAAAAAAAAGAACAAACAGCAAACTTAGAAACAACCACAGCCTTGGACTAAGGTTCCACCATGAAGAAACGCCTGGTTCGATGACGAATGCAGGAGGATTCACACAGCGATAGCAGGAGGCATATATAGTTTCGCTGCATAGAAGAACAAGAACAGCTCCTGAGCTCTATGAGTTAAAAAGAAGGGAGGAGCATAAGCTTCTCAGAAGAAAGAAGAAAGAGCCCGAGAAGCGCACGATTGAGTATTTGGAGACATGCCAAGGTTATAAAGCCAGAACAGAAGCCTGCAGGGATGAGAACGGACACCTAGAAGTAGAATCGCAGTCGATGCTGAGAGTATGGGAAAATCACTTTCGGAGACTGTGTAACGGCGATGTTAGTCAATATACCGCTGTCAGACAGATTGATCCATTCTTAATCGACGAAGACCGCAGAGAATTCCGTCACCCTGACCTCGACGAAGTTAAGATTACCATATCGAAACTCGAGTCGAATAAAGCTGCTGGCACAGACGGCCTGTCTGTTGAGCTCTTCAAGGCAGCTGGGGATGACCTGGTTAGGAGCATGTACCAGCTCATCTGTAAGAGATGGTCAGAGGAAAGCATGCCCGAGGAATGGAGTCTCAGCATCGTATGCCCGATCCACGAGAAAGGAGACCCCTCTGAATGGGCCAACTACAGAGGAATAAGTCACCTTAACATCGCCTTAAAATCTTCTATGCCGTTTTGTGTGAACGCCTGGAGCCTTTTGTAAATAAGCTGATAGGTCCCTATCAGTGGGGATTCAGGCCAGGGAAGTCCACTATCGACCAAATCTTCACACTACGGCAGATCCTGGAAAAAAACCAAAGAATTCCAAGTCGACACTCACCACCTATTTGTCAACTTCAACCGCTATACAACGCTATGTCTACCTTTGGCTTACCTGCCAAACTTGTCAGACTATGCAGGATGACTTTGGAAAATACTCGATGCTCCATCCGAATCGGTGAACACCTTACCGATAGTTTAGATGTCAAAAAAGGATCTAGGCAGGGCGATGCGCTGTCGTGTGACTTCTTCAACAACATATTAGAAACGATTGTGCAAAAATCAGTGGCCAATACAAAAAGCACAATCTTTTTCAAATCCTTGCAACTCCTTGCATACGCCGACCATATTGACATAAAAGGTGATCACAGCGAGATGTCAATGAGGCGTTTGCGAGTATTGAGATGGAAGCGGCGAAAATTGGTTTGGCGGTAAACGAGGGCAAAACTAAATATATGCTGTCATCAAAAAAGGACGCTCACCACCGACGTCTTGGCCAGAACGTTTGTATTGGCAGATATAAGTCCGAGGTGGTTAACGACTTCGTCTACATTGGCTCCGCAGTGACCTATAACAACGACATCAGTTCGGAAATCAAACGCAGAATCACTCATGCCAATCGCTGTTTCTTTGGGCTCAGGGGGCGATTGAGTAATAGAGCCCTCTCCCGAACGATAAAGTTGACTCTATATATGACCCTTATCATCCCGGTTCTGTTATACGGCGCAGAAGCATGGACACTATCAATAGCGGATGAGGAGGCCCTTGGTCGGTTCGAGAGAAAGATTTTGCGCGTGATTTTCAGGCCTATAAACGCAGACGGAGGATGGGGGAAAAGTTTCAAGCACGAACTTTACGGGCTGTACAGCGACATGAGTCTAGTCAGGCGTCTACGAATTTAACGCCTAAGATGGCTGGGCCATGTAGAGCGAATGGACGCCACAGCTCCAGCCCGGAGAGTCTTTGAATCCAACCCCCAGGGACGAAGAATCATAATGGGAGATGTTCGTAGTTCAATAAATTATTGAGTATTCCTTTACAATATTTACCCAGTAATATACGAGAGCGGCTATATAAGTCCTTAGAAAATCTAAGAGGTGGCGCTTGTAGCATATTCATCGAGTGGTTTCGTTTTTATCGTAAGTTGAAGTACTTGTAATCAGCGGTGATTATTTAAAAGGGTTAACAGCAAAAGAAATAAAAGCTGAGTTGAATTTAGTGTGCAACAATTTATAATTGGATAATTGAATTTAAACGTGGCAGTACATCAACTGAAGACAAACATTCTTCAGGATCTCCTGTAGACGTGAGTACTCCGAAAATTATCGATAAGATCCACGACATGGTGTTAAGTGACTGAAGAATAAAATTGCGAGAAATGGTTAAGGCCACAGCAGGGGTTCAAAACGTATCGTCGTTTCGTTTGCATGAGCAACCGACAATTCAAGTGAATATCGTACGAAAGGTAAGGCAAGACCAAAAAACCACGCCAAAGTCGCTTAAAAATCAGGACCATTCTTTTTTTTTTTTTGTTTTTCTACTAATCGCGCACTCAAGGGTGAAAACCTTATAATGTCAGAGACAAGGTGCGTGTAGAAAGTAAAAGAAGGGGGTAGGAAGGGAACATCACTGAGTATTGGTCTTGAAAATATGTATGTACAGAACCGACGAGCAGACTCGTGAAGTGAAGGTCTATCGCCGGTTTTGCAAAAACACAAGCTACCGTAGGTGTTATGCCCTTACGATAGCGTGATTTGCTCCACCGACAAAGAGCAACACCCACAACCCGCTATATGCCACACGGTCAGTGTGACAATTGTTCAACATAAGACGGACGAGGGACCGGGATTTGTGACGAATGTGAGTAGCGCTTGTGCGGCACTTTTTTATTTTTTTATTACTAGCGAGACCCTTCATAGGTATCACGTCAAACACCTCAACATGGTTAAGGAAGCCTAATGGCTTGAGGATGTTTTACTTGGGGCACGATAGTCCGTAGGTTGAAATTGAGGGCATTATAGTAAAGGAAAACTACTTGGATATTCTCCACAGTAATTTACTCGACTTCGTTGTAGGGTGTACTTGTCCAACGAAGGAAATATCTTTTTCAGTAGGACGCCGACCAGAAGCGCACACAACATCGTTAAAAATTGGCATAGAGATCAGTCTTTTCAGACTATAGCATGTCCAACGCAAAGCCTGAATTTAAGTCCTATTGAAAGCTTATGGATTATTGTTGTGGATAAGTTGAGATGGTTTAAAAGAACACCAGCGAATTTAGATGACTCATGGTTTAGATTACAGGCTAAATATGTAAGGATTCCACATAAAACCATTCAGAAGTATAACCCCTCCAGGTTGCACTTAGAACAAATTATTACCATAAAGGAAGAAGATAGAAGTAGTCGATCTCGAAATAGTATTTAATTGTGTAAACTTTGATAATGTTTAATCAACCTGTAAGAATTTTAAGATACTGGATAGACGAACGACCCGCATGATGTGAATCCACTGAGTGACCAACAGATGATTCCTTTGCGAGAGATAATAAATAACGTCTCGGCTAGTTTTCCTTATATCAAAAAATTAACCAAAAAACAAGAAAAACACGTAACTGAATAACTCTCAATTTATTCATTTTCCCTACAGGTTTGAAACGCACTATTAAATATAAAATAAGAACACGGCACCTGATCATGAATGTCCACCGTACAGCCATCAGTCGACTTCAATTCGTCGCGCAAAATTTTCTCCTTTTTCCTCTCAAGCATTTCCGGCGACAATGCATTATCAAGTGACGTTTCATAGTTTGATCTCTTGATAATCTTTTCCATGTCATTATTGAGCATGCAATAATTCATCGCATCGCGAAATTCACCTTCAGTTATTTGATACATCTTCACTAAAACAAAAAGGACTAAACTATCCGTAGATTTCACTTGAAAACCACTAACTTGAAAGGATTCTTACTAACTGAACCCGATACTTTTGACGATCCAAAATTTATTTCTTTTCTTCTATTTCGTGACGCTATTATTATATTCTATATACTATGAATCAATCTAAATGAATAACTGAGTGAAACTTGTGTAGTTGACTTAAGCTTTATCGTTGCTGCCACCACGGTCCAATGAGAACCTGAACTGAATAAGGACGAGCAAGTATATGGTTATAGTCGCAATAGACTGAAAATAAACGAATAACGAACTTCATTTTAGAGGTTGGAACAAGGCATCAAACACCATGTCCTTACTGAGGTTAACAGCTCCCTGTTAACGTTGACGTAACCCTTCAGGCTGACTATGGCTGGAATCATTTCGATTGCAATAATGAATAAATCGATTTCCTTCTGTGCTTGAATGTCAACACTTCCAAGGTCAATCGAGAGTAGTGTATCCTGAACGCCCTTGGACACAACTAATGTGGCATTGTGTGAACAATCGCAGAACACGAAGAGCAGAGCTGAACAGTACACTGCATCGACTATGAATCCCATTTCTTTGTACGAGATGCTAAGTCTATTGAATTGATCAAAGATTTCGGCAAATGCTGCATACATTGCTATGGCTATATTAACAAGTCTGGAAAAAAAACAAATTCACTAATCGTGGTTAAGTATGTTGGATTTTCTTTTTACAAAAATATGCAGTAGGTAGAGTAGGTTCTAGCATAAGCATTACCCAATGCCTGTAGCAATTCGCTCAGATTTAGCCAAAGGAAACGATATTGAGATATAATCGCTGCACGACCGTCTTTCGAAATGTCCTTGAAAATAATCAATGATAAAGGCAAACGCACCAGTTTTCTAATCTATTACTTACTGTTTTAAAACATTTGGCCAACGAATGTGATGCTGCCTTGATAGCCCTTGAATTAATATACCATAGGGAGCAGTTCATATTGATCATGGTAATAATGTGGTAGTATGCCAAGGTATGCCATAGCGGATAACCTACCCAACAAATGCAAATTAGGTGTATCTTTAAAATACTTAAAAGACAAGAAATACCATCCAGAAGTAAACTGAGAAGCCACAAAAATACAACAGCGCAGAACAAGCAACCGACCGATATGATTACAATCATCCTTTTCAAATTGGGAAATTGCAGCGAAGTTCCTGTTACTTTATAGAAGCGCAGCTTAAAAAGAAATTTTTCTATACATACATAATCGGATACAAGTCTCCATTTAATCCACTCGTGTGTACCTGAAAAGTTCCCCATGAAGTCTTATACTTGGCCACTTCGGCAGCAACACCCCATCCCACGAAAGGAATCCAAAAGTGAGGGATTAAATATATAACAAAAAGGATCGCATAAATATATTCATCAAAGTCCTTCGTCGTGTACAGGATTTTCACACGCTCTCTTCCGATAAAAATCACAACAATTGTCATAAGGCTCCAGAAGACCATAGCATAAATGGTTGCGCCTGATTTCCACGAAAAAGTCATTTTACCAGGAGCGGATCGCAGTATTGGCATAACAGCCAACACCCGAAAAAGGATCAACAACAACTTGTGATCTCGGTAGAACTAGAAATTGCACCAAAATTAACGGATATTCCAAAACTACATTCATTTGATTGCACTTGGTCATGGATTTCGACAGTGTTCCCATCGCTCGATTTCAATTTGTCCCTCTCGGCGCGTTTCTGTTCTTTCTTCCGAGACTCCTCGTCCATCACAGAGAGTTGATTCACATTTGATTTTCCAACTCGCTGTAATGTAAGAAGGTCGTTATTTAGGAGCGAATAGTTCAAAACATGCTCAAACTCTTCATCGTCGATGTAAGCCATTGCGATGTATCTAAGTCAATTTGTGAAAAATTAAACTACAACCGCGTTGGGGTTTCAACCTTTTATAGTTTGCTGGTTACAAACATTAATGGGTCATTAATTAACATTTCAATAATGTTGCGAAAAGTTGGCAAAAGTTCGAACTCTTGAAATTGGAAACTTGAGAAGTAGGTCAAAGCGCAATGCAATATATATGATTTGGAACAGTTTATCTACATCCTGCTTAGCTACAGATACATATTCGATAAGATGTATAGACTTTCTTCAAGGTCGCCTTGACTAACGAATAGAACGAGGTATTCTCTGTTCAAACAGTTCTTTTTCCGGCGATTGGAATAGATAAACCAGGTGTTCTGTTGAGTGGCAAAATAATTAGGTCCACGGCAATAGAAATTCGTTTGACTTGTTCGAAATCGAGGTATGAGATAAAAACCTGAGGACCAATTTAACACTTACTTACGCCAGCGCATGCTCATAGTGTTGTAAGATATGACTCACTAAAACCACCACTCTTCGAGGCAGGCAGACAGCTTTCCAGTGAGAATTTCTGCAATACATAGAGTAAGTGCGGTTCAAGTGGTTTTGCCCTTTGAAGACAGCGCTACAGGTTTTGTTCCTCTATTATACCACGGCGCGTTAACAACGGCTCGCAATACTTTATTTTGAAACGTTTGTAGAAGAAGTACTCTTCTTGGTACAACTATAGAGTTGTATACCGCAAGCCCAGATAGGTTTAATCACTTGTTTGTAGAGAAGCAGCTTGTTTTTAGTACTAAGCTTTGAATGTCTTGCTAGCAGCCAGTACATTTCCCAATATTTCAACTCAAGCTCGTCATGTTTTTTCTTCACATGCGCTTTCCACTTGAGCTTCGGTCGAGAGTCATGCCTAGGTATTTTGCCTCGTTTGGGAATGGGATCCTAACTTCGTTTACAAAGAGAGTAGTGCACTTACTTTTCTATAAGTAAAATTTACTTTGTCCAGCTGCTTATACGGTTCAGGGCATATTGCAATTTAGCCGTTGATTCTTCGACTGACTTTCCAGTGGCCAAAATTGCAGTATCATAACCGAATGTGGCCAGCACAGTTCCATCCGTTTGTGGTAAGTCTCTCCCGTGCTTAACACGAAAGAGTCTATTAGATAAGCAGTTTTTCGGACCAGTTAATAATTTTTAAATACTCTTGAACATATTAGCTTATAGTGGAATGCTTGCTTCTGAAACCAAAGTGGTGATCCAGCAAAAAACACTTTTCTTCAACAATCGGTTTTAGGCGATGAATTATATAATTCGTTGAAAGACGAAATTATCGGCAACAACGATATTGGGCGGTACGATTTCGTCGGCGGCTTTCTGGGCTTTATAACCATAATAACTTTGGTGACCTTCCATTGGCTCGGTACGTGTTCTAACCCGAGCGCTAATTTAACAAGATATAAAAGTTTGAGCAGAGCATTTCTCGGCAAATTTTTCAGGACATCCCCTGTAATTAACTCGTAGCCTGGTACTTTATTTGGCTTGAGGGTTTTTAAGCATGTTTTATGCTGCGGCGCTCGACTTTGTTGCCATCGTTTCCGAGCTTTTCGTTTCGCCTTTACCAGCAGAAAAGATGTATTATTCCACGCTGCGTACTGAATAGATTCAATTAAACGGTCAACTTAGAATTCTAATTCGTATGGCGTTCTAAGTGGCTTAGACTAATACTTTATTGAATTTCGTTCCTAGAACCTTCTCAGTTTGTCCTTCTATTCGTAAACCTAGGTGGTTCAGGCTTTTTAATTAGAGTTTCACTCATCGTCAATATGAGGAGAGATCAAAAATGTCTTTGGCCTTAATTTAGTGATCAGATATGCTTTCTGCAACGAAAAAGTCGATAAGATCAGGTGTTTTCGCAGTATCCGCAGGCCAGTACGTTGGTTCGCTAGTTGAGTAAAATCTGCAACCGCAATCCATACCAGCTTTGTAGAGCATTTTGCCTCTCCGTGAAATACATCTTGAACCCTAAGATGTGTGTTTGGCATTAAAGTCACCACCAATAAGAAAATTCAGTCGAAGGTCATTTAAATTGCCCCTTTTCTACCTCCTAAACGGGGCGATATAGACCTCCCCTCCCCCGCGTATTTTTGGGGCGAAAAACCTGAAATTTGACGGCTTTGCGCTAACATGTGGCATAATGAATGAAGATTATTCGAAAATCGAACTTAGGCGTTTTGAGCTCTTTTCGAAGACTACTAGACTTATTTATTTAAAATTCGATCACGGTTTATTGAGCCTCTAACGCTTAGCTAATAAACAGGAAGTTGCAGAGTTAGTTTCATTTACATTATTCTTCTTCTTTGATGGCGTTACAGCCCATGAAGGACCAGAGCCAAGCTTCCCTTCAATCACCCATGTTGTGTATGATTCTATTTTTCACACAGGTGAAAGGGACTTACAGTTTAATGCCGATTCCGAACGGCGTGAGTCGAGAAGCTTTTTCTAGGCAAGTTATACTACGGGGGGTTTTGCCAGTACCCCGCCGATGAGGGACGCCGCGAAATAAACATTCGATGGCGTTGGTGTTATCGGGATCCGAATACGCTCATCAGAGTCCAACACACTAAATACTGCGCCACGGCGCCCTCATATTATATGTCCCTTAATTTTGAAAATTAAATGATTTTGCTAAACTAATTAGCAGTTCTTATCTCATTTCTTGCATTCATATCCACTAAACAAAAGCTAACTCCTTCACCTAAAATAGTAGTGACATTTTTTAGTTCATTTTCTCCTGCACGATTGTTACCATTCAAATTTATAATTATATCTACGTGTATAGGCCTCACATCATCAGCAGATCCACTGCCTGGTGGCCTTCTGTGCATATGTGTCTATGAACACAAAACTTTATTAAATCATTTACACTGATAATGACCCTCATGACTGAATATAGTCCACTTTCAGATTAGGCTCAGCGCCAACTCCGTAGTTAATGAGAACCACGTAAATATCTACTCAAGAACGTAAATGCTCAAGAACGCCGACCACATGTTAAGCATTTCAGTCAGTTAAACAACCTCAACCGGTGCGGTAATTGGAAAAAGCTTCCTGTAGTATTGAAAATGTGGCCGAAATGTCCTTGCACTTGAAAACAATTTACTTAGTCATCGCTCTGCTCAGCCTTGAATACCACCGGCCATTGTGTTGGGTAATTACACATTTCAATTGATGTAGATTTTTAATATGCTGAAATAGAATGGTCTTCTGCGTTAACAGTCATTCCCTACATTTAGGATTATTGCTCCACAAACTATATGTAAGCACCCGGCTAATGGCAGTTTGGTCGTCGACCCTCAAGCTATTGTTGTCGAGTAAGTAGGAAAGCGAAAAACCATGGACACTGGTGTCAAAACTAATACAAATGCCATTCGAATAGCTTTCAGCCGCGAGATGGAATGAAACTTTTCTACAAGGTTAGGATATTTTTCAAGAGTATCGGCAATCGAAAACGATCTCAGAGGAGTACATTGCTAGTATGGAAGGCTGTGCGTAATCTCGAGAATCGTATCAATGTCAAGGAACGCTTAGACATATCCCAACAGAACATGGTTTCAATAAACAAGACCGAGGTGAGGAGAGTTTGTTGAAAATCAATGAATCGAGTTAATGTACTATTTTCAGGTGGAACCGGGGGTGGTTTACATGTTTCATGTAATCGGTATTACGGACGTGGGGGAAGTGAGTCCGGAGCAAATATTTACTATCAAATATACGGATGGCGTGTTGGAACGAAATGAAGTAACCGAAAGGACAACAGACTTGAACATCTAATGAAATATTTTATACTTCTTCCTTAGAGTCATGACGCCGTCGGTCTCAACCTTTTATTGCTGGGAACTGAGAACACAGCTGCAAGTATTCCGTACTTCATTACGGCAAAAGTGTCGTTCTGTAACCCTCGTGATAATTTTTATGTAAGTATGTGCATTGGATTGGATTAAAATGTGTGTAAAGTGAATTGTATTTAGCTGCGATGGAGAATGCTCGGCTTGGATGAGGAGTTTCAAGATATAATGCACACAACAGGGTCTACGCTAAAAATCCCTCCAAACTCTTTAACGGCCGGGAAGGAATATCAAATCACTGCTACAGTAATGCAGTCGAGCAGTTCAGAATTAGCAAAGGTATGTTATCGGTATATGTCGATTAGTGACCTCAATTTGGTCATAAACTGAAGAAGCATCGGCTAGGACCCGCAGAAGAGAGGCGAAATAAGGTGAAGTAAGACGATTGGTGGCCTGTCGACGCACTTACGGTAAAGCCTGGATATTATAACCTAAGGTGATCCACTGGTTAGATAGCGCGACAGTAAGACCTATCATCACTTATGCGTCTGCAGAATGGTGGACAAAAGTTGAACAAAAAATAATAATTGTTAAACTTAAACACCTTCAGAGACCATCGTGTTTCAGTTTCAGGCCCCACGGCAGCCCAAGAAGCACTGATCAGATTTACTCTACTGCAACTTTCTATTAAAAAGGTTTAAATATGCAGTGCAATCAGAAGCCTTATCTCAGAAACAGGCCTACCGGTCTGTATTGGATCACATGTCCACTTGGCAACATCTTCCTGAGCAGGATATGATTACCACAGCCTCGGACGGATTACCACACACGCCCACTTTTGACAGGAGATTTGAGATATTGGACCCAAACCGCACAGATTGGGAAAGTGGCTATCCCTTGCTTAATATCATGGGTTTTAGATGGTACACAGATGGCGCCAAGATTGGTTCCGGTGTTGGCGCTGGCATCCTTGGACTAAATCGCAAAATGTCCAAGGCTCTGGGAATGAGTCCTAGTATCTTCCAAGCCGAATTATACGCCATCCTGACGTGCGTCCACGGCCCTGAACAAACACTCTATTAATATCCTTAAACTTAATTTCATCTCAATGGAATTAACCTCTCGTCTGAAATTGAGTGTCGACTCTGCCTTGAGGACGAAGAAACTGAAGGCACATACTATGTGAGTGTGCTGCCCTTTGCCATATTAGGAAGCGTATCCTTCTCCGTGAAATTATGAATCCTGAGGAGGTAATCTCAACTCCTACGAGAGACATTCTCAACTTTATTAAGAAAGTGGAGAAGTTCCTCGTCTGATCGGTTAGCAGGCACAATGGATCTACATAGATCGCAGTGCCTCATGCTATTTAGAGATAGAAAGACGATGAGCCCTCTGCTAAACTATTTACCAACTCAGAGCATGAAATCAATGATTACTTACTAAATAACAACTCTTTATAGTGGACACAATGTTGAAAACTCGATCTTCTTCTTTTGTATCGTCCACGCCTGCTGGGGAGAGGTCTCTTCTTTCCGTCCATTATGGTGCTTGGATTTGTATGCTTTTAAAAAGAGTGGTATCACCATATCGATCAGACTGGCTGAAGAGATTTCACTCAAAAAATACAGTCACATCGAATAGAATATTTATAGTGGAGCAATACCGGCCATTCGGCCCAGCCATCTCAGGCGCTGAATCTGTAGACGTTCATCCATGTAGTTACTGACACTTCTTCTCCAGCTTCGAAGACTTGGTCGAAAATCATAAGCAGACATTTTCGTTCAAACGCCCTCGAAACGGTCGGCGATTTTCGGAGTAGAACTAAAAGGATCACACGACAGCGTACCGCCATATCTTAAACCTTTTTTGGTATTGTCGATAGTGTGAGTCGATTACCCTCTTATGCAGCTTCGAGAGCTCTTTAAAGACGTCCTGCACAGCCTGGCAAATTTACCCTAATTAACGAAACACGTTCTCATGTATGCCTTTAAGACCGACAAATAGGTGGTTAGAGACTCGTTTGCTCTTTAAGGAGCGGCCGCAGTGCGACTGTTTCGTCGACAGTGGACTTTTCGGGTATGAAGAAGTACCCCGATAGCATTGGAGTTATTTTAACGGGTTCGATTTTTTACAAACGGTTTTAAATTATATTAAAATGGCGAGAAGATATTTTATGCGACGTTCGAGAGATTGATCTTTCTGTAGTTGGAGCAGTCAAAAGGGTTGTTCTTCTCATGGATCGGACAAATGACACACAAATTCCATTCATCGGGCAAATTTTCTCGCGAATATCCGATAAAAGACATAGAAGGGGTTTTCTTTGCCCCCAATACCGACTGAGACTCTAGTAAAACTTCTACTATTCTGAAAATAAATTCCTGGAAAATTATTTGCCCTAAAATTTTTCGGAAGTCGTTCCTGATACAGAATTTCTTTAACTCGTCGATCACGCAATTCTCGAGCTCTTCCTTTTTCCTATATGTCCAAGTAACACTTGAAACCCCAGCGTTGCTGTTGGCTTGTTGGCAGTGATTCCACTGGAATCTCTGGATATCTCTTGTAATTACTGAAGTAATTAGGTTCCAGGCATTAAGTCACAACGCGGGAACTGGCAATACTGCGTTGTTCATCAATATCTGTTTAGAAAGGTGACACTTTATTTCAGTGTTTATTCAGGGCTGAAATCGACAAGCACGTTTTATTCGTGTGTCGTGCGTATTTTTCGAAGAAAATCTTTTTTAGTGGCGTCCTAAAAATGAGTGACTCACATTACAAGCAATGTGTTGTAATCAAATTTTTAGTGAAATCTGGTGAAAAAGCCTCGGAAATCCTATTGAAAATTGCAGGTAGTGTATAGAGTGAACGTCGATAACATGTGTGTTTGAATGGACAAAGCGGTTCAAGAAGGGTCGTGAACCAATGGGAAAATGAGCTCCCGTCACCGCTCGTAACGCGCCCTCGTTCATCGTGAATATGTTTCTACATACAGTACTAGACAGTGACTGGACAGTTTTATGTTGGCATCCTGTGTTTTCCGTGCGCGACCCGAACTCGCCAAGAACGGCTGGATCTTACACCGCGACAATGTGCCAACGTTTTGCCGCATCCGCTCTATAGCCCGATATTTCCCCCTGCGACCTTTTTTATTTTCCAAGATAAAGTCACACATCATGGCGATGTAAAGAAAGTCAAACGAGTTAATTTCTGAGAGTGATCGAGAAATGATCGATTATGCTAAACAGCACACCCGCATCTCAGAGAAATGAGAATATGAGAACCGTGCAATTGTATGTATGTATGCATTTTGGCGTTACAGCCCATGAAGGACCTAAGCCGAGCTTCTTTCAATTTTCATTTTTTCATAGGGTGAAAGGGACCTACAGTCTATTGCCAGATCCGAACGGCGAATTTCGAGAAGCTTTTCATGACAATTTTACTATAGGAGTTTTGTCAGAACCCCGCTGAGGAGAAACACCGCGAAACACACGTTCGATGACATGGCTGTGTAGGGATTCGATCCCGTGTCATCGGCGTCAGAGGCCAACACACTACCCACTGCGCCACGGTGCTCTCAACCGTGCAATTAAGGGTTTTAAATTAATATAACAAAACAATTTCTATTTCTCTTTTCCCAGGACAGTATAACGGTTCAAGTGATGAAGAGAGGATTCCAGGCATACATTATTCCGACTGCAGTCAAAATTGGTCCTAACAAACCTACCCTATTTGAAGTGCTTGTACAAGATTTTGACAACAACTGTAACAATCTAGATGTGTGTACATTTTTTAAATAAAACATATTTTGGACTGAAGTTTTTTATCTATAGATTCTCTGGGAATGCGCTGCTATGGACAGTGGAAAATGTTTTCCTGGATTAAGATTTAACTCTACAAAAGCGGAATTTTCATTTAGCATGCAAGGAAGGTACCCGTAAGCCTATATATAAGTAGAAGGCAATCATAATTTGTATTACCCGTTTCAGCTATGAAGTATCGGTAACCCTTAGAGACGACACCATAACAAAGTCAATTCGAGCTGAGGTTACTGTCGACCTATTAATATACATCAGTTATGAGTTTTCGAATATTCCAAACCTCATTCCGGCAGCAGGACAAGGACTACAGTTCAATGTTTTGATAATGGATTTGGTTCCAAGGTGCAAGGCTGGTTGGTCTAGTGCACAAGAAGAGGGTTATGCTTACCTAGGACAAGAAGATATCGTATGATGCCTAGTTATGTGGTATTCTTGTTTACAATTATTTTTGACATGTACTTGTCTAGGGTGATGGCTTTGGTACCATTGAAATTAAGGATCTGGAACGAGAATATCTCTCGGAAATCGCCGATTTCGGAAATTCAACCGTAAACAAAGAGATAACTTTGACAATACCGCCTGTGTCCCATTTTTGGCATGGTCTTAGGGGCGACACCAATTATAAGTTTCGTCTCGACACAATATGTCCAGGACCATATGTTCATGGCGACACTGAAAACATGAATCGCCCGGTTGTTAGCTCCTTTGAGTTTGTAGTCCACACAAATTCCCCGCCAATTACTGGTGATTTGCAGGTAAGCCCGAAAAAAAAAACTATGTAATCGAGACAATAAATAGAAAAAATGTCTGCAAGGTAAAACCGAAAAGTGGCATGGCCCTTCGGACAGTTTTCGAAATAACCTCTCAGAATGCAAGGGACTTGTTGCTAGACACCCCTTTGAGCTATGAATTCTTGATACAAGTAGAACAGTATGACATCAGTTTGGATAAGTTTTACGAATTTAAGTCGATTGAGACGCAGTTACCCTACTCAGGTACGAATTACAGTTCCTCCTACATTCTAAGCTGCATGATAGTGATACTTTCCACAGGATCTCCAGTTCAAGTGATGTGTCGCATATGTGACATTAGAAACGCTTGTAACTTGAAAATGGGGCCAACCGTCGAATTGGATCCAATCGAATACACCAAGGGAGAAGTCGATGCAATCGAAGATAGAATCAAGGATGCTTTCCAAAGGACCGATTTCCATATGGGTCAGAACTTACTACTCATGAGTGCATTAACTTTCAAAGTAACAACTAGTTAGTAATTTTATTTTAATCTATCACTCATACCGGTTGTTTTGGCAGAATTCTCCAAACAATGAAGACAACTTCAATGCCTTCAAGACATTCGCAAGCGACCTACTTTTGAAAGAGATCGATAGACAGTACGAGCGTCCGATAGAAAAATACTACGTAACGAAAGAGGATATTGTTAGCTTCATCAGTAAAACAAAGATAAATTTAGACTTGTTGGGTCTAAATAACCCGAACATTTTGGAGAAACTTCTTGACTTTCTCGACCTATTAGCAGAAGAAGAAACTGAAAGCAGTTCTTCGAACATCGAAAACTTCCGGCGGCGCAAACGAAATGTCGACTATGACGCAATGTTCATGCCTCTCGAAGGCCGATCTATAGTAGATGAAGAATACATTCGAACTAGTTTGGCCCTGATTGAGAAAATTCTTCGATCGTATAGTGACGAAAGTAAACACAAGGAAAAGATGAAGATTGTCCAGAAAATTCCCGATCTCGCGACGAAGATGTGTTTAAGTGACCTTATAACCAAGGAAAGCATTTGTAAGCTAAGGAATCCGATTAAGAAATTTTATAAAATTGTATTATCCTAGATACGTCAGTGGCAACGATCGATATTGAGAAAATGACGGGAAATCATGTGCTCGAGAAGAACTTTACAATCTCGAATTACTATGCTCCAGCTGCTGGACACTTTCATATAACCTTGCCGTCATTAAGATCTCGCGTGAGGTACTATTGTGTAGCATTTATTCAGTTTTCAGAAGACTATTTCGAGGGTAAAGAGCAAACGGCTTACAGACTTCTAGTGCATGACTTGGATACATCGAATTCGGTAAAGGAAATAGATGGCGGAAGTAATGAGTATGTAGTGGAGCTCAACATACCAAAATCGGGAAATGTAGACGACGCTGTAAGTTCTATATATCTCTTCCCAAATAAGTGTTACATAATTGTACAATTCCAGTGTCTAATGAGGTCATCAGAAAAGTGGACTTCGAATCTATGCACAACAAAATTGCTCACACGTACTCATGTTACCTGCGATTGCAGACATTTCGGTTTCTACAAGTAAGCTAATATGTAGAATCAACCATATTGTTATACCTTTCCGGTTCTACTCTGTCTCATAGGGTTGGAACTGCCAATAAGTTTGAACAGATAACTCCTCCAATTTATCCAGGCAACAAAATGCCCTCGACCATAGTTAGACCTTCTTCGAATAGACCAATTGTCGGTGGTCCTAATCAAACAAATCCTATAACAACTCAAAGTCCCGCAACAAAGTTAACACAAAATTCAACTAAGCCAACATCTAGTATGAGTGCAACACCTCGAACCAACACGAAAGCTATGGAGAGCAAACTTACACAACCTGAAAATCCAACAGCAACGGGTATAAGAGTTCTCTAAGCTTTTCTCCTTTTTGGTTTAGGTGCATTATTTAGTTTTAATCTTTTAGCATCGAGTCTGGGATTTGTTTTACCAATAATTGCATTACTCTCGATTCTAATCATTGTTGGCGCCGTAGTGTTTTATAAACGACGAAAGAGAAATCCTTTAAGCAATAATCTACAAAACTTGGACTTAATGGCAGCACTTCCTCGAGAATCTAGGCCGGGGATTAAGTATGCAAAATTTTATGACGAGCACTTAATGACCGGAAACTTTAGCAATACGCTTGAATCGTAAAGTTTAAGTTCTTTATCCTGAACCCAAACGCACATTTAACTAGAAATATTTTTGCAATAATATTACTTAAATACACGAACTCATCCATTTGTAGTTTTAGATTTCTTTTTCTTGTCAATTTTCCTGTCAGTCTCAATTTGCCTTACGGATGTGACGCTGGCGAAAACTGTCGCTGCATCGATTGGCATACTCTGCGCAAAACCAAAAATTCCTACGTCTTGAGCGCCGATTACCATTAAGCTTATAGGACCGCATACATATGTCCAGCGCCTGAAGCACGCATGCATTCAGCTGAATAAGGGAGAATGTGGTGCCCTTCTTCAGATAATTCATTTCCGTTAAAATTCATTGGCTTACATTTGGCTAGCACCGGGGAAAAACTGGTTTTGCAGGTTTACAAAGGAACAGTATCGACTGGTACGGTCTTAACAACTTCTTCCGGAGCTTTAATTGGTCGTTGTGTTTCCTTGACAAACAATGATCTTCGGCTTTGTACGTGAAATGTTAGGTCCCCAAACAGGCCACATGCGGCCGAACAACTTCGCCATCCAGGAAATGCGATGGAATGGACCGGGTATAAAGCGGATGAAAAACTGCGATATTTACTACGTCGACTGCTATAGGGAGAGAGGACAACGATTGTTTGGATGCGGATTTGTTGTTCGAGGTGGACTAAGGCAAAAAGTCCTAAGCTTTCGGCATGTGAGCGAACGCCTAATAGCAATTCGTATTAAGGCTAAATTTTTTAACATCAGCCTGATCTGCGTCCACGCCCCCACGGAAGACAAGGATGACTCCACCAAAGATGAGTTCTACGATCTCCTAGACAGAACGTATGCCAAATGTCCCAGCTATGACATAAAAATTGTACTAGGAGACTTCAATGCTAAGCTTGGTAAGGAAAGCATCTTTGAACGAGTCATCGGCAAACATAGCCTACACGACACCTTCACCTTCTAGACAGTACGCGGTTCACGCACCTCGATATACACAAAGGCACCTGGCGGTCTTTTGATCAATCGACTACCAACCAGATTGATCACATCGCGATCGACGTCAGACACTCCTCCACTATTCTTGATGTTCGAACTTTCCGAGGGGCTAACATCGACTCGGACCACTATCTTGTAGTAGCCAAGACGCGCTTACGGATATCACGAACGCAGCGGAGTAGAGTAAGAATACAAAGTTATGACTTCGGAAAGCTACTATCGCCAGAAACCACTCGTGCTTTTACCGATTGCGCCTCCCTTAAGCTCTCCAAAGCACCTCAATCCTCCACGCTGTCAACAGAGCCTTTGCAAACATGCCCTGAAAGGCTCTGCATCCGAAGTTATGCGTTTCAAGGCTCCACCACGAAGAACCACCTGGTTCGATGACGAGTGCAGGAGGATTCACACAGCGAAGCAGGATGCATATAAAGCCACGCTGCATAAAAGAACAAGAGCAGCTCGTGAGCTCTACGAGTTAAAAAAAAGGGAGGAGCATAAGGTTCTTAAAAGAAAGAGCACAAGAAGCGCGCGATTGAGGATTTGGAGAGGTGTTACTGCAGGCGTGATGTTCGAAATTTTTATCAACAGATAAAGCGAACATGCCAAGGTTATAAAGCCAGAACGGAAGCCTGCAGGGACACCTAGTAGTAGAACCGCAGTCGATGCTGAGAATATGGAAAAACCACTTCTGCAGACTGTATAACGGCGATGTTAGTCAATATACCGCTGTCAGACAGAATGATCCATTTCTAATCGACGGAGACCGCAGAGAATTCTGTCCCCCTGACCACGACGAAGTTAAGATTGCCATATCGAAGCTCAAGTCGAATGAAGCTGCTGGCGCAGACGGCCTGTCTACTGCGCTCTTCAAGGCAGCTGGGGATGACCTGGTTGGGAGCATGCACCAACTCATCCGTAAGATATGGTTAAAGGAAATAATGCCCGAGGAATGTAGTCTCAGCATCGTATGCCCGGTCCACTAAAAAGGAGACCCCTCTGATTGCGCCAACTATAGAGGAATAAGTCTCCTTAACATCGCCTACAAAATCTTCTCTGCGTTTTGTGTGAACGCCTGAAGCCTTTTGTAAATAAGCTGATAGGTCCTTATCAGTGCGGATTCAGGCCAGGGAAGTCCACCATCGACTAAATCTTCACACTACGGCAGATCCTGGAAAAAACTAATGAATTTCAACTATACGAGTACAAAAGTAAATTTGTCACATGGTGAAATTGACGTTCTCTAGCATAGGCGGAAAGAAAGTGCAAGCTGGAAGCTACGAACTGGCTACAAAGAGAGCAGCAAGAAGGTTAGCTTTGTCTAAGGGTCTCACTGCTGGGATGTTGTTGTGGAAAAGTGTCGGTTTAGACGACAAGGACATGTTTCTGATGTTTTTAACAATTGACAGGAGACTTTTGCTACCTCTGGCTAAGTTTTTGGTCGGATTGGAATTTAACTCGTCGGATGCAGTCATTTCTGGCTTATATATACTTTTTCCGGTTTTCCTCAGAATCGTTTGCCTTATAGGCCCGGAAACTTACTTCCCTTAGTCTAATAGCCTCGTTACAGCTCATGGAAAAATTGGCCAAACTAATTCGTATAATATTTGTGATAATATCAGCGGCGGCGTTCACGTCGTGGTCAAGGAAACTTCTTCTTCTTAATGGGCGCTACAGTTCGGGGTGAACCTGGGTCTCAACCAACATGCCCTTACAACTAGGACGATCTTTTGCTAGCCTTTTCCGTTGCCGCACACCCAGTTGGCTGAGGTCCCCTTCCACCTGTGTGCGCCACCTTAGGTGCGGCCGTCCTCTATTTCTTCGTCCCTCGGGCTCAGTTGCCTCTTGAGCCCAAAGAAGCAGCGGTTGGCAAGAGTAATTCTGCGCTTGATTTCGAAACTGGTGTCGTTGTTCCAAGTCACCGCGGAGCCGAGGTATATGAAGTCCTTAACTACCTCAAACTTATATCTGCCAATATGCACGTTCTGTCCAAGACGTCGGTGGTAAATGTCCTTTTTCGATGACAGCAGATATTTAGTCTTGCCGCCTCCATCTCAGTACTCGCAAACGCCTCACTGACATCTCGCTGCGATCTACCTATTATGCAAGAAGTTGCGAGGATTTGAAATAGATTGTGCCTCTTGTATTGGACTGTGATTTTTGCACAATCATTTCCAATATGTTGTTGAAGAAATCACAAGACAGCGCATCGCCCTGCCTAAATCCTTTTTTGACTTCGAAGCTATCGGTCAGTTCTGCACCGATTCGGATGTAGCAGCGAGCATTTTCCAGGGTCATCCTGCATAGTCTGACGAGCTTAGCAGGGATGTCGAAAGTAAACATGGCGTTATATAGCTCGTCTCTAATTACGCTGTCGTATGCGGCCTTGAAGTCGACGAATAGATGGTGCGTGTCGACTTGAAATTGATTGGTTTTCTCCAGGATCTGCCGTAGTGTGAAGATTTGATCGATGGTGGACTTAACTGGTCTGAAGCCACACTGATAAGGACCTATCAGCTTGTTTACGACTGGCTTCAGGCGTTTACACAAAACGGCAGCGAAGATCTTGCATGCGACACTAAGGAGACTTATTCCTCTATAGTTGGCGCAGTCCAAGGCGCCTCCTTTTTTGTGGATCGAGCAAACAATGCTGAGACTTCATTCCTCGGGCATGCTTTCCTCTGACCATATCTTACAGATGAGCCGGTGCATGCTCCTAACCAGCGACTTTGAAGAGCTCAGCAGACAGTCCATCTGCGCCAGCATCTTTATTCGACTTGAGTTTCGACATGGCAATCTCAACTTCGTCGAGGTCATGCAGATTGGAAAGCGTTTTAGGGGATAAGTTAGTTCATAGTGACGACCCGAGCGATATAGTTGAAATTAAGTAATTGTATTCGAAATAAATAAAGTAATTGAATTCAAAGTAAACGAAATCGAGTTTAAGTCGAACAGTGGGCCAGCCTTATGGCTGGCGTTCGCGATTTTTTTTGGATTTCCCTTACGGGTATTCTTTAACTGTCCAACCCATCCCCAAAAAGGACGAAGGTGACGTTCTGACCAAGTCGTCGGTGTTTCGGGCCTTTCTTGGATGACATCATACATATATTTGGTCTTGTCCCCATTTACCCTTAGATCCACTTTAGCCGTTTCGGCTTCAATGCTTGGGAACGCCGTTTTGACGTCTCACTTTGTCCGTCCAATAACGTCAATGTCTTCTGCGTAGGCAAGCAATTGTGTGGACTTGAAGTAGATCGTACCTCATGTATTGGCCGCAGAGTCCCGCACGATCTTTTCAAGTATGGTGTTAAAGAAATCATGTGACAGTGCGTCACCCTGTCTAAAACCTTTTTTAACATCAAAGGGGTCGGTTAGTTCACCTCCGACCTAAATGGAGCAGCGAGAGTTCTCCATAGTCATCCTGCACAGTCTGACGAGTTTGGCAGGAATGTTAAAACATGACATGGCTCTGTATAGCTCGTTTCTATAAACACTGTCATACGCGGCTTTAAAGTCGACGAAAAGATGGTGCGTGCCGACCTGGAATTCATGGGTCTTCTCCAAGATCTGCCGTAGTGTAAATATTTGGTCTATCGTGGATTTTCCTGGCCTGAAACCACACTGGTAGGAACTTATCAGATTGTCCACGAACGGCTTCAGGCACTTTTACAGTACGGCAGAGAGGATCTTGTACGCGATGTTCAGGAGGCTTATCCCTCTGTAATTGGCGCAGTCATAGGGGTCTCCTTTCTTATGGACCGGGCAAGCGATACTGAGATTCCATTCATCGGGCATGCGTTCTTCCGACCATATCTTGCAGATGAGTTTGTGCATTTTCCTGACCAGCTCATTGCCACCTGCTTTAAACAGTTTTTATCATGTGCTTTACCGTATTTATTGGTGATTCTAGGTACCCGAGGGTAGGTAGGCTGAGTGTGCTAGACCCTAACTTTGCGATTTCGTCGGCCGCGCAGTTTCCTGGAATATCCCTATGCCCGGGAACCCACAATACCTTAATGTTGAACTGCTCAGCCATCTCATCTAGAGATAGGCGACAGTTAAGAGATATGTATCTTTGATTTGTGGGTTACCGCTGCCAGGGACTTTATCGCAGATTGGCTGTCCGTGCAAATGATAATATCCTTGGCGGATATTACATTGATCCTGAGTCATGCAAGGGCCCCCGCTATCGCTGTTATTTCTGCCTGATACACATAATAGTAATTTGGGAGTCTAAAGGATAGGCTGAGTTGAGCTCCTTGGAGAAGACTCCACTGCCTACACCCGACTCCATTTTAGAGTCATCGGTATAGAGGGAGATCGAGTCATCTGCATAAGCGGTCACAGCGTACCCTTCCTGTCCAAGCAAGAGTAGTAGTTCGTTGACCACCAGGTTCCACAGGAGAGTACAACTCTTGTATATGAGTTGTATATGATAGGGAGAGACAACTCTTGTATATGACTACAAGCCAGGGGAGGATGATATCTGCTACCTGCTGGAGCTCAGCTGGTATGATACCATCCGGTCCTGGGGACTTGTAGGGTTCAAAACTTTTTATGGCCTATAGGACATTGTTGTTGGTGACCAGTTGGGAGCACGTTCAAGGGAGGATGTCGTCGGCTGGATGACCTGAGGAGGTGTCACAGCCGAGTCACTACTGCCCGCAAAGTCTGCGTTTAGAGGTCCGTTCTGGAGGTCGACAGATAAAATGCTGTGCATTTTAAATTAAATTCAAGTTTATAAAAACTGCTTATGTTTGCAGTTATTTTTTCAACTTGTATTTCACACTACTTGTCAAAATCAAACGTTGTTCGAAATGTCACAGCTGATTCGAAGTGGAATTTTGTGAAATTCACAATAACCTTTTTGTATTTCGGGCGAACAAAAATATTTCGAGTGGAATTTTGTATTTTGGTGGTGATTGGTGTTTTATTTTTCTATTATTAGAGAATATTAAAGTGAAGTGTAAATTGTGAATTGAGAAATGGCTCGTACAAAGCAAACTGCTCGTAAATCGACTGGTGGAAAAGCACCAAGGAAACAACTAATGACTAAAGCGGCCCGTAAAAGTGCGCCAGCAACAGGAGGTGTTAAAAAACCACATCCTTATCGTCCCGGAACTGTTGCCCTTCGTGAGATTCGTCGTTATCAGAAGAGTACTGAATTATTAATTCGTAACGCCATTTCAACGTTTGGTTCGTGAAATTGCTCAAGATTTTAAAACTGATCTTCGTTTCCAAAGCTCAGCTGTATTGGCACTTCAAGAAGCTAGTGAAGCTTATTTGGTTGGTTTATTTGAGGATACAAACTTGTGTGCTATCCATGCTAAGCGAGTTACTATTATGCCAAAAGACATACAGTTGGCCAGGCGCATTCGTGGCGAACGTGCTTAAATAATAATAATACAACTTGAACATTCAACATTGAAGTGTAGCACAGAACGAATTTTCTCAAAGTTATTTAGTGTCATCGAATTTTTTAACCAATCAAGGCCGATATCTGTATCCCAACAAATTCCTATATCTGGGTAGAAAACGAGTCCTCAAAATATTGCACTGTAAACTTAGGGTTGCAAGAACTATAGAGGTATATCCCTGCTCAATGTCGCATACAAGATCTTGTCCAGCGTATTGTGTGAACGTCTAAAACCATTTTGCATCGCACTAATCGGCAGCTACCAGTGCGGTTTCCGGCCCGGCAAATCAACTATAGACCAAATTTTCACACTTCGACAAATCCTGGAAAAGACCAAAGAGTTTCGAATCGATACACACCATCTTTTCATCGATTTCAAAGCCGCATACGACAGCATTCATCGTGAAGAACTGTTTGGGGCGATGGCCGAATTCGGGATCCCGGTAAAACTGATCCAGTTGTGTCGCGCCACGCTAAAAAACACGCGATGCACCGTGCAACTCGGTTCTAGGACCTCGAAACCATTCGAAACATGCACCGGATTTCGGCAAGGAGATGCACTGTCATGTAACTTCTTCAACCTGGTGCTGGAGCTGATAGTGCGACGGGCAGGCGTCAACAGGGAAGGCACTATCTTTTACAAGTCCATCCAGCTGCTGGGATACGCGGATGATATCGACATCATCGCGTGTTCTCGCCGTGGCATTGTGGAGGCATTCACGGCGATTGAAGAACAGGCGAAACGAGTTGGTCTTAAGATCAATGAGGACAAAACGAAATACATGCTGTCAAGCAAAAACCAATCCGTCGCTCACCACCTGGGACAAAATATAACAATTGACAGCTACAATTTCGAGGTAGTTAAGGAGTTTGTCTACCTCGGTGCAAACGTAAATTCCACAAATGTCACCACAGTGGAGATCTGGCATAGAATCGCCCTTGGCAAACCGCTGCTACTTTGGCTTGTCCAAACAACTGGGGTCAAAACTCCTCACTCGAAAGACCAAAGTCATGCATTACAAAACGCTCATTCTGCCACTCTTGCTGTACGGAGCCGAAAGCTGGACGATAAGCAGGACAGCGGAGCTGATTTTGGGTTCTTTCGAAAGAAAAATTCTGCGCCGGATATTTGGTCCTGCCTGTGAGGAAGGTGAATGGAGAAGAAGACACAACCGCGAACTCTACGAGCTGTACCAAGATGTGGATGTAGTCCGGAAGGCAAGGATCCGTCGACTACACTGGCTCGACCACATCGAGCGCATGGACATCAACGCTCCAGCTAAGAGGGTCTTCGACTCCGAGCCTCCTGGTTCGAGAAGAGGAGGAAGACGGAACCTCCGGTATAAAGACCAAGTAATCGCGGATGTAAGACATCTTGGTCTTGACAACTGGAAGCAGCGTGCCCGGGACCGTCAATGATGGAAGGCAGCTATAGCTCAGGCTCAGATCCTCCATGGATCGCAGGCCTGATAAGTAAGTAAGTAAGTAGTACTTCAAAGTACCCTTGGACACAGACTACATCATCCCGCAGAATGTGTTCACTAAGAACTTCGAAGTTGCCTTTCCATCCAGGGATGAATGGGCTGAATGAAAAGTTATACCAAAGGACTCGATCTCCCTCTATACCGATGGCTCCAAGATGGAGTCGGATGTAGGTAGTGGAGTCTTCTCCAAGGAACTTAACCTCAACCTATCATTCAGACTCCCAAATCACTGCAGTGTGTATCAGGCAGAATTAACAGCGATAGCGGGGGCCCTTGCATGGCTCAGAATCAATGTAATATCCGCTAAGGATATTATCATTTGCACGGATAGCCAACTGCGATAAAATCCCTGGCCGCGGTAACCCACAAATCAAAGACATCCCTAAACTGTCGCCTATCTCTAGACGAGATGGCTGAACAGTTCATCATTAAAGTATTGTGGGTTCCCGGGCATATGCATATTCCAGGAAACTGCGCGGCCGACGAACTCACTAAGTTAGGGTCAAGCACACTCAGTCTTCCTACCCTCGGGTACCTTGAAATAAGTACGGTAAAGCGCATGATAAAACTTCGAACCATAGAGGCGACCAACTTCCAATGGAATGAAAGTAATATCGGCTTTATCACTAAACAAATCTGGCCTAAGTTAAACCTAGGACCACCAAAGGACCTAGTAGCAACCAAAAGGGCTACTTTGTGCACTCTAGTGGGTGTCACTACAGGTCATTGCATCATTGGAAAACACGCCGCCAGACTAGGGCTGCCCTCCAATGACTTTTGCCGCGGCTGCATGGACGAGGAGGAAGAGGAATCAATACATCACCTTTTCTGCTCATGCCCCTCTTTAGCGAACCGTAGGAGGATCTACCTCGGCGCGCCCTTCAATGAAAATCTAAGTGAGCTAGCAAACCTAAAAATAGCTCAACTCCATCGCTTCGTCAGAAGCACCGGCTGGTTCTCAGGTAGCGGATCAGGGTAATGATCCATGTGGTATCCCAATGGGCCGACTCCGGCCTACGTGTGGCTTACAACCACTTGCACTTAACCTAACCTTCAGAGAATTAAAACCGTTTGATTGGCAACAAGAAAATAAAACACTAAATTTGTTCTTAAAACTTTACATCACATTTATTATATTTGCAAAAAGAAACTTTTTCTTATTATTTTTCTTTACTAAAAAACAAAACGTTTTTTCCTTTAGTCCTAAGACGAGAAACACTTCGAAAGCAGTTCCGACAACGAAATATCCTCGGGTGTGTGTATGACCATCGATCGGCTTATCATCTCTCGTCTCCAACTGTCATATCGATATCGCGAAAATACTGTCTTCTAACGAAATGAAAAGTGTTGATGTTCACGAGAAAATGAGTTAAGGGATATGCTTATCAATGTATGGTTGTATGTCACAGAAAAATAGTGAAGCAATTTACCACCATCCGTTGGGGCTAGTGCCGGGGTTTAGATTGCCATTAACAGATTGTTCGTCGGATATCTTTAAGGTGGATAGATTCTGAACGAAACCGTCCAAATCGAGAGATGCTTCATCTACGTAGGGTGATGATCTGGAACTATTTCCGCTCGGATCGCTGTTTAGAAATAGATCCTTCATGTTAAGGTTGGTGTTTGGTTTTTCCTTGGACGATTCAAAGTCGTAGTTGAAACGTTTGAAAGCGTCAGCATCGTGATCACCACCTAGATCCAAGTCGTTTAGATTAAGCAGGTTGTTTGCAATGAAAATATTTTCTACAAAAACAGGTAGAGAGACCCCGTTTTTGAATAAGATCACCCCACCACATCGATTCACTATGAAAAGTATAACGTGAGTAATACTAACCTGGAAAATCGGTAGCTCCTAGGTGCGATGGCTGTTGGAAGCCTTTAGCTGGGGAATATTGAGTTGAATTGGTACAATTTCCAAATAGGTTCGCACCTGATTGCCGACTACCGTAGACGGGTGTGATTTCAACACGATGAGCAACCGGAGACGTTGTGTTTCTTGCAAAATTCGAGTCGTTAACGGTGTGAATGGAAACCTATTGGATAGTGGGAATACAAATATTTGCTCATTTCTATTCGGATACTTACTTCATTATTAAGGTTTTGCCCTGGCATTAGGGTTTTGAGAAAGGACGCATCATCATAACGAATGATTCCGGTATTCGGAATCCCATCCAGGTAGTGATTGAAGCCGGTTATTGTAGGCGGAGGTGAATCATCGCAATTGTGATGCAATGGACATTCGGTGTTGTCGAACAAACTGCTGCCACTAGAGAGTTGCTGACTTGTACCGGAACCCGATGAGAACACATCGTACCCGTTGTAGTAGTTCGATTGTAACGAAGAACCAAGATAGGTACAACCAGCTGAAAAGGGAAAATGATTAACTAGAAAAAAGAGAGAGAGAGAGAGAAAAGAAGGACTGTTTTGGGGTCTGGTGCAAACCTGTGTCTTGAGTGGAGGCAGAATTTTGGGCTGAAAATCCCTGCCACTGAGATTCTTTTGACCGCTGTTTCAATTGTTGAGCGGTTTTCACCTCGCTGCCGATTGCCGATATACATTTACCGCTTGGATTCGGTTGCGTTGAGGAGCCATCGACAAGGTCGCATGTGTATCCATTGTTCGAATTGAATAGATCAACAGGAATCGGTGGACTGTTTCCCACATTGCCGCTGTTCGCAGCGTTGGAAAAATATGAAAATGGACTGCCTAGAGTAGCATTGTTACTGTTGCCGTTGCTATTCTCCTGCGGCGGAGTATAATAGTTTCCCGTAAATTGACGATAGCTGGGTACCGGAAGACCTTTGGCCACGGCTGCTTGTAAGGCTGGATTCCGTATCGTAAACATTCCGTTTTCGTTTTTGATAATCGATGCCGGCTGGTCCATTGGCAAAGGAGCGATTGGCAGGCGTGATGGTAGTGGCATTACTGACGGTCCACTTGGTGGTATCATATTGCCGAACATCGGATTACGTAGTGTTACCATTTTCGGTTGTGCTGAACTCTCAACAGATGTGTTTTTGTTCGCCTGCGCCGCAATTGATGCCTTGACGGTGTCCGCCGATCTCTTCTTGTTTCGACGTTTTCGATTCTTGGAGACCTTCACGTCTGGAGCGGCGGCTTGAGGATTTGATTGTTTCGCTTTGTTTGAAGTACCTCCCATCGCTTCGACCATTATAACACCGGTTTGCTCCGAAGCACCGAATGCAGATAGGTGTGGATAAAATCCAGATGTGATAACAGTAGGCATGGAAAGATTGGGATTCGGTGCGGGTGCTGTGTGCGTTAGGGGTTTTGATAGTTTCTTTATAGACTCGGACTTGGCACGCAACTGCTCACTCTTACTGGGGTCCACTTTGGTGAGCGTTATTCCGGGAGGCAGAGAGAGATTCTCGACTTGAACGCCCCGATTGAGCTGATCCATTATGCTAACGTTGCTCGAATGCTGCTGAGAGTAGAACCGCTCAGATCGATCTTGCTGCTGTTGTCCTGGTAGTTGCGGGTAGTTATTGGATGTCAATCGTAAGTTTTGTAATGACTGTTGGAGTAGATGGTTGGGATCCGATTTAGTGCTGCCATTGGAGTGTTTTCTCCTCGATTTTGAACCAGTATTAATTGTATTTGGCGTGGTACCTTGCTGATAGCTGCTTATTTGAGATTTGTTTTTCGTTTTTCGCGTTCGTTTCGGTTTTTCATTTGGAGCGTCATGCGACAATGTTGATTGCTGCCTAATAGATGGTAGTGGAGGAGGGGGTGCAGAAGCTTGCTGCAATTGACGGTTACGATTTGATGAAGCCATGCTGACTCTATTGCGTGCCTTCATGTTGGTACGCTCCTGACCCGGCGCTGCCGGTGTAACAGTTGACTTGTTGCGATTCATTCGTTCCTTGTTATCGATTTTCGGTGAGGCCTGTCTGTCTTTAGCTACTTTTTGCACTGGTTCAGACCGTTGGACTTTGTTCTGTGGCTTTGGCGATCTGTTTTTGGATTTTCCATCATTAATGGTGTTTTGTGGAATGTTTGTTTTAGTAGTATCTTCGGTGCTTTTGGTGGGAATATTGATAGTTATGGAAGTTTTCTCGGCGGGTCTTCGTTTAGGTGGTGCAACGATTTTCTTTTCGACTTCAACGATTGTTTCTACATCCGGTTCGGTTTCGGCATCGGATGACTCAGTGGTCACAAAGTCGTCGAGGTGCAGCATTTTGAATTGATTGTTGTCAAACTGGCCGTTGTCGATGAATTTTTGACGTTTCTCCTTGGTTTTTATGGCTTTGGACGCCTTAGATTCGTCCTCCACAACGACTTCGGGCGGTTTCTCTCGGGTTTTTGTGTTTGCCTTCGGTTTCACCTTTTGACTGCTTACCGAATTCTCTCTAGTCGATTGCTGACTGTCTGTTGTTTCGATAAAAGGTGTTAAAACTGGTTTTTTACCTTTTTTAGTTTCAGACTTGGTACTGTCAGCTTTATTCTCAACCTTATTGGTCGATGACGGTCGCGGTGCTGATTGTGGCTTTTTCTTTGTTTTCTTCGAATTTTTGGATGCTTCTACCTGTTCCTGAATCTTGAGTTCTTCTTGACGCTTTAACTCATCTTTACGCTTGAGTTCTACCTTGCGCTTTAATTCCTCCTGTTGTTTTAGTTCCTCTTCCTGTTTGAGCTGCTCTTCATGCACTATTCTAGACCTTTCCTTTTCCGCTTCGGCTTGCTTTTTCGCACGTTTGCGTTCCTTTTTCAATTGAGTTTTCGTCTTTTCCACCTTCTCCGCCTGATGTGGTACTGATTGTTCTAGTACCCTTGGCGGCACTGGTGGGGATGCAGTTTGTACAATCTGTCCATTCACAAATGTATACAGCAATTTGTCCTTATCGGGAGATGAACCTTTCGCTGTTACCGTAACTTGCGGCTCTGGAACATTCGGTAAATTGACTCGACGTATTGTCACTATTCGCTTCGATGGATCAGTCACATCTGGCGGCTGATTAGGTGCATAGCACATTTGAATATTAGGTGTTGAGACCAGATTAGGCATGACGAATTGCGGAAAATCATTCGCATTTGCATATGGTATACTGTAATATGATCCGCCGTTTAAATTGTTCTCATGCACAGGCAAGACTGTGGCGGTCGGCAGTATAGTTGCGGCAGGTAATGGTGTCGTTGATGGCGATTGCAGATGACTTTTTTGATGAGATTCATTGTCATGATTATTATGTTTAGCTCCAAGTTGTTGAAGTTTCTCGAGCTGTTGTTCTTTGGTGGGCAGATAGGGAAACTTAAAGTCGGCATTTGTTTGCTTAACGGTCGCTATTAGTTCAAGAATACTGGTTTCGACTTTCGCTTTGGCTCGATTAAGTTTCTTGATGTTCGCCTCGTAGTCGGCAATTTTCTTTTTGTCTTTCTTCTTCGAGGCTTTAAGGTTTTTCAACTCATTCTTGGCTACGAACTCCTTAAAGTAGATGTCATGAAATTGAGAACGTAGATCCTGTAGCTCGAGGACACGTTTCATTTCCTCTTTACGTTGTTTTTGTTTTGCCTTTTTCGCCGCTTTCTTCTCGTTCACCGGCCCCTTGGTCTCGTTCGAACCCTCGATGAAGCTAAGTGTTTCGTTTACCCATTTCTTGACACTCACGGCGGGTAGATTTTCGAGTAAAGCGAAAAATTCGTTTGCACGTTGTCGACCCGAAGCCGGGCTTAATGTATGATTCGAGTTTGAACGTTTTTTCGTGCTCTCTACAGATTGTTGAACTAGTGGAGTTGGTTCTGTTTGCGTTTGATTCGGCAGTTGAACTTTTACGGATTGCGACTGAGGCCCTACTGGTTGCGTGGAGGATGGTGTTGGTTTTTTCAACTGATTTAACGATGGTGTGGGTGATGATTTGCTCGCCTGTGGTGTAATTCGCTTGCATAATGTATTTAAACATTCCAGGCTATCGTCGTCTTCTTCCTTGTTTCGTTCGCTCGATGTCGGAACATCTGATTCCGATGGACTTAGAGCCTTCGAGCAATGAGGCTGTTGTAATGGTGGCTGTAGAATAGGGGCTTTAAGAGATAATTTCTTTCGAAGTCTGTCACGAGTTTCGTTCATTCTTGCATGATTACATTCCTATGAAAGAAAGGATAAGTTAGTGTGGAGAGACTTGCAAGTTTTATTTTTACAAACCTTCTTGATTCGCTTCTTATTGGAATGATTCTCCTTGCAATGATCAGTCATATCGGAGTGGTCGAAACAACCTTAAATTGGAATTTACTTTTCGATTACTTTTCCCCATTCAGGATGGAATTTGACTTACATTTTTTCGCTCTCTCTCTTATTGCCTTCTTCCGGGGACATGATTCAGTTGGAGTCACTGGCTCGGGCGGTTCAGACTCGGGCGTACGTACAAATCTAGGAAATAACTTGTCATTTAGTTAACTCGAAGTCCATCAACAATTCAGAGGAACAATGGCAAAGTAAAAATATGACATTACCTTTCGGGGCTAGTAGTCGAACTGGACCCATTCGAGGATGAACTACAATTTACAGAGAAAAGAACAAAACGATCATAATGACTAACACACGCTCTACGCAAACGAATTTACTTACTTGTAATTCTCTTGGCTATCTCTGGTGTCCTTATCGGAAAACGGTAGGCTACATAAGCAAAATAAATCGATTCTACACAATATGCCAATTGTTCTTAAAATCAATTCAAATCCTTACCCACAAATCTTGTCGAGAAATCGAAAAAACTTTCCATCCTTCTCGGCGCCCTTGATACGTGACGAAATCAATTGTATATCATTATTAGCCAATTCGAAATACTCTAAACTCAAGGCTGTGTCTTCGCCGAATTCGACAAAATAGCATGCAATGACCGACATCGCAAAGGACCAGTAGATTTTAAAGACCTCGTCGCTCAATTGTGAATCAAGGCGAATTTTTAATGAGACAACTTTGAGATTGTATTGCATGATGTTCTTTGAGATAACCGTCAGATCGTCCCGGCTCATCACTAGCGGCTGATAGTGTTGTATTAGATGCCAGGAGAGTGATAGTGTGATTTCATTATTGAGAATCTTGCGTGCCAACATGCACGGCGGTTGCATGCAATTTTCACAGAAATACTTTTCATCAATCTTCGGATAATGATATGGCTTTCGATCTAAAAACGAAAAAGGGATACAGTAATGTACAGACTGATTTGGATAGAAAATAATGGACAAACCTCGTAAATGCTTAAAGACCGCCCACGACAGATGGTATTCGTGTAGTTCTTCGGGTTCATTGAAGACATCATCGCGTAACGAAACCGACGACGTTTCGCTTATATCTTCGGTGCTATTAGTTCGTTTTTTCTCTTTTGATTTGAACGCGAATAGATCGTCACTTGCGCAAACATTCAGAATTTTCGACTCGTAAAGTGCACCATCCTTTTCTGCACGTGACAGTGTAAGACATTTGGCACAAGTTGAACTAGGTGATTTCTTTGGCGGTAGAGGGCCTCCAGCAATTGAACATGTGACACATTTGCAAGATCTTTAAAAAAAAAGGTAGAATCGAGATAGGTATCATGATAGAGAGAAAGGGATAGAGAAAACCTGTATTACCCTTCATGATATTCCAGCATCTCATTGCACTTCTTGCATTTATCGTCGCGTAATTCTGTATTCAAATGTATACTAGCCGAATCGGAACCCATCGCCGTGATATGAGATAGTATACTCTGCCAAACCAATTGACGATTCTCATGCGTTATCCACTCGGAAATGTCAATATTATTCGTCGAACCAGTGTCCGTAACTTCGTCGCGTAATACATCGAACATTTTGCACACAGCTACCATACGCTTACGACGATTTTGCTGTTCCTCACTCAAGTTGAATTGATTCAATGCCATCCAGGTGTCTTTCCAATTTCTGTCTATCTGAATCATTTCGTCGTCGAAATGAATGTAGTCCTTTATCAGGGGCGTATGATTGGACGGTTCTCCGCTTAAGATATAAGCAGCTTCCTTGAACTGTAATATAAAATGCAAAATGAGATAATAAAGTTGATTTGATCGGATTATTAACGACATCTTACTGATAGAATGCAAGCCAACATAATGTCTGTCACGTTTAGATAAACATGTTGTTGATACATTCGTTTCGTTAACAAGGTCCATGTTAGAGAGAATTTCTTCAGATGATTGTTATCGAATGCAAAGAGGAACCTGGATAAATTTTCCGAGATACTACAGATCTCCGTGTACCCGTTAATGATATCTACAAATGTGTGTGTGTTTAATTCAAAAAGGATATTAATGGAAATTCATTACAATTCATCATTGCTTCGGCGGGTAGACGTTTCTCTTTGATATTTGGTATTTCAGAGAATCCCTCCCAGTACGCCTTGACCACACATTCCAATTGGAATGACATCAGTTCGAAAAACTGTTGTGGATCATCCACTAGTAGTCTGCAGAGAGAAAACAAATATTGGACGTTTGTAAGAAGAAATTGAAATTGTAGAAAAATTCCCGCCAAAAACTAACAAGTGCCGTCGCACCCACGTTCGACCTTGTTATTTGTTTATATCATTTGATGCACATACAACACACGTATTTCGATAGATAATAACGAAAGGTAGTCAACAAATCAAACTCACATTGCAGTTAGGAGTACGGTGACCATATTCTCTGTCAGGGATAGGTCACATATGAAGTCCAAATGTTGAACTTTTGAATGATTCATGTCACCGGTCGTTAACCAGGAAGCAACTTCGGTTTCCAGTAGACTTTCGTACTTGGCCTTCGCTGTTGCATTCCTGAAAAAAAAAAAACACACGAGACACAACTAGAATCACGAAATATTGAACGAGATATACATGTAAATGCATATTCACTTGAGCATCGGTTGGTATGCTTTTTTCACCGTCGCCTCGAGTATTTTCCAAGCACTACGAGTTTTCACCTGATCATCCACTAGCAACAAGATCACTTCACGATAATTCAGGCATGGTGAGCATGTACAAAATGTGTAGAACTCCTTGAGGTCATGTTTGATCTTCTTCGAAGGCTTATCCGGCAAACAGAAAACACAAAACAAAATCATTTACATCAAGCAGTCCATACTCGCAATCAATATTGAGTTTTACCTTCTTCGAGTTTGGACTGTTTACAAGTTTTGAGATATCATTTGGTACCTTTGACGTCTCAGGATAATGCTCCTTAAGATGATGCATTGAAACAATTCGTTTGATTGGCAATTGAACTCTCTTGAGTAATCTAGATTTTTTGATGTGATTTTCTGCGTCGGGATCAACAGCAGCAGCCGCCGCCGCCGCCGCTGCCACCGACGATGTCAACGACGACATAGATGAGGAGGACGAAAACGAAGGCTGTAGGGTTCTATTTTTCTTCATCCGATCAACAGACGTTGCTGATTCGGTTTCTGTTATTGTGGCGGCTGCTAGTGCTTCTATCACATCGATGCAATTCATATCAGCTTTAGCTTCGTCCATTTTGCAAGCAAATTTCTTAGGCACGATGAAGTGTAATGGTTTTCACCAAGTCGTCGTGTCGCAGCGATTCGGTGTGTGACCGTTTATCACTGGTCGCACGCGTTCCAATCGATGTTTTAATGATTTATTTTGCTTTGTAGATAACAACAGCAGTATTCCACGGCAGAACATTCACTTGCAATTGCAATTTAAGAATTATTTCTAATATATATGAACGTCGTTTCGCAATCCAAACAATTCGAACACATTCAGCAAGAAATATCACGAACAAATGGGGTGAAGTTGGTGACAGTTGAAAATGGCAGAAGTGCATACGGTTTTGACATTTGTTTTCAACCTGTCTCTATACCAATGGAACAAGTGTAGTGGGTATATTGATGTTTGAGATGTTTTGTTTATGCCACCGTATTGGTCTTATTTACTATTAAACATATTACTTTTTGTTTTTCTTTGGTTGCACATTATTTCACTTTCCATAGTAATGGCTTCTAATTGAAGGGAAAGTTATGTTTTTTGAGGGATAATTAAGTATCTACAAGAACACGAACCAGCTGCGCCTAAAAGTATGCACAAGGGAGTAATTCTGACATTTTATTACCGTATACAAAATCAAAAAATTTTGTATACCAACTAATGGAAATGGTATAAACTAAAAGTGGAATACAGTATATCCAATACCGAAATAGGGTACTACGCCACGATGTTCGTTTTTATTTTTTCTTAATAGTTGAAGATCCTGGTTAGGTAACTTGCAAAAACATTTTTTAGATTGTTTTCTAACTTCCTAGTGCGAAGTTAGGCACGATTCCGATATCCGAGGTAAGGCATTTTGAAAACGCAGTTTTGTAGATCTCGATGAAATAAGCACAAAAAATAAAGTACCAATTTTCTCGTTTTCGCCTAGTTTAGGAGATATTAAGGTTTAAAAATTCATTTTTTCGTATGGATTTCTCAGAAAATATTATTTTTTACTGCTGTGGGATACAATTTTGTTTGCATACTTGTAGGCCTAAAAGAAGTCTGCGTTGACATGTTGCTGCGTGAACGTACATGCATAAAATGTAGGCATGCTTTTAGGACTAGTTAGTAGTCCAGATGATACATGCATTCATTTATATCTATACACCTAATTCTGTTTTTACTGTTTTTTTTTTTAATTATTTTTGGATAAAATAATACATATAAGTAAATCGCAGTGAAACATGTATGGGGGGCATGCTGCCCCCCTGCAACCCCCCCCCTGCTTGGGCTCACTGTAGGATTTGGAGTGGGTGCAATGTTGGGTATATACAAAGTATAAGCGCCCAAGCTTGATGAATGCCCCTTTCTAAATAAATAAATAAATAAATCGGAGATAAGGACTATTCGGGAGTTTATCCAAACATTTTTTCAAATAAAACAGTAAAAACAGAATTAGGTGTTTTCATGAATGTACGCATTACCTGGATTACTAACTAGTCCTAAAAGTATGCCTACATTTTATGCATGTAGGTTCACGCAGCAACATGTCAACGCAGACTTCTTTTAGGCCTACAAGTATGCAAGCAAAATTGTATCCCACAGCAGAAAAAAATACAATTGTCAAAATTCTCTACCTCGGTAATCGGAATCTCCCCCGAAGTTATTGAATTCCAAATTTTGACATATCTCCAAGTTTCCAAATCCAAGGTTTTGTAGATATGTATGTATGTGTGTATGTACGTATGAGCGTAACTCGATTATCTCGAGAACCAAAGTAAATATTGACATAAGATTGGGTTCATTCCAAGCGTAATTACGCACCTTAGAAGTAAGTAAAAAATAGGCAAAAAAAAAATTAACAACGTACGATGATCCCAAGTGGTCTAAGTACTAACCGCACCTGACGCTGGTTAATTGCGGTGATCGGACGACAACCGACACATTTTTGTTTTACATTTTAAATCAATCTTTATTTTTAACAATCTTTTAACTATCTTACGTGCTAGACAAAATGACTAAAATCAGCTTATACAATAACTACATTGGATGTCTTACTGATCCTCTGCGGGCACTCTAAAATAAACACTATTTATACTTAGCCTGTCTTAGCCTATGTCTTTCGACTACTTAATATCTACATACAGTGACTAACTACTTTTATTATTATATTTTGCTATGAAAATTGTTAAAAGAAAATTTAGCGCACTATAGGATTTTCGGGGTATATTTGAAACTTAGAACTAACTAATTCCAACTAAACTAAAATTACTATACAAAGCTTATATATGGGGGGAGGGAGCGAGCAAACAGAGCAAAGAAGTTGATGGCGTTTAACATGGCAAACGCCAGCTTCGATCTCTGTCCCCGCTCAATCCAATTTGACACACAGCCTCCTCGTGGCCACCCCTGGATAGCTACCATGGCACCTATCAGATAGTGAACCAATGTGTGCAGCGACCCAACCCCTTGTTCCTGGAGAAAGAGAAACCTGGCCTTCCAGGTGGGGGGTTGTGCTTAGGGATAACATCCCTATCACGTAAAAACCTACTTGTTCAGAAGCAACCACAAGCCTCGGATACGGACGGATAAAAAGTTGACGACCCCTGCAAACGACTAACGGACTTGAGAGTCTGCACCTAGAATGTGAGGTCCCTTAACAGACCGGGTGTAGGCGACCAATTGGAGCAAACCCTTAACTGCCATAAAGCAGATATAACTGCGCTTCAAGAAGTGTGATGGGATGGTCCAGGCAAAAGACGGATGAAAAACTGTGACATCTACCACAGGAACTGCTACAAGGAGAACAAACAGCGCCTATTCGGGTGCGGATTCGTTATTAGAGGAAGACTCCGACAAAACGTCTTAAGCTTCCGAGATATAAGCGAACACCTCATAACAATCCGCATCAAAGCTAAATTTGGAAACATTAGCATAATGTGCGCTCACGCCCCAACGGAAGAAAAGGATGATCGACTCAAAGAAGAATTCTACGATATCTTAGATAGAACATATGCCCAATGCCCCAGCTACGACACAAAAATAGTCCTAGAAGATTTTAATGTAAAACTGGGCAAAGAGGACATATTTGAGTCGATAATAGGAAAGCATAGCCTTCATAACACCACATCCGACAACGGACTGAGGCTAATCGATTTCCTAACGGGGCGTAACCTCCTTGTAGCAAGCACGCGATTCCCCCATCTCAACATCCACAAGGGTACCTGGCGGTCTTTTGATCAATCGACTACCAACCAGATTGTTCACATTGCGATCGACGCCAGACACTCCTCCAGTATTTTCGACGTACGAACCTTCCGAGGGGCCAACATCGACTCGGACCACTACCTTGTTGTAGCCAAGGTACGAATGAGGATATCAAGAATGCTTGGGAGTCGAGTAGGACTACGTAAGTTTGATGTCGGAAAGCTACAATCGCAAGAGACTGCCAGAATCTTTGCCGATCGTGTCTCCTCCAAGCTCTCTCAAAATCCGCCCACAGCAGTACAAACAATAGAGCAGGAATGGGCGCATTGCCAGAGCGCCATCAGAGACGTTGCATCAGGGGTGCTAGGTTTCAAACTGCCACCACCTAGAAACCCCTGGTTCGATAAACAATGCGAACAAGCCCATGCAGCAAAACAAGAGGCATATAAAGCCATGCTGCAACGACGGACGAGAGCTGCTCGCGAAATCAATGAGCAGAAGAGAAGAGAGGAACACGCGCTTTTCAGAAGAATGAAGAGAGAGCACGGAAAGCGTGAGATCGAGGAGATGAAGAGATGCTTCTGCAGGGATGACGCCTGTAAGTTTTACAATAAGATAAAACGAACATGCCATGGCTACAAAGCCAGAGCGGCGGCCTGCAGGGATGAAAATGAAGAACAGGTAGTAGACTCGCAGTCGATGCTGAGGACCACTTCTTCTGACTATATAACGGCGATGATAGACAAGATATCGCTGTCACGCAGAACGAGCCATTCGTAACGGACGACGATGTAACAGAATTCAGTCCACCCGACCAAGACGAAGTCAAAATAGCGATATCAAGACTTAAGTCTAATAAAGCGGCGGGCGCAGACCGCCTGTCCGTTGAGCTTCTTAAGGCGGCTGGAGATGAGCTTATAAGGTGCATGCACCATCTCATTTGCTAAGGTATGGTCGGAGGAAAGCATGCCCGTCGAATGGAAGCTCAGCATCGTTTGCCCGGTCCATAGGAAAGGAGATCCCTATAACTGCGCCAACTATAGGGGAATAAGTCTCCTTAACATCGCATATAAGATCTTCTCTGCCGTATTGTGTGAACGCCTGAAACCGTTTGTGGATAACCTAATCGGCTCTTATTAGTGTGGTTTCAGGCCAGATAAATCCACAATAGACCAAATATTTACGATACGGCAGATCTTGGAGAAGACCCAGGAATACCTGATGACCAGCGACAACAACACCAGCGCTGAGATAAAACGCAGAGGCAATTGAGAAGTCGAGCCCTCTCTCGGAAAACCAAGGTGACGCTATATAAGACCTTAATCATCCCAGTCCTCCTTTACGGCGCAGAGGCTTGGACCTTAACAAAAGCGGATGAAGAAGCCCTTTGTCGTTTCGAGAGGAAAATTCTGCGTGCAATCTTTGGTCCCGTTTGTGTAAACGGAGAGTGGAGGAGGAGATTCAACCAGGAAATGTACGGGCTGTACAGAGACATCGGCCTGGTTAGATGTCTTCGGATCCAACGTCTAAGGTGGCTAGGCTATGTAGAGCGAGTGGACATCACCGCTCCGGCCCGAAGAGTCTTCGACTCCAACCCCGAAGGACGAGGCAGCGGAGGACGACCGCATCAACGGTGGCGCACGCAGGTGGAAGGGGACCTTAACCAACTGGGCGTGCGGCGCTGAAAACAGCTGGCCGAAGACCGTCCCAGCTGGAGACGCTTGTTGGTTGAGGCCCTAAGTAAGTAAGTCAGAAGTAATCCGAGTAGTCAAATATTCGCCGTTTTGGTTAAAAAATTTGAAGACAATTCCATTGTATCTCTCTCTTAGAAGACCTCGTCACTATCGGCAAAAAACTGGCACTGTCGCTCTTCACAATTCTTTTTTGAAGCGAATTTCGTGCCAGCTAAATCTTTTGTCATGGATAGAAACAGGTGATAGTCACTTGGTAACAGGTAGGGGCTCTAAGGTGAATGCATCAAAACCTTCCAACTAAGCCCCCAGTGTTTCTGGCAATGCTATCACTATCACTATCGGTGTGTGTGACCTTGAATTATTCTGATGGAACACAGTACCTTTCCAGTTATCATAAACTGACCGCTTTTGAGCGATTGCTTCCTTTATATGGTCCAATTGTTGATAGCACATGTCCGAATTCGAGTTTTGTCATAGGGGAACAGCTCATAGTAGCATACGGCAAAACCTTTTTGGCCGATTCGACCACGACGCTGTTTATGCTTGAGGTCGTAAGTGATACACATTGCATCACCAGTTACCATTCACTTCAGAAACAGGTTCAACATTGTTGAGATTTAGGAACGGCAAAGGCAATCGAAGCACTGCTTACGTTACTTGACGATTTTCATCATTTTATCTACATATTCGACAATTGGCCTTCCAGAGCGTGAGGCATACTTGATACTTGATATCGAACAGAATTGGCAAAATCATAACTACGCGTGATTGGTTATTACAGTATCAGTACCACATATATTATTGTCATCTTCAGCGTCTGGCTTGCGTTCTTGCCTTTATCGAAGAAATACTGAAGAATTTTTTATTACGAAGTCTCATTTCTCCAACTGATTTTTAATATACGTTCGATAGGACGATACAACACCAGACACATTTTACTACAGCCAACTATTGGGAAAAAGATGGGTTTTCTTTTCCTTCCATCTATCAATCGTTAGTGAAGTAAAGGACCTTGGTGTTATTTTTGATAGTAGGTTATCCTTTTCAGCACATATTAATTACGTAATATCCAAAGCAAATTCGTTGCTGGGTTTTCTAAGGCGTAACATGGTAGTATTCAGGGATTGTTATACTCTCAAAACGATTTATACGTCTTTGATCATACCTATACTGGAGGGCGCCGTGGCGCAGTGGTTAGTGTGTTGGACTCTGGCGCACGATGAGCGAGTTCGGATTCCCCGTAGTATAATTTGCCTGGAAAAAGCTTCTCGGCTCACGCCGTTCGGAATCGGCATTAAACTGTAGGTCCCTTTCACCTGTGTGAAAAATAAATCACATGGGTGATTGAGAGAAGCTTGGCTCTGGTCCTTCATGGGCTGTAACGCCACCAAAGAAGAAGATACTGGAATACTGTTGCGGTATCTGGTCCCCTTTTTATGTAAACTCTTCTGAAAGGATTGAAATTATTCAGAAAAGATTTACACGTTTTGCTTTGAGAAATGTGGGGTGGTCTGGAGATTTCCCTTTGTATAAGTCTAGGTGTTCATTAATAGATTTAAAATCTTTGAAAAGTCGTAGAGCAACCCTTGGAGTACTTTTCGTAAAGGACATTATTGATGGTAGAATTAATTCTTCAGAATTGCTGGCTCTTATACCCTTTTATGTTCCTGAGAGAAATCTAAGAAACAGGGACGTTCTCTTTTTGATTCCTAGTCATAGGACGTACTATGGGCAACATGAATCCGTTACCCGTTCTTTATCACTGTTTAATTCAATTTGCAATGAAGTCGACTTTCAAATCAACAGATTCATATTTAAGAGTATTGTATTACATTTTTTAATGGTTTATAATTGTAAATGATTGTAATTAATTGTAGTCAAAAGATGAATATCCATTGATGAATAAATAAATAAATAAATATATGTAATCATCATTTCACCTGTGTGAAAAATAAATCACACACAACATGGGTGAGTGAGAGAAGCTTGGCTCTGGTCCTTCATGGGCTGTAACGCCAATATACAATCATCAAAGCGAACACGTCAAGCAATGCGACAATACAAAGCACATCACTATCAAAGCAGAAAAAGAACAAGATAACCATTTTGCTTTCCAAATAAATATGTAGCACCTTTCTATTCCTATTATTTTTCTTGACACAATTTCTTTTCGCAGACAGGAAGAGACATCGTTTGAAGTGCGCGTTAAGCCATCAGCGCAGGAGTTGAATACATAAGATCCTTTGAAGTTGAACCGATACGTAATATCTCATGTTTTTCATTTGCTGTGAAGGTGTCTACTCAATTTATTTCCTATTGAAGCAATATAGCAAAGTATATTAACTAAAAGAGCAGAAGAGACGCTTGTAAAGCAGTTATGCACTAGTCGTTAGGTAGGGAGAGCTTATGTAGACATGTGTATGTACGTTTTGTATTACTTTGTCCTGTCCCATCATAGAGGAAATCAAAGAATAAGGGAACAAATTGAAGTGGGATGCGTGTCGCTTTAAAAATGTAAATAGGAAGGTTACGGAACAAATGCTTGTTGGGGAAAGTAAAGATATAATAGATACGAGATTTCACAGACGCAGATTAGAATTTTGATAGAGTTGAAAGTTATCATAAGACATCATGAAAACTTATGAAGGCCCCCCAGTGCCCATGCTCTTTATGAATGTCATACTGATGAGGGATCTCAATATTCAGTTCTGTATTTTTTGCGGGTGGATGGTGAAGGACTAGCAGAGGCCTCGTAGGGGTAGCATCTGCCGACGGATGCTGGGCCGACAAAAAGCGAGTAAGAGCCTCTGCAGCCGAACATTTTGCAGCTCTGCTAGTCAGGTCCTACTTCCACCTCCTCGTGGTGCCATCTGGAAATTTCCTTAAAAGGGAAATTACTGACGGAAGAGGCCGAATGGCGAGTATCCTGCGCCACCAAACAGGATTAGTGTCGGTTGGGCTATGGTCTAGCGAACCATAACCGTAAAACCACTAATTGCTCAGAAACAAAAAACAGCCTCGGATAATAAAACGGAACGGATCTATGTTGACGACCCTAAAAGAATACAAAAAACAAACAAGGACCTTCGGTTCTGTACGTGGACTTCATATACCTCGGCCCCGCAGTGACTTGGAACAACGACACCAGTTTCGAAATCAAGCGCAGAATCACTCTTGCCAACCGCTGCTTCTTTGGGCTCAAGAGGCAACTGAGAAGTAGAGCCCTCTCTCGTACGACCAAGTTGACCTTATATAAGACCTTAATTATCCCGGTCCTGTTATACGGCGCAGAAACATGGACATTATCTAAAGCGGATGAGGAAATCCTTGGTCGTTTCGAGAGAAAGATTCTGCGTTCGATTTTCGGTCCCATAAGCACAGAGGAGGGTTGGAGGAGAAGATTCAATCACGAACTGTACGGGTTGTACAGCGACATGAGTCTGGTCAGGCCAACGCCTAAGATGGCTAGGCCATGTAGAGCGGCATTGGAAAAGACAAGCGAAAGATCGTGCTAGGTGGAGAGGCATGTTGGTTGAGGCCCAGGTTCACCCCGAACTGTAGCGCCCGTTAATTAAGTAAGTAATCTTTGCGGGTTAAGGGAGAATTTCTTTGCCATTTATATCCCTGTTTGCCTCTATAAATCGGCTCACAAACACAGGTTGATGAAAAGTTTAATACTTCGGATTTTAGTCTTCCTGGATATAGCTTAGTGTCATTATTCGTACTCCATCGTAATATCGCCGTTCATATCCGTAATGATATTGCTTACCATTATCGCCCACATCATAGCCAATCGTTCTCACACCGAATTATTATTGTCTCTATACGGTTAGAAACAAGCTGTAAAGAGGCCACTAGGTTATGGGAAGAAAGTTTTTGGACCTATAAGGCAAGCAATTCGGGGGAAAACCGGGAAAAGTGTATATGCGTCAGTAGCATCAGGTTAATAACTAACGCGTTACGCTCCACAAAGTCCCAAAAGTAGCACAAGTAGACTAAAAGTTGATTTGCTGGCTTATTTTACCGAAAAGTGGAATTGCTCACTTCACAAAGCAGGCAAAAGCAAAACAGTTGCAATAGATGTTTCCAAGATATTTTTTGGAAATAGGTACTTTTGGTATCGACGAGTCCCTTTTTCAACTACCTTTGGAATCGTTTAATTTAAGTTGTTTCGGATGGATTCAAGTCCGACATCCACAGCCCATAAAGGACCAGAGCCAAGCTTCTCTCAATCACCCATGTTGTGTGTGATCTATTTTTCACACATGTGAAAGGGACCTACAGTTTAATGCCGATTCCGAACGGCGTGAGTCGAGAAGCTTTTTCATTGCAAGTTTACTATGGGGGGTTTTGCCAGTACCCCACCGAGGAGGAACGTCGCGAAATAAACTTTCGATGGCGTTGGTGTTATCGGGATCCGAACTCGTTCATCGTACGCCAGAGTCCAACACACTAACCACTGCGCCACGGCGGCGCCCTGATGTTCCCCATTTTATCTCTGACACTCCTTCTCAGTTTTAGGGTTCCGTACCCAAAGGTAAAACGGGACCCTATTACTAAGACTTCGCTGTCCGTCCGTCCGTTCCACCGTCCGTCTGTCACCAGGCTGTATCTCATAAACCGTAATAGTTAGACAGTTGAAATTTTCACAGATGATGTATTTCTGTTGCCGCTATAAGGACAAGTACTAAAAAACAGAATAAAATGAATATTTAAGAGGGGCTCCAATACAACAGACATGACTTTTATCCAAAAAATCCCCTTGTGTCTTTTATGTATTAATCCTAGCTGCATTCCTTTTTTCTGTAATTACGAACAACCAATAATAAATACCCTTTAAACTTTAATGATCCCTATTGTGTCACTGCTAAGTTAATACTTGCTGCACTACCTTTCGTACAATTGCTATCACCCTCCTTTTCCATCCTGATAGGTTAAGACATCAAATGTTGCAACAAATTCCATTGTTGTGAAATTAACTGTCGATCATATCCCACAACCAATAACACACTTTCAAGCTTTGATCCCTATTGTGTTCTTGATATTAAATTTCGTAACAATATATTACTCCTAGCTGCAAACCTTTTTCCCCCATTTCCCAGTATTGTTATTCACCTTTCCACAAGCTTGTTGTCAAGTAAGATAATTGATTTAAATTCAATGGACACTTTGATGATCAACTATCTCATCATGGAGATTTTTGATTATCAAAGTAACATGCCTATAACCTGCCTGCAACCAAGATCTGTCATCATACAAAGAGTGTGATTTAATGTGATGACTGATGAGGTAACATACAACGTCTCTTTCATATTTATATATACAGATAGTACGGAACCCTTTGTGCGCGAGTCCGACTCGCACTTGGCCGATTTTATAAATTACCTTTTGTTTGTCACTTCCAGTCAGCTATCGTCAGCAAAGGAATGAATTGGACTGGAAGTGACTCAGCTTCTCATATTCGTTAACTACCTTACGACCCTGCTCTTCGGCTGTGAAGCGTGAGCAGCAGCGTATGTTAAGCTGTGCTGTGCTCTGTCGTCCAAGCTTACCCCCGACTCGCATCCATTATCCATGAATGGATCTTAGAAACCGAAAAGCTTTCCATCCTGGTATGTTTGTCATAATACATTTTGCTTGTTGTATTTGAGGAATGATTTATTAAGCCACAATTTCGCTCAAATAAATTACATTTAACGGTTTTAGTAGTTTTCTACCATTTCTTACTATGATCGGTTCTTCTAGGATTTGGGAGTGCATCCAACGTTGATCACTATCTCTTTGGCCAATTCATTTGACTGCGTGTGGCTTCAGCAATGTTAAGCCGTTTCCCACAAAATTCCGTATATGCACAACACTTCGCTCTCACTCTCACTCACATGGCCAAACTACAAAAGAGTCGATATTGCTCTAAGAAGAATGAAGTATATAAAGTATAATCAAATAAAAAAATATATCTTTTTTGCGCGCATCCTTTCTCCGGACTGTTTAAAGCATGCAATTGAATCTTTTCAGATATTTCTTAGAACGTGCCTTCTTGGAACCTACTTCTTATGCAATTTTCATTTGCAATGCATTAAAGATAAGTTACAGTTGTAAGTTTTTCCCCATTACATAACAAAAGAATCTGTTCTCTTGTTAGCAAACACCAAAGGAGATGCACGCTCTACTGAGCGTGTTCCTGCATTCACTAAAAGATTGAAGAATTGACAATTTACATCTCGTAGTTTAACATTATTATTTCATCCTTGAAGAAATGAAAACAAACGAGTCAAGCACTCTTTTTATCCATTTCCAATATTCAGGTTTTATTTTACATTTTCATAACATTTTTAATTACAATTTCCTTTACTTTATACACAAAAGGTAGTATACGTTGCCTAGTCTTAAATGATATAGATTTTATATTTGTACACATATTTTTCTCTTTTTTGAATTTAAATATAAAAATCCAAAAAAAATAAATAAAAGGAATTGGTCACTAAATTAGGTTTTAAATGGACTCAGTTGTGATATAGACATACAATTTGAACATCTGTAAAGAAAAAGTGTGGTTTCTTTATTTAAAAAAAGTGAGATATAAAACAAACGTAACCAAAAGAAAGTAATTGTAGGATTCCTTCAGGAGCCTATTGAAAAATTAGAGACAAAAATTTGGAAATATTGTTTTGGGTTGGACATGCTCATATATATAAATTAAACAAAAAAATGATAGGTTGTGTTAAGAGGAGGAAGAAATGAAAAGGGTTGGAAAAACGAAGAGAGAAATTACAATGGTGTGACCCCATTAAATTAATCAAATATTCGCACGATGAATGATTCCTACGTCCCACCACCACCGATTATTTATATTATACGAGTTGATTCCGTTTAATTTGCCTGAACACCTCAACTCGCATGTCGGCCTAGTACATATGTCAATTTTAATCGTCTATTTGGCCTTTCTGGCTAAGAACACGAGAAGCGGGCAATTGACGATTTGGAGAGGTGCTATTGCAGGCGTGACGTTCAAAAGTTTTATCAACAGATAAAGCGAATATGCCAAGGTTATAAAGCCATAACGGAAGCCTGCAGGGATGAGAACGAGTAGAATCGCAGTCGAAGCTGAGAATATGGAAAACCCACTTCTGCAGACTGTATAGGGGCGATGTTAGTCAATATACCGCTGTCAGGCAGAATGATCCATTTCTAATCGACGATCGAAACTCAAGTCGAATAAAGCTGCTGGCGCAGACGGACTGTTTGCTGAGCTCTTCAAGGCAGCTGGGGATGACCCGGTTAGGAGCATGTACCAGCTCATCTCTAAGATATGGTTAGAGGAAAACGTGCCCGAGGATTGGAGTCTCAGCATCGTATGCCCGATCCACAAGAAAGGAAACCCCTCTGATTGCGCCAACTATAGAGGAATAAGTCTCCTTAACATCGCCTACAAAATCTTCTCTGCCATTTTGTGTGAACGCCTGAAGCCTCTTGTAAATAAGCTGATAGGTCCTTATCAGTGCGGATTCAGGCCAGGGAAGTCCACCATCGATCAAATCTTCACACTACGGCAGATCCTGGAAAAAACCAATGAATTTCAAGTCGACACTCACCACCTATTTGTCGACCTCAAAGCCGCATACGACAGCGTAATTAGAGACGAGCTATACAACGCTATGTCTACCTTTGACATACCTACTAAATTCGTCAGACTATGCAGGATGACTTTGGAGAACGCTCGCTGTTCCATCCGAATCGGTGAACACCTTACCGCTGTCGTGTGATTTCTTCAACATCATATTGGAAATGATTGTACAAAAATCACTGGCCAATACAAGAGGCACAATCTATTTCAAATCCTAGCAACTCCTTGCATACGCCGACGAAATTTTTTTCGTCGCGTATTGAGATGGAGGCGGCGAAAATTGGTTTGGCGGTAAACGAGGGCAAAACTAAATATATGCTGTCATCAAAAAAGGACGCTCACCACCGACGTCTTGGCCAGAACGTTTGTAGTGGCAGATATAAGTTCGAGGTAGTTAAGGACTTCGTCTACCTTGGCACCGTAGTGACCTGGAACAACGACATCAGTTCCGAAATCAAACGCAGAATCACTCTTGCCAATCGCTGTTTGTTTGGGCTCAGGAGGCAATTGAGTAATAGAGCCCTCTCCCGAACGACAAAATTGACTCGGTCCTGTTGTACGGCGCCGAAGCATGGACACTATCAAAAGCGGATGAGGAGGCCCTTGGTCGGTTCGAGAGAAAGATTTTGCGCGTGATTTTCGGGCCTATAAACGCAGACGGGGGATGGAGGAAAAGATTCAACCACGAACTTTACGGGCTGTAAGCGCCTAAGATGGCTGGGCCATGTAGAGCGAATGGACACCACAGCTCCAGCCCGGAGAGTCTTTCAATCTAACACCGAGGGACGAAGAAGCAGAGAACGGCCGCATTTAAGGTGGAAGGGGACCGTAGCCAACTGGTTGTGCGACAATGGAAAAGGCTACCAAAAGATCGTGCTAGTTGGAGGGGCATGTTGGTTGAGGCCCAGGTTCACCCCGAACCGTAGCGCCTGTTAAGAAGATGAAGATTTTGGCCTTTCTAACTAAAGGAAGCCGTGGCGGAGTGGTTAGTGTGTTGGACTCTGACGCACGATCAGCGAGTTCGGATCCCGATAACACCGACGCCATCGAATGTTTATTTCGCGGCTTTCCTTATCGGCGGGGTACTGGTAAAACCCCCCGTAGTATACTTGCCGTGAAAAAGCTTCTCGACTCACGCCGTTCGGAATCGGCATTAAAACTGTAGGTCCCTTTCACCTGTGTTAAAAATAAATCACACACAACATGGGTGATTGAAGAGAGGCTTGGCTCTGGTCCTTCATGGGCTGTAACGCCATCAAAGGAGAAGAACTAAAATTTAAATTCTTTAAATCCGTTTATTTTTAAAAATAAGAAAGTAAAATAAAAAATCGTCTTTGGGTAATGATATGTGTGAATGGATATAAACGAATACCAGGCGTTTTGCACCTTGTAACGTAGTTAGTGTTAATTGTAAATATACCGTGGATATTATCTAATTTTTTGTTGACGTTCCATTCAATGGGATACGGATAAGAGAATTAGAACTAGAAGTCTCTGAACAAATGTCATGAACAACTCCCACAACTATAAAATATTTAGATATTGATACCATTACAAAAGTGCAATGCGGCCATTGACGAGGAAAAACTAAGGACTTGTAGAGTGAGATGTAGGAAAGTAAACAGAAATTTAATATTCTGTATATTTACATATATGTATTTTCTTTCTTTTTCACTACAAACCAGTGCGTGTTATCGCTGTCTCATACTTGATTGAAGACCAAATTCAAGAGCAGTACAAAAAATGGTAGAAAATTAAAAGACAAAAAGAGGATTTGCGTACCTTGTAAAGAATTTGGTCATCAATAGGTCATTGTACGTAAATCCGAGGTTAAGAATTCTGGTGCATGGGTTTGGCGAGCCAAAAACTGTTCGCCTAACAGATAGTATCGCTGTTGCAAAGCAAAGTGTGAAAGGTGATCCAAAACAATTGACAACGCGTCTATCAACTGAATTGGGTATTTCATGAACTCGATAAAGCAACTTGTCATGTTAAACGTGAAAATGTTATCGAATTGCAATGGTTTATCAAAAATCGCTTAATTCTGCCTCGCGAAAATTCGATTTGGCCAGCCACCACCCAAGACATAAGTAACATTTCTACCGAGTTGAATGCCATATAAATGTCTATATTAGAAGAAGTCGTAAAATATTTTAATCATCGGATCGATGCCTCTAAAACCAGATATAGTAGAGTGATATAAATGTTGAGGCATGCCGTAAATTAACCTTCAAAATAAAGTACCTAACTTGATTCAAAATTGAATACTCATAGTTGAGGATATAAATGGCAAAGGACTAACAAAGGCCTCGTAGGGGTAGCATCTATCCGACGGATGCTGGCCTGCTAAAAAGCGAGAAGAGCCACCGCAGTCGAACATCTTGCGGCACTGTTAGTAAGTCCTATCCCCACCTCCTCATGGTGCCATCTGGCGAATGGCGAGCCTCCTGCCCCAAAAAACAGGATAAGTCGGTTGGGCTACGGCCTAGTAAGCCGTAACCGTAAAAAAAAAACTCCGAAACAACCACAAGCCTCGGATATAACAGAATTAATGTTGACGACCCTTGCAAAAAACGAAAAAAGGACAATGATCTTCGGCTTTGTACGTGGAATGTTAGGTCCCTAAACAGGCCACGTACAGCCGAACAACTCGCGGACGCCCTAGACCGCTATAACGCGAACATAACCGCCATTCAGGAAATGCGATGGAATGGACCGGGTATAAAGCGGATGAAAAACTGCGATATTTACTACGGCGACTGCTATAGAGAAAGAGGACAAGGATTGTTCGGATGCGGATTTGTTGTTCGAGGTGGACTAAGGCAAAAAGTCCTAAGCTATCGGCATGTGAGCGAACGCCTCATAACAATCCGTATCTAGGCTACATTTTTTAACATCAGCCTGATCTGCGTCCACGCCCCCACGGATGACTGCGCCAAAGATCTCCTAGACAGAACGTATGCCCAATGTCCCAGCTATGACATCAAAATTGTACTAGGAGACTTCAATGCTAAGCTGGGTAAGGAAAGCATCTTTAAACAGGCTGATTGATCTTGCTACGGGGCGAAATCTCTTTCTAGCCAGTACGCGCTTCCCGCACCTCGAGGTACACAAAGGCACCTGGCGGTCTTTTGATCAATCGACTACCAACCAGATTGATCACATCGCGATCGACGTCAGACACTCCTCCACTATTCATGATGTCCGAACTTTCCGAGGGGCTAACATCGCCTCGGACCAATATCTTGTAGTAGCTAAGATGCGACTACGGATATCACGAACGCAGCGGAGTAGAGTAAGAATACAAAGTTATGACGTCGAAAAGCTACTATCGCCAGAAACCGCTCGTGCCTTTACCGATCGCGTCTCCCTTAAGCTCTCCAATACACCTCATTCCTCCATGCTATCAATAGAACAGCAGTGGAGCCTTTGCAAACAAGCCCTGAAAGCCCACCACGAAGAAACACCTGGTTCGGTGACGAGTGCACGAATTCACACAGCGAAGCAGGATGCATATAAGGCCTCGCTGCATAAAAGAACAAGAGCAGCTCGTGAGCTCTACGAGTTAAAAAGAAGGGAGGAGCATAAGCTTCTCAGAAGAAAAAGGAAAGAGCACGAGAAGCGCGCGATTGAGGATTTGGAGAGGTGTTACTGCAGGCGTAACGTTCGAAAGTTTTATCAACAGATAAAGCGAACATGCCAAGGATATAAAACCAGAACGGAAGCCTGCAGGGATGAGAATGGACACCTAGTAGTAGAATCGTAGTCGATGCTGAGAATATGGAAAAACCACTTCTGCAGACTGTATAACGGCGATGTTAGTCAATATAACGCTGTCAGGCAGAATGATCTATTTCTAATTGACGAAGACCGCAGAGAACACTCGTAGAGCTGCTGGCGCAAACGGATTGTCTGCTGAGCTCTTCAAGGCAGCTGAGGATGACCTGGTTAGGAGCATGCACCAGCTCATCTGTAAGATATGGTCAGAGGAAAGCATACCCGAGGGATGGAGTCTCAGCATCGTATGCCCGATCCACAAGAAAGGAGACCCCTCTGATTGCGCCAACTATAGAGGAATAAGTCTCCTTAACATCGCCTACAAAATCCTCTCTGCCGTTTTGTGTGAACGTCTGAAGCCTTTTGTAAATAAGCTTGTGGTCGATAGTCCACCATCGACCAGATCTTCACACTACGGTAGATCCTGGAAAACACCAATGAATTTCAAGTCGACACTCACCACCTTTTTATCGACTTCAAAGCCGCATAGGACAGCGTAACTAGAAACGAGCTATACAATGCTATGTCTACCTTTGACATACCTGCTAAACTCATCAGACTATGCAGGATGACTTTGGAGAATGCTCGCTGCTCCATCCGAATCGGTGAACACCTTACCGATAGTTTTGATGTCAAAAAAGGATTTAGGCAGGACGATGCGCTGTCGTGTGATTTCTTCAACATTATATTGGAAATGATTGTGCAAAAATCACTGGCCAATACAAGAGGCACAATCTATTTCAAATCCTCGCAACTCGTTGCATACGCCGACGATATTGACATAATAGGTGGATCACAGCGAGATGTCAATGAGGCGTTTGCGAGTATTGAGTTCGAGGCGGCGAAAGTTGGTCTGGCGGTAAACGAGGGCAAAACTAAATATATGTATGTATGTATGTTGGCGTTACAGTCCATGAAGAAACTGAGCCGAGCTTCTCTCAACCACCCATGTTGTGTGTGATTTCATTTCCCCATAGGTGAAAGGGACCTACAGTTTATTGCCGGTTCCGAATGGCGAATTTCGGGAAGCTTTTCATGACAATTTTACAACAGGGGGTTTTGTCAGAACCCCGCCGAGGAGAAACACCGTGAAAAACACGTCCGATGACATGGCTGTGTCGAGATTCGATCCCGTGTCATCGGCGCCGGAGGCCAACGCACTACCCACTGCCCCATGATGCTCTCAAACTAAATATATGCTGTCATCAAAAAAGGACGCTCACCACCGACGTCTTGGCCAGAACGTTTGTATTGGCAGATATAAGTTCGAGGTGGTTAAGGACTTCGTCTACATTGGCTCCGCAGTGACCTATAACAACGACATCAGTTCGGAAATCAAACGCAGAATCACTCATGCCAATCGCTGTTTCTTTGGGCTCAGGGGGTGATTGAGTAATAGAGCCCTCTCCCGAACGACAAAGTTGACTCTATATAAGACCCTTATCATCCCGGTCCTATTGTAGGGCGCAGAAGCATGGACACTATCAAAAGTGGATGAGGAGGCCCTTGGTCGGTTCGAGAGAAAGATTTTGCGCGTGATTTTCGGGCCTATAAACACAGACGGGGGATGGAGGAGAAGATTCAACCACGAACTTTACGGACTGTACAGCGACATGAGCCTAGTCAGGCGTCTACGGATTCAATGCATAAGATGGCTGGGCCATGTAGAGCGAATGGACACCACAGCTCCAGCCCGGAGTCCTTAAGTCCAACACAGAGGGACGAAGAAGCAGAGGACGGCCGCAATTAAGATGGCGCACACAGGTGGAAGGGGACATCAGCCAACTGGGTGTGCGGAAATGGAAAATGCTAGCACAAGATCGTGCTAGTTGGAGGGGCATGTTGGTTGAGGCCCAGTGTCACCCCGAACTGTAGCGCCCGTTAAGAAGAAGTTGAGGATATACTTTCTTGTGCCCTATTTGGTCAACAGATGCAACAAGTTATATATATTGGGGGTGGCCGTGGTGCAGTGGTTAACATCATCGACCGCTGAGCGGAAGGTCTATGGTTCAAATTCGCTTCATAGCCAAGAAAAAGTAATTCCTATACGGACAAAAAGTATGGAATGCAGTTGTGAATGGAAAGTGGCCAGACGTACTGCTGCAGGCATAACACTCACAGTATATGGTCAACCGAAATTCATCCTCTGCGTATGCAATACTAAAAAGTGCTTGAACGAATTACTACGGACTATAACCAACGCGGAATTTGGTCGGCTCACGTCCTATATCGGTCTAGGACAACCACCCCTGAGAGTAGTGAACGAACATCAACGATCCCAACCACTGCACTCCGTTCAGGTTGTGTGTGTCAACACATCATAAGAGAATATGAAAACTCTTGAACCTGCGCGAGTCTCTAAAAAAAAAAAAAAAAATATATGTACTATAGTTTCAAGTATGTAATCAGTAACACATGGTTTGTTGACTCATGTATGTAAAACGAAGCTGTCAAATCCACGCTGCAGAAGAAGAATGACGTATAGGAAGTATGGGAAGGGATGGCAAGGAATGGTGGATAATGGAACCAGACGAACAGACATTGGGTATACATACCACCAGGTGAACTAATAATTACACTCACAGTCATTTAATGAGTTGAATATGATTTATCGTGTCGACAAATCTCTGATTCATGCCCGTGTCACAATGCTACTACACGGCGCGGCGACAGCGCAACTACAAACGCCGTAGCTGTCAAATCCATATTCTTTCAATGGAATTATATGGAGTGAGTCACAAAGGCACGTATGTAGTCGTGTCGCAGCGCTGTAATTTCGAAAAATTGAAAAACTCGCAACTACACGGCGTTTTGCCATTTCGAATTCGACATTGGAGGAATACGTTTGATAACTTGGTCTAACCCACCACCTTCTTCTGACTTTTGTTTTCGCTTTTAACTTTTTATAGGCTAAAGCAGCCGCACATGTTAGCAATAATGTTTTTTTCAAATTATTTTGATCCATTTATGAACTAAATTCAGTTTCAATCTTCGAATTTTTTACTGATGCCAACTTCACTCTATAGAATTCACCACCAACTTCACTCACAGAAGTACCCTGCTGTCAAAAAAAAACGCCGATGGAAGTCGCTCCATTGTGTGTTGACTGAACTACTTTACAACCACAGCAAACGGCAGCGTTTGTAGTTGCGCTGTCGCCGCGCCGTGTAGTAGCATTGTGACACAGGCAACAGTCTTTAGCAATTGTAGTCACGGAGTCGTCTACCACCACACAACGATGTATTTTTGTTACTCAAACTTATTACGAACACCGTTAGTATGTATGTATATATGTACATACATACATACATATATGGTACGTTTATATTTCGCAAGATTATGTAATCATCTCAAGCATGTCAATAGAGTCACCATGCATACAGATTAGGGTTTTTTTTTTTTTTTTATAGTTCGCGCAGGTTCAAGAGTGGCACACAACCTGAACGGAGTGCAGTGGTTTGGGTTGTTGATGTTCGTTCACTACTCTCAGGAGAGGTTGTCCTAGATAGGACAAAGCCGACCAAATTCCGCTGCGGTTATAGTCCGTAGTAATTCGTTCGAGCACTTTTTAATATTGCATACGCAGAGGATGAATTTCATTTGACCATATACTGTGAGTATTATGCCTGCAGCAGTACGTCTGGTCACTTTCCATTCACAACTGCGTTGCATACTTTTTGTCCCTATAGGAATTACTTTTTCTTGGCTATGAAGCGAATATGAACTATAGACCTTCCGCTCGGCGGTCGATAATGTTAACCACTGCACCACGGCCACTGCATGCATATATATTAGGGTTTAATGGCATCATTCGTCATTGAAAGAAAATTGCATCTAAGCACGCGCAAAGATAGGATGAGATCCTTAAGTAACTAGGAGTGCGGCGCCTCCTTTAATTTAGTAAAAGATATCGAGGAGGTATTGCCCGAACAGTAGCGAATATGTTGAAATAAATAAAAGAAAAAAACCAAAAACCAATCAGGTAAGTCGGACAGTGTGAATTAGTATAGAGCATGTATACAGCCCTATGTTTCCGTACGGTATACCTCTTTATATGAAGATACTGGTTAATAACTTTGTATCTTTGTATATTGGCATGATAGCGATTAACTCAAGAGCCAAGTGTATGGTGTATGTGGAAAAAATAAATACTTTAGGTTGGCGCTTCAATGAAATGACTGTTCTTAGTGCAGGATAACGAGTCCTCCGGACCTTCAAACGGCGTGAGTCGGGAAGCTTTTTCATGGCTAGTATACTGCGGAGGTTTTTCCAGTACCCCGCCGAGGAGGAACGCCGCAAAATATATATTCGATGGCGTTGGTGTTATTGGGATTCGAACTCCCAAACTCGCTCATCGTGCGTCAGAGTCCAATACACTAATCACTGCGCCCTCAATATCAAATAGCTAAATAATATCAAATCAATGTGTTTTCACGTCAATCAATTTTATTTAGTTTCTAGTTTTTTTTTTTTTTTTTTTGTTTTTAATATAAATATATTGTGCCTGAAAACAAATGCAAAACTGAGGTGCAATGATACTCGTTTTGGTCGTCGCGCTTTTTGATATGATTCACTTTATTACTAGTCTATGGTATGCATATATAAATTCAAGTAGTTATGGGGTTAATAGATACATATGTACATAGGTACATATGTGGTTCGTGGATACATCAAATATCCTTAAGACGGCTTACGTCCAATATAGACATTTATTTGATAACACTACATCTAAATTTCGGGATAAAAAGTATTCGCTTCGCTTATGTTTTAATATTCATTTCGTAATTATATAAATAATTCCATATAAATAATTTATCAAATAAAATAAAAAAAATTCTTTAAAAAATTTGTACAAAAATACTTCTTTTTCTCTTTGGTTTATTTGAGTGCCATTACTACGGTTTCCTAGGTTTTCTAACGTTTTGTCGTTTTCTTGGAAGGATTTACATACATATATCTTAACGATAATGTTCTATGCTTTTAGGAAAAAGACGACGTGTGCATATATATTCTTATAATAACCGTTCCAAATCTTCGCTTTCCGCTTCGCTGGTGAAGGAATCGGTGTCGGTGAAATAATCATCGCCACGGTTTTGTCGGCAACATATTCGTCGACTGATTTCGTCGTCGCTCCAATGCTCAAATTCCTCCTTGTGGTGTTCGAGGAGCATAAGTGATGGAAACAAACTGTCACAGCCACCGCATCTGGAAGAAGAAACCGATTCGGTAATATTATGAAAGGTAACATGCATACATACATATATACTCGTATATGATAAATCAAAATAAGATGATTTGGGGGCTTGGAATTTATTGGTAGAAAATGTGGCAGATAATCCGCATACCAACCATCTACTGTGTTGCATGTGTATTGTTGACATTTGGTTGGGATTATAAACAGCAATTGTCACCATCATACCAATATTCATAACAGTCGTTGCATTCAAGTAGTAGTGTAATGGATTAAAGGCAGCGATATGACTTTCGCCTTATTCCGATTAATGCAATCTAAATTAACAACATTCGATGAGCACTAAGCAATTAAAATGATGCAAAACGCATAGACCCATTCCGATAACCCTATACATACATGGACATATAACACAGGGAGATTAAATAGATTTAGGCCATTCAATGGAAATGAATAGACACACGGTCGGGTTATTAAAGAGCCTTGCACATTGTGTAGTTGCATGGATAAAGACCTTTCCTGAATTAAGCAGGCGCTCAGATGGCATAAGTTTCTGTAAGTGGATTACCTCGACGGAGTAATTAGGTATTCGTCCTGTAATAGTACGCAAAAGAAAACAAAAGTTTCGACTGGGACTATGTTGTCGGTTAGATAGGGTTAAAGCAAGCGACTGGTCGAAGGTAGGGAGAAATACAGACCGAACCTGGACCCCGGAAACTGTGAAAAGCCTTTAAAACTATGACGCAACATTGTAAGGATGGAAATTGGTCTTTAAAATTTCGTATGTTTCCGCATAGTATCCCGAGTGACTATACCTAATTTCAACTCTATATTGATTTTATCCAATTTTCAATGCAAACGTGATAAACAAATCACATTCAATGCGGGTAGGCACGTTGGAAGTTAAAATAGTGAAATAACGAGGGCGTTGAAGTGAAGAGTTTCCCCGCATTTGCACATAAAAAAAAGTCTCCAAGAAAATGCGCCATCTTACTCTTCAGCAGCTTGCGAAAATTGAACAAATATGGTTCAATTAACTAAATCGATCGAAACCTGATGCTCCCCCAGTATTTTAGAGGTACGAATATTTCGACGAGCCCGCATCGACTCGGATCACAGCCTTGTGGTAGCCAGGATGCGGACGTCGCGAGCACTACGGAGCAAGATTTTACGTCAGACCGCTAGGATCTTCGTCAATCATGTTTCCCTCAAACTCACTCGAGGTCTGATGCAAACTGTGCAAGTCATAGAACAGCAATGGACACGTTGTCAAAACGCCAACAGAGATGCCGCTTCCGTTGTATTAGGTTTCAAGACACCATCTAGTAGAAACTGTTGGTCTGATGACAAGTGCAGGCAGGCTCCTATAGAAAAGCAAAATGCATACATTATCATGATGCATCAACAGATAAGAACAAGAAAGACTGCGAAAAGCGTGAGATCGAGAAGATGGAGAGATGCTAGCGCAGGAATGACGCTCGAAAATTTTATCAAGTAGTAAATAGAATATGCCAAGGATATATGTAATGCTAGAACTGAAACTAACAGGGAAGAACACGACCAAGTTCAACTACTCGGTAAGTCCTAGTCGATGCTGAGAATACTAAAAGGTAACTTCTATTGACTGTATAACGGCTGTCCGGCAGAATGACTGTATAACGGCTGTCCGGCAGAACTTTTGACGACGATGGAACAGTTTTCCATCCGTCCGATTTAAACGATGTTAAGATAGCAATAACTTTACCGAACTACTTGAACAGCTGGAGATGAGTTAGAACATACTCCTACACTCATCTATAAGAGTTTGTCCGGCATGCCCAATGAATTTAACACGACCGTTGTAGGCTTGGTTCATAAAGAAGGAGAAGGGCATCCATATAATCGCGCCAACTACAGGGGAAAATGCCTTATTAGTATCTCACATAAGATCCTATCTGAACAAATTGGTAGATAAGGTTTGAATTACTCTTCAAAAGCTTTTTTAGAACACAAGTGCTGCTCTTTTAAGACTAACGGTAGTACTTGAAAAAAAAAATGCAAGGGCTTTGTGGTCAAAACGACAAAAAACTATGTCTAATAACAGGCCGCCCTTTAGTAAACCATGTTTCGACTAATATGATTACATCAAATAATTGAGAACCAAGTAGTTTGCAGTAATAGTTTGGTAAGCAGCAGGGTCTCGTGACAACGCCTGCTCGCCAACGCATTTGAGCTGCCTCCAACTCATTCCTAAAGATATCAATTCTTCCTCAACTTCTCGATATCTGAGCCACGTTAGCTTAGGCTGACCTGCATATTTGCCTGCTTAGGGCTTTTGCTTTAGTTGTGTTTATTTACTTATTTATTTAGGCTGACCAACGAATGTATACATGCACACACTCTAGGTGCCATTAAACGCCAAGATATGTGGCAAGTTAATAATATCGGCCAAATTACCTCTGCGGCCTTTCTTATAATAGACGATGCGAAAGGTTAAATTGTTTGTAAGACTGGTTTCTACCAATGGTTGTTGTTCTTCATTGAGTTGATTGTTGTTAGCAAGTTAAGGTAAGTTCAAAGTAAGATAACACTTATGATGATCTTCAAGTAAGATAAGACTTATTATGTCTAATGATGATCTATGAAGCATTGTCAGAAAAATATTTGTGCAATAAATAGGATGTCAGTATTTATTACTGACAGTACATTATTACAGTATTGGAATGTTAATTGAACATGCTCATTGCATTAAACACCATTTTATGTACGTGATATAATATAGTATAATAAAATCTTCTTCTCTTTCCTGCAATCAGCTTGATTGGTTGTGTTTCGCTTTGCCTTTGATAATTATAGGCAAATTCCATTCATCCAAATCTATCAGCCCCATTTACAAGAGAAAGTCCAATATAAAGCAATAATTAAACCAGACATCACATATAAGGTTCTCTCTCAATCCTTCTGCATACTCTTCAAACCCTTAAAGGTAAATAAAACATATTGGATCAATGGTCAAGTGTCTTCGGTTTCTTGTTAGTAGATGGTATCGATGTCCATATCTCGGGCAGCACTTATCCAATTCTATGAAATGAACACACGCTTGAAATGAAACATATTAGACCATTTTTTTTTTGTTATGTGCACAGTTTTGTAATTCTTTATTTGCGTAAAGAGTTACCCATATATGTATATTATCTCGAAAATGAGTGACGTACCTAATGAATTACGTTATGTGATGCTTTTTAGCTATAAAAAAGGTATAACCGTGTAGATTGAGCGATTTGCTTGATTCCGTTCCGGATATTTCGCTGTTAAAGATGCATCTCGCACTAAACATCACGTGCCTGTTTGGAATCATCTAAAAAGAGCATGCTACTCAGAGAAGTCCGATGTTTCGGTGCTGACCGTTTGAACAGAGCGATGAAGAAATAGAATTGACCAACAGAAAAAAAGTTGTGTTCCATCATGACAATGCCAATACACGTTTCAAAAGAAGTTGTTGAAACTTGGTAGAGAGGCTCGGACCTTGCACTACCTTGACTACTATTTGTGTGGGTTACTGCAAAACCACAGAAGTTCTATACCAATGTAAATAAGAAGCTACCTGGAAAATGACAAAAGGACATACATATGTATGTAGAACATACTGATCGATATATGTATGTATATCTACTAAATTAAATTGATTTTCAATACAGAAAATGTTTTGTTTAAAGATTTTCAAAAAGAAGTCCGTGAAGACCTTTTACGTAACCTATTATGCATTTGATTGACGTTCACATCAACAAAAAGAAAGCTAATCTACGTAGTTCTTCGGGAGACACTTAAATATTTGAAAGCTATTAATATTTGTCTATGTTATTCAATCCGAAATCAGTTTGTTTATCTTCTTTATTGAGTGTAGTATTAGCTCATTTTACATTGCCCTAAACCATCCTTTCCACTTAAATCACTCCTGTTCGTAAAAGAAGCATCTGATTACATTGTAAAACGACATATGTACATATATACATACATATTAAGGGTCACCTCTCAAATAACTTCTCGCTTGTGGTTGTCGCCTTTATTTACTGTCGGCGCTTCATCGATTTGACCTTTCTCAACAATCGAAGGATTTTCCAGGCAGAACGGAATGTCGGAGCAATGTATACTATGTCCATGACTCCATTTGACACCGCTTAACGCAGTGTCAAGAAATCTATATTTATTTACTGTGAACAGTTACGACGTCTGAGTCAACTCGCTCCCATCGGACGAATATACAAGACACATACCTAATAAATGTGGGGGCTCATATACTTATTTGCCCTAGCATGCTGCTTCGTCCTCACATACACTTGGCCAGTCACCGTATCTTCAACCTAAGGTATCTATTCAACTAGGTGTGCCCCGGAAATCAGCCTGTCATTGAACTACATACATACATATATGTATTCATATACGTTGAGAGAAGCCCGGCTCTGGTCCTTCATGGACTGTAACGCCAACATACATACATACGTTGAGCTACAACCATCAATATTTATTTTCGAATTACATTCTGGTACGAAATATTAAATCGACTCCGAAGAGGGTTCGTATCACTGGATTGCGATAAACCACACTATCAACTTTTTATTCGAATTAAATACACACATGCACTTTTATTATTTCGCCTCAGGTCAGTTATCTGAGTACTTCACCACTTTTATTTATTCTTACAACCTTTTGAACACTTTACGGTTGATAACACACGCAAACCTTTTTTAAAAGCTTTTATTTTCACACTGTTTTACTATATACCGACTTGTCAAACGTTACTCAATTCCGTAAACTGAAATGAATCCAAGGGCGAGCGTCCGCGCTTATATAGCTCTCGGTCCATTGTTCGCCGTCAGACGTTCTCCTTCCGAAGTCTCTAGAGTGCTTTGGCATTCAACAGTATGCCGCTGAAAGTTATCATCATTTCCATCTCAGCTTCACCAGAGCATTCGAACTTCGACAGCGAAATTCGAACATAACCGTCGCTTCGTGTCCCCAACGGTACGCTTTTAAGAAAAGGGGAAGATGTTATTCCTCCATCGTCCGGTTGAACCCTTCGACCATGCCGTCAGATTGTGGGTGTAATGGTGTTGTCCGCGTTTTTATGATACTTAGCATGTCGCAGAGTTCTTTGAACACCGACGACTCGAAGTTCTGTCTTGGTCTGAGTGCAGTTCTAGCGGGCCTTTGTAACGAGCAACGCATTTATTCACGAATGCATCCGAAATGGTCTTGGCTTCTTGTTTCAGGATGCAAAACCCTTCAGGCCACTTGCTAAAGTAATCGATCACCATCAGCGCGTATTTGTTTCTAGCGTTGCTCGTTGCAATGCCCATGGCAATACGTTCGAACGGTGCTCCAACATTGTACTGCTGCATATTTCCTCGAGTTTTCCTAAGCGGTCCTAAGTCCTAAGTGTGGTCTTTGCACACTGTTCACACCTGCCGGTGAAATTTGTAACCGATTCATGGCATCCTACCCAGTAGAAACGCCGCTTAATCTTTTCTACAGTCTTGTTAACACCAAGATGACGTCGTCGACTTGTCCCTTTGAAATTACCAGCAGATCGTTTACAATGACCCCGTTCTCACTTTGCCAACTGTGGTAGAGGCACCCGTTCTTCAGCTTCAAACTCTGCCATTGAGCCCAGTAAGCTTTTATGGTATGGCTTTCGCTGGATATTTGCTGCCACGTTGATGATGACTGCCAGATCGGCATCTTCTCGCTGCTTCCTCCCGACTTTCCCGATAGTCCAGGAATCTTCTGGTAGCACATGGGAACGACGGATACCGGCGACTTGTTCCTTGGTTTGCGCACGTGAACAATGTTTGCATTCAACATCGCAAGGTTGCCTCGACAAGGCATCCGCGTTTCCTTGACTGTTTCCCTTCCGGTGTTCGATACTAAAGTCATAACTCTTGATTTTCTCTATCCATCTAGCAAGTTGGCCTTCCGGGTTTTTGAACTGCAGCAGCCACCTCAACGCTGCGTGGTCCGTCCTAAGATGAAAAGCTTGGCCATAGAGATATTTGTGAAAATATCTGACACAGTCAACCACGGCTAAAAGCTCCCTCCTAATTACACAGTAGTTCGTCTCCGGCTTCGTTAGGATCCTACTGTAGTAAGCGATGACCAGCTCTCGCCCGTCAATCAATTGAGAGAGTACTCCTTCGATTCCATGTCCGCTTGCATCAGTATCCAAAATAAACTCTTTTCCCGGGACAGGATATGCAAGAATTTGCGCACTGCAGAGCAATTCCTTCAGGTGAATGAACCCTTCCTCCTGCAGCTTCTCCTACTTGAACGGTCGATTCTTTTTGGTACGCTCGTGAAAACTGCTGGCGACGTTTGCAAATCCTGGGACGAATCGCCTGTAATATGTGTAAAGTCCTTAGTACCCGGTTCATAAATCTTTCGAAGGTAGTTACGCAGAGTTAAGACCGAAGAGCATCACAGAGAATTGCCACAGCTCTCTCCCGGCGGTGAACGCGGTTTTTTCCTTATCTTACTGGTCAAGCTCTATTTGCCAGTAACCATTTTCAGGTCCAGCGTCGACAACCACTTTGCACCAGATAGTGTGTCCAAGGTGTCGTCGATTCTTCGTGACGTTGTTCAATGTGCTATAGTCCACGCAGAATCGGGTACTTCCATCCTTCTTCCTAACTAACACTACTGACGAACTCTAGGAGCTTGCAGATGGTTCGATCACGCCCTCCTTTTCCATTTCGTCGATTAGCTTGACCACCTCGCCTTCTTTCGCCAAAGGTACCCTCCTCGGTGGTTGCCGGATCGATCTAGAGTCCCCTGTGTCTATTCTGTGCTTCACAATTGATGTTCTTGCACAGTTCTTACCATTTGCAAAAACTGTCCAATACTTTTCTGCTTCACCATGTTGCGTCCACTCTCTGGCCATTGTTTTCAAGAAGGCTTTTTGGACTGGATTTCCCGGTGTTTCTGACCTTCGCAGTTCATAATGGCGGCAGCTTCTTGGCATTGAGCAATTGTTGTTCCTTTTTGTATCGTGTTATGTGTACTGGCAGGATTCAGGACTCTTACTGGAACCAGTTGGTCTTGTCGGGGTTCCACGAGAGCCTTTCCAACAATAATATCGCTGGGTCGACGTCATTTGTGGGGTTCGACCACCCACATTCGGCTTGTCCCCGCATCCTCTTCTATCGTGGCCCAAACCACAGCTTCTGCATTCGGGGGAACTGCTTGGCGCGCTTGCACGACAATTCGCCTGACCTTGTTTCCCTGCCCATTATCTATTGTTAATGTGAGCTCCAAGTTGCCATACTTCATCACTTTTTGGTTGAGGTCCAATGTGAAGCCATGCCTAATCATGAAGAGGATGCCGATTATGATGTCATCAGTAATGTCCGTAACGACGAAATCATGTTGGAACTCGAGGGTACCCATCGTTATTCTTTTAATTAATTAATTAATTAAGGACTTTACCCTTAACTTCCGCCTTTTCCCCAGTAACAGTACGAAGCCTTACCTCGAAAAATAGTTCGATGTCGGAAACCAATCCGCTTCGAATGACTGAATTAGTTGCGCCCATGTCCAAAGTCAGTGGATACCGCCGCTCGTCCATCGTTCCCTCGATGACCAGGCTGGTCACCACCCCTACAGATTCGGGATACGAGGATGCTGGGGCACTCCAATGTGGGCGCCAGCGCATGCCCCTCTGAACTGGCTCATTCTAGTTTAACGGAGTGTTAGTTGCGACATTTGCACCTTCATATTCAGGTGCTTTCGCCTTGTCTCGTTTTAGCGAACTAGACCTCGAACGTTTTCTTCGCAGGCGGCAGTATCTCGCAACGTGCCTCAGCTGGTCGCAGATGTAGCATCTACCTGGGAATGAGCCACTCCTACTCACCGCTGTTGTTCTGGAATTATCCTGGTCTTCGAATATGCGCCGCAATTTGATGGAGGATCGGCATATCAAGAGCGATGTTTTACATGCGAGAGTGCTGGCAACTGCCTCCTTGAAAGATATCTTCGGCAGGAGAATCATGCTTCGTTGCCCTTGGATGAAAGAATCCGTTTCCAGTTTCTCCACCAAATCAACTGGAACATCCGGGTAGGCTAGATGAGACAGCCTCTCGATATAGGCAGCATACTGCTGGATGGTCTCGTTTCCACGCTGCTTGCGCCTTGTAAGCTCCAGCTGGAGAGCATCCCATATGGCTGTGTAGTTCCTTCTCTGGCTTTCCGGGATGGTCTGTAGTACATCAGCTGCTTCACCTTTAAGGGAAATGAATAGGGTGGCCACACGTTGTTCCTCTCCCCATGCTCGGGAACTACCCACAGTGGGAAGTAAAGCCAACCTTGTGGAGAGACTGCGATCAGCATTGGAGGAAGAAGGTGTTGACTGGAAGAATCACGAGTTCGGGGTGGAGAAGCCATATACATCCAGTGAGCCAGCATTCGATATGCAGCAAATTCTCGGGGCTATGGATGCGATGAACAAGAGACTAGAGTCCAGACCATACATCAAAAGCTGGAGGAAAATTCAGCTTCCCTGAGCTACAAACTAGATCAAAAGCTGGAGAAAAATTTCTTTGCAGTTAATAAAAATGTATGTATGTTGGCGTTACAGTTCATGAAGGACCTAAGCCGAGCTTCTCTCAATCACCCATGTTGTGTGTGATTTCATTTTCACATAGGTGAAAGGGACCTACAGTTTATTGCCGGTTCCGAACGGCGAATTTCGAGAAGCTTTCATGACAATTTTACTACAGGGGGTTTTGTCAGAACCCCGCTGAGGAAAAACACCGTGAAAAACACGTTCGATGACATGGCTGTGTCGGGATTCGGTCCCGAGTCATCGGCGTCAGAGGCCAACACACTACCCACTGCGCCACGGTGCTCTCGATGCAGTAAATAAACAGTTGGAGGAAAATTCCACTTCTACTGTGTGCCGTAAGTAAAAATTTGGAGGAAAATTTCACTTCCCTGAGCCGGAAGCTGGCATCCCCAGAATCGAGGTTCGAAAAGAAGGTTCTGTATCTCTAGAATAATCAGGAAAAGCGAATCGAGACACTAGAATCGAGGTCCGACAAGAAGGTTCTGGAGCTCGCAAAAACTATCCACAACGTACAGCATGAAGGGGTAATCGTACCGGCTGGAGCATCGAAATTCACAGCTCCCAACTTCCGCGGCCCCTGCGCGTTTAACATCTTTAAGCATAAATTTAAGACAAAGGCGGAACGGAATCAGTGGGGAGAAAAAGAGCGTATGGCCGCCCTCGTCATTTCCCTTAACGGTGAAGCAGCTGATGTATTACAGACCATGAAGCGTCGCTCTTCATATGCCGACCCTCCATCAAATTGTGGCGTATTTCGAAAGACGGGGACAATTCCAGAACAACAACGGTGAGTAGGAGTGGCGCATTCCCGAGGCACACAGAGGCACATTGCGAGATACTGTCATCTGCGAAGAAAGCGTTCGCGAATAACGGAAGGAGAGAAGTCATAGAAACGCGGATGCCTTGTCGAGGCGACCTTGCGACGTTGAATGGAAATATTGTTTACGTGCGGAAACCAAGGAACAGGTCACCGACATCCGTCGTTCCCATGTGCTGCCAGAAGGTTCCCGGACTGTCGATAAGGTCGGAAGAAAGCAGCAAGAAGATCCCGACCTGGCGGTCATCATCGATCACCAAGAACGAGGTTTTTGACCAACGTGGCAGCAATATCCAGTGAAAGCCCAATCGCAAAAGCTTATTGGGTTCAATGGCAGAGTTTGAGGCTGAAGTACAGTTGCTCTACCGCAGTTGGGGAAGTGAGAACGGGGACATTGTAAACGATCTGCTGGTAATTTCAAAGGGACAAGTCGACGAGGTTATCCGAGAATACAACGGGGGACCAAGTGGGGGTAATTTTGGTTTTAACAAGATTGTAGAAAAAATTGAGAGACGTTTCGACTGGGTAGGATACCATGAATCGGTTACGAATTTCATTGGCAGGTGTGAACAGTGTGCGAAGACCAAGAGACCGCCTAGGAAAACTCGAGGAAATATGCAGTAGTACAATGTGGGAGCACCATTCAAACGTATCGCCGTGGACATCGCAGGCCCATTCCCAACGAACAACGCTGGAAACAAATACGCGCTGGTGATGACCGACTACTTCAGCAAATGGGGTGAAATGTTTTGCATTCAAGTGGATGCATTCGTGAATAACTGGGTTGCGCATTATGGAGTACCGCTTGAACTGCACTCAAACCAAGGAAGGAAAATCGTTGGTGTTCAAATATCACTGCGACATGCTAGGTATCAGAAAAATGCGGACAAAACCACAACAATCTGATGGCATCGTCGAAAGGTTCAACCGGACAATGGAGGAATACTTGAGAAAAGTAGTCATCGGAGATCAGAAGGATTGGAATGAACATCTCCCGCATTTCTTAATGGCGGATCGACCACACGGCATCATTAACGGCGATAACACCAATTGAAGCCATTTTTGGAACTGATCTGCAACTTCCATAGGATCTGACAACTAGCGGCAGGGCGAACTTCGTAAATGAAAAGAAGAAGCAGCTGAACTCTATCCGATTCATGCCAGGACAACCCACTATGAAAAAAAAGGCTTGGGTCCCAAATTACAATCCATATGAGGTCATCAAGAAACTTAACGACGTGGTATATCGAATACACCAGACGGGAAACAGACGAGCGAAGTGTAAGATTTGTCGACATAGATAGATTAGCGCCATACTGCGGAGAGGGATCAAATCTCTTGTTTGAGGACGAACAAGTTTAGGAGAAGGGAAATGTTACGGTGACACGAACCGGCGGTTATATTCGTGTTCCTCTGTCGAAGTTCGAATGCTCTGCTGAAGCTGAAATGAAAGTATGGTAACTTTCAGCGGCATACTGCTGAATGCCAGAGGATTCTGGAGATTTCCGAAGGGGAACGTCTGACGGTGAACGAGAAAGTGGACCGGGAGCTATATATGCGCGAGCGCTCGCCCTAAGGAGCATTCAGTTCCCGGGATTCAGTAACGAGTGATCGGTCGGTAATCAAGCCATCTAGCGAGATCACTATCTTTATGAAGGAAAATTATAAAGTGTTTTGAACTGGACAACAATGAATTTAATACCATTATATTTATATGTACTTGATTGTTATACATATTTCGATGTTAAAATTTTAAGTTTAAATTTGTATACAAACAACACTGAGACTCGCTGTACCTTCATGGGTGATCCGCATTCCAATTATGGTTCGTCATACAAAATCACCTAATGTCTTTGCAGCGAATCCCACTAATTCCGCACGCAGCAGCTCCCACTGGACAACTTTACGCACTCATCATTTTGTTTTTCTTGTTTTGTGTTATCTCCCACAATTGATGGGCTCTCAGTTTTCGTTCGCTCTGCATTTGCAGCGAGATGCTTTTTATCATGAACATGAGTGGGCGGTTCAGTGGCAGCTGCTGTGTGAAGATCTTGGTCACTTGGATCTTGATCACTACATCAACCACACCTTTGCAATTGGACTGGATATTCGGGTTAGTAATATACATAAGTATTTACATATATTTTTTTTCATATATTATTTAAATATCATATCTAATAACAATATCGCATATACCAACGTCAACATTGTAATAAAATTGTAAAAGCAAACATCATCACTCTAATTAAAATAAATTTGTAAAACCAACCAACAACATAAAGTGTAGCACATTAATTAATAACATTTATCATATTTGTAGGTGTTCTCAAGTACATGAGTCTTTCCATGATGAAATCGCAAAACCAACTGAATATGATTGACTTTGACACATGGCACGAATCTTGCGTGGGTTGTCAAAAATAAAACAACGAAAAACCAAATAGCAATCGGTTTCATTTCACCGGTCATCATCAAAGCAAATATGCTCTTACAAGAGCTTTGACTGCACAAGGTGGGCTGGGACGAGCCTCTACCAACTCAACTTCCATCATCACGCATTTCAATTCGACGATGGTTAAACACAAGCTTATCTGATGTTTTACAATTTTCTACGGCGGTGGCAGTGTATATCATTGTCAAATCATCGTCCACAAGGAAAGTGACGTCACTAGTCTGCGCAAAATCAAAAGTCTCGTCTCTCAAGCGGCCAACAATTCCCAGGTTAGAACTCACGGCAGCGCTGATGCGTTCAGGCTCATCAAGCCACCATTTAATTGGACATATGTTGAAGGAATACATTTGTGGACGGACTCTCAAGTAGTTCTCACGTGGGTCAAGATACATTCATCACGGTGGAAGGATCAGAGTCGCTTCAATCCAAGATCTCGTTCCTCCCGCACAATGGCGATATGCTCCCAGTTCACAAAATCCAGCGCAGTCCCATCACGGGTTTCACCACTTCACAATTAAAAAATCATCACTTGTGGTGGACCGAACCATCTTGGCTACAGGAAGACATGGCCTCATGGCCTCTTCAACCAACGAGACACGCCCTGGCGAGCATTCTAGAGGCGCGTCCTAGTGCCACATTGACGGCTGCTGTTCCTAAGATTGATTATCACTGGGACTTGATCTACAAATATTCATCAGTTGTCAAGTTACAAAGTTACAGCCCAAGACAGCTCTTTGCTTCAGAATACACAAGCGGCTAAAGGGAGTGTTACCAAACACCCCAGTCATCAACATCACTAAGAGAGACCTGGAACATGCCAAACTCTTTCAGATTCGCGCAACCCTGGCGACATACTTCACCTCAGAACTAAACACACTCAACAAAAAGTCCACGTTTCTCGGAAATCATCCATTCAACCGGCTCTCAGCATTCACTAATGAGAATGGGTTCATCAGAGTAGGTGGAAGATTGGAGAACGTTGCACTAGACGCCAACGAGAAACACCAAGTTATTCTTCCTCGGCATTCACAGCTCACTGCATTTCTAATCGAACATTCACATAGTCGAACACTCCATGGCGGTACTCAACTCACTGTCGCCCACTTCAGACAACAATATTGCATTCTTGAAGGACGGGCTCTAGTGAAGTCGTATGAGTTGCTTTCTGTAGTGTATGCTCGGCAAAGGTGGATCCGTACACAACAATTGACTAACTCATTCTCAGGTTACACCCTCACGGCCCTTCACACACACAGGAGTGGATTATGCCGGACCGGTTAACATTAAAAGCTGGAAAGGAAGAGGATCAAAGTCTTATAAGAGTTGGATTTATGCATTTATTTGTGTTGAAAAACAGCATCTGGAAGCGATCACGGAATATTCAGTAGACGGATTTATGACAGCATACAGGCGATTTTCATCTCGGCGGGGCATTCCAAGCTTCATATACTCCGGCTGTGGTACAACGTTTATTGGAGCAGACAGGGAAATGAAGCGGCTGATCACAGACGGAACGAGAGAACATCACCAGATTCAAAATCTTCTATCACGGGACCTATCACAGTGGGTCTTCAATCCGCCTTTGGTGCTGCAGGGAGGTAAGTGGGAAGTGGGAAGCAATGGTCAAACTCTTAAAAATTCACCTCAACCGGTCAATTGATGTGACGTTGCTTACCTTTGAAGAAAGCACAACCTTACTCACCCAGATCGAAGCTGTCCTCAACTCAAGACCACTTCAAGCCTGAGGAACTAAGTACTTGAACTCCGGGTCATTACCAAAACCTTCACTGGCTCACATTGCAACATCGAGACTTCAACGATGGCAACTACTCCAACTTAAGTTGCAACACTTTTGGTTCAAATGGACTGCGCACCATCTCCAAATGACATCATCCTAATAATGACATCACTGTCGACAAAATTGTTCTGCTCACTGGCGAACGTCTGCCACCTATGGCCACTAGCGAGGGTGGTAGTTTTACACCCAGGACCGGACGGCCTCACACGAATTGTCACAATCAAGACGGCAACCAGTACATTGCCCAGATCCATCACCAAATTAGCGCCTCTCCCTGTTTCTTTGGAGAAGACTAAACCAACATCTCATCACCACAACAGTGGTAGATGTGGAAATGTTGAATATTTATTGAATTACAAACATCCCTGACTGCTACTGCAGCGCCGCTCTCAGGCTTTCAGAAAAAAACTTGACTAGCTCGTGTGATAGGTCAGCCATCTTAGTAGAAACTCTTTTGGAATCACCTGAAGAGTACAACCGCGTGGAAAATTTAATACGAAAAAAGAAAGAATCCAACATAATCATCGTTTCCAGACGTCGGGACTACAACAATTAAGATCGAAATTAGGGTTAAATTACCTAATTTAAGTAATTTAACTCAAATGACTGGCATTTCACCATTGTCTTCGCAGCTTCTACATTATAAATTATAAGTATGAATTCGTTTTTTTATTGCAATCAAGTGATCACTAAACAGCGATCAATTTTGACGTATTACCCCGTCTGACACTTCTTCCTAGGCATATACATACTCACTTACTTATCAGGCCAGCGATCCATGGAGGATCTGAGCCTGAGCTATAGCTGCCTTCCATCCTTGACGGTCCCGGGCACGCTGCTTCCAGTTATCAAGACTAAGATATCTTACATCCGTGATTACTTGGACTTTATACCCGAGGTTCGATCTTCCTCTTCTTCTCGAACCAGGAGGCTCGGAGTCGAAGACCCTCTTAGCTAGAGCGTTGATGTCCATGCGCTCGATGTGGCCGAGCCAGTGTAGTCGAAACATCTTTACCTTCCGCACTACATCCACATCTTTGTACAGCTCGTGAAGTTCGCGGTTGTGTCTTCTTCTCCATTCACCTTCCTCACAGACAGGACCAAATATCCGTCGCAGAATTTTTCTTTCGAAAGAACCCAAAATCAGCTCCGCCGTCCTGCTTATCGTCCAGCTTTCGGCTCCGTACAGCAATTCTGGCAGTATGAGCGTTTTGTAAAGCATGACTTTGGTCTTTCGAGTAAGGAGTTTTGACCCCAATTGTTTGGACAAGCCGAAGTAGCAGCGTTGCCAAGGGCGATTCTATGCCGGATCCCCACTGTGTGGTGTCATTTGTGGAATTTACGTTTGCCCCGAGGTAGACAAACTCCTTAACTACCTCGAAATTGTAGCTGTCAATTGTTATATTTTGTCCCAGGTGGTGAGCGACGGATTGGTTTTTGCTTGACAGCATGTACTTCGTTTTGACCTCATTGACCTTAAGACCAACTCTTCTTCAATCGCCGTGTTATGTGTGGTGTTGTGACGCGCGAAAAACCAAAAGAAAAGAAAGAAAAAAAAAAAAAACTCCGATCACATTTGTTTTTAGTGTTTCTTTTTATTTTTTATTGATCGTGTTGTGTTGTGTCGTGTAGTGCGGTCCGTAAACGAATGGCACTGGTGCTGATCCGGCGACCCGTTATATAGCCGACAGGCAAAAAAAATAATAAATTAAATTTTTATTATTTTTTTAAATATTTTTTATTTTTATTTAAATATTTTTAGTTCGAGAAAATTTTTATTTCATTTCTATTTATTATTTTGTTTTGTTGTTTTCTCCTTTTCTGACGTAACATATCTCCCCCGCCGTGAACTCTGTTCGCAAAAAGTGCATGCTTCCCCAGTCAGCCTGTTGGATGTTCCGCTGTCTTACTCGTTCTTACTCATCCGGGTATTTGTTCCCGCTCCAAACCATGAGGGAGGATGATTAGTGGGAACGAGACAATAAACAGACAAAAATGGAACACATATGTATGCAAGTGAGTAAAATGCCCATTGCCGATTGCCAACTGTTATAGATTCGGGTGGAGTGATGACAGGGTAATTGATCACGCTCCATTATGTGTTGTGTTGTATGTGTTATATTGTGTAGATTTCTTTTATACTATGTGTTGTGTAGGATTAATTGTTATTTTGTGTTGTGGTGTGGGGTTAGATTTGGTTTTTTTTTTTGATTATTTTTACTTGTGCGAAAAGTGCGTTTAAGTGATTGATTCGATCGACGCGGATTTGTTAGTTGGTTACGCGCATATTTTGGTGATAGGCAGTTCTCCCGTTTGTGTTTTGAGTGTGACAACGCGTATTAAGTTATCCGGTCCTGGGTGAAGTTCAATGACTCGAGCCATAATCCATCTGGATGGTGGCAATCTCTCATCCCTAACGAGGACCAGATCTCCGATTCGCGGTTGTTGCTTGACCTTGAGCCATTTTGGCTCAATTTAATTGAATTTAATTTTTATTTATTTAATTTAAATATTTTTAGTTCGTGAACATTTTTATTTTATTTATTAATTTTGTTTCTATTTATTATTTTGTTTTGTTGTTTTGTTTTCTCCTTTTCTGATGTAACACGCCGTAAATGCTTCTACAATGCCACGGCGAGAACACGCGATGCTGTCGATATCATTCGCGCATCCTAGCAGCTGGACGGACTTGTAGAAGATAGTGCCTTCCCTGTTGACGCCAGCCCGTCGCACTATCTGCTCCAGCACCAGGTTGAAGAAGTCACATGACAGCGCATCTCCTTGCTGAAATCCGGTGCATGTTTCAAACGGTTCCGAAGTCCTAGAACCGAGTTGCACGGTGCATCGCGAATTTTTTGGCGTGTCGCGACACAACTGGATCAGGTTTCCCGGCATCCCGAATTCGGCCTTTGCACCAAACAGTCCTTCAAGATGAATGTTGTCGTATGCGGCTTTGAAATCAATGAAAAGATGGTGTGTATCGATTTGAAACTCGTTGGTCTTTTCCAGGATTTGTCGAAGTGTGAAAATTTGGTCTATAGTTGATTTGCCGGGCCGGAAGCCGCACTGGTAGCTGCCGAATAGTGCGGTGCAAAATGACTTTAGACATTCACACACTACGCTAGACAGAATCTTGTATGCGACATTGAGCAGGGATATACCTCTATAGCTCTTGCAAGAAGTAGGATCGCCTTTTTTGTGGATGGGGCAAATAGAGCTGGTATTCCAGTCGTCGGGCATGCTTTCATCTTACAAATTCTGCAGATGATCTGGTGCATGCTACCTACCAGAACTCGCCGCCAGCCTTGAAGAGCTCTGATGGCAAGCCATCTGCGCCTGCGGCCTTGTTATTCTTCAGCTTCTGAATAGCTGTGCCGACTTCTTCGATGCTGGGTGGGGGGACTACTTCAGCGGCTGGAGTTGGGATTTCCTCGATCCCTACCACTCTCTCTTGGTCATGCTCGTTAAACAGGTGCTGGAAATGCTGCTTAAATACATTCATTATTCCCTGCGGGTCGGTGACAAGATCACCCTCGCAGTTTCGAAGATCCTGGGTGCCCTTTTTGAAGCCTCCTGCAAGGCCTTTGGCTTTCTTGTAAAAGGCTCGTGTTTTATGTCTATCCCTAGACTCCTCGATATCCTTGAGCTGGGAGGCTGTGAAGATTCTTTTCTTTTGTCGCAGTAGTTTCTTCTCCTCCCTTCTTCTGGCTCGGTACTCTTCTCGCGCTGCCCTGGTTTTCCTCTGCAGCGCCTTTTGGTACGCCTCGTCGGTTGCTGCCTTTTTCTGCTCACACTCGCCATCATACCACGGGTTTCTTGTCGGGGGTGGTAGGTATCCTAACGTGGTTTCGGCTACTTCCTGAATGGCTGAGCGGCAATGCAGCCACATATTATTGGCATTTGTGTTCGACGTAGGCATACCGTAGAGTCTTTCGCTCAGCTGCTTCCTGTAGACTGTGGTAACCTCCGGTGTGCTCAGACTCCCAATGTAGAACCTCCTTCTGGTGGGCTGGTGCAGCTTTCTGACATTAGACAGCCGAGCTCTGAATCTTGCTGCTACGAGGAAGTGATCAGAGTCGATATTTGCCCCTTTGAATGTTCGCACATCCAGGATGTTTGACGAGTGCCTTGCGTCGATGAGCACATGGTCGATTTGGTTGGCGGTTCGACCGTCCGGAGATCGCCAGGTTGCTGTGTGGATTCGCTTACGAGCGAATCTTGTGCTACTTATCACCGCATTACGAGCTGTCGCAAAGTCCGTGAGTCGGAAGCCGTTATCTGTTGTTGTATCCTGGAGGCTGTGCTTTCCGATCACTCCGCCAAGGGTGTTCGCTTTACCGATTTTGGCGTTGAAGTCCCCGAGCACGATTTTAACATAGTACTCCGGACAAGCTCCGTAGGCGTTGTTCAGGAGGTCATAGAAGTCCTTCTGATAGGGTCTTCAGCCTCGCCGGTAGGGGCGTTCGCACATATAAGGCTGATGTTATAAAATCTGCCTCTGATGCGAATCACAGCCAGGCGATCACTTATAGGTTTAAAGTCGATGACCTTCGACCTTAACCGCTTTCCCACGACAAATCCGCATCCCAGTAAATACAATCTTTTGTAACAGCTGAGGCATACATATAATAGAGTCATAACACTACCAGTTAGACTAATGCCTTTAAAATGAAAGAATTATTCGAGTATGTGTGTTGTTAGGGGAGAAGGGAGCGAACAAACAGAGCAAAGAAGTTGATCGCGCTTAACTTGGCAAACGCCAGCTTCGATCTCTGTACCTGCTCCATCCAAGTTGACACACAGCCTCCGCGTGGCCTCCCCTCGATAGCTATACTGACACCCGCCAGGTAGTGAACCAATGTGTGCAGCGACCCGACCCCTTGGTCCTGGGGAAAGAGGAACCTGGCCCTCCAGGTTGGGGATTGCGCTTAGGGCTAACATCCCTATCGCTTAAAACAAAAATTTGTTTCAGAGACAACCAATAGCCTCGGATACGGACGGATTACACGTTGACGACCCCCGCAAACGTCAAAAAGAAACGAATTTCGATTCTGCACCTGGAACGTTAGGTCCCTCAACAGACCAGGTGCAGCCGAACAACTGGTCAACTCTTTGGACTGCTATAAGGCAGACATTACCGCGCTCCAAGATGTGCGATGGGATGGGCCAGGCAAAAAGCGGTTGAAAAACTGTGATATATACTAAGGAAACTGCTACAGAGAAAATACAACGCTTATTCGGATGCGGATTTGTTGTTCGATGCAGACTCAGGAAAAAAGTCTTAAGCTTCCAGTATGTAAGCGAACGCCTCATAACTATCCGCATCAAGGCCGATCTCGGCAATATAAGCTTACTATGTGTCCACGCACCCACAGAGGAGAAAGATGACCGACATAAAGACGACTTCTGTGATCTCCTAGGCAGAATGTATGCGCAATGTCCCAGCTTTGACACCAAAATCGTTCTAGGAGTTTTCAATGCGAAGCTGGGCAAGGAAGCTATCTTTGAACGGGTCATTGGAAAACACAGCCTACACAACACTACGTCAGAAAACGGACTACGGCTAGTGGACTTTATGGCGGGACATAACCTGGTAGTAGCAAGTACACGATTCCCACACCTCAACATCCCTAAGAGGACCTGGCGGTCTTTCGATCAATCGACAACCAACCAAATTGATCATATTGCGATCGACGGCAGACACTCCTCCAGCATCCTAGATGTCCGAACCTTTCGAGGAGCCAACATCGACTCGGATCATTACCTTGTTGCAGCCAAGGTACGGATGCGAATTTCTCGGAATCAACGGAGTCGAGTAAGAATACCAAAATTTAACGTCGGAAAGCTGCAATCGCAGGAGACCGCCAGAACCTTCGCCGATCAAGTCTCCCTCAAGCTCTCTCAGGTCCCGATGCAATCTGCAGAAACCATAGAACAGCAATGGAGTCGTTGTCAGAAAACCATTAGAGAGGCCGCCTCAGATATACTCGGTTTCGAGCCATCACCGTCGAGAAATCCCTGGTTTGATGATGAGTGCAGACAGGCCCATGTAGAGAAACAGAATGCATACATGGCCACATTGCATCGACGGACGGCAGCTGCCCGCGAGCTCTATGAACAGAAAAGGAGGGAGGAGCATGCGCTTCTGAGAAGGAAAAAGAAGGAGCACGAGAAGCGCGAGATCGAGGAAATGGAGAGATGTTACGGCAGGAAAGACATTCGAAAATTTTACCAGATAGTAAAACGAACATGCCAAGGCTATAAAGCCAGAGCAGAAGCCTGCAGGGATGAGCACGGACAAATAGTAGTGGAGTCACAGTCGATGCTGAGATTGTGGAAGGACCACTTCTGCAGACTGTATAACGGCGATGATAGTCAAAATGCCGCCGTCAGGCAGAGCGAACCATTCACAATGGACGAAGACGAAGGAGAATCCCGTCCACCCGACTTAGACGATGTTAAGATAGCGATATCGAAACTTAAGTCTTATAAAGCTGCTGGAGCAGTCCGTCTGCGGACCTGTTTAAAGCAGCTGGCGATGAGCTGGTTAGGAACATGCACCAACTCATCTGCAAGATATGGTCGGAAGAACGCATGCCCGATGAATGGAATCTCAGTATCGTTTGCCCGGTCCATAAGAAAGGAGACCCCTATGACTGCGCCAATTACAGAGGCATAAGCCTCCTGAACATCGCGTACAAGATCCTCTCTGCCGTACATTGTAAGTACCTGAAACCGTTCGTGGACAATCTGATAGGTTCCTACCAGTGTGGTTTCAGGCCAGGAAAATCCACGATAAACCAAATATTTACACTACGGCAGATCTTGGAGAAGACCCATGAATTCCAGATCGACACGCACCATCTTTTCGTCGACTTCAAAGCCGCGTATGACAGTGTTTATAGAGACGAGCTATACAGAGCCATGTCATGTTTTAACATTCCTGCCAAACTCGTCAGACTATGCAGGATGACTATGGAGAACTCTCGCTGCTCCATTAAGGTCGGAGGTGAACTAACCGACCTCTTTGATGTTAAAAAAGGTTTCAGACAGAGTGACGCACTGTCACGTGATTTCTTCAACATTATTCTTGAAAAGATCGTGCGGGACTCTGCGGCCAATACAAGAGGTACGATCTGCTTCAAGTCCACACAATCGCTTGCATACGCAGTTGACTTTGACGTTATTGGACGAACAAAGCGAGACGTCAATGAGGCGTTCACAAGCATTGAAGCAGAAGCGGCGAAAGTGGGTCTAAGGGTAAATGGGGACAAGACCAAATATATGCTGTCATCCAAGAAAGACGCACAACAACGACGTCTTTGTCAGAACGTCACCCTCGGCAGCTATATTTTTGAAGTAGTCACGGACTTCGTCTACCTTGGCTCGGTAGTGACAAGCAGCAACGACACCAGCGCTGCGATAAAACGCAGAATAACTCTTGCCAATCGCTGCTTCTTCGGGCTCAAGAGGCAATTGAGTAGTAGAGCCCTCTCTCGAAAAACTAAGGTTTCCCTCTACAAAACCTTAGTAGGCGCTGAACCTTGGACGTTGTCAAAAGCGGATGAAGAGGCTCTTGGACGTTTCGAGAGGAAAATTCTGCGTGCAATCTTTGGTCCCGTTTGTGTAAACGGAGAATGGAGGAGTAGATTCAACCAAGAACTGTACGGGCTGTACAGCGACATCGGCCTGGTTAGACGTCTTCGGATCCAACGTCAAAGATGGCTAGGCCATGTAGAGCGAATGGACATCAACGCTCCGGCCCGAAGAGTCTTCGACTCCAACCCCGAGAGTAATAGATAATAATTGTTGGAGATCCAATCGAGTTTTAAAACAAATTCCTTAACGTTTTTTTTTTCTTCTTTTATTTTAATGGTATCTACACTTGTCGAGATCAGAATGCCAAGTGATCTTTCTTCTTACTTTTTACTTAATAGCTAACAGCTTTCTTATTCTATTTACTTAATCCTAGCTTAAGATACATATACATATATTAAAAGAAAGAGAAACGCAAAAGATCAACGCAAAAACATCGCATGAGAGCTATGACTCCGCCCACCGACACACCAACAATTATTGCCTATGTTCTCACGTTTGCTTTCGTTGCAGAGCGCGGCTTAGCAACAGCATATTTGTGTTTTTCTTCTAAGCTGATAATTTCGGCTTGTAAACACGACGCCGATCCACATGTGCGATCTAGCTCGGTCAGTGTCACAGCCATCGTTGAGTACATACATACATACATATGTACATATGTATGTATCTTCAATTCAAGTATGTATATATGTATGAAAGTCGGCAAGTGGGAGATGGTTACATCTTCATGTAACTCCTCCGGGCCTGGTATGGACAGAGCGTGCATGAACGTGAATGTCCATAAATGTTGGCGAAGGTCAGTTCCCAAAGTATGATATGTATATTGAGGTAGGTTAGTCAATGGACTCATGTTCTCTTGCAGATTTGACTTGGATGTGCGTTTTTTTGTTTCTCATCTATGAAGATTTAATTATAAGCAATCTATAGGATTTTTTTTTTTGTTTTTTACGTATCTATGGATATCAAACTCGTTTATTATTAGATTTCTGTTTTTCCTTTCGTTATCCTATTATTCTAAGGTTACATGGATTTACATACTACATATATATGTATGTACATATCGTTTTATATTTACTTAAATGCTAATCTATATGTCAGCGTATGTAATCTAGATATAACGTAGGTATATGCATGTTTTTTTTTTTTTTTTTTTTTTTTGTTTTTTGTTTATATGCTTAGATACATACAATTGATGTGGAATGATTTTATGATAGGATTATTTGGTTCATTTATTATAAATTTCTTATATAAAGGTACTCTTACATAAATGTTTATTTTGCTTAAATTCTATTGTATAAATTGTTACTTAAATAATTGCAGAAAATTAAAAATCCAATTCGGGTAATATGAAAATGAAAAAACTAAATATTTAATTTTATTTGCATGTTGAGATTGTCGGTTTAGTGTTTTTTTTTTTTTTTTTTGTGAAACATTTACATTTCTTTTAACTGCTTTGGTTCTTTTAGAATAATCCCTTCCTGTCAATCTCGAATCGAGTTTTAGGTCTTTAATAGATTTTTGGTACTTATACCTCCTTTTAACTATTTGTCTATCGCGTTTGTATCCATCCTTGTCTTTAAAAAACGTTCTTCCTTTTTCTCTTACTTCTTTTATCACGTAGCGAGGTAGATGCTTAAGGTTATAAAAACCTAAGTTCTTGACAAGTTCTCGTTTCTGGAAGTCAGAGGGTTTAACTCGAGTTTCGTTTAATGTGTCTATTCTTTTTTGTTTCCTTTCAGATATTCTTTGCTTAAGCTCTTCCCATTTTGCCTCTTTCAGAGCCGAATGAAGAAGATCGTTAGGTTTATATCTTGTTGTCGAATGAATGGTGTCGTTGTATATTTCAACTGCTTTAAAAACAAGAGTTTTATCGTCAGTTTCTTTATTTTCCTTGTTAAGTTTAAAGAGCCTAATATGCTCGTTAAGGGTTAAGTGGAAACGTTCTATAATTGAATTGCCTGTATGTGTGTTTGGTGAAGTAAAATGGTATGCAATGTTTTCATGATTTAAAAAGTTTTTTATATAAGCGGTATTAAATTCGTTATCTGCTATAATTTTTACTGGCTTACCTAAGGTTGCAAATCTGTACTTTAAGATCTCTACTATAGTTATCGAATTCCTATCTGCTATGGGATGAATGGATGCGTGTTTCGTAAGTTTGTCGATGCACGTTAAGAACATGTTGTGTTTATTTAAAAACCATATATCGATATGCACTATTTCGTTGGGCTTGTTAGGTGTCTCTGAGGTCATAAACATTGGTTTAATAGGGTTCCTATCGTATTTGCTCATATTGCAGAAAATGCAGTTATTGACATATTTATGTACTTCGAGTCTCAAATTTGGGTAGTAATATGTATCTTTAAGTTCTAAGAAACATTCATCAATCCCTCTGTGGTTTTTTTCGAGGTGAGTTTTTTCTATGAGGTCTAGAAGTCTCTCTTTGCATGTAATGTCACTGAGGAACTTTGTACACCTAAGTATTTTAAAGTTTGGAGCGTTCGAAAAGTATTTAACTATTGTTTTTTGAAAATTAACGAAAATATTGTCGTCCTTACAATAAAGGCCAACTGTACCCTTAAATGGAAAAAGTCCTTTTAAGATATTCAAAACGAACTCCTCACTGTAACTGCTTATGTTTATAGTCGTTCTCCTTTTCTTTTTATATAAGAACTTGGTGGTATGCGAGTTAGTTTTTCTACTTTCTAGAATTAATTGATGTTTATAAATATTAACAGGTGTTTCGGTTATATATATGTGGTCATTTAGATTTTCCTTGCCGCTGTGAATTGTAGCTAAGTCGGATCTAACATCCTCATTATTTACACAGTTAATATCAACCCGGCTCAAGAAATCAGCGACCGTATTTTCTTTGCCCTTAATATATTCTATTTGAAAGTCAAACTCGTTTAGTCTTATTTTCCACCGCTGTAGTTTAGAATTGGGATCTTTTAAGGAGTTCAACCAGACTAACGGACGATGATCAGTCTGTATTATGAACCTCCGACCGAATAAGTATGGCCTAAAATACTTAGTGGCCCATACTATACAAAGTAATTCCTTTTCTATTGCGCTATAGTTAGTTTCATGGTGATTTAAGGTCCTTGAAGCGAATGCTATTGGATGATGATTCTGCGAAAGAACCGCCCTAAGGCTGCATTGCTAGCATCGGTGGTAAGGGTAAATATTTTGTCAAAATTCGGATATGCTAAGACTGGGCAAGTACATATAAGTTTTTTAAGCTTGTTAAAAGACTCAATGTACTGCATATTTTTATTATTTATTTTGTTTCCTTTTATTAGACATTTGGTCATTGGAAGGGCTATTTGAGAATAGTCCTTAATAAACTTTCTGTAAAATCCAGTTATGCCAAGAAAAGATTTTATTTGCTTCGGTGTTTGGGGTATTTTTATTTGTTCAATCACTTCTATTTTCTTTGGGTTGGGCCTTATACCATCCCGAGAAATTATGTGCCCCAGATATTCTGTTTCACGTTTAAAAAAATTACATTTATTTATTTGGACCTTTAAATTATACTCAAGAAGTCTCTTCAAAATCTTCTGTAAGGAATCAATGTGCTCCTGAAGCGACGTAGAAAATATAAGGATATCATCCAAATAAACAACGCAGATCTTATTGATATAGTCCGAGAGGACCTCGTTTATTATTCGCTGAAAAGATGCCGGAGCGTTTTTCAACCCGAACGGCATGCGTGTGAATTCGTAGTGTCCGTTTGCGGTCGAAAAAGCAGTTTTATGCCTATCCTTCGGACAAATAGGGATTTGGTGGAATCCTTTAGCGAGGTCGAGCGTTGAAAAGTACTGCGCAGTACCGAGTTTGGAAAATATATCCTCAATATTTGGAATTGGAAACCTATCGTCTGTTGTTACGTCATTTAACTTTCTGTAATCAACTGAATTATCCATTTTTTTCGGGACTACCCAAATCGGAGCATTATATGGGCTTGTCGAATTTACGATGATTCCAGATCTTAGCATCTCAGCTATTTGCTGGTTGACCTCATTTCTATGTGCTTCTGGATACCTGTATGTTCTAGAATATACTGGAATATCGTGTTTTGTAGGGATTTTATGGTAATATTTTGGGACTGACGACAATTTGTCACCTTCAAGGTAGAAGACTTTCTTAAACTTCCGAATAGTGTCAGATAAGGATTTTATTTCCTCCGTATTAAGGTTCTCAAACTTAAACTTCTTAGTAATTTCATTTATATCTGGCTCTTTGAAATCGATTTCATCTTTTATTAGGGGGTGGATTTCTTCAGATGTCGATTTAGTAACAGAGTTGCAAAATATTAGGGGCAAAGTAGCTTGATTTGTTATTAACAGCGATTTTTCAAAGTCGATTTTTGCATGTAATGGCTTTAGAACATTACATCCAAGAATACCATCGAAATCACTGTTTAATTCAGTCTCTAGCATTTCGATCTTGGTTAATGGTCTTTTAAATTCCTCGAAGAGTGGTATTGTAACCTTCGACTTAACAGAAATACTAGAGTTTATTGACTTAAGCAATAATGGTTTTTCAAGATCCGATGTGAAGGATCTATGAAAAATGCCTCTCTGAATCAACGATGTACTCGCTCCTGAATCAACTAGCAACTTGATTGGACTGGATTTTGTTCGCACTATTACACAGGGAAGAGATCGGAGGTGCCTGACTGAAAATTTTGGAAACGCGAATAGTGCAGATTTTCATTAGTCGTCAGTTCCTCCTCCCGGATGTGGCCAACTTCCATTTCTGTCTCATGGTCCCTTTTAGAATGCCCTGAATATTGTGGTCTTTCCGAATAGTTGTGTGAATTGCTCAACCTACTGTTATAGGAACCATTTTGTTTCGAAGTAGCAGACGTGCCAGCCTGTTGGTTTCTACCTATATAAAGCCCTGAACTGCGAACATTTGGAAATTGGGGATTTTGACGATAGTTATTTGGATGAGTTTCTGTTCTGATACTACTAAATCGTGGGTTCTGATTGGGGATATTCGGATAAAAATTTGGTGCTATTGGTCTACTATTGTGTGCTTGGAAAACGAATGTATTCGGGTTATTGTAGTTTCTGTGGAAATTGTCTGTATCAATTAAGATTTTTTTTGCTTCCCTAAATCCTGAAGGGTTCCTAGCTTGAAGGATCAGTTTAGGTTCGCTAGGGAGTTTGCTAATGAATAGCTTTAAAGCCAGGTCCTCATTTTGTGCGCTGTTAAACCAAGCCGGAGTATGATCTTCCAGACTGCATTTTAGATTAAGTTTTGTTAAAGTGTTTAGAATGTGATCATACAACTGCTCAACCGAATTTTTAAATTTAGCCAATTTTATTTTGTTGACAAGATTTTCTATGCTTTCATTGATGGAACAGTTTTCCTTCAAAATTAATTTTATGTCCTCCCATTGCGTGGGATTGTTATTATTTATGAGAATTAAATTCGCGCGATCTTTAATTTTCTGCCTTATTTTTATTTCTAGAAAACCTTTGGACATCTCGTCTAAATCCTTAATATAATTATAAACATAATCTACTTCTCTTATAAATAAGTCTAATTCTTCGGGTAACCCCGTATAAATACTTATACTATTAACTACTTCTAACATATTCATCGTTGCTGTACCTTTATATCCTTGTGTTCTTCGTTGTCGCTCCTATTTGTATATATGTATTTTTTGTGTCTATTTTCGTTCTTTTCCACTTATGTATGCACACGTATATTTGATGTTTTCTTTTTTTTTTTTATTCACGATACGTCCGAATGGTTTTGTTAGTTTTTTTTTTTTTTTTTTGTTTTTGTAAGATAATAGGTTTCAGATAATAGATTTATTAATGTTAATTTTAACACAAACCGGCAATCGAAAAAACAAAGGAAATCACTACCGTGCTTTGGAAAACGTGGCTTTCACCGACTGCGCCAGTAATAGATAATAATTGTTGGAGATCCAATCGAGTTTTAAAACAAATTCCTTAACGTTTTTTTTTTCTTCTTTTATTTTAATGGTATCTACACTTGTCGAGATCAGAATGCCAAGTGATCTTTCTTCTTACTTTTTACTTAATAGCTAACAGCTTTCTTATTCTATTTACTTAATCCTAGCTTAAGATACATATACATATATTAAAAGAAAGAGAAACGCAAAAGATCAACGCAAAAACATCGCATGAGAGCTATGACTCCGCCCACCGACACACCAACAATTATTGCCTATGTTCTCACGTTTGCTTTCGTTGCAGAGCGCGGCTTAGCAACAGCATATTTGTGTTTTTCTTCTAAGCTGATAATTTCGGCTTGTAAACACGACGCCGATCCACATGTGCGATCTAGCTCGGTCAGTGTCACAGCCATCGTTGAGTACATACATACATATGTACATATGTATGTATCTTCAATACAAGTATGTATATATGTATGAAAGTCGGCAAGTGGGAGATGGTTACATCTTCATGTAACTCGAGGGACGACGCAGCAGAGGACGACCGCATTTAAGGTGGCGCGCACAGGTGGAAGGGGACCTCAACCAACTGGGCGTGCGGCACTGGAAGCGGCTGGCCGAAAATCGGGCCGGCTGGAGAGGCTTGTTGGTTGAGGCCCTGGTTCACCCCGAACTGTAGCGCCATCAAAGTAAGTAAGTAAGTAAGTAATGTGTGTTGTTACTTAAGTTTTGGAATATACAAGTAAAAATATAAATCGTGTCAATACCTTCTTTAGGAACGCTTTGAAAGACCTATCAACTTTATTGTTGTTTAGCTTCGGGTTCATTTTCATATATCTATAGATTGTTGTCTATCACGATCTCATAGACGTCTTTTGAAGCAGCGCGTTTGAACTGTTTTAAACATTTTCTTACATCAATCGATAAGATCTTTTTAGCAATGTAATGTTTATGATTTATTGAAGGTATCATCATGCCTCAAATTCACGGCATGTCACATGATGATCCTTCAATACATATTAGTTCCCGCACAGCATCGCTTTTTTCTGGCATAAAAATCGTTTTTTATTTATTTATCAGTGTATTTATTTACTTATTTATTTACTTCAAGTAGTTGGAATTTTTACAATAGTATTAAGACTTATTTTAGAGAATTGGGACACATTGGTCCTTTACAACTATGATATATTGATACACAATGAATAATAAGGTGTGAATCAAGTTTATGTGAGTATGTAAGGGAAAACTTAACCTAGTATTGCATTCGCCCGTTGGTCAACAATTTTCATAAAAGTGTATTTTTGATCTGTTAATGAGAAAATCTATGAGACATTGACACTGGCTTTTTCATGAAGTCTTGTTGTTGAATAGTGCCATGGCAGAGTAAGCATCATCTTTAATAGCTTATTTTGGCATCTTTGCAGTTTCAACTTATGGGTTTTCGCACAATCGCCCCACACAGGTGCACCATACATAAGAGTGGCTTGGAATACTGATTTATAAATTAGTAGCTTATTTTCCACAGTAAGCTTTGAGTTCCCCAGCGGGACTATCCACCTTGCCGTGGTACTGGGGCTTACACTGGCCAGGGAAGCCTTGTCAACAACATGGTCTCCGGGCCGGGAACCAAGAGATAGTCAACTCTATTCCAGTGGTGGTGTGAGCTTTTAAAAACCGTGCCGAAGGATGAAAGGTTGGAGGGTTTATTTCCAACCGCTAACGAGCTCCCTTAGGTGCACAGGCGAGGCCGAAGGTATTCAAATGCCTTACTCCGATATTCGGCGGCGTGGGTACAAAATTTCACACATAAATACAACAACAAAAACACAAAAAGGAAATAAAGAGGAAGAGCTCTCTCTCGAGTCGGTGGCAGACGCACTACTTGCCGTGGCCAAGCCAAGGGGATCCGGCGTGTTAGACGGGGACATCTTCAAGGAATTTGAGGAGGAATTACTTGCTGATTCTGAGGAGACAGCCCAGGAAGGTACAACACGGAAAAAGGATGCCAAGAAGGCCAAGAAATTAACTCAAGGAAAGCTGAGGCTTAAGGAGTATAAAAAAGCTGTACACCTTAAGCGCTTGCTTGAGGAAAAGGGCATACCCCTGCTCTCCGATATGGAGAAGGAGAAGCTCGCTTGGGCCGAGGACCAAGGGCCAAGGGCTGACAAGGGCACACCCAGCGAAAAAGCCAGAGAAGGCAAGGGGGATAAAAACACCACAAATCTCCCCAAGAAAAGGGAGCGGAGGGCTGGGCCAGGTGGAACCGAAGCCGATAAGGCAGGTTCTAGCTGCACCCAGGCCCTAGGCGAAGGAAGGACTGTAGCCGCTAAGGCAGGTTCTACTAAGGTAGCCCCTAACGCGGTCGATAAGACTGGTAAAGACAAACCAGAAACCGTGCCATCTCCCAAGAGAAGAGAGAATTTCAAGGCGGAGAGGGTAGGATTCCAAGAGGAAGCCGGCAACCCAGCAAAAAGAGTGAAGGTCAACACGGCGGTGCAGTTCGGAGGGGCTGCTCGGAATGCTTTACAGCTAGCTGTGATAGATTCCGCAGGACGAGTGGTCAGTATACCTTCGAACAGGGGAAGATGATCGAAAAGGCTTTGGCTAGATCTTCGACCACATTCCAGGGAATGCTGGGAAGACTGCGCCAACGTTTGGTCTCACTAACTGGAGGCGAGGTGTGAGCAGGCCGGACTGCAAGGACCAGCTATCGCATGACTTTGCGAGGAAGGTTGTTCCCACCTTTAAGCTGTGGGAGAGGCCTAAAGCCAAAATGAGCGTACCAGATATGGAATTGGAGAAAAGCGAGATCCTCGGCTTTCTAAAGGCACAAAACCCAGCGGTCCCTATGGATGACTGGGAAGTAGTCGCAATCGAAAGTAACGAAGATGGCACAAAGAGCATAATCTTCGTTATCGAGGATCCACCGGAAATAATGAAAAAAGAGAGGCATATGCTCTTATTCTTCCGGGCTGGTGAGTTCCTCTGAGACTCATGAAGAAGGCGCAGCCTGGTGGTACGGCAGCTGTGGTGAAGGAGAGTGCTACTACAAATGAAAGTAGTGCAAATAAACCTACATCACAGTAAGGCCGCATCAGCCAACCTCATGCTGCTTATGAACAGGGAGCAGCTTGATGTGGCCCTGATCCAAGAACCATGGATCCTCCATAATCGGGTTAAGGGACTAGGGTCATCGAAATACGGCCTCTTTTATAACAGTAACGAAGGCAAGGTTAGAACTTGTATCGTTGCTAGCAAAGATCTCCACGTACTAATGTTAACTAATTTCAGCTCGGATGACCAGACGGTGGTGGAGGTTAAGGAAAAGGAGGGTGCACTAACGATGGCTTCGGTTTACCTACCGTACGACGAAGGCACGGACGTCCCCTCTAGGGAAACAAGGTCATTGATGGCAATGGCCGAACAAGGTAAGAAAAACTTAGTCGTAGGGTGTGATGCTAATGCCCATCACACTACTTGGGGTAGCTCTAATACCAATAGTAGGGGTGAGGCTTTGTTCAGTTTTGTCCTTAGTACTAACCTAGTTATATGTAATCGGGGTGATTCACCAACATTTAATACCAGTAACAGAAGGGAAGTCTTAGTCTGGTAACGGTACTGCGGAGATCTCAAATTGGAGAGTATCTGACAAAGCATCACCTTCTGATCACTGTTGGATCCTCTTCCACTTGAATTTGGGTAGGCCGGACAGGAAAGTCTTTCGGAATCCGCAGAAGGCGAATTGGCAGAGGTTTAACGCGGAGCTGAGTGGGACCCTTAACCGACCTCCGGAAGGGAACCCCGACTCCACGGAAGACATCGATGAGATGGTATTAAACCTTACCAGCAAGCTAAATCGGTCATTTGAGAAGGCGTGTCCTACCAGACGACCCAGTAAAAGAAATCACCCACCATGGTGGAATGCTAAAATAGCGGAGCGGCTTCCTATATCTAGGCTTAGCTGGAATCTGGCAAAAGAGGGAGCCATTCGGAAAATCAGCGAAACACGATGGATCAAGATGATGCTTCATTAATGCCAAATTTGATATGTTCTCAGTGGTGTTGGCATATTTTAAGACTTAAGCAACAGCCCTTGAACTATCATGTCCCTCGCAGAGTGCATGGGGCCGCTATCTTTTAGAATACATGCTGAAAAAATCCACAAAATTGGTAGACATCTCAAAAAGTGTTATATGTTGCACGTTGACTGAAGTATTAACATGAGAAAATCGTGCGCAACAAGCCAGCAAGTGTTATAGCTTTGATTGAGAGAGCAGAATGGGTTAAAAAAACAAAATACATAAAGGCAATTTCCTCGGCGGGCAAGGTCATGGCGTTAGTTGCCTTTTTGGTTTGGGCGTGTGTACATTTTTAATAGCACAATTGTTTAAAGATTGAATTGCTTCTACAAACACCATATACGGCAGATTATTTTTCTGCTGAGTAATTTCTTGTTTCACAGTGTATTAAAAAATGGCTCTATGAAAATGATTAATCAACAATCAGGGGGTGATAAAACACTCCAACAAAAAATTCGTTTGATTAATGTAGATTTAAGACTAAGGAGTCCACACTCCACGGTATTTCAAACGAATTTCAGCTGTCATTACATTGGGTACGTGTGAACAAATGAAAGAAGATATATGGGTTCCATACGAGTAATTCATTTGCTTCTTTAGTAATAATTCAATTTAAATGTTCCTAATCACGTCTACATAACTTAGCAGAGCTTATATCTCTCACCAAATTATGATATGTATTTTAATAATTTTCTTCACACCCACCCCCAGAAGCAATCTCAAAGCATACAATGTCTATTCCTACGCAATTAATGTAATGTTTATTCGGTAATGAAATATTCGCCAAAACGGGTTTCTGCGAATTAATTAGCATCTAATTAACTACATGAAAATGGAACTGCTGGCGCTGAGTATTCACGCTTATTCCCCTTTTTCATAAATAAGCTTTGCACTGCCAAAGGAGCAGACCTTACTTCACTTTTTTTTTTTAACCAAGCCTAACTGCTCTTCCGCGACGATCCAATTTATTCAAATAAATTGAAGGCATTGTTCCTTTCCCTTTAAATTCCCAGTGGAGATCTTATGTGTACCATGCTTCGCGAAATTCTCGCACTTAGGACGTGGATAACAGATAGCACTCTTAGACGCTGAACAGCAATACACTCATGGAAATCTGCACTGTCATCGGCCCTCAGAAATACTCTTGTGTTTTTGGTTTTCGATTTATCTTTCGTCGGTCACGACTGACAATCCTCTCTTTTACAACACAAGACTTAGTCCCACGTACGACTATGGTACGCACGACAAGCCGAAGGAACCCTTCTAATTTGATTTAGGCAGTGACAGCCGATGTGCTTCCCAATTCGACTTTCGAAACAGGATTAAGATGGTTTGGGAAAGACAATTCAGTGTAAATGGCTGCGACGTTGTAGTCATCTGCAAGTGTCTTCGAATTTGAAAGCGCTTTTCTAAATTTGGTGGGACAGATATGGTGTTGGCTACATATTGAATCTGTTTTAACACAAACTTTTTTTCCATTTGTTATGTATTGTCAATGACGGTGGGGTGTGGGGTGATGGTGGGAGGATGTATTCGCTCTGACGAAATTACAATCTTGTACATTTGCTTATGTGCCTTTTGTAGGGCGGAACTCGTTTCTTTTTTATTTTTGCTTAAGTTGTATGACACGTCAGTCATTAAGTCGTCTCACTTTTGTTGTTCCTATCAAAATGGTTATTGTAAATTGTATCAATTTTTGTGATCTTTTGAGTTTGTCGAAATTTGAAACAGGACGGAGTGTGACAGTGTGACAACGACTGACGTTTCGGATGAGAAAAATACACGATTGGCAAGTATTATGCCTTTTTGAAGGTCACTGTAACGGTCAAGTACTGGTTCTGCACAATGGGTTATATAGTTATCACATCATTGATTATCGTGGTAGTTGATCAACGTACAGAATTTTGTGTGAACAAAGAATTAGAAACGACGTAATATGGTATAATTGATGAAAGCTTACTTTTTAAGTATTTTCCATAATTAGTAATATGGGTGGTAAACGACTAACAAAGGCCTCGTAGGGGTAGCGTATCCGACATGCGCTGACCCGTAAAATAGCGAGCAGAAGCCACTGCAGCCGAACATCTAGCAGCTCTGTTAGTAAGCCCTATTTCTAGGGATTTCTATTTTGAAATCGCGAACGGAAAAGGGCGAATGGCGAGTTTCCTGTTCCACAAAACAGGATAAGTGTCGGTTAGGCTAAGGCCCGGCAAGCCATACCTGGAAAAAAACCAACAAGCCAAAAAACTCAAAAAAAGCCTTGGATACAAAAAAACGGACGGATTAACCGATGACGACCCAGGAAACAACCAAAGGAAAAGGAAGAATGATCTTCGGCTTTGTACGTGGGATGTAAGGTCCCACAACAGACCACGTGCAGCCGAACCACTTGCGGACGCCCTAGACTGTTATAAGGCAGATATTACCGCAATCCAGGAAGTGCGATGGGATGGACCGGGCAAAAAGAGGATGAGAAACTGTGATATCTACTACGGCGACTGCTACAAGGAGAGAAGACAACGCTTATTCGGATGCCGATTTGTTATTAGAGGTAGACTTAGGCAAAAAGTCTTGAGCTTCAGGCATGTAAGCGAACGCCTCATGACAATCCGCATCAAGGCTAAATTCGCAAACATCAGCCTAAATTCGATAACATCATGCCCCTACCGAGGATAAGGATGACGCTACAAAAGACGATCTCTACGACCTACTAGATAGGACATATGCCCAATGTCCCAGCTACGATGTTAAAATCGTACTGGGAGACTTTAACGCAAAACTGGGAGAGGAAGTCGCCTTTGATAGGGTTATTGGCAAGCACAGCCTACACAACACCACATCCGAAAATGGACTTGGCTAGCACGCGTTTACCACATCTCAACATCCACAAAAGGACCTGGCGATCTCCGGATCAATCAACCGTCAACCAGATTGACCACATTGCGATTGATGGCAGAGACGCATCCGACATTCTGGATGTGCAAACTTTTAGAGGAGCCAACATCGACTCGGACCACTATCTTGTGGCAGCCAGGTTGCGACTTCAAATATGCCTGGCCCAGAAAAATCGACTAAGGCCATCGGCATACAACGTCGCAATGCTACAATCGCAAGAGACCGCCAGAGCCTACGCCAATCGCGTCTCCCTTAAGCTCTGGGAAAACCCTCCATCACCTGCTCAGACCTTACAACACCAATGCGTCCGTTGTCAACAAGCCTTAGAAAGTGCTGCTTCTGAGGTACTGGGTTTCAAACCGCCACCAACAAGAAACCCATGGTTCGACGACGAGTGTAGGCGGGCACACGCAGCAAAGCAGCAAGCCTATCAAGAGGCGCTGCATAGAAGGACGAGGGCTGCTCGTGTGCATTATGAATAGAAGAGGAGGGAGGAGCATAAGCTTCTCAAAACAAAAAAAGGGAGCATGAGAAGCTCGCGATCGTAGAGATGGAGAGATGCTATCGCAGGAATGACGTTCGGAGGTTTTATCAACGAATAAAACAAACATGCCAGGGATATAAGACCAGAACGGAAGCCTGCAGGGACGAAAATGGAAACCTAGTAGTGGATTCACAGTCGGAACTAAGAATCTGGAAAGACTACTTCTGCAGACTGTATAACGGCGATGACGCCGCTGTCAGGCAGAATAATCCATTCACAACAGACGATGATGGCAGAGAATTCCGTCCCCCTGACCTGGACGAATTAGAAATGCTTTTTCTAAGCGTAAGTCCAACAAATCTGCTGGAGTAGGCAGGTATAATTGCGAGGTAGTCAAGGACTTCGTCTACCTAGGCTCCGCAGTAACATGCAGATATGACATAAGTGCCGAAATTAAACGCAGAATAACTCCTGCCTACCGCTGTTTCTTTGGGCTCGGGAGGCAATTGAAAAGCAGAGCCCTCTCTCGAAAAACCAAGGTGAGCATATACAAGACCCTTATCACCCCAGTCCTGCTCTATGGCGCAGAGACATGGACCTTATTAAAAGCGGATGAAGAGGCCCTTGGTCGTTTTGAGGGAAAAATGTTGCGCGCGATTTTTGGTCCGACCTGCATAAATGGAGAGTGGAGGAGAAGACTTAACAGTGAACTGTACGGTCTGTACAGCGAAATGAACATAGCACGGCGTCTTCGAATACGTCGCCTAAGATGGCTAGGTCATGTTGAGCGCATGGAAAACACAGCTCCGGCCCGGAAGGTCTATGAATCCAACCCCGAGGGACGACGCGGTCGAGGACGGCCAAATTTAAGGTGGCGCAACCAATTGGAAGAGGACCTCAACCAACCAGGCGTGCGGCACTGGAGACTGCTGGCGAAAGACCGTGCCTGTTGGAGAGGTTTATTGAAGGAGGTCCAGGTTCGCCATGAACTGTAGCGCCAAAAGAAGAAGAAGATTTGCGGAAATAATTTTTGGTAGAAGACTGGAAGGATGGAAAACAATAAATGGCAGCCATCGGAAGAAGATTTGACCGCTCTAAGAAGATGGATTTTGGAGCCGTACATGCTTTTAAGAGGAGAGGTAGTTATCGAAACCCCAAGCAAAAAAAAAATTGCTAGAAAAACAACAGCAAAGCAAGACAGGTTGATTACTCGAATTTCGAATCTGATCCCTTTATGACTTCCGCAGAAATTAAAGAAGTCGTTAGACCTCAAATCAGCCACGAAATACAAGCCAGGAGCATACGGTGACGACTGCTCGAAAGTGCACTTCGTGAGCGTAGTTCACGTAAAAAACCGCATGTGTCGGGAGTCAACCTCAAGAAACGGCTAAACTTCGCCAAATTGTATGCCAACAAATCCATCTTAATTTGATGGGGTCGGATGGGAAAGTGTACGTAAGACGCCCCCCCAACAAGGAACTTAACGCCAGGTACACCATTAAAACGGTTAAGCATAGGGGAGGAAACATAAAAGTTTGGGGTGTTATGATATGTTCACTCTAAAAAGAACACTCACCACCGACGTCTCGGCCAGAACGTATTGGCAGTTATGAGTTTGAGTTAGTTAAGGGCTTCGTCTACCTTGGTTTCGCAGTGACATGAAACAATGACGTTAGGTCCTTTGGGCTCAGGATGTAATTGAGTAAAAGAGCTCCCTTCTGAACTACAAAGTTGACTCTATACAAGATCCTTATCATTCCAGTCCTGCTGTATGGCGCAGAAGCATGGATACTATCAAAAGATGATATAGAAGTCCTTATCTGTTTCCGGAGAAAGATTTGACTTGTGATTTTCGGTCCTATAAACGCAGACGGGGTATGATGAGTCTAGTCAGGCGTCTACGGATTCAACACCTAAGATGGCTAGGTCATGTAGAGCAAATGAACACCACAGCTCCAGCTCGAAGAGTCTTTGAATCCAACCCCGAGGGACGAAGAAACAGAAGACGGCCGCTGCTAGGTAGGCGCATACAGGTGAAAATGGATAGAGAGCTAAATTCAGTTTATTGAATTTATTAACGTGTGATTAGTCAGTATACAATGTGTTTGATTGCAAAATGAATAACAAAATGAACGATGAGACCTTTTAACAAATGGAAATTACAATTTTTTATTTGTCTTAAATTAACACAAAAGAGAGATGATGTTACTTGCTCGCTGGTCTTCAAAGGAATAGACCGAGCCATATATGCAATTTGGCCAAGAAGCATTATGTGGACTGTATTATCATACGGAATAGAAAAACTGTATAAATATAATGAACATTGAAGAGAACTATATATATGTATGCGTGTATGTATATACATGGTTGTAATTATAAGCGATACAGGGTAATGTTTTAATGTTTGTCTATTGGTAAGCATATTACACAACATTCAGCCCCCCCTGAAAGACTCCGGTCTTTCAGATATATGAAGAGGTACAATTTTCACAATAGGGCGAACGTATTCGTTGAACTTCGTTTTTACGGTGACAACGCGAACCTTCTTGTCTTTACCCGGATGGATTTGTGTAACACGGCCAAGTATCCATTTTGAGGGCGGCAAATTGGGCTCCTTAAGAAGCACGATGTCATCTATCTTGATGTTTGGCTGAACACCTTGCCATTTGGGTCGCTGTTGGAGAGATGTGAGGTATTCTTGATGCCACCTCTTCCAAAAACCCTGCACAAGAATCTGTAAAAGATGCCAATTAGTTTTAGGTGAATTCGTGTATTCCATAGCTGGTTGAGGAATCGCAGTGTAGGGTTCACCAATCATAAAATGTGACGGTGTTAGGGCATTGGGTTCACTGTCTGATGTAGGCCACATAGGGCGCGAATTGAGCAATGCCTCAATCTTTGTCAGTAAGGTGTACAGGTCCTCGTAGATAAGCACGCGGTCACCAATGACCCTTTTCAGGTGTGTTTTAACCGACTTGACACCTGCCTCCCACAGACCACCGAAATGAGGTGCGGAAGGAGGTATAAATTTCCAAGATATATTGTCGCTGGAAAGATGATCGGCAACGCTAGCTTGATGTTGTTCACTAAGGAGAAGAGCATACATCTCATCAAGTGATCTTTTGGCGCCATGAAAATTGGTGCCGTTGTCACTCCAAATTTCCACTGGCTTACCACGACGAGCAATAAAACGATCAAGTGCTGACAAAAACGAGTTAGTTGAGAGATCACCGACAAGTTCCAAATGGATACCCTTGGTAACAAAACAGACGAATAACGCAATGTAACATTTCACAAATTTTGGGTTTCTACCGCGAGCTAACCTTAGTGTAAACGGGCCAGCATAATCACAGCCGACCTTCTTAAACGGTCTCGAAAACTGTATACGTTCCTTTGGTAAACTTCCCATTTGTTGCATTGCTGAATGTTGACGATGACGTAAACACATTACACATTTATGTACTATGTTTCGTAATAGATTTCTGCATCCTATTATATAAAATTCTTGATTGATTAACCCGAATAACTGAGATACACCAACATGAAGATATTTTTTATGAAAGTATTCAGCAATGAGGCGAGATATGGGATGTGACCTATGCAGAATTACGGGATGTTTGGCATTGTACGATAAGTCCGATTCGTTTAAACGACCGCCTACACGAAGCACTCCGTTAGCGTCAAGAAAGGGGGCGAGTGATTTTAGTTTAGATTTTTTAGTTAACAAATTCTGCCTTTCAAGTTCACTAATTTCACATTGGAATGAGGAATTTTGCGCACATTTAATAAGACCAATTTTAGCGTTTTGAATTTCCTCTATTGTTAAGTAGTTAAAACGCCGATGACTATTAACGCGTGTGTTAGATATGAAACGTAAAACGAATGCTACGACGCGAACCGCTCTCCACCAATTTGAAGCCTTTGATATAATTCCTTCGAAGGTATTATTTGGTTGAATGTTTGTTATAAATACCTGAGCCTTTGGGTTACTTCTCTCTTCTAGTTCTGGAACAGAGACGTCCTTCATGCATACATCTGACACTGGCCACTGAATCCTTTCCTCCCATAACCATGAAGGACCCTTCCACCACATCTCATTTTTCAGCAAAAGAGAGGGTAGAACTCCACGAGTTGCAATGTCGGCTGGGTTTTCACCTGATTTGACGTGGTTCCAACCTTGTCGAGGAATTGACGTTAGAATCTCAGAAGTCCGATTGGCTACGAACACTGACCACCTTTTGGGAGCTGCAGAAAGCCAATGTAGGACTATCGACGAATCTGTCCATGCAAAAACGTTAATGTCTTTCTCCTGTAAAGATATCTTAAGTTTTCTGATAAGGCGAATTAAAAGAATAGCTCCACAAAGCTCAAGTCGAGGAAGAGAAAGTACCTTCAAAGGAGCAACCTTAGTTTTGGCTGCTACTAATGACACATTTACCATACCGTCCAAGCTTACACTCCGGCAGTATACTACAGTAGCGTAGGCATCCAATGACGCATCACAAAACGCGTGTAGTTCAAAGTTAAGCTTGTTGTTCCATAAAATCCTTGGAATGGTTATAGATTCAAGCAAATGTAGTTCGTTTCGGATCGATCTCCAACGTTCAGCGAGGTCCTCAGGAATTTCATCATCCCACCTTTGCCCTACTCTCCATAAGTCCTGAAAGAGTATTTTAATACTGATGATAACCGGAGCTAAAAATCCTATGGGGTCAAAAATCCTTGATGACTCAGATAGTATACGACGTTTCGTATACACAACAGAGCTGTTGAGATGCACCTTGAAGAAAAAGCTGTCCTTTGAAGGGCACCATTGCATGCCAAGTAATTTGACGGTTGAGAATTCTTCAAACTCAATCGGAGAAAGCTCACGTTGATCTTCTGGCAACGAGATTAGTAGCGGCCAACAGTTGGTTGTCCATTTTCTTAGGTTGAACCCGCCTGATTTGAGTAAATCTATTAGTTCCGAACGAAGGGAAGTGACGTCTTCAATGGAATCTGCGCCTGTCAATACATCGTCCATGTAAAAGTCGTTGCGTATGACCTCCGACGCACGAGGGTAGATTTGCTGCATGTCAACGGCTAACTGGTACAGAGTTCGAACTGCTAAGAATGGAGCACAAGCTGTGCCATAACTGACCGTCAAAAGACGGTAATGTTGGATAGGTTGATCTTGCGATTTTCTCCATAAAATTCGTTGGAAATTGGTGTGGTTATCCGCGATTCGAATTTGGCGAAACATTTTCTCTATGTCACCAGATATTGTATAGAGATGCCGTTGAAATCTGATGCATATAGAGAAAAGGTCGCGTTGGTAACTTTGACCGACAAGAAGCGAGTCGTTAAGGGATTGGTTGTTCAAAGATCTTGCTGAGCCATCAAAGACTACCCTCACCTTGGTAGTACTACTATCTTCCTTTAATACTGCATGGTGAGGTAAATAGTAGTGACTCGAAGATCCAACTATTTCATTGGCAGGTACCTCCTCCATGTGTTTTAAGTTAAGGTACTCGTCCATAAAGCGCATGTATTCCGTCCGCAAATATGGACTTGATGCTAGTCTACGTTCCGTAGATTTAAATCGGTCTAGCGCTATATGAAGGCTGTTTGTAAAGTCAATTTCCTTATCACTTTTGAAAGGCAATCGAACCATATACCTGCCATCAGGTAAGCGAGAGTGGGTCTTGACGAAGATGTCTTCCGCACGTTGATCGTCAACGGATAGACTCGGTTTCTGATCTACTTCTTCCATTTGCCAAAAACGCGCAAGGTCAAAGGAGTTTGTAGTATCCAATCGGGTACAGTAAGAATCCACACTGTCAGGATCCGAAGAGATGGTACTGTCGAAATTGCCACAAACAACGCAGCCGAAGATTGTTGGTATGATATCAGGTACTCCTGGCTCAGCCCGGATTACTGAGCTATTGAATATGCTGAATGCTTTGTCAGCACCGATAAGGATGTCAATATGTCCAGGCACGTAAAAATTGGGATCTGCTAATCTGTACGAAGAGAAAGCCCTTATGTCGAAGTTCGCATGTGCAGATGCAGGGATTAACGAAGTTAGCTTAGATATGACATAACAATGCACTTCTACGAACTCCAGAGTAAAACGAGATTGTAATTTTAGCGATACACATCCGTTTGTAACGCCAGCAGATGTCGAACCAACTCCTAAAACAGGAATACGGGCGGGCTTTCGAGTAAGACCCAATCGCTGAACAGTGTTTTCTGTAATGAAGGATACCTGCGAACCAGAGTCGAGCAACAACCGAACGTTTTGTAAATGTCCTTGCTTGTCATTAGTATAGGCGATAGCTGTGGGCAATATGGTTTGGGTGAAACGAGATGGGGTACACGAGCTATCTTTTGACGGTAGAGACGAGCAAAGAGAGAGTGATGTTTGTGTTGTTGGTCGATGACTTGAGGATGACGAGCTGGTGGTTGGAGTGGGCGATGATTTTGCAACAACATTTGAAGAATTTAGCGACGCTGATTGTAGATGAACCAGCGAGTGATGTCGCGAATTACAAGTTCTGCAACGAAAATTAGACCGGCACTTGTTTGCAGAATGCCCGGACCGTAAGCAATTAAAACAAAGGGAGTGTTCTCTTACGAAATCGCGGCGCGTTTTTATGTCAAGCGAGAGAAATTGAGCACATTTGCTTAAGGAATGTTCCGATTTACATTGGGGACAATTTATTTGAGTCTCTGTATAATGGGCTTGTATAGGCTTTAGATTCTTACCACGAGGTTGATTAAGACGAGAGAGTGTTTGGCAGGCTTCCAAAGCATCACATCGAAGTTGCAAGAAGGATAACAATTTATCGACCGTGCAGTTATCACTAGATCCGACTTCTTCTGCCCATGCTTGTCGCGTGCTATGGTCGAGCTTTTGAAGCAAAAGGTAAATGATCCAAGGGTCGCGATTGGTGGATCCTGCAGCGTTCAAGCCCCGAATCGTTTCATCTGTGCGGTCGGTGATCTTGCGGAGGTTTACGACACTACCGGAATTCATGATAGGAAGCGACAGGAATGATTCGATATACGATTGAATTATTAAATTACAGCGATCGTATCGCCTTTCCAACCGATCCCATGCATCTAAATAATTAGCGTCTGAAACCGTAATGTCACGAATAAGATCAGCGGCTTTATCGCGTAAATAAGATTTAAGATACCGGAATTTTTGTGTGGTAGATAAATTGGGTTTATTGTCTATAGTACCCTGAAATAAGTCTCTAAAGCTGGGCCATTCCTTGTAATCACCGGAAAAAGGTGGAATATCGATTTTAGGTAGGGCGATTGAGACAGATTGAATGGAGTTAAGATTTTCAAGCAGCGAGGCTTGTTGATTAGCCAATTTATCGACCGCCGATTGATCAAGAACGGGTAATGCACTTTCTTCCCTTTCACTAATCAGTTTTGTAAGGGTAGATTGAGCGAAAAAGTATTTGTCCTCATAATCGGCAAATTCACTTTCTGGATCCACGAAATCAACCTCATCCACGTGCCCTAAAAGCTCATTTTGCAAGGAACAGAATTCTTTCCAATCTTCTTCGAGTTTATGTAAGCGTACTTTAAGAAGCTCTAAAGACACGCGTTCGTCTACGCTCTCCGCAAAGGATACCGTTCGAGTTAAAGACGCCTTAACGTGACCACGTTTTGCCCTTATTACATTCATTTTCATGTCAATTAATTAAAGGAAATACCATAAACCCGATTGTTCTTAAATTACGCGATTTGGGGCACATGCAATTAATTAGATTTGATAAAGAATTATCACCACGAGGTGTGAGATCACAACATGCATCAGGTCATTCACAAAAAAAATAAATAAATAACTGTTCATAATAAAACCATACCACAATGTCTTCTATACTTATGCCATACATAATTATAATCGATTATCAATTATAATATAATTAGAGTTCAACAATCCGCGATCAGAAGGACCAAAAAATGTTTGATTGCAAAATGAATAACAAAATGAACGATGAGACCTTTTAACAAATGGAAATTACAATTTTTTATTTGTCTTAAATTAACACAAAAGAGAGATGATGTTACTTGCTCGCTGGTCTTCAAAGGAATAGACCGAGCCATATATGCAATTTGGCCAAGAAGCATTATGTGGACTGTATTATCATACGGAATAGAAAAACTGTATAAATATAATGAACATTGAAGAGAACTATATATATGTATGCGTGTATGTATATACATGGTTGTAATTATAAGCGATACAGGGTAATGTTTTAATGTTTGTCTATTGGTAAGCATATTACACAACACAATGTGTTCAGCCAATAAACCAGTGTGAAAATAAAAGCTTTTAATAAAGGCTTGCGTGTGTAATCAACTGTAAACTGTTCAAAAGGTTGTAAGAATAAATAAAAGTGGTGAAGTGCTCAGATTATTGATCTGAGGCGAAATAATAAAAGCGTGTTGGTATTGAATTCGAATAAAATGTAGACAGTTGTAGTTTATCGCAATCCAGTGATGCGAACCCTATTCTGAACTTGTGCGTTAAATTTTCGTAACAATAATATACGGTTGCGGACACGAACCGACGGTTATGTTCGAATTTCGCTGTCGAAGTTTGGAGTGCTCTGATGAAGTTGAAATGGAAATGATGGTTACTTTCAGCGGCATACTGCTTAATGTCAGAGCATTCTAGAGAATTCTGAAGGGGGACGTCTGACGACAGACATTCGAGAAAGTGGACCGGGGGCTATATAAGCGCGAACGCTCGCCCTTGGGGCATTCAATTTTCGGGAATCAATAACGATCAGTCGGTAATCCAGTGTAAAAGTAATCAAATTAATGTTGTGGACACGAACCAATTTATTATTACGAACAACCAATAATAAATACCATTTAAACTTTGATGATCCCTATTGTGTCTCTACTAAATTAGTCCTTGCTGCAAGCCCTTTCGTATAATTGCTATTCCCCTCCTTTGCCATCCTGATAGATTAAGATATCAATTGTTGTAAATTTTGTAAAACTAACTTTCGATCATATCCCACAACCGAAAACACCCTTCCGAGCTGTGATCCCTATTGTGGCCTTGTTGTAATAATCTTAGCTGCAAACCTCCTCTATAATTATTGTTAGTCACCTTTTCACCTCCTTGCTTACAAGTAAATCGGTCAAATCGGTCTTCCGGTTTGCAAAAACAATGCCGGAAACGACGACAAAATTTCAATAACTCTCAAATGACTTCTGTTTGACTTTCAAAAAATCTTAGTTTGAGGGTTAGTTGACCCCATGGAGGCCTATACGCTGTCCAGTTTCATTGAGTTCCATTATACCGTAGTCAAACGCGAAAACGTTAAAAACCATATTTTTCAGAATTCGAGTGAAAGAATAAATTAAAGATAAAGATAAAGGCCACGTCCATCTCTAGTATTGCTTGATTTCTCGAAAGCGTTTGATACTGTGCCACATCAAATATTGCTAGCCATCCTCTAAAGTAATATTAACTTTGACTTCACAGCGCTAAAACTACTTAGGAGTTACCTTAGTGGTCGTACTCAAGCAGTTTATGTTAATAACACACTTTCTAATTTCATAGAAGCCAATGCCGGCGTTCCACAGTGTTAAATCACTGTAAAATACAAATGTACGCAGACGATGTACAACTGCATCTGAGCTATCCATTGGAACAGGTAAAGAATGCAACTGAACGTTTCAACGCGGATCTGGTTTCCATTGCAGAATGGTCGAAAAATAACAACCTTACTTTAAATGCTACAAAAAGCCAGGCTATTGTTATTAGTCGATATATGCTAGATATTACACGCCTACCCCGGCTCTTTGTATACAGTTCAACCTTAGCCTACGTTCCTACGGTTAAAAACCTTGAAGTTGTCTTTAACCAAAGGCTAACTTGGGAAGACCACGTGACCATCACAGTTTCTAAAGTCTACGGGACACTGTGAGCATTACACCAAGCAGGAAACTGTCTTCCTTTAAAGACCAAAGCAACGCTAATAAAAACCCTGCTGTTGCCAATTCTGTTGTATGCTCACCCAGTTTTTTGTGTCTCGATTACAAGATACTGACTTTTCTATTCAACCTCAAGAAAAATAAAAAACCGGATTACCTTTTCCAAAGACATCACCTTGCTTCCTCTATCAGAAGTGCAAGTTTTGTCAGTCCAACATTTAGCTTCACTTCAACTAAAAATCAATTTTTCGTTTATGCTATGGGACTATGGAATTCACTTCCAATTCACAATAAGAGAATTGAAGACATGAGCGACTTCCACAAACAACTCAAACAACATCTATGCACATAATTTGTAATTTAGGGTATTGGGGTTCTCTATACTTCTTTTCTTCTCTTGTCTCACTTTATTTTTATTTTTTATTTATTTATTTATTCATTTATTTTTATTTTTAACTTTTCACACCGTAAATTGAATAAAATTAAATATTGACTTGTTTGTATGTAACACACCAAGGATAATAGTATCTAAGTGTTCAACATATCATTATAAAATAAATACAAATACAAATACAAAGAAGCTGTTTTTAAGAAAAAACTGAAACCTCAAATGAACTAAATTTCGATTTAATTTTTTTTTTTTTTTTTTTTTTTTGTCAAAATCCTTAATTTAATTTTCGAAAATTCTTGATATGAAGATTATCAATTTCCATGGTCTTCGTTAACACTGGTGGATAAAACAGCAATATTTTCCTCTATGGGCAATCTACGCATATGGGTAGGTGGCTTGCTGGGCATTGGTGCGGAGTTTGGTCACTATGGCTTGAATTGTTTGCTTAGTAGGCCGATTATGACGACTGTAAAATGGTGGCCTCGCTCGAACAAACATTTTTTACAGAACATGAAGTAAGTTGGTCTTGTAATATATTGTATGTTGGCGTTACAATCCATGAAGGATCAAAGCCGAGCTTCTCCCAATCACCCATGTTGCGTGTGATTTTATTTTCCCATATGTTTATTATTCTTTTAGTTTACTTTCAAAGTAAATGACTGACGCACGATGAGCGAGTTCGGATCCCGCCAACACCGACGCCGTCGAATGTGTATTTCGCGGCGTTCCTTCTCGGCGGGGTACTGGCAAAACCCCCCGTAGTATACTTGCCGTGAAAAAGCTTCTCGACTCATGCCGTTCGGAATCGGCATTAAACTGTAGGTCCCTTTCACCTTACTTACTTACTTAACGGGTGCTACAGTTCGGGGTGAACCTGGGCCTCAACCAACATGCCTCTCCACCTAGCACGATCTTTCGCTAGTCCTTTCCAATGCCGCACGCCCAGTTGGTTGAGGTCCCTTTCCACCTGTGCGCGCCACCTTAGGTGCGGCCGTCCTCTATTTCTTCGTCCCTCGGGGTTGGATTCAAAGACTCTACGGGCTGGAGCTGTGGTGTCCATTCGCTCTACATGGCCTAGCCATCTTAGACGTTGGATTCGTAGACGCCTGACCAGACTCTTCTCCTCCAACCCTCCTCTGTGTTTATGGGACCGAAAATCGAACGCAGAATCTATCTCTCGAAACGACCAAGGGTTTCCTCATCCGCTTTAGATAAAGTCCATGTTTCTGCGCCGTATAACAGGACCGGGATAATTAAGGTCTTATATAAGGTCAACTTGGTCGTACGAGAGAGGGTTCTACTTCCCAGTTGCCACTTGAGCCCACAGAAGCAAAGAAGCAGCGGTTGGCAAGAGTAATTCTGCGCTTGATTTCGAAACTGGTGTCGTTGTTCCAAGTCACTGCGGAGCCGAGGTATATGAAGTCCTTAACTACCTCGAACTTATATCTGCCAATATGCAGGTTCTGTCCAAGACGTCGGTGGTAAATGTCCTTTTTCGATGACAGCAGATATTTAGTCTTGCCCTTATTAACTGCCAAACCAATTTTTGCCGCCTCCATCTCAATACTCGCAAACGCCTCATTGACATCTCGCTGCGATCTACCTATAATGTCAATGTCGTCGGCGTATGCAAGGAGTTGCGAGGATTTGAAATGGATTGTGCCTCTTGTATTGGCCTGTGATTTTTCCACAATCGTTTCTAATATGATGTTAAAAAATTCACACGACAACGCATCGCCCTGTCTAAATCCTTTCTTGACTTCGAAACTCTCGGTCAGTTCTGCACCGATTCTGACGAGCTTAGCAGGGATGTCAGAAATAAACGTGGCGTTATATAGCTCGTCTTAATTACGCTGTCGTATGCGGCCTTGAAGTCGACGAATAGATGGTGCGTATCGACTTGATGTTTATTGGTTTTCTCCAGGATCTGCCGTAGTGTGAAAATTTTATCGATGGTGGACTTCCCTGGCCTGAAGCCACACTGATAAGGACCTATCAGCTTGTTTACGAATGGCTTCAGGCGTTCACACAAAACGACAGCGAAGATCGTGTATGCGACATTAAGGAGACTTATTCCTCTATAGTTGGCGCAGTCCAAGGGGTCTCCTTTTTTGTGGATCGGGCAAACAATGTTGAGACTCCATTCCCCGGGCATGCTTTCCTCTGACCATATCTTACAGATGAGCCGGTGCATGCTCCTAACCAGCTCACCCTCAGCCGCTTTGAAGAGCTCAGCAGACAGTCCATCTGCGCCAGCAGCTTTATTCGACTTGAGTTTCGACATGGCAATCTCAACATCGTCGAGGTCAGGGAGACGGAATTCTCTGCGATCTTCGTCGTTAAAAAATGGATCATTCTGCCTGACGGCGGTATGTTGGCTGTCATGGCCGTTATACAGTCTGCAGAAGTGGTTTTTCCAAATTCTCAGCATCGACTGCGATTCTACTACTAGGTGTCCATTCTCATCCTTACAGGCCTCCTTTCGGGCTTTATAGCCTTGAGACATTCGTTTTATCCGCTGATAAAATCTTCGAACGTCGTGCCTGCAATAGCACCTCTCCAAGTTTCAATCGCCCGCTTCTCGTGCTCTTTCTTTTTTCTCTTGAGAAGCTTATATTCCTCCCTTCATTTAAGCTCGTAGAGCTCACGAGTCGCTCTTGTTTTTTTGTGTAGTGAGGCTTTGTATGCCTCCTGCTTTTCCGCATGAATCCTTCTACACTCGTCATCGAACCAGGTGTTTCGTCGTGGTGGAGCTTTAAGGCCCAGCACTTCCGTTGCTGTGCTCTTCAGGGCTTGTTTGCACAGGCTCCATTGTTGCTCTACTGACTGAATGGAGGATTGAGGTGTATCGAAGAGCTTAAGGGAGACGCGGTTGGCAAAGGCACTGGCGATCTCCGGCGATAGTAGCTTCCCGACGTCATGGCTTGGTGTTCTAACTCTACTCCGCGGTGTTAGTGTTATGCGTTGACGTATCCTGGCTACTACAAGATAGTGGTCTGAATCGATGTTCGCTCCTCGGAAAGTGCGAACATCAAGAATAGTGGAGGAGTGTCTGACGTCAATCGCGATGTGGTCAATCTGGTTGGTGACTGATTGATCTGGCGACCGCCAGGTGCCTTTGTGTATATCGAGGTGGGAAAATCGTGTGCTGGCTACAAGAAGATTTCGCCCCGTGGCATGGTCGACATGGGTGATTGAGAGAAGCTTGGCTCTGGTCCTTCATGGGCTGTAACGCCATAAAAGAAGAAGATAGGTTTATTATCCCATAGGTGAAGTTGGTTTTACCATGATAAAATGGCAATGCGAATTGAGTGGGGTATAATGCTTAAGCTATCAAAAATAGAATACTGAAAAACCAAACAGCAAAAAGGCACCCTGGCCTGCTGTCTACCAAGAAAGGTATTTTCACTGCACGAAAACAAAGAAAGTACAGAAAGAACGGACAAAAAGGGAACTTTGGAAAACGATAAAAGTCATTAGTTTCAGCATTCAACCTTCAGGATGCTTAATGTATTATCTAATACGAGGCGTGGCAATTGAGTTCAAGGAATTTAGTCACACTCGTAACTCGGGAACTGGCGACACTACGCCATCCATCAACATCTGTCTACAAAGAAGGAGCTCTCCTCAGTTTTCATCCACAGTTAAAGTCGACACAGCACTTTTCTAGAGCGTCGTAGAAATGAGTGGCTCACATTACAAGCAACGTATTGTGATTCAATTTATAGTGAAATCTGATGAAAAACCCTTGAAAATCCTCTGAGAATTGTATGGAAACGAGCTAATATTGAAGACACGTGTGTTAGAAAGAGCAAAGCCGTTGACAAGGGCCGATTCATTGTCAATATATTCAAACAATGACTGGGCAATTCTGTGTTGGCGTCCTGAAGAGGTTGCGAGCACGTGTTTGCCATGTGCGACCCGAACTCGTCAAAAAGGATCTTGGACTGGACTGGACTGGATCTTGCACCACGACAGTGCGCTTGCCTCATTTCTCGTTGATTATGCATGAGATGCCGTGTCCTCTCTATATGCTACGTTTGTTTTTAGGGTTCTGTACCCAAAGGTAAAACGGAACCCTATTACTAAGACTTCGCTGTCCGTCCGTCCGTCCGTCCGTCTGTTACAGGCTGTATCTCATGAACCGTGATAGCTAGACAGTTGCAATTTTCACAGATAATGTATTTCTGTTGGCGCTACGACGACAAACACTGAAAACAGAACAAAATGAATATTTAAGGGGGGCTCCCATACAACAGACATGATTTTCATCCAAAAAATCCTGCCTGCAACCAAGATCTGTCATTTGATTACCTCATCATCATACATAACCTCTTTCATATTTATATATACAGATGGTACGGAACCCTTTGTGCGCGAGTCCGACTCGCACTTGGCCGGTTTTTTTATTTTTATTTATTGGTTAGAATGCTTTATTTGAAGTGATGAAAAATGGATATACATATGAAAAACTAATAGAAAAAGAGAGAATACAATTCGTGTAAAGGATAACAACATAAGCAATAAATACAGGGTGTTTCTTATAATAATGTGTATGGAATTCTGTATGGAATGTGTAAATCGATGTTGTTAATTAACATTATTCTCATGATGAAATCACACCTCAAGGGAAGTTAACTTCGGAGTTGCTTCCAATCGTGTGAGTAACATGGGGTTTATTGCGTAGAGTTAGAGTTAGAGTTTGTTGCAACAAACTTAATTTGCTTTTATTTGTTTACAAATTCTCAACATTTTAATTGCAACACCCCGTGGTTATATACAAAATATTTTAATTAAGCCAATGCACACAGCAATTTAGATCTAAGCTATGCACATATAAATGCCAATTCACAAACTAGCGCAATGCAATGAATATCCTTCAGTTCTATTGACCTGGTACATTTGTTATAGATATTGGTGTCTGGCATTCATATGTGCCCATTAATACACAACCCTGCTTAATACCATAAGATACCCGTTCCTTGAAACTCAGAGAAATACATATGCACGTGTCCGTGCAGGAGGTAAAAGATTCCCAACCCTATCAATCGACAACGATAACTGGCTTGCAGAACTTGTCCCACTCAAATGCATAAACGAGTTTATTCAAATAAAGTTTCTTCAGGTGGAAGGATGCTTGGTAGTATGTAATCCTTGTTGTATGTCCTTGTCAACATACATGGGAAGCAAATACTGGTATCTTACTCAGGTGAAATCAATGGAAGCATATTTCTTTGATATCACATCAAGGGTGTTTCTCTGTTGTGGTATTCATCAGAACCATTCATAAAATGAAATGTATTATTAATGTTGCAAGTAAATAGCGTGCTAAATATAGCAAATACGAGCATTGGTCAAATGTGGGATTAATGGTGAATATGGTTCCGGGCTGAAAGAACTCGAGTCAATTATTAAGGGCATAAGAATTTGCCTAAATAATGTGTATGTAGTAAGTTATCCAAATTACCGTAAAGTCATTATTTTGGCCTAAATGAGTTGACAATTCAAAAAAACGAAATTACTTTCACAAGTCAGTCATTAGTTAACAGATTAACAGACAACGCCATACGCAAGAGTTGAAGATATATTATGGTCTCAACTTAAGCAATAAAGAATACGTCAAAATACTAAGCAACTGCGATCTAGTTGCAGGGTTTCCTCTGCGTGCGTGTTGTGAGAACAGCGGCAGTGGATGTTAGACTGGATTGAGTGGGATACACCAAAGCAACTCCGGGAACGAATCCGATTAATATCGCATTATTCAAAAAAAAGTTTCCACCTTCATAATATACTATTATCCACACAGGGGAGTGCTCTGGCACTCCGTTTTTTGTGATGGTCGTTTTGGATGAAGATTTCCAACCGCAAAATTACGTAGTACCTACATACTTGAGAAAAGCTGATACTTGAGACGAAGGCAACTGACTGATGGCTCATTTCTTTCATCTAGTATTCCATCTGGTACCAGATTGATTAGCTTCTCATTAAAAAGGAGATCTCTGTAAGCATCAAGCAGAGTGATAATAATATGCTCTTCTAAGTTTTAAAACCCGTTTTGTTTGACAAACGAGTCAGGGTTTGCGCAATCATGCAACGTTATTATTGATAGTTCAGCTAAGTCGATCGAATGCTCTGGAACATTGTCCATTATTTTGCAAATATGGTTGTAGTAGTCGTGGTGATATTCTTTTGCGCAATACTGTGTTTGACAGTTCTAGCGCCTATGGTAGTTAAACCACAGGTCTCCCCCACGGGCTCGTCTGACTTGTACATGTGTATTGACCTGATCGGATGATTGCTCCGAAAACCTCTAACCCAAAAATTATAAACGAGTGACAGATGAAGTTAACACTTATTTTTTTTGCAGTAAACGTCGTGCGTTTCTGACAACCGGTGACTTTTGTTTTTTTTTTTTTCTCTTCGCACTATCCTACGATTCTCAGAAGTGGGATATTGTTCTTGTGTAGTCTAGTCAGTAAAAGAAAAATCGTTTTCCCAGGTATTAATTAGCCTGTTATTTCTCTTTCCCGCGACCAGAATTAGCTTTGTGCACAGCGTTCGTAATTGTGTTTCGCGAAATATGTGACGAGTGGCAAAAATTTGTGGAGACGGCTACGGTGGTCACTTCGAAAAATATTCTGCGATCTTTCAAGCTACAAACCGGAGGCACTAAAGCTGAATTGAGGCTTCGAGTGCAAGAGGCAGTGCAAGACTACTTGTATGACGACCTAATGAAACTGATGCATGAACACCTATCCAGAAACGGGGAATCCGGCGCTGGTGAGTTGGGTCAGTCTACGAGTACAAAACCCGAAGATACGGAGGAAGACGGCGTGGACGAAGAGTTGGAAACGGAAATTACGGGAACTGCAAGTGGCAAAAGAGGATCCTCGAGTTGGGGCAACCATTCCCGTTAGTTTTAAAGACATCGACTCTATTACCCCTTTCAGTGGCGATGATCATGTTCCCGTACTGCGTTGGCTGGAGCAGTTCGAAGAATGCTGTGAATTGTTTGGCCTAGGCGAGAGGATCAAATTTATTAATGGCAAGAGACTTCTCGTAGGTACTGTTAAACTTTTCGCCAGAACTCTCACATTGAAGAATTGGCAGCAGCTGGAAACGACCATACGTCAAGAATTCAGGAAAAACGTTACTAAAGCGGACGTATACAGGGAGTTTCGTAGACGGAAAAAGCGACGTGAGGAAACCATGCAACAATACGTGTTGTCCATGCAAGAGATCGCAGGACACAGCTCGATTGAAGAAGAGGACCTAATAGATTTTATTGTCAGGGGTAATGCCGATACCGAAGTGAATAAGTTCATACTCTATAGTGCAAACAATCTAAGTGAGCTGAAAATCGCCCTACGAAAGTACGAAAATTTAAAAAACAATGGCCTTGACAGTTTTTTGGACCAAACTTGGAAAGTATTATCGCGGAGCGTCATCGGCGAAAGCTAAGAAAGATCATGCGAATCACGGGAATAAACCGCCAGCCCTAGACATCAATTAGAACGGAAGGGAGTCACTTTAAATGCAGGAAGCCAGGCCAAATATCTCAAGACTGCAATGAAGCGAACGTATTGGCTATAGAACAACACACCAACATTAAAACAACTCGAGATGACTTGAAGAAGGAAGTAATTAGGAATAAAGACATCAACGAAAATGAAGAAAGAGCTCAACTGATTATCAACGAGTTTGAAAAGGTCATAAGAAGCTACTAGTTTTGCTGCGACCAGATATCAAGTTCAACGACCTTACTCACTCCTCTAGATTTCGGAAGCCCTATTAGCTTCATTCAAGAGCAATTTTTACCAGCGTTTATGGTATCGGCCTTGGACGATTCAACTCAATCATATTACGGACTGAATGGGAGTTCTTTGAGTGTTTTGGGAAGCGTCAGAAGTCAGATAAGTTTCGATAATCTAATTATTAACATAAAATAACTTGTTGTTAAACAATTTTCAATGGTATATCCTGTAATTTTAGGTCGCGATTTCATGGCTAAGGTCGGTTTGGTGTTCCAACAGTAGGAATAAAGAAAAAATAAAGCGCAACAATCAAGTTCGTTAAGACCACAACTCATCGGTTAACGCGGATAAGGTTCATCAAGCAAGCGAAGACCCTGATTGCTTTCAAAAAATTTTAAATATTGACGTGAGCGATTCAAATCGAGGTACATGTTTCACCTCAAAGGAGTTCACCGATTTTATGCAACAACACATGGTCCAACATGTAAAGATTGTCACACACTCACCTCAATCTAATGGGCAAGTAGAGAGAATTAATCGTATAACTCCGATGCTTGCAAAAGAGTGCGATAGTGATCCCACCAGCGCCTAGGATAGGAATATTGTTAAGGTAGAATTCGCTCTAAACAACACCCTTAATCACGATGTTTGGCGTGAATCAAAAGGGGGAGGTTTGTGATAAGGTTATGGAATATCTCGGGAACGTTAAAATGCAAACCCTATCTGCTTGAAAGATATAAGAAAACGAGTCCAAAGGAATATAGAGATTAGTCGGTTTCGTAATAAAACATATTTCGATAGTTCAAATTCGCTTCATAGCCAAGAAAAAATAATTCCTATACGCACAAAAAGTATGCAACGCAGTTGTGAATGGAAAATGACTAGACACTCACAGTACATGGCCAACTAAAATTCATCCTATACGTATGCAATATTAAAAGTGCTCGAACGAATTATTACGGACTATAACCAAGGCGAAATTTGGTCGGCTCTCGTCCTATCTAGGGCAACCACCCTTGAGTGTAGTGAACGAACATCAACGACTGCACTCCGTTCAGGTTGTGTGTCAAAAACATCAACATGCGCGAAAGTCTCTCTCTTCCTGTTACCTTCGCTCGCACAACGTTCAAAAGGTTATAAGGCATTAGCCTTGAGTGCGGGTGTAACTATAAAAAAAAAAAAAAAAAAGTTTCTCATTGTGGATAACCCATCATCATATTATTTCATCGTCATACTCTAAGGAAACAGCATAGTATGCTTAAAATTAGATGTACACTATCTTTGCCGACTCCATTGTCCTGTTGAAACCAAGGATAATATTTTTCATACTCCTTGCAAACTCAAGGCACTTGAGGAAAATATAGTAGTTTCTTTGGACTAAAATTTGACGATAATTGGATAGCTAAAGGGAGTCCATTTTCCAGCCACAAAAAGAGTGAAAGCCTTAAATTACAGCAAGTGCTTTACCATACACACAACATAACTCCGAACCCACATCGATGGTTAGACCAAATTGGTCTAACATTGGCAGCGTACCGAAAAACTTGTGGCTTCCAGATAATAGCCAAAAAAGCAATAACGACAATAGTTCAACAAAAAAATGGCCAATCAATTATGAATTCCAGTCACGTGCATTCTACACTCCTACAAGCTAATATAGACCTTCCTGTCAGCTGTTAACGAGTGTTTTGTTCACACCATATTTGAAGTGAATTACCAATATCGCCGACTTGAAATATCTTAACAGAACCATGATTTTTTGTTTTAATGATTTCGTTATTATAATGCACTTAAGTGGCTTGGGCACTACAGCTCATTGGCTGCTTACGTGCATTTAAATTGAATTGAACCCAATTTGTCAATATGATTTGAATTCAAATGCACGACACTTAATCCCACTTGAAGTCGATTTGCATAATTTGCCAACAGACAACATCGGGATGCATCCATGCCAATGGAAAATGTATTATAAAGAAATTAGTTATTCCAGACGCGTTATATTCGACCCTGAAATTATTCACTTTTGAGTTTCTCTTTCAAGAAAACGACTTCAATAAAAAATGCAGAATAGGATGAATAAGGCATATAGGTATAACCGCCTCAATCTATTACTCAACATCATGAAAAGGATGTTTCACTGCCTCGAATATCCTTTGGCTATACATATTCGGGGTTTTTGGATTTGTTTTGAATATGATAACACCCAGCGTTTACAGACTTCGTCTTTCAGTAATCCCTGGTGGGTTGACAGCTTTACGCTTAGGTTCAAAAACCTGAAAAGCATTTTATTCTCTGCCACTTGAGGAGTTATCATGTATGTTTTTCATTTATTTTGTCGCTACATGGATAACAGATTTACTAAGAAAAAAAAAATAACGATTTCTTTTATTGTTGACGACATATCCGGATTCTCAGTCAATAAGAAATGTAACAACATTTCTCCATCATTATTTACAATCTCCAACCATCAACCATCCGGCCTCAATAGCAGCTTAATGAATTTCCTTTCTATCCATAAAATTGCACGGAAATCAATTTATCACTCACAATAAGTCGGTCATTGTGGTAAATAGCACTTACCCGAAATGTCGCTTTTTCTGCTGATGCGAGGCCAGTTGCCTATGACAATGGAAAGCTCTATCACACACGTTACATGTTAAGGACTCATCTGGAACATAAAAAGATTGAGAGAGAAAAATATTATAAGAAACGTTCACTCCATTGAAATGCCTAATTCCGATGATAAAATAAAAACAAAACTGCAGAGAACGAAAGAAGCAAACAATATACATAAATCTCTTTAGTTGCTTCTAAGCTTTCCATAGAAACTGATTGTGTTTATTTGCTCCTTTTATCCCATGTCTTTAGATTGCTACATACATTTCTTCCTTTTTTTTTTTAAGATTTCAAAGATAAAATATCATGCTCATACCATAATCTTCATCGTCAGACATTGCCATGGCTTGTAATCGGCTTATGGTATTGGCGTTAATCTCCTTTTCTCGCCGGATGGTATTCTTGGGCGGGCCGTCCAGTTCCAAATCAGAGTCATTCTCAACATAGTTACCCTGTAAGTCATGATGATGATCGCTCGATGGATGACAATTTCCAACTGACGCGTTACCCTTTGATGCAATCATTTCCAGATTATCCAAATCGTCAAACGGATTATTAATGTTGTTCTTCATAGATGACCCATCATCCGAGTCGACACTTAATCTGCCATACGCTTTCCGTGGTGGTCGTTTTACATATTTATCTAAAAGTGAAATAAAATGAAAATGTTTTAGTTTAACGTGGATTTTTCGGAATTCGAATAGTGAAGCGAAAAACACTTTTATTTTTTATGAATAAATGCCAAATTATGAAAACAAAAATTACTATGAATGGACTAATGAAATCCTGAAATCCAGGGATTCGATGACGACTGAAAACTTGAAAATATGTTTCTTGATACCTAACCTAGACATATGCGTAGGATTTTAGTTGCTAATCGGTTCCTTCGTATTTTTCAGTTTTTATTTCTCGAACTAGAATTAAAGTATCATTTTGTTAAATCCACCTCAGCTGGTCTGCTCATTTTTAGGGTTCCGTACCCAAAGGTAAAACGGAACCCTATTTCTAAGACTTCGCTGTCCGTCTGTTCGTCTGTCACCAGGCTGTATCTCATGAACCGTGATAGTAAGACAGTTGAAATTTTCACAGATGATGTATTTCTGTTGCCGCTACCACGACAAATACTAAAAACAGAACAAAATTAATATTTAAGGGGGTCTCCCATACAACAGACATGATTTTCATCCAAAAAATCCCCTTGGTCACATACTGAACTAAGGTTAGTCGACAATATATTTGGGTCTTTGATGAATTAATCCTAGCTGCAAACCTTTTCCCCATATTTATTGTCGTTTACCTTTTCACATCGTTGCTGTCAAGTAAGATAATTGATTTGAATTCAATGGTGATTATCAAAGTAATGTGCCGATAGCCTGCCTGCAACCAAGATCTGTCATCATACAAAAAATGTGATTTAATGTGATGACTGATGAGGTAACATACATACATAGTCTCCTTCATATTTATATGTATTTACAGATGGTACGGAACCCTTCGTGCGCGAGTCCGACTCGCACTTTGCCGGTTTTTTTTTAGTGGTTGGTTTGCAAAAAATTAAATTTCTAAAATGCACTTGTAGTGAGTGTAGTATCGGCTCGCCAATGCACGCACGCGCTCCCAATCGTGGCTGAGTACGAACTACTCATCCTGTTCTGCATGCACCCGAGACAATATGATTAGGTGTGGGAGAGGTGTGAGTATAATGCTAAGCCTGAGTCCAAGCTGTGTGGTGACATAACTCACACCTGTTACACCATACTTACTTATGTATTTGAATACTAAAGTGCATGATTACTCATGCTGTTAAACCAATGGTGTCAATATAATGATGCCAATATACTACATCCCTTCCATGTTTTATGCTTTTTTTTATTACTGTTTTTTTTTTTCTTTCGTTTATTAACTTACAAAATTCAATTCCTTATTTTGGAATCCTTTGTTTTGTTTTTTGTTTTAACAATTCATTTTTACTTTACTTAACTCTGTTCCTCTTTAATCTTGAATAGCTTTCCACTCCCCTTCTACCTTCTTTAAGTGAACCATGTTTCTTCTTAATTTCTGTTTCATTATTTCTAACTACTACATATATATATGTATCTCCTCCCTTTCTACTTTCTACTGCGTGTTGGGGAGGACTGAAGTATGAGTAACATCTTGAAATTAACTTCCAAAACACTGCAAAAATACAGTGTGCCACTGACAGAACCATTTAAACATCTCTTGAGCAAAAAGCTAATGAAAAACAGTAAACTGAACGAACACTGGAATAGTGAACAGGACGACGTTGCTGGCCAATATCCAATCATTAGGATATGATAATGTCGAAGACCGAACACAGGTTATTGCAGATGCAAGCCCAGTTGGGCTAGGGGCAAGTTTTGCTTCAAATTAACTCACAAAATGTATAAGAATCATTGCATGTGGCAATACGACATTGACGGAATACGAACGAAGATACAGTCAAACAAAAAAGGAAGCACTTGCATTAGTTAGGGCTATGGAACATTTTAACATATATCTTTTTGGCAAAGAGTTTGATAACGGACCATATACCATTGGAAATCATTTTTGAACCTACCAAATATTTAAACATCGTCAATAAAATGAGCAACCCTTTCACAGGCAATCAACATTTTCTCCATGATCTTTTAAAGTGGGAACGATTGGAGAAACCCTCTTAGACGACCTCCTCACTTCCTCTATGATGTCGCATTCTAAAAGTTATTTTGTCTTTGCCTCTACTTTAGCATTCAAGGGAATAGGGACCCTTCTCTATGGTTTGGATACGCGCTTAATAGATTCGTCAAATGGTATTTCAACAACAATATCCTTAAATTTTGGAGAGGCGACGTTTTTTATGCTATTAACGTAAATACGGGTTTCAAGAACTTTGAGACCGATAGCTGTGTTCATTCCTAGCAAATTATTAGTTCGGCTATCGTGGCTTTTTTTGTTTTCTCGCCGATCTTTACTACTGCTTCAAAACATCCAATGGAATTCTACTACAGTAAGCTTAAAATGTCTTGTTTGGTTTTTTCTCAATGTGAAATACATCTATGCGTCTATTTCTTCTTTATCTAAGTAATCAATTTCATCTCCTCTTTTTTGTTTTTTCTTCCTGTCAAAGTTGTCTCTTTCTGATTCGAAATTTCCGCTTTTGTGCAAACTTGGTTCTACAATATTGGCGAAAACGCTCAAAATTATCACAGCCATAGCACTTTTTATTCCTTGCTGGGCATTTTACTTCCTGTGTCAAGTGTTTCTTACTGCCGCAGCACCCTACCCCCTTATATTTTCGGTAGTTTGAGGTATGCAATTGATCTACTTCTAATTTTATTAATATCCTGATTCATAAACTTCTCTCCACATTTGTATAGCAGTTCCTTAACATCCTCCTGTGTATTGACTTCTTTTATGATAATATCCAGTGTAATTTCTTCACCATTAGTTAACATTTTTTTTCCTCAATTCATCTGAACTAACTTTGTCTGCAATATGGCCAATTAGATTTCCATCGGTTTGACTAAAAATGTTCAGCCTGATTTCTTAGTCTAATCCACAATTTCTCAAACTTCTCTCCTATCTCTTGTTTCATCAGCCTAAAGATATGTCGTTCAAATACGTTACTTTGCTTAGGAAGAAAATATTCCTCCAATTTCTTAACAGCTATATCAAACACATTATCGTCCTTCGTTGGATCTGCGTTTGCTCCTGGCAAATTATATAAAATCTCTTGTATCCCCAAGCCACCAATATGCACTGCACTCTTCTTTATATGAGATTCAATGTTCGCAGCTTCCAAGTAAATGTTTGACGCCCTCTTCCATTTTCCCACTTCAGGCCTACCAAAGTGGTGTCTCCCTCAGTATCAAAACATTCTAGCGGTGTTATATTCTTTTCCATTTCTATGCCAAAAATGTTACTGATTATTATCACTAATTATAGATGACAATTAATTTATATAATACGCACAATTATTCACAAGTGTTAATGCCTATGTACGTAAACACACATATGTATGTACCTATAATTACACGTACATACATGTACCTCTTGTATACACGAGTATCCATATTCATTTTTAACACTTGTATGTACGTACATAAGTACATGCATCCTACACGCACATACATGTTGCATATCACTCTCTTCCAATTGAATGGAACAGTAACCAGTGGTTACTTGCTTAACTGAGCTTTTAACATGCACGTACATACATACTTAATTACTTTGATAGCTCGACAGTTCGGGGTGGACCAGGGCCTCAACCGACAAGCCTCTCCAGCCGGCCCGATCTTTGGCCAGCCGCTTCCAGTGCCGCACGCCCAGTTGGTTGAGGTCCCTTTCCACCTGTGCGCGCCACCTTAAATGCGCTCGTCCTCTGCTGCGTCGTCCCTCAGGGTCGAAGGCTCTTCGGGCTGGAGCGTTGATGTTCATTTGCTCTACAAGGCATAGCCATCCTAGACGTTGGATCCGAAGACGTCTAACTAGGCCGATGTCGCTGTACAGCCCGTACAGTTCTTGGTTGAATCTCCTCCTCCACTCTCCGTTTACACAAACGAGCAAAGATTGCACGCAGAAATTTCCTCTCGAAACGCCTAAGAGCCTCTTCATCCGCTTTTGAAAACGTCCAAGCCTCAGCGCCGTAGAGGAGGACCGGGATGATTAAGGTTTCTTAGAAGGATACCTTAGTTTTTCGAGAGAGGACTCTACTACGCAATTGCCTCTTGAGTCCGAAGAAGCATCGGTTGGCAACAGTTATTCCGGTTCTGTAAAGCTCGTCTCTATAAACATGTACACGTACATATTTGTATATATTTTATCATGCGCACTTTTCTTTATTTTATTGGTTTTCCAATTTAATGGAACGGCCAGGTTAATAAACCTCATTTGATATTTAAGTGATCAGTTCAGTAGACCAGCTTTTAATATAACCACCATTTAAGGCATTTTCTTTCCATTTATTGTATTTTTTTTTTTTTTCAATTTAATGAACTATCCAATTGAATGGAAACAAACAGGTAATAATAAATTTAATTAAATAAATTGTTTTTCTACTCCAATTGAATGGAGATCTTTCTTGGTCTTGTTTGAAACATACTTTTCTATTTTATTTTTTCTAACTTCAGTTGAAGTTTTCGTTTTCTCTTCCAATTGAATGGAAAAATCAACTTCATTTCAAGTTTTCTTTCACCTTCCAATTAAATGGAAAACAACTTGTTCAAAATTTTGCATTTGCTTTCAATTTAATGACATAATACACATTTAAGGTTTATTTCGAATCTATATTTTCTTTCGATTTAACGAAATACAAAACCATTTAAGGCCCACATACAACCCCTTTTCCAATTTATTTACCCAAGCAGTTACATATATGTAGTAACTAGCCCCATTTAAATGGGTTGTTTACTCACCGGATTATTTACTGCAACAGTTGTGATTGCTTGATTTGACTTGTTTTTTCCTGTTTTTCAATTGCTTATAACAATTCACTCTTTTTATTTGCTTATACATATGTATGTATCAATTCACTATACCAATTCCCTTTCTTTTTAATTTGTTTTTACTCTCTTTTTTTCCGATTTTATTCCTCGTCGCCAAAATGTAGTATCGGCTCGCCAATGCACGCACGCGCTCCCAATCGTGGCTGAGTACGAACTACTCATCCTGTTCTGCATGCACCCGAGACAATATGATTAGGTGTGGGAGAGGTGTGAGTATAATGCTAAGCCTGAGTCCAAGCTGTGTGGTGACATAACTCACACCTGTTACACCATACTTACTTATGTATTTGAATACTAAAGTGCATGATTACTCATGCTGTTAAACCAATGGTGTCAATATAATGATGCCAATATACTACAGTGAGTAATGCTTATTTTCAAGTCTGATTTGGATTTCGGGGATCTTTTAATCAGTTTCCAATCATTCCACCTAAGGATCCCACCTTAGATGTAGTCCGAAATTCGACGTTCTGGTGACATGGCAACCATTCGATCAAAACGGCCCAATAACGTTATACATTGAATCAGTACAATACGTATAGCCCGTGGTTGAGTCTTCTTCTTTCGTCTCTATTAGGTGTTCTTTATTATGCCCACTTGATCCACTCCAGATCATTAGGTGTTCTTTATTATGCCCACTTTATCCACTCCAGATCATTGATTACATGCATTACAACAACAGTACGCGATCCAGCTTTTTTTATCTGGATCAATTTCTTGATCCGAAAAGTGAGTTCTTTCATTCACAACTGAGTTTTTAATTGAGTGAGTGAATTTGGTATGTGTGCAAAAAAATGTCAATTTACGTCATTGCCACGTACTATGGGCAATATTTTACTTAGATCAATATGTAATGTGTAAATTAATAAAATGTTTTACAAGCCTTGGCAGAATTGCGTGTGAACAATCGCTATTTAGTGTGTATCAGTAAAAAAATACCCACAGTATAAAAAACGAACAGTCGGCTTTGAAGTCGACAAATAGGTAGTGAGTGTCGACTTGAAATGCATTGGTTTTTTTCCAGGATCTGCCGTAGTGTGAAGATTTGGTCGATGGTGGACTTCCCTGGCCTGAATCCGCACTGATAAGGATCTATCAGCTTATTTACAAAAGGCTTTGGGCGTTCATACAAAACGGCAGAGAAGATTGTGTGGGCGATGTTAAGGAGACTTATTCCTCTATAGTTGGCGCAATCAGAGGGGTCTCCTTTCTTGTGAATCGGGCATACGATGCTGACACTCCATTCCCCGGGCATGCTTTCCTCTGACCATATCTTACAGGTTAACCAGGTCATCCCCAGCTGCCTTGAAGAGCTTAGCAGACAGTTCGTCTGCGCCAGCAGCTTTATTAGACTTGAGCCTCGATATGGCAATCTTAACTTCGTCGAGGTCAGGGGGACAGGATTCTCTGCAGTCTCCGTCGATAAGAAATGGATCATTCTGCCTGATAGCGTTATATTGACTAACATCGCCGTTATACAGTCTGCAGAAGTGTTTTTTTCATATTCTCAGCATCGACTGCGATTCTACTACTAGGAGTCCGTTCTCATCCATGCAGGCTTCCGTTCTGGCTTTATATCCTTGGCATGTTCGCTTTATCTGTTGATAAAACATTCGAACGTTACGCCTGCAATAACACCTCTCCAAATCATCAATCGCGCGCTTCTCGTGCTCTTTCTTTTTTCTTCTGAGAAGCTTATGCTCCTCCCTTCTTTTTAACTCGTAGAGCTCTCGAGCTGCTCTGGTTCTTTTATGCAGCGAGGCCTTATATGCATCCTGCTTCGCTGTGTTAATTACGTGCACTCTATTGATGCGTTCTATTGATAGCATGAAGGATTGAGGTGTATTGGAGAGCTTAAGGGAGACGCGATCGGTAAAGGCACGAGCGGTTTCTGGCGAGAGTAGCTTTTCGAATTCATAACTTTGTATTCTTACTCTACTCCGCTGCGTTCGTGATATCCGTAGGCGCATCTTGGCTACTGGAAGATAGTGGTCCGAATCGATGTTAGCCCCTCGGAAAGTTCGGACATCAAGAATAATGGAGGAGTATCTGACGTCGATCGCGATGTGATCAATCTGGTTGGTAGTCGATTGATCAAAAGACCGCCAGGTGCCTCTGTGTACATCGAGGTGCGGGAAGCGCGAACTGGCTAGAAAGAGATTTCGCCCCGTAGCAAGATCAATCAGCCTGTGTCCGTTATCGGATGTGGTGTTGTGTAGGCTATGTTTGCTGATGACTCGTTCAAAAATGGTTTCCTTACCCAGCTTAGCATTGAAGTCTCCTAGTACAATTTTGATGTCATAGCTGGGACATTGGGCATACGTTCTGTCTAGGAGATCTTTGGCGCAGTCATCCGTGGGGGCGTGGACGCAGATCAGGCTGATGTTAAAAAATGAAGCCTTGATACGGATTCTTATGAGGCGTTCGCTCACATGCCGAAAGCTTAGGACTTTTTGCGTTAGTCCACCTCGAACAACAAATCCGCATCCGAACAATCCTTGTCCTCTTTCTCTATAGCAGTCGCCGTAGTAAATATCGCAGTTTTTCATCCGCTTTATACCCGGTCCATTCCATCGCATTTCCTGAATGGCGGTTATGTTCGCTTTATAGCGGTCTAGGGCGTCCGCGAGTTGTTCGGTTGTACGTGGCCTGTTTAGGGACCTAACATTCCACGTACAAAGCCGAAGATCATTGTCCTTTTTTCGTTTTTTGCAAGGGTCGTCAACATAAATCCGGTGCGTTATATCCGAGGCTTGTGGTTGTTTCGGAGTTTGAGTTTTTTTTACGGTTACGGCTTACTAGGCCGAAGCCCAACCAACTGAAACGATCCATTAAATTTCGGTAGTTCAATCGAAGGTAAATTTGACTTATGGGCAAATCCTTTTGCTACGGACGTGCAGATCGGGATTGAGTGAACCAGGTCTTCGTGAGTATCGATGGAGAGTCAATGAGATCATTGAGTTCACCCATTGCCTCGCAATATGCTGCTTCGATGAGTCCAAACCGACCTTGACTTAGTGCTGCAGTTACATCCTCTTTGTTTTCTTTGGTCATCGCCAGCTCCGATAACTTATCATGAGCTGCCGAAAATTTCGCCCAGTAGTCCGTAAGTACTTTTTTCCTGGCTAGGAAAAATCCCTTGGTTTGTTTGTTTGGGGTTTTAGAAGTGTTGGCAGAAAAATTGAATATGTATTTCGCGATTGTTTCTTCCTTTGCAAGCGCCATACTTTTTGCAAAAAAAAAAAAAAAACAAATTAAGTTGAGGAATCAGGTTCCCCACAAGGGATGCCAAAATGTTAAAAGGGTTGAAAAACCAAAACAGAAGAAAAAGACGAGAAAATAGTTTTCTTTAAAACCATGTTTTTCTTTATTTCCATTGACAGGCAAGGCACCAGTTCCTTTGTCAGAACTATTCGCAGTGTGTTAACAGCACGGTTGCAGCTTTCAAACTGTTCTTAGTGCTGCCATCTTCTGAACAGGAAGAAAAGTTAAATGATGGCGTAGCCACAATTTAAACAACGCCAGGTCAGAAAAACTTAGGGCCGGCCGTTGAAAAACCACAGGAGTACAGTCAGCAGTATTTCTGGAAGCACAGTCGGCCGGCGAGAGCATATTCGATTAGGGACCTGGTAGTCGTTAGAGGGCATGGGCCATGGGCTCGGACATACAGGGTATGTTGATCGCTCTCAACCTGGCGAGATGCCAGCAACGATCCCTGTTTAAATGCCCGGGTCAAGTTGACATACGGCCTCCTCGCGGCGCCCTCTGGATAGCCTCTTCAACAGCGACAAAAACCCCGACCAGAATGGCGGTTGTGCGGCGGGCTAACAATCCGCCCACGTAAAAAAGATAAGTTATGAATGAGCAAGATGCCTCGAATATACGGACGGATACTCGATGACGACAACGCACGAAAAAGGAACACGATTTGCGAGTATGCTCCTGGAATGTCAGAACGCTGTACACTCCGGAAGCTGCTTATAAACTAGAAGGAATCCTCACGCAGTACAAGGTGGATATTAGTGCGGTCCAGGAAATACGCTGGATAGGAAACGGTATGATTAGGAAGAAAAATTGCGACATTTATTACAGCTGTCACAAAAGATTGCACTTACTGGGATGCGGATTTGTCGAAGGTCGAAGGTCATCGACTTAAAACCTATACCTAAACCTATAAAACACGCCCCTACCGACGAGGCGGAAGACCCTATCAAGAGGACTTCTATGACCTCCTGGACAACGCCTACAGAGCTTGTCCGGAGTATGATGTAAAAATCGTGCTTGCGGACTTCAACGCCAAAATCGGTAGGGAGAACATCCTTGGCGGAGTGATCGGAAAGCAAGCTTCTGACTCACGGGCTTTGCGACAGCTCGTAGTTCGATGATAAGTAGCACAAGATTCCTTAGTAAGCGAATCCACACAGCAACCTGGCGATCTCCGGACGGTGGAACCGCCAACCAAATCGTGCCGTGGTATGATGGCGAGTGTGAGGCAGCAACCGACGTGGCGTACCAAAAGGCGCTGCAGAGGAAAACCAGGGCAGCGCAAGAAGAGTACCGAGCCAGAAGAAGGGAGGAGAAAAAACTGCTGCGACAAAAGAAAAGAATCTTCGCAGCCTTCCAGCACAGGGATATCGAGGAGTCTAGGGATAAACATAAAATACGAGCCTTTTACAAGAAAGCCAAAGGCCTTGCCGGAGGCTTCAAAAAGGGCACCCTGGCTCTTCGAAACTGTGAGGGTAATCTTGTCACCGACCCGCAGTGAATAGTGGATGTATCCCAGCATCGAAGAAGTCGGCACAGCTATTCAGAAGCTGAAGAACAACAAGGCCGCAGGCTCAGATGGCTTGCCATCAGAGCTGCTCATCTGCAGAATTTGGCAAGATGAAAGCATGCCCGTCGACTGGAATACCAGCTCTATTTGCCCCATCCACAAGAAAGGCGATCCTACCTCTTGTAAGAACTATAGAGGTATATCCCTGCTCAATGTCGCATACAAGATCCTGTCCAGCGTATTGTGTGAACGTCTAAAACCATTTTGCACCGCACTAATCGGCAGCTACCAGTGCGGCTTCCGGCCCAGCAAATCGGCTATAAACCAAATTTTCACACTTCGACAAATCCTGGAAAAGACCAACGGGTTTCGAATCGATACACACCATCTGTGAGGAAGTTGAATGGAGAAGAATACACAACCTCGAACTCTGCGAGGTGTACAAAGATGTGGATGTACACTGGCTCGGCCAGCTAAAAGGGTCTTCGACTCCGAGCCTCCTGGTTCGAGAAGAAGAGGAAGACCGAACCTCCGGTATAAAGACCAAGTAATCGCGGATGTAAGACACCTTGGTCTTGATAACTGGAAGCAACGTGCCCGGGACCGTCAAAAATGGAAGGCAGCTATAGCTCAGGCTCAGATCCTCCATGGATCGCTGGCCTGATAAGTAAGTAAGTCGTTAGGCATACAGACACTGCTGCCGGGACAAATAAAAAATTTGTACAAAGATATTGTGGGCTTTATGGTATGCATAAGGTATTGCTACACAGTGCGTGACGTTGAAAATTGCCAATAGACTCAGTTACCCTATAACGGCATTGTGGAAGCTGTAAGGATTCGTAAGTGGCAAGCGCCAAGGGAGGTATTGTCTGCTGAGACCACTGAATGCAATGAGTCACTCGAAACCAAGTAGAGTAAATGGCAAAGGAGATAACTTATTGTACTGCCATTTATCTTATTTATGCAAATAATAATATGTGTATGTACTATATCCATCATTCCATTCACCTTCTTGATTGAGGCCAATCAAAATTGTCAGATCGGCCGAGTTGTAATAGCATTAAATTAGTAGTTAGTGTGTTGGACTCTGACGCACGATGAGCGAGTTCGGATCCTGATAACACCAACGCCATCGAATGTTTATTTCGCGACGTCTCTTCTCGGCGGGGTACTGGCAAAATCCCCCGTAGCATAACTTGCCTAGAAAAAGCTTCTCGACTCCCTTTCACCTGTGTGAAAAATAGATCCACACACAACATGGGTGATTGAAGGGAAGCTTGGCTCTGGTCCTTCATGGGTTGTAACGCCACCGAAAAAAAGGAAGAAACCTCAATTTGGTACGAAGGCACACTCAAACCGACACATCTATATGGTTTTCAATTTCAGCCGATTTGCTCTTGCCCTTAAGTGAGCTTTAATTTCTACAGCATGCCGCGCATTACGTATATGTATAATGCCATGAAAAACATAACTTGTAAGATAACCAAGTCTCGCAACTCAGATCTTCTACCGTAAAAAGTTGTAAGATCCATGTATTACCAAGTCAGTTAATTTATTCAGTCCCTACTTAAGGGACCTTCTGCCTTGATTTATTACGTAATTAGCTAACCTAACAACATCTTATAGTGACCATACCAATATCAAAATCTTTTATGTTTTAAGTAAATAGATTGACCTGGCCATCGCATGAAAACACAATATATCTCACAAGTAATACATATTATATTAAATTAGATTATTTAGTGTGATTTCCAAGTCAATCTATCAAATTGAATGAAATTGAAATATACCGTGCCTATGCAATGCTTGCTTGGTTACTGAAAATTCAGACTTCTAGATTTATCCACAACGAAGTTATAGGGGGTCGAAAATGGCCTATTATGTTACGAGAAAAGGATGGTACGGCCGTGCCGCTTTTTTGCTCGACTTGGCAGGGGCACTGCCGTGCCCCCAGATTACTTACTTACTTACTTACTTATCAGGCCTGCGATCCATGGAGGATCTGAGCCTGAGCTATAGCTGCCTTCCATCCTTGACGGTCCCGGGCACGCTGCTTCCAGTTGTCAAGACCAAGATGTCTTACATCCGCGATTACTTGGTCTTTATATCGGAGGTTCGGTCTTCCTCTTCTTCTCGAACCAGGAGGCTCGGAGTCGAAGACGCTCTTAGCTGGAGCGTTGATGTCCATGCGCTCGATGTGGCCGAGCCAGTGTAGTCGACGGGTCCTTGCCTTCCGGACAACATCCACATCTTGGTACAGCTCGTAGAGTTCGCGGTTGTGTCTTCTTCTCCATTCACCTTCCTCACAGACAGGACCAAATATCCGGCGCAGAATTTTTCTTTCGAAAGAACCCAAAATCAGCTCCGCTGTCCTGCTTATCGTCCAGCTTTCGGCTCCGTACAGCAAGACTGGCAGAATGAGCGTTTTGTAAAGCATGACTTTGGTCTTTCGAGTGAGGAGTTTTGACCCCAGTTGTTTGGACAAGCCGAAGTAGCAGCGGTTGCCAAGGGCGATTCTACGCCGGATCTCCACTGTGGTGTCATTTGTGGAGTTTACGTTTGCCCCGAGGTAGACAAACTCCTTAACTACCTCGAAATTGTAGCTGTCAATTGTTATATTTTGTCCCAGGTGGTGAGCGACGGATTGGTTTTTGCTTGACAGCATGTATTTCGTTTTGTCCTCATTGATCTTAAGACCAACTCGTTTCGCCTGTTCTTCAATCGCCGTGAATGCTTCCACAATGCCACGGCGAGAACACGCGATGATGTCGATATCATCCGTGTATCCTAGCAGCTGGATGGACTTGTAAAAGATAGTGCCTTCCCTGTTGACGCCTGCCCGTCGCACTATCTGCTCCAGCACCAGGTTGAAGAAGTCACATGACAGCGCATCTCCTTGCCGAAATCTGGTGCATGTTTCGAATGGTTTCGAGGTCCTAGAACCGAGTTGCACGGTGCATCGCGTGCTTTTTAGCGTGGCGCGACACAACTGGATCAGTTTTACCGGGATCCCGAATTCGGCCATCGCCCCAAACAGTGCTTCACGATGAATGCTGTCGCATGCGGCTTTGAAATCGATGAAAAGATGGTGTGTATCGATTTGAAACTCGTTGGTCTTTTCCAGGATTTGGCGTAGTGTGAAAATTTGGTCTATAGCTGATTTGCCGGGCCGGAAGCCGCACTGGTAGCTGCCGATTAGTGCGGTGCAAAATGGTTTTAGACGTTCACACAATACGCTGGACAGGATCTTGTATGCGACATTGAGCAGGGATATACCTCTATAGTTCTTGCAAGAGGTAGGATCGCCTTTTTTGTGGATGGGGCATATAGAGCTGGTATTCCAGTCGTCGGGCATGCTCTCATCCTCCCAAATTCTGCAGATGATCTGGTGCATGCTCCCTACCAGAACATCGCCGCCAGCCTTGAAGAGCTCTGATGGCAAGCCATCTGAGCCTGCGGCCTTGTTGTTCTTCAGCTTCTGAATAGCTGTGCCGACTTCTTCTATGCTGGGTGGGAGGACTACTTCAGCGGCTGGAGTTGGGATTTCCTCGGTCCCTACCACTCTCTCTTGGTCATGCTCGTTAAGCAGCTGCTGGAAGTGCTGCTTAAATACATCCACTATTCCCTGCGGGTCGGTGACAAGATTACCCTCGCAGTTTCGAAGAGCCAGGGTGCCCTTTTTGAAGCCTCCTGTAAGGCCTTTGGCTTTCTTGTAAAAGGCTCGTATTTTATGTTTGTCCCTAGACTCCTCGATATCCTTGAGCTGGGAGGCTGCGAAGATTCTTTTCTTTTGTCGCAGTAGTTTCTTCTCCTCCCTTCTTCTGGCTCGGTACTCTTCTCGCGCTGCCCTGGTTTTCCTCTGCAGCGCCTTTTGGTACGCCTCGTCGGTTGCTGCCTTTTTCTGCTCACACTCGCCATCATACCACGGGTTTCTTGTCGGGGGTGGTAGGTATCCTAAGGTGGTTTCGGCTACTTCCTGAATGGCTGAGCGGCAATGCAGCCACATATTACTGGCATTTGTGTTCGACGTAGGCATACCGTAGAGTCTTTCGCTCAGCTGCTCCCTGTAGACTCTGGCAACCTCCGGTGTGCTCAGGCGCCCAATGTCGAACCTCCTCCTGATGGGCTGGTGCAGCTTTCTGACATTGGACAGTCGAGCTCTGAATCTTGCTGGTACGAGGAAGTGGTCAGAGTCGACATTTGCCCCTCTGAATGTTCGCACATCCAGGATGTTTGACGCGTGCCTTGCGTCAATGAGCACATGGTCGATTTGGTTGGCGGTTCGACCGTCCGGAGATCGCCAGGTTGCTGTGTGGATTCGCTTGCGAGGGAATCTTGTGCTACTTATCACCGCATTACGAGCTGTCGCAAAGTCAGCGAGTCGGAAGCCGTTATCTGTTGTTGTATCGTGGAGGCTGTGCTTTCCGATCACTCCGCCAAGGGTGTTTTCCTTTCCGATTTTGACGTTGAAGTCCCCGAGCACGATTTTTACATCGTACTCCGGACAAGCTCCGTAGGCGTTGTCCAGGAGGTCATAGAAGTCCTCCTTGATAGGGTCTTCAGCCTCGTCGGTAGGGGCGTGTGCACATATAAGGCTGATGTTATAAAATCTGCCTCTGATGCGGATCACAGCCAGGCGATCACTTATAGGTTTAAAGTCGATGACCTTCGACCTTAACCGCTTTCCCACGACAAATCCGCATCCCAGTAAGTGCAACCTTTTGTGACAGCTGTAATAAATGTCGCAATTTTTCTTCCTAATCATACCGTTTCCTATCCAGCGTATTTCCTGGACCGCATTAATATCCGCCTTGTACTGCGTGAGGATTCCTTCTAGTTTATGAGCAGCTCCGGGAGTGTACAGGGTTCTGACATTCCAGGAGCATACTCGCAAATCGTGTTCCTTTTTCGTGCGTTGTTGTCGTCGAGTATCCGTCCGTGTATCCGAGGCATCTTGCTCATTCATAACTTTACGCCGTGCCCCTAGATAAAAATTTTAATTCCAGAGGTTTATGACAAAGGCACCCATCAGCGAAAAGTCATAAAAGCGTCCTCCACACGGCTGATTAATTTGGACTAGTCTAAAGCTCATAAATGCTCAAAGCTGTAGTAAATCCTACAATGGACAGACTAAGCCTGCCTGCCTCTCATACAATTCAGCTTTCACAACACTCATGCATATTCATGATTCGTACGTTTCAACTTCTAAATGCAAACGGACTTACAACAGAACTAACGGAATTCAAATGAATCTAGATAGTGGAGAGGATCATTCCTCCCACACTAACCTCGTTTGTGTAATACCAAATGACGGACCTCTATCCACACTTTACTTCCATCCCAAGGGCGCACAACAAAATTTAATTTGTGGGAAGTAAAACAGCACATGGCCCAACTGACGTCACACTGAGCTGATGAATTCGTAACTGTACGAAAAGCATCCACAAAGACCCGACCCTGTGAGCTATGTAATGTTTACTTTATTGGCATACAAAAGAGAATGGTAGACGGATGCTGAGGCGACAAATGAATTTTTTCCAATTAGCTTTTCATCATATACTCCACTTCGGGCTCGTAAAGCTGATGTCTTGTGCAATTTAAAACGACTGTCGCACTTTGCCAAACTGATTAAATAAATAATTGCTTGGAATGCTGACAGAAATGGCCATAAAATGATTGTTATTTCTTCGTGCTGTTATAAAATTAAAAAGCCATAATCACTCTTTTACAACTGAGTCCGTATAGTAATGAAATGATTTTAGAACTTCGTCCTGGGCATGCTATGTATGTTTCCAGAAGGCAATTAAAGAAATAATAGCTTGTTAAACGTTCTCAATTGCTGTAAGTGCACTAACTAATTGGTTATTACACACAGGAGAGAATTTAGGAGCCGTTTCACCATCATCATTGTCAATTCTATGTTACTTGGATAGCATTCAGAGGGTTTAAGGTGCATTTAAGAGTTTTCGATCGGTGCTAATTTATATAGAACAAAGCTCAAATAGAGAGCACCGTGGCGCAGTAGGTAGTGTGTTGGCCTCTGACGCCCATGACACGGGATCGAATCCCGACACAGCCATGCCATCGAACGTGTTTTTCACGGTGTTTCTCCTTAGCGGGGTTATGACAAAACCCCTGTAGTAAAACTGTGATGAAAGGCTTCTCGAAATTCGCCGTTCGGAACCGGCAATAAAACTGTAGGTCCCTTTCACCTATGGGAACATGAAATCACACACAACATGGGTGATTGAGAGAAGCTCGGCTCTGGTCCTTCATGGGCTGTAACGCCAATACAATACATACAAAGCTCAAATTCGTTACATGCGGCAACAACTAGACGTCAGAATAGTCAGAGATAAATTAGGTGAATAGCGTAGATGTTCAATCATTCGTAAAAGAAATCATTTCCGTGATGGGGCTGTTTTGTATACCGTATTATCGTACCATGCCTTAGCTTCTTGTTTTGACTCAGACTTGCGGTGGTAAGCCCAAATCATATCCATGGTGATAAAAAAAAAAACTTTCTTATCCATTTTAACACGCTCCAAATGACTAATGAGAAAGTCATATTCGATTGCGTCTTTGTCACATTGTGGCGATTGCGGTTATGTACATGTTCCTGAAATCTAAAATTTAAAACTGAATATTGTTCACGCTGTCTACTGAGATACCCAGGATTTCTAATAAGTCTTTCTCTGGGAATCGAAGATCCACCAAAATCATATCCTGCATTCTTGCTACGATTACTGCTGTACTTTTTGGAAGCCCTTTATATCGATCGTCGTCAAGACTAGCAATCCATTCCCACAATCAGTGTCTTCTTTTTTTGTAGACCATTAGCACCATTACCGTTTTTTTTTTTTTTTTTTTCAATTTACCAAGGTTAATATTGACATTGACCAACAACAAACTTTGCTTTAATTAAGTCCTTCTATATATCTATTAACCCCAATAACATGGTTTTAACACTTATCCTGTGATATTTGCCTTTACTAACACATTCTTTGGGCGGCATGGGCTTATGCAACGATCCTTGTAAGCACGCAAGTCAAGTTAACATACAGCCTCCTCGCGGCGCCACCTGGATAGCCATCACAACAACCTTTATATGGTGAACTAATGAATGCAGTGGCCGCTCTCCGCCTGATGGTTAAAAAAGGTTGTGTGTGAGGCTTACCCCCTCATCACATAAAAAACATTCGGGTTACGAAGCAACATCCAGCCTTGGATACGGACGGATTTGTTGTTCGAGGCAGGCGAAAAATCATAAGCTTGAACTACATAAGCACGCGCTTCAACACAATTCGCATTTGCTAAGTTCGGCAAATTAGCCTCATTTGCGCTAAGGCCCGAAAGGAGGTAAAGGAAGACAATAGCAAGGATGATCTCTATGATTTCCTAGAAAGCAAATATGATCAATGCCCCAGCTACGACATCAAGATCGTTCTAAGAACTTCAATGCAAAGCTAGAAAAGGAAAAAAATGTTGTCATTGGAAAACACAGCCTGTACGACAACACATCCGGAAACAGACTCAGGCTGGAGGATTTCGCATTAGGGAGGAACCCCTTTGTGGTTAGTACGCGGTTCTCCCAACTCAAGATCCATAAAGGGACCTGTCGGTCTCCTGATCAATCAACCGTCATCCAGATTGGTCACATTTGCAATCGATGTCAGGCACTCCTCAGAATCTGGAAAAATCATTTCAGCAAACAGTTAAATACCGACAACGCAAATACCTCTGTCAGGCAGAACGGTACACTCACTTTGGACGACGATGGACAAGAATTCCGTCCCCCCGACTTAGACGAGGTCAAGATAGCAATATCGAGATTGAAGTCGAACAAAGCTGCTGGATCGAACGGACTCTTCGCAGAACAGCTTAAAGCAGCTGGAGATGATCTGGTTGGACACTTGCACCAGCTCATCTGTAAGATATGGTCGGAAGAAAGCATTCCCGATGGGTGGAATTGCAGTGTCGTTTGTCCGGCCCACAAGAAAGGAGACCCCTTCGACTGCGCCAACTACCCGGGGATCCGTCCCCTTAGCTTTGCGTTCAAGACCCTCTCTGCCGTTTTGTGTGAACGTCAAAAATCTGATAGGTCCATATTAGTGTGGTTTCAGGCCAGAGAAATGCACGATAGACCAGATCTTCACTCTGCGTAACACTCACCACCTATTTGTCGATTTCAAGGCCTCATATGACAACGCATATAGAGACACTTCCATTTCTACTTTTAACATTCCTACTAAGCTCGTTAAGTTGTGTAGTATAACGATGAAGAATTCTCGCTGCTCCATTAGGGTCGGTAATGAACCTTTGTAAAAAAGGATTTAGGGAAGGCAACGCGCTGTTATGTGACTTTTCCAACATTTTACTTGAGAAGATCGTGCAAAACTCACAAGTTCAGCTGCTAGCTTACGCGTATAATATTGACCTGATTGGTCAAACACAGCCAGCCGTCAATAAAGCGTTTGTTGGCGTTGAAGCGGAGGCAGCCAAAAAAGTTCTGGCGGTAAACGAGCGTAAAACAAAGTACATACATATATGCTGTCATCAAGGAAGAACATTCAACATCGATGTCTCGGGCAGAGCATCACAACGGGCAGCAAAAACTTTGTGGTAGTAAAGGACTTTGTCTATCTCGCCTCCTCAATAAATAAGGACAATAACACCAGTACCGGAATCAAACGCAGAGTTACTCTTGGTAGTTGCTATTTCTTTGGGCTCAAGGGGCAATTGAGTAAGAGAGTCCTCTCTCGAGAGGCCATCTCTTTCCTGCTCTATGGCACGAAGCATGGATGCTATTGAAAGCAGATGATTAAGCTTTTGGTATTTTCGAAAGAAAGGTATGGTCAACGCAACTCCGGCCCGAAGAGTCTTGGAATCTGTGCCATGAGGGCGCCCTCGACTGAGATGGCGTACAGAAGTGGAGAAGGACCTCAACCAACTTAAATCAAAGATCTTGTTGGCTGGAGAGGTTAGTGGGTTAAGGCCCAGGTCCATCCCGGACTGTAGCGCCACATAAAAAGAAAAACACATTCTCCGTCTTGGGGTCTTCCTATTATTTAACTGACCTTATAAGTCTTTTGTATAGCTAATTGCTCTAACATTTTCAGAGGCATCACTTTCATTATCAGACTTCATTAGGAAGTCCCAGTTATACCATGGAGTATTAAGTCAGCAAGTAGGTATCGAAATTTGATCATTGAGCTCAAATTCCTGGACTTGGAGATGCTGACGGTTTCTGAGTACTGATGAACATCATGATGCGTCATAGTGTTTGGAAGTGATTGCTGAGTTCGTAAATCCGTAATTCCTTTATTTAATTGTGATAGGTCTTCGTTTACATGGATTAAGAGTTCCTTGGAGTAATATATTTTCTGGGGTGCATTAATGCCGGTACCAGTGAGACTGTAGACCTTGTTTAATAAAAATTGTGGGATTGTATCGTCATTGTGGGTTGCTTAATAACGCAATCTTTCGCTAGTTTTAAGAGTCCAGTCACTTTCCATCTTGTATTTAAAATTTGGGATCCACATACCATGGATAACATTTCTTCTTCTTGAAGTGCATATATCCAATGATTTGGATTATGTAACTGGATCCATATTTTTCTCGAACTGGAAGATTTAAGTATGCACTGAGGTGATAGCTTTTGGTTATGGTTAAGTAACTGGTTTTCTAACAGATTTTCAAAATACATTCCAGGGTTGTTGTCAAATTGTTGAATTTCTATTGGATTCTGGGTAGAGGTTTGTGCGAAAAGTGTCCCAGCTATTATCAGGCTTGTCAAAAGTAAAGACAGTGGATTTGTATTAATTTTTCGTCTCTGTCCGGGAGGAATAGCTGGACCTTCAGACCTTTGGACGACTTCCGTGGTGTTGTTTTTTACAGTCTGTCGACTAGGGCGAAATCGGCCTTTAAGAGGATGGGTAACTCTTTTTCTTTTGAGTGGGATCTCAGAGTTCTTAGTTTCGGGTTGATTTACTTCTTCTGGCAGTGGGCACACTTTGTAAATGGATTTTTACATGTCTCCTGTGGCGGTCTTTATGATTTCTACTCGACTGAGTTTGTCTTTTCCAGGGATCAGACGTAGTATTCTTCCTCGTTGCCCTTTGAGAGGAGGTAGGTTGCCTTTCTTAATCAACACTAGTGTTCCTATCGGCAAGTCTTTTTGCAGATGTGTCCAATTGTATCGATTTTGTATTTCCTGATGCTGTTCATTGGACCATCTTCGCCATCGATTCCATCTAGCTAGGTTGGACATGTTGAGAGATCTGGAGTCTGCATCCACAATTGCAGTTAGTGGTGCGCCAATTAGAAAATGCCCTGGGGTGAGAACTTCTAGATCATTAGGATCTGAGGACATGGAAGTCAGTGGTGGAGAGTTGAGCACTGCCTCAATTTGCGCTAGAGCCGTCGCCAGTTCCTCTAGAGTTAGGGATGCACCACAGAATACTCATTTCATGTAGTATTTCGCCGACTTAACAGCTGCTTTCCATAAACCTCCAAAATGCGGTGAAAGTGGTGGAATTGTTTTCCATTCAATGCCTTTATCTGCACAGTGACTATAAATGGTCTCCTGACTTTCTTCTGAAAAAAGCATAGAGTATAACTCTTCTAGTGCATTTCGGGTTCCTACAAAGTCGGTTGCATTACTTACTTACTTAACGGCCGCAACAGTTCGGGGTGAACCTGGGCCTCAACCAACATGTCTCTCCACCTAGCACGATCTTTCGCTAGTCTTTTCCAATACCGCACGCCCAGTTGGGTGAGGTCCCTTTCCACCTGTGCGCGCCACCTTAGGTGCGGCCGCCTCTATTTCTTCGTCCCTCGGGGTTCGATTCAAAGACTCTACGGGCCGGAGATGTGGTGTCCATTCGCTCTACATGGCCTAGCCATCTTAGGCGTTGGATCCGTAGACGCCTGACTAGACTCATGTCGCTGTACAACCCGTATAGTTCGTGAATGAATCTTCTCCTCCAACCCCCCTCTGTGTTTATGGGACCGAAAATCGCACGCAGAATCTTTCTCTTGAAACGACCAAGGATTTCCTCATCCGCTTTAACAGGACCGGGATAATTAAGGTCTTATATAAGGTCAGCTTGGTCGTTGGACTGTAACGCCAACATACATGCATACATACATACATACTACTGTTTGATCAATTATTGTTTGTTGTTTCAGATCACGATATTTTATTCTGTACATATAATGTTAACTTATCAAGAGGTGCTATTCCTGATTCATTCACTTTTAGAGATTTTAATGCTATAGGTCAAAACGTTCTTTAAATAGCTACTCTCTCTGCCCCCTGGGAGCAATGCCGTTTAAGCGCCGGTCCGAATTCTGAAGTTCAGATTTTTCATGAGATCATGTTAAAATTTTATAATCAAATTGAGCCAGCTAAAACAGTCAACATTTAAAACCGTGCATATCCCTCAACTCCATTAAAAGGAGAAACAGGTTATATAGTCAATGGAAGCGCAACCCATCTGATGCCAACTGGAATTCGTATAAAGTAGCACGCAACAACGCCTCTGCTACTGTACGTAACTCAAAGAAAACTTACTTCACCGCTGAACTACATACCTCTCTCGCTCCGAAAAAACCGAGGAACAACCTGCGTAATTTGGATTATCTATGTAGCAGTATGGAAAATGCTAAATGCATAGTTGATCCCAATTAACTTAATCGTGCTTTTCTAAGAGAAAATCCCTATGCAAGTGAGTTATTTTTAAATTAGACTGCAGAGTCTGTACCCTCACTTCCTATTCTGGAATTTACGGTAGCCACAGAAGATGAAATTGTCCGGTGCGTCACTGCAATTAACTCTGACTCCATTGGTGAAGACGGCATACCAATTGGTTTTGTTAAACTCATTTTACCTCTAATTGTTTCCCATCTTACCCACGTAATAAATTAGTGGATGATCACGTCCACCTTTCCACAACCTTGGAAAGTGGCCAGAGTCTTGCCGATCGCTTAGAAAACTTCTCAAACTACTCCAGCCGATTTTCGACCAGTAAGCATTTAACCCCTCTTATCCAAGGTCTTGGAGAAAATAATAGCAAATCAGATTACCAAACACTTATCAGTTAATAGCTTGCTGCATGTTAAGAAATCGGGTTTCAGAGTTAACGAAAGTTGTTCCAGAGCTTTTGTAAGCCTGCTTGAAGAGGTACGACAATCTTTTTCTCGAAGGTTTTCGATAAAGTAAACATCTTATGTTGGAAACTAATGAACAATTTCGGTTTTAGTGAAAGGAGGGTTATTTTGGGAGGACACAGCTCGTCCAGCTAGGCGATCCACAGGGCTCGATATTAGGACCAGTACTGTTTTGTATGTTCATCAATGATCTCCCTTCTGTATGCAAACACTCCTCGGTTAATTTATATGCTGATAATGTTCAGCTACTTTTATATAAACCGTTTTCCGATCAACATAAACTTGCTCACCTAATGAATGACGACCTGAAGCGGGTCTAAACTTTGTCAGTTAATAATGGATTTGTGAGATATATGTATGTAACCCTTAGTGATTTGCTTAACAGGAAGAAACGCACCTTATTCCAGCAAAGCCAAAGAAGAACAGAGTCATTTATTTGTAGAAGAGTTAATAATACAAAATGGAGGATTAAACTAATGTAGTAGATTTAGAATCAAGATAAGTAATATGTTGACAAACAGAAGTTTTCAAACTTTCACACTTCCACTTTTGTCTACATATGCACATATTAGAGAACTATAAGGATATAAAGGTATTTCAGCTCAAAATAAACGTAATTCACATATGATTTTACAAAATAACTTAAAATTATCCACAAAAGTCTTCAACTGAATATATGTTCAATGCCCTTTTTAATTTGTGAAATTTTTCTTTTAACAAAGGTTTTGTAAAAATGTCCGCTGTTTGTTCTTCGGAAGGAACATATTCTAACTTAAACAAATCTTTTTCGAACATTTCTCGAATAAAGTGATACCGCACATCTATATGTTTCGTGCGTTTGTGATACTCGGGGTTCTTAATCAATTTAATTGCACTTTGATTGTCCATGTGCAAGGTAGATACTGACTTTTGATCCAGTGTTAGTTCTTGTAAAAGTTTCTGCAACCATATCAAGTCCTTGACAGCCTCGGATGCCGCAACATACTCCGATTCAGTCGTTGATAGCGAAACGCATTTTTGTCGCTGCGATTGCCAGGATATAGCACCCTCACAAAGCATAACAACCAAACCGCTTGTTGATCGTCTAGTTTCAATGTCGCCAGCGTAATCAGCATCGCTGAAACAATTTAAATTTATATGATTGACATTATTATAAATTATACCGTGATTGATAGTGCCCCTAATATATTTGAAAATACGCTTCACTGCGCTAATATCTGCATCACTTGGATTCTCTAGATGTCTGCTAACACAGCTAATCGCGAACGAGATATCAGGTCTAGTCGCGATAGCCAAATACATCAGACTTCCGACTGCCTCCCGAAAAGGAAATTTCCCTCCGTAAGAACAACTATTGACGGAACTGGACTGCTTTTCCGATGGAGTTGAAATTGCCTTGGTATCTTCCATACTGAATTTTCTTAATAATTTCTGAGCATATGCAGCTTGATGTATAAGAATAGCGCCGTCCTTTCTTCTTACTAGCTCCAGACCCAAAAAATAATTCGCAATATTGTGAGTTATTTCAAACTCCTGTGTTAAGCATTTTAGAAACATGTCTACATCCTCCTTGCTTGAAGCCGCTACCAATCCATCATCAATATAAATCGCGAGCAACATTTTATTTCCTCCGAAATGGCTAACAAAGACGCACGGATCAGACGCACTCGTTTCGAATTTAAACCTTTGAAGAAAGTTTGTAAATTTCCTGTTCCAGCACCTTGAAGACTGCTTCAACCCGTATAGACTCTTTTGTAATTTGCACACCTTGCCGCTGTTGTCGTCGTAACCCTCTGGTTGCTCCATGTATATATCCTCGGTTAGATCGCCATTCAGAAAAGCTGTTTTTATGTCGAACTGAAACAGTTTTAAATTTTCTGCTGCTGCAACAGCCATGATCATCCTCAATGATGGGAATTTTACTACTGGGCTAAACGTCTCTAAGTAATCCATTCCGTACTTTTGATTGAAGCCTTTGACAACCAAGCGCGCTTTATATTTCTTTAACTCACCTGTTGCTGCCGTTTTTATTTTATATATCCATTTATTGCCTATGGATTTTCTATTTTTCGGCAAATCGACAAGCTTCCACGTGTTGTTTTTTAATAAACTCGAAATTTCTTCATCCATCGCTAATTTCCATTTTAAAGCTAATGAAGACTGAGTTGCATCGTCATAATATGTTGGTTCATTGCATTCAGCAACAAAAGTAAATCCTTCCGAAATGACAACGTTGGTTTGGTTTCTTTTGCGCAATCGATTTTTTATCGAGTCTTCTGAAGCTTTTTCCATTTCGCTTGAGTCGCAGCATATTTCGTTGCCAACACTAGTCTCCTCGCCACTCTTTGCTCCTTCACGACCTAGAATGGATTTACTGCCGTCATCTCCATCCATTGCATGTTCGAATACTTCTTTACGAATGTTGCCCTCTTTTTCACTCTCGTCGAATGCTTTTTTTTCAGACATACCATTGGTGTCACCATCTTCTGTCACTCCTTCTCCAATTGCAAAGGCGTCTGAGTTATTGGCGTAGGTGTCTTGATCACAACTGTTTTCACTTGGAACATACGTTTCGTTGAATATGACGTCACGAGAAATTTCTACTGTTCCACAGCCGTCCAACAGAATTCGATGTCCCTTTGTGTTCTCAGCATAACCCACCCAAATTCCCTTTTTTTACTTTTGGTGCCATTTTTTTCTTTTCTTATCGGGAATATGTACATATGCTTCACATCCAAACACCTTGAATTGAAAATGTTCTAGTTGCTTACTGAACCATAACTCAAATGGTGTTTTGTCAGAAAGCTGGCATGGACCACTTCTATTTAAAACATATGCAGCCGTATTTACAGCTTCAGCCCAGAGTCTTGTACTTATGTTCCGACCAAGCATCATAGATCTTGCCGCTTCTACGAGTGTACGCATCTCTCTTTCCGCTCGTCCATTATGTTGAGGAGTGTATGGTGCTGTCCTTTGATGACTCACGCCACGGGCTCTCAGTATTGACTCCACATCTTTGTTGATGAACTCTAACCCATTGTCAGTTCGTAGAGATTTAACGTGACAACCTGTATCAATCTCCACTTGACTTAGGTAACGTCCTATTAGCTTTGTTACCTCCGTTTTTTGTTTTATAAAGTAAACGTAACGAAAATTAGAGAAATCGTCTTTAAGTAATAAGAAATACCTGGATCCTCCAAGCGATGTAACATGCATGGGACCGCAAAGATCGGCATGCACCAATTCTCCTGGTTTTGTTGCTCTCTTAATACTTCTTGCGAACGGAAGTCGATGTCCTTTTCCTTTTGCACATGCCGCACAAAAAAACGATGATTCACCAGACAAAGGAATATTCATCGATGATAAAAACTTTATTACATGATTAGCATTTTGATGGCACAGCCGTTCATGCCATAATTTTAATTCGTTCTCTGGTGTGTGTTTGCTAGTAGCAACATTGACATATGGTTCATCCGTTACTACCTTAAATAGAAGCTTGAACATCTTGCACTTGCGTACTCCTACGGCAACAACAACTCCTGAACTTAAAAGCTCACACTGTTTTTTGTTTGATCTCATTTCTAGACCTTTATCCAACGCACAGCTTGCAGAAAATAAATTAAGTTTGATGTCGGGAACAAAAAGAACATTTGAAATATGTTTCTCTCTCCATTCAATTTTATCATATGCAACAATATTAATATCACCACATCCATACGAATAAATGACTTCCCCATTACCAACGCGAATCTTAATCGGTGAAACAAACTTTTGGAATGAAACAAACCAATCCCTGCGAAATGACATGTGATCGCTGGCGCCTGAATCAAGAAACCAGCTATCCCGTTCGCCCATTTGAGTGAAAGAAGATTGACTAATAAATGCCTCACCTCTCTTTCCGGTGCCTTCCAGGTGTGATTTCTCTTTTCTTCGTTGTGGACATTCGGCCTTCCAGTGACCAGCTTTATTACATATGAAACATTTTCCCGGTTTCTTACCCTTGCCACCCCCGTGACGTGATAAACCATTGTTCATTGTCGTTTTACTTTTTCTTGCAACTAAAGCCTCACATTCCACCTGATTCTGGTTGTTTATTCTTGACTCTTCCATGAGGAGTCTTGCTGTTAAGTTTTTCAAAGTTTGCTCACATGTTACCGTTGACTCCCACGCACTATAGAAGTGATTAAATGACGATGGTAATGTCATTAAAACCTTAGTAATCACCATTGACTCTGAAACGTGTTCGCCTAGGTCCTTGAGTTGCTGTACAATTCTTTGCAATTTCGATATATGAACAGATAGAGTGTCCTCTTCGCTCTTGGAAAAACTGTAGAATTTCTGCTGTAACAGATGTATTGTTGTTTTCGATTTTTGTTCGTAGATGCTTTCCAGTTTTGTCCACATGTCATGTGCATTGTCGGAGTCTACACGAGGGCTATCTTTTTGCGCCTTTTTCTTTTGAACCTACGTTCCAATTTGAGGACGCGTCCACACGGAGTTTTTCTGCGTGTGCCTGTTTCTTGACATTTCGCTTCACATTTCAATTTCGTTGCCTGTGGTGACGTTTGAAAAGTAGGGATGGTATCCAAACCTACACTACCAAGTCAGAAACAAGAGTGAAGCGACATCGCAAAACAAAGAAAAGGAGATAAGGAAATGGCAAAAAACCCACGAAGTAGCTACCCGCGCGTGAGTGTGCCATTGTATTTCTGTTTCACTTACCCTCTCTTTTACACTTATTTAAGCCCTCACCAGATAGCCCTCGTCTAGACTCCGACATTGTCGCAACTCATTGGGCCTGTATACACGAGAATATCGCTAGCAGCAGGAAGACCGGTTTGATGTTCTACACTGAAGCATACACGGGATTCATTTTTCTAGAAGAAAAAATTGTATATGTGAACCTTGTTCAATTGTGTTAGTGTTTCTGTCTTTTTGACATTTCATCCGAAAGAGATATTTCCTTTGACAGAGATATTAATTGCAACCACGCACTAAAACGTCCCTTTGTTTCTTTCCGATATTCACTGCTTGAAAGACCAATGACGATTGAAGCGCAACACCAGGCAAAAAAAGTGCGGACTCGAAAACTGAAGAGTTGTATATGTATTAGTTTTCCACTTCTGTTCACCCACTAATGCCTGATCCACAACACTGCGTTGGTGCGAGGCACTTTACGTGTTACGAGAAATGCCTCGACGCATGCTTTGACAATGACAATTCAATTTTTTCGGCTGCTCCATGTCAAAGTAAACGCACACAACACAAACCACAAAATACACAGATATAGCATACACATCAATACACAGCAACACTCGTTCAAACGCACAGACATTTTCGACGTGTTTGACTTTTGTATGCTTTGGTTACGTGAGCTTACGTTTTCTCTCGCTCTCAATTTTTCTTATTTCCTCTCATTTTTTCTTATTTCCTCTCATTTTTCAATGAACGTAAGCTCGCCAACGCAAACGCGGTATTTATGACTACCCCATTGAATTGCTTGTGTTGGATGTCTCAGCTAGCACTAACGCAGTGTTGTGGATCAGGCATAAATTTGCGGAGGAAAATGGTATTCCGTTTCGTACCGCAACCTTCAGCTCCCTCTCCCACAAAACCGGTTTTTTTCGGATGATATATTCTCGTGTATACACCCTCATTATGTGTAGTAACGGTTCCTGTCCGATGGAGGTTACAATGTATTTTTGAGCTTTGCAGTCCGACTTTATCCATTTTGTCAAAAATGCATTATCTGCTGCTGACGGTTCTTCCTTTAAAATCGGTTTTGTCTCTTTGGAAGAAACAATGTCCCATAGATCATTCGCTTTTAACATCACTTTTATTTGGAACTTCCAGGTCAGCCATTGTTCACTGTTCTGTAGTTTGTCTACTCTTTGCAAATCACCTTCCATTACTTTTTTGTTTATAATTCAAAATCCGCGATATATGTATTAACTAGCTCTTACCCGCGACTTCGTCCGCGTTTGCATACTTAGAGGTCAAATTTCCATGGCATAATTATAATTTTAATTATGTGTAATAAAAAACGCAACATCAATACTATTTACTTCCTTTTTCTTTTTTGCTCAACTGAAACCGTTCAAATTAACTCCCGATCTTATTGTACTGTCTTTCAAATCGTATCTGATTGAAGTAAAAATTTTCTTGCGTCTCGAAAGATCATGAATAAAAAATACTCTGGCATATATATATAGCTTCCTTACCCGCGGCTTGGTTCGCGGGGCATTGGCTAGGGTCCAAGACATTGGTCACGGTATCGGGCATTGGTTAGGATCTAACTCCAGTAGGGTCGTATTTTGATCTTTTCAATGTATTTCCTTATAAACAATATTTTTTGCTTCTTTATTGGGTGGCACCAACATCACCAAGTTCTTAGGCAAACTTATACGCGAGCAAGCTACGTAAAACTGTCCGTGGGAAAAACAACCTTCCCTTAAATATATGCCAGCGTATTTCAAAGTTTGGCCCTGCGATTTATTCATCGTCATGGCGAAGCATATTTTCAGGGGGAACTGTAGTCTTTTGAAGTCGAATGGAAGATCATTGGGTATTAAAGGATTACGTGGAATTAACACTGTATCTCCTCGAGCACATCCGGTCAGAATAATAGCTTCGATTATATTTTTATGCATTGCTTTGACTTGTAACCTAGTACCATTACACAGTTTCGGTGGCTGTAGGTTTCGAAGTAGCATTACCGGTGTGCCCTTCCGTAAAATAAGCCTGTGGTATGGAATTCCCGGTGGTTTAAGCGAATTCAAAAATTCTACCGGATAATTTACAGCTTCATCTGTGTTACACACAGTATCTATCGACCTGTAGACCATTTCTTCCGCGTCAAAGAACTTCAGTAACATGTCATTAATAAGCGCGGCTTGATCGTTTTTTGGAGTTAAAATTGCCCGCTCACAAAACCATTCGATACTTTTCTCCCGTATTTGAGCAATTCCTGGATAAATGCGATCTATCAGTTCTTGAGAATAAGTTACGAATGTACACAACTCATCCGGGACAACAATCATGTTATCTGTTGATTAATAATCACCATTCCCTATTTTCATTAAAATGTCTGAAAATTTAGCAGCTGATATATCGTCTTTCAGATATGCTCTCATATTTTTGGTAAGCTTGAGGATTTCTACTGACGGCCATAAGACTGATTTTTTCAGACAGGCTTTAATTTCATCATCTCGGGTTCCTTTAGGTACCACAGGTAATGTTTGACGTAAATCTTCTGCCAATAGTACTGTCACACCACCCATCAGGTTCTTATTACTACGAATATCCTGTAGAGACCTATTGATAGCCTCAACGCTTCTCTTGTGTGCCATTGTTATTTCATCCCAGACAATTATTTTAGCATTTTTTAATACCTCAGATTGCTTTGTTTTGATATACTGCATATAGGCGTCTCTACACGTGTAAGGTCAAGTGGCAACTTAAAAGCGGCATGCGCAGTTCGACCACCCTCTAGAAGCGTGGCAGCGATTCCGGAAGACGCGACAGCTAAGGCGATGCTACGACCACTCCTTACTTTTGCTAAGATCAAGTTAATAAGGTAGGTTTTTCCAGTGCCAGCCGGAGCGTCTAGAAAGAAAAGTCGTCCCTCATTTTTCTCAACACTGGTTATAATTTCATCATACGCTAACTTTTGTTCTGCGGTTAATGTACCCTGATTTTCCATGACAAACCGGTCCAGAGCTTCAACGTCATAGTTAGTTTCCCTCAAGTATTGTACATTGCCTAAATCTTGTGGTCTGTTTGGCTGCGGCAAGCCATATTCTTTGAGGGCACGTCCACCTAATGCCAAGACAATTTCTTCATAAACATATAAGCATTTATTGTACACTTCATCAGAAAACTGCTCAATATTATCTTTAATTTGTCTTTCTACTTGCCGTTTGAAATCCTCAGATAAATATTCTTTGAATTTCTCCCATAAGCTTAGTGGATCTGATACTTGACAAAACACTAAAATTATTGTAAACAGTTCGCGAATCCTAAATGGTGATTTACAAAGTACGGCCTCTTCCAGAGTGGCATACCAGTGCTGATCGTCTTCAAGCAAGCCTAAACTCTTGCAAGCAGATTGAAAAGTCGGATATACCACATTATTTACCGTTCTTAATGCTTCAAAAGAAGTTGGGCCACGTACTTCATGAAGCAACATACGGAGATAATAACACTCTGTATTATTGGGATGCACCGTGTAAACTCTACCTAAAGCGTGGTCTTTTTTGACACCTGGCCATATCTCTATCAAATGAAACGTCAGAAAAATGAAAACACTAACCCAATTAAACAATGGTCCCTCCCAAAGTATACTTGTTGGAATAGTCGCAGCGAATACGATTTTTCGTATGAACATTTACATCTCATTTTACCCCCTTAGTCGGATATTATACGATTAAATTCTCTCTCCCGAAACAGGAACATTTGGATAGGGAAGTGAGAAGCGTCCGGGGTAGGTTGCATTGTAGAGTTGGGTAGTTCCGGACATGTATAGTTCACGGAACTATGTCCTCTCTCGGACACATGTCCTCTCGTTCCGCAAATTGAACGAAAATAGTTCCATAGTTCCATTCAACCCTTATTCATCAATCACATATGTATGTACAAGACAAAAAAAAAAACATAAATGCAACGAACATGGTTCTCATACGGTATGAGTTATACCCCGTAGTTTTCACGAAACCCAAAAGTATGGAGATGTGGCGATAAAGCTCGAACAGTTGGTGTACAGTGTACACTGTACATCACACTGGAACTGAAATGAAGAAAAGAAATGAAAGAATATAATGCCCGCACCGCATTTCGTGAACGAATGTCATACATGTATGTATGCATTCAGGTCCGGACATGGACATGGTTTGCTAGTTCCATATCGGTGCGATAATACATTTAGTTCCGGACATGGACATGTTTTTGATAGTTCCGATAGGTCCGAGTATACATTTAGTACCCGACATGGACATGTTTTTGCTAGTTCCATATCGGTCCGAGTATACATTTAGTTCCGGACATGGACATGTTTTTGCTAGTTCCATATCGGTGCGAGTAATGAGTATGCATTCAGGTCCGGACGTGGACATGGTTTGCTAGTTCCATATCGGTGCGAGTATGCATGCATGATTTATGTACATATTTTATTTGTTATTTTCTCAGTTTCTGAAACAAATAAATAAAACGAATAAATGAAATAAACTAAACTAATTTTATATGGTTGCTTTTGGTTTGAAATGATAATAAAACATGTTTTTAAAAAATCTATCGTAACTTTTCATTTTGCCATTGAATTCAGTAACAAAAAAGCTAAATACATATGTACATACATACATATGTATTGTAGTTCCGATCAGGAAAAGAACGGTTCCATGTTCGTTCCGCGGTTGGAACTACATATTTTGCGCATCTCTATATTGCATTGCCTATACTGGGAATTTGATTCAATACTTTGACATTTCTCATTTTCTTTTTCTCTTTTTTTGCGAGTGTTTGTGCGGTGTCTCTCAGCATAACGTAAAATCCACAAACACAAAGACACTTTGTGGTGAGCTCCCTATTGAATCGTGTAATGATTCATCGAATACGAACAGAGAGCCCAAAAGAGAAGAAACAAAAATTGACTCAAATAATTGAATCAAATAATACCTGACTTAGGAGTGGAATTTTGAAAAATCCTTTCTTAGCGGATATCTATGTCACTATAAGAATACACTGTCAAAATTTCAGCCTTATAGGTTCAGTGGTTTGGCCGGTGCGTTGTCTGTCAGTCAATCAGTCACGGAACTCTTTTATATATATAGATAAAAACTAACTTGTGTTCCAAAAAGTTAAATACCTTAGGAAGTATAGTATATCTATAAGTTTTTCACAATATACCGCTTTGAAATACTTTTAGCTTTTGGAAACCACGTGCCTGGGCCCATAACCTGTGAGATATATGTATGTAACCCTTAGTGATTTGCTTAACAGGAAGAAACGCACCTTATTCCAGCAAAGCCAAAGAAGAACAGAGTCATTTATTTGTAGAAGAGTTAATAATACAAAATGGAGGATTAAACTAATGTAGTAGATTTAGAATCAAGATAAGTAATATGTTGACAAACAGAAGTTTTCAAACTTTCACAGGATTACTATTAAGCCCCGTCTAAATCACATGTAATTCCAATGTCAAAAAAAAAAAAAAAAACTGTTTAATATAGATTTTTTACCTAATATATACCTCAATAACTCTCAGATTAAGACAGTCGAGTCTACTATTAGTCTTGGATATGTCATAAGCCGAGATCTATCTGGCTACAAACATGATCATTGACCGTAACCATGGATGTCTGCGAAAATTGGGGCTCTTTGCATATTTTACTCCGCTGGCTACAATTTCGGGGTAGTTAAGGAGTTCGTCTACCTCGGGGCAAACGTAAATTCCACAAATGACACCACAGTGGAGATCCGGCATAGAATCGCCCTCGGAAACCGCTGCTACTTCGGCTTGTCCAAACAACTGGGGTCAAAACCCCTCACTCAAAAGACCAAAGTCATGCTTTACAAAACGCTCATTCTGCAACTCTTGCTGTACGGAGCCGAAAGCTGGACAATAAGCAGGACAGCGGAGCTGATTTTGGGTTTTTTCGAAAGAAAAATTCTGCGCCGGATATTTGGTCCTGTCTGTGAGGAAGGTGATTGGAGAAGAAGACACAACCGCGAACTCTACGAGCTGTACCACGATGTGGATGTAGTCCGGAAGGCAAGGATCCGTCGACTACACTGGCTCGGCCGCATCGAGCGCGTGGACATCAACGCTCCAGCTAAGAGGGTCTTCGACTCCGAGCCTCCTGGTTCGAGAAGAAGAGGAAGACCGAACCTCCGGTTTAAAGACCAAGTAATCGCGGATGTAAGACATCTCGGTCTTAACAACTGGAAGCAGCGTGCCCGAGACCGTCAAGGATGGAAGGCAGCTATAGCTCAGGCTCAGATCCTCCATGGATCGCTGGCCTGATAAGTAAGTAAGTAATTAATAATCATCGTCCGCCGTATTTGTATAACAGACTTAACTTCACTAGCTCCCTAAGAACCACTAACATCGTTCCTTATTTTTGCAATATCTTATCCTCCTCGCGTTTATTTTTCATTCATACAATTAGATTATGGAATTCTTTGCCACATCAAATGAGATCAATTACAAACCCGTACAGTTTTAAAAGTGCAATCCTACACCATTTTGCTACTCATCAACAATGAACCTCAATTCCCATACCTCATACACATGTACAAATGAATGTATAATTATTACTGAAGGGAATGTACTAAGATGTATCTTAGTGTACAACCCTATTAATAAGTAATGTAATTTAAAAAAAATACGTCTCCCCAAACAATGCTCTTTTTTCGGGTGCATTGTTGTCACAATATGTCGCATACATTCAACTTCCCTGCTAAAACAATTTTTCGACAATAAAGCGAATCTCCCTTCAGCTTTTTTAAGGCCCACTCAGCGTTTGGCTTCGGTTCTTGCACGAGCTTGCGTAGTAGTAGTCGAGTAACACAAATCCAATTTCTGCGAACGGCGACTAATGGAAAAGTCCCAGTTTTCATTAACACTAGCGAATACAGCAGCAAGATTTTTCGCTATACACGACCCTAGGCATACGGGTAGGTGGCTTGATGCCCAATAGATTGTAATGATCGTAAAATGAACGATGCGCGTGAAAAATATTTTTCAGTAGCTCTGCAAGCTAGTGCGAGCACGCTTTGCTAGCAACGAAAAAAAGGCCATAGTAAGGGTGCTCAATTAAGTGCTCATACAAGTGGATAAAAGTGATACAAGAAAGATAAGTTCTGCTTGACACACACGCCATTGAGAAATCTGAGTCAACGAACCCCATAACCTTCTACGCCAGCACCATAATCCGGACCAGCAACTGACAGAGTAACCAACAACCGAACATGTTCTGTTACACACCATACTAGCAACCCTCCATCATACACTAGAGGCTATTTCGTAGTCAAGCGCAATTGGCAGATGCTTGCCAGTCAATGTTATTGAGACAAAGGTTGCACTTAAGTGCACTTGTGCTACTTTGTGTCTCTTTGCCTCTGGCGATATCAAAAGATACGAGTGCCTTGCCACCTAAACGTTAGCGGATGTATCGAGGAGAATTTTACGAAAATTGCTTTGCTGTTCTGGCATTGAGATGGTTGTGCACACTACACACACTCTGACTGTGTTTCCATGAGAGCTAAGCACGGGGATTGCGACGAATAGAATTAGATGTGCCAGTTAGACAATGTATTGAAGGTTGATATTCTTAGGGTAACACGTTTGTGCAACATTATGAGGTTACATATTTGATTCGGGCATCGCTATCGAGCTAGGTATTTATGGCTAAACTTAGGATTCAAACTTGTCCTGTATGTTGTCCTATCTGCATGTTCTTCAAGTCCACATATATGTAGTTGGTTTTCAAGTTGATTTCATTTACAAAATATGCATAAATACAATCGAATGTGCATTTTGCATCCACTGCCTTGCACACTCCCAAAATGCTAAGCACTTGAATTGTTAGCAAAAGGAAAATTTTATTAAAGCAGATCAGAGAACGCAAAAAGAGTTATTGTGTTAAGACACCGATTTTGAAATTTCTAGTTGAAACTGTAGGTTTCTACACGTATCGCTGAATAATAAAACCTGAGCACACTCTCCATATTGACCTGTAATTCCATATTTAACAAAGTACAACGATGACCTCGTCAAAGGTGATTTCTTGTGCAGAATGTGAGATAAGATGTGTTTCAGAAAATTTCGGATTTGGGTGAAGCAACGAAAGCGCAATAGATACATCGTCTTTTGTAGGATTATATAATAAACAAATTAACAATCCAAGTAAATTGAACCCTTTTGGTTTTTGTTTAATCCGGCTAACTATGACTTCAACCTACTTTCACGCTTTAAAATACGAAAGACAACCTTACAGATGTATATCACTTTCGCATTTTGATTGTTGGCGTAGCTGTCGTGATCTCACCAATCATGATAGCAACTAGAGCTGAAACGAAATCAGGATAATGCGGCTTCTTTAAAGACTCCGCAAAAGGTTAGATACTACATATGTATGTATGGAAAGTAAATGATAAAGACGGATGCAAATCCTACGTCCTCCCAAACACACTTAATAAACCCATCATAGTTGAGGTCGTAAAACCAGATCACATAAAATCCGGTGACATATGTATACTATTTCCGACTGATAAGTACGTGAACTTAATACCCGACATCACAATTGGCATGAATGAAGCAAATATGCTCACGAATTTGACTTCCTCAGACGCCATTTCCATCCATTAACTGGAGCATCACAAACAGTACCATCAGTTCAATGACATTATGTGAGAATCCTATGAACATCCTGTCTGGGTTAACGGATAATGTTAATATGGTTTACACATCATATGTAATGAAATCCTGTATCTTGGTGTGACATACAAATTTGATTTGACGTGCTATTCCTAATTTCTCGGGATTTTAATGACCTGGTCGTATTTGTTGAATGCATGCATACGCGCGATTAATGTCAAAGACTTCTAATTTCAGACCGACAGTATCCATCAAATGACAAATGTTCTTTTTATGGCACATCTCTCATCTTTAGGACAAAGAGCTATTCACAGGTTTACATTCTAACACTTTATGGGGCAACTTTAATGGCATTTTGGGAAGTAACCAGTAGAGTTCCTCATCACTGGCGGAGGACTGCACTGTACTGGGATTGTGGGTTTATAGCTCGACAGCCAATGAAGAGAATATACTTAAACCACATATTGCCTTCATTTGAGGTCAAAGTAACAAAGATCCATAAACATAATCGGCCAATAATTCTCTTAAGGATTTGTTCAAGAATAGGCATTTTTTTTGCATCTCGCTTGTTGCTTTTTGTTTCAAAAGGTCGGCGTCACAGATCTGAAAATGTTGTGATTCTGTGCTGTATGGCTTTCTGCCTCTATATCTGAACTTAAATGTGAAATAAGACAGTAGAGAAAGTATAAATATCATCCGCGTTATAATAGGTATACATATATCTGTCTTGCTCCAAACAGCACTTGAATACTGTTACTCTAGTGTTACCGTAACCGTAAAAAAAAAACACAAACTCCGAAACAACCACAAGCCTCGGATATAATGGACCGTATTTATGTTGACGACCCTTGCAAAAAACGAAAAAAGGACAATGATCTTCGGCTTTGTACGTGGAATGTTAGGTCCCTAAACAGGCCACGTGCAGCCGAACAACTTGCGGACGCCCTAGACCGATATAAGGTGGACATAACCGCCATCCAGGAAATGCGATGAAATGGACCAGGTATAAAGCGGATATAAAACTGCGATATTTACTACGGCGACTGCTATAGGGCAACGATTGTTCGCATGCGGATTTGTTGTTCGAGGTGGACTCAGGCAAAAAGTCCTAAGCTTTCGGCATGTGAGCGAACGCCTCATAACAGTTCGTATCAAGGCTGAATTTTTGAAGATCAGCCTGATCTGCGTCCACGCCCCCACGGAAGACAAGGATGACTCCGCAAAGATGAGTTCTACGATCTCCTAGATAGAATGTTTGCCCAATGTCCCAGCTATGACATCATAATTGTACTAGGAGACTTCAATGCTAAGGTGGGTAAGGAATGCATCTTTGAACGAGTCATCGGCAAACATAGCCTACACGACACCACATCCGATAACGGGCACAGGCTGATTGATCTTGCTACTGGGCGAAATCTCCTTCTAGCCAGTACGCGCTTCCCGCATCTCGATATACACAAAGGCACCTGGCGGTCTTTTGATCAATCGACTGCCAACCAGATTGATCACTTCGCGATCGACGTCAGACAATCCTCCACTATTCTTGATGTTCGAACCTTCCGAGGGGCTAACATCGACTCGGACCACTATCTTGTGGTAGCCAAGATGCGCTTACGGAATTCATGAACGCAGCGGAGTAAAGTAAGAATAAAAAGTTATGACGTCGGAAACTACTATCGCCAGAAAACGCTCCTGCTTTTACCGATCGCGTCTCCCTTAAGCTCTCCAATACACCTGAATCCTCCACACTATCAATAGAACAGCAGTGGAGCCTTTGCAAACAAGCCCTGAAAAGCTCTGCATCCGAAGTTTTAGGTTTCAAGGCTCCACCACAAAGAAACACCTGGTTCGATGACGAGTGCAGGAGGATTCACACAGCGAAGCAGGATGCATATAAAGGCCTCGGTGTATAAAACAACAAGAGCAGCTCGTGAGTTCTACGAGTTAAAAAGAAGGGAGGAGCACAAGCTTCTTAGAAGAAAGAAGAAAGAGCACGAGAAGCGCGCGATTGAGGATTTGGAGAGGTGTTACTGCAGGCGTGACGTTCGAAAGTTTTATCAACAGATAAAGCGAACATGCCAAGGTTATAAAGCCAGAACGGAAGCCTGCAGGGACGAGAACGGACACCTAGTAATAGAATCACAGTCGATGCTGAGAATATGCAAAAACCACTTTTGCAGACTGTATAACGGCGATGTTAGTCAATTACCGCTGTCAGACAGAATGATCCATTTCTAATCGGCGAAGACCGCAGAGAATTCTGTCCCCCTGACCGCGACGAAGTTAAGATTGCCATATCGAAGCTCAGGTCGAATAAAGCTGCTGGCGCAGACGAACTGTCTGCTGAGCTCTTCAAGGCAGCTGGGAATGACCTAGTTAGGAGCATGCACCAGCTCATCTGTAAGATATGTATGTATGTTGACGTTACAGTCCATGAAGGACCAAAGCCGAGCTTCTCTCAATCACCCATGTTGTGTGTGATTTTATTTTCCCATAGGTGAAAGGGTCCTATAGTTTATTGCCCGTTCTGAACGGCGAGATTCGAGAAGCTTTTCTTGACAATTATACTACAGGGGGTTTTGTCAGTACCCCGCTGAGGAGAAGCACCGTGAAAAACACGTTCGATGACATGGCTGTTGTCGGGATTCGATCCCGTGTCATCGGCGTCAGAGGCCAACACACTACCTACTGCGCCACGGCGCTCTCATTCTCATATCTGTAAGATATGGTCAGAGAAAATCATGCCCGAGGAATGGAGTCTCAGCATCGTATGCCCGATCCACAAGAAAGTAAACCCTCTTATTGCGCCAACTGTAGAGGAATAAGTCTCATTAACATCGCCTACAAAATCTTCTCTGCTGTTTTGTGTGAACGCCTGAGGCCTTTTATAAATAAGCCGATAGGTCCTTATCCGTGCGGATTCAGGCCAGGGAAGTCCACCATCGACCAAATCTCCACATTACGGCAAATCCTGAAAAAAACCAATGAATTTCAAGTCGACACTCACCACCTATTTGTCGACTTCAAAGCCGCATACGACAGCGTAATTAGAGACGAGCTATACAACGCTATGTCTACCTTTGACATACCTGCTAAACTCATCAGACTTTGCAGTATGACTTAGGAGAATGCTCGCGGCTCCATCCGAATCGGTGAACACCTAACCGATAGTTTTGATGTCAAAAAAAGATTTAGGCGGGGCGATGCGCTGTCGTGTGATTTCTTCAATATCACATTGGAAATGATTGTGCAAAAATCACTGGCCAATACAAGAGGCACAATCTATTTCAAATCCTCGCAACTCCTTGTATACGCCGGCGATTTTGACATAATAGGTAGATCACAGCGAGATGTCCATGACGCGTTTGCGAGTATAGAGATGGAGGCGGCAAAAATTGGTTTGGCGGTAAACTAGGGCAAAACTAAATAAATGCTGTCATCAAAAAGGACACTCACCACCGATGTCTTGGCCAGAACGTTTGTATTGGCAATTATAAGTTCGAGATAATTAGGGACTTTGTCTACCTTGGCTGACCTGGAACAACGACATCAGTTCCGAAATCAAATGCAGAATCACTCTTGCCAATCGCTGTTTCTTTGGGCTCAGGAGGCAATTGAGTAATAGAGCCCTCTTCTAAACGACAAAGTTGACTCTATATAAGACCCTTATCATCCCGGTCCTATTGCATGACGCAGAAGCATGGACACTATCAAAAGCGGATGAGGAGGCCTTTGGTCGTTTCGAGAGAAATATTTTGCGCGTTATTTTCGGGCCTATAAACGCAGACGGGGGATGGAGGAAAAGATTCAACCACGAACTTTACGGGCTGTACAGCGACATGAGTCTAGTCTAAGATGGCTGGGCCATGTAGAGCGAATGGACACCACAGCTCCAGCCCGGAGAGTCTTCGGATCCAACCCCGAGGGACGAAGAAGCAGAGAACGGCCGCACTTAAGATGGCGCACACAGGTGGAAGGGGACCTCACTAGGAACTTCGAAGTTGTCTTTCCATCCAGGAAGGAATGGGCTGAAAGGAAAGTCATACCGAAGTACTCGATTTCCTTCTACTCGCATGACTCCAAGATGGGGACGGGTGTAGGTAGCGGAGTCTTCTCCAAAAATATATAAAAAATTAATATTAAAAATGTAATATCCCCTAAGGATATTACAATTTGGACAGCCAATCTGCGATAAAATCCCTGGCCGCGGTAACCTACAAATCAAAGACGTCCTTAACAGCCGCCTATCTCTAGACGAGCGGGCTGAACAGTCCAACATTAAAATACTATGGGTTCCCGGGCATAGGGATATTCCAGGAAACTGCGTGGCCGACGAGCTCGCGAAGTTAGGGTCAAGCTCACTCAGTCTTCCAACCTTCGGGTACCTAGAAACACCAATAAGTACGGTAAAGCACATGATAAAAGTTCGTACCGTAGAGGCGACCCACCTCCAATGGAATGAAAGTAATATCGGCTTAATCACTAAACAAAACTGGCTTAAGCTAAACCTAGGACGAACCAGGGACCTAGTGGCAACCAAAAGGGCAACCTTGACGAGAAGGAAGAGGAATCGATATATCACCTTCTCTGCTCAAGCCCTTCTTTTGCGAACCGCAGGAGGATCTACCTCGGCGCGCCCTTCTATGAAAATCTAAGTGAGCTACCAGACCTAAAAGTAGCTTAACTCCATCACTCCACCAGAGGCACAGGTTGATTCTCAGGATCAGGGTAATATGATCTATATGGTATCACAATAGGCCGACTTCGGCCTACGTGTAGTTTATGCTTACCACTTTTACCTAACCTAACCTATGATGGATACTCACGCACGCCTACTTAAGCGGTCCGTATGTTACTATATGCTGTCATCAAGAAACGACGCACAATATCGACATCTCGGACAAATCGTCAGAAGAGGTAGCAAGAACTTCCTGGTAGTCAGGGACTTCGTCTACCTCGGATCCCCATTAACTACCTCTTGCCAATCGCTTTTTTTTTTTTTTTTTGGCTCCAAAGGCGATTGAGTAATAGAGCCATCCCTCGAAAAACTGAGCTGGCTTTATGTAGTACCCTGATTATCCCAGGTCTGCTTTATGGTGCAGGGGTGAGAGAAAAGTTCTGCGACAGACATACATACACGAAACTTAAGAAAACCGGCCAAGTGCGAGTCGGACTCGCCCACAAAGGGTTCCGTACTATCTGTATATATAAATATGAAGGGGACTATGTATGTTACCTCATCAGTCATCACATTCAATCACATTTTTTGTATGATGACAGATCTTGGTTGAAGGCAAGTTATCGGCATATTACTTTGATAATCAAAAATCTTCATGATGAGATATACATAGTTGATCATCAAAGTGTCCATTGAATTAAAATCAATTATCTTACTTGACAGCAACGATGTGAAAAGGTGAATAACATTAATGGGAAATATGGGAAAAAGATTTGCAGCTAGGATTAATTCATCAAAGACACAAAAGAGATCAAAACTGGGAAGTTTGCTACTGGTTGTGGGATATTGTCGACTAACCTTAGTTCAGAATGTGACCAAGGGGATTTTTTGGATGAAAATCATGTCTGTTGTATGGGAGCCCCCTTTAAATATTAATTTTGTTCTGTTTTTAGTATTTGTCGTGGGAGCGGCAACAGAAATACATCATCTGTGAAAATTTCAACCGCCTAACTATCACAGTTCATGAGATACAGCCTGGTGACAGACGGACGGACGGACAGCGAAGTCTTAGTAATAGGGTTCCGTTTTACCTTTGGGTACGGAACCCTAAAAAGCATTCTACAAACAGTAATAATTCAAGCAACAAGTACCGTTATTCATACCTCAAATTTTTTAAATCAAGGAAAACTTCATTGTCCGAATATTTTTGTGAGTTACATTTTCCCACATTTGCGATTTAACTCCTTTGTATACTTTCTTAAATTATTATTTTCATCAATTTGTAATATTGTTGTATTCTCACTAGTACACAGAATATAATATAAAATACTTTTCCGCAATCATAATTAAGATCTACTAAATTATATCATACATAGTTTCTCATAGTGTTTGCCCGAATATTAAAGTGAGTGACTGTACGTGTACGTAGGTACATAAACAACGAGATGGCAGACAAACCAAAAAACTACTAAAACGAATTACTGCGTTGATAGAAGAAGACACGAAAATGAAATGACCAATTCCAACGGTCATCATACTTTCTCAGCCTCCGTCTCTCTCCCGTGCTGTTTTGAGTTCTATAGTAAGTTTTAAGCATTTCTATTTTCATTATACTTCGTCATCCCTAAGACCGTCATTTCATTCCTTAACCGACCATACAACAAAACTTTTTCCATTGGCTTTTCCCTTCCCCAGTTCTGTCGTGGCAGGGCATTTTTTCTTTCCAACACTGTGGTAAAATTTATTGTTATCCGCTGTACACAAGGCCATTAACACTGCCCTTAGTAGAGCGCAGCTTGATAATTTATTGCTGATGAAAGTCACTCTACCGTTGTGCGACGTTTTAAACGATATCCTTAGGTGCTTTAAGAAAAGAATACATAGCACATCCATTTTCCCTGTCGGAAAAGTGAACACAATTCAATTCATGAAAGAAACAATACTTGCATGGTCCGTTGTCCAATCTACAACCATCACGAAGATTTGCAAAGAAAACCATTCCACTTGAGTAATGAAATCAGTTTCGTAATTTCATTCAGTGGAGCATGATTTATGCGCAAATAAATTGGTAACATCAAAGACAGAACGCAGAACAGCAAGCAACAACGTCGAGTGATGACACAAATTGATTACGATAATAAAAAGCATGTAACCTGAATAGGGATCAACTATATATTAGATGGCACATTGGATCGATACCATTGTGGGGATTACGGAATAGTTTCGCATCGATGAACCCATAACGATTTATGGAATTGCGGATCATGTGACTCCAATGAATCGATTGAACCTGTTTAACTACCTGATTGGATGCCGCTGTCCTAAGAAAAGTATCGACATACACATGAATACATGAATCAGTATCGTGACTCGTACTCTTTACTGAATGGGAAAATAAAATATTGCTAGCGGTAGATAAAGGGGTTTTGTTAGGGGTTTGGTTTTTAAACTGGCAATACTGCTTCGGCAGATTGTCAATTTGACGGTTGATTTGTATTTTGTACACTTTGCCATTTTAGGATGAATATATTAATGCCAGAACAACACGTGAAAGTTGTGAAAATTTATTTTGAAAACTATGGTTCGGTTCGCTAATTTATTGTGCGCTACGTCCATTTTATGGTCGACATAATCGTCCATCTGAGCAAGTTATTCGAAACAAGATGAATCATTTTCGCACCACGTATAAGTTAACACATAGTGCCTAGCGAAAGCTGACGGTCATTCCCCGAGGTTACTTCGGATGCATCTGCAGTTCGGCCAGCGTTGAAACAACCTCAACAGAATTCGCTGGTGTAGTGTCTGCCCCGATTCAGATGATTGCACGCTTAACATACATTAGGTATAGTTTACTATGAAGATCGATTGTAAGAACTATTGTATTGAATATTCGGTAATCGACCGCTGAAGTATAAAGTTTTTTTTTTTTTTTTTTTTTTTTTTTTTAACAAAACCTCGTAATCAATTTTTAACTGGCGCCCGAGCAGGGGCCATTGATAAAAAATAAAAAAATTCTATACCAGTTCTATACCAGTGCCCTAAAGTAGTGCCGGGATGTGCCCGTTGAACCGCACCAGTGCCCTCAAGAAGTGCGAAAAATTAAAAAATTCCCGATTGTCCCAAAGAACTCCTAACTCTCAATGCAGTGATAGTGAAAATAACTGCGCAAAACAATTACCCTTAAGTAGTAGCGAATGAAATAACCAAAAAAAAAAAAAAACTCTCAAGTGTCTTGTGCCCAACAAGTGCGACGCAGGCCCGCAAGTAGACAGCGAACGGGACGGAGAGGCAGCAGTACTCCAGCCAACTCACCAAGGATTCAGAAATTAATTTTAATGTAAGATTAGAAATATAAGACTTATTTAAATATAACAAGTAACGACAAAGCGAAATAAACATTAACATTTTATTTCCGAGAAGTATAGATAATACATATGCCTTTTTTATAATCTAACATTTGTTGCCATTTACTTTTTAGAAATTATTTCGTACAAGATTGCGTTTTGAGTGGTCCATACGAAGAGTTAGACTCCCTTTTTCGAGCTTATTGGCTGGTATCAAGGTCAAAAACGAGGGGTGAATAGTTAAACGAACTGATTTCACAACTAGATTCGCGTTTTGTGTGGGATGTAGCGCCATCTTACTGAAACCACATAGCGATCAGGTTTAGCTCCCACGTATTGGCCAAAAACAAAAGTTCGAAATTATTTATTGATGATCCGGTCATATTTGAAAAACAATCGGGCAAATGATTCTGCGCCGCCGCACCAAATCATTTGCATTTTTTTGGTGCAGTGGCAGATCTTTTATTGTTCGAGGTTTATCCTCGAACCAAATACAGCAGTGTTGCCCATTAACATACCCATTCAACCAGAAATTATCTTCTTCGCTGATACTTTTACGATAAAAGAGCAAACTTTCCTCCAGCTTTTCTAAGATCCACTGAGTTCAGTTCTTGCATGAGCTGTATTTTGTAAGGTTTTAAAACAAGATCCTGTAACGGAGTAGAAGGAGAATGGACATGTCGGGCATTATCCTGGCATTCGACTACGAACAGCGAATAAGAGTGGATGTGCATATTTGTAGTAACGCGAAGAAGACTAGATAAAGTAGTTCAATTTATATTTATCGTGTTTTAATTCCTGAAAAAATCTTCCAAGCGACGAATGGGCTAATCACTGTCTTCGTTTATTTTGGCGGACATAGCAGCAAAACGAATATTGTCCTTTGCACGCACTCTAGGCAAATGGGTAGGTAATTGAATATATGTACTGTTGCATGAAATACGAGCGAAATTTGGTCAATATGGATTGGAAAATTAGTCGAAGTCCGCAAAAACATTTCTGACGGAGTACGAATTTTTATCATAAAATTCAATAATGTGTGCGCTAACTGAGCATGCTCAGTTTTGACACGAAACACGCGCGAGCTATTAAAAATATAACTGAAAAACCAAACAGTAACACAATCATCCATTAATTCTTTGGGTGGCGCACTTTCTACGAATAGCTCTAGAAATGTGGCCTTTTGTGAATACAGACGTACATATATCCATAAGTTGCTGCTGAGAATGTTTTAGATGCAATAAGCAATCTTTACCCTGCTAATCTCTATATAAATGTCTCCTCCCTTAGCCTGGAAATAGTGTTAGCCACTGAAAATTACATAAATTGAAATGTGATTTGAAATGATCAGTTCGAAATAATAAGCCCAATGGCAGAATTAGTAATTCTATTTCTGTTCTCTTGTCTTTTGTCTTAGTATCAAACTGCTCTTCTGAAATTTTCCAACGGTTGGATAAATTTTACCCTAATCAGCGGCATTATGAGATGTGCACAGGAAATAAGCACATCGGCCTCGAGGTGGCACAGGAAAGTGTTAAATCATCCCTTAGTCCTCGTCCATGCTTGACTAAATTTAATAAGCTTTCCTGTCGAAATCAGGAGTAAATCTACATATCAACGACATTTATTTATTTTCTCTCGGATACGCGAGATGTGTATTGAACGAAGTAATGATGATCGTAGACGACTGATGTCGATATTTTATAATTTGTAACATCAAGATGTGTCGAATTACTATTATGAATCAACCTTTTGCTTCATTTTTTTATAAATTTTTAATTGAACATCATTGTGAATTGTTCGTATTTTAAATAAATATTAATTAATTAAATAATCTTATTGTGAATTAAATTTTTATTTTTTTTTTGTGATGAAAGCTTCTGCTATCCGCTGGAGCACTCAGCTATTGTAATTGCTATTGTAAATATACCCTCCTGTAAACTTTTTTTGTAAAGCTTTTATGAAAGCTCATAGAGAGTATAAAAGCGCGTGTAAAACGAGCGCAAAACACCACTAGTCGTGATCCAGTCTGGGAGATCTTACTCTAAGGCCAAGTGATTTGACCAAGTGGCACTTTCGTCTGCTGAAGACACAGCACTGGCTTTTCCAGGGGCTTGTCGTAAGGTAAACGGAAGTACCGGCGTTTTTTTCCCTCGCTCATTTCTTTTCTTGCTACGTACTTTTTTTTTTCTCGTAAGAACAAATAAATAAAGAAACAGTATTTCTATGAATCAAAACGGTCGGCGCTACAATTTTTATTTTAAGTGAATTAAAGTTGTTAAACTCTGGATAAGAAACAGTATTCGATTTCTATTTATTGCAAGACTGATTGATTTAGGAACGTGCTGTAAAATATATGGAGGAGAGACGAATATAAGGGTAAAGACCAATGTACGACATATTCATTTTTATAAATAAATGCAAAAACAGTTTTCGGTAAAGGATCAATATACCATTTAAGGTACACAGTCATGGGTGATGTTATTCTTTTACAAGCTAATAAAGGTTAAAAATCCTCAACAAACCTGCATACATATCCCACGTAACCGCAAGTTGGGCCCAACTCATTGTTTATTCCACCCATCATGATCCGGCTCTGAGTTTATCCCAAAATGGACAATTATTTGTAATCCTCCTTGAACAGGTAGATTTGTCAAAATGAAACCATCAACTCGTTTATCCTTTCAATTTCGCAAGCTCCAAATGATCCCTTTCTATCCCTAACCATGTTCCCGTCCTTGCTCGTCGTTCTTTATAAAGTTTGCCGTGCAAATTAATTAAGGAATCTCCTGTTCGAGGTGTAGTAAACCACGATATAACAAATGCTCGGCACATGGGAAATGTTTTTCTTAATTAACCCTGTTCCCGGGAGCAATAAGGTTATATTAAAATGGCACGTTAATTGATCAAAATTGCAGCTGAAGCTGACGGCAATGGATAATGGAAGTTATAAATAATGATCAAGGTATACGATGTGAGAAATTTATATGCGCGTGTGTTGGCTTGTTGACGAGGGAATATCCTTGTCAATTCATGATAGACGAGAAAGGTACATACAGAAGAAAGTTGTAAATAACGTAAAGAGAGGGTAAGTCACTAACAAAAACAAGGTATTTTTGAAGTATAGGTTGACATTGGGCGCCGTGGCGCAGTGTTTAGTGTGTGGGCTCTGACGCACGATGAGCGAGTTCGGATCACGATAACACCAACGCCATCTAATGCTTATTTCGCGGCGTCCCTCCTCGGTGGAGTACTGGCAAAACCCTCCGTAGTATACTTGCCTTGAAAAAAGCTTCTCGACTCACGCCGTTCGGAATCGGCATCAAACTGTAGGTCCCTTTCACCTATGTCAAAAATAAACCACACACAACATGGGTGATTGAGAGAGCTTGGCTCTGGTGCTTCGTGGACTGTAACGCCACCAAAGAAAGAAGGTTGACATTTTACTGATAATAAAAAAGTCAGCCCGTCACTCGAAAAGGAGATGTCATCTATGCATAAGTGCAGACAATATACGAATTCCGAAAGGGGCATCCGTCACTCAACACAAACTGAGGTTAAATGGTAAGTTGAAATAGTCCGGTATATATGTATGTACATTAACATGTAGAGATAAAACAAAAAAAATTGTAATACGAGTATCCCTTGATGGCAAGGTACTTCTTGCAATTTCGAAGTGCAATAGTATTAAGCCGGCCGTCATTTTCTAACGTTGTGTGTTGAGTTAGTTTTATTTAACCCATTTATTCCAATGGTTGCGTTAACGCAACGTTGAAAAGACAATATTTTTTTAAACTAAAAAGGTAACATTTCTGATGCACTTTTTATTCTATGCATTAAGGATATCTGAACTATCATACAGTTTTTTTTTCATATGGGTAATGGCTCTTAAGGTTTTGATTATTTAAAACAATAAAATGACAAATGTCCATGAAAAACCCACATGCTTTCTAAATTCCCTAAAAATTACTGTTTCCAATATTTCATAGACAGAATGTGGTTTCGTATAAAATATATATACTACTTCTTCTTCTTGGATGGCGTTACAGCCCATGAAGGACCAGAGCCAAGCTTCTCTCAATCACCCATGCTGTGTGTGATGTATTTTTCACATAGGTGAAAGGGACCTACAGTTTAATGCCGATTCCGAACGGCGTGAGTCGAGAAGCTTTTTCACGGCAAGTATACTACGGGGGGTTTTGCCAGTACCTCGCCGAGGAGGAACACCGCGAAATAAATATTCGATGGCGTCAGTGTTATCGTGATCCGAACTCGCTCATCGTACGTCAGAGTCCAACACACTAACCACTGCGCCACGGCGTCCTCAATATATACTACTAATGATAGTAATACGAAAATCATATAAATATTTACTTGTACGTATGTACTTATCGGCTCGGCTTAGTAAAGTTGCGAAAAGGCAACATTGGGACAAACAGTGAAACTTTATTAGGCTTTGAGAAATGCTATTATCCTGCGAGAATTCCGCACTTTTCCCACACTTCCCACGCAACCGTAATTGCGTCGGCGAACCTATAAACTGTATCTAGGAAACTTCCGCCGGAAGTTGTTAAAGTGCATCTATGCAGTCTGTTTATATGTTTATGACTATCGACTATGTTTATATGTTTGAACATCGAATCATAAAATGAAACAAGCCATAAACACTTGCAGGCAATAGACCCTCATTCACATACTTTTGAATGCATGATCTTACATACATACATATATGGATAAGTAATGAGGATAAGAAAAAGTGTATAAAAGGACATGTAACATTTTGTTCCGTTTAGAATAACTTATCTCGGGCGACTTATTTGTTTATTTGTGGTGTTTTGTTACGGGTTAGTCAAGTGCAGAGTCGTTGTGGTAAACGGAAAGGTTGAAAAGGTTGACTTTCATCTGAATATACTTCATACTGTCTTGAAGTTTGCGAACATTATATAAAATGGTATGTACCATATTTATTTACGGATATAAATGGTATATTTTGATGTTGATAATTGTTTTAGAATAACGTGAAATATCGCGATGATTCCAAAAGGCCTTTGACTCTAAGAGAACTTGAAGCAATGGTTGAAGACATGGATTTGGATAAGGAAATAAACTTTTGTTACATTCTACCCGAAGTCGGTGATCTAACCGACGAAGAAGACATTGATGATGACATTATAGGTGCAACGGCAAATTTGCCTTCAGATTTAGCGGGAAGTTTCGAGATAATGGATTCTAATTATGAGGTTGATATGGAGGTTACTCATGCTTCATCAAGCAAATCATCAAGATTTGAAGATGTTACTTGGTGTAAAACACCGGTTGAGTATAATACTAATGTTATATCAAATGAGGAGGATAACATAAACAAAATCATTGAAGATGTACATGGAAGTTCCGTACTTGATTTATTTAGGCTAATGTTCGACGTACTCCAGGAGTAAGAACCGCCCTCAGTTTCACTTGGATCAAAGTGACCTGGACATTTTTCTTGGAATATTGATTCTAAGCGGATATCACACTCTTCCACAAGTAAAACTCTACTGGTCATCTGATGAAGATAATGGAGGTCCAATTGTAAAAAATGCCATGTTTCGCAACAGATTTTTTGAGATCAAACAAAACATGCGTGTGGCAGATAAGGATCAGTTGAACAAGGAAGATAAATTTGCAAAATTGTGTCCGTTGTTTGATCTAAACACCAATTTCTTAAAGCATGGTATTTTTCCCATCATTTGTCAATAGATGAACAAATGGTACCTTATTTTGGCCGTCATTCAGCGAAAATGTTCCCAAAAAGGAAAGCCGGTACGCTTTGGGTTCAAGCTGTGGTGCCTTACCTCAAGCGATGTGTACTTGTATCAGTTCGTACCGTATGGTGGAAAAAGTGTTATGAATGCCAAAAGGGAGTTTGGGCTAGGTGGGTAAGTTGTCATAGATCTTTTGAAAGTAAAAGAGAATAGAAACTTTCACAAGGTCTATTTTGATAACTTTTTTTACTAGCTATAGGCTAGTAGTTCATTTGAGAAAGGAAGGAGATTTTGCTACTGGAATGTCCCCGAAAATAGAATCCTGAAATGCCCAATGTATGTATGTATGTATGTTGGCGTTACAGTCCATGAAGAACCTGAGCCGAGCTTCTCTCAATCACCCATGTTGTGTGTGATTTCGTTTTCCCATAGGTGAAAGGGACCTACAGTTTATTGCCGGTTCCGAACGGCGAATTTCGAGAAGCTTTTCATGACAATTTTACTACAGGGGGTTTTGTCAGAACCCCGCTGAGGAGAAACACCGTGAAAAACACATTCGATGACATGGCTGTGTCGGGATTCGATCCCGTGTCATCGGCGTCAGAGGCCAACACACTACCCACTGCGCCAAGGTGCCCAATGTACCCGAACAAATCAATAGGCAAAAAGCAGCGTGGCACAATGGATTCCTGCTATGATCACGCAAATCAAGTAAGTGTAATACGTTGGAATGACAATTCCGTTGTTACAGTGGCAACCAACTGCGATTCTGCTCAGCCAGATATAATTATAAAACGATATAATCGTAAGGAAAGGAGAGATATCTCGATACCACAACCACATATGATTGCCATGTACAATAAATATATGGAGGGTGTTGACTTACACGACAACGTAGTAGCAAACTACCTTATAAATATTGGTGGTAAGAAATAGTGGTGGCCCTTATACATATAAACACAATAGACGCCGCAGCTGGACTGACGGTATGAATTAGTCCGGAGCCTCATAAGTGTCAACAAGTGCAAAACACAATCTGTTCGAGGACGCGGTTCAACTTCATCTCTGCCATGAACTTCAAGATTAGATAACGTTGGCCACGTGATTGAGAGGAACCCTGAAAATTGGAGAAGACGGTGCAGGGTTTGTAAAAGCACAACTGGATTGATGTGAAACAAACGCGCAATTCCCTTGCATTCTCGTTGCTTTAAGGCTTACCACACTTAATTTTTTTTCCGCACCTGATTATCTACCTTGTCGTGGTGTGGGGGCTTCTCACCAGAGGATAATCGCCCCGTCACTCCCTTCACACACCCCAATTCCCATCCCAATCCGTTTATCCCATCACACTCCCAACCTACCTATCCACTCCTTATCCCCTGGGCTGAACATAAGGTGTTAACCGTACCGTGCCGAGATGTTGACCAGGCTGAGAGCCCAGACCAAAAATAGCTCAGTCGCTAGCGGTGTATCCGGTGTATCTCTGCCCAGGTGGACATACATTTCTCCGCAACTCGTGGGACATGAATATAACGAACAAACAACAAACAAACAAAGAGTCCGGATCTCATAAAAACCGGAAGGGGATGATATCCCCTCTACATCAAAGGCGGTAAAGACTCCGATCGGAGAATCGTCAAACCGCTCTGATAGGAAAATCAACCCATCGACCAAGGCCTTTAAAGACCGCAAGGCGGCCTTGAGAATAATAAATCGATGGGGCCATAAAACCGACTTGTCAGAAAAAGACAAAGAGTCGGTAGCCTGGGCGACAGGTATCCTAGCCCAGGAGAAAGAACAGGCCAAGAGGCCTAGATCGTCCCCCGAGGAACCAAAGCGGGAGGCTAAGAAAGCTAGGCTGGGAACACTAGCCAAGCTATCAAAGCCCTTCGGTGAGGTTGCGAGGGAGTGCCTGACGGTCGCAATCATAGATGATAGTGACCCGGACGGCAAACTGACGACCGAAAAATGGAAGGATGTCGATCAAGCGCTATCGACAAACTTCCTAAAAGTCGCTAGAAAGAACCCTGGACCACCGCCCATCTGCGACGACGCTGGATGGTACCAAGGCAGGGTCAAACTGATAAGCTGTGCCAACGAAAGATGCGTTGATCTTCTGAAAGCCACAGTTGCCGAAATAGGGGAAATCTGGGAGGGAGCTAGGCTCAAGGTCATCACTAAGGACCAGATTCCTAGACGACCGCGAGCTAGATGCTGGCTCCCGCTTGCACCAGACAACCCCCTTGAAATAGTTGAGACAATCAACTATCGCCACCGTGGTGGAGGCAGATCGAATTAATAGCAACCACGACGCTGAAATTAATTCAGATTAACCTCCACCACTCCAAAGCAGCAACCGCAAATCTTCTTCTCAGGCTGGCCAAAGGAGAAGAAGACATAGCCTTAATCCAGGAACCGTGGGTGCATGAACATAAGGTTCGTGGATTAAGAAACCCAGCCTACAACATATTTACATCACAGAAAGTAGGTAAGCCCCGTACTTGTATACTGGCAAAGAAATCATTAAACGCTTACCTTCTTCCAAATTACAGCTGCCCCGACACCACAGTGATTGCAATCCAATCACCCGGGATCAAGCTATGGTTAGCGTCTACATACATGGCGCAGGAAAAGTCCATTCCATCGGACGAAATCAACAGACTGGTCAAGGACTCGTCGAATCATCAAGCTGGGCTCCTTATCGGTGCAGATGCGAATGCGCATCACACGATTTGGGGCAGCAGCGATACAAACGAAAGAGTAGAGCTTATTGAATTCATCCTAACCGCTAACCTTTTTATTTGCAACAAGGGTCATACACCCACATTTATTACGAAAAATCGCAGGGAGGTACTAGACCTAACTCTAGCATCCCCCTCTCTCATTGACTAAATAAGAGAATGGAAGGTTTCTGAAGAAAACTCCTTCTCAGATCATCGTTACCTGGTTTTCAACCTAGACTACACGGTCCCAACCCCAATTGACTCATCCTGTAACCCAAGAAGAATCGATTGGGAGCGTTATAGAGCCTTCATTGGCAACTCTGTAATAAGCAGGACCCTTGACACCCCGCGGACCACGTTAGATATTGACAATATGGTCGATACTCTAACAATCACATTGGGCAACGCAAGGGCCAACAGCTGCGCAATCCACAAATCAGGAAAAAAATCTTACCCTTCTTGGTGGAACGCAGATCTTAGCAAGCTCCGCAGAGCCTGTCGTAAGCTCTTCAATAAAGCAAGGAACACAAGTAACGACAGAGACTGGAGCCTATACAAAAATTCACTCAGGGTGTACAAACAAAACCTGAGGAAAGAACTAAGGCTGTCTTGGAAAATCTTCTGCAATAACATGGAGAAAATATCAGACGCCTATAGACTGAGGAAAATACTCTCGAAAGATCCACAATCTCCCAACTGCCTCATAGCAAATGGAGTTTGGACAACATCTGAGGAAGAAACTCAAAATCTTCTCCTCAACACGCACTTCCCTGGCTGCTCTGAACCACAAGACTCAGTGCACTCGCGAGGGACTCATATCTCCTCTGCGATAGGAGGGCAGTACGAACACATTATCTCCAGAGAGAAAATTATATGGGCATTAAAAAGCTTTAAGCCCTATAAATCGCCGGGTCCAGATGAAATTTACTCCATCGAACTAATACAAACTATGGAATGGACTATACCATGGCTAGAGATAATCTTTAAAGGATGCCTAGCTTGGAGTTACATTCCAGAATAGTGGAAGTGCGCAAAGGTAATTTTCATCCCCAAAGCCGGCAGGAATTCTCACACTTCCTCTAAGGATCTAAGGCCTATCTGTCTATCATCCTTCGCTCTAAAACTTTAGAAAGGCTGATAGACCTATACATACGGCACAGCTTGGATCCCTCCCTAATTTCTAAGGCACAGCACGCCTACTGTAAAGGTAGATCGGTGGAAACAGCTTTTCACACATTAGTGAGGAAAATAGAAAGGTCAATCCATCTCAAAGAATATACTCTAACAGCCTTCCTAGACATAGGGGCGCTTTTAACAACGTCACTCCGAAAGCAATAATAGAAGGGCTAGAAAAGCTAAAGGTGGAGAGGACTCTAATAGAACTGATCAACGAGTTGCTAATAACACGCAAGATTCACTCTAAGTGGGGAAGCCTAGTAACTACCAGAGTAGTTACCAAGGGAACCCCGCAAGGTGGGGTCCTCTCACCTCTTCTCTGGAATGTAGTTGTAAACGAACTACTAATCAAACTGGAGAAAGAAGGCCTGGACGTTGTTGCCTACGCCGATGACGTTGCCATCACAATCCCAGTAACGGGCTCAGGATTAACCCAAAGAAAACGGAGCTCGTGCTTTTTACCAAAAAGCACAAAATCCCGGAAAACTGCCCTATCACTCTGCTCGATACCAGGTTAGCCTACTCCCCTAGTGCCGAATTCCTTGGCATTATACTCGATAGGAAATTAACTTGGAAGAGCAACACAACTGAAAGAGCAAAAAAAGCAACAATAGCTCTCTACACATGTAAGAAAGCCCTAGGAAAAAAATGGGGATTCAACCCCAAGATTACCTTATGGCTCTACATCACGGTCGTTAGACCCATACTAATGAATGGAGTGATAGTCTGGTGGAATGCACTAGACAAGACAACTTACCACAAACAACTCGAGAAGGTGCAAAGGATGGCATGTATGTGCATTACCGGGGCCCTCACGTCTACACCAACGGCTGCGCTTAACATGATACTAGACCTTACACCACTCGATATTTTCGGCAAGCAAATTGCCACACACACGGCCATAAGACTAAATGCCAACTCGAAATGGGTGAGCTATGTCGTTGGCCACTCCTCCATCCTGCAAAACAGGATAACTATGACAGGAAACCTAGACCACACAGAACCCACCATAGTCTTGGAAAAAACTTTACGATGATTTATCCGGACAGGAAGAACTGGACCCGCCAAACTCAACCGCGCAGAAACTGTGTGGATTTCTACACTGACTGGTCTAAAACCAAAGACGGGGTGGGCAGTGGAGTTTTCTGCAAACAACTCAAGCTAAATAAAGCTCTAAAATTACCAGATCACTGCAGCGTGTTCCGGGCGGGACTGTTGGCAATAAAAGAGGCTTTGTCTTGGCTGAAGTGGAACGTAATATCCACCACGGATATTCGCATTCGCACAGACAGTCAAGCAGCCTTAAAGTCGCTGGAGTCCTATGTGTACACATCAAAATCTAGTCTCGACTGTCGCAGATCTCTTAACGAGATGGCAGAACAGTTCAACATACAACTTATCTGGGTACCAGGACACAGCGACATTACAGGTAATGAAAAAGCCGATACACTCGCTAAACTAGGAACGACGCTACAATCAATCATGGCTTGTGAGGGAGTACCCCTTACAACCATTAAACATAATCTGACCAATCTCGCCAGGGCCGAGACGAACCTGAGATGGACACAGGGACATACCTGCGTCATCACCAGGCAAATCTGACCTCGGCTGGACAGTCAACGCACAAGGAGTAAAATCTCCCTAAAAAGAACTGACATCTACAAAGTCATCGGTGTCATCACAGGACACTGCCTCATTGGCAGTCACGCACAAAAACTAGGAATAGTTCCAAATGATTTCTGCAGAAGCTGTCAGGACGAGGAGGAGGTTGAATCCATTCACCACCTTCTCTGCGCCTGTCCAGCTCTCTGCAATTTCAGGAAACGTTACCTAGGCTCTTACTTCCTTAACGATCTGACAGATGTTCAGAAAGTAGGGATACTTGATCTTCTTAACTTCTTAAGAAGCACAAAATGGTTCCACGAATAGGGGGGTAAAACCCCCTCGTAGCTGCACAACGGGCCTCCCTGGCCTATGTGCATTCTTCTCAACTCTGGGAAGGCTACGACCCTACCTACCTACCTACCTACACTTAATTTTTGACATGTACACTGTCGGACAAAATAAAGTCCAAAAACGTATAATTCATTTTTAAAATGATGTTAATTGGAAGATCTTTGGATGTATAACTCAAATTGTATGTTATGACATTATTTGCACATCTGCTTTCAGTTGTGCAAATTATTACCGTTAACTGCTTGTGTGTAACTGCCAACGGCTGTCCCGGGATTACATCAGTTCTAATTGCAACGCAACAAAATAAAGTGAACTTTTCATTTGGCAGATTCGCAACGTTTTCCATTTTTTCGTTAATTATTTGTATAGAAGTAGAATCATACAACTTAATTTTGGAACCTTATTTGTTGTTTTAAGTTTTATTTTTATGCCTAGATTTTGTAATGAAACCGTTAACGTCTGAAGTGAAGGAACTTGTGGTCAAAGACCGAGAAAGTGGGTTAACATTACGTGAAATAGCGGAAAAGTATTCACTATCAGTATCAGGAGTGAGAAAAATACATTTGAACTTTAAAACACGAGGATCAGTTCAAAGTTTTAACAGCAACTGCAACAGATGACTGGAAAATTAAAATCGAGGCCAGAAAAAATTCCTTGTCGTCTGCTAGAAACATAAAAGAAGACTTGCAGCTCAACATTACCACAAGAACAGTGCAAAGAAGGCTCCAAGACAGTGGTTTACAGAACTTTATTGCGAAGAAAAAGCCTATGCTTCGTCCAGCAAATATAAAAAAGCGATTAGCCTTCGCAAAAAAGTTTTGTCCAAGCCGCAAACATTTTGGAATAATGTAATTTGGTCCAATGAATGCAAATTCGAGTTAAAAAATTAAAAACTAGGAAGCGAGTGTGGTGCAAACCATCGGAAAGGCTTAGTCAAAGGTTGTGATACAGGTCGTGTGGGGTGCACTTCGTGTGTTAGAAATTCTCTCTTTTTCAAACAAAATGTCTTGCATTTGTGAATCAAAAGTAGAGCGCAATGCTCCGAAAATTCAGTGCATTCTATGCAGTTCAGTTTTCCATTTAAAATGTGTTAATCTTAAAATAAGTGATAAAGACTTTATGAAAAAAAAAGCAATATTGATTTCCGTTGCGAGGCATGCAAAAAATCAAGACGTGATTCTCTTCGTTTTTCACCACCACCGCTAATTAATAATCAACCCATACATATTCAATCTGTGTCGGACTCTCGTAAAGTAGTTACTGCAATAAAACAACAACAACTTCAACCGCCAAAAACTTGGATGAATCCATGCCCCGCCGCTTGAAAGCTTTGATAGATGCTAAGGGTGGTCATACTAAATATTAAAATTACGAATTTTATCAAATACTGGACCTTTTTACTATTTTTATTGTAGTGTACGCTCAATTTTGTGTCATGAAATTAGGTATTATTTTTGGGTTTTTTGTTCCAAAATTTGTGTAATGATAATTTTGTTTCGTTTTTTTTTTGTTTGTAACTTTAAAAAAAAATATTTATAATATGAAGTAAAAGAATAAAACAATATAAAAGTGAATTTTTGGATATTAAAAGAAATAAAATATGTTTGTTTTCGTGGTGTACGCTCAATTTTGAGAGCAACTGTATATCATTGACATTGTTGAGAGTTAAAATGGTTTTCTATAATACTTCTGCAAAAAACAGTCAGTTTCATAACGATGTTAGGCTATGAAATTCGTGTCCTGCCTGCTGAGTAGCGATATTTCTTCCAAAAATGTCGTTCAAATGATTTCGGTCGAATTTTACAATTTCTTTTTTACTGTGGTACAAGATATTGAACAGTCATTTAATTATAAATGATATGCTATACTATCACTATGTTTGTTGTCCAGTCAATACGTATACATACATATATATGTACATACGTATGAATACATACAAACATACGTATGTATATTGCATGAATAGTCGAGGCTTATCTTTCAAAGTCATAACTTATGTGGATATGTAAACATAGATACATATGTACATATGTACGTACACGTATCTTATCAATTTTAGGGGCTAATCATATTAGAGACATTCACATTCAATAAATAAATTAAAAATAAAAAAAATAGAAACGAGCGAGAAACCATCAATACATATGTACATACGTCACAAATGCAATAACTAAAACCTACTGCCAGTGATGAAGTTAAACTAAAACCTACTGCCAGTGATGAAGTCATGTATACATTTTTTTTTTAATATTTTTCTGTAGATTAGCACCATTATTCTGTCCTCATTCGCACAGTTATAGAAAAAGTAGTCATCTTATTCGTCGCCGCACTGTTTGCTTTCCTATACAAATCAGACTATACATTCAGCCTTTAAAAGTTTCGAAAAAAAAAAATAAAAAAAAAAACGATAGACGGTCGGTCGACTTCACAGAAATCGCATAGCCAGTTGACAAATCAATTTATCAGAAATTCTGACTCGTAAGAGAATTGATAAAATAAAAACTAAATAATCAGTTGTAAGCTAGAAGAAGTCGCACCTTCGATACACCAATATCCACTCACCACTACTGATAACGACCGATTGTTATGCCTAAACTGTACGATTCACTTTTAGTGTACGTCGAACCTTTGAAATCGCAGTATGTTATCCGTGTTCATAAACAATCGAATCGCGTATATTATCTCCAAAGCATGTTTGTGCCTTGGATTCGTTTTCGTCATACTGTTTACTCAAGTAGTTAGCGATGACGGTGCGTCTCGATGTTATTTGAAAGAATTCGGATATATTGGTTCGAGAATGGCTCACTGGCAACCAGTTGCCGTAGGTAAATACTCAACACCGACCAGACCGTGCCTGTTGCCAAATGGGTTACCAGTGCGCCGAAAGTGCATCTTAAAGAAAAAAAAAGATGAACCCTATCTGGACGGACCGGTGGGGAATCCATCGGATTGTATGACGAATATCACGCAGAAACTGATAACTGATTCTCTAGCGGACCTAAAGGAACAGCTATCTACGGCGACGCCCACGGAAGTGATTGAAATTGCGAAGAAACTTAAAAGCTCATTAAGAAAACGTGATTACAAGCTGATACCTACCGATGTGCTTATAGCTGCCAATATTATTGAGGAAGCAGTGGCGCGTATCAAGACCCACGAGCTTTGTATGGAACTATTGTGCGTAAACGCTTGGTTCATGAAAGCTGATGCAGATATCTTGCAGGCGTCAACCATATTTAACTCAACAAACTCATTGCTGGCGAACTTTGAAACCTGCATTGACTCCACTTCCAAGGCAAAGAGTACAGTGCAAGTGGAAAATATACACGAAAAAATCGAATTTTTAAATATTAGTCACCTTGGCATTCGTGGTCATCTCTCCGCGGATTTGAGTGTAATCTACATAGATCCGGAAGTGGCGAATGTCTCGGGAATAGCTGCTTATCATAAACTTAACACTCGCTATAACCACAATATATATCGCGGGAAATTTGGTGATTTTTACTATCGTTTCATATTTGCCAACGAAACCTTCGACGATCTTCTAGATGAAGATGAGCTTCAATTGGCCTCTTTTGTACCCCTCGAATTGTGGACAAATATAACAGCAAATCTTCAGTCGCAACCTGTTCTCGTGTTTAAGATCTATTCCAATGACGCACTGTTTAAGGAAAGTCGTCTAAATACAACGCGAAAAGCATACAGCAAAGTTATTTCATTAACCATTCCTGGCGTAACTGGATCCTTTGCAGGTCGTATTCTATTGGTCTTTCGAAACCAGTTCACAGGGAAAGCAAAAGATCATCCTCAAACCGGCTGTGGTTATTGGAACTACGATACTTGGATGAGTGATGGCATTGAACTGATCCAAGATAATTCAGCCAAAAACAAACTAATCGCTTGTGGATCGCATCATATGACGCAATACGCTTACTTGATCGGCGGTGACTACCGCAACAATGACTTTTCCGATGACGTTCTCATATCGAAGGTCCACTTACGTACCCTTAATATTATAACCCTCGTTGGAAATGTTCTTTCGATAATTGGTCTCCTCGGCATATATATCACATTTATGATTTTTAAGTCTTGGCGATCGCGACCATCGTCTCAGGTGCTCATACACCTCTCCACGGCAATTCTGCTCCAAATGATTTTGTTCTGCTTTGTAAATACCCATCAAACAACAATGGATTTGGTCGCCAACAAGAAAGACATCACTTGCATAGCACTCGGAGCACTCCTGCAATATTCTATTCTCGTTCAGTTTACTTGGATGCTTATCATCGCCTTCTTTCAGTTCCAGAGATACGTCCAAGTCTTCGGTACACGGCCCAATTATTTCATTTTGAAATCCGCTATTATAGCTTGGGGACTTCCGACTATACCACCAGCCATTCTTATTGCCATCGACAGTAACTCGTACATTCCAGACCATGAAAAGAACGGCTCCGCGTTATGTTATCCAACAGGGGCTGGTTTACATTTTGGTGTAATGCTTCCAGTAGCTCTCATAATTATGGCAAATTTTGTGATATTCGTAATGGTTCTCTGGAGCATACGCCACACAATTGAGGTGACATCAAGGCGCACCGAAAGAAGGGAAATCTTCCAGCAAATCAGATTGATGGTAATGTTGTTCTTTTTGTTTGGCTTCTCTTGGATATTTGGTTTACTGGCCGCTATGGATGCTGGTCTCGCATTTTCGTACTTGTTTTGCATTACAGCCACTTTGCAAGGTTTTATGTTATTCATCTATTTCGTTATCATGGATCCGACAACGCGTAAACTGTGGTATCAGCTCTATTGGAATCCTGAGACTAAAAGAAGAGAAACAGAAATTTCAAAACTTGGCTCGACTTCGTGAAAGTGATAGGTCACAGTTCGCTGAATCGAATCTGACTATAACACATCTAAAAGTTAATAAGTGTATCTAATGTTAAGATATTAAGTAAATATATCCCTAAGTTTTTTTAGGCAAAGACTCTTACTTTTGAGGTTTGCTATGGAGGATGCAATATTATTCCCTATCTAACCGGCGACTATATACAAATATGCAGAAATGTATACCCAGATATAGATGAATCGAACTCTTTCAGGGATTTAAGAGTTACTCGTCAGTTTGAGTGAATTCACTTCAATTGCACTATGAGATATGGAAGCAGCTTTTAGTAAGAATATGCACGTTTTAACCAACTCGTATCCCAATTTCTTGAAAAAGCCATTTTGAACTTTACCAAAGTACGAGTATTTACATATGCCCTTTATCCATTACATAGTTGCAATTCACCTTTCGTAGATGAAAAATGGTTACCTTGTCTTCGTTACCATGAACTGCTTTGTTCCTTAACTAAGTCACGTAAACGTGTAATTTTATCTTTCCTGGGCTTCCACTCTTTTTTTTATTCCAGCATCCACGATAGAATGTAACTGAAGGTGCAAACCATGCGTAAGTAGTTCATTCAAGCTATCCGCGCGTTGCGAAGAACGTGATTCATCCTCGATATCGCACAACTTGTGTGCATATAATGTCAAACTAACAATCTTATCATATACATTATGTGAGCAGGAGTAGTGCACGCGGCAAGATTTATGTGTGCACACCTTGTGTTCATTCATCTGGTAGGATGCGAATGATGTTAATATTATAGTTTCTAAGCTAAGCTTCTAAAATAAGAAAAATGTACATAGTCATTGAAATTATGAAATCCTAACGATGTATAAATAAAAACATTTTTTTGATGCTCAGTTCAGTTCATACCCATGGAGACTGAGTAAACGGATTTGAAGGGAACCTGTATTGATATCGTGTCTAGACATCTCCCTATTTAAAACTAACCATGTCGTGTAATTTCCAGTATAAGGCGACTCCCATTCGATGTGTATGAAAATATGTCAAAACAAAACAAGGTGTGGCAATTGGGAGGCAGGGCCCCCACCCAACTGTTCGACTTACAACTCAAGGGGTATTTCTCGATTTTAACAAACAACCTTATTCGCTTTGGTCTCGAAACAGAATGAGCTTACAAAACTATCTTAAATATAATCTCACTCCTATGCCGGCGTCCGCCGGGCAGCCTGTGTGTGCAAGGGCAGAGGTGTCAGCTTTTCTCTCGTATGCTCGTGGGAACGCATGCATCTAGCAAATGTAATGTGTCTAGTGGCATTTACGAACGGTTGGGGAGTTCAAGGTGACATCTCCCCTTTCCTCTCGTCGGGGAAAGCGTGGTGTTAACTAAGCCAACAATAGTTCCCCATTTAATTCTACACAATGTTTCCAACGTTGTTCCCACGATTCGGAGCACCCCTGATAATCCTCCAAAGTTACATACCTTGCTCAGTACCATGACTTAACCCTCTTTGATATTCTTTGCACCATCATGACGAGTTCCATTGAGGTGAGGCTTTATCTTGGGGCATAAAAAAAGTTGTAGGCACAGTATCGAGGCTATAGGGTGGATGCGATAATGTTGGCATGTTCTTTTTCGCCAAAACTCCTGCATAGTCAACAAGGAATGGGCCGGCGCATTGCCGTGGTGCAAGATCCAGCCCTTTTTGGCGTGTTCGGGGCGCACGCGAATATACGTGCTCGCAACTCCTTCAGGACACCAAACATATGTAGATCTATTCAGGCATTGCCTTGTCGGTAGGTGACGGGAGCTCCTTCACGTGGATCGTTTTCTACAGATTCACGACTCTTCTTGTCTTCTTGGACCGATTTCCCCATTCAGACACAAGGATTTTCGAAATAAACTCATGCACTACCCGCAATTTTCGGAGGATTTTCTAGCATTTTTTACTAGATTTCACTAAAAATGTAATCACAACATGTTACTTGTAATGTGAGTCACTCATTTTTACGAAGAAAGAAAGGGCTCATTGCTAAGTCCTGAGTTATGACTAAATTCCTGAAAATTAAAATTTTTTGTTTTTTGGTGGCGTTGAGAAGAGCCAAGCTTCTCTCAATTAGCCATGTTGTGTGTGATTTCACCTATTCTTCTTTGGTGGCGTTACAGCACATGAAGGACCAGAGCCAAGCTTCTCTCAATAACCCATGTTGTGTGTGATTTATTTTTCACACGGGTGAAAGGGACCTACAGTTTAATGCCGATTCCGAACGGCGAGAATCGAGAAGCTTTTTCATGGCAAGTGGGTGAAGAAATGAATAACAATAATTATGGGAAAAAGGCTTGCAGCTAGGATTAATATATCAAGGACACAATTGAATTTGTTGCAACATTTGATATCTTAACCTATCAGGATGGAAAAGGAGGGGAATAGCAATTGTACGAAAGGGTTTGCAGCAAGGATTAACTTAGCAGTGACACAATAGGGATCATCAAAGTTTCTTATTCTTCTTAGCAGGCGCTACAGTTCGGGGGCCTATTAGGGATCTATTTTTCAATTTTGCAAGCATATGAATATTTTGAAGCTCCTTTTACAATTGCGGATTCAGTTTATGGATCTACATTTTTTATAGCACCAGGATTTCATGGATTACATGCATTAATTGGGCCTCAATCAACATGCCCCTCCATCTAGCACGATCTTTTGCTAGCCTTTTCCATTGCCGCACACCCAGCTGGCTGAGGTCCCCTTCCACCTATGTGCGCCATCTTAAGTGCGGCCGTCCTCTGCTTCTTCGTCCCTCGGGATTGGATTCAAAGACTCTCCGGGCTGGAGCTGTGGTGTCCATTCGCTCTACATGGCCCATCCATCTTCGGCTTTGAACCCGTAGACGCCTGACTAGGCTCATGTCGCTGTACAGCCCGTAATGTTCGTGATTGAATCTTTTCCTCCACCCCCCGTCTGCGTTTGTAGGCCTGAAAGTCACGCGCAAAATCTTTCTCTCGAACCGACCAAGGGCCTCCTCATCCGCTTTTGATAGTGTCCATGCTTCTGCGCCATACAACAGGACCGGGATGATAAGGGTCTTATATAGAGTCAACTTTGTCGTTCGGGAGAGGGCTCTATTACTGAATTGCCTCCTGGTCCCAAAGAAACAGCCATTAGCAAGAGTGATTCTGCGTTTGATTTCGGAACTGATGCCGTTGTTCGAGGTCACTGCGGAGCCAAGGTAGACGAAGTCCTTAACTACCTCGAACTTATAACAGCCAATACGAACTACCTGGCCTGTTTAGGGACCTAACATTCCACGTACAAAGCCGAAGTTCATTTTCCTTTTTTCGTTTTTTCAAGGGTCGTTTGTTTTTTGGCGCAGGAGGCTCGCCAAAGGCTCATTAAAGCTTTAAGGGTATTTATTATTGGTTGTTCGTAATTATAGAAAAAGTGTTGCAGCTAGGTTTAATACAAAGACACAAAAGGGATCAAAGCTGGGAAGTTTACTACTGCTTGTGGGATATTGTCGACTAACCTGAGGTCAGTATGTGACCAAGGGGATTCTTTGGATGAAAATCATGTCTGTTGTATGGGAGCCCCCTTAAATACTTATTTTATTCTGTTTTTAGTATTTGTTATAGCGGCAACAGAAATACGTCATCTGTGAAAATTTCAACTGTCGAACTATCGCGATTCATGAGATACAGCCTGGTGACAGACGGACAAGACAAAGTTGTTCTGATAGTCTCTGACTTCTGGTTGATTTTGTTGATTTTAAGCCTATCTTGATAACATTCTCAGTAGCTATCATATTCTTCTTCTTCTTTGGTGGCGTTACAGCCCATAAAGGACCAGAGCCAAGCTTCTCTCAATCACCCATGTTGTGTGTGATTTATTTTTCACACAGGTGAAAGGGTGCAGGCGATCAATTGGAGCAAACCTTTAACTGCTATAAAGCAGATATAACCGCACTCCAAGAAGTGCGATGGGATGGACCAGGCAAAAGACGGATGAAAAACTGCGACATCTACTACGGGGACTGCTACAAGGACAACAAACAGCGCCTATTCGGGTGCGGATTTGTTATTCGAGGAAGATTCCGACAAAAAGTCTTAAGCTTCCGAGATGTAAGCGAACGCCTCATAACAATCCGCATCAAGGCTAAATCTGGAAACATTAGCTTAATATGCGCTCACGCCCCAACGGAAGAAAAGGGCGATCGACTCAAAGAAGAATTCTACGATCTCCTAGACAGTACATATGCCCAACGCCCCAGCTACGACACAAAAATAGTCCAAGGAGGTTTTAATGGGCAACTGGGCAAAGAGGACATATTTGAGTCGATCATAGGGAAGCATAGCCTCCATAACACCACATCCGACAACGGACTTAGGCTAATCGACTTCCTAGCGGGGCGTAACCTCCTTGCAGCAAGCACGCGACATCTCAACATCCACAAGGGTACCTTGCGGTCTTTTGATCAATTGACCACTAACCAGATTGATCACATTGCGATCGACGCCAGAATCTTTGCCGATCGTGTCTCCTCCAAATTCTCTCAAAATCCGCCCACAGCAGCACAAACAACAGAGCAGAAATGGGCGCATTGCCAGAGCGCCGTCAGAGACGCTGCCTCAGAGGTGCTGGGTTTCAAACCGCCACCACCTAGAAACCCCTGGTTCGATGAACAATGCGAACAAGCTCATGCAGCAAAACAAAAGGCACATAAAGCCATGCTGCAAAGACGGACGAGAGCTGCTCGCGAAATCTATGGGCAGAAGAGAAGAGAGGAACACATGCTTTTCAGAAGAAAGAAGAGAGAGAGCACGGAAAGCGTGAGATCGAAGAGATGAAGAGATGCTTCCGCAGGAATGACGCCCGTAAGTTTTACAATAAGGTAAAACGAACATGCCATGGCTATAAAGCCAGAGCGGCGGCCTGCAGGGATGAAAATGGAGAACTGGTAGTAGAGTCGCAGTCGATGCTGAGGATTTGGAAAGACCACTTCTGCAGACTGCATAACGGCGATGATAGGCAAAATACCGCTGTCAGGCAAAACGGGCCATTCGTAATGGACGACGATGTAACAGAATTCAGTCTACCCGACCTAGACGAAGTCAAAATAGCGATATAAAGACTTAAGTCTAATAAAGCCGCGGGCGGAGACGGCCTGTCTGCTGAGCTTCTTAAGGCGGCAGGAGATGAGCTGGTAAGGTGCACGCACCATCTCATTTGCAAGGTATGGTCGGAGGAAAGTATGCCCGACGAATGGAATCTCAGCATAGTTTGTCCGGTCCATAAGAAAGGGAACCCTATAACTGCGCGAACTATAGGGGAATAAGTCTCCTTAACATCGCATATATCGCATCGCATATCTCTGCCGTATTGTGTGACCGCCTGAAACCGTTTGCGGATAACCTTATCAGCTCTTATCAGTGTGGTTTCAGGCCAGGTAAATCCACAATAGACCAAATATTTACGCTACGGCAGATCTTGGAGAAGACCCAGGAATACCAAATCGGCACTCACCACCTCTTCGTCGTTATCAAGGCTGCATATGAAAGCGTGTATAGAGATGAGCTATACAAAGCCATGTCTAGTTTTAACATCCCTACCAAACTCGTCCGACTGTGCAGGATGACAATGGAGAATTCTCGCTGCTCCATTAAGGTCGGTAATGAGCAAACCGAGACCTTTGATGTTAAAAAAGGATTTAGGCAAGTTGACGCGCTGTCATGCAACTTTTCAAAATCGTGCTTTAAAAGATCGTGCAAGAGTCACTGGCCAACACTAGAGATACGATTTATTTCAAGTCTACGCAATTGCTTGCGTACGCCGACGACATTGACGTGATTGGACGGACACAGCGAGACGTCAATGAGGCCTTTGTAAGCATTGAGGTAGAAGCGGCTAAGATGGGTCTCAAGGTTAATGAGGGTAAAACCAAATATCTGTTTTCATCTAAAAGAGATGGACAACACCGACGTAGTGGCCAGAACCATGGGCGGATTTAACTTTGAAGTGGTCAATGAATTCTTCGACCTTGGCTCACTGATGACCAGCGACAACAACACCAGCGCTGAGATAAAACGCAGAATCACTCTTGCCAACCGCTGTTTCCTTGGGCTCAAGAGGCAATTGAGAAGTAGAGCCCTCTCTCGGAAAACGAAGGTGACACTATATAAGACCTTAATCATCCCAGTCCTCCTTTACGGCGCAGAGGCTTGAACCTTAACAAAAGCGGATGAAGATGCCCTTAGTCGTTTCGAAAGGAAAATTCTGCGCACTATCTACGGTCCCGTTTGTTTAAACGGTGTGTGGAGGAGAAGATATAATGAAGAACTGTACGGGTTGTACAGCGACATCGGCCTGGTACGACGTCTACGAATACAGCGTCTAAGGTGGCTAGGCCATGTAGAGCGCATGGAAAACACAGCTCCGACCCGAAGAGTCTTCGAATCCACCCCGGAGGGAAGGCGCGGCAGAGGACGGCCGCATCAACGGTGGCGCACGCAGGTGGAAGGGGACCTTAACCAACTGGGCGTGCGGCGCTGGAAGCAACTGGCCAAAGATCGTGCCAGCTGGAGACGCTTGTTGGTTGAGGCCCAGGTTCACCACGGACTGTAGCGCCACCTACATAAGTAAGTAGTAGAAAGGGACGTACAGTTTAATGCCGATTTCGAACGGCGTGAGTCGAGAAGCTTTGCCATGGCAAGTTTACTACGGAGGGTTTTGCCGAGGAGGAATCCGGGATCCGAACACGCTCATCGTGCGCCAGAGTCCAATACACTAACCACTGCGCCCTTAATTAGCTATAATATTGGTTGGATAAATCTACATAGCATATTCGTTCGCTCTACCAAAAAAAAAAAAAAAACATTGTTCATAAAACTTATTTACCATACCATATGCTTATCCAATACATAACATACGAGTATCTTTCATATGCAAACATACATACATATGTATGTACATATAAAAACAACGAAATTCATAACGTGTTTCCATCGAATGTGAAATGTGCGAGGAAAGCTAAGCTGAAAGCGGCAACGAAAACAAATTTCGGTTGAATAATAAAAACTATCCTTCAAAAAACAACAAACTTACGGTTAGATTCCTCACATACCTACGGTGATAGTTGATTTGGCATTCAACAAGCCTATCACCCTATGTCAATGGAATGTGGTATAAATCGCAACTTACTCCACCATCAGGCAAAAAATAGGAAACATATATGTATGTATGTATGTAAGAAAACCCAGTTAATGGGTAGCACTAGGCAAACCCACAACATGACAGCAGCCCCTAAATCGATTGCCCACTTTACAAAAAGGAAACATAAAATAAAACTGATAAATGTGATTCGACCTAAGGTTACATAGGTACATATGTATGTACTCGTATATACATATTTATATATAGAATAATGAAAGCAATAAAGCAAGCCTCTAAAGGTCATAATGGCCACAAATCCATGTTCTATACATACATATATACTGTGTATACATACCTTGATTCATGACAAACCACTTTATTTCACACGGCCTCATCCTAACTAATTCAGTGAGGTGGAAAAGCTTCTATACAGGATCAGCAGTAGGGGGTACAGCTGATTATGTAACAAAGCAAATGGAATGCCAGTCACTTCGTCTACATACTACTGCCAGCGGTGTCCTGATTGCTTTGAGTTTTGTTTGTGGTTCTGTTTTCAATTTTCTAGTTAATTTCCGTTGGCTGGTGTAGCTGGGAGGAAATACATATGTTTGTCAATTCGAGCATTTTTTTGCCGCTCAATGGCTTTTCTATTGTACAACAGATGGATTGAGCTGCGTGGGTTGAACTGTGGCCCTTTAACTTTGTTTTGCCTTTGTTTTCTAGAACAATACCAATAATGAGGATTTTTATTTTTTTTTTAATCGGCATTTAACATGATTGAGAGCACGAAAAGGTATCCCAGAAGATGAAACGACTGGACACGACCAACTATTCAGGGTTATACCTATTATGTACATACATATACATATGTATTTATACTTGCAGATGATTGGGCCGAAACCCTCATTTGTGGAATGCTTAGCATCCATTTACGAAGGGTCACAATTTGGAAAAGATGTGCACGTAAATCGGCATCCTAAACAGCGGCAGGAAAATTGGAAACTATTAGCCAAGCTGACAAAAATGGAGCTTACGAAAACTATTTAGGAAGCAGAACATTACAGAAAATTACTTTTAAGAATATCTATTAATTTTATTTTATTCATTTATTTACAGAATAAAACAATCCTCATCACCACGAAGGCCATTCATACATATGTAGGCTGTTTCTAACAGAAATTCGCTGCCGTGCAGCTCAAGATGGATCTAGATAGAATAAACCTAGCCTGACACAAACCAAACATCTAAATCTTTTCGAAATGGCGCCATCAAATAGCAGCAATGGTCGTCATGAATGCAAAAACCGTTAATGAGGACTAACCTATTGGAAAAGACGAAACAATTACTGGGCAGAACTATGGTGATAAATTTTAAATTTAAAGACCGTTGCCCTATTTGGCAAAGGAAACAATACTGTTTCACCCCGACAGTGCACGAGCCTGTTCATCTGCAGTACATAGTACACTTATGTCTTTCCCGCACTCCCCACTTCGACAGCCGAAAGTCTATTTCTAATTCTTTGGCACGTTCTGTAAACGGCTTGAGGGATTTTATTATGTAAGGCGTCGTTAGGTTCGTCTTGATTGTGCGATTGATATGTGGAATTGACATATACCGTAAGTATCCGTAAGATACGCTAAGAAGTCACTTATAGACTCACTACAATATAAAATAATATTTTTTTTTACAATGTCACTTCGCTTATAGGAAAAAGAGAGTTTTTTACAATCTCGTATACATATTTAGCTAAAGTTATGGAATGGCATCATCTTATAAAATTAAAAATAAACGAACTAAGCGATGGTAAACAATGTTAACAAAGGTAAAACAAAGTAGCATTGCAGGTAGATGTAAATTGATTCCTGTAAAATCTACGTGTCCTATGTAAACTTAAACTAAATAAGTTCTCCAAATCTTCCGTAAAAATAAACTCAGAGGAGTCAAGCCATCATCTTTTCGTTCTATGATACTTGGCTTCTTGAGGACATCATATTGTTACGGAATTCCAAAGCTACATCAATGCTAATGTGTTGGGCACATTAGTGCCGGCAAAGCAGTGTTCCCTTAACATCCCGATTTTATGTAAATTTTTCTGACACTTCTGAATTTGTCGAGCTGCTGAGTGGACAGCGTGCAACAAATAAAAATCTTTTTCGTTGATCTCAATTGGTGGTTTTTCTTAAATTTAAATTAATTATTTCTGTCGAGCACGTAACAATTGATGCCAGATGTCAGAAGTCTCGATCAACTTCACAACCGAGTTTTAAACTAATTTGCACGTGACCATGTCTGCGTCCATAAGATTAGTTTTAGGGATATTGGACGCCCAGTCCAAACTTCTGACTGAACAAGCATCAAGAATTGAAAGTTTACAGCAGTCAGTCGGCGACGTAACATGTCGGATGGAAAAACTTGAGATAACTCAGCAGGAATTTCTTGATTCACGCCTAGAACAACTCGCTAACCTCTCTTCTCCTACAGGACCTGATGTCGACGTATATCCTCTAACCACCAATGCTTCCCTAGAAATTGGCCCAACTACGGCACCTGTCTTGCACTCTACACACGTCAGTACAAATCCCAAGTCTATTACCACCGCCCAAACACCTAGTACAAAGCCCCAGGAACCAGCTATTTTGAGTACACCGTCGTTACCTCACGTGCCCGTCAAGCCACGAGAATTCGATGGAAAGACACCATGGCGCACTTTTTATCTACATACCTACATTTCGAGACCGTAGCCAGAGTCAATGGATGGACCAGAAACTTGAAAGCCCTCTATTTGGCTTCATACCTGCGAGGAACGGCGTTAGTCTATTTTGAAACGCTGCTCACAGAGGTCAGGGACGACTTCACCCGACGAACTCATCACGACGATTCGGTGATGAGTTCGAACAAGCGACATCACATTCGCAACTTCGAGGAAGAGTTCAAAAACCAAAGGAAACATTCAGCGAATCAGCGACGGATCTCCAACGTCCAGATTGCCCGGAGCACGCTAAGAATCGAACTGCATTGAGCCAGTTTGTAGACGGGATTTTTGATGTCGATATTCAACAACATGTGCGTGATTCGGCTCCCGAATCGTTGGAAATGGCATTGTCTGTGGTATCGGGAAACGGGGCTCCGGCAGTTTAAAGGAGCGTAAGCTGCCGCAAAGAAGCCCACCCAATGCTCCTACGGAAGTTAAACAAGCCAATGAGACGGATATCCTCAGAAAGATCTAGTTCATTCATCGGACTGGATACGGTTTCGTGAAATGGGATGATAGTGGTGACGTGGCGTATGTGCCACGCAGTGAATTACGACGAACCCCTAACCTACGACAGGAAGGTTTTGTCCGTGATCTTTGACATCGAGGCCGCTCGTTTGGGTCCTCGTGCTATTAACTTAATACCTCACCTTACGGGGTCAACGGAAAACTAACGACCCCTAACTCTAGAGAGGCAAGGTTAGGGCAGATTCGGCAGCCTCTCCATCAGAAATGTTATACACCCGCTCGACCAATAATCCTAGCAATTTGTTTTTACCAGTCAGTATCAACAATGTTTTTTGTCTAGGTATTCTTGATACAGGTGCCATCCGTACTATCATACATCCTCACCTTATCCGGCAGATGGCCACCAGCCCGGCGATATCAACCCGTATACGTAGCAGCAATCTCGGATGACTGTATCGTGGCTTTAGATGTGCCGCAAAAATGTCCTACCAAAATTTATCTCCAAAAAGGGACCTTACAACTGCATGATGAAATTATTCCGTTAAAAGGCTCTACCAGGCAGAACGAAGTCCATATTGCCCCACTTTCCGACAGTTGGCTGCACCTAGCAACTTCGGCTCCCGTAAACGAAATTCTGTATGTTAAGGTGTTGTTTCCAAACCAACGATCTTCGATGGCCGACTCTATCTGCCAAGTATCCACAAGAGAGATTTCCGTGCGGATCGCCAATACATCGGAGCAAGAGATCGTGTTTAAGGAAGACGACCTCATTATTCAGTTCGAGACTCAACCGAAGCTGTTCTGCTGCCTCCCAGTTGAAAATGCCGAAGATACAGAATTGTCAAACTACCTGCAGGAGATGATAAAGAAAACTGCACCCCACTTAACAGCAGAAGAAAAGACGAGCTTGACATCCCTGGTTTCTCGAAATATTAAACTCTTCTCAAAATCGCTAGGAAGGACTACGGTCAGCCGACACCAAATCGATACACTTAACGCGGCTCCGATTAAACAACCTCCCAGAAAATTACCCGTCAGTAGAAGAGAAGAAGCCTACCGAATTTTGGAGGACATGAAAGCGCAGAACATCATCCAGCGCTCCCGAAGTCCTTGGTGTTCGCCGGTGGTTCTCGTACAAACAAGGACGGGCCACTTTGCTTCTATATCGATTATAGACGACTTAACGAGGCAACAAAGAAAGATTCGTACCCTTTACCCCGAATCGATCTGACCCTGGAGGCACTTGGAGGATCATCCTGGTTTGCTACGTTGGACTTGCGCTCCGGATACTGGCAAGTTGAGATGGACCCACAAGATAAAGAAAAGACAGCGTTTTCTATTGGCACGGGCCTGTACGTATTCAATGTCATGCCCTTTGGGTTGATCAACTCCCGCCACCTTCCAGCGGCTGATGGATGTGGTACTGGAAGGACTTCCGCATGCGGTGTGCCTAGTATATTTGGATGACGTGGTTGTTCATGACAAAACATTCGGCGAACTACTACACCAACTACTACACCAAGCTAATCTTCGCCTGCATCCTGAAAAGTGTTGCCTGGGGAAACGAGAAGTCAGGTTCTTGGGACACATCGTGTCCGGCCCTGGCATTGCTGTTGATCCTGAGAAAGTATCTGCTGTGCAGGAGTGGACGACACCACGTAGTATAACAGAAGTTCAGTCCTTTTTAGGACCGTGTTAACCGAGAAACAATGCCATTTCGAATGGACTGTAGCATGTGAACAATCATTTGCCCAATTGAAACACAAGTTAGTCCACGCGCCAATTTTGGTACAACCGACGGAAGATGACAAATTTATTTTGGACCCTGATAAGAGTTACTTTGCTGTGGAGCAATCTTGTCGTAACTTCAGGACGGTGAAAGTCATCGAGTATTACAGCAAAACATTCACCAAGCCCGAAAGGAACTATTGTGTGACCACAAATGAGCTTTTGGCCGTTGTCAAGGGCACCAACCATTTTCAGCCATATCTCTTGGGGACACATTTTTTACTAAGGACAGATCATAGTTCGCTGCGGTGGCTTATCAATTTTCGGGAACCTGAGGGTCCGATGGCTCGTTGGCTGGAGCGTTTGCAGCAATTTGATTTCTCTGTCGAACCGAGCGGGAAGCAAACACCAAAATGCGGATGCCCTTTCCCGCCGTCCTTGCGAAGAGCTTCAGTGTCACCATTATTCCAGAGTAGCGAAGAAAGGATGAATACTGATTTGGGCTACAGTTGTCGTGGGTGATATGGCTGCACAACAGTTGGCCGATCGGGAGCTGTACATGGTCAGGGAGTGGGTGCAACGACGTCAACGACCAAAGCCTGAAGAAGTCCGCGGCCTAAGCCCCAATCTAAAAGCGTACTGGGCCATGTTCGACGTGTTGGAGTGCCGGGAGGGATCATTGCGCCGCCGCTTAAGCACAACCCGTGGTGAGACTTATCAAATAATAATCCCCGTTTCGTTGCAGGTCGATATAATGAAGGCAATGCATGACAGTCCAACAGGTGGCCACTTTGGTGTGCGTAAGACTCTGGCTAAACTCAAGCAGCGTTACTACTGGGTTGGATGTTCCAGAGACGTTGAGCGGTTCTGCACTGAATGCGCTACTTGCCAAAGATGAAGGAGTGCAAAATTTCGAGCACCTCTCCTCTCCACCACCCTTCGAGCGGATGGCGATAGACATTCTGGGGCCGTTGCCAATAACAGAACAGCGTAACCGATTCATTTCGGTGTTTTGTGACTTCTTCACAAAGTGGCCAGAGGCCATCCCTGTACCAAATCAGACGGCAGAGACTGTGGCGGAAGCTCTTATAGATCACGTTTTTTCTCGATTTGGAATCCCTCACCAACTTCATTCGGACCAAGGGAGAAATTTTGAGTCGGCAGTGTTCGCGAACGTGATGCAGAGATTTGGAGTCGACAAAACACGCATGCCTTGCATCCACAATCGGACGGTATGGTGGAGCGTTTTATTCGCGCACCTCTCAACTACCTCGCAAAGTACGTTGATAAAAACCAAAGGGACTGGGAGGTTCATCTACCTTTTCTTCTATTGGCCTATGGGACAGTAGTCCATGAAGCTACCAAAGAAACTCCGGCGTTTTTAGTCCAACCAGTCCAACCGATCAACCAATGTTTCAAACTACAACGAGGACCTAACCAAAAGACTTGATACCGTACACTCTTTTAACCAGGACCAGCTATTGCAATACAATCGAACGATGAAAGATCGCTATGTTATCAGTGCCAAGGCGCCGCCCTTTACTGAAGGGGACAAGGTTTGGCTGTATGCCCCTAAGAGGAAAGGATTTTGCCCGAAACTTCAGAACGATTGGCAGGGCCCGTACGATATATTGGAGCGACTGGGTGACGTACTCTACAGATTTACCAAAGCAGGAGGCAGGAGACCTTTAGTGGTACATCGAGATCGCTTTGCGTTGTGCAAATCTCAAAGGGACAGCCAGTTTTTTTTAGAAAGGGGGTGGTGTTACGGAATTCCAAAGCTACATCAATGCTAATGTGTTGGACACATTAGTGCCGGCAAGGCAGTGCTCCTTTAACATCCCGATCTTATATCATTTTTTCTGACACTTCTGATTTTGTCGAGCTGCTGAGTGGACAGCGTGCAACAAATAAAAGTCTTTTTCGTTGATCTCAATCGGTGGTTTTTCTTAAATTTAAATTAATTATTTCTGTCAAGCACGTAGCAATATTATCAGACCGCAGGGCGAAAATGATATACATATGTAAGTTGATAACATTGTAGTCATCTCAATTGAATGCACAGAAAACATCCTACACGAAAATCTGTGTATGAGAAAACTATTGTGGGGATGAAAGCTGCGTTTGGGGCGTTTGGTTCCGTCGGTCATCAAAGTCGTAGCCGCCGTTTTGTGGGATCCATATAGCATCACCTACATTGGATATTTGGAATTAGGAAATAACGAATCGATGAAAAAACGTTCCCATTTGGCGAACAAATGCGCTCTTTCACTATGACAGCGCACAAGCTTACTCATCAGCAAACGTCACAGCAAAACTGGTTGAATTCTACTAGGAATTGCCTTCTCATCCACCCTGATTTCCGAACGATCCGGTGATCAACATTTTTGATAACATATCCCAATAGCGATTTTTCTGTTGTTGTTGATGTTGTTTTTTATGTATTGAATGATTATTGGCATATTAACGTACACTTTGCTTTTCAAAATCTACATAAAGGGAAGTCAAGTGGTGTCGAATTTCATAAACTTGCAGTCTAATTCAAGAAACTTTTGCAATTCGCCGATATCCTTACGCAGTGTTGCAAGTTGCACCATTTTCTTGAATATAAAGATCAACTAAGTCGATTCCATCAAGCGTATCTCCGCTTCCGCTCTCACTTTCGAAAAAAATTGAGTCGGTTGATGAATTCGACCGACAAAGTACACCAAGCTTGTTCACCGTCGTCATATTCAGCGTGAAATATGCCTTATGGCTGAAAATAACTTTTGATGAAAAGTGGTCATCAATTGCACAAATCGAAAAACACACGGCGCGACACGCGAGTGATGACTCCTGTATGCATGTAAATTCAATTCCTTGTGTATAATTTGCAACAAACTTGTCGTTGACATATTCAATTCAAGTGATCGTCGGTTTCTGATTGTTTCATCTTTCACACTTTGTGTTATTGCTGCACACAAGCAGTATTTTCCGGTGTGTGAAAAATCTGCGGTCTCTCAGATTTTGGTGCACCTCCAAAAGTAAGGTTTCTCGAATGTATGTACGTATCAATGACCCATGGTTTTTTCAATTGGGCGGTTTTGTTTACAACGTGCGCGAAACGTGTATTTCAATTGTTTACCATAAAAAAAAAACTGTTAGAGTGTCTTTGTCAAATCGAAGTTTACTTTTCTGTGTCTTTTTACCTAACGCAGGCACATATTGTTCAGCCCTCTCTGTTTACTCGCCAAACATCGAGGAGACATGTATGTACGCTGGCGTTACAGTCCATGAAGGACCAGAGCCGAGCTTCTCTCAATAACCCATGTTGTGTGTGATTTAATTTTCCCATAGGTGAAAGGGACCTACAGTGTAGTTTATTGCCGGTTCCGAACGGCGAATTTCGAGAAGCCTTTCATGACAATTTTACTACAGGGGGTTTTGTCAGAGCCACGCTGAGGAGAAACACCGTGAAAACACGTTCGATGACATGGCTGTGTCGGGATTCGATCCCGTGTCATCGGCGTCAGAGGCCAACACACTACCCACTGCGCCACTGTGCTCTCGAGGAGACATGGAACCTCATATATATAAGAAACATGTACATAGTATGGTATACAAATCGACGCCAATCTAGTACAACAACTCAGGATCCACGTTCAGGCTATTGTCATTTTTATTCCTCCATTTGTTTCTTATAAGCGAGCTAACAGAGCAAAGAAGTTGATCGCGTTTAACATGGCAAACGCCAGCTTCGATCTCTATCCCTTCTAAATCCAAGTTGACACACAGCCTCCACGTGGCCTCTCCTGGATAGCTATCCTGGCACCCGCCAGGTAATGAACCAATGAGTGCAGCGATCCGACCCCCTGTTTCTGGGGAAAGATAACATCCCTATAAAGGAAAAAAACACTTGTTCCGAAACAACCACAAGCCTCGGATACGGACGGACACAAATCTGACGAGCCCTGGAAAACGGCTTAAGGACTTGGGAGTCTGCACCTGGAATGTGAGGTCCCTTAACAGACCGGGTGCAGGCGATCGATTGGAGCAAACCCTCAGTTGCTGTAAATGAGATATAACTGCACTCCAAGAAGTGCGATGAGATGGACCAGGCAAAAGACGGATGAAAAACTGCGACATCTACTACGGGAACTGCTAGAAGGCGAACAAACAGCGCTTATTCGGGTGCGGATTCGTTATTCGAGAAAGACTCCGGCTCTTAAGCTTTCGGGATGTAAGCGAACGCCTCATTACAATCCGCATCGAAGCTCAATTTAGAAACATTAGCTTGATATGCGCTCACGCCCCAACCGAAGAAAAGGACGATCGACTGAAAGAAGAATTCCCAGTTACAACACAAAAATAGTTCTAGGAGATTTTAATGCGAAACTGGGCAAAGAGGACATATTTGATTCAATCACGGGAAAATATGGCCTACACGACACCACGCCCGAAAACGGACATCGGCTACTCGACTTTCTGGTGGGGCGTAATCTACTTCTGGCTAGCACACGATTCCCGCATCTCAGTAATCACAAAGGAACGATAACCTGATCAGTCTACCACCAATCAGATGAATCACATTGCGATCGACGTTAGACACTCCTCCAGCATCCTAGATGTACGAACCTTCTCGACGTTAGACACTCCTCCAGCATCCTAGATGTACGAACCTTCCAAGGAGACAACTTCGACTCGGATCACTAACTAACTAAACTAAAGTTTGACGTCGGAAAGCTACAATCGCAGCAGAACGCTAGGACCTTTCCCGATCGAGTTTCCCTCAACGTTTCACGAACTCCAGTGACACCGGAGCAACCCACAGAACAACAGAGGGAGCGCTTCCAGCGTGCCATCAGAGACGCTACCTCTGAAGTGTTGGGTTTCAAGCCACGTTTTTAAGGAAGAAAAAAAGATAGCTTGAAAAGCGTGAGATCGAGGAGATGGAGAGATGCTATTACAGGAATAATGCTCGCAAGTTTTACGAACATGCCAGGGCTATAAAGCCAGAGCAGAAGCCTGTAGGGATGAAGACGGACAGCTAGTAGTAGAGTCACAGTCGATGCTGAGAATATGGAAAGAACACTTCTGTAGACTGTTTAACGGCGATGAAAGATCTAATACCGCTGTCAGGCAGAATAATCCATTCGCAACGGTCGAAGATGCAAGCGAATTTCGTCCACTCGACCAAAATTAAATTAAGCTAGTCATTTCAAAGCTCAAGAATAATAAAGCCGCGGGCGCAGACGGGCTGTATACCGAGCTATTTAAAGCGGCTGGAGCTCATCTGTAAAATGGAATCTCAGCATAATTTGCCCAGTCTACAAGAAAGGAAACCCCTATAACTGCGCCAACTACAGGGGAATAAGTCTCCTTAACATTGCATACAAGATCTTCTCTGCCGTACTGTGTAAACGCCTGAAACCCTTTGTTGAAGCAGAAGCGGCTAAAATGAGTCTTTCGGTTAACGAGTGTAAAACGAAATATGTATACATATGCTGTCAACCAAAAAAAGACGCGCAACAACGACGTCTCGGCCAGAACGTCACAATTGGCAGCAACAGATTCGAAGTGGTCAAGGATTTCATCTACCTTGACTCACTAGTGACCAGCGAAAACGGCACCAGCGCAGAGAACAATAGCAGAATTACTCTTGCCAACCGCTGCTTCTTTGGGCTCAAGAGGCAATTGAAAAGTAGAGCCCTCTCTCGAAAGACCAAAGTTGCGCAGAAGCCTGGACTTTAACAAAAGCGGATGAAGAGGCCGTTCGTCGTTTCAAGAAGAAAATTCTACGTTCAATCTATGGCCCCGTTTGTATACGACCGAATCTAAGGCGGCGCACACAGGTGGAAGGGGACCTTAACCAACTGGGAGTACGTTGCTGGAAACAGCTGGCAAAGACCGTGCCAGCTGGAGAAGTTTTTTGTTTGAGGCCCAAACATGTTTGAATAAGAACTCTTCAACTTCTTCATTCGATATTCAAGGCCTTAACGGCTTTCTGATAAAGCTCATCCGAAGACCCGTCGCAAGGGCAATGAGTTTGGTCAATAGCTTGATCTCTCGGGGTTACTACTCCAATACTATGTATCAGTAGAGAGAGTGCGACAGTTTTGTCCACCAAAAGCATTCCTCTATTTGGATCAATGTTCGCTGATCCAGGACACATTGGTGTTATTTCTAATCTTCCACGTTGCCTGTAGTTCCGTGGAACGGCGACTACTTTACGAATCTGACGACGATAGAGCACGATGAGCCTCAGGTTTAGCAGAACGGTTTCATGCCGAGATAGGGAGAGGTTATCCGACAGCATCAATATTTTTAGGGACCGGAACGGCCTCCGTCAGTGGTATTTAATCATGCAGCAGACCCCCGATAGCGGACTTACTTAGCGTAAGGTAGAAAAGTTTCAGATCAGTAAAAAAGGAGAAGAAATTTAGCTCTATTTTTACGCTAAGTTCACTAGACCTAGAATTGACGGTATTAAGTCGTAAAAATGATGGCGGTTAATAAACCACTTTTGTGCTCGTTTTACAACATATTGAAATGTAACTCACGAAATATGTGGCTTGCAAAACATGTTAGGTCTGTGTTTTGTTGTAATAATATAAATGCAAAATTCAAAAAAAAAAAAAAAAAAAAACTCCAAAGCCTTCTTTAAAACAACAAAACGGGAAATCACTTGGCCCGACAATTCGTTGTTTAAAACCTATGTCGTCGCCCGAGTTGTGTGGGTCGTTGCTTCATCCTACTTAAACAGTGAATGCTCGAGACCTTATTCAACAACTTGTGGCACCAAAACAAAGTCGTATAGAAATCTATCTGTAATGTTTACCAATTAGGGTTATGTCGATTCTGTCTATGTAGATGCAAACGCCTTACCAAGCAGCCACTACAATGGCTCTTAATATCTTTTATGTGGATTCCCCGTGCCTTTTTACCACATCTGAAACCAGTCTGCATAAGACAGTGAAATGTGTAATTATTTGTGCGCCTGCTGCAGGACTAGGACGACGTTTTCACCGAGTATTGCGAGGAGCTTTAAGCTCCTGGAGCATCTGGCGAGTCAATATAATATTTTATCTCCCATTGACCAAAGCTAGCCGCGTATGGGCGATTGCTTCCTCCAGACAGCCCAATTTTTTACAGTATGTATAAGCCAAAATTAAGAGTTTCATCGTAACGAATAAACCCAAAGCAGATGAGACTGATACGACTGGTTTTTAGGCTGGTATAATTATTGGAGCACCGTGGCGCAGTGGGTAGCTTGTTGGCCTCTGACGCCGATGACACGGGATCGAATCCCGACACAGCCATGTCATCGAGCGTGTTTTTCACGGTGTTTCTTCTCAGCAGGGTTTTGACAAAACCCCCCCCTGTAGTAAAATTGTCATGAAAAGCTTCTCGAAATTCGCCGTTCGGAACCGGCAATAAAACTGTAGGTCCCTTTCACCTATGGGAAAATGAAATCACACACAACATGGGTGATTGAGAGAAGCTCGGCTCAGGTTCTTCATGGACTGTAACGCCAACATACATACATACATTTATTGGCCCATTGTGTTTGCAAATAAAATATTGTTGCCGTCAATGGAAAGCCCTATAAACAAATGACTAAAGATTTTTCTTTGAATTAGAGAGAATTGGAGTTTGCCGTTGACAGCCGTCGTGCGCGGACGTACACACATGTGATAGCCGCAAAAAAAAAAAAACAAAAAAACAAAAAACAAAAAAAGCGTGGAAAACAAAAAAAACAAATCAGAAAAACAAACCTGGTTGTGTTGTGCTGTGTGAACTAAAACAAAAACCGGCCAAGTGCGAGTCGGACTCGCGCACGAAGGGTTCCGTACTATTATGTATAAAAACGGCAAAAAAAGCATGTCTGTTGTATGGGAGCCCCATTTATACATATATTTATTATATTCTGTCAAAGTATTTGTTGTTAAAGCAGCAACAGAAATACATAATCAGTGACATTTTATTCTCACACCCTTAAATATGGGTGTTCCCCAAGGAGCAGTATTGGGCCAATCCTTTTTCTAATTTATGTTAATTCGTTTTTCTTACAACCTTTTAAAGGCAAAATAACTGCCTTTGCTGATGAAACATCTCTTTTCCACTCAAACACTAACTTAATTGATAGTTTTGCAGATGTTAATAATGACCTAGATATGTTAAGGAGATGGTTTAATTATCATAAACTAATAATTAGCAACAAAACGAAGTACATGATATTTAATATCAATGGTAGAGTTTTCAGAGACCTTCCCTTATATTATCATGCACCATTGTGTAATCGATTTGTTCTTGAAGATATAGTATTCAACAATCAAGAATGTTTGAAAATTGCTTCTTGATTGAACACGTGGACAGTTTTAAATATTTAGGTGTTATATTGGACCAACAACTTTGTTGGAAAGACCATTCAATATATTTGAAACAGTATCTAAATGGGGTTATAAGATAATTATTCCATCTCAGTATGCACTGCAATCTCTACCCGTTTTAAAATACTAAATGTATACTCGCACCGATATGGAACCAGCAAACCATGTCCATGTCCGGACCTGAATGCATACATACACATGTATGACATTCGTTCACGAAATGCGGTGCAGGCATTACATTCTTTCATTTCTTTTCTCCATTTCAGTTCAAGTGTGCTGTACAGTGTACACCAACTGTTCGAGCTTTATCGCCACATCTCCATACTTTTGGGTATCTTGAAAACTACGGGGTATAACTCATACCGTATGAGAAGCATGTTCGTTGCATTTATGTTTTTTTTTTTTCGTTTTGTACATATGTGATTGATGAATAAGGGTTGAATGGAACTATGGAACTCTTTTCGTTCAATTTGCGGAACGAGAGGACATGTGTCCGAGAGAGGACATAGTTCCGTGAACTATACATGTCCGGAACTACCCAACTCTACTTTGTAATGTACATATGTATGTATGTATACTTATACATAGCGTACAGATGTGTGGGTGTATGAACGTATGTGATGCGTATGCACGTATGTACGTATCGGTTCGTATGTGTGCAAGATCGCTTGCTCCTCTTGCTCACTTGCTCCTCTCCACCTGCAGCGACGTCGTGCGAAAGGGGTGCTAGGCCAGCTGCGAGGACTGGTCGTGAGCAATGGCGCCACGCGATTGCCCTCACGCCGACTTACCCGCAGCAAGAATCGCGAATTTGCTACGAGACTCGCGAAATATCCCACGCAAAAGAAAAAAAAACACCGTAATCGTTTCCAATTCAATATGTCACAAATTGAATTTCCTTAACCTAACTTAATCTAGGTGTACAATTATTCCTTAAAACTACCCTACACCGTATGTCAATAAAAAAAAAGTCGAAATAAATAAAAAAAAATATATGTAAAATAAAAAAAAAAAGGAATTCACTTTCCAAAAAAGTAAATAAACCGCAGCATGAGTATTCGAACAGTGGTACCGAAACTCCTCTGACCAACTACTTAGCCCGCATCACCAATCACGACACGCAAATTTGTAATTTCAATACCTTATACAACGAACGTGATATCCGCGACCAACGTAGGCAATAGGACACACGGTACGGCCGCGTAGATTTCTCTCCGAGTTCTTTGCCCACTCTCCCTCATGTGCTACTAGGAACACAAAAAAAAAAAAAAAAAATCCTGACCTACTACGGGCTGAACTCCACTCGTTCGCGTGTCAAGTGCTGATCGTACCCTCAGGCTATCCGCTTTCTCTGAGTTTGATTTCCCAAAATGGATGACTACGAGCCGTTCACAAATGGGAACTGACCGAAAGATGACAACGAAAACCTTTCGAAACAATTTATTATTGGTTGTTTGTAATTATGTATATGTATAATTAATTTTGTTCTGTTTTTAGTATTTGTCGTGGTAGCGGCAACAGTAATACATCATCTGTGAAAATTTCAACTGTCTAACTATCACGGTTCATGAGATACAGCCTGGTGACAGACGGACGGACGGACGGACGGACGGACGGACGGACAGCGAAGTCTTAGTAATAGGGTTCCGTTTTACCTTTGGGTACGGAACCCTAAAAACCAAAAGAAAAACAAATACAAAAAAAATTCAGTGCAGTGCAGTGCAGAATAACACGCGTTAATCGGGCAGTCCATCCACCTCCTTCCCTCTTCGGCGGGTGTTGGCACTCATTACGCCAGCTGAGTGAGTGCTAATACCACTAACACATAGCGGGTCGTGAGTGTTGATTCTTGTTGGTGAAGCGGAACTTACTACTGTAAGGGCATAACACCTATGGTAGTTCGTTTCTGCATTGCCAACGTCGGATCTTCACTTCACGGCTCTGCTTAGTTGGTGTTGCGTCCGTCAATGTTTTGCGTATTGTACTGATGGGGGAATTCAGTATTCATTCCTCTAAAATTCATGGATTAAGGAAAAATTTCTTTGCCACGTATGCCCATGTCTCTCTCCTCAAACCGACTGTTTTGGCACTTTGTTAAACACAGGTTGATGAAAAGTCTGATCCTTCGGATTTTAGTCTTCCTGGATATAGCTTAGTGCCATTATTGGTTTCTCACCGCGGTCTCGCCATCTATGTTCGTAGTGATATCGCTTACCAGCTGCTTCCGCAGTATAGCCAAACATCCACCTCGGAATTTCATTTCTTATGGCTAAAATTCACTCTTCGTAAGCACACAATTCACTGCTGTTTTCTTTACAGAAGCCCTAACCTTGACAGAAGTATCACGTTCGACGCGTTTGATGCACTGTCCGACTCCATCCAAAAAATTGTTTCCCGGTCTCCTCGCACTGAAATCGTTATTGCGGGCGATTTCAATGTTCACCATTCTCAGTGGCTTCGACATTCTGGACAGACAACACTTCGGGTGAAGGTATGTCGAAATTTTCGTTGAGTTGAACCAATTAACACAGCTTGTGAATGAGCCATCCCGTATCCCGGATATTGTCAGTCATACCGCCAATACCCTGGACTTGTTTCTTACCTCTCAACCTGATAAATACACCTTGGATGTATTATCTCCTCTAGGCTGGTCTGATCACTGTGTCATATCAGCTAAATTCCCATACTCACTCCACTCAGTTGAAGAAAAAGCTCCCAAAAGAATAATATGGGAATATAAGAAAGCTAATTGGTGCGGCCTTAACAACTTCTTTCGGAGCTTTAACTGGTCGTTGTGCTTCCTCGACAACGACGTGGACGCCGCGGCTGATATGATTACAAACATTATCAACACTGGCATAAGCAATTTTATCCCTAATAGGGTAAAAAGTCTAAAGCCGGTAGATAATGCGTGGTTTGACTGGAGCTGCAAAGAGGTTATCAGGTTGAGAGAGATAAGTTTTCGGAATTATAAGGCAAACACCACTGAGGAAAACCGAAAAAGATATATACAAGACAGAAATGACTGCAACTCCCACATACGACGAGCCAAATTTTTACATGACCAAAAACTGAGGCGTAAAATCCTACAATGTCCCAAGGGTAGCAGAAGTTTTTGGTCTTTCGTTAAAAACATCAAAAACTCCGTATCGTCGTCTATACCTACGCTCATTCACATTGGCATTCCAGCTGTCAAACCCTTAGACAAAGCTAATCTGCTTGCTGCCCACTTCGCAGCGAACTCGCAGCTCCCCAAATCATCTTTGTCACCGCCTGTTCTTGAGTACGTAAATTCCAGCATGGGACAAATTCACTTGAAGAACTTGACATACTCAAATCCGCTGGTCAAGATGGTATTTCCCCAATAATTCTGAAGAGGCGAAACCACTGCGTAAGCTTTTCCACCTTTCCTACTCTTCTGGGCTCTACCCGAGTAGGTGGAAAACAGCATTTGTCCAGCCCATTCCCAAAAAAGGCGAATCTTCTTCTCTCTCCAATTACCGACCCATTGCACTAACGTCCCTTCTTTCCAAGGTCATGGAAACACTGATAAATCGTCAGTTAATGAAATATCTCGAGTCGCAGAAACTCCTCAATGACCGGCAGTACGGTTTCCGCAGCAACAGATCCACTGGTGATTTGATGGCATATCTCACCGAGAAGTGGAATCATTCGCTCCACCAGGCGGGTGAGAGCAAAGTAGTTGCACTTGATATTTCGAAAGCATTTGACAGAGTCTGGCATGAAGCTCTTTTGTCGAAAATGCGTGCATTCGGGATCGACGACTCTCTTCTTCTATGGATTAGAAGCTACCTTTCGAATCGTTCAATTCAAGTTGTCTTGGATGGATTCAAGTCTGACACTCACTATGTAAATGCTGGGGTTCCCCAGGGCTCCGTTTTCTCTCCGACACTCTTTCTTATTTTTATAAATGATCTCTTGTCTGTTGCTTCTAAGACAGTACCCTCAGCTTCTCATATTCGTTCACCAGTTTACGACCCTGCACTTCGGTTGTAGATAATGAGCGGCAGCGTATGTTAAGCTCATTAAATTCCGATATCGACAGCATCATCCAATGGGGTAAAAACAGTAGAGTGGAATTTAATGCTTCTAAAACACAATGCTGTCTTCTGTCGTTAAAGCGTAACACCGACCCATTGCCATTATCCATGAATGGCACTTGTATCTCGGAAGCCGAAGAGCTTTCCATCCTGGGTATGTGTATCAGTGACAACCTTTGTTGGAATGATCACATGTTCAGTGTCGCTAAGAATGCCGCGAAATGTCTAGGTTTCCTATACAGATGCAAGAAATTCTTCACACCCACCGATCTGGCTACAATTTACAAGGCGTTCATTCGTCCTAAATTGGAGTTCAACGCTCATGTCTGGTCTGGTGCATCTAAGACCTCATTGCACCTACTAGATAGGTTACAAAAACGCGCGATAAAACTGATAGATGACCCCAGCATTACCAAAACACTAGACTCGCCGGAACATCGCAGGAACGTATCCTGCCTTTCATTGTTTTATCGTTACTTTCATCATAAATGCTCTGATGAAATAGCCAGTTGCATTCCGCCCCTTCATAACTTCTCCCGCGATACACGCCTCTCCCGGAATGCGCATGAATTCACCTTGAAGCCCGTTTTCGGTCGTACTGTCAAATATAGAAATTCTTCCTTCAACCGAACCACACGAATGTGGAACGCGCTACCTCGTTCAGTCTTCCCCCCTCAATACAATATGCAGACATTTAAGACCAATGTCAATAGGCAGCTCCTCTCCCTCTCCCTGTTACCTTCTGCTCGCACAACGTCCGTCGTTATAAGGCCTTAGCCTTGAGTGCGCGTACGACTCTAAAAAAAAAAAAAAAAAAAAAAAAAAAAACACACAAATCAGTTAAAATTGATTTTAGGTGCTCAGGCCCTGGATTTAATGCTTTGTCACGAGCCTCAATGTTGGCCACAATCCTAAAAATGCGTTCAAACGAGACATCTGGAGATTAGTTATGGCCAGAAACATTTATTAGTTTGTTTACACATTCATTTCCAGGAGCTAGGACAAATTGAGTTTTTAAACATTTCCATTTTTATCAACCTCCGTAGATGTCATGTCAATGTTCGTAGATGTCATGTCAATGTTGACAATTCGTAGATGTCATGTCAATGTTGGGGAACCACAATAATTGCTCCGCAGCTTGAAATCCAATTCAAATCAATGAACATCGACTACAAATGCCTCTCAATGATGGATCTCCATTTTTTCCCTTCAAGTGGTTTGAGTCCCCGTCCATCGTCACAGTGGGGGAAGTGTTTTCATGTTTTAAGCGAATTGTATTGGAGAGAATGATGGCATTCTTGTATCTACACGATTCCGAGTGGGCCGAATATTGCATGCTTAATTGGATCTAACGAATACACAATAAGTTTCGTGACAGGGAATTCAATGCAGCCCGGCCAATGGATTAGCGAGCGGTTAGGTAAGGGTTCCATATCCTTTTCGATATTAAAGAATTTTTCGGATGCTCCGTGAGATGTCGCGTACTTGGTGGGATTGTCACCTTCTCGAATGGTCTCAAATCTCAAACATTGTGACGTGAGATTATATCCCCCGCTTTCTAAAAGGCAATTGTGTTACGAATTGACAATCGCGCCAAAAGTCATCAGATAACTAAAAATGACAGCTACCACATTGACAATAGTATTCGTTATAATTGCATGCCAATTATACGGGTATTACATGCACTACACAGATGATTATGCCAAAATAAATGGAGGAGTCAATTTGCCATCCAATTGAATATCGCAAGACACGTTTATCGCTGCCCCATTCCTATACCTGTTTAATTACTTATGGTTCGAGACGAAAACTTTTTTGAGGTGTTTGCTCGGCAGAATCACTGACTGTAATAATAAGTCGAGAATGGACTAGGATTGCATTTAGGGTTTCTGGTCGCAAAAGTTTTCTTTTTTTGTGATATTAGTTTGAATTAATCTGTTGGTGTCTATAACACTCAGACGACATGGGTATTGTTGTCGTGTTAGCAAGCGTGTAATGAGGATTTATTATGCAAATGGATAAAAGTTTTAATATCCCAAGTTGGTAGTGTTAAGCGTGCCCTGAACTGGTGTGAATAGGGTTGTTGGTTTTGGGATTAGTGCTGACTTCTTGGTCGTTTTGTTAGGGAATGTTAATGAATTAATTATTGGATAAGCCGGATAGGTGTTCGAAAGACTTTGCGGAAGATATCTAAGTGGCTGTTCATTGTTTTTAGGGTACGTCGCGCAGGAGTTTCCAAACTATTTTTTATCATATTTCGTAATATGTTTCGACAAAAATTGTTTGAATAAGGTCTTTAAACTTTCATAACCAAACTGTCCACGTCGGTACGCAAAAAACCATCCACTTTCATCTAGAATATCAAGATGATTTATTAATTGCTATTTAACTTTTTATTATTATTTTTTTTTTTAGCCCTAGAAAGGTAACCTTATTTTTTTAGTACGTTACAGGTAACCATTTGTCGATTCGACGAAGTGATATTCAACTTCGTTTTTAAAGAAAAGTTATTAAGTAATTCTTGTGAAGTAAAATAAGTTTTGTTTATTAATTACTGTTTATTAAGAGAACGTAAAAAAATTGTCTTTTTTTTAACTCTTGAGTTTTTATTTTCGAAATAGTCTTTGGAGCCATTGTTTTTGAGATCACTTGCTTTTTTAGTTTTTAATAAAAATGCGTTTTCTTGGTAGTCGATGAGGACTGCCAGATCGGCATCTTTTCGCTGCTTCCTTCCGACCTTCTCGACAGTCCAAGCCACTTCTGGCAGCACATGGAAACGACGGCTGTCGGTGACCTGTTCCTTGGTTTCGGCACGTGAACAATGTTTGCATTCAACATCGCAAGGTCGCCTCGATAATGCATCCTCATTTCCATGACACATGTCATGACTCTGGATTCTCTCTATCCATCTAGCAAGCTGGCCTTCCGGATTTTTGAACTGCAGCAGCCACCTTAACGCTGCGTGGTCTGTCCTAAGATGAAAAGCTTGGCCATAGAGGTATTTGTGAAAATGTTTGACACAGTCAACCACGGCTTAAAGCTCCCTCGTAGTTACACCGTAGTTCCTCTCCGGCTTCGATAGGATCCTACCGTAGTAAGCGATGACCCGTTCTCGCCCGTCAATCAATTGAGAGAGTACTCCTCCGATTCCATGTTCGCTCGCATCGGTGTCCAAAATAAACTTTTCTCCCGGAAGAGGATATGCAAGAATCTGCGCACTGCAGAGCAATTCCTTCAGGTGAATGAACGCTTCCTCCTGCGGCTACTCCCACTTGAATGACCGATTCTTTTTGGTGAGCTCGTGCAAATTGCTGCCAACGTTTGCAAATCCTGGGATGAATCGCATGTAATACGTGCAAAGTCCCAGGAATGACCTTAACTCATGAAGATTCTTCGGACGCGGCCATTCCTTAACCGCCGAGATTTTCTCTTCATCTGTGTGGACCTCTTCTGCAGTCACCACATGTCCCAAGTACTTCACTCGTTCTGGAAGAGCGAACATTTCTTCGGACTCAATTTCAGTCCGGCTGCTTGAATACGTTCCAGTACCTCTTCAAGCTTCTTAAGGTGATCGTCGAAATCCTTGCCCATGACAATTATGTCATCCAGATAGACAAGGCAAGTCCTCCAGTGAAGTCCCCTTAGCACCCGAGTCATAAGTCTTTCGAATGCGGCTGGCGCATCGCAAAGACCGAAGGGCATCACAGAGAATTGCCACAACTCTCCCACGGCGGTGAACGCGGTATTTTCCTTGTCTTGCTGGTCAAGCTCTATTTGCTAGTATCCAATTTGCAAGTCCAGCATCGAGAAGCACTTTGCACCAGATAGTGTGTCCAAGGTGCCGTCGATTCTCAGTAAAGGATAGCTGTCCTTCTTCGTGACGTCATTCAGCTTCTTATAGTCCACGCAGCATCGGGTGCTTCCATCCTTCTTCTTAACTAGCACCACTGGAGAACTCCTTGGGCTTGCAGATGGTTCGCGCCCTCCTCTTCCATCTCGTCGAATAATTTGATCACCTCTCCTTCTTTCCTCGGTCGTTGCCGGATCGGTCTAGAGTCCCCTGTGTCTATTCTATGCTTCACAATTGATGTTCTTCTACAGTTCTTACCATTTGCAAAATTTGTCCAATATTTATGAAGCAGGGAGAGTGCTTTACTTTTCTGCTCCTCCACTAGATGTCAGGAACGCTTTGTTGTTCTGGATTTCCCGGTGTTTCTTATCTTCGCAGTTCATAATTTCTTGGCATTGAGCGATTGCTGTTCCTTTTTGTATTGTCTTAGGTGTACTGGCAGGATTCAGGACTCGTACCACAACCTATCTTTGCCCAAACCACAGCTTCTGCATTCGGGGGAACTGTTTGACGCGCTTGCACGACTATTCGCCTGACCTTGTTACCTTGTCCATTATCTATTGTTAATGGAAGCTCCAAGTTGCCATACTTCATCACTTTTTGGTTGAGGTCCAATGTGAAGCCATGCCTAATCATAAAGTCGACGCCGATTATGATTTCATCGGTAATGTCTGCAACGAAGAAATCATGTTGAAACTCGACGGTACCCATTGTAATTCTTTTCTGGACCTTACCCTTAACTTCCGCCTTCTCACCAGTTACTGTACGAAGCCTTACCTCGGAAAATTGTTCGATGTCAGAAACCAATCCGATTCGGATGACTGAATGAGTTGCGCCCGTGTCCAACGTCAGCAGATAACGTCGCCCGTCCATCGTTCCCTCGATGACTAGGCTGGTTGCACCCCTACAGATTCGGGCACTCCAATGGGGGAGCCAGCGCATGCCCCTCTTCACTGACTCGTTTTAGTTTAACGGATTGTTAGATGCACCTTTGCACCTCCACGTTCGCGTTTACTCCCTTTGTCCCTTTTTGACGAACTAGACCTCGAACGCTTCCTTCGCAGACGGCAGTTTCTCGCAATGTGCCCCTGCTGATCGCAGATGTAGCATCTACCCGGGAATGAACCACTCCTACTCGCCGTTGTTGTTCTCGCATGCGAGAGCGCTGGCAACTGTCTCCTTGAAAGATGTGTTCGGCAGGAGAATCAAGCTTCGTTCGTCCCTTAGCCCTTGAATGAAAGAATTCGTTTTCAGCCTTTCCACCACATCAACTGTAACATCCGCGTAGGCTAGATGAGACAGCCTCTCGATGTCGGCAAGCTTTCTCGATTATTCTCTAGCATCGCTTCTAACGTCTCCATTTTCTCTAGTTTCAGGCCTATGGAAGTGGAATTTTCCTCCAACTTTTTGCTTACGGCAATGGAATTTTTCTCCAGCTTCTGATCTAGTTTCTGGTTCAGAGAAGCACTCATAGCGTTCATAGCCGTGAGAATTTCCTGCATATCGAACGCTGGCTCAGTGGATGTCGACGGCTTTTCCACCTCGAACTCGTGATTCTCCCTGTTCTCGAGCATCCAGCTCTCTTTCCAGTTGTTCGATGGTCAATTTTTCCGATTTCACCATTTTCTCACTCTTTTAATAATTACCTTTTACAATTTGAATAAACGTTCCACTCGTTTACTCGCAATCCTACTTCTGACACCAAATGTTACGAAATTTAATCCCACACCGAATAGTGTTCGCACCACTGGATTGCGATACACTACATTTTTTTTTTTATCCGAATTAAAACGCACACACTTTTCTTGTTTCACCACGGATCAGTTATCTGTGCTGCTTCACGACTTTTATTTATTATCCAAAACCTATTGAACACTTTGAACTTTATTTTATTACACAAGCAAACCTTTATTGAAAGCTTTTATTTTCCCACTGTTTTATTGATTGATCATTATGGCATTATCATCAACTCATCTAAAAATATGCGAATTACGTTAAAAGGAATCATCAAAGCGCTTGCTTATTAGCAACACATAAAAAAAAAACATCTCTCCCAAAACCAATTTACTATAAAGCAAGTAAAGCAAAATTAACGAAAAAGGAATTTAAAATTCCACTTCAGACTAATCCTTTTTCGTCAACTTACAATCAGCCACTTGGCATCTATGTACTGTAATACCATTGGATATCCAAAAAACTCGAAAAAAAGAATATTCATCCATTGAGCAATTTTCATCGTAAAACTTTGAAGCCTCCACAGGATATAAAATAAAATTATCCTTTTTGAAGGAAGGTTGCCTCAATGCTCCTTTTTTTGATTGGTATAATTAGGGTGTATGGTTATTCTCTACTTATATTGGGATCCTTCAACAATACGAGAAAAAAATTCTTAGAAAGGTATCTAAGTAGTGAAGCGTATCAAAATAATCACAACATTATGCCGATTGAGGACCGATGTCCCTTTATAGTATTGGCAAATTAATAACTTTATATTATCATTGGTCAATGAGCTTCTTGGCCTGAGTTGGAAGTGTTTGTGGCGGGAAAGTCATTTGTTGTTTAGCATACTTATATACGGGATGACGTTAATATACGAGGTGACTTGAGTGCCGAAAGGTACATGGAAGGATGAGGAAAATCGGTAACTTAAATGCTGAGGGCGACGTGGCGCAGTGGTTAGTGTGTTGGACTCGGACGCACGATGAGCGAGTTCGGATTCCGATAACACCAACGCCATCGAATGTTTATTTCGCGGCGTCCATCCTCCGTGGGGTACTGGCAAAACCCGTCGTAGTATGCTTGCCTTGAAAAAGCTTCTCGACTCGCGCCGTTCGCAATCGGCATTAAACTGTAGGTCCATTTCACCTGTGTGAAAAATAAATCACACACAACATGGGTGATTGAAGGGAAGCTTGGCTCTGGTCCTTCATGGGCTGTAATGCCACAAAAAAAAAAAAAAAAAGAAAGAAATTTGAGGCGGGTGCAAATCAATGCCTAGACTCCTAGAGAACCCTTTTGATGGGTTGGTTACCAGATTTCGGTCTAATGTTTGATTGCTTTGCTCTTACCGAAAATTAAAGATTGGACGGACACAGCGAGACGTCAATGAGGTCTTTGTAAGCATTGAGGTAGAAGCGGCTAAAATGGATCTCAAGGTTAATGAGGGTAAAACGCCACCATGCCACGCCACCATGGGCAGATATAACTTTGAAGTAGTCAAGGAATTCGTCTACCTTGGCTCACTGATGACCAGCGACAACAACACCAGCGCTGAGAATCCCTCTTACCAACCGCTGTTTCTTTGGGCTCAAGAGGCAATTGAGAAGTAGAGCCCTCTCTCGGAAAACCAAGGTGACACTATATAAGACCTTAATCATCCCAGTCCTCTTATACGGCGCAGGGGCTTGGACCTTAACAAAAGCGGATGAAGATGCCCTTGGTCGTTTCGAAAGGAAAATTCTGCTCACTATCAACAGTCCCGTTTGTTCAAACGGTGTATGGAGAAGATATAACGAAGAACTGTACGGGATGTACAGCGACATCGGCCTGGTACGGCGTCTACGGATACATCGTCTAAGGTGGGTAAGCCATGTGAGCGCATGGAAAATACAGCTCCAACCCGAAGAGTCTTCGAATCCACCCCGGAAGGAAGGCGCGGCAGAGGACGGCCGCATCAACGGTGGCGCACGCAGGTGGAAGGGGACCGTAACCAACTGGGCGTGCGGCGCTGAAAACACCTAGCCAAGGACCGTGCCAGCTATAGACGCTTGTTGGTTGAGGCACCTGTTCACCACAGACTGTAACGCCACCTAAGTAAGTAAGGACCCCGAAATAAATCCCACACGACTAACTCCAATAATCACAAGAATTAAAAATCAAAACCTGTACAGTGCTACATGCCAAAACTAATGAAATCATCGATTATCCGGCCGATATACAAAGCGAGAAAAAAATTACATAGGAAATTATGGGTCAGTCGCTATTTGATCAGCCATTGAAAATTGCATGGCACATATAATCGTTAGTCACATCAACAACTTTATAGACAAACATACAATTTTGCACCCAAATCAACACGGCTTTCAAAAATTTAAGAGCACCCAGTCGCTCCTAGGGGAGTTTACAAATACGATCAATGCTGGGCTGAACAAAAACCACCATGTCCTTCTACTTTTTATCGATTTCAGTAAAGCACTTTGACGCCTGAAAACTGATAGAAAGTCTCTGCAGAAATGGTCTCAGGGGACTAGTGGCAAACTTGCTTCGGAGTTATCTAACAGAAAGAACGATCCGAGTCAAGGTAACTAAAATTACGAGCCATGGTGTATCTCAAAAGATACTCAACTAGTGAAGTACAGAAGCAAGTGTACTACTCGCTAGCGGAGTCTCGAAATAGAAATGGGATTCTGGCTTGGGGTAACGTATCACAAATCCATCTCAATAAAATAAACAATCTGCAACAACGACTTGTCCAAGTGGTTGGATGATTCAAAGTACTAGACGTCAAGGCAATCTACCGGATGACCATATTAGCACACTACATGACCGACCAACGATTTCTGCAGCCCCTACAACACACGGTAAATACAAGAAGACGAGCCAAAGGCATGTTCGAAATCCCGGAAACCTGCAACACCTATAGTGAACGAGAATATTACACGTTCTTCCAAAATTAACTAACGCACTTCCACAATCTCTTAAATGCATTCAATATTTTAAAAGAGGAAAGAAAAGAAATAAAAAAAATGTTACTTACTTACAAATGCATTCTGTGAGTTAGTGTCGCCAAGGATGCCGCGAAACGCCTAGGTTTCCTATGCAGATTCAAGAAATTCTTCGCACCCACCGATCTGGCTACAATTTATGAGGCGTTCATTCATCCTAAGTTGGAGTTCAACGCTCATGTCTGGTCTGGCGCTTCTAAGACCTCATTGCACTTACTGTACAAAATACAAAACCGCGCGAAAAAACTCATAGGTGACCTTCTTAGCTGGAGCGTTCGTGTTCTTGCGTTCCATGTGGCCGAGCCAATGTAGTCGACGGATCTTTGCCTTCCGGACTATATCTACATCTTTGTACAGTTCGTAGAGTTCGCGGTTCTGTCTTCTCACAGACAGGACCAAATATCCGGCACAGAACTTTTCTTTCGAAAGAACCCAAAATCAACTCCGCGGTCCTGCTTATCGTTCAGCTTTCGGCTCCGTATAGCAAGACTGGCACTATAAGCGTTTTGTAAAGCATGACTTTGGTTCGTTGAGTGAGGGGTTTCGACTCAAGTTGTTGGGACAAACCGATGTATCAACAGTTGTCAAGGGCGATTCTATGCCGGATCATCCGCGTATTCTAGCAGCTGGACAGACTTGTAGAAGATAGTGCCGGTGACGGTGGATCGCGTGTTTTTTAACGTGGCGCGACACAGGCGGGTCAGTTTTCCTGGGATCCCGAAATCGGCCATCGCATCAAACAACCTTTTCCGATGAATACTGTCGTATGCGGCTTTAAAATCGATAAAGAGATGGTGTGTATCGATTTGAAACTCGTTGGTCTTTTCCAGGATTTGTCGAAGTGTGAAAATTTGGTCTATAGTCGATTGCCGGGCCGGAAGCCGCACTGGTAGCTGCCGATTAGTGCGTTGCAAAAGGGCTTTAGACGTTTACACAGTACGATAGACAGGATATTTTATGCGACATTGAGCAGGGACATACCTCTATAGTTCTTGCAGGAGGTAGGATCGCCTTTTTTGTGGATGGGACAGAGCTGATATTGAGGGAAGTAACTAGTTTTCGTAAACAGTTTCTCAATACGAATGCGTAAGTTTAGACAGCATAGCATTTGATATAAAAAATGTTTTTTTATTGGAAATCAATATAATAATCAGATATATATTGGTCAGTGGTCAGTGGGGTAGCTTCATGTTCTATCGATGTAGAATTTCTGTGGTTTATCGGCGGAAAAATGGCCATATAATTTTCAGCGATTGTTCGACCGGCCAATTTTTCATCAACAAGAGAATATTGTAGAGACCCAGACAAATGGTAGTCAGACTGTACTGTCACCAGTCTATATGGTGGACCTCCCAACCGATTCCCATCAAGTTGTTCCGAGACATCAAAGATTTCTATGGCCTGGTATTGTCACATTGGAGCATAACTCGTTTTCTGTTACCAAATTTTAGTCGCCCTTACTTACATCTTTCAAACGATCCATTTGTGCACAGTATTGGATGGAAGAGAGTATTGAGAGGACCGTGCCGCAGTGGGTAGTGTGCTGGCCTCTGACGCCGATGACACGGGATCGAATCCCGACACAGCCATGTCATCGGTCGTGTTTTCACGGTGTTTCTCCTCAGCGGGGTTCTGACAAAACCCCCTGTAGTAAAATTGTCATGAAAAGCTTCTCGAAATTCGCCGTTCGGAACCGGCAATAAACTGTAGGTCCCTTTCACCTATGGGAAAATTAAATCACACACAACATGGGGATTGAGAGAAGCTTGGCTCAGGTCTTTCATGGACTGTAACGCCAACATACATACATACATACATTGGACGGAAATAATGGATTATTTCTTTCCAATCCCATCGAACACCCAGCATCATCTTTTTTGTTGTCAGTCTATGCTTTGAGTTTATTTGTCAATGGTCACTGGCCCTTAAACAGGATCGCTTGCGCTGGATATTTTTGGTGGTACCAAAACATCGATCGTCTTTGAATACCCTGCTTTTTTCAGATAATTCCAAACTGTCAAGTGGTTGATGTTCAGTGTCTCGGCTATCTCTTAACAGCTTGCGTTGGCTTTTGCTCCACTAGCTGATGCGAGGTGCATCTTGACACCAACATTTTCTAAACAAAAACGAGCAAACCACTCCTTGGTCCGGTGTTCACTCATACCATTCTCACCGTATACTTCACAATTTTTTCTGCAGCGCTTTTTTATGCTGAAAAAACATTACAAACATCTTCAGATATTTCAAGCAATTTCATATCAATATGTATAATCTTTTACGTAAATGACTGAACTACAATTTTACCTTTCAAAGGCACGTTTGTTTGACAGAATCGGTTTAGTGTTGCCTAATAAATGGGTATCACCATCTAGTAACAAAAAACCGGGGAGAATTCAGCGCGGATCCAATGCGAGTGTATCCGACTTTCGATTTCCTTTTTTGTTATGATGGTACACATGTCCCTAACATATCTTGGTACTGTCAACCATTTTGGATATTTTGTTTGTTTTTTATACATTAAGCTTAGATATGTTCTAGTGTAAGTGGGGATTTTTTGCTATTGAAAAAAAAAAAACAGTTAATGATCACACATTTAAGTGAGCCTCAGCCACCATACTCCCCGGACTTGGCCCCTCCCAAGTCCAGAAAACCAACCTGTGATCAAATAGGAAAGATTAAGGACATACATACCTAGAATGTTCCAATGAATTCAATGATTTGGTGATCTGCGATCTCCTATAAATTTTATCAATTGATCTTGACATCCGTCTAACAGGTGCTGTGATGCACTGCACAGGCATGAGCGTTAAATTTTGATCTAGGTCTTATAAACGCATTATAGGTTATAGATTGGAGAATGAGGAAAATGGATTTCATCTGCATAAGGAGTCTAAGCAATTCGCAGCACTCTTAGCAACACCGAATGTGGGCTCATTCGTACTAAGTTTGTCAGTAACTCACATACCCAGAAGGAAAATCTCTTCAGTTTCTGAAACGTAAGTGTCATTCACGGATAATATCTTCGAATCGGTGATACAGTTCGACGATAGAAAAGAGCGCTGTGTTTTGGAGGCATTCTGTTCCATTATATTCTTTGACGCTGTCGTTTTCAGAATCTATTGAGTTTAACATACATTGCCGCTCACTATTTACAGTCAAAGAGCATGGTCGTAAGTTAGTGAACGAATATGAGAAGCTGCGAGCTTTCGTCTGTAAAGGTGTTGATAAGAAGTGACGAGCAAGAGGCAATTTATAAAAGTAGGCCGGAGGGCGCCGTGGCGCAGTTGTTAGTGTGTTGGACTCTGGCGCACGATGAGCGAGTTCGGATCCCGATAACACCAACGCCATCGAATGTTTATTTCGCGGCGTCCCTCCTCGGCGGGGTACTGGCAAAACTCCCCGTAGTATAACTTGCCTGGAAAAAGCTTCTCGACTCATGCCGTTCGGAATCGGCATTAAACTGTAGGTCCCTTTCACCTGTGGGAAAAATAAATCACACACAACATGGGTGATTGAGAGAAGCTTGGCTCTGGTCCTTCATGGGCTGTAACGCCACCAAAGAAGAAGAAGAAAGGACTATCGGTTACAAAATAGAGCCTTGTGGCGCACGTTGCTTCACCGATCCATACTTCTTCGAAAACGACGCTCGCCCTGCCATCACCATCAACGGGTATAATAACCAAGTTTTAGCTCAAATAGGATGTGTACGATATGTATATGGTTTCGAGGGAACATTATGTTTTACAATTCTGCATGAACGATTGAGGTGACCACCAAATCTTGCGATCTAATGCTATTGGATTTTTTCTTGTAGGTCTAGAATCACTATTCGGATCATTCACCTTCGAGAATGTGGCCAGCTAGACCTGATGACTTCATCCCAAGACAACTCAATTACTGGAAGAGTTATTTCCTGGTTGAACTGCTATCCGTGTGGTTGGTTAAAAGTTATAGAAGATAGCTTATATATCAGCAAAGCTGTAGAGACAATTTACTTGACTTACTAACTATGAAAACAAAACTATAATTCTTAGCAGAAAATCCGTACTTTCTCTTAAAAAAATTTCCTATATTTAGCATGCCAATAGGCTATGCTTACAGTTTACTCGAATTAATCTGCAGTTTTTGTGGGTTTTTCGTATCGAAGGTGAGTGTCTTAAGTTACTTAATCATTTTCCAACTTCTCGCTTAAGGTCTTCAAGCCATTCACTGGTAACTTGCTAATTTTTTCGCAAGTTGTGCTTCCAAAACTCTCTATACTTACACCGATTCGCTTCTTACTGCTGATACACACTCGACAATATATAGTCGCCACTTACCTGAAATGAAAGAAATATAATTGAATTAGAATGTGAAACATATTACACTGAACAAGCTATACAGAAACAGATAAAATAATCATTACTAAGGCGTGTATAATAGTCATACATCTAGTAATGGCATCAATTATTTAAACTTAACTAACTTACAGCAATAACTGCCCGGACAAGTACATATGTATATACATATGTATGTACTTTAAGAAAGATTCCTTTACTTAAATTTCAATTCGAATGTCGTCCTGGTAATATACTGTCATTTGAATCCAATACATTTCATGCGAAAGCCATGAAACGCCTCAGTACTCTTAATACCACTATCACTGTGATGTCCTATACTTGTTAAAAATTGTAGTCATTTGAATGTCCTTGCTTTCATTTCTATACCAAAGACATTTGCACAGAGGCGTTCATAGTGAGCAAGTAACTGGAAAGGAAAGTAATAGAGAAAATCTGGAAATTTGCTATAAAGACGACCAATTCGATGTCAATTTGACATTAAGGTCAGACTTGGCATTAATTATCGCTTCAATATATTACCATAATAAGGACAGTTAGATTGATGGAGGGTAGTTGCGAAAATCTTCACTAACGACGGAAACGAAGCGTTTTAATTACTGATTGACGTCAATTCTCCCTCTACCGCTTTTTGTTGCTAAATAGTGTGGAACGATAGGATAGGATTTAACTAAGTCTAACTAAAAAAGGGCGTGCAATGTTTGTGCAAGACTATCCGATTTTTAATTGTAGATTTTAATACTGTGGGTGTTGCCCTTTTGCCCAATGTCCCAGCTATGACACCAAAATAGTTCTAGGAGATTTCAATGCGAAGCCGGGCAGGGAAGCAATCTTTGAACGAGTCATAGGAAAGCATAGCCTACAACCACCACGTCAGAAAACGGACTAAGGCTAGTGGACTTTATGGCGGGACATAATTTCGTGGTAGCAAGTACACGATTCCCAAGGACGCTCACCACCAACGTCTCAGCCAGAACGTTTGTGTTGGCAGAAATAAGCTTGCGGTAGTTAAGGACGTCATCTCCCTCGACTCCGCAGTGGCCTGGAACAACGACATCAGTTCCGAAATCAAACGCAGAATCACTATTGCCAATCGCTGTTTCTTTAGGCTCAGGAGGCAATTGAGTAATAGAGCCTTCTCCCGAACGACAAAGTTGACTCTATACAAGACCCTTATCAACCCGGCCCTCTGTACGGCGCAGAAGCATGGACACTATCAAAAGTGAATGAGGAAACCCTTGGCGGTTTCTAGAGAAAGATATTGCATGCGATTTTCGGATCCATAAATGCAGACGGGGGATGGAGAAAAAGATTTAACCACGAGCTTTACGGGCTATACTACGACATGAGTATAGTCAAGCGTCTACGGGTGCAACGCCTTAGATGGCTAGGCCATGTAGAGGGAATGGACACTACAGCCCCAGCGCGGACAAACTTTGAGTCCAACTCCGAGGGACGAAGAACCACAGGACGGCCGCAACTAAAATGACGAGTTAGAGTCGATGGCGGAGGATCCCCTTTAGTGGAACCTGCGGGCCACTGAAAATTATGTTGAAAATGACCAAATTGTAAGCTTGTGATGCCATTCAATTTTATATTATTTTATTTACAGACATAACTTAAAAACAAAAAATAGTCGCGACTCACATCCATTTAATTCCATATTTAGTAATTTTTAATTTCCGACGAAAAAAGAGGGGTGGTATAAGTTTGGGGCTTTGATGTGTCTGTCCGTGGTATCGTAGTTCCCGAACGAGTGGACCGATTGTGATGCTTTTTTTTTCTTTTTTGAAAGCTAACGTGATCGAGATGGTTCTTAGCTACAATTTGTGAAGATCTGTTCAGGTGTTTCAAGGTCATCAGCTCTTTTTGTTAGCTGCGGTGGAGTTCTTAGACGAATGGTACCGGTTCTCGTCCGATCACCGCAATCAACCAGCGTCGGGCGCGGTCAGTACTAAGATGGGGGACCGCTTGGGAACACCGCGGTATTTAGTTATTTAATTTCTAACAAAAAACCGCTGGACCGATTTTGCTGAAAACTTCATCAGTTTTAAGTTGCGTAGTTACGCGTGGAATGAACCCAGTCCCATGTCAATATCTTCTTTGGTTCTCGAAAAATCCGAGCGCACAAACGTACATACGCACATACACACACAGAGACTTCTCTATAAAACATTGGATTCGGATTCTGGTGACCTTGAAACGTGGAGATATGTCAAATTCGCAAAATCGGCCCCATTACAATAACTTCCCACTGCGAAGTTAAAAAGTTGATTGTAAAAACATTGTACTACTCAAATATTTGTCCCTCGGAATGGGATGAGAAAAAATTATCGTACATTGTCGAAATAAGATTCGTATTCTACCAGCAGGTTGATTGGCCTTGTAGTTTGATAAAAAGCCATGTGAAGTATTATCACGTATGACATTGCAATAAGTGCTATTTAACATTTCATACATACGTAATGCGATGTAATTTTTTGTTCATTCATAAACACTAAGGCATATTTAAGCCAATTGTCTTTAAGGAGTGGAAGTTTTCCGATTTAGTTCAAACAGAGCTCACGCAATATGAACATGTTTACGTCAGCATTTTGCATTTATGTATATTTAACAAATTTATTTATTTTAAGTATAATGTATGGCTCCAATGATTCGATTTTAATTAGTGCTTAAATGGTCCAAAGAAACAGTTGTTGGTAAGGTAGAGTAGCGTTATTGTTTTTTTTCTAACTTTGCCCTCACTAGTAATGGCTTCAGTCTCAACGCTTAACCTGGCGTTCGCACAGTTGGGTCTATTTTGGGTCTATGTTGTTGACGAGCTTTGTTCTTCTTATAACGTGAGCCGTAATTCAAAAAAATGGCCAATGACCATTTTTTACGGCTTACTAAATATATCTGGGATCAATGCATACATATTACATAACAAGGATAACACCACTAAGGCAAAGCGTCGCAAATTCCTAAAGAACTTAGGCCTTACACTTGTTCGTGAGCATTTGCGCAATCGTAAAGATGTCATTCAGTTGCCAAGACTGATGCGGAAACGGATCAGAGAGTTTTTAGGAGAACCTGATGAGGAGCCACCTGGGAAGATACCCAATGTGAGAAAGAGATGTAAAGATTGTCCTGCCAAAAAGGACAGAAAAACGAATAATACTTGTAGAGGCTGAAACAAATACATCTGTAGCGAGCATGCAATGTTGTACTGCAGAGATTGCGCGGATGAAAAAGATAATACGACTGACTTCTAAGACTATTATACTATATTATTCTTAATCCTACCATAGATCTCATTAATATTATGTATAAGTTAACATTTTGGAAGAAAGCTTACGTTTTGTTTACGTTTTTGTTACTTTAACACAGAGTTTGTCTACTTTGTTAATATGTTTTGTAAAACTTATATAAAAATGTCATTAAAAATATAGTTTCTTATCAGATTGTTTTAATTTACTTAAATTGTTTTAAATAAAAGTCGTTTTATCCTTGTTTATGTTACTAAATTTCTTATAGGTATTAAAATTATGGCGATTTTTCTATACGGGTCTCCCAGATCCAACCCTACTATCGTTGTAACATATTTTGACTATGCTGACGCCGGGTTAACCTCTACCTACCGTGTCAAAAACGCCATACGCAAGCAGTTGTACAGACTTCAATCCGTACCCTTTGGAATGACCAATCAGTTTCGCACGATCTTGTCAATAATGATATTGAAGCAATTTCATAATATCACGTGATTTGGCTTATAGGGCCCATACACGACACAGACACGTCGTTGCAAACCTTAAGTCTGTGCAAACATCCCTTCGCCATACACGGTGCAGACAGTCTCCGCAGACATTAGTTTGTATCGTTTCGTCGTGGTCGTCGGATCGGAAAAATAGCGGATACTGCTTATAATAATATAAAATTAGGAATCAAAGAAACGAAAAAAAGAACTTCGAGCAGGGAATGATTTAAAAAAATATGTGACCTTGGTCAGCACTTTTAAAATGCTACAGAACCGACAAACTTTTATAAATTTCTAAAAATTCTACCCAGAATTGTCTTTCATTATTTTTGTTCATGTTTACGCCGTGAATTTTCTCGCTCGTCTGTGCAAAATTCACCATACACGACACAGACATGTCGTTGCAGACCAACAAAAATTCAAAAAAATTTGAATTCACGCAGACGGTCGTTGCATACAGTCATGGACACACACGGCACAGACGGTCTGCGCAAACATGTACACAACAACAAAATATATTGGTTTGCAACGACGTGTCTGTGTCGTGTATGGGCCCTATTAGTTAGCTCATTGCCTATTGTGACGCAGATGCGAGAATTCTCCGATCTCATACTACATATCAAGATCCTTTAATATCTATGCAGCGACAATGTTGATAAGAAATTCGTGTTCCTTCAACTGAATTCCATGAGTCTTACTCAAGCTTTGTGATTTCATAGAGATATTTGCAAAAGGTGTTGGGGAGTCATTTTCCTCCACGAGTACAACTAGTACAATTAGGGAGATCTCCCTTTCAGTAAACTTGGCAAAAAATGCGGAACTTCCATTCGTTGTGAATGCTTTCTCTAGAGCTTCCTGTAGTTTCATATTTTTAATTGCATTCGCAATATAACCGTTTCAGTGTAGGGCAGACATCTGACCGATCTGCAGTGCAGACATTAGGTATCCAGAAGCCAGAAGTCATTGTGTTGAGGCGAGATTCGGAGCTAGTAAACAAGTTCCGACGCATCGTATCCTATGGTATATTAAAAGCCACAATATCGACAACGGAAAATTCGAAAAATACCGTAATAAATGGATAGACACATACGAGAAAGCAGTTAAGCATAATTTCGTCCTCGCCCATAATCATCAGGAAAACCATTTCGTGAATATCAAATCAAAGGCGGTCTTCCATGAAAGCCGCTCATTCAGTTTACGCCCAGCCGTCCCATCGCCACAAGATCGAAAATGGACGTAACATTACCGAATTCGATATTCCTTCCTCTACTGAAACTCTATTCAAATTATTTAGATATCTGGGTCCATCACCTTTTACTTATAATACAACGACCAAAAAACTGAAGAATTCGGACACACTAAAATACGTAGTCCGTATGATACATACATATATACAGTTCTTGGAGTGATATCGGATATAATGTGTCTCTAGAATGGTATTTATTTTTATGTAATTCCTTGGGCAAGGGATAGTGTGTACAGTTTTTGAGCTCTTAAACATGTAATAAGATTGTTGAGATTATATTTTCGTATTGTGATTTTTTTTTTTTTAAACAAAGATTGATAATTCTGTCAACAATTAATCACATTAACAACAAGCTTACCGCAATGCCTATGTCAAAGTTTCGTGTTAAAACTTGGTCACACCTTAGAAATGCACTTATGTATCGTCAGTTTTTCGGATCTTTTGGATGTAAGCATTGTCAAAGTCACGCATACTTTTGATTATTTATTAAATGTAATCAACGCGTATTTCCGTTCCTTTTCGTATCGTATATCACGACGAGCACGGGAACAACATCTCCAATTCGATTAACCTCTACGTTGCTGAAGTTGAGTAACAAATCGTAGATGTCAATGTTGGGGTTGCCACAATAATTGCTTTACGGTTTGAAATCCAATTCAAATCAATGAACCTCAACTACAAATGCCACTCAATGATGAATCTGTTTTTTTTTTCCTCCACTCGGTTTGAATCTCCGTCCGTTGTCACATCCGGTGGAAGTGTTCTCCTACTGCATTTGAATTGAATTGCACAGAGTGACGGCATATTTACACGATTCCGAGTGGGTCGGATACTGAACACTTCGTTGGATCCAACGAACATACAATAGATAAGCCATAGACCGGCCAGGTGAAAGTAATTCAGTTCGATTTGTAAAGAATTTTTTGGATGTTCCGTGATAAGCCGCAAACCTGGGGAAGATTTTTAAATAACGAACATTGTGACGCGATGATATGCATATCCCCGCTTTCTAAAAGGCAATTTCTCTTGGGAATTCTTGATCTACAATATAGGCTTTTAGCACGTCATAATATATTCAGCTAACGCCTCGTGCGATTACTTTACGAATTGCGCCAAAAAGGCGTCAAATAACTGAAAGTGGCAGCTGCCACATTGACAACATTATTCGCTATAATTGCCTGTCAATTATATGGGAAATAAACGCACTGCACGGATGATTACGCCAAAATAAAGGGAGGAGTCTTTTTGACATCCAATTAAACACATGACTATTGTTGCTCCATTCTTTTACCATTTTAATTAGTGGTGTTCTGCGATGAAAGTTTTGAGGCGCTCTAATGGAACTGTACTCCAAGTCGCAATGAAGTCTTTCCAAGCCTGATCATCAGTTCATTGGCAGTTCATTTGTGGCTATTTTCCATTTTACTACATGCCACAGATTTTCTATTACTTTCGGACCAGAACTTTGCGGGGGCCATTTTAAGACTTGTTGGTCAACTTCTGCCTTATACTTTTTAATAATACAAACTATATGTATCAGCGCATTGTCCTACTGTAGTATGAAATTACTGCCGATACATTTTGAGCCTGCGACCAGTGCAACATAATTTAAAATCTGCATATGCAATATGAACACCAAAAGTGCATGAACGAATTACTGTGAATTATAACCAACCTAGGACAAACCACCCCTGAGAGTAGTGAAGGAACATCTGCGACCCAAAAAACCACTGCACTCCGTTCAGGTTGTATCAAAAAAAAAAAAAAAAAAAAAAAATTGACCTGCGCGAAACTCTCCCTCTCCTTGTTACCTTCCCTCGCACAACGTTCAAAAAAACGTTATAAGGCCTTGAGCACGGGTGTAACTATAAAAAAAAAAATAAATTACTTTTTCCTTTTTTTTCCTTTTGGTGTTTTAATTTATTTTACCCAATTACGATCACATACCCACTAAACCTTCGATTTTAACACATCAAGTACTCTACATATGTTTATTCGTATTTGGGTGCAGGGCTCTGTGATTTGCTGTAATCCCTGATTGGCGAATAGAACTTGTATTGCTTATTCTCATATTCTTGCCATGGCTTGTACGTTTAATAGGTAACTTTCTATGACTCGATATTCTATGTTTAGGATAGATCTAACCACGTTCTTCCAAAAAGCGGAGTAAACGGATAACTATCCACCACCATTATTTCTAAATTCTCTGATACCCCTTGAAACTCCACCATCCATTCCTGCGACTTTAACTTTCTCTTCTGAAATGGTACACACTTTTACGTCACTCTTTACAATTCTAATAACAAAAAACTTATCTTTATTACCGACATCGCCGCCCCCGTATCAACTTCCATTAACAGCATCTTCCCGTTCACTCGAACTTGCACATTTAAGCCACTCCCCGCTTGTATGTTGTTAATTATTTTTAATGGCTTTAGATACCCGCGATTGCTACCATCTCCTTTCGATCCCGTTCAACACACGTTTGCAGTGTGGCCTTTCTTATTGCATTTAAAACAAACCAAATTCTTAGCCTTGCACTCCAGTTCTGCGTGCAACTTCCCGCAGGATGGACAAGCCTTGTTACTGCTGCTCCTAGCTATTCTACCCTTCTGCTTCATACGGCTACTATCACCTCTTTCCTTGACTGCATAGACAGAACCTGCACTGGGATGGATTGTTCTCTGCTCCTTCTCAGACATCTCCATACCAAGTGCAATTTCACAACACTTATCGAACGTTCTGCTTTCATGGGTAAGATGTTTTGTTGAATGCGATCGCCAGGGAGTCCCACTATGAATTTATCTGTCAAGGCGTCCTCTAGTGCCAAGTTCCTCAGTCCCACTGCATTCGTAACAGAATCATCAACGAAATCTCCGAATTTGCACGTTTCTGCGAGGTTTCGTAACTTCACGATGAAATCGCTGATTGGCTCCTTGTATTCCTGCTTTGCTTTTACGAATTTAAAACGTTCTGCTCTCTTATTGTACTTCGGGGCATAATGTTTTTCCAACAGCGCAATTAATTCAGGAAATTTTCTTAGCGCTAGGCAACGCGGGTGCTTATAACGACTTAAACACTTTATACACTTCTGAACCAACTAAGGTAATAAAGACTTTTGAATACTGTGAAATACTGTTCCACGCGGTCCTTGTATGCTGTGAAATCTTCCCCTGGAACAAATTCGTTGATGTTTCCTAGAAGTGGCATATTTCTCAGAACTATGGCTTCTGAGTTGCTTTCCTTCTTTTCTGGGAATTTACCCTCCTTTTTACTGACGCTCATTCGCTACGTCACATACTTCAACTCGTGACTGAATTTCAATCAGTAATTTTTTGGACAATTCTTGAATATTTTAAACTGTCGACTATGTTCGCAATGTACGATATATTACAAAGTCCTGACTAGGAGGTCGTAGAAGTCGTCTTTTGTAGCGTTATCCTTGTCCTCAGTAGGGGCGTGAGCGCAGATTAGGCTGATGTTTGCGAATTTAGCCTTGATGCGGAGGCCAATATTTTCAATAAAATGTACATATACTTACTTACATACTTATCAGGCCAGCGATCCATAGAGGATCTGAGCCTGAGCTATAGTTGCCTTCCATCCTTGAAGGTCCCGGGCACGCTGCCTCCAGTTATCAAGACCAAGATGTCTTACATCCGCGATTACTTGGTCTGTATACCGCAGGTTCGGTCTTCCTCTTCTTCTCGAACCAGGAGGCTCGGAGTCGAAGACCCTCCTAGCTGGAGCGTTGATGTCCATGCGTTCGATGTGGCCGAGCCAGTGTAGTCAACGGATCTTTGCCTTCCGGACTACATCCACATCTTTGCAAACCTCTCAGACAGGACCAAATATCCGGCATTAAATTTTTCTTTCGAAAGAACCCAAAATCACCTCCGATGTCCTGCCTATCGTCCAGCGTCACCCCAGTTGTTTGGACAAGCCGAAGTAGCAGCGGTTGCCAAGGGCGATTCTATGCCGGACCTCCACTGTGGTGTCATTTGTGGAATTTACGTTTGCCCCGAAGTAGACAAACTCCTTAACTACCGCGAAAATGTAGCTGTCAATTTACGTCTGCCCCGAAGTAGCCAAACTCCTTAACTACCCCGAAATTGTAGCTGTCAATTGGTATATTTTGTCCCAGGTGGTGAGCGACGGATTTGTTTTTGCTTGACAGAATGTACTTTGTTTTGTCCTCATTGACCTTAAGACCAACTCGTTCGCCTGTTCTTCAATCGCCGTGAATGCTTCCACAATGCCACGGCGAAAGCCCGCGATGATGTCGATATCGTCCGCGTATCCTAGCAGCTGGACGGACTGGTAGAAGATGGTGACTTCCCTGTTGACGCCTGCCCGTCGCACTATCTGCTCCAGCACCAGGTTGAAGTAGTCACATGAAAGCGCATCTCCTTGCCGAAATCCGGTGCATGTTTCAAACGGTTCCGAGTTGCACGGTGCATCGCGTATTTTTTAGCGTGGCGCAACACAACTGGATCAGTTTTCCCGGGCTCCCGAATTCAGCCAATCGCACCAAACAGTCCTTCACGATGAATGCTGTCATATGCGGCTTTGAAATCGATGAAAAGATGGTGTGTATCGATTCGAAACCCGTTGGTCTTTTCCAGGATTCGTCGAAGTGTGAAAATTTGGTCTATAGTCGATTTGCCGGGCCGGAAGCCGCACTGGTAGCTGCCGATTAGTGCGGTGCAAAATGGTTTTAGACGTTCACACAATACGCTGGACAGGATCTTGTATGCGACATTGAGCAGGGATATACCTCTATAGTTCTTGCAAGAGGTAGGATCGCTTTTTTTGTGGATGAGGTAAATAGAGCTGGTATTCCAGTCATCGGGCTAGCTTTGATCTTCCCAAATTCTGCAGATTTTCTAGTGCATCCTCCCTACTAGAACATCGCCGCCAGCCTTGAAGAGCTCTGATGGCAAGCCATCTAAGCCTGCGGCCTTGTTATTCTTCAGCTTCCGAATAGCTGTACCGACTTCTTCGATGCTGGGTGGGAGGACTACTTCAGCGGCTGGAGTTGGGATTTCCTCGGGTGGGATTCCACCCTCTCTTGGTCATGCTCGTTAAGCAGCTGCTGGACATGCTGCTTAAATACATCCACTTTTCCCTGCGGGTCGGTGACAAAATTACCCTCGCAGTTTCGAAGAGCCTGGGTGCCCTTTTTGAAGCCTCCTGCAATGCCTTTGGTTTTCTTGTAAAAGGCTCGTGTTTTATGCTTATCCCTAGACTCCTCGATATCCTTGAGCTGGGAGGCTGCGAATATTCCTTTTTTCTCCTCCCTTCTTCTGGGTCGGCACTCTTCTTGCGCTGCCCTGGTTTTCCTCTGCAACGCTTTTTGGTACGCCTCGTTGGTTGCTGCCTTTTTCTGCTCACACTCGCCATCATACCGCGGGTTTCTTGTCGGGGATGGAAGGTATCCTAAGGTGATTTCGGCTACTTCCTGAATGGCTGAGCGGCAATGCAGCCACATATTATTAGCATTTGTGTTCGACGTAGGCATACCGTAGAGCCTTTCGCTCAGCTGCTCCCTGTAGACACAGGTAACCTCCGGTGTGCTCAGGTGCCCAATGTCGAACCTCCTCCTGGTGGGCTGGTGCAGCTTTCTGACATTGGACAGTCGAGCTCTGAATCTTGCTGCTACGAGGAAGTGGTCAGAGTCGACATTTGCCCCTCTGAATGTTCGCACATCCAGGATGTTTGACGAGTGCCTTGCGTCAATGAGCACATGGTCGATTTGGTTGGTGGTTCGATTGTACGGAGATCGCCAGGTTGCTGTGTGGATGCGCTCACGAGGGCTGTTGCAAAGCTGTTGAGGCCGTTATCTGTTGTTGTATCGTGGGGGCAATGCTTTCCGATCACTCCTTACCCATTTTGGCGTTGAAGTCCCCGAGCACCATTTTAACATCGTACTCCGGACAAGCTCCGTAGGTCTTGTCCAGGAGGTCATAGAAGTCCTCCTTGATAGGGTCTTCAGCCTCGTCGGTAGGGGCGTGTGCACATATAAGGCTGATGTTATAAAATCTGCCTCTGATGCGGATCATTGCCAGGCGATCACTCATAGGTTTAAAGTGACCTTCGACATAATCCCTTTCCCACGACAAATCCGCATCCCAGTAAGTGCAATCTTTTGTGACAGCTGTAATGTACATATAACAAATTAAATTGTTAGAAGTTCTGCAGCAAGTGCATTGGGATAGAGTGAAAAACACTAAAATGAGAATGGACTTAAATCACCCACTTCTCTTTATGGAACCAGTTCTTTTAAATTGCTCTTACTTCCTTTCCCTAATATTCTACATACATACATATGTCGAATAACAAAAAAAAAAAATAAAATACGCATACACATACAACACATTCTTTCCTTTCGAAGGACCTGGAAGCCGTTTAAAAATAGAGTAACTTATTTTCCTTTTACTTCCTTTTTCGGAAAAGTTTGATCATCCTTAAGGGCAAAATAATTATACGTGTCCCTACCCGAATGGGACAAGCTAACTAGAGACAATATCAGCTTGTTGCAACAAGTTGAGGACTATAACTTTTCAGGCAACTTTTTCCATTACATATACGAAAAGCCCGCGTAATGGTCTCAGCGATATGTGTATAAGTTTGTGCATATATTCGTATACATACTCGTATATACACATATGTATACGAATACATACCCGTATATACACATATGTATACGAATACATACTCGTATATACACATATGTATACGAATACCTTAAGACAATGTATATTTTCGAAAACGGAATCGCTCATCACGTTCTATGAGGCATTGAGTATTCACAATGGATCATCCATGTATTTAACTACTACAAACACACTCCCATCTATGAATGTTAATTTCATATGATGTAGACTTGATTTAATGATTCTTATCCATTCGGTTAGCCAGTTTCAACGAAGGAAGATGACCTGGTTACGTGCGAGTATACCCAATAAAATAATTGCCTGATATCGATGAAGTGCGAATGTAAGATTTTCAAAACTTATCAGCTTGTAATAGTAAAAGTTTCCCATCATATTGACTTGGAAATTGAGCAGAGTTTTGGAATTTCAACGGAAACAGGATATTGAAAGTTGACTGTGGTTAACTTCTAAAGTTTGTTATCTAAACTTGGATTTTTTTATTCCTGGAAAAACGTTTGCCTTAAACTTCTGGTTACATTTATACTATACATAGTACATTAGAAAAAAAAAATGCCAAGGTCTGCATTTAAAATGGCAACAGCGAAATATTTTACTAATGCCAATATTATAACCTTTAACCTCAAGTGTCTTGGGGGGAGGGAGCGAGCAAACAAAACAAAGAAGTTGATCGCGTTTAACATGGCAAACGCCAGCAACTGGCAACTGCTGATCCATCAGGGAACTGCTACAAGGAGTACAAACAGCGCTTATTCGGGTGCGGATTCGTTATTCGAGAAAGACTCCGACAAAAAGTCTTAAGCTTTCGGGATGTAAGCGAACGCCTCATAACAATCCGCATCAAAACTAAATTTGGAAATATTAGCTTGACATGCGCTCATGCCCCGACGGAAGAAAAGGACGATCGACTCAAAGAAGAATTCTACGATCTCCTAGACAGAACCTATGCCCAATGCCCCAGCTACGATACAAAAATAGTTCTAGGAGATTTGAATGCAAAACTGGGCAAAGAGGACATATTTGAAAGCAAAGCTTTCAAGGAAAGCAAAGCTTTCGACATTCGGCTAATCAATTTTCTAACTGGGCGTAACCTCCTTGTAGCAAGCACACGATTCCCCCATCTCAACATCCACAAGGATACCTGGCGATCTTTTGATCAATCGATCACCAACCAGATTGATCACATTGCGATCGCCGCCAGACACTCCTCCAGTATTCTCGACGTACGAACCTCCCAAGGAGCCAACATCGACTCGGACCACTACCTTGTAGTAGCCAAGGTACGAATGAGGATATCAAGAATGCTTAGGAGTCGAGTAGGACAACGTAAGTTTCACGTCGGCGTTGGAAATCTACAATCGCAAGAGACTGCCAGAATCTTTGCCGATCGTGTCTCCTCCAAGCTCTCTCGAAATCCGCCCTCAGCAGCACAAGCAATTGAGCAGGAATGGGCGCATTGCCAGAGCGCCGTCAGAGACGCTGCCTCAGAGATGCTCGGTTTCAAATCGCCACCACCTAGAAACCTTTGGTTCGATGAACAATGCGAACAAGCCCATGCAGCAAAACAAGAAGCATATAAAGGCACGCTTCAACGACAGACGACAGCTGCTCGCGAAATCTATGACCAGAAAAGATGTGAGGAGCACACGCTTCTCAGAAGAAAGAAAAGAGAACAGTGAAAGCCGGAGCGGTGGCCTGCAGGGATGAAAATGGAGAACTGGTAGTAGAGTCACAGTCGATGCTGAGGATTTGGAAAGACCACTTCTGCAGACTGTATAACGGCGATGACAGACAAGATACCGCTGTCAAGCAGAACGATCCGTTCGAAATGGACGACGATGTAAGAGAATTCCGATCACCCGACCTAGGCGAAGTCAAAATAGCGATATCAATTAGTAATTCTAATAAAGCCGCGGGTGCAGACGGCCTGTCTGCTTAGCTTTTTAAAGCGGCTGGAGATGACCTGGTAAGGTGCATGCACCATCTCATTTGCAAGATATGGTCGAAGGAAAGCATGCCCGACGAATGGAATCTCAGCATTGTTTGCCCGGTCCATAAGAAAGGAGATCAAATATTTACGCTACGGCAGATCTTGGAGAAGACTCAGGAATACCAAATCGATACTCACGACCTCTTCGTCGATTTCAAGGCTGCATATGACAGCGTGTATAGAGAAAAGCTATACAAATCCATGTCTAGTTTTGACATCCCTGCCAAACTCGTCCGACTGTGCAGGATGACAATGGAGAATTCTCGCTGCTCCATTAAGGTCGGTAATGAGCAAATCGAGACCTTTGATGTTAAAAAAGGATTTAGGCAAGGTGACGCGCTGTCATGCAACTTTTTCCACATGCAACTTTTACAAAAATCGTGCAAGAGTCACTGGCCAACTCAAGAGGTACGATTTATTTCAAGTCTACGCAATTACTTGCGTACGCCGAGGATATCGACGTGATTGAACGAACACAGAGAGACGTCAATGAGACCTTTGTAAGCATTGAGGTAGGTATGGGGGTGGCCGTGGTGCAGTGGTTAACATCATCGACCGCCGAGCGGAAGGTTTATGGTTCAAATTCGCTTCATAGCCAAGAAAAAGTAGTTTCTATACCGCCAAAAAGTATGCAACGCTGTTGAGAATGGAAAGTGACCAGACGTACTGCTGCAGGCATAACACTCACAGTATATGGTCAAACGAAATTCATCCTCTGCGTATGCAATACTAAAAGTGCTTGAACGAATTACTACGGACTATAACCAACGCGGAATTTGGTCGGCTCTCGTCCTATCTAGGTCTAGGACAACCACCCCTGAGAGTAGTGAACGAACATCAACGACCCCAACCACTGTACTCCGTTCAGGTTGTGTGTGTCAACACATCATAAGAGAATACAAAAACTCTTGAACCTGCGCGAGTCTCTAAAAAAAAAAAAAAAAAAAAAGCTGCTAAGATGGGTCTCAAGGTTAATGAGGGTAAAACCAAATATCTGCTTTCATCTATAAGAGACGGACAACACCGACATATTGGCCAGAACGTCTCCATTTGCGGATATAACTTTGAAGTGGTCAAGGAATTCGTCTACCTGTGCTCACTGATGATCGGCGACAACAACACCAGCGCTAAGATAAAACGCAGAATCACTCTTGCCAACCGCTGTTTCTTTGGGCTCAAGAGGTGATTGAGAAGTAGAGCCCTCTCTCGGAAAACCAAGGTGACACTATATAAGACCTTAATCATCCCAGTCCTTGTTTACGGCGCAGAGGTTTGGACTTTAACAAAAGCGGATGAAGATGCTCTTGGTCATTTCGGGAGGAAAATTCTGCGCACTATCTACGGTCCCGTTTGTTCAAACGGTGTATGGAGGAGAAGATATAACGAAGAATTGTACGGGTTGTACAGCGACATCGGCCTGGTACGACGTCTACGGATACTGTGTCTAAGGTGGCTAGGACATGTAGAGCGCATGGAAAATACAGCTCCGACCCGAAGAGTCTTCGAATCCACCCCGGAAGGAAGGCGGGGCAGAGGACGGCCGCATCAACGGTGGCGCACGCAGGTGGAAGGGGACCTTAACCAACTGGGCGTGCGACGCTGGAAACAGCTGGCCAAAGACCGTGCCAGCTGGAGACGCTGGGTGGTTGAGGCCCAGGTTCAATACGGACTGTAGCGCCACCTAAGTAAGTAAGTAAGTAAGTAATCATAAGCTAATACAACTAATAGTGCAAAATTAAAAAAACAAATATATATATATATATATAAAATGAAGTACAGAAAAGACAACAGTTTTGTGAAAAAGTACAGCATAAGAAGAAAATCCCAGGCATGGCGAACCCACATACGCTTTTAGACGCAATAAGAGATTTACCTGAATTTTGTGAACTACCGGAAGAAATTTATTTGTTTATTAAATACGTAGATTTTTTGTATTATAGTTGGCATTTGGATGAACTTCGCGAGCCACTTTTAGATTTTAAGATAGGGCAAAGCTAATAACAATAATCCAATTCCTTGGAACGAAGTAAAAAGCATTCTGCAAGCTAATTGCTCTATCACTGAAAGTTTCGAGTCTATCTTAAACGAAATTAAAACGATTTCCTTTGAAGGCTCAGTAGAAAATTTGTTTGAAACTTTGTTAGGTTTACTTACGAAGTTAAACATTAAATCCGATTTTCCGAAGATACTCCAAGTTGGTTTAATAGCCAAGAAAACGAGAAAACGGTTCTGAAACTTTTTATTAACAAACTGCCTAGCGAACCAAAATTGATCCTTCAGGCTAGAAATCCATCAGGACTTAGAGAAGCCAAGGCTATTCTAATAGATACAAACAATTTTCACACAATTTATTCCAATAACCAAAACAGACACACAATCATTCGTAATGAATGCCTATCAAGGTATACCATTGCAAAACAAAAGAAATCCATGAAACAGTGTCTTTAATTACCGGAAAAATAGTAATTTTCGTAATAACAATCCTCCACAATACCACCATGCCAATTTCCAAAACACAGTATATTCCAATGTATTAGGCAGTCGCGGCTACAATAATTTAGGTCAGTTTAGTAATATAACTACTTCAGTTTACTGCTGCGTCTATAGCAAACTCCTCGTAGACGTATCAACGACCAATGGAAATTTACCATTTCCAAGCACAAAGCCTGCCTGAAACTGTTCCTGCCCAATCCCCGCGAAACACTCTAAATACCGATGACTTTAGATTTCAAAATTTTCCGTTATGCACCTACGATCACTTCCCTGCATAATAGGCGAAACCGTGTTCACCCCTATAAAATTATTAATCGGCTCTGGCGGAAGTACATCTTTAATCAAAAAGGGGCACTTCACCTATGACTTATAACACTCAAATCAAAACGATTCCTTTGTTTAAAGTATTTAGGAAGCCATTTGCAGTAATCGATATACTCGAAACAGATTTGACCGGAGATTTCGATGGAATTCTCGGGTGCCATGTGTTAAAACCATTGCAAGCAAAAATCGACCTTGAAAAGCTAGAACTTCAAACAAAGTAAGCTACATTGCCTCTAGTATTAGACAATATTCTACAAAAGTCAATAAAAACCAACATTTATGAAAACCAGAATGCAACTGACGTCGAGTTCGAAAAACCAGTAGTTAGTGAAATAAACGAAAGACCAAAGTTACAAAATGTAGACAAGAAGGAAACGAGAGCGTTGATTGGTACTATTCTGAAGTACAGGAAGGTATTTTACATCGAAGGCGACACTCCTTCTTCTGTCATTAAATATACTCATGAAATTCCTACAAAATCGATATCCCTATATTTTCGAAAGCATATACATATGTATGTATTTAGGTACCCCAAGGCACTTGGAAATGAGGTTAACGAACAGATCTCGAGCATGCTCAAGTCAGGCATTATAACTGTTTCCACTAGCCCCTAAATGCCCCTACTTGGGTTGTCAAAAAGAAAATTGACAACACAGGTCAGCAAAAATGGCGCATCGTTATAGATTATAGGAAGTTAAATGACATAACAATTGTAGAATGGTTCCCTATTCCTATCATAGACGATATTTTGCCAAAGTTAGGAAACGTTCAGTATTTCTCAGTTCTCGATCCTGCGAAAGGATTCCATCAGATACCAGTCTGCGAAAAAGATAGGCATAAAACCGCATTTTCAACGTCAACTGGCCACTACGAATTTAAACGTATGCCGTTCGGCCTCAAAAATGCACCTGCATCTTTCCAAAAAATGATGTACGAGGTCCTATCCGAATTTATAAACAAAATATGCATAATATATGTGTATGGATGATATACTCATTTTTTCCACCCCTCCAAGAGCATATAGACTCGTTAAAAAAAATACTGCACAGATTAAATACATACAATCTGAAAGTTAAGATCGATAAGTGCAGTTTTTTGAGGCGCGAAACGAAGTATTTTGGTCACATAATATCAAAGGATGGTACAAAACCAAATCCTAATAAAATCGATGGGATTAAAAAAATTGAAATAACCCGTACAATCAAGCAAGGAAATTCATAAAGGACTATTCAAAGGTAGCTCTCCCAATGACGAAATTTCTTAAGAAAGATACAAGACTGAATATAAATGACAAAGAATGTATTGAGTCTTTTAGGAAACTTAAAGATCTTATATGTACTTGTCCTATCCTAGCGTACCCGGATTTTACAAAGACGTTTACTCTGACAACAGACGCAAGTAACGCGGCTTTAGGGGCAGTTCTTTCCCAAAATCACCATCCCATAGCTTTTTCCTCTAGGACTTTGATCACTCATGAGACAAATTACAGCGCGATCGAGAAGGAACTTCTCTGTATAGTCTGAGCGACAAAATATTTCAGACCATACCTATTCGGACGCAAATTTAAAATTCAGACTGACCACCGTGCCTTAGTATGGTTAAACTCGCTTAAGGAACCCAACAGTAAGCTACAGCGATGGAAAATTAAGCTTAGTGAATTTGACTTTAATATACATAGATTATATAAAAGGCAAGGAAAACAAAGTTGCCGATTTCTTAAGCCGCTTAGATATCAATCACAACGACGTGGAAGACGCAAGATCAGACTTAACTACCATTCATAGTGGAATAGAAAACTTAAATGATCATATCTATATCACCGAAACGCCATTAAACATATGCAAACACCAGATAGTCTTAGAAAAAAGTAAGTCAAATTCATATACAAGTAATCTTCTGTACCAAAAGAAAAGGAGACTTATTATTTCATTATCTGGTTATTGTGAGGAGTTCGTGTTGGACATCTTGAAAGGCCTTCTACCAATCAAAGAAACTGTTGCAATGCACTGTAAAGATGACAATTTGTTTATTGAATTTCGAAAAACTATAGTTAAGTATTTCTCGAATTCCCGACCTAGGAAAGTAATAAAATGCCCAATGTTACTACCTGTTATAACGTGTAAGCAAAAGTTAATGACACTAATTGAGAAAGCACACCTCGATCCAAATCACAGAGGTATCGACGAAACTTCCCAAATCTTATGGTGGAGATTCATAAATACATTAATAACTGTATTATCTGTAACATGTGCAAATATGACCGACAACCCATAAAACCGACATTTATGATTTCCGAGACTCCCAATAGCCCTAACGAAATCGTGCATATCGATATCTGGTATCTTAATAAAAATAATATGTGTCTCACCTGCATCGACAAATTCACAAAACACGTATCTATTCACACTCTTGTCGACAGGAATTCTTTAACAATTGTAGACATTCTAAAGCAAAGATTCTCAGCTTTAAGAAGGCCGCAAAAGACTGTTGCAGATAACGAGTTCAATACAGCTTACATAAAAAAACTTTCTAAACCAAGAGCAGATACTCTATCATTTTACACGCAGCACTTCAATAAATATCGATTTGAAACGAAACGCTGCAATGTCACAATTTTTTCGAAATGAACAAAATCAATAAAATGACTCAAAATGGATTCAATATATGTGTAATGTCTTACCATCAAATTTATTTTAGTTGGTGGCGTTGCAACGCGCGCAGGGTACAGCTAGTAAGCAATAAAATGTAGGGTTCATTTCCTGCACTAAGTTAGCTTCTAAGGTCATTCTGTGTTGGAAACTGATTGAATAGACATCAAAGTAATAAAGATCCCATTGTTTTTTTTCTCGCGAGTCGCGACTGGCTCCCCCTCCTCATTTTACTCTCGGACTGTAGTGCCACCTAAGTAAGTAAGTAACCTGTGTCATCAGTTTTTTCTAGGGTTCCATACCCAAAGGTAAAACGGGACCCTATTACTGAGACTTCGCTGTCCGTCCGTCCGTCCGTCTGTCACCAGGCTGTATCTCATGAACCGTGATAGTTAGACAGTTGAAATATTCACAGATGATGTAATTCTGTTGCCGCTATAACGACAAGAATAAAATGAATACTTAAGGGGGCTCCCATACAACAGACATGATTTTCATCCAAAAAATCCCCTTGGTCACATACTGACCCAAGGTTAGTCGACAATATCTCGCAACCAGTAGCAAACTTTCCAGCTTTGATCCCTTTTTTGTCTTTGATGTATTAATCCTAGCTGCAACCCCTTTTTCTATAATTAGGAACAACCAATAATAAATACCCTTTAAGCTTTGATGATCCCTATTGTGTCACTGCTAAGTTGATCCTTGCTGCAAACCCTTTCGTACAATTGCTATTACTCTCCTTTTCCGTCACGAAATTTAATCCCACACCGACAATTGTCTTTTTATCCGAAATAAAACACACACACTTTTCTTGTTTCACCACAGATCAATTATCTGTGTAGCTTCACCACTTTTCTTTATTATCCAATACTATCCACTTTAAACTTTATTACACAATACACAAACCTTTATTGAAAGCTTTTCTTTTCATACTGGTTGATCACACCGACTTGTCACACGCTGTTTTATACCACAAACTGAATGAATGTCGAGGGCGAGTGTTCGCGCTTATATAGCTCTCGGTCCACCTTCTCGAACGTTCGCCGTTGGAAGTTCCCCTTCGGAAATCTCTAGAACGCTCTGACAATTCCATTGGAAGTTGACATCATTCCAATCCCCGCTTCCAGAGAGCTTTCAAACTTCGACGGCGAAATTCGAACTTAACCGTCGGTTTGTATCTCCGCAACAATATTGTTGCGGAAACACAAGCGGAACAAGCATGGGCTTGTTCGCATTCTTCATCGAACCAGGGGTTTCTAGGTGGTGGCTGTTGGAAACCCAGCACCTCTGAGGCAGCATCTCTGACGGCGCTCTGGCAATGAGCCCATTCCTGCTCTATTGTTTGTGCTGCTGTGGGCGGATTTTGAGAGAGCTTTGAGGAGACACGATCGGCAAAGATTCTGGTAGTCTCTTGCGATTGTAGCTTTCCAACGTCAAACGTACGTAGTCCTACTCGACTCCTAAGCATTCTTGATATCCTCATTCGTACCTTGGCTACAACAAGGTAGTGGTCCGAGTCGATGTTGGCCCCTCGGAAGGTTCGTACGTCGACAATACAGGAGGAGTGTCTGGCGTCGATCGCAATGCGATTAATCTGGTTGGTGGTGGATTGATCACAAGACCGCCAGGTACCCTTGTGGATGTTGAGATGGGGGAATCGCGTGCTTGCTACAAGGAGGTTACGCCCCGCTAGGAAATCGATTAACCTTAATCCGTTGTCAGATGTGGTGTTATGGAGGCTATGCTTCATTTACAAGAAGCAACAGCAAAAATTCTTCCTCCATCTTACCTCTTGTGATCGACTTGTGAGCTGCTCAATCGGACATCACAATTTTGACAGTTACTGTGATGCTCACATCGTGGGAGGTTTTGGTTAGAATGCGAAAACCTTACAAGTTATGACTCTCCACACTCCTGTGAGGTTGTTGTGACTTATGAGACATTATTGAGGTATGCCAGAATACGGGCGTTAATGCAACCAGCTTATATTAACAAAAATACAGAAGAATGGGAGTGGTACCAATTTGACGACCAACACAAATTGTTGCGGACACGAATCAACGGTTGTATTTGAATTTCCCTGTCAAACATTGGAATGCTCTGATGCAGCTGAAAAGGAAATGATGGTAACTTTCAGCGGCACACTGCTGAATGTTAATGCCAGAGCACGGAACATTCTGGAGACTTCTGAAGGGGAACGTCTGACGGTGAACATTCGAGAAAGTGGACCGAGGGTTATATAAGTGGGAACACTCGCCCTCGAGAGCGTTCAGTATTCGGGATTCAGTGATTCAGTATTCATTCAGTCATGCAGTATTCATTCCGTCTATTCAGTATCAGTGACTCAGTGATCAGTCAGTAATCCAGTTTGAAAGCAATTCATTACAGATAAAGAGGAAGTAAGTGAAGTTGAAGGCGAAATTGAATATGAAGTACTTGAACTAAAGCATAAAAAATGTAAAAACAAAAATGTGACAATGCGACAAAAAACCTTAATGATTTGCAAAAAATTGCGGAATGTACTTGTGTTTGTAATTGTTTCACGAAGTTTCATGAAGATTGTTAAGTTCTAGGGCTAAGACTAACTGATCAATCTCTAATTTGCCTATTTTCTTACTATACAAGTATGTTAAAGTGCATTTGTAACGTAAGCATAACTCGTTTTTTTGATGATTATTTTGAATAACTTTAAATTTTTGGTAATTTTGTGGAAGAAAACAAAATATTTTCGCTGATTATGAACACTTTAGTAAAAATAATAATTGCAAATCTGTTTTTTGTTTTGTTTAATTATTGCTCTTAACTTTAGTTGCGTCATGATTCAAGCAGGTAAAGCTAAAAAAAAAAATGGAGTTGAGAATTGAGAGAAATTGAAATTTTGATTTTGCTTGAAGAAAGAAAGGATGGTGAAGATTTTAAATTAAGTTAATTGCTTTGAGTATTGAAGAATAACATTAATTCTTTCTTAACTTTGTTGAATTCTCTTAGATTGCGCGGCAGTGTATTCCAAAGGCGGATAGAAGAAATAAAAAACTGTCTTTCAGACGTTTGGCAGGTGAATTGTGGAAGAATCAAACTGGCTGATCTATTTGATGCCGAAAACCTGATCTGTTATAGAGATATGTTGGTTGCCTTGTCTTTATTATCCTGTATAGAAGAATCAGAGTACGAAACTTAGTGTAATTTAGAAAAGATATATCTAACAGTTTAGTTTCCAAATGAGATATGTGATGACATCTTCCAAGGTTATAAATATTACGAAGGGTACTGTTAAATGCCATTTAAAGCTTTCTTTTACTTTCACTGTCACAATTATTATATATTTCGCAGCCATATAAGAGCACTGGAATAGCTAGTGTTTAAGCTAAAAACGTTCTCGTGGATAGAGGTGTACATTTTTGAGCAGTCCATAAAGTTCGTAAAACTCCACATGTTTTACCAACAATTTCGTTTATATGATTATTCATTAATCCAATTGAAAAATCTCCAAGTTTAATCGTTGGAAAGTAAGAGAGCTCTAACTTCTTTTTAGAAATGACCAAACATTTACATTTGCTAGGATTAAGCGATAAACCATTTTTCAACGACCATTCTGATATTCGTTTAAGATCTTCATTCACATCATAGGCACAGTTTTTGATTAGACCAAGAGGGCTGCCTTTATAAATCATCAGCATAAAATTGTTTCGATGAATTAAGAATAATATCTGCAAAGTCATTTATATAGAAGGAAAACAGAAACGGCCCTAAAATCTATCCCTGAGGAACGCCATTTACTAAGGGAAGCTATTCTGGGATATTTTGGGGCGACCGTCTATATTTGTAATAATTTTGTTTGAGTAAAACCGTTTCCTAGCGCATCTCACCTCGCGAACAACATCATTTTCTGTTTTTAAATTGATAAAAGCTCTTGAATATGGTATATCTTCCATCTATGATACGCCTGATCATTTTGACTAATTAATAAGCGAATTTCATTCGTAAAGCAAGCTCTTGTTTTGGCCCTTATTCTTCTTGTCGTTATAGGAACACATGTATCGAAGATACCATGTTATCCTGAACAAAATTTGATTGGTCATCTGCCGAAGTCATGCTATATACGGAATTCCAAGGAATAGAGCGGAAATTGTTTTCAAGAGCAACGTAATTTACATTTTTAAAATTGCGGAAGGTGCACGTTTCTGTGTTCGTAAAACGGTTTGTGTCAAAATCGAATGTGAGAAAAATGAGGTCGTGTTTTTAAAACCCGGGTGTCGATAATTGGTTATAAAAAAGAATTCTTTTGGTATCACTGACAAAAATCAAGTCAAGAAGAGTACTGGTGGTGCACGGTGCTTGTAAGATGAGTAGCTATACTTGTGTTAACTAAATGTAAATCAAATGTCTTCATGGGTTAGATGATTTTCAACAAGAATATTGCTTTGTACGCTTCGCCTCAATATTTTGGTGTAGGAGCGGATAACCAGCTCCGCCCACCGCCCTAGTATCATCATATCAATGAGCGCAAATTGATAACAAGCATCAAACTGAATGAACAGTTTAGAAGTCATTTAAGTTTTTCAAAATCACAAATTTGCGTGTTTCTCGAAGTCATCCCATGAATTTAAATGTTTGAAATTACAACATTCGGCAGGATGTTGTTGCTCAGATCTACATTGTTCTCATTTGTTAAATGCTCCACACAACATCCGGGTATGCAAAGCATGATGTCGTTCCATTACTATTCACATCAGCGCCACAACCCGTCCTCCCCTGCTATTTCCGTATCGTTCTATCTGACGCGTAGGTATGTACGTGAACATTTCTAATTGCCTTGGACGACAACTGTTTCCCTAAACTCACATTCTTCATGGTTCAATTGTAGCTCACGTCTACGTAAAGTGTGTAATACTAATAAAAAATCATATTCGTTACCCTCAGAACACCCAACAACGCTTCACGTTCCGACATCAATCTATTAAGAGCGTATTCCTATCTCTTATTTATGTACATATGTAAGGATAGCATTTACAACACTTCAGTCGTTATTGGTCGGGATTTGTTGGGCAAAAGGAATTTCTAGTTAAAAATGGATGTTATTTTACGGTATGGCACAATTGTGTTTGTTTTATCGTTTTGATTTGTACTAAAATGTGGAACATCGTAGGAACGAATGAAATCGTTTAATCAAGTTCACATTGTACTTTTGAAGCTTTTGGTTGTTGAAGTTTACGTTCATTTTTAGGAGATATTTGCTTTCTTTTTGTCATACGGTTTGAATGGCCTCATGGTTTCGGTTTTTTGTTGGGGATTTTTATGGGCAGAAGCCTAAAGATATACTGTCATTACATTTCGTAATTTCGGAAGGTCTTGATGAATTTTATTTCTACTGGGGATCTGGTCATATTTTATGACCATCGTAAGCGGAACAGTTTGTTTCAAGTACCGCAAGTGTTCATAAAAGGATAGTAATTGGTAGCTCAATTTAAGATTTATTCATATATGTATGTAGCATTCCTTATAATATCATTACTGTACTAAATTATACAATGGACAATTTTTGTTTCCTCTGGGGGATTGGCGAAGTACTACGGCAATATTTGTGCCTCATAAATAACAATACAAAACGACAATAAAACAAAAGGAACGGCTGTTTAGGTATGTTAAGATTTGTATTATATTCCTTACACATTCTAGTGAGTTGACACTAAGTGTGCAAACAGACAGGTCATGTTAAGATTTGTATTGTATTTCTCACGCATTCCACTGAGTTGGCACTAAGTGTGCGAACGGACATTGCTGGGTCACTCACGAATATCGGGTTTCCTTGCTACAGTAGTGTCTGTTCCCACACTCGAGCTCGATCCAGTGAAATGTAAAATAAATATTGTACTGTACAAAAGTAGTCTTGGGTGAACTATCGGCCAGGTTGGACCGCTATTAAGAAATAAAGTTTTATATTGTTATATTTGAGTTGACTATTATTCAACATATATTGGCGACCGTGACAGGACGCTTTGCTAACGTTTAGCAACACCTGTGTGAAAAGTACAGTGCATCAAATAACGAACAAAGTGCAGTGAAATTAAGGAGTGAAAAATAAAAAATAAAAATGTTCAAGTCTCCAATGCAAATTGAGGATTACGCAAGCCAACAAGAAAGGATTGGCGAGGAACTCTGTCGACTGACGCGCAACTATTGGAAGGACGGTGATATAAGAAAGTCTCCATCATACTTGGCCGAGCGCTTAGCAACATTGGAAAGTCTATGGAAAGAATTTGATGACACTGATAGTCAGATTCGAGAGACATTTCCCTCTGAATTGGAACATCCCTACTTCAAAAAGGATTACTATGAAGCAGTGCGCAAGGTAGCAGATCGCATGCGAGATGATATCGAGCGTCGACTCACATCACAATCAAAAGACCAACCAACATTCGAGGAAGAACAGGATTTAGAGCAGGAATTAACTGGTGAAGCCAAGCAGCAAGGGGCGGTTTCCAAGCAGAAACCAGCATTACCAACCGCTAATTCGCCTCCAACACAGCAATCTACAAAGGGTACAATGAGTCAAAAGGATAGGTTCCAATTGTTGATGAACATCCTAAGAAGATCATTGGACAAGTGTGTAGTGGAGGCGGCGGAGGTGCATACAGAGCACTTCTGTCAAATAAAGACAAGAACAATCCAACAGAACTGGGATGAGATAACGCTTCTCTACAGAAAGGTCGAAGAGCAACTAACCAGTGAAGAACTCGAGTGCTATTTCGGGATGCAAGAGCGAGTGGAAGAAGTTTTATTAAGCTTGATTGAAGGAGCGACACCAGCACATCGTCCACAGCAGACGGAAGCTTCGGTTAATCCCACGATAAGACTACCTAAAATAGAACTTCCAAAGTTTGACGGCAGCTATCTCAACTGGCTCCAGTTTTACGACCTGTTCAAGCAATTGATTCATCACCAACCAATACCAGCCGCCCAAAAGTTATATTTTCTGAGAGCCAACGTTACTGGAGAGGCCCATAATCTCATCCAGCACTTCCAAGCTACCGACAGCAATTACGATATTGCTTGGAACACCCTGGTGGAGCGATATGACAACAAGAGGCTGTTGCTAAGTGCGCAATTTAGCCGATTGCTCTCGCAACCCATGACAACTGGCACCGCAACTAGCCTCAGAAGGTTTCACGATACAACAAAGGAAGTTATGCAGGCAATCACTAACTTGGGATTCAATGTCGATAGCTGGGACCCAATGGTGGTTCACTTGATGCTGCAGAAAATGGATAAAGAGAGCAGATCACTCTTCGAACAGTCTTTAAGCGACCCGAGGAGCAGCCCCTCCCTAGGAGAGTTCTTGAAATTTCTGGAGCTCAGATTCCAAACCCTGGAGGCCATCAGCAGACCAGGCGAGGGAAGGAAGACGGCCACTGTTGCAACACGTCCGGATGGTATCAATTGCTATATGTGCAATTCAGGTAAGCACAAGATTTTCAATTGCTCAAGCTTTCTTAATCTCTCAGGTGAAGAACGCGAAAGAGCCGTACGACGATTGGAGCTATGCAGGAACTGCCTGAAGCCAGGCCACTTCTCCCAATCATGCCAGTCCAGAGGTTGCCAAAAATGTAACTTCCAGCACAACACACTGCTTCATCAACATAAGCCTCAGCAGCAACATCAGCAGCTGAAAAAACCGCTTCAACACCAAGATCAGCAGCAACATCAGCAGCTGAAAAAACCGTTCCAGCATCAAGATCCACAAGGAGAGCGCAGTCAACAGCAACCAACCAGCAATCAATTCGGTAAGCTCTATAATGATAAGGCTATAATAAGGGTTTCAAACAACCATAAACCGTCTGGTACATCTGCAAATGCTGCCATAGGCTGTGACATAAAGAAACGCCATGTATATTTGGCCACTGCGATCATCAATGTCATTTCTGCGTGTGGGTCCCCTACTCCTTGTCGTGTCCTCTTAGATTCAGGCTCACAACTGAATTTCATAACGACAAGGTTTGTTCACGAGTTAGGCCATAGAAAGCGTCGGATGGATATACCAATTAGTGGTATTGGAGGAAGGGAATGCAAAGCCGAATTCGTCACCAATGTGACAATCGAATCAAGGACCTCACCATATAGGTCAATAATTGAGGCAAGCATCATGCCTCGTATCAGTGAATACCAACCTAGTCAAGAAATAGACGCAATGCATTGGAATTTACCATCGCATGTGCAACTTGCGGATCCCACGTATTTCAAGGCCCAGCGCATTGATATGCTCCTGGGAGCAGAAGTATTTTTCGATTTGCTCATACCAGGAGATATCAAAATATCAAATAATCTTCCAGTATTGCGCAATTCTAAATTGGGGTGGATTGTAGCTGGAAGTGCATCAGCGGGCGATACGACGGCGCACTGTCATGTGGCCACAAAAACTTCGTTATCTTCTTTAGATAAGCTCGTACGAAAGTTCTGGGAAACAGAGGATCATGTTTCCCCGGTAAATACAATGAGCAATGAAGAACACGACTGTGAGGCGCACTTTCAAAATAATACAAGGTTCAACGCGAGCAACCAGTTTGTAGTACGACTGCCATTCAAGAAGGACCCAGGGGCATTTTTAGGCGAGTCCTACGAAATGGCTAAAAGACGTTTTTTGTCATTGGAAAGAAGACTGGACAAAACCAGTGAGTTGAAATCTGCATACATCCAATTCATGCAAGAATATGAGTCCCTTGGTCATATGAGTCCAATTGATGACGAGAAGAGAGGCGAAGCACATTATATTCTACCACATCATTGCGTAATGAAACCTGACAGTTCATCAACAAGGCTAAGAGTAGTATTCGATGCCTCCGCAAAAAGCACATCCGGATATTCACTTAACGATATTTTAATGGTTGGTCCAACAGTTCAACCAGATCTATTTTCCATTATAACTAACTTTCGAATACATAGATATGTTTTCACTGGGGACATAAGCAAGATGTACCGGCAGATATTAGTAGATTCTAGGGATAGAATGATGCAATTAATCTTATGGAGATCCCAACATGACCACCCGTTGCAAACATATCAGCTTAATACTGTAACATATGGCACGGCATCCGCATCATATCTAGCTACGAAATGCTTAATGAAGTTAGCAGACGATAACAAGGGTGAATACCCCCGTGCTGCTGGGGTCTTAAAATCATGTTTTTACGTTGACGATTGCCTCACAGGTGCAGAGAGTGTAGAAGATGCCAAAAAATTGTTAACTGAAATCTGTCATCTGTTGAAACTGGGTGGCTTTGAGTTAAGAAAGTTTTGCGCGAAACGAAATCTTAATTGAAGAAGTCAATCATAGAAATTCCTTTTTTACATTACAAAAGATATTTGCGTATTGTTTTCGATTTTATAGTAATTGCAGAAAGAACAAGTCACTGAGAAATAGAGGGCAGATAACAGTGAATGAACTTCAACGTGGAACTGATTTTATTTGGGTATGTGTGCAAAGAAGAGAATTTCCGGATGATTACCGTTGTCTGCAGAGGGGTGCAAATGTTCATAAAGGATCCAATATAGCGTCGTTGTCGCCATTTTTCGATGAAAAAACTAAACTAATTAGAGTGGGTGGAAGATTGAAAAATGCATCTATTATGGTTGATGCCAAACATCAGGTCTTGCTGCCGAAAGATAATTGTATAACGAAATTACTTCTAACATATTTGCATCAAACACACATGCACGCAGCGCCTCGAGCGTTGATTGCAATCTCCAGGCAGAAATATTGGATTCTAAGTGTAGGAAGAATGGCGCGGCAAATAACTTCCAGTTGCTTAAAATGCTTTCGTTCAAATCCCAAGTCTATCGCACAGATGATGGGCAACCTGCCGAAGGAGAGAGTTACTCCCTCTCGTCCATTTTATTACTGTGGAGTGGACTTCTGTGGTCCTGTAAAAACACACTACAAGATCAGAGGCAAGAGTCCGACAAAGTCATACCTAGCGATATTTGTATGCTTTTCCACAAAGGCAGTTCACATAGAGGTAGTTGGCGATCTGTCTGCGGAGGCATTTATCTACGCCTTAAAAAGATTTGTCGGTAGAAGGGGCATATGTCATACCATATTTTGTGACAATGCCACCAATTTTGTTGGCGCAAAGGCCGAACTTATAGATTTGAAAAACGCGTTTGAATCCGAAGGCCACCAAACGGTTATCAATCGTATGTGCTTGGAAAATGGTATAAATTGGAAATATATTCCACCGCGTGCACCGCATTTTGGAGGGCTTTGGGAGGCTGCAGTTAAGTCCGCCAAGAGTCTGTTAATGCGCTTTCTTCGTGAAGCATCTTTAACATACGAGGAATTGCTAACAGTGGTTATACAAATAGAAGCGATTTTAAATTCACGCCCCCTCACTCCAATCACATCCGATCCAAATGACTTAGAGGCCCTAACGCCTGGGCATTTCCTAATTGGAGAACCACTTACAACATTGCCCGAACCAGACGTTTTAGACAACAAAATTACCAGTCTTAAAAAATTCCGTCAAATACAACACGTCCAACAGCACTTCTGGAAAAGATGGTCAAGTGAATACTTACATCTCCTACAACAAAGATCTAAATGGACCCAGCCAGCACCCAATTTGGTCCCTGGAACGATGGTGGTACTCAAGGAAGCAAATGTTCCGCCTATGAAATGGAAACTAGGACGTGTAGAGGAAGTTATAAAGGGTAATGATGATTTAATTCGGGTGGCCACCGTTAAAACCCAAAACGGCATCTTCAAACGAGCAATACACAAACTGTGCCCGTTGCCTATACCAGCAGGGATGAACGCGGTTAGTGAGCCAGAATACTTAGAAGTTAACAGCCGAATTCCTCAAGGCCCCCTGCAACCAATGCCTAAACGCAAAAGGATTGTAACATCACTGCTCTCGGTTGTTCTCATGGTGTGTTTAAGCTTCCATTCGTCAATGGCCCAAACAGCAGAACGAGTGAAGATAAATCGACTAGATGAAGCAGTTGGTATATATTTCGAGGACCTTGGAAAAATACAAACCGTTAATAGCCACTGGAATATATACGTATATTACAATCTTACAGCTTATTTCTTGGAATTGCGTGAAATTGAGTCCTATCTCCAGAAAATGGAAGAATTTTGTGCGCAGGAAAACATTCACAAAGTATATTGCAAACCAACGATCGATGCAGTAACCCACAGGCTCGCAGCTATAAATCACAAGAACGAGATTCTTTACAACTACAATATGGGAAGGCCGGAAAGGACTCGGATACTAAGGTCGCCGCTGGATATTGTGGGAAAAGTGGCTAATAGTCTTTTTGGGGTTCTTGATCAGGATGACGCCAGGCATATTGAAACTCAAATACACAAGGCCAAGCAAAATCAGCAGCACCTGATGGAACTCATCCAAAAACAAAGTTCTATAGCCGATTCCACGTCAAATCTTCTAAAGCGTAATGTACTTCAAATTAATCAGCAATTTCAGGCTCTAAATAGCTACTTAGCCAGTATCGCAAACGTAATTCAAGAAAAACAGGAGGCAAATGATCTTAAACAAAATATCGCCTCCCTAACTTCATTTCTGATTCTGGTGATCTCAAATTTTGAAAAGATTCAAGAACTTCTCTTAGATGTACTTTTAGATTTAAATCATGCAAGGATTAATCCTCAAATAATAACACCTCACCAACTTACCGAACAAATTATGCTAATAAAGGCACATTTACCGACTACACTAACAATAGCGAAGGGATCAACAATGGACCTGTACAAAATGGCATCAGTGAAGGGACGAGTTTTGAAAGAGGCAGTTGTTTTTGAAATGCGGCTCCCACTTGCCGATAGCGCGGAATTTCAATTGTTTAATTTAATTCCTATTCCCATTCTACAACAGCCTTACGAGTTTAGCTATCTAGTGGAAACATCTTCACCATTTTTGGCTATTTCACCAACAAGAGATGAATTTTTTTTGCTGTCCGAATTCGAATTAAGTTCATGCAAGGAATTGTTGTCGCAACATTTTCTCTGTAAAAACGTGCATCCCACTTACACCAAACAAGCTACCGCTAGCAGCTGCGAAATAGCACTGTTGAATCATAAAAACAATGCTCTTCACGAGTGCAAGCTAAAAAAACTACCCGCTGGAGATTACTGGAAATCATTGAAGGGTTCTAATCGGTGGATATTCTCTACAGGATCTCGGATAACAGGCCATTTAATATGCAACGAAGTCACGGAAGGTCTAACGGTGGTCGGAAATGGCTTGCTTGAGTTTAAGGAACCTTGTATGCTGAAAATGCCAACCATGTCTATCAAGGGAATATTGGAGTACAACAATACTGTCACCATCAAGAACTCATTTATTCCAAACACCAACATAAGCACTTGGATCCTAAAACCTTCAAAACCGATTATCAGTGACCTGCCGCAGGTACATGACATTGATGAAATGGACTTTGTGAAATTAAAGGGTCAAATCAACACAGTAATACAGCAGTCCAAGGAGCTACCGGAAAAAATCAACTGGCATGATTATCATCATTACGGATTAGGCTACTTATTGCTGGCTGGTATGATTGCGGTAGTGGTTATATATTGCTGTCATCAACAACGAAAGCCTAAGCCGGCTCCCAGGCCTTCCCGTTTTCAAGTTAATGTTTAAGTCACTGTTTTTCTTTTACATATTTTGATTATTGTTATGATTATTATTATTATATCTTCTTGTTAGCATATTTGTTTAACTTTTGAGTCATGCTTAGAGAATAATTAGCCCAAAAAATAATAATAATAAAGGGGTTTGTTTTAAGTTAGAGGCTAAGAACCCTCTAAGGAGGGGAGTATGTTAAGATTTGTATTATATTCCTTACACATTCTAGTGAGTTGACACTAAGTGTGCAAATGTATATGTTGAATAATAGTCAACTCAAATATAACAATATAAAACTTTATTTCTTAATAGCGGTCCAACCTGGCCGATAGTTCACCCAAGACTACTTTTGTACAGTACAATATTTATTTTACATTTCACTGGATCGAGCTCGAGTGTGGGAACAGACAAGGTACGTGACCACTTGGTGCATACAATTTTTCACGGAAGTATATAGGTATATGTATGCCCCCAATCTGGAACGGAAATACAATGCAGAGGTTTTTTTTTTTTTTTTTTTTGCATTAATTTATGACTCATAGTAATCCATTGAGAGCACCGTGGCGCAGTGGGTTGTGTGTTGGCCTCTGACGCCGATGTCATCGAACGTGTTTTCACGGTGTTTCTCCTCAGCGGGGTTCTGACAAAACCCCCTGTAGTAAAATTGTCCTGAAAAGCTTCTCGAAATTCGCCGTTCGGAACCGGCAATAAACTGTAGGTCCCCTTCACCTATGGGAAAATGAAATCACACACAACATGGGTGATTGAGAGAAGCTCGGCTCAGGTCCTTCATGGACTGTAACGCCAACATATGTACATACATACAGTAATCCATTCGTGTTAATATTGCTTATTCGGAATGGGATTGTAAATTCATTGTGATATTCATCGAACTACAATAAGTGTTGTACCTGATTCAAAAGATATAATAAATGATTAACTATACTAGTCTTTCGTTCATATTGCGATTTTGTTATATTCAATATTAAAGGACGAAAATAGCGAATTAACTTCAATGACTACACAAAGCAGGAGCTTTATGGACCTAGCGTAGCCCAGACGAAGAAAAATGATATGTTCAAAAAACGACTTTCTTTTTTTGCTGAACAACAAAATTTAGCGAAAAGAAAAATTACTTCAAAGGATCAAAGTAGTACAAAGCGAAAAAATATAAGACGTCTTAAAATATAAGCGAAAATGAACCCGATCGACAACTGATTCCTTTGAGTTATTCAATGCGAGAAGAAAATCTGAAATATCAGAGAAAACATAAAGTTATTCTTCAGCCAAACAACGCTATGTGGAAAAAGTCAAAAATACTCATACATTTCATCGCACCGTGACCGGTTCACTTCTTTCTCAAAAAACCAAAATCGACTTCAAGTGTAAGTCGTTTGAAAAAAAATAGCTAACAGCCGACATTATTTTCGTTAAATTGTTTGCCCATGTTATTTTAAAATAAATGCTTGGAGCTAGTCTAACTAGTCATCACGCTTGGCATATTTGGTTCCTTAAACGAGCCAAGTGTGTATGTTCGCCGAAAACTAGTATCGATCTCGAGTATCGAAGTGGAGCATTCGCTCTCTTTCTCGTCCGGACCATTACAGTATCAAGCGAAGCTTCGGTAGTGAAACAGCCAAATAATTACAAATAAAACAAATGTTAAATTAAGATAAAAGCGACGAAGCCCCAGAAAGCTATTACGTATACATATACATATAGAAATGGTGAATAAAAAAAAAAAACCGAAAAAAATTTCACACCCAATCTGTATCCATGTACCGTGGTGGTCACGATTAAGCTGGTTTGGAATGGCATACCACGCGTTTTGTAATACTCTTCGACTGTTGTTGTGACCCTAACAGTTCTTATGTTATCGATTAGTTTATCTACACATGTCCTTTCTCCAAAATTATTCTTAATTATTTCCCTCACTTGTGGCCATGTTTCTAATCTACCGTGCTTTAGAAGTTCGCGCTTTGCCTTTCCAACAATTCTGTCTTTTATATAGCCTAAGAAAATTATGTTTGTATGTGCATCGAATTCGATAAACATAGGTGCTAAAGAATCTATCCTGCCCAGAAAGTCGACAGTATAAATTAAACAACAACACTCGTTGTATTAATTATATTTTATTTATCACTAAACATTAACACTAAAATTAAAATACGGGGTTCATATTGTGTGGAGTTGCTCCTACTCCTACGGCTTCTAGTCTGATACTGACTGACTGTACGTGCGATACCAAACCGACGCCCAAGCGTAACACTTGTTTTGCACAGCAGGGCTAACGGTTAAAAGTCGTGCGCGTGGTGCGGGCGTAAACAACCTGTTTGCACAAGAAGCAGCGGGTAGCGGGGTACATTTTGTTGATGAGCTGCGATGGGTGTTAACTGCTCCACCTTCAAATTCAGCCGTCCTCGGTTGACCACTCGAACTCTTTGTTGAATATTTATTATAGCTTATTTAAAATCCGATTGTTTTTTAATACTTTTATGGTGGAGTACAGTAATTAACTTTTTTATATATAATATAAGGTTTGTAAACATGGTATAGCTGGCTAAATAGAAAATTTAGATAAAGTAGTTATATTTCTTGCTATATTTTATTAAAGGTACAGTATTTAAAATTAAATAGATTCACTTCAATATATTTATATTTAAGATTTTGATTACAATTCATTTCATTTCAATTCATTTCAATTTTGATTACAATATACATATACATATATAATTGTAAACATTTTCTTTAAAATATAAACTAAATCTTACTAACTAAATCTCATTTAGATATGTTTAGATAATTATTAAAATTTATTTTATAAACCGATTATACATCATTTTTCACATAAGTATCTTTTCCCTTTAGAACCAAAAAATAACTCATTAAGATTTCTTTGAATAAGTATGTTTGTACATAAAAATGTTATCAATCATCAGTTTTGATAAGAGCAAAACTCTACCTAAGATTGTCTTTATGGACTGGTTTATTTTCGATCAAAACTGTGTTGCCTTGATCCATTTGAACCATTTTTTCAACAAAAAGCTTCCTAAATTTGTTCCCTACGCGCTTATTCGTTCGTACATATACCTTGTCGCCAGGTTTGTATGTTTTCGTCTGTTTGTTTTTGTTAAAGTACTTTAAATCTTTGTCTTGCTTATTTATAATCCTCTTTCTTATTTCATTTTGTAATATTGACGATGTTGTATGTATGATATCGATCGGTCTTTGATTCGTTATTGAATGGATGGTTCTATTGTATTTTACTGTAGACAGTAAAATAAGTTCATCGTGTCATGAATACCTTGTTCTAGTTTGGTACATCTCGCGATTTCCGTCAACGTGCTGTGAAATCGTTCAACCTGTCCATTTGATGTGCTATGATAGGGGGCTATGGGAAAAATCTCAATGTTGAAGTGATCGCGAAGGATTGTTTTTATGGTTTCAGAGTTTCAGGACTTTTCGTTGTCACATACTATTGTTTTTGTGTCTTTAAAAAAGTTAAGAATTTGAGTTAAAGGCTCTTTGATGTCAACTATTGATCTGGATATTATTGGAAATACTGCTGCGAATTTCGAAAATTTATCCAAACATGTAAGAAAATGTAATCGGTCTGTGGAATAGATGTCTACGTGTAATATTTCACCTGTATGGGATGGTATTGGGGATTTTCCTATTTCTATCTTAGCTGGATGCCTTTGATATTTTGCTTGATTGCAAATTACACAATTCGGAACTATGCTCTTTAACTTTTTTCGGATGTTGGGAAAGAAATAATTTCGAAGAACTTGCTTTGTGTTCTCGCGCACTGATCGATGCGCTCGATTGTGCTCCACCACCAGAATTTCCTCTTGGTCGTTTTCATTAAAAATATCTATCACAAATTTTTCCGTGTGGAAAAATTTGGTAGATGGAAAAGCTTTAAGTAGATCATTTTGTATCAACGCTAAAATATTTAATTCACAGTGGAGGCCATTCACTACACAAGGATTAATAACCTCAGAAAGCATTTTCAGTAAGGAATTTTGGTTGCGAAATGAAATTATATGCCTGCATTTTTGTTTAAACAATATTTTCCTCACAATTTTATTTTCTGGGCCCTCACTAAGAATAACCTGGTTCCTAAAGCAGTTTATGGGGTTTTCGACGGTGCGAATCACTCCGGTTAGTGATTCCTCACTATTTCCTGCTATCGATTCTGATATGGCATTAATATGTTGCCTGGATAAAGCATCCGCAACATGGTTTTCTTTACCAGGCTTATAGTGGAATGTGGGTGAGTATTCTTCCACAAAAGCTTTCCATCTTTTTATTTTAGTGTTGGGATTCTTTTCAGAAATCGCGAATGTTAATGGCTGGTGGTCTGTAAAGATATTAAGCCGTTGAGCGCCATACAAATAATTGCGAAGTTTCCGCAAGGCCCAAACGATAGCAAGAAGTTCTCGCTCGTTGGTGGCGTAGTTCTCTTCCGTTGGAGATAAAGTCCTTGAGATCATTGTGATTGGGCGACCATTCTGTGACAAGACTGCACCTAGTGCGCAAGAAGACGCAAGTTGTCAAGTCGAAAGGCATATTATAATCCGGATAGAGAAGTAGCACATCCTCTGAGGCTAATATGTTTTTGATTCGTTTAAAAGCATGCATACCGTCTTCATCGAGTTCAACAGTGATGTTCTTAGACTGTCTGGCGCTGACATTACCGTTCTCTCCCCGTAAGAGTTTAGTAAGGGGCTTAACTATCTGGGCGTAGTCCTTTACAAATCTCCTATAATATCCGGAGAGTCCCAGAAATGACCGCAAACTTCGAAGGGTTTTTGGGGTTTCATATTCAATTATATCTTTAACTTTATCCGGGCAGGTTTTGATACCCCGTGCAGAAACTACGAAACCCAAAAACTCAACCTCTTCTCTGAAGAACTTAGATTTTTCTGAAGAGACTCTCATATTTGCCTCGAAGAGTTTGAGAAGGATTCTATCTAAATCTTTAAGATGGTCTTGTTTTGTCTTAGAGAAAACGATCACATCGTCGATGTAAACATGACAACACTTTCCGATCTCGTCTCTTAGAACGTCACCGATGGCTCTCTGAAAAATACTTGGTGCATTTTTGAGACCAAAGGGAAGTCGACAGAATTCGAATTTGCCATTGTTTACAGAGAAAGCTGTTTTTTCTCTGTCGCGTTCATGTAATTTTATCTGATGGAAACCTGATTTCAAGTCTAATGTGGAAAAAAATGAGGATTGACCTAAGTTGGAAAGAATAACCGTGGTGTCTGGAATAGGGTATTTATCGCTCGTTGTTTTGGCATTTAATTTTCTAAAATCAATCACTAACCTCATTTTCCGATTACCATCTTCGTCAAAACCTTTCTTGTCAACAACCCAAATAGGGTTATTATAGGGGGATCGTGATGGTCTTATTATACCCGCGTTCAGAAGATCGGAAATCTCTTTGTTTACGAATCGTGAAGCTGCCATGGGATAGGGGTATGCTTTTGAATACACTGGCTCATTATCCGTTTTTCTGATTGTGGCTATTACCTTGGTGTTAAATGGTAACGATTCGTTTGAATCAGCAAACACTTTGTATCTATTTTTCAAAATAGAATCAAACTGATTTCGCACATCTAAGGGCACAAATTTGTTGTCAATGGAAACGTGATTGACGTTTTTGCAAAATAATACAAAAGTTTCTCCTCTCTCCCATGATATTTGATAAGCCCTCTTTCCAAATCAAGCTGTGCTCCTATTTTATGCAAAAAATCACAACCAATAATACCATCAAAGCTTTTAAGACTGGGGAGAATGAAAAACTGTGCGTTTTCATTGAATAAATGTATTATGCATTTGAATTTTATTGTATCTGATCCATGCAAAGACTTAACAGTAAATGAACTCTCCACAGGCGTAATACCTCTGAGATATTGAATATTTTTTATATAATTTTTTGCTGCACCTGTGTCGATCAAAAGTTTGATTTCCTTCCCTCCTAACGTTCTGCTTACATACGGTAGGAGGGACCTACCCCTAAAAAATTAATTTCATCTATTACTTCTCTCTCCTCTTCTTCATTTTTCTCATACATATTTGAAAACGAATCATCGGATTTGTCAGGATAAGCGTCGTTATCGTAATGCTGTTCACACTGGTGAGTTATTTGTTCTATTGGTCGATCCTGTACTAGATTGTTAAATCGTTGCATTTTCGGTTGTGGATGTCGTGTGGAATTGTTGTTATTTATAAATGATCTATTGTGAGAATGTTTATCTGAAGGTCCTGGTCTTTTAAGAATCGGTCTATTGTTCGTGTGAGTTTGGTAATGTATATTATTTAATGAATTACTAGGGTTTGGAGTTGGATTTGACTTATGAGAATGGTAACGAGATGTTGAAGAATCTATCTCCATTGGATGCTGATTAGGTTGTCGAATTTGTACACGACTATAATGGGGAGAATTAAATGAATTATACCTATAGCCTGTTTGAGGAAGTGGTCTATTTGAACGTTCATTGTGAATGGCAAAGGAGTTTGCGAACGTGTAGCGCGTTTGATTAGCCTCTAGTTCCTCGGCAAGCGCTAGTGCAGTTGGCATATCAACTGGCCTAGACGAAAATAAAATATCACACATTGTTTTGCGCAATCCAGAAATGGACGTTCTAAGTGCATCCTGTCTATATTTGTGATTTAGAGAAGCAATGAGCTGAGTGTTACCTTCATGTGTCATCATAGTTTTATTGATGATCAAAGTAAGTTTCCTTTCGACGGTGTCATAAAATTCAACAATTGACATTTTTCCCTGCTTAAGGGTAGACATTTCTTGTTCGACAAGATATATTGGCTTCTTATCAGCATATGTGAAATCTAATCGACTAATAATTGCCGTAAAATTGAGTACTGTATTGAAAGAAGAAAGAATTGAATCTGCGGAACCGACTACCTTGTTTCGGATAATAGCTATTGCCTGATAATATTTGGAACTTCCTTCATACCCTTCATAGATTTTATGGGCAGCAAAGGCGGCTTGGCGCCAGGAAACGTATTTTAGTTGTTCACCGTGAAACTCAGGAAGGGATTTTACAAGATCTAGTGATTCATCGCACTTAATTTGGGGGTTAATTGTTACCGGCTTAAATTCCTCAACCCTTGACGGTGTTTCCAAAAGAGATAACCTGTCCGTAAGCTCACTGATGGTGGATTGAAAAGATTGCTGCGCCCGCTCGACTGCAGCTTCCACAGCTGTTGCGACAACTGCACGTAATTGGGATTCATCCATTTTTATTATTTGTTAGTTCTTTACACTATGTAGACTATCTTAATTAATAATAATTATTAGTAATAAAGCAACCAAGAAATGAAAATTACAAAAAAAAACAGCTAAAAGTTCAATCGTTGGCTGCTAAAAGTTACGAATTTTCTAGTTTACAGTTAATTAACTTAAGTATCTATTTACAATTTTTTGTTTTCTTAGTTCAAATGTAATGAAACAATATATTCAATTCAATTTGCTATTTACCAGCATAATTATTCCATATTATATGTATGTATAGGTAAAAAAATATTCACTTACATGTAATTCGATATTTACATATATTCATATGTATATGTAGTTCTAATTTTCTTCTTTGTTCCGTTGTTCTCCAGTATTGGAGTAAATTTACGATCGAACTTTTACTTTTCTTTTGGTATTTTCGTAGCTTGGCTTGGGTAACGGCTTATAATGACGGTCGGCGTCCTTTTTCTTCCAGTAGCTTCCTTAGCTTGGCTTATATGTTTAGCGTCGTTTGCTTTTGGCGTGATTATATATGTATGTATGGCGGTTACCTATGGTGTCTCTTCTTTTTGTTTTATTTCAATTGCTATTTTTTTGTTTACGATTTAATAAGATTAGATTTTCACTTCGACTGAATTATTGTGAGCATTAAACACTGTTTGATAATAATTCCTGAACGACGCGATAATTAGTTTTCACTGAGTCACTCTTATGAGGTTTTTCAAAACATATAAAAAATCGCGTCGCCCCACGTTGGGCGCCAATTAAACAACAACACTCGTTGTATTAATTATATTTTATTTATCACTAAACATTAACACTAAAATTAAAATACGGGGTTCATATTGTGTGGAGTTGCTCCTACTCCTACGGCTTCTAGTCTGAGACTGACTGACTGTACGTGCGATACCAAACCGACGCCCAAGCGTAACACTTGTTTTGCACAGCAGGGCTAACGGTTAAAAGTCGTGCGCGTGGTGCGGGCGTAAACAACCTGTTTGCACAAGAAGCAGCGGGTAGCGGGGTACATTTCGTTGATGAGCTGCAATGGGTGTTAACTTATACATAGAGTCACCATCATAATTGGGTATTTTGGTAATTAAATCTAATATAAGCTTAAATTTTTCCAAAACGTTAATTTGTTCCATGGTGTTGTGGCTTACTGGCTTACCCTGTTCCGTATACCTAGACTTTTTGAATGTTGTCTTGTTGTCTCTCTTCTTTTTCTGTACTGTCCCTGATGTGCTGGGCATCCGCTTTTAAGCGCCAAAAATATGCGTGCTTTCGATGCTAGGCGTGACTTGTGTTTGCTTTTCGCGGTTTGTTTTTTTTTTTTTTGTGCTTCACAATGAACTCTTCGTGTTTTTTTTTTTTCCCCAGTTCAGTATGTTTTTAAACTCATAAAACTCATAAATAAATGTTTTACTTTGCGTTTTTAGTTTACGCGTATAAACACTTCGACTGTATAAAATTCTTTTAACTTTTTAATTTTTAAACACTTTGGAATTTAATTTAGTCTTTTTTAGCTTCCAATTTTAGTTTTTCTACTCAATCGCGATATACGCCGAGTTTTCCGACTGCGCCAATTTTATATCTGAACGGGAAAATAAAAAAACACGAGAAAAATCTTTGTGGCTTTATTGAATAATGTCAACTGTTTGCTATCACTGCCGAACAAAGAGTGCATGGCGTCCTATTCTATTAAATAGATCTAGCTCTCCACTTTCGTCTTCTCAGAAGACCAGAGTAGGAGAGTGCTATTTGGAAAAGACAGTTACGTTCATGGTTCTCCAAACCACAAGCGTGGCTGTGTACAGTATGTGTACTAATATTAATATTAGTACTAACTTAGTAGATAATATGTATAGGGTGTGCATGAGTTTATATAACAATATAGAGACTGAATGGCCCTGAAAAGTGTCCTCGAGGAACTCGGTCATACGTCTTTTCCAAATCTACAAAGCAGCTGTAGCTCGGTTTGGCGTACTCCAAAGCCTTCTCGAGTATCCTTCTTAGAGTGAAAAGCTGGTCGGTTGTACTTTTGCCGTGACGAAACCCGCACTATTCATCCCCTATACTGGATTCGACCATAGCTCTAGAACGCGCACTCTTTTTTATCCCCCTTTTTGAAAAGAGGGACAATCACCCCAGTCTGCCAACCGCTAGATGTCTCACCGCATTCCCAGGCCACCTAAATGACACGAGAGAGCCATAATACTGCCTCTTTACCCATTGCCTTAAGCATTTCCGGCCGAACTTCATCCACACCGGCGGATTTGCCTACTTTTAGCGATTCAATCACTAAAATGATTTGCTCCACCGTTGGACTATTCTCCGCCACACTCAAGACTATAGGTCTGTCCCCCTCAGTGCCCTGTTCGGGATTGAGCAGCTCCGAAAAGTGCTCGCTCCATCTGCGTAAGATGTCCATCCCATTGGAAAGCAACATACCATCTTTGAATTTAACTCCTTCGATTATGTTGAATTTCCTTCCTCTGAGCCGACGAATGGTTTGCCAGAGCACCTTTTTCGCAGATCTATGGTCGCCTGTTTTTTATTGTCAAAATAAAACAGACACTCTTTCAATTCATTTTCGCCTTCCTGCAGCGTCTCTGGCTCCACTGTAGATGACGGTACTTTCCCTGTACGACAAACATTTCGTCGCAAAATAGTTTCGAACACAGCGATGTCTCTCAAATGTCATCGCTTGCTGTGAGCTCTCAGTAGCTCAACAAATAGAAGCGATGTCGGTATCCTTTGCCGACATTGGAGCTGGACTTAAAGTAAAAGATTCTACGATTCCTACGATTCCGTAGGGATTGCGGGAGTATGCTCTCAGATGAAATTACAGATGAAGCAGGAAATTAAACCACCAACCCTGTGGCGAACAAGTCTCTACCATCTGGTGGTTTTGTTAAACTAAATTTATGCGATCAGCGACGCTTTAAGGCGGCTATAAAGCAGGGCAAGACTAGAGATGAGGCTCTGGTATATGCGAAATCTGCCCTTTCCACCAAGGATCTGCGGCTGAGACGGGATCGTACCACTGACAATACCCCGCCTAATCCTGCTGCCAAACGCAGTAAGACTGGCAACCCTCAAGCCGACGAAGAGAGCAGTGTAGGTGGTAAAATCAGACTCGGAATCGTTCCCAAGGACCTGAGCGCAAACTCACTTACTATAACGTAGATGGCAGCCGTTCAAGAGGCTGTATTTTATACCTCCATCGAACTGCTGGTAAAGGAGCCCAACTCACACTATAAGGGATCGACATATAAGTCAGGTTGGATCTACTTTTTATGTGCCGACGCAGCCATGGCTGATTAGATGATGACCAATTTCACTACCATAAAAGACCATACTGGCGGAAGAGACGCCTTCCTGAAACCTCACATGGTTCGGTGCTACTTTCCACAGAGTTTCGGTTTACCCATTACCAAGGTTTTGGCGATGCTGGACTCACAGAATGATGGCCTGTATATTATATCAGCCACATCCGGAGAGGTGTCGGAGACAATAGGAAGAGTCCTTTCACCCCTTCTCTAGTCAATAGTCATCGACGACCTACTCTACTAGCTAACCAATCTCGGCTACGCAGTCATCGGATACGCCGATGACCTGGTAGTTATTATTACATGTAGAAATGTCTGCCTGTGAATGCATGCAACTTGCGTTTCAGTCTATCTCTGACATATTAGGAAGCGTATCCTTCTTAGTGAAATTATGACTCCTGGGGGGATCATTTCAGCTCCTACGAGAGACATTTCTAACATTGTTAAGAAAGTGGAGAAAATCTGTCTGGTAATTTTAAATGTGCTTCTCTCACCCCAAAGATTATGCAATTGATGATTTTGTTTTTGATGTTTTGCAGGGAAAGGATTACTTTTCCCGTTCCTTTGACTACGCAATCATTTTATTTTATTCATAAAATTACAAAGAAAAACCACCACACAACTAACAAGTCAAATAGATTAACTTGCATATATACATATGCTCGTATGTATTAAATATACTTAGCTTCAGCTATGTAACTAGGTTTATGCATCGAATGAATCTCATATCGGCTAAACGGCTTCCATAGCTTTGCCAGTATGTAAGCATACTTTTGTCGAAATTTTAAATGACTGCTTTATATAGAACCAGCATATTTTAGACCGCCAATACTGATTAGCATAACGAGAAATAAAACACACGTTGTGGGTACATTTGGGAGCGATTCCACTTTTCGGTAAAATATACCATCTAATCGCCAGAAAATCTGTTGCTGCGGAAATTATATTGGCGGTCATTGAGGAGTTTCTGAGATTCAAGATATTTCAACAACTGACGGTTGATTAGCGTTTGACCTTGGTGAAAAGGGACGTTAGTGTAATGGAAGGATGTAAAAAATTCGCCTTTTTTTGGATGTGAGCTGGACAAGTGTTGTTTTCAACCTCTTTGGAAAGAGCCGAGAAGAGTAGGAAAGGTGAAAAAGGTTACACAAAGGCTTTGCCAGCGTAGAAGAACACCTCTTCAAAACTATTGCGACCAACTAGATTAGCGGATTTGTTTATGTCGAGATTTTTGAGATCCTTGCAACTGCACGAGTATGAAAGTTAATTTGTCCCGTGGTGGAATTGACGAACTTTAGTATAGGCGAATACGAAGTGCAAGCTTGGAGTTGTGAGCCGGCTGCTAAGTAGACAGCAAGAAGGTAATAAATGTTTGATGGATCAGACTGTAAACACATTCATATCATTCTTGCCTCGGATACGTGAATGACGGGAGCATTAGACTGTACTTTTCTTTGGATAAATGTTCGCCTGTTGACTAAGCAGATAGTATATTCGCTGTCCTAATTGCTATGAACTACATATGTTTGTATGATTTGAAGCACAGATGGAGGGAAAAGTAACAGACAAACTGCGCTCAATGTACAAAAACGTGCGAATGCTTTTCCAAGACTTTTCTAAGCAAAGTCTAAAGCTGAATTCACTGAGGCTTGTTTGAGTCCCGAATCGTGCCGGAAATCCAGAAGATGAGAAATCCCAAGATCTCATTAAAATGTACTCAAAGGAAGGCTCTCAGGAACTGGTGCCACTGGATGACTGGGCATTTGAAGCCCACCGTCACGGATGGATAGACTGCCCAAGCTGAAGATTGACAAAAGGTGTACATCCTGGTGCCTGCAAAAAAATCTCCTTTATGAAACTCACAGACTTTACTACGGGTCACTAAACTTTTGCCACCCACCTCAACGTGCTTGCTGAGACCTGCATCGCTTGTGGCAGCGAACACTTCCTCTGTAATTTTACTGCTTGCTGAGTGTTGAATGAATGAGTTACTTTTTCATTTTTTTAGACTTCATTCGCTTTCAGGAATTATTTTCCGGATTAAATAATCCAATGTTTTATTATTATTATTGGTAGCACAATACACCGATTACTTGAGTGGCAGTTTATGAGTTCATACATTTTTGGTTAGTAGGTCAACAGCACCTACATATCCACAGCATAACCTTAGCTGCCTTAAGTCCATGCTATCAAAAACAGAAAATTCTCTTAGCTTTTCACTTCCATAAATATGTTAACTGAAATCACTTAACTCCAGTATACTACTCAGATACTACTGAACGGTTAAATAGACCGGAAGTAAGCATATGAACACAAAACAAATACATAATACCAGCCCAACAACGTGGTAAAGTGTTTATCTGCAGAACATATGTATGTTAATCCAGTAACACAGCGGCCAGCAGGAAAGAGCTTCCTGTGCCCATTTTGAATGCAACCTCCAGTACAAGTGCTCGCGTATGCATTCTCCAATGCCGAAGAATATTTATTCATTAAATAACAAAAAGTAAAGTAGGACGAAAATGTTATGTTCCCCATTTGCATACTCCATGACGGCACTACTGCTACTGGTGTTGTTCCAAAACCACCTCCCCATCATCCATTTGCATAGTTCTTGGTAACATCCAAGTGAAACTTTGCGACATTGTGCCATCCGACATGAGACTACCTTCTGTGTGCTGTCATCACTGTATGTCATGGTGAAACATTATTATACTCACCGTTCTAGTTGCTTCGTTTTTTAGTGATGAGTCTTCTACATACATACATATAACTTTGTGTTAGATGTTGAACAAGGCACCTAATCTGATAATAGGAGCGCAAGAAACATGCTTTTATTTGAAGAGAAAACCAACGGATTTTCCAGACAATGTCCTGAAACTGCGTCTCACACAGTGACAGGTGTCTACTCGTTTGAATTGACAGCGACAGGGATCACGGATGAGAGGTAAGGAACTTAATGAAAATATAAAAACAAGCGCTGAACGTAGTTATGCTCCTGGTCGTGCTCATGCACAGCTTCTGGATAAACTTTTCGTTTACATAGAATTTTTCGGTTTCCCATCATGTTTCTGGGATACTATGGGGAATTTAATTTTATTTAAGATTTAATAAATAACAAATAGCTAGAGGGTGGATCAAATTCAATTGTTTCAAACTAAAAACGAATTCCTTTGGAATTACTCCAACAAAAATCAATCTATGAGAGAGAGATCGTCAAAAGATTATCGAATAATTGGAATTCCATTGGTTTGAGCAATTTCATGGAATACTATGGATTTCTAGTGCAATATTTTTTAACGAGAGAAGGGAAAATGACGAAAACTCTGAGGTATTCATTGATTAAAATTCTAAGTATGAGCCTGGAAGATGGAATTTAAGCTTTCAATTTGTGATAGATAGTGATAATTGTAGGACAGTGCGATTATTCATGTACATATGCGTATATGTACGTTTCTCTTCATAGTTGTATGTACATACATATGTATGTCTGTTGGCGTTACAGTCCATGAAGGACCAAAGCCGAACTTCTCTCAATCACCCATGTTGTGTGTGATTTCATTTTCCCATAGGTGAAAGGGACCTACGGTTTATTGCCGGTTCCAAACGGCGAAATTCGAGAAGGTTTTCTTGACAATTATACTACAGGGAGTTTTGTCAGTACCCCGCTGTTGTCGGGATTCGATCCCGTGTCATCTGCGTCAGAGGCCAACATACTATCAACAGCGTCACGGTGCTTTCTTCTCTTCATAGTTATGGATGTGAAAATAGTACGTGCCTGTGGATGCTTATATGGGTTCCACTTGATTTTAAGCATGTCGAAAACAACAAGAGTATACTTGCATATGTTTTACATATTCGTCTCTAGGGTTTACAATGAATGAATGAAATTTAAGTTAGGACTAAGACTAAGAAACTATTATTCTTTCTCAGGAGCCTGAACACAACCGACAAAAACACATTGAATATTAACATTAAAAAATCTGATGCAACGTGCTGTACAAATGTTTACAGTGCCGTGGATTTTCTAAGCGTCTGGTTTTCAAAGTGTGTAAACCAGTTTTACTAGCTATACTGGAACCCGCCAGGTAGTGAACCAATGTGTGCAGCGACCCGATCGGAGGGAGGACATCGCATCCCATAAAACAACATCTCTATCGCATAATCTATCTATCTCTATCGCATAAAACAAACACTTGTTCTGAGACAACTAACAGCCTCGGATACGGACGGATTACATGTTGACGACCCCCGCAAAACTCAAACAGGGCAGACATTATCGCGCTCCAAGAAGTGCGATGGGATGGGCCAGGCAAAAACCGAATGAAAAACTGTGATATCTACTACGGAAAGTGCTACAGAGAAAATCAACCACGCTTGTTCATATGCGGATTTGTTATTCGAGGCAGACTCAGGAAAAAAGTCTTGAGCTTCCAGTATGTAAGCGAACGCCGATGTCCGAATCTTTCGAGGAGCCAACATTGACTCGGATCATTACCTTGTTGCAGCCAAGGTACGGATGCGAATTTCTCGGAATCGACGGAGTCGAGTAAGAACACCAATATTTAACGTCGGAAAGCTGCAATCGCAGGAGACCGCCAGGACCTTCGCCGATCAAGTCTCCCTCAAGCTCTCTCAAGTCCCGATGCAATCTACAGAAACCATAAAACAGCAATGGAGTCGTTGTCAGAATGCCATCAGAGAGGCCGCCTCAGATGTACTCGGTTTCGAGCCACCACCGTCGAGAAACCCCTGGTTTGATGATGAGTGCAGACAGGCCCATGTAGAGAAACAGAATGCATACATGGCCACATTGCATCGACGGACGGGAGCTGCCCGCGAGCTCTATGAACAGAAAAGGAGGGAGGAGCATGCGCTTCTGAGAAGGAAAAAGGAGGAGCTCGAGAAGCGCGAGATCGAGGAGATGAAGAAATGTTACTGCAGGAACGATGTTCAAAAATTTTGCCAAAAATTAAGACGAACATGCCAAGGCTATAAAGCCGGAGTCTGCAGGAATGAGCACGGACAACTAGCAGTGGAGTCACAGTCGATGCTGAGATTGTGGAATTGTTGTGGATTGTTGTATAACGCCGATGATAGTCAAAATACCGCCATCAGGCAGAGTGAACCATTCACAATGGACGAAGACGAATTAGAATCCCGTCCACCCGACCTAGACGAGGTTAAGATAGCGATATCGAAACCTAAGTCTTACAAAGCTGCTGGAGCAGACAGAATCCCCGCGGAATTGTTTAAAGCAGCTGGCGATGAGCTGGTCTGGAACATGCACCAACTCATCTGCAAAATATTGTCGGAAGAGTGCATGCCCGATGAATGGAATCTCAGTATCGTTTGCCCGGTCCATAAGAAAGGAGACCCCTATGACTGCGCCAATTACAGAGGGATAAGTCTCTTGAACATTGCGTACAAGATCCTCTCTGCCGTACTGTGTAAGCGAATGAAACCGTTCGTGGACAATCTGATAGGTTCCTACCAGTGTGGTTTCAGACCAGAAAAATCCACGATAGACCAAATATTTACACTACGGCAGATCTTGGAGAAGACCCATAAATTCCAGGTCGACACGCACCATCTTTTTGTCGACTTTAAAGCCGCGTATGATAGTGTTTATAGAGATGAGCTATACAGGGCCATGTCATATTTTAACATTCCTGCCAAACTCGTCAGACTGTGCAGGATGACTATGGAGATTAAGGTCGGAGGTGAACTAACCGACCCCTTCGATGTTAAAAAAAGTTTTAAACAGGGTGACGCACTGTCATGTGATTTCTCTAACATCATTCATGAAAAGATCGTGCTGGACTCTGCGGCTAATAAAAGAGGTACGATCTACTTCAAGTCTACACAATTGCTTGCCTACGCAGGTGACATTGACGTCACCTCGCCGGCCAAGCGAGACGTCAATGAGGCTTTCGCAAGCATTGAATCAGAAGCGGCTAAAGTGGGTCTAAGGGTAAATGGGGACAAGACCAAGTATATGCTGTCATCAAAGAAAGACGCGCAACACCGACGTCTTGGTCATAACGTCACCTTCGGCAGCTATATTTTTAAGTAGTCGAGGACTTCGTCTACCTTGGCTCGATAGTGACAAGCAGCAACAACTTCAGCGCTGAGATAAAACGCAGAATAACTCTTGCCAACCTCTCGAAAAACTAAGGTATTCCTCTGCAAAACCTTAATTATTCCGGTCCTCCTCTACGGAGCTGAGGTTTGGACGTTTTAAAAAGCGGATGAAGAGGCTCTTGGTGGTTTCGAGAGGAAAATTTTGGGTGCAATCTTTGGTCCCGTTTGTGTAAACGGAGAGTGGAAGAGGAGATTCAACCAAGAACTATACGGGCTGAATAGCGATATCGGCCTAGTTAGATGTCTTCGGATCCAACGTCTAAGATGGCTAGGCCATGTAGAGCGAATGGACATCACCGCTCCGGCCCGAAGAGTCTTAGACTCCAACCTCGAGGGACGACGCAGCAGAGTACGACCGCATCTAAGGTGGCGCGCTCAGGTTGAAAGGGACCTCAACCAACTGGACGTGCGGCACTGGAAGCGGCTGGCCAAAGATCGTGCCGGCTGGAGAGGCTTGTTGGTTATGGCCCTGGTTCACCCCGAACTGTAGCGCCATCAAAGTAAGTAAGTTAGTAAACCAGTTTTAACAAATGCTTGCCATAAACTATGACTATTTCGTGTAAATATTGACCACGACTACTTTATAAGTTGTCAATACAATACATACAAAGAGACCAATTTTTAATAATTTCATATACATACTGGTAACTCGCTAATAATACGTGTAATGTTGTTTTCCAAAGGTTGGGGGTGGCCGTGGTGCAGTGGTTAACATCATCGACCGTCCAGCGGAAAGTCTGTAGTTCAAATTCGTTTCATACCCAAGAAAAAGCAATTCCTATATGGAAAAAGTATGCAACACAGATGTGAATGGAAAGCGACCAAACGCACTGCTGCAGGCATAACACTCACAGTATATGGTCAATTCAAAATCATCCTCTGCGTATGCAATATTAACACCAAACGTCCATGAACGAATTACTGTGAATTATAACGAACGCGAAATTTGGTTGGCTCTCATCCTATCTAGGACAAACCACCCCTGAGAGTAGTGAATGAACATCTACGACCCAAAAACCGACTGCACTCCGTTCAGGTGTCAAAAACATCAACCTGCGCGAAACTCTCCCTCTACGTCAAAACGTTATAAGGCATTAGCCTTGAGTGCGGGTGTAACTATAAAAAAAAAAGTTCCCTTGACGTTGGCTTAAGGGGGGAAGTACCTCAAGACGTTTTGAAATATCGATTTTTTTTATTGTCTTAATCGATAGGTATATGTTCTAAGAAAATCATTGCGAAATTTCAAAAACCTATCTTGAAAATTGTCAAGTATCGCTGCTGCGCGGTCCGGATTCCAAGAACTTAGTGTAAATAATGCGACTTTCTCAAAATGTGTGCGAGTTACGAATTTTAGTCCAAACATCGATATTTCTCAGAATACCCCTGTTCCCCTTCTCTTCATTCAACTTGCATCCTCTTCGTCAAATTTGCGTAAGCGATCACGAAAAAAGTTGTAAACCGATTTTGATAATCTAGCTATCTTAAAGGATATAAAAAACTGCTCTAGATGAACTACGGACATGGAGGAAAAATTATTTTTAGACCATTTTTAACGCAAAAATAATCGAAAATGTTCGCAAAAAAGCCAACATTTTTTTTGAGACCCTCATTTTTATGGTTAATGTTCGAATTTCCCAAAGATCGTAGTTCATCTAGGATAGAAAACTCTCTTGGGTGAAATAACATTTAGTTTTACGATTTTAGATGAAAATTGTGGTTGGAAGAATTTACGCAGATTTCGATGTCTGCGGCGACACGACATACAGGAGCCACCCCAAGTGAATGAAGTTTTTCTTTTTCATAATGTAAAACATGTTTTTTTTTCATCTTTAAACATTACTCTAAATATATATACTATAATTTTTATTTGCACCGTTTTCATTTTCCTGAAAATAAATCGCGAAAAAGTCCTTTTTTTTCGGCCTTTACAGGTACTTCCCCCCTTAACTGTGAGTTAAATGACTTACCCCCATAAAAATTATACAAAGGCGTCATATCACAAGATTTACGCGACCAATTCACCATTCCAAAACGTCCGATAAATTGCTCACTAACTCTTTCCTCATTTGGCTCATCGATTATGGTTTGTGTCTAAAAACAAATGTCGACCATATTTAGTTCGTATATATTGAGCAGAAACAAAAACCGAATGCATTGGAGGTTAGCGAGCGCCATTGGCGGTATTATTGTTGTCACGGTCATCTTTAAAAAAAATTTGGACCAATAATTCCGCCGAGCGACACGGCGCTACCAAGCAATGCAACAAGCTTGGCCGTCAAAGACCGTTTTTTGATAAAAAAAACGGTTTCCAGCTTTTCTAAGGCGCACCCACCGAGAATTTGATTCTAAGGTAAGTTGTTTACAGTTAGTTCATGCAACAGCTGTATTATATAAGATTTTAGAGCAAAATCTTCGACGTGGCCGAGAAACTAAACAGTCGCTTTCCACAACCCTCGTCCGAGGCGAATTTTTCACCAGCAAAATCGTTTGCCGTGAACAGGAACAGATGGTATTGCTTAAGCATAAAACACTTTCAACCAAGCTCTCAAACCTTCGGATGAGTTACTATCGATGCGCGTGTCATGGTATTGTCCTGATGAAACGCAACTTCCTCCCTATTTATCTGGCCGCTTCTGACGGATCTTCAAACGGTCCAATTGTTGACAGTAAAAGTCCAAATTTAGAATTTTGGCGTAGAAGAGAGCTCACAGTAGACTATCCCCTACCAATCCCACCAAAATCTTGCGAAAGCAGTGGGTTCACTTCTGCAAAAGGAAGGATTATTTGAATCCAAGCACAGCTTGTATTTGCTCTGCACATTACATACATAGCTATAGCTTAGGAAGGCTGTCGGATAACCAACATGCCTACAATAAAGGCAAATCGGTGGAAACAACACTCCACTCAGTAGTTAGTACCATAGAAAGGTTACTGGAACACAAAGAATACACCCTAGTGACCTTTCTCGATATTGAGGGCACCTTTAACAACGTTGAACCATGGGCTTTTACCCAAGTGATAGAACTGGTACGACAACCGCTTACACAAAGTGTCGTCAAAGCCAACTTCGCTGGTTCCGCTTCAACTAGAATGGTCAGGAGAGATAGACCACAAGGTGGAGTACTCTCCCCTCTCCTCTGGAATGTGGTAGCCAATGAACTACTACTGTTGCTAGAGTAGGAAGGGTACGTTGTGACCCCCTATGCGGATGACATTGTTATAACCGTCTCGGAAAATTTCCCAACATAACATACAGTAGTAACCTGAACGCAGTACTGTGGACTTGGGGTCAACCCCAAGAAGACTGACCTAGTACTGTTTACATATACATAAATATAAAATCCCGCCCTTCAACTCACCGAGACTGGGTAAAACCCAATTAATAATCAAAAATCAGGCTAAATACCTTGGCCAAGTCCTTGAGCTTGCTGAACTGGAAACCCAACATACTTGATCGGGTCAAGAAAGCAACCACTCTAGCTGTAAGAAAGTGGTGGGCAAAAAGTGGGGTCTCCAACCAAGCATTATACACTGCCTCTATACAGCAGTCATAAGGCTCATCCTCCCATACGGCATCGACTCCTCTGGACAAGGCAGTCTATCGAAACCTTCTGGGGAAAGTGCAAAAATCGGCCAGCATATACATAAGTGCCGTGATCAGATCGACCCCCACCATTGGACCTCGGATCTACCTCGGCGCGCCCTTCAATGATAACTTACGTGAGCTATATATGTATATACATATATATATATATATGTTGGCGTTACAGTCCATGAAGGACCAAAGCCGAGCTTCTCTCAATCACCCATGTTGTGTGAGATTTTATTTTCCCATAGGTGAAAGGGACCTACAGTTTATTGCCGGTTTCGAACGGCGAAATCCGAGAAGCTTTTCTTGACAATTATACTTTTGTCAGTACCCCGCTGAGGAGAAGCACCGTGAAAAACACACGTTCGATGACATGGCTGTTGTCGGGATTCGATCCCGCGTCATCGGCGTCAGAAGCCAACACACTACCTACTGCGCCACGGCGCTTACTTACGTGAGCTAGCAGATAAAAAAATAGCTCAACTCCATCGCTTCATCAGAAGCACTGATTGCTTTTCAGGTAGCGGATCTAGGTAAAATGATCCATGTGGTATGACAGAAATAAGGAAAGCTTTCCTTTCCTTTCCTTGCATCGCCTTAAGCAAGATGTGATGGAAAATTTCTTCGGCGTGATTCGTAGCAAGGGAGGCTTTCACTATCACCCTGATCGACAAGAATTCAAGTACACGTTGAGGTCATACTTACTGGGTTATAATGAAGGACTTCTTTCCGACCACGTAAATGTTGCTGAGAATAACACACCCGATCTCGAGTTGGACTCTACTCTCACAGGTAATCCTTGCTTTTGCTAAACATTCTACTAATTAGTTTTTCTTCTTGTATTAGATACAATTCTAAAAAGCATATTGATAAATCCAAGGAGCATATCGGGGCAAGATAAAGAAGAAATAGAAGTGGACTCTATAGCAAATGACGGATTAGAAAACCTCGCAAGTTATATCTGTTATAAGCTGGGGGACCAAATTCCGGAGATCCGCACGGAGAAATCCAACGATGAGTCGTTGACTTGGGTAAATCACCAACAAGTGAACTCATGCTTGACATGAAGGAATTGGAGGACGTCTTCAACCAAGCTAAAGGAAATGACTTGCTCATTTCCAATAACTTTATAAATACGCTTCTGGAGCTGACAGAGCATGTAGAATACGAGGAGAGTGTAAAAATATTGTTTTTTAGGGCTAGGATGTATTTTAGGATAAGAAAATTAAATAGGGAAATAATAGAAAATAAACATAAACGGAAAAGAAAATTCAATAAAATATTACACTAAAAGAAAAATGTGTCTTTCATTCCACATCTTTGCATCCACATTAAACTCCAATGGTACTATTCAGAATGGGTTTGCTTTTGCTACTATACATTCGGTTTGTTGGTTTGGTTTATCACTCGAAGCTTGTCAAAATACTTGTGAATAATGGAAATAATATGTCACATGCCATAAAGCTTCAAAATCACGATTTATTTAACAAAAATTATATAAATTCCCAATTTGTATGTAAACAAACAGCAATTTCAACCAGCTGTCAAATTTCCGGTCACACGTGACGTAGATGCGCAGAACGAAACAAAAAAAAACCGGCCAAGTGCGAGACGGACTCGCGCACGAAGGGTTCCGTACCATCTGTATATATAAATATGAAGAAGACTATGTATGTTACCTCATCCAATGACAGATCTTGGTTGCAGGCAGGATTTTTTGGATGAGAATCATGTCTGTGGTATGGGAGCCCCCCTTAAATATTAATTTTATTCTGTTTTTAGTATTTGTCGTTATAGGGGCAACAGAAATACATCATCTGTGAAAATGTCAACTGTCTAACTATCACGGTTCATGAGATACAGCCCGGTGACGGACGGACAGCGAAGTCTTAGTAATAGGGTCCCGTTTTATCTTTGGGTACGGAACCCTAAAAAAAAGAAGCTAGGCTTAGGTTCTCCATGAGCTGTAACGCGACGTACTTAATAATTCACTTCAAAAATGGTACAATTTTGTTGCGTTTTACTTGGCACTCAAACATCGAGCTTCTTTGCCTGTTATTTATAGTAGGTATATGATTCTAATCCCTTCCTTTTTTGGTTTTTTTTTTTTTGTTTTTTTTGAGATAAGCACGCACTAAGGTTGCGGGCAGAAGGTAAAGAGAGAGAAAGTCTTGAACATATATGTATATGTATGTAAATATGTACAACACCAACGAGCGTCAGTACAAGCTCAGAGTCGTGAGAGGGTCAGTCGCTGCTCTCGCAAAAACAGCTACCGTAGTTGTTTCGACAGTGCGATTTAATTTTTATTTTTTTTTCTTAATGTTTTTTTTAATAATTCTTAATTTATTATATTGAGAGCACCGTGGCGCAGTGGGTAGTGTGTTGGCCTCTGACGCCGATGACACGGGATCGAATCCCGACACAGCCATGTCATCGAACGTGTTTTTCACGGTGTTTCTCCTCAGCGGGGTTCTGACAAAACCCCCTGTAGTAAAATTGTCATGAAAAAGCTTCTCGAAATTCGCCGTTCGGAACCGGCAATAAACTGTAGGTCCCTTTCACCTATGGGAAAATGAAATCGCACACAACATTGGTGATTGAGAGAAGCTCGGCTCAGGTTCTTCATGGACTGTAACGCCAACATACATACATACATATATTTATTATATTTACTTAAGCACTCTCCACTCCCGGTGTCGTTTCTTTATTATTACTTTTTTATATAATTTTTGTTACCCTGTTGGGGAATTGCGTCCATTCTCGACCACTGCCATGTGGTTGGTGTTAAGTGCTTCCGCTATCTCAGCTTGCGTGTCCGCTCCTACTCCACCGTTCGCAAAATTTCAACGACTTTTTCCGGAATTGGCCTACTAGATCAAGATTCATCTTTAACACCGAAATTTTGAGGGACGGAGCCGAGCAAACCTTTATTTTGTTCTCTTATATTTTGGAATCCTTTTACTAAAACTAGCTTAAATACATAATTACAATGCAGTTTTCTTAATGACCTGTGCGGGCATTTTAAGATAAACAATATCTGCACACATAAATACCTAACTTATGTCTTTCGGCATTATCATTGTACACTTCCAAAATATTCAACATGTTTTCGCAGCATGTTTAGCTTTTAGATATTTCAAGTATTTTCAAATCAATAAGACTTTAAACGCAAATAATAAATTACAAAACTGTGTACACAAAAAATGTACTCTGAAATACTTTTATCATCTCTCAAAACGCGCGATTTTTTGACGATATCGGATACCCAATATAAGGACGTCAACACCAAAGCTTCTTATACGAACGAACCATAAGACTACGAGACTACGAGACGAAGCAACGGAGACACAGGAAGCAATAAAGAGTAGAATAAAGAAGAGTCGCAATCAAGCTGTTTTGCTGAACGGATGGGAAATTTGAGTGTCAAATTGATTTTCTTTTTGTTGAATGTTAAATTACACTGTCACTGTAAAAAAGGTTACATTATGTATATAGAGAATACAGCAAGAGATGTCAATTACGTGTTTAGGAGTATTAAAACCGCAACCGCTAGGTGGGCTTCAGGGTAAAGTAAAATCAGCATTGAACAAAAACAAAAAAAAAAAAAACAAACAACACCAGTATCAGCGATAGAAAATAAAGTAGTCAAAGACATCTATCAACGAAGACCGCCAACCGCCAGTTCCAAAACAAAATTAAATATGACTTTGATCATTTTTTGAAAAACCTTGATAGTCCACATTCTTTCATACAGCGAAAAGTTTCGAAAATCGTGACCACAAGCTCGAATATTTTTTTGGGACAGGCATCTGAAGTGCAGATTAGCGGAAGCAGCTACCTCAAAAGTGTATCTACTCAAGATAAACAAGAATAGATCTTTGGGGAAAAAACGAAACGGTATTTTTATTCTTACTTCTAAGAAGGATTTTCGGTTTTATTTTTCATAGAAAAAAGGACATGTCGTATTGTCAGATCTGAATGTAATGTTTTATAATGCCCAGTATCAATGTGCCAACTCAAGTGTCATTCACCCTATTCTATGTCCATATTTCCCCATTCATCTCCTTGTCCCACCAAATTCCTTCGAATCTATTTAACCCATAAAGTAGTACATTAGCGATAACCTTTTGTAATGACTAAACACTAACGAAACACTCTATGTCAATCGATATACATATGTATATACTCCCAGTTATGTGTACGAGTGGCCATAGCCCCCCATAGACACTTCAATCGTGGCTAGTTGACTTCTAAATCAACGACCGTTTAATAGCCCGAACCATACAGGACATGTCCTTACTAACTAAAAGATATGGTGCCCCTAACTATATATTACGCTACAACACACTATACGTGTATATGTGTTATTGCTTTCACATCTATTGACAAGCCATGGCTATCAAAGTTAGAAACAACCTTAATCCATAACCTTTCCACAAAATTCCGCATATGAACTATTACAACCGAGTCCCATGCCACGAATGTTTTTATTACCAGTAACGAAGCCAGAAAAGAATGCAAGTCATGGAACCAGAGAAAAAAACAAGTGTCGTTCCATATCCGACCCCTGTGGGGTTTAATCCGAATACATTGTGTACATTAAAATCCGAATCAATTTCTCTTTAACATGAATTGCTGAATTGGATCTTTTCTCAACTGGTACTCGCCATATAATAGGGTCCCCTTGAGGCAATGAGTCGAACTTCTCATGCAATGGCGTTTGTCCGAAAAAAATAATAAAATGTTGCAAACTGATTTAAGTTAGTCGTTTTAACTAAAACTTTGGCAATGTGCGCTGGCACAAGGACGTGGTCGAATCCACTGATTCATTTTAATGTTTTCCCGTTTTTGGTGTGATGTACGACATTCAAATATTGTATCTTATAGATCAGAAAAGGACCACATTAATGCCACTGTGCACGAGTCTATTACGTACGTCTAGTACTCAATAAACCTTCTGAAAGGAGGAACCGAATGTAATACACTTGTGCACGGGCTTTCTTATTCCTTCGTTGGCATTGAAAGTGAATGGTCCACTATGTGGGAAATCAAGTAGACGCATGGACAGATTTTGTGATTATTGGACGAGCGTTTACTTAGAATTTGTATAGTAACCGTTGTGAGAGGAATATCAACTAGGTTGTATAAACATCGTAAACACCATCCAAAACGTTAGTTAATATACCATTGTCTCTATACAGAGTAATAGAAATATCTTTGTCCATTTCCCTAGTCCTTAATGCTTCAAAAAATATCGGCGTACAACAACCATTATGTTTTAAACGTCTACAACATTTGATGGCCTTTTGAAGCAAAGTTAACAATGAGAAACTTAACAGTTGGTTAAATAGTTACATGTTTTATACGTTTCCGAGGCTAAGCACCTATGACATCACGCACTAATGCTCGATAACAGTTTCATTAAACAAGTGTTCGCGAATAAGTGGGCGGTAGTACATATCACTATTGCCTATGTCTTCAAACTGAGCTACCTTGTATAACACTCATATAAGAAATCTCTATTTTAGGAGCTTTTCATCAGCTTCTAAAGTGTGAAAAGTAATTTTTCTTCTTCGGTATACTGACTCCAGGAAAAGAGTTGTACTATAGTTTCTCAAATATTTTACGTTTTTTTTGTAAACAGTACAGACTATTTTAATTTATTATAGAAACGTTTTTCAGTCCCATCGTTCTCTGACCTGTCCCGTCATATATGTACACCTTCTTTTTACACCTCAAAAAAGCTGCAGCGATACCATAGATGACTTTTAGTGTTGAAAGATGGCATTTACGTGTATTTTTTTAAGACTTTTTCGCTGTTTGGTTTTTCAGTCCTTTATTTTTGGCGGCTCATGGTTAATTTATAGCATGTGTTATCATCAAGAATATTCGGTTAGTATAGCCATTTTACCATGGAATGACTTATGTAGGTACATACATCAAAAGAACTCTATAAACGCTTGAATTTCAGTTATAATATTCGTACTCTGTAATAGTCGGTTGGCCAGCTGGATTGTGCGATTTGACGTCTTGAAACTATAAATTGTAGGAATGCTTATCTCTGCCGTTAAGCCAGTGTCAACTGAATTTAAGCTGCGCACATCAATGGATTTGGGGAAATGCTCTAGGTTTTAGGTTGGTTAAATTAAGTTTCTCATCAAGATTTTCATTATTGTTTGAGATACGCTTCGTTTCTTGAGCTGCTAGAAGTGAATTTTTCGATTTTTCTTTTCTTTGTTGGCGTTACAGCCCATGAAGCCAAGTTTCTCTCACATCCATGTTGTGTGTGATTTATTTTACACAGTTGAAAGGGACCTACAGTTTAAAGCCGATTCCGAACGGTGAGAAGCTTTTTCATGGCAGGAATACTACGGCGGTTTTGCCAGTACCCCGCCGGGGAGGAACGTCGCCAAATAAACATTCGATGGCGTTGGTGTTATCGGGATTCGAACTCGCTCATCGTGCGCCAGAGGCCAACACACTAACCATTGCGCCACGGCGCCCTCGATTTTTATAATGTCTAAATTTGTTGAACAAATAATTTAATGATGACCGATTTCCACTGCTTTTATCCTTCGTGACCATTTTGCCAAAAATTCGACCCATATCATTCCACAACCAACATGCGACTTCGTGCTTTTCAAAGTCCTCTCCGGGCCACCGTTCATCGATCATCGAAGAGAGAGCTGAAGGACATAAACAATATCAGAGGGGGATTACTTTGAAGGCGATAAATTTGATCGAAGAATAAACTTTTTTTCAAAATACATGCTTTGTCACCTTATTGTTTTTTTACACAGTAGTACTTTATCACTATGGAGTCTGGAAAGGGTATTTTGAAGTTGGTTGGTTAGGTGGCTTCCCTCCGCAAAGCGGTGCGGATCACTTAGACCAAGGTAGGTCCAGTGTGCTACCACTCGAGTCGGCTTGGTCACCGTTACAAGGTAAGGTGTTCCTTACTACGCCTCATATTGCCATCCATCTAATGAAATTCCACACGTGATTTGGAGAGTCATCGACATTGTTAGAAAATGTAGGCATGTAACAGACGGAGATGTGGTTGTATGTTGTGATTTCAGAAATTATTTATGCTGTGGTTGTAAGTTGTGATAGTAGAACTTGTCTCATGACTGATTATCATTTTCTGGACAAATAGCACCGGCAATTGTTGATTCAACAATCCGCAGTTTGCAAAATGAATGTCTTTGGGAGCAAGCATGAGGAAATGTAGTCCTGTCACCACAGAGTATATTGTTTAATTATCATGCATCCGTTACATACATATGCAACATATACATATATGTATGTATGACTGAAACTTCAAAATATATTTTGCGAGGCACTAGCTGTCCTAACCTAATTGGATGTGTCAAGAAATCTACTTCAAAGTCGCATCGATTGATTCTTTGGATTTTTAATCTGCACATATTGGTTTTCAATTGTTTATATGCCTGTATAGTATAATAAAGTAATTAACCCAGCAACCAATTGTCCTTTAGTTAAATAATGCGCATACTAAGATGGCTCTGATTATATGCGATTGAGACGAGCACCGCGAAAAATGGCCACAATACGAGCAGAGCATGGAAAAGTTATTCTGCCAGAGTAGAAGTCTCCCGTGAGGAAGGCTTACGGATCTTCGTGACATATCTGGCCTACGACGACATTGGGCCAGTGAGGCAAAACGGACAAAAACACCGGTCCTGATTGGATGCGACGCGAATGCTTACCATACTATTTGGGACAGTAGCGACATAAACAAAAGGGATGATTTATTACTTACTCATATAACATAAATATACCTTATTATTTGTAATAGGGGCAATAGGCTAATCTTTGTTAAAAATGTTTGTTAAAAATAGAATTCCTTCTCTGAACATCGTTACACTCGCAGGCAAAGGCACTGCACTGGAAATATACACAGGAAAAACAATGTTGTGGGTGCCGGTGTCTATACACCGACCCATAAAATCAGCCAATTCTTTAGACTGCTAAACCACTGTAGTATGTTCCAAGCTGAACTAGCGGCAGTTCGGGAGACCGTCGACTGGCTGTCTGTGAGATCGATGAACAATAGTGACATCATCATCTACACAGCCCACCAAGCGGCAATAAAAGCACATCTCTAAATGAGTTATGGAATTTTGTTCAAAATGGTGTCAAGGATCTTGTTTTAAGTATATGAATGTTATGTAATTTGATTGTTATAATGTGAATGTTATATGTATGTATGTATGTTGGCTTTACAGCCCATGAAGGACCAGAGCCAAGCTTCTCTCAATCACCCATGTTGCGTGTGATTTATTTTTTCACACAGGTGAAAGGGACCTACAGTTTATTGCCGATTCCGAACTGCGTGAGTCGAGAAGCTTTTTCAAGGCAAGTTCATACTACGGGGGGTTTTGCCAGTACCCCGCCTAGGAGAATGTTATATAATTTTTATAATTGTATATTGTAGACAGGTAAAGAACGGTGTACGCACAAAGCATGCGTAATTCTAGCGTCATGTGTGTCGCCATTATGCCATGACAGTGCTTCTTGACAGTGCAAATCGCTGTATTGAATTGCAAGAACACTATTTGGAAGTCCTGTTTACTGAAGAGTGCAACTTGCATATGTTGTATTTCTACTATGCGAATTAGTTAATATCTACACGATACTTCATACAAATTCATAGAAAACCTGTATAATGTAGTCGTCGAATCGAGGTATGAATCACTCCTGTGGACGGTATTTTCAGCATATTTTACTTTTCCTGGGATGGTAAACCTCATCCGCCTTTGATTTCATTAAAAGCTTAACGAATACAAATTACAAGGCCTCCACCCTACAAGAACCTAGGGAGACGATTGTTAATGCTTACTAATCGTTTTTGCACGACTTACAAAACATACGTTTTATCTTGTCGTTCACAACGATAAAATTATATCCCACGATATGAGTATGTGACGCAAATGTCTATTGTATGATTCAAATCACATTAACGTATAAAAATGAATGTCCTATACAGTCACGAAACCACATACACATTGGGCTGGGAAAACAGGAAACAACTACACAAAAGTAGATTTCTTTATTCTCGTCAAACGTCATCTCGCACACAAGGTATTTCAATAGTATACCTGGGAAGTTTTTCTATTGCTCAATGTTCTCTGGTAGGATACATACCTTAATCACTCCGGACACATTTCTACCAACACAAGACAATACAACTCCACGTGGTCTAACAATAGGAAAAGGTCTGGCACGTACTCGTTTTAGTCCTGAGTACTCATTCCTAGTGTTTGCTGTTTCATTTGTAATATAAAACCAATTCTTCTTTTTAATGACTCATGACGACGGATACCAAAATTAATTATTTATTGGCCCGTTTCCATCTCGACAGAAATCCAAGAGATTAATCAAAGTCCAATCAAAGCCCACTTACCTACTAGCCTTGATCTAGAGTGGGATAATACGACATTCCAATGTTGTGGACTTTAAATTGAATATAAACAGGTCATAAAGAAGCTTCCCTCTTACGACGGAAATGAAGTAAACATTTTATCGCTTAAGTCTTGCTAATTGTTTGTTGGATGGAAATCCAATTCAATCTTAAAATAGAAACTGGAAGATACGCAATCTTTTTAAGAGCACAGGCGTATTCAAAAAATTGTTCTTAGGAATAAACCATATCATTTAGGGTTAAAAGACTGTGATAACTCTTGTAGGAATTTGAATACAGGATCCTGTTTAGCCAACTTCCGGCGCGACAAATCGACTATAGACCAAATTTTCACATTTCGACAAACCCTGGAAAAGACCAGCGGGTTTCAAATCGGTTTACGGGATCTTTTTATCGATTTTAAAGATGCCTACGACAGCATTCATCGCAAACGGTAAAACTGTCTCCAACAACCTAAGAATGATTTAGAAAATAAAAGACATTGTTCTGCCAATTTTTTCGGCGTATCGAATAGGCAATTGACGAGGCTTGGCGCACGGGACTACTCTATAAAATAAACAAAACACTACCACTAGACTTGTAGTTATTACTTAAAAGCTCACGCGAGCAGCGGCTATTTTATGTTAGCCACAAAGACGAAATCTCCAAGTTGTTTACAGTGCTAGCAGGCGTTCGCCAGGGGAGTGTCCAAGGCCTACTACTCTACCTACTATACACATCAGATATACCAAACCCGACTTTACAACATACCAACAACTAGCTACATTCGCTGATGATACCATTATTCTTCAAGCCAGTGAAAACCTAACAGACGCAAATGATAAACACCAAATATCTAAACAATACTATGGAGTAGTTTACGAAATGGGACATCCAAACAAACGAAGAGTATACTGTACAGGTGATCTATACTACAAAAAGGATTGACAAAACACCCGCTTTAATAATAAGTGGCAAACCCATACAAACCAGCGACTGCGCCAAATATCTCGGAGTGTTTATTAACAGTAAATTGAGGTAGAATCAGTACATAATGAAAATGAGAAACCAAATAAAAGATAAATTTTAAAAATGTTTCTGGACGCTCGGCAGAAGTCAAAAATTGCTGCAAAAAAACCCTGACTTAAAATCTTACAACACACAAACGATGAAATACGAACAACCCCAAGTGACTAACAATTACAAACAAGACGGTTAAAGCAATTTCGACCAACTGACTTAGTTTATAAGTTTCCCTGGGGATACTAGTAGGTCCCAAAAGGAATATGAAAAAAATTGCATGGAGTAGGCATACAAGGCGATAATAACGAGAGATAAGGGGTGCTCGGAGCCAATATAACCCCCAACGCTTCGGGTGTATTAAAATTAAAGCCCACCTCTGCCAAAATACAAAAAAGTAAAAGAAAATGTTAAACACCAAACAATTGTAAAGGACATTGGTCCTACATTATATTTTGTAAGAACATTAACTATATGTCAAAAAGACATATGTAAAATAAAAACGGAAGGAAATATGCGGTCTCAGCGTGTCGGTGTAGAAGCTTGTTGTAGAAGCAACTGTAAACTCGACAAACGACACCACAGTGGAGATCCGACATAGAATCGCCTTGGCGACCGCTGCTTATTCGGTTTGTTCAAACAACTTGGGTCAAAACTCCTCACGCGAACAACTAAAGTCATGCTTTACAAAATGCTTATACTGCCAGTCTTGCTGTACGGAGCCGAAAGCCGAACGATAAGCAGGACGGTGGAACTGATTTTGGTTCCTTAGAAAGAAAAATTGCACATCGGGTATTTAGTCCTGTCTGGTCCTGGGAGGAAGGCGAATGGTGGAGGAGCCATAACCACGAGCTGTACAAGGATGTGGATACAGTCCGGAGGGCAAAGAACCATCGACTACTCGGATGGCTACAGCGAGCGCATGAACAGCAACGCTTCAGCTAAAGGGTCTTCGAATTCGAGCCTCCGGATTCGAGAAGAAGTGGAAACCGAAACTCTGGTATAAAGATCAAGTAATCACGAATGTAAGACAGATTGGCCTTGATAACTGGAAGCAGCGTGTCGGGGACGGTCAAGTACGGAAGGCAGCTATAGCTCAGGCTCAGATCCTTCACGAATTGCTGGCCTGATTAGGAGAAGAATACATTTATTTCAAGATATGTATGTATATTCAGTTCATGAACTATTTTATCAATATAAAAGTATTCGCCAGCCTTTCTAAAAAATAAAAAGAGGTGTTGTGCTATTAATGTAAGACTAAGTAGACAATTTGACGATTGGATCGAGGCTTTGCTTTATCAGTCTGACCTTACTTCTACTGAATAACGTGATGAAACACGTTCCACACAACATCCACCTAATAACGCTCATTAATAATAGCAATAACTTTCCGTTCAGAATAAGTGCAACTAATCATCCACCCTCCACCAAGTCGGGTATTATCCGGTTCTAGCGTTGTTGCTAAATGTTACTTTCTTTAATTGTTTTTCTTTATATCTTTGTGATTAAACGTGAGCTGGTAATCCTGGATGAGGGCACCGCTACCGCCGCCAATTACGTTGAGAAGGTAATACGACCTGTTGTGATCCCATTAATACAGAGAGTTGGCGATGGGTTTGTTCTTATGCAAGACAACGCTCGCCTACATACGGCCCGTATTACCCAGGCAGTTCTTTCTGACGCCAATATTTCACTTTGCGAAGCCAGGAAAGAGCCCAGACCTCAATCCCATCGAGCATTTATGAGACAATAAACAGGAGCTGATAAACGCGTTAAAAGCCTTTTGGGAGCGCATACCCGAACAAAATGCAACGCATCTGATCGAAAGCGTACCACATAGAGGCCCTACTCGCTGCTTAGCAAAACAAACCAGCAACAAATTATTCAAAAAAAGTGGTGGTGTTTTTTTTCTTTATTTTTCGTAAATTTTTCCGTAAAATGTTTTTCGTGTGTAATTTGAATAAAAAAAATGTTAATGACCAAGAAATATGTATGTATGTATGTATGTATGTTGGCGTTACAGTCCATGAAGGACCAAAACCAAGGTTCTCTCAATCACCCATGTTGTGTGTGGTTTTATTTTCCCATAGGTGAAAGGGACCTACAGTTTATTGTCGGTCCCGAACGGCGAAATTCGAGAAGCTTTTCTTGACAATTATACTACTGGGGGTTTTGTCAGCACCCCGCTGAGGAGAAGCACCGTGAAAAACACGTTCGATGACATGGCTGTTGTCGGGATTCGATCCCGTGTCATCGGCCAACACATTACCCAATGCGCCACGGCGCTCTCCAAAAAATATAATATATATATGTAATCACTAATTTTTTTTAATTAAAACCCAAGAAACTTAGTGGGCCCTATTTTGTTTTGAGTAGTTTATATCAACAAATGCAATAACTGTAATACAACGCTTTAACCATTCAATATTTCGGACTGAATCTATTCATTCTGAATGGGTTACTTTCCTCGACCTAATTTAGTAATATTAGAATGCTATTAGAAGTTTAAGTATTTGGGGGTCTTCTTCACGAGTGATGGGAGGAGTAATACTGAGCTTTCCTGCAGGATTGGCCAAGCTGGGTCAATTTTGAAACAGCTTGGAAGATTTGTAATCAGGAAGACCGAGCTTGGTGTCAAAGCCAAGTTAGCGGTTTTTAACTCAGTATTTGTTCCAACTCTCACATATGGTCATGAAATTTGGGTATTGACCGAAGGAATAAGATCGCGAATACAAGCTGCCGAAATTAGATTTCTTCGTGCTGTTGTGGGAGTTACTCGCCTGGATAGGGTGAGAAACACGGCAGTGCGCGGGGAGCTCAATGTTGAGCAGCTGCTTCTCCGAACGGAAAGGGCTATGCTACGGTGGTTTGGTCACGTGAGACGAATGTCGCCATCATCACGACTCCCGAAGCAGGCCTTGGATGCAATACCATAAGGCAGGCGACCGCTTGGCAGACCCAGGACATGGGGGTTGGACCAAGTCCAAAAACTCGACTGGGTGCGCTTGGGCACAGCTCCTGATGAGTTAGAGTCGATGACGGAGGATTGAGTGGCGTGGAGATCCTGCGTGTGCCCATTACCCCCGCGACTCTTTTAGTGGAACCTGCGGGCCACTGAAAATGTATGTATGTACATATGTAGAATGTTATTTTGAAAATGCTGGTTGCCATCTTCCGCTGGAGTGCATGTTTTTTTTTTTTTTTTTTTGGTGAAGGATTTATTCAACACGTGAGCCAAAACTCGTTTTCTGACACTGAATTGATTTTTGTTAGAATTTGTTTTGAACTTACTTAGACAAATAAGAAAACGTTTTGACTTTTCAACTCATGGCAAATTAGAATTTTTGAAAGTATATGAATCCAAAAGGAATACAAAATGATGTTGGGATTCATGGTGTATCATGCATTGTTGACGCATTTCTATATTACAATGGATGTATTTATGAATTAAGTGCAGAATGGTGGTTCTTTATTGATTATAACCGAGATGTAATTGCAGATTTTGAGGACGACATTGTTAAATTCTGGTCGGATTTAAAGTTTCGAAAGAATGGCTTAAGGGTCGTATACATATGTTTACGAGCTTATCAACATACATATGTATGTATGTATATGCTAAATTTAACAATATTACTGCATAGCAGCAGCCGAGAGATGTTTTTCGACTGTGAACAACATAAAATTTGGGAAATTAAAGGAACGTTTGACCCACCATCAAAGTTAATATCTTTTGTAAACTAATGCCGATTTATTACAAGTCAAATGCGACAAAAATAAAAATAAAAATTTAATATGGGTAGGTACAAATGTACTTTATAAAAATAAATTTTGAAAGGAAATGTTTTCGCCTATCACTTTAATTTACTGTGAAGCATTACGATTTTTGGAGCTATTCACTACAATTTGGCTAGTATTAACTGGGAACGCTGAACACGACCTACCCCGGACGCTTCTCACTTCTCTCACCCACATGTTCGTGTTGCTGGAGAGAGAGTTGAATCGTATAATACTCGACCAACGAAAATCTTACCTTTTGGCAGCAGCCAAAAATGTAAACCAGTTAATAGTGAGTAGTTAAGCAATCGAGTCACCGATAATATTGTAAAAAAAATATATACTCGTATATTCTTTCTTTGGCGGCGTTGCAGCCCATTAAGGACCAGAGACGAACTTCTCTCATTCACCCAATATTGTGGGTGATTTATTTTTCACACGGGTGAAAGGGACATACAGTTTAATGCCGATTTCGAATGGCGTCAGTCGAGAAGCCTTTCATGGCAAGCATACTACGGGGCCAGTACCCCACCGAGGAGGGACACCGCGAAATAAACATTCGATGGCGTTGGTCTTATCGGAAACCGAACTCGCTCTTCGTGAGTCAGAGTCCTTAGTGTTCGATTTCTTAAATATTCAATAGAAAGACCAGCAACAGGAATATAAAAAACTCTGGCATTGAGTCGCTCAAAGAGAGAACGAGTTTTCAAATGGCAAAATGTAAAGTACAAATAAAAACAATACAATCCGCAACATGAGTACACCTTGACCCACATGTATTTTCAGATTAAGAAATTGGTTTATACATTTTAAGTCGTGTTACAAAAATACTATATGGTCATGACAAGTTAGATGTAGCGACAATAAACATTTTAGAAAAATACGGTTGAAAATAGGTCAGAAAATCAGATTTTTTCAAAAGTATCTTTATAGTGAAAATAAAATAAAAAAACAGAATTAAAAAAAAAAATAAAAACGAAGCAAATCGATGCAATGGTAGGTATTTAAGAATAATTGTAGATATAACCTCCAGTTTACAAGTTTTTATCAACATTTTTGTAAAATATTGGTACGGAGTTTGGTCCTCAGCTTTGTCAGAGTATGTGCATGGGTTACTATTGGGGAAAATGCAGAAAAATGCAGACGAATCAGCTACATACATATGTATATCAGGATCATTGCGTAACACAATGACGTCGTTGTTTGAGTGTATGAATATTCACTGGCACTCGTTGCAATGCATGTTATTGGATAATTATTTTGAATTATCTGTGAGATGGCCCGAAGCGAGACATTCCGCTGTCCTCACTAAAGTCTGGGGGACAGCGGGACACACACCCTAAGACTGAGATCGTCCCAACGAAAATGGGACGTCTGGTCACGTTAGCAATACCTAAAGAATATGGAACGAAGTAACATCACAAACGTGCACGACATCTCTGCCACGAATTTGTGAAATTTCCTCTGACAGATTGTTATCCAGGAAAGATGGCAATAACTGCCCTGCGCGTAGTCTTGATTTACCTTGTGTGATCAATATATCCACTTTCCTATGCATTTGGAACAAAACATTCGTCACGAATTACAGCTATCAAAGATGTAAGTACTTTTTGGTTTAACTACTGCCGCAAACGATATTATTTTTAAGAAATCAAACCCCAAATGATGTATCATTAAATGCCAGAGAGCATGGTTTTATAGTGCTTTACTAAAACACCAAATTCACCCTTCTCCATTTTGGCCAAACTGACAAACCATTGTTTTTCAGGTCACTGTAATAAGTGTTTGGCAGATATGTTTGATCCTTTAGTTTTTCTACGACGGGACAGCAACAAAGATGTCAGAAAAAATCCTCTTTTTGACTGCTACCTTATCAAGGAATTGATAGATAAGTCAAATCAACCCCTTATATGCTTTTTAAAAACCAAATGGATAAATAGATCGCCGCTTGCCAATGTATTACTACAATTTTTTTTTATAAACAAGAGCACGCTTTATTATGTCGACGACACAGTGGGGGCCAAAAGTAAAGAGGAAGAAGAGATAACGATGAACGTTGATCTTAAATGCTTGTATGTTGTACTGAAGGACGAATATCGAATTCCTCAAGCAATTGCACATTCATGTGGTTGGGTTAAATATGGAGCGGAATGCAACTGGCTACTTCTTAAGCACATTTTCTGTGGAAGTATTGATAAAATTACTATGTTGATTTTGAATTCTATCCAGCAGGTACAATGAAGTCTTAGATGCACCGGACCAGGCATAAGCGTTAGACTCTATTTTAGAGCGAACGAACGTCTTATAAATTGTAGCCAGATAGAAGGGTGAGAAAATTTTTCTAGATCTGTATTAGAAGCCTAGGCCATCCGCAAGGCATTCCAACGAAGATTGACAGTGACTCATACACCCAAGATGGAAAACTTTTCAATATTTAAGATGCAAGAACCATTCATGAATAAGGGCCGCGAATCGATGGTACGGAAGTATTAAAATCCACTCTATTCCTTTTTTCCCATACGATGATGCTGTCGTTGCTTTGCCATCGTAGAAGAAAAACTATGCCATCTGGACCAGCAGAGTTTTGTATGTCGAGATGATTGAGAATCCTTGTAATTGTACTAGCACGAAAGCAAATTTATTCCGTGATAGAATTGACGCGCTCTAGTAAAGGCGGCTGCAAAGTAGGCAGCAAAAAGGTAAGCCTCGTCTAAAGGGGTGACAGCTGGAATGTTGTTGTGGATAAGTGTTGCTATAGATGGTGAGAACGAGTTTTTTTTTTTGACAAATTATCAGAAACTTTTATTACCCATTCGAGGATTGAAGGATTTTACAACGCAATTTTGGGTCGAATTGGAATTCGACTTGTCGAATATGGATATTGCTGTCATTTCTGGCTTGTATATATACGTAATACACTTTTTCTTCTCCTCATAATTAATTGCTTTATAGGCCTGGAAACTTCCTTTTCTCATTTTAATAGCCTCTTAGATCAAACCACTTATTATTCTTTGGCTTGTTGCTTTTAATACCACTAGGAATGAATCTAGTTTTTTTTCTGACTGACTACGTTTTTTACTAACCAAACTAAAGTTATATGTCTACAGTCTGCACAACCTACAAGTATGTATGTGGTATCCTAGGCAGTTGTTGACTTAAACGAAAATATTTACTAAAGTCCAAACTTATAGTGCATTCGAACCGAACGATGTCAGTACACACAAAGTTGTTTCATTTAGTTGATAATCAATTCAGAAAAGAATTCCAATACGTTTCCATTAGATGAATTAAATAGTTAAAAAGGTGATCTTAAATCTGACTGTGTGTTACTATTCAATTTCCACACCTTCACCGCCTAGCAATACGCTCATTTAAACTTTTCTTCTCAGCCTCTTTAAGAGCAGAAAAAAATAAACTTGCAACACAAGGCACTGACTGGAAATAATATATACCCCCAGCTGTTTACCACCCTCCACGCTATAACTTTACTATTACTCGTACAAATTAAGAACCCCTGAGGAACTTTACACTTTATTAGACCAAGAACCCAGAGACAGGCAACAGGGCCCCCACGTAGACGATAGTCGTACGGTATCAAACACAATAAAACTGATGTGGGTGCTGCGAAATGGTGACAGGATGATTTATTACATTTTCTTTAAGCTGAGATTGCATTTGCCGGCAATAAAATCGTTTGTTTCCATTACCAAAGTAATTGTTAACAACATTCAACGAAAGATACCGTCTCATTGACTTGGGGAGTTTATTTAATCTCGCATAGAGAGTGATAGAGAGAAGCGGCTGGTCTTCCATACTGCGCTCAGATAAGGAGACGAAGAACCCCGACACTAAGTAAATACATACTGTCGTTTAAGGTTTTTAATTATAAATTGTGTCCTTGATTTCTCAGCAAATTGTCCTTGTTGTCGAAACAATTTCTATTACAAAGAAAAACAAACAAAACAATACACAAAAACAAACATTTATAAGTTCATATATCTATGTGCACGGTCCCCTCTCTTACTTCAATGCCTTAACGCGTTTAAACATAAATAAATAACTTATATATGGATATGTATTGTACGAATCATACCAAGTAGCTACGCATAATGGTCTTTGGCCAAACCGAAAATTGAAATACTACACTTCAACGCCTAACTTAAGGGGGTTGTCCTTGGGGAAATATGAAAAAGTTTGCATTGCGAGAGTGTATCGTAAAAATTGTTGTTTGTTTTGCGAACAAAAAATGCTCCCTGGAATCACAGTGAAAGGATGTTAATTCATTGCCCATATAGACGAAAACTACCCATGCTCCTTTTGCTACGAGGGGGGGTTTGAAAAAATTTAAGAATTTTGCGCAAGAAATGAAATTAATTCTCCAACACAATTAGAAGCAAAACCTACAAAAGAGCCTTTTGACCAATTTTCACACATTGCTTCCAGTCAACATAAGAGAGAAAAACGTGCACGTGCAAGGATGCGTGCATTTTTCTTGTATACTAAGAGGTGAAATTAAACTCCAAACCTACATACATGAGTGCAATTCAATCCTATGAGTTTGACATACTTTGCTCCTCATCATTTACTAAGCTGCATCACAGCCTATAAGCAACTTGAAAATGAACTAAGTATGTACCTACGTCAGTCAATAGAGGTGCAATGGATTAATTAATGATGGTTTAAGGCGGAGCTGGTAGATCTGAGAAAAAGTTGAAAGCTTTTTTATGAGTCCATTTAAACATTTTTCTTAAAGTATACAATTTGATTAATTCAAAACTAAATACGTACCACTATTATTGACAAAACTCGTAAGGAATTGTGGGGTCGGATATTGTCTTGGTATTTGGTAAAATCGTACAATTTTGCTGGCATAATAACTTTAGTCGTTCAAAGCACATTTGCAATTAAGTAAGTATTCGACAATTTAAAAGTATCTCATGGTAGACGAATTCCCTTTATTCCTAACGCATAAATAGCATCACCACCTGCACTGTCTTCACAAATATTTTCGACAGTCCAGCAAAATAAACTCTTCTGATATGCACTTTTTGGTAAAGCTTTGAGCTCTTCTAGCGATGCGGCCTTTATGTCCTCAATCTTGGCAAATCCCCGTCTTTCGTTGGTCTTGTTAGTTTCGGGAACAGTAAAATGTTCGCAAAGGGTCAAGACCAGTGAATATGGTGACTGTGGCGCAACCACGATATTGTTTTGGGCCATACACAATACTCATGCGATTTAAGCAATATCGGAACAAACTTTGTTCATACACATTTTCTGCCCAGAATATCTAAAAAAAATCATACAAACCAACCTATATGCCAATATCCCCCGCAGCTTGTTTGATAGTGATTCGACTATTTCACATCATCATTTTCTTCTCTTCTTCAACATTTCCATCCATTATTGACGTGCTCCGACGTCCAGGACGACCATAATCATTAACAACTTCTCGGCCTTCTGTAAAGAGTTTCTACCGCTTATAATCATTTTTTTAGCTCAGAGTAGACTCGTTAAATGCCACATTCAATATTTCACGTTAGAATACAAAAAAAAAATCGCATACCACACCTAAACCCGTCCAGCTTTTATATCTGTGAAAAAAAAATTAAACTACAAAACCTATCGCAACGACCCGCCTTGATCATGTTCTTGATTGTTTTTCCAAATTATCTTACTTCGATTGCTTAGGCATTGTTCTCGACCTACGCATTACAGGTCATTGCAGAACGGGTCTACCTCTTAAGGGATAACTAACTCGTTCAATGAATAGTTTGCAACATCTGGTCAAAAACTCCCGTGCTAGTGATTTGTTTGATGTGCAAATGAAGAGGTATCAAATAGAGTCCTTAGTAGGTACAGTTTCTACTTCGAGCCCATTTCTAGCTTGGACATTTTGAAAACAATAAGAAATCTCAAAAATGCCAATTCATGTTGCAAATATGGTTTGTCAAGCATATTTTATTAGAATGTTGTTGCAAACATCTTTCCCGATGAACTGAAACGTGATGTTGTCATCTACTTCTTCTTCTTGCTGCGCGCTTCAGTTCGGGGTGAACCAGGGCCTCAACCAACATGCCTCTCCAACTAGCTTGGTCTTTTGCTAGCCTTTTCCATTGCCGCACATCCAGTTGGCTGAGGTCCCCTTCCACCTGTGTGCGCCATCTTAGGTGCGGCCGTCCTCGGTTTCTTCGTTCCTCGGGGTTGGATTCAAAGACTCTATGGGCTGGGGCTGTGGCGTCCAATCGCTCTACATGGCGCAGCCATCTTAGGCGTTGAATCCGTAGACTCATGTCGCTCTACAGCCCATATAGCTCGTGGTTGAATATTTTTCTCCATTCCCCGTCTATTTTTATAGGGCCGAAAACCACACGTAAATTATTTCTCTCGAAACGATCAAGGACCTCCTCATCCGATATTGATAGTGTCCATGCTTCTACGCCATATTACAGGACCCGGATGATAAGGGTATTATATAGAGTCAACTCTGCCGTTCGGGAGAGGGCTCTATTGCTCAATCGACTCCTGAGCCCAAAGAAACAGCTACTGCGAAGAGTGATTCTGAGTTTGAATTCGGAACTGATGTCGTTGTTCCAGGTCCCTTCGGAGCCAAGGTAGACAAAGTCCTTAACTACCTTAAACTTATATCTGCCAATACAAACGTTCCGGCCAAGACGTCGGTAACTCATAAACGGGTCATTGACATTTCGCTGTGTTCTTCCGATTATGTCAATGTCATCCGCGCATCCACGTATGCGAGGAGTTGTGTATGGCATTATATTACGCTGTCGTATGAGGCTTTGAAGTCGATAAATACATAGGTGGTGAGTGTCGACTTGAACCTTATTGGTTTTTTTCCAGGATTGGTGGACTGGCCTGAAGCAACACAGGCTTCAGACGTCCACATAAAACGGCAGAAACTTTTTTGTAGGCGATGTTAAGGAGACTTATTCCTCTGTAGGTGGCCGAGTCAAAGGGTCTCCTTTCTCGTGGATCGGGCATACTATGCTGAGACTCCATTCCTAGGGCATGCTGTACTCTGACCATATCTTACAGATGAATTGGTGTACGCCCCTAATCAGATCATCACCAGCTGCTTTGAAGAGCTCAGCAGACAGTCCATCTGCGCCAGCACCTTTATTCGACTTGAGTTTCAATATGGCGACTTTAACTTCGTCGCAGTCAGGGGAATTCTCTGCGACCTTTCTCGTTAAGAAATGGATGGAACGATGTTGTCATACTCCCTTATAAAAAAAAAAGGCAACAGAAAAATCCTTAATAGCCCCAATAGCAAACATTAAAAAAAAAATGATTGAAACTAAGTGAAACCATTTGTGATATATTTCATTTCTGACTTTTTTTTTAATCCTCTGCAGTATGACATCGTATGTTCGATCCACAAGAAAGGAGACCCCTCTGATTGCGCCAACTATAGAGGAATAGGTCTCCTTAACATCGCCTACAAAATCTTCTCTGCCGTTTGGTGTGAACGCCTGAAGCCTTTTGTAAATAAGCTGGCAGGTCCTTATCAGTGCGGATTCAGGCCAGGGAAGTCCACCATCGACCAGATCTTCACACTACGGCAGATCCTGGAAAAAAAAACCAATGAATTTCAAGTCGACACTCACCACCTATTTGTCGACTTCAAAGCCGCATACGACAGCGTAATTAAAGACGAGCTATACAACGCTTTGTCTATCTTTGCCATACCTGCTAAACTCATCAGACTATGCACGATGACTTTGGAGAATGCTCGCTGCTCCATCCGAATCGGTGAACACCTTACCGATAGTTTTGATCGATTTCAAGCCCTCGCAACTCCTTGCATACGCCGACGATATTTACATAATAGGTAGATCACAGCGAGATGTCAATGAGGCGTTTGCGAGTATTGAGTTCGAGGCGGCGAAAGTTGGTCTGGCGGTAAACGAGGGCAAAACTAAATATATGCTGTCATCAAAAAAGGACGCTCACCACCGACGTCTTGGCCAGAACGTTCGTATTGGCAGTTATAAGTTCGAGGTAGTTAAGGACTTCGTCTACTTTGGCTCCGCAGTGACCTGGAACAACGACATCAGTTCCGAAATCAAACGCAGAATCACTCTTGGTAATAGCTGTTTCTTTGGGCTCAGGAGGCAATTGAGTAATATAGCCCTCTCCCGAACGACAAAGTTGACTCTATATAAGACCATTATCATCCCGGTCCTGTTGTACGGCGCAGAAGCATGGACACTATCAAAAGTGGATGAGGAAGCCCTTGGTCGGTTCGAGAGAAAGATTTTGCGCGGAATTTTCGGGCCTATAAACGCAGACGGGGGTTGGAGGAAAAGATTCAACCACGAACTTTACGGGCTGTACAGCGACATGAGCCTAGTCAGGCGTCTACGGATTCAACGCCTAAGATCGCTGGGCCATGTAGAGCGAATGGACACCACAGCTCCAGCCCGGAGAGTCTTTGAATCAAACCCCGAGGGACGAAGAAGCGGAGGACGGCCGCACTCAAGATGGCGCACACTGGTGGAAGGGGACCTCAGCCAACTGGGTGTGCAGTAATGGAAAAGGCTAGCAAAAGATCGTGCTAGATGGAGGGGCATGTTGGTTGAGGCCCAGGTTCACCCCGAACTGTAGCGCCCGCTTAGAAGAAGAAGAAGTATGGTATCAAATAAGAAACTTCTGCTACTTCATCCAAAATACTGTAGTGCACTTTTCTTTGATATAACGAAAGTTAATCATAATTTGCTATTAAAAAAGCTTTATAATATATAATTTCATGATTGTATTCACAGCTGGTTTGTATCTTATTTAAGTAGTGGAAATCGTAAGCTAAAAGTGGATAATGTTCTTAGCGGCTCAAAGGATATTAGTTCGGGCGTACCTCAATGTTCTGTGCTTAGTTATATTCTCTTTTGAATTTATGTATACCAAGTCATTTTAATTTTTAATAACTTTTTGTGCGGATGATCTTGCTATTTTCTACAATGCTGTTGATCCTTTAAATATAGTTTCTGACATAAATTGTGATATTCATGTAATAAGGTCGTGGCTTGCGGAACATAAACTTATTGTGAGCAATTAAATTTCATATTTACGTTTTGACCGAAAAGGAACTGACTGATGTGTATGTTACATTTTTTCTTCTGGTTGTTTAGGATTCAATTTGGTTGGCAACGATTGCCTAAAGTTTAGTTCGCAATCTTCCTTTAACGCCTGAAATTTAAATTTGTAGGTACTTAGGAGCTACAGTAGATCAACATTTTAAATTATTGATGAAGCTTATTTTAAGTCTGAAGCAGTTTTTTCTTTCGGCTATTTGATATCTGAATATGACCTATATTAAAAACTTTACACAATGGATTATTTCATTCAAGAAATGTGCCTAACAAACTAAAGAAATGTGCCTTAAGAAAAGTTTCTATTCGCCTAGCTTATTCAATAGAGTTACTTTGTAAAGCAAACATTTTACCATCACTTATTTTACAAAAATGCATTTTTTTAAACTTGCCTTCATACGTAGTTTATATAAACAAAGTCCGATTGTGGGACATTATGATGTAAGAGGCATTTGTGTAAACATTTCATATTTACGTTTTTCGAAGTACCCTTTATATGAACATTCACTCTGCCATAGCGCGCAAATTGGTAACCATAAGAAACACGAAATATTAAGAATCAGTCTCTTTTCTTATAAAGATTAAAGTCCTGACTCCTCATTTACTTACTTATCAGGACAGCGATCCATGGAGGATCTGAGCCTGAGCTACAGCTGCCTTCCATCGTTGACGGGTACGCTGCTTCCAGTTATCAAGACCAAGATGTCTTACATCCGCGATTACTTGGTCTTTATACCGGACGTTCGGTCTTCCTCTTCTTCTCGAACCAGGAGGCTCGGAGTCGAAGACCCTCTTAGCTGGAGCGTTGATGTCCATGCGCTCGATGTGGCCGAGCCAGTGTAGTCGACAGATCTATGCCTTCCAGACTACATCCACATCTTTATACAGCTCGTAGAATTCGCGGTTATGTCTTCTTCTCCATTCACCTCTCTCACAAACAGGACCAAATATCCGGCGCAGAATTTTCCTTTCGAAAGAACCCAAAATCAGCTCCGCTGTCCTGCTTATCGTCCAACTTTCGGCTCCGTTCAGTAAGACTGGCAGTATGAGTGGAATTTACGTTTGCCCCCATGTAGACAAACTCCTTAACTACCTGGAAATTGTAGCTGTCAATTGTTATATTTTGTCCCAGGTGGTGAGCGACGGATTGGTTTTTGCTTGACAGCATGTACTTCGTTTTGTCCTCATTGACCATAAGATCAGAGAGCACCGTGGCGCAGTGGGTAGTGTGTTGGCCTCTGACGCCGATGACACGGGATCGAATCCCGAAACAGCCATGTCATCGAATGTGTTTTCACGGTGTTTCTCCTCAGCGGGGTTCTGACAAAACCCCCTGTAGTAAAATTGTCATGAAAAGCTTCACGAAATTCGCCGTTCGGAACCGGCAATAAACTGTAGGTACCTTTCACCTATGGGAAAATGAAATCACACACAACGTGGGTGATTGAGAGAAGCTCGGCTCAGGTCCTTCATGGACTGTAACGCCAACATACATACATACAGACCATAAGATCAATTCGTTTCGCCTGTTCTTCAATCGCCGTGAATGCTTCCACAATGTCACGACGAGAACCCGCGATGATGTCGATATCATCCGCGTATCCTAGCAGCTGGACGGACTTGTAGAAGATAGTGCCTTCCCTATTGACGCCTGCCCGTCGCACTATCTGCTCCAGCACCAGGTTGAAGAAGTCACATGACAGCGCATTTCCTTGCCGAAATCCGGTGCATGCTTCAAACGGTTCCGAAGGCCTAGAACCGAGTAGCACGGTGCATCGCGTATTTTTTAGCGTGGCGCGGCACAACTGGATCAGTTTTCCCGGGATCCCGAATTTGGCCATCGCACCAAACAGTTCCTCACGATGAATGCTATCGTATGCGGCTTTGAAATCGATGAAAAGATGGTGTGTATCGATTCGAAACTCGTTGGTCTTTTCCAGGATTTGTCGAAGTGTGAAAATTTGGTCTATAGTCGATTTGCCAGGCCGGAAGCCGCACTGGTAGCCGCCGATGACTCCTCATTTACAACATGAAATTCGATGCACTGTGTTGATTGATCTATGCAAATAACAATGACGGGCAATGCCAACATAAGTTAGTGAACAACAAACAAACATTTTAAAATTGAATGGACTTATCTACCGAAATTCAAAAATCACCTTATTTTTGTACATGCCTCGTATAAAGATTTTCCCAATAGGGGTAGGTTATGTTAAAATTAAAATGAATAAGTTGTGTGTGAAATATCAACGAATTTTTTATTTTGTATGAAAGGCCTATCAATGACATTATGTTCGAAATCGAGGTTAATTGCTTGACGCGCATCCGACAGGTTAAACTGAAAATGTCGCGGGCGCACAATTCGCACCAAACAGCGATGGACTGGCTAGGACCAAAACCCGGCAGATTTAATATTTCGTATTAGGCCACCAAACATTAAAGAATAGAGTAGGAGGATGACATCCGTGTTGACAGTAAAGTTTTAGGGTTTGCACGTGTTGCCTGACGCTGTAGCTTGCTACAGGCATTTTTCTATAACGTGTAAGAAGTGGAGGGCAAGAAAACTGACAACAGAAAAAAACAGCATTGGTGCTATAAGCTGTTAAGATATATTTGTCCTTATTGGAAAACAAGCATAGGCATAAGATACTATTCTCTATAAAATGGATTCTCATTCCGTTTAAATCTCTTTTCTTATATTTTCTAGAATAAATATTATTATATTGAACTCTGCTGCTATAACATGTGCAGAATACCTTTTCGGTAAACTATATGCCATAGTATACTTTTTTTTCTTTTGTAAATGTTTGATGAGGACAGCTTACAATAAATTTGTAAAGTCACGATGTTTGCCTAGGCTTTGTTGACTCTAGTTTCGAAAAAGTATCTAACATCAATTTCTGGAAATTTTCAAAGTTATCCGGAACCTTGTGTGGACATACATATGTTTATTAATTTTGTATATAAATACTCATTATACGTTTTCGAACATGTATCTGGAATTCAATTATTCGTACATGCGAACTACTTGTGAACCCTTCGTACTGTATTTTGATTGAAAACTCGAAGATAATTGCTTCAAAAATATAAATAAACCAGTACTTTCTGCCGAACAAAACGTGCGCCTCTGTTGCACTGAGAGCCCACGTATCATCGACTCAGAGGCGTAGGGCCCCTATAGACCTCAATATGCAACTCATATTTTGAAGTATGCGTTTCGAAGTTGCTTAATGTCCCGTTTTGGCAATTTGCACTGGCTAGCAAAATTCAGAGCTCAAGTCAGGTTTTTTGAGCTGCTAAAACATTCGTATAATATGTGGGGACATCCATGCCAGCGATTTTAATTTGTCAAGAAACCTTTTTCTGATTTTGGTTCTTATTAGATCTTCAATGGAGGACCATATGCTAACGGAATAATTAAAAAGACACCCTAACATAGTTGCTATATGCACGAAACATACTGATGTAGAAATACCTAATTTTCTAAATTGCGCCCGATCATTCGTACATGAGATGGTGAATTGGAAGCATAAGCTTACGGTATAGAATCGAGTGCAAAGCGTAAAAAACATGAGGAACGTTCAGACAATATTAGAATAATGCAATTTATTCAACCAGTGCAAATCAGTGGGAGCCATTGCGAAAAACCTTAAAGTTTCAGAGGAACTACTCTGCTGAGTAATCCATGAAGACCTTCGCTAAAAATCTTACTTCATGCACGGAGGAAAGTTTATGTCGGCGCAAGTACAGAAAATGGAGAACTATCCGTGCAAAGCGTATTTTGTGAAAGTTTAAATATCTTGAAACTCTGGAAATATTCTGATTTATCTCTGACAAAAAAAAGGTTGATCGAGACCAAAAAACCAACCACAAGAATGATAGATAACTAAGTTCAGATACCATAAAGATTCTCCATATTATGTACAATGGGGCCCCGGCCGTGGTGCAGTGGTTAGTGTGTTGGACTCTGTTCCGATTGGCGAGTTCGGATCCCGATAACATCAACGCCATCGAATGTTTATTTCGCGGCGTCCCTCCTCGGCGGGGTACTGGCGAAACCCCCCGTTGTACACTTGCTATAAAAAAGCTTCTCGACAAACGCCATTCGGAATCGGCATTAAACTGTAGGTCCCTTTCACCTGTGTGAAAAATAAATCACACACAACGTGGGTGATTGAGAGAAGTTTGGCTCCTGTCCTCCATGGGCTGTACCGCTACCAAAGAGGAAAGATATTATGTACACAATTATCTTTTCACAAGAACTTTGGGTTAATGCTACCGCCTATATCGAAGCTGGCCTAGAATTGATTGCCGCTAACGGAGGTTTTTATAACAAAAAAAAAAAAAAAAAAAAACAAAAATAAAGGATACTCGAGGTCAATTAAAAAATGTACAATATTCTTCAAAGGCAATGCGCAATTCTTGGAAATATAGTTTTGATTATGTTTCAATGCACTATAGGTAGACATACATATGTATATCAAAACACTCGATGAGACGTTGACAGTGAACTTGTTTATGAAAGCATATTCATAGCTCATTCTACGGCTAGGATGCGACGATGGCAAGCAGCCCCTGCAAGAGAATGAATAGAGTATCTCGTAAGAAGGCACGTTTTAAAGTTCCCGCCAGTCAATATTAAAGCTAAAACTTGTTACAAATGTAGTAAATATCATGAAGAGACTGTTAGCTAAATTCGCAAAAGTCAGTTTAGTTGTGTGGATTGTTTGATAGTAAAAAAAAAAAACTTTATAAACACAAAACTTCCAAATTATCCATGAAGTCAAGCTAAATAAGAGAAAACAAAAAAACGTTGGACACTCAAACATTGAGATGTGGGATGTCTTGCCAACTCACATTGTTGACACGACTCAATCCATATTATCGGATATCGGGTACAATCATTGACAAGATTGATGAGAAAATCGCTGTAAGCCGGTTTATAGGAAATGCGTTACAAAGAAGGACAATAGAAAGCCTAAAATAAAGATAAAAAGGTTTTTCTATAAAATCCAACTTTTGATAATGAGATAATGTCGACTTCCCAATAATACAAAAGAAGTGATGAGAACGATACCCGAAATATGTATGTTTTATGTTATAAAATACGTTTAAGAAACAACCTAATACCTCGCTTAATGTCATTCTTAAGATCGTATAAAATATTTATTCTTTCAATATAGTGATTATCTGCCACCATTTTTGAAACATTGTGCCTCGAATGGGATGAGGATGGAATACGGATGGAATACGTGCATTCCATCATTCAAATTAGTCAGTCAAACGTCAAAGCCTAGTCAAAGCAATTCAGACTCATCCCACCCTACGTGAATACTTTATTTTACGTTTGGTGTATCTGCGTAGAATGTAAAGAATGCCTGCATCTTTTCGCCGAGTCAATAAAACCAAACCATGGGGGCAGGACAGGAACTCCGACAGGAAATCCAAGTTGCTACACTTCTAAAGCATTCAATTCAATTTCCACTCCAGAGGGTTTCCTGCTTGCTGTCGTAATCATTTTGCACTTTATAACCTTGTGGGCGGCAACTTCAAAATGTACCTGAGCACACACCTTGGCAAGAACCTTGAATATCACTGGTTTCGGGTTATGCACACGACCTTCGATGAGGGATTGCATTATATACCTTAAGTTATTCCCAATGCAGCTCTAGCTACAGATTCTCAAATTATATGTGGTTGTATTCATCTTACCATTTGTATTGTTGTTGTGCGTCTTTGACGTGCTACAGTTATTATTCAGTGAATTGAAAAAATTCACTGCTCCAGTTCGCCGTAATATCCAGAACATGTTGTCGATATGTATGTACATATATGTATCGCACGTATGTATTTAAATGATAAGGACTATGTTGCTATTCGATGATACCCGATCAATGCGAGCATGTGATTCCGAAAATAGACAAAGAAACACAAACCATTGAAATAACTTGAGCTAACACAAGCCACACTCGCGAGTATATTCAAGGATACCTATAGCACGCACTCAATTTGCTAATCAATCACGCTTTCACAGTATGAAAAAAACCAAAACTTCACTCGAAATGAAAGGTGTGCTTTTCTACGAGAGGACACGTATGCGTCCACAGACTTCACGTTTTTTCCTCGCACGTTTAATCACCAATCCATTAAATCACCACTGTTGTCGCCGATAAAACCCGAAATAGGTTACCGAAAACACAAAAAAAAAAAGCGAACAAAATCAGAAATCTCTCCTTGCACGATTGCTGGCCAAATGAATATGCTTATAGCTGCGGTGAAAAGAATATATGTATGTATGTACAATATTTAGTATCGGGGCGATGGTGGTGAAGAAAAAAAAAATCAAATATGGTCCATATCCTTTAATCCATCACCGGTCGAGAGCAATTCGGAACTGAACAATAAAGCGGAGCGTATGAACCGATATCGAACAGGTGCTAAGCATACGAAGGACCGAATGATAGCAGAAAGTAGCAGGATACGTTTGGTTGAGCAATGACCTGCTGGTTTGGTCATAGGAGAGCTTTTGGTTTATGGGAGAGTTGTATTGAGAGTAGACGATTCGATGGGAAATTTTCTCTTTAAGGACATGTGAATAGAATCGGTGGGATTTTCTTTTTAACTAGGCATTATCAGCTGATAGTCTACATATGTACTTACGTATTATCTACATCAGACCATCAATTCAACAAACCAAATATCTTTTTTCTCTCAAATCTATTGATATAAGTACATATCTATTCAGTTGTGGATGTTTACATACCTATACACTATACTGGTATATATTATTCCCCCGCATGTTATCCTCAAATTAGCTAAAGGAAAACGAAACGTGTTCGTATTCGAATTTTTTCTACTGCACTCGATAAAGCTCAAGGTTAAATTATTTTGTTTCTATCGAAACATTTCGCAAAGCTCTCTCTCTTGTTCAAAGTTATAAAGGAGAATCCGCTAAATATTTATCTCTTATACGCGCAGGGCGAAATGTGATAACATTAGGACTCAGAAACACTCACAAACTTTATCAACAATAATGCTGAAACGAACATCGAAGGATAAATAATGGTATCGACTTGGGACTACTTTAAATGAAGAACTTAGGTTTGCAATAGCTGCCTTGTTTTTTTGTGATAGAAAAACGCTCTAAAATGGTTTAGAAGAGCAGATAACAAGGTCGACCTTGTTTTGTATACTCAAGACCTGATAAATCCTACCCAGAATTTTGATAGGCCGTTTTTCATTGTTAACACAAAAAAACCTCAAATAAATGGTCTTCGCCTCGAATGTGGTGATATGTCTCAAATGCGTTTAGGCATGGTCTCCAAAACAAGGAATGGGAGTTGACAGTTTTTTATTTTTCTTAAAACAGTTACGAAAACACAAAAGAAGCGGCTAAAAATGTAAGTGTTTATGGTTGTGATATTGCAATATTCAATCCTATACAGTTCCGGTAATTTGAATGTCAAAGATGCGTTACGCTCTAGAAGGCAAATTCGCAATAAGATCATGGAAATCGTGGAGTCTACTCGTCAAGTAGACAGTGTTTCGATAGCCTAGTAGCTAGACATTGCATAAAAACCATTTGGAAACATTCGAATAAGGCTGGTTACAAAAAGAGACTCGATGTATGGGTGCCACAGTAATACAAAAAACCCACATGGACCGAATTTCTGTCTGCGAACCATCGCTGACGGACGAAATAACACTTCAAGATAGCTCATTTGAACACTTTAGGCTATTTCGTGGAGACGATGGCCAGGACTCGAATTGTAGGGATAGCGGAAACAATAACTTAGGAAAAGCCACAAAACAACTTTGACGAGGACACTTTTTATTCTTCGCGACATGGAAGTGGCCCTGTACATGTCAATGTATCGTTAGATTCAGAAATAAAAGGATGTTCATAAATATGAATATGTCAAAACAGCTACTCTACATTAGTAAGTGATTGGCACAAATTGAATGGACACCTTTTGGAAGAGTGCAACACACGGTTGTTAGTAGAAGTCCACAGTTTGCTAAGGAACTGTTACATATGCAGGATCTATGTACATATGTACGTACATATGTATGTTGGCGTTAGAGTCCATGAAGGACCTAAGCCGAGCTTCTCTCAATCACCCATGTTCTGGGTGATTTCATTTTCCCATAGGTGAAAGGTACCTACAGTTTACTGCCGGTTCCGAACGGCGAATTTCGAGAAGCTTTTCATGACAATTTTACTACAGGGGGTTTTGTCAGAACCCCGCTGAGGAGAAACACCGTGAAAAACACGTTCGATGACAATGACTGTGTCGAGATTCGATCCCGTATCATCGGCGTCAGTGGCCAACACACTACCCACTGCGCCACAGTGCTCTCATGCAGGATCTATATTGTCTAATAAAAATGGGTTAGCCTATCGGTAAAGTGGGTGAAGAGAGTCGAAACGGCTATTTGGTTGACGGCATACCAAACAAGTGGAATTCCCAAAAATTGCCGACCTTCAAAGCTCACATATAACCACTGCGGGTTGTCTGGCCCTAAACAAACAAAATGTGGGTCGCTACCGCCAGGAGGAGCCGAAACACCATTCGTGTCACACCCACATGTGATGATGCAGAGGCCTTCCAAAGGGTAAGAATTAACTTGGCACATGGGTCCAACCAAGTGTTGTAAAACCTTACAGTCGGGAAAGTTACACCCACGGATACGGACAATGAATTTGGCCTGCTACGATGAAGTGGTATCTTTTTAAAGAGGGATGTAGAGTTTTAGCAGGACGATTGAAGCATTTATGGCGAAGGATAATAGAAAGTGCCAGTACGGGAAAATGTGCGAATAGTCAAGCTAGCGGACAAACTCAAGTTGCGGCCCTTGTAGTGAAGGAGCGGGATATACATATATACCCTACAAGCAGACAATTTAGGCAGAAGGACTTAAGTGCGAATTAAAGTGGAACAAGTGGCCTTGACCGGAGCCAACAGTAGGTCGCTCCAGTGTGACTATCCACCTTGTCGTGGTGCTGGGACTTATACTAGCCTAGCATACCATGTTGAACAACATGGTCTTCAGGCCAGTAACCAAGAGTAACGAACCCTATTCCAATGGTGGTGTGAACTTTTTAAACCGTGCCCAAGGCTGACAGGTTGGAGGGTTTATTATTAAGGTATCCAAATGCCTCACACTGATATTCGGCGACTCTGTCGGAGTGGACCTATACTTCCAGCCGTACTCGTGGGAACAATATTCCAAATTTCAATAGTAACTCAAAAAAGGAAGAATTCTCTCTGGAGTCAGTGGCAGATGCACTAAATGATGTGGCCACTAACAAATGGTCAGAGTTTAATATAAGAGAGTCCAGCGTGTTAGACGGGGACACCTCAAAAGAATTAGAGGAGAAATTACTCACTGATTCTGAAGAGAAAAGGATGCCAAGAAGGCCAAGAAGCTATCTCAAGGTATGCTGAGGCTCAAGGATTACAAAAAACCGTCCACCTGAAGCGCATACTTAAATAAAGGCTATCCCCCTGCTCTCCGATTTGGGAAAGGAGAAGCTCGAATGGGCCGAGGAGGTGATTGCCAAGATGCCCTAACAAGACCAAGGGCGTGCAAAGAGACGCATAGTAAAAGCCCAAGGAAGGGCAAGGCTGAGAAATCCTCAAAAAGCCCCCAACAGAGAGTGATATGGCGGGTTTCAGCTGTACCTGGGTTCAAAGCACAGGTGGAAGGTTGAAGTCCAAAGCACGGAAATGATCGCTGCCGCTAAGGCAGGTCCTAATAAGGCAGCCCGACTGATAAAGGCTAACCAGAAACCGTGCCCGCTGCCAAGAGAGAGATCTCAGGAAGAAGCCAAAAACCCGGCAAAGAGAATGAGGCTCAACACTGCGGTGCAGTTCGGCGGGGCTATCCCAAATGCTCTACAGCTAACTGAAGTTGATTCCGGTAAGCCGAGCGGCCAGTATACCTTCGAATAGGGGAAGCTGATCGAGAAAGCCTTAGTTAGGGCGATTTTCGACCACATTCGAGGGAATGCCGGGAAAACTGCGCCAACGTTTGGTCTCACAAACTTGAGGCGAGGTGTGAATAGGCTGAGTAGGTGACTTTAATAACGTCATATGGCCCAAATAAACTCGGGAATATGCAGCTGAATTGAGCAAAGGCTAAGTACTAGTATAAAAAACTCGACGATAGGTATAGTAAGGGGAAGGGTGAAGGTAAATCGGGGTACACCACAAGGTGGCGTTCTATCACCTCTCCTTTGGTTTCTTGTGGCCGACGGAAGAGTTAACATTTTAGAGGTCTTAATGTCACGGCCTATGGTGACGATATTGCCATTCTTATATCTGGAAAGTTTCTTCAGGTCGTTAGCGAAAGACTAAGCTATGCACTGCTACTAGTTAATAACTGGGTCAAGGGGCAAGGTATGGGAATAAACCTGGCGAAAACCGAGATAGGTTTCTCTTCCCAAAGAGAAGAAAACAAAGATTTGACCCCCCGAAAATCTGTTAAATACCTTGGCATTATTCTTAGCTGGAAAAAGAAAATAGAGGAAAGGACCAAAAAAGCCTGCGTGGCACTATATTCGTGCAGAGTAGCTTTTGGAAAGACATGGGGCCTCAGACCGAAAGTGGTTATTGGTTACACATAGCGGCGAAAATACCTATTCTAGTCTAAGCCTCAGTTGTCTGGTTGAGTTATGCCGTATTTAAAGTGTTTCAAATGTTCAGAGGGCAGGTTGTCTGGCGGTGACGGGATCTATGAAGTCCACACCAACGGCGGCTCTTGAAACAATGCTGAACCTCCCACCCCTGGACATATACTGCGAGAGCATCGCAGCCAGGACTGCGCTAAGAGTACAGGAATCCGGTCTCTGGACAAGAAGTCCTTATGGCCACGCATCGGTCTTGGATCGATGGGGCATCTCGAGATTTAAAACCGAAACGGACTATAATACCCGACTTTCTTCCAGCGAGAGAAGATTCTCTATCAGAATTTCCTCCAGGGAAGAATGGATCAATTGTCTGGTACGAACGAGAAATAAACTGGCAATCCACACCGACGGATTAAAAATGGATACCGGCACTAGGGAGGGGGTTTATTTTGAATCTCGGGAAATACTTCGCTCCTATAGACTTGATGATGGCTGCAGCGTCTTTCGAACTGAGGTTTGCGCAATCAAGTAGGCGGCAGACCTGATTATGAGAAAGAATCTCTCAGGAAAAAGGATCAACATTTATGTTGACAGCCAGGCAGTCACTAATACTCTGCAGGCAGCATGGATAAAATCCAAACTCGTCAAACTGTGCAAAGAAAGGCTAGAAGAGATATCAGATGTCAACAAGGTTACCCTATGTCTGGTACCAGACGGACGAACTAGCTAGATTAGGATCAGGCGCAAACTTCGCGCAGATCGAAACTGAAGCTTAAACGACACTCAGTAAACTCTACAGGGAATTAGAGGCGATAATAGTGAGGGCCAATAAGCGATGGTATTAATTAGATACATGCGCAACGGCAAGATCAACCTAGCCTATCCATGATAAGAAAAGGACAGAAAATCTGATAAAGTTCAGTCGTGGGAATATTCGATTTGCAGTCAGTGCCCTCACTGGGCACTGCACAGCCTAGGCCAGTTCCACAATGACTTTAGGAGAAGCTGTAGGGACGAAGGGGAAATTGAGTCCATTCATCACCTACTGTGTGAATGCACAGCAGTAGCCCAAAAAAGGAACATATTCACTTCCTTTCGGAACTTCGGAACTAGAGGTGGTAAGTAACGTTGGGCTGAATAGACTACTAGGATTTTTATGTTCGTCTAACTGGTTCAGGTGAACGAAATATGTTTAAGCTTCCACGGGTTAAACGTTAACTGGGCACAATGGACTCGTCGTATTCTAAATGAGCCTTGACCTTTCGCCAATAAGGGCACCCACTTACCTAACCTAACCTAACAATAGGTTGAGAAGCCGCAATAAAGCCGAAACCGAATTGGTTTATGAAAAGAGTGACATTTCGATTAGCTATAAAGCTCGGAACAATAAATCCAAGAGACTAATAAAGAACGTGAAATCCAAGAGCAAACTTAAGTTGAATTTGCATTGGTGCAAATTGTGCAAGGGCAGTCATCAGGGTTAAAGAACCCCCAGTTACAATGAAAATTATCATTAAGGAAGACGCTTCCGTATACCAAATAGTCTGTTGAATGTTGTAGTTCTAGATCAGAATGTTGAAGGATGGTTTTAGGTTACTACACGAAATTGAGAAAGAAGATATAGGATTAGAAACAATTTCAAGCAGGAGTAACTAGCCTACATGTAGGACTTAATTACTTCAACCAAGTACTACAATCACAATCGCCGAGCATATGAAAAAGTGAATGTGGTATTCGACGACCGCAGTTAAGATGTGAAACTAACTGTAGCACTAACAAACGACTCTCTCAGATTTAAGAACTTAAAGATCGTAACCTTCCGTCATCCGTCATCATTGCTAACAAAGCACTTTGAAATTGCTCATTTTAAATCAATAATCCTCCAACAATTGGATCTTACCAATTTTGTTTTTAACTTAGGAGCATATTTGCCATTTCTCCTCTTCTTCATTTTTCTGTTTTTGTTTTCTCAATTCCAATCAATCGATTCGTCACGAAATCACGTTCCTACGATAAAGCAAAGCCAAAAGAAGAAAGAATAAAAAAAAAAAAACACAGAACACTTCCGGTTATAATGTAAACTATCTCTCTGTCAATCCGCCCGCGAAAGACACTCTGCCAAGCATCATCAATATACAATTTCATATTCCGCTCATTGAGTACATAATTTGAATTCAATTAGGCCCATGGAAATCGAGGGAAGTGCAAAGGAGTCTCCATCGAACCTGACTGGAATATACAATTTTATCACGAAACCAACGTCGATAGACAAGTTGAACGTGTGCTTCTACAAATAACATTTTTTCTAAAACCTGATCCCTAGCAACCAAGGGCATAATCAACACAAACATCTCAGCACACTATATCGGTACCGTCCTTTCAGTGCGACATTCATTTTAAATCATACCCCGCCCGAAAAGGATGCCCATAACGGCTTTCGTTGGCAATACCGAAATCATGCAATTCACACCTCCCCTATTCGTTCAATAATGGATCCCTACGCAGGCCATTCGCAATTATTCCCCATTCATCAAACCAATTATGTGGTGTCAATTTACATAGTAGAGCCAAACGTAACCGACGCAACGCGGTTCTGCCACAGCAAAATCATTTTTCGTTGATTGGATGTGAATCCCAACGATATTTGAGTAGACAGGTCCTGTTTGTCGAAATACATATGTATGTATTGACTGTCAGAATTGGTTAATTGCAATTTTGATTACATCCGACCCATACGCCATATAGCATTTGGGGCAGTGTATACAAAACCGATTTAACCAAGTCAAATTCGAAAATATGTTTTTCTTCTGAAGGACTGCAAATTTAGACTTTGAGTAGTTTTATTCCAATGCTTGTATTTGCAGAGCAAAGGATAACGTTGCTTTTTCGGGAACCTTTGTCAATATGGCAGAGGTGAGAAGATCATGCAAATAATGTAGTGAAAATAATTAGGTGGAGTGAATGAGCAATGTAAGGGTCAATAACAGAGACTATTAGCTACTTTTAAGCTAATTATGCCTGGTAGTTTCCAGCATAAGGACTCTAACTATACATAACAACACAGTTTTAAATTTAGAAAGATCTTATATAAAATATGAAATTGGGATGTTCAGATTTTAGAAACCATTAGACATGAACCGTAAAAATATGATTGCAGTTCATACTTTCTCGAGCCTCTTACGCATGGACGGATTGCTCTGAATTTTGGTATTGGATGCTATAATCCTTGTATTTGAATCTTATAAAAATAATGCGACATTAATCACACCGTCCTCGGTGATGATTTAATGGATTTTCATGAAAATGAATCCCATATACGGTAGTGGCCAGGTAAAAGTTGACACCTTCTAAATTTTTCAAAATAATCAGTTCTTCTCTGTCTATTCAATTCAAAGCTTTGCCTTTTAGTTCGAAACACTATTAAATAGACTGCTTGCTCAAAAAAAGTATGTAAAAAAACATATACAAAAATTAGACTTGAGTATAAGGAACAAACCCAAAAAGAAAAAAGTTCAAGAATAGTGCGAAGAAGATTGCAGGATAGTGGCTTATCAGCCAGAAGACCGAGAAAAAACCGGGCTTAACCACTAAAATTAAAATTTCATGATTAAATTTTATAAATGCTGACCGGAATTCGACGGACCCAATTGCTAAATTTATTATTACATATCATCAGGGACTTTTCTTCTTTATTTCCAAAACGTGTAAATTAATTTTCGAAATTGTTTTCAAAAACAGCCAAAAAAAATTGAGCAAAAAAATATACTTAATGCTTTTCGAAAAATAGATTTTTTAACTATTTTAGCGATAGTAACTTCTATCTGGCCACTACCGTAGATCTTCACACAAACTATTAATCCTTTTATGAAGATTATTTGGAAATCAAATTGAAAATTTTGGAAAAATGCTTGAACATATGGTTTGAAAACCGATAGGCCGATTCGCTTCAGCTCCGATTTGTGTAGAGTTTGATTTTTCCTCTTTTATATTCAATTTCTGAATTCTAATATAAACTCTCTTTTGAATCTATATGTTCCACTTAAAACCGAAATCACTAAGAGCTCTACACAGCCTTGGTTCTCAAGAGAAATTAAGGAATTAATAAGGCAGCGTGATGCAGCGTATCATAGATGGAAGCGTTTTCGGGTTGAAGCCCTTCACCGATTATATAAATCTTTGCGAAATATTGTCATCCGTGAAATAAAAGTGGCAAAGGCACAATTCTTCTCTAGCAAACTAAAAACCAACTTGAGTAGTCGAAAGCTGAGGAGTAACTTACGCCATCTAGGTGTCGGCAAAGGGCGAATCAGGCCAAATTACCTCGACGGTAACGAACTAAACCTAAATAAACTAAATCCTTTTTTGACATCAAAACTATCGGTAAGGTGTTCACCGATTCGGATGGAGCAGCGAGCATTCTCCTAAGTCATCCTGCATAGTCTGACGAGTTTAGCAGGTACATATGTCAAAGGTAGACATAGCGTTGTATAGCTCGTCTCTAACTACGCTGTCTTATGCGGCTTTGAAGTTGACAAAGCCACCTAGGTGAGTATCGACTTGAAATTCATTGGTTTTTTCCAGGATCTGTCGTGGTGTGAAGAATTGGTCAATGGTGGACTTTCCTGGCCTGAATCCGCACTGATAAGGACCTATCAGCCTATTTACAAAAAACGGCAGAGAAGATTTTGCAGGCGATGTTAAGGAGACTTATTCCTCTATAGTTGCCGCAATCAGACGGGTCTCCTTTCTTGTGGATCGAGCATACGATGCTGAGACTCCATTCCTCGGGCATGCTTTCCTCTAACCATATCTTACGGATGAGCTAGTGCATGCTCCCAACCAGGTCATCCCCAGCTGCCTTGAAGAGCTCAGCAGACAGTCCGTCTGCGCCAGCAGCCTTATTCGACTTGAGCTTCGATATAGCAATCTTAACTTCGTCGAGGTCAGGGGGACAGAATTCTTTGCGGTCTCCGTCGATTAGAAATGGATCAATCTGCCTGACAGCGGTATATTGACTAACATCGCCGTTGTACAGTCTGCAGAAGTGGTTTTTCCATATTCTCAGCATCGACTGCGGTTCTACTACTAGATGTCCGTTCTCATACCTGCAGGCTTCCGTTCTGGCTTTATAACCGTGGCATGTTCGCCCTATCTGTTGATAAAACTTTCGAACGTCACACCTGCAGTAACAACTCTCCAAATCCTCAATCGCGCGCTTCTCGTGCTCTTTCTTCTCTCTTCTAAGAAGCTTATGCTCCTCCCTTCTTTTTAACTCGTAGAGCTGCTCTTATTTTTTCATGCAGCGGTGCCTTATGTGCATCCTGCTTCGCTGTATGAATCCTTCTGCACTCGTCATCGAACCTAAAACTTCGGATGCAGAGCTTTTCAGGGCTTGTTTGCAAGGCCTCCACAGCTCTTCTATTGATAGCGTGGAGGATTCAGGTGTATTGGAGAGCTTAAGGGAGACGCGATAGGTAAAAGCACGAGCGGTTTCTGGCGATAGTAGCTTTCCGACGTCATAACTTTTTATTCTTACTCTACTCCGTTGCGTTCGTGATATCCGTGAGCGAATCTTGGCTACTACAAGTTAGTGGTCCGAGTCGATGTTAGCCCCTCGGAAAGTTCGAACATCAAGAATAGTGGATGAGTGTCTGACGTCGATCGCAATGTGATCAATCTGGTTGGTAGTCGATTGATCAAAAGACCGCCATGTGCCTTTGTGTATATCGAGGTGCGGGAAGCGCGTACTGGCTAGAAGGAGATTTCGCCCCGTAGCAAGATCAATCAGCCTGTTTCCGTTATCGGAGGTGGTGTCGTGTAGGCTATGTTTGCCGATAACTCGTTCAAAAATGCTTTCCTTACCCAGCCTTGTCATTGTCCTTTTTTCGTTTTTTGCGAGGGTCGTCAACATAAATCCGGTCCGTTATATCCGAGGCATGTGGTTGTTTCGGAGTTTGTGTTTTTTTACGGTTACGGCTTACTAGGCCGTAGCCCAACCGACTAATCCTGTTTTTTTGGCGCAGGAGGCTCGCCATTCGCCCCTCCCCGCCTGCAATTTCCATAGGAAATCTCCAGATGGCACCTCGAGGAGGTGGGGATAGGACTTACTAACAGTGCTGCAAGATGTTCGAATGCGGTGGCTCTTCTCGCTTTTTAGCAGGCCAGATGGTACTGATGGTAATTCGGTCAATCAAATTTCTTTACATTAATGTGGCATCATAACATGGACCTTCTTTGAGTAGCCTGCCGTTTTTAACTTCCCATTGGGAAGTTATTCTAATGGGGCCGATTTTGCGAATTCTAAATGTTGTCATGTCTCCACGTTTATAGGTCCCCAGAATCCTAATCCAAGGTTTTTATAGAGATGTATGTGTGTGTGTATGTACGTATGTGCATTAGATTATCTCGAAAACCAAAGACGATATTGACATGGGTCTGATTTCATTCGACGCGTAATTACGTAACTTAGAACTGGTTAAGTTTACAGCAAATTCGGTACAGCTGTTATTTGTTAGATATTAAATAACTAAGACTACTTAACTAGTTTTTTTTCTTTATACATATTTGAGGTAGCCGTGGTACAATGGTAAACATCATTGCTAATTCACGCGGGCCGCAACATTATATATTTTGGGTGATGACCTTTTCGAGGAGTCTAGGGATAAGCATAAAACACGAGCCTTTTACAAGTATGCCAAGGCTTTGTAGGAGGATTCAAAAAGGGCACCCGGGCTCTTTGAAACTGCGAGGGTAATCTTGTCACCGACCCGCAGGGAATAGTGGATGTATTTAAGCAGTATTTCCAGCAGCTACTTAACGAGCATGAACAAGAGAGAGCGGTAGGGACCGAGGAAATCCCAGCTCCAGCCGCTGAAGTAGTCCTCCCACCCAGCATCGAAGAAGTCGGCACAGCTATTCAGAAGCTGAAGAATAACAAGGCCGCAGGCTTAAATGGCTTGCCATCAGAGCTTTTCAAGACTGGCGGCGATGTTCTGCTAGGGAGCATGCACCTGCAGAATTTGGGAAGACGAAAGCTTGCCCGACGACTGGAATACCAGCTCTATTTGTCCCATCCACAAAAAAGGCGATCCTACCTCTTGCAAGAACTATAGAGGTATATCCCTGCTCAATGTCGCATACAAGATCCTGTCCAGCGTATGAACGTCTAAAGCCGTTTTGCACCGCACTAATCGGCAGCTACCAGCACGGCTTCCGGCCCGGCAAATCGACTATAGACCAAATTTTCACACTTCGATAAATCCTGGAAAAGGCCAACAAGTTTCGAATCGATACACACCATCTTTTCATCGATTTCAAAAGCCGCATACGAAAGCATTCATCGTGAAGGACTGTTTGGTGCGATGGCCGAGTCCGGGATCCTAGGAAAACTGATCCAGTTGTGTCGCGCCACGCTAAAAAATACGCGATGCACCGTGCAACTCGGTTCTAGGACTTCGGAACCGTTTGAAACATGCACCGGATTTCGGCAAGGAGATGCGCTGTCATGTGACTTCTTCAAAACACTATCTTTTACAAGTCCGTCCAGCTGCTAGGATACGCGGATGATATCGACATCATCGCGTGCTCTCGCCTTGGCATTGTGGAAACATTCACGGCGATTACAAGACAGGCGAAACGGGTTGGTCTTAAGGTCAATGACGACAAAACGAAGTACATACTGTCAAGCAAAAACCAATCCGTCGCTCACCACCTGGGACAAAATATAACAATTGACAGCTACAATTTCGAGGTAGTCAAGGAGTTTGTCTACCTCGGGGCAAACGTAAATTCCACAAACGACACCACAGTGGAGATCCGGCATAGAATCGCCCTTGGCAACCGCTGCTACTTCGCCTTGTCTAAACAACTGGGGTCAAAACTCCTCAGTCAAAAGACCAAAGTTATGCTTTACAAAACGCTCATACTGTCAGTTTTGCTGTACGGAGCCGAAAGCTGGACGATAGGCAGGACAGCGGAGCTGATTTTGGGTTCTTTCGAGAGAAAAACTCTGCGCCGGATATTTGGTCCTGTCTGTGAGGAAGGTGAATGGAGAAGAAGACACAACCGCGAACTGTACGAGTTGTACAACGATGTGGATGTAGTCCGGAAGGCAAAGATCCGTCGACTACACTGGCTCGGCCACATCGAGCGCATGGACATCAACGCTCCAGCTAAGAGGGTCTTCGACTCCGAGCCTCCTGGTTCGAGAAGAAGAGGAAGACCGGACCTCCGATATAAAGACCAAGTAATCGCGGATGTAAGACATCTTGGTCTTGATAACTGGAAGCAGCGTGTCCGGGACCGTCAAGAATGGAAGGCAGCTATAGCTCAGGCTCAGATCCTCCACGGATCGCTAGCCTGATAAGTAAGTAAACAAAGAAAAACATTACGATGCTAGTGCTAGACACTTATAAAGCTGGACATATAATGCAAGGCATCGCGTTATTAGGCCTCGCGTTCGTTGGTCACAAAAAACAAGGCATCGCGTTAATGTCATTTTGCGAAATCAAATGTTACATACTGAAAGTAAACGCGTCATGAGGCATCGCATCGAAAGCGATCGCGTCATACGCGCTGGTATTTTAACCAGGAATAAAGAATGAGATACCAATCTATTGGCTCTGACAGGCACTTTTACAGTTTGCACCTACAAACGCGTTGCGGTTTGACGGCGTCTTGACTATGTCATTCTGCCTTGTTGCGACCATTTTGCCACGTCTTGACTCTACACATCGACGTCTTGAGACTATCACTGTGTTAGTCAAAAGCGTCGTTTTTAAACGGAGAATGACACGTATAGTATTGATGTCAGAAATGAAAAATGTGCGTACCCTAATGTTTCATTTAACGTATGTTTTCAATAAAGAAAAAAAAATAAAAAAAAATTGTGTTCCCCATTAGTGTGTTTCGGGCCGCACATAAAAGATGGGCGGGCCGCAGGTTGAGTATGGCTGTTGTAAGCCATTGAAAAGTGCATAGGAGTTACAAAACCTTTACGTGAAAAAATTGATTATTTAGAACCTGTTGCATAGTTCCAGGCAAAACTATGATTGCACTAAAACAAGCCAAAACCGTATTTTGTATGGGGAATTCAAAAGCTTATATCTTTGAAGCTAGGAAAGTCCGACATAAAATATATATGTATATCAAAATCGGTGATTAGGGCCTTTTTCCAAATAGACCACATTTTTAGATGATTCCAAATTGTCTATTTAGTGCCTTCGCTGTCTTCTGGCAATTTACGTGCCACTCCTTCAACGGCTTTTTCAGTGATTGGCCAACCAGAACGGGGTGCACCTTTGACACCGAATTTCCGAGGTGAAATGAAGAAAACTAATCCTGGGACCGGCGTTCATTCTCATCATTCTCAATCTGCACTACACAAATTCTTTGGCATGTTTTAGCTGCATTTTTACCATTTTTAAAGAGGCACAGAAAGTAATAAGTTTAAAAAAATGCTCTCACGACTCTTACATGCGATAACAACACCAAAGTACAATGAGAGGTATGCTACTAAGAACTAGATTAGTACAAATAGCTAATATGCTAAACATTCTCCGAACTTTGAAAAATCAACATTGGTTCGAAACATTACTTTGTTATAATCAAAGTATAGATGCGAATATCGTCGACCGCCAGTGTCGACTATATCTCCGTCGAATTTTCTCAACACCCAACGCATATTGTTATCTGTCCTTAGGGAGGCCATTCTGATGTTTCCAGTTACCACTGATATTGGGAAAAGTTAAATGTAGTGCTGGAATATAATTATTTTTGGAAGGCGTACATAGTATGCTTGCCATGAAAAAGCTTCTCGACTCACGCCGTTCGAAATCGGCATTAAGCTGTAGGATCCTTTCATCTGTGTGAAAAATAAATCACACACCACCTGGGTGATTGAAGGGAAGCTTGGCTTTGGTCCTTCATGGGCTGTAACGCCATAATACATTTATGGGCACATTCAACTAAAAAATTAGAAGGGTGGTTTGCTGAATTTGAAAGTGGTCGTACAAGTCACCAAGATAATTCACGTGAAGGCCATTAAAAAATTGTATTAATACCAGAAATGGTAGATTAACAGAGACAGAAATACTAGAAGTCTTAGGCATTTCACTAGGCAGCCTGTTTCAAAGCTGTCTACACAACGGATGCCCCCAGCCACTAACAATAGAACAAAAGCACATTCGAATACGTACAACATTTGCAGTGATTTAAAAAAACCGGTCAAGTGCGAGTCGGACTCGCGCACGAAGGGTTCCGTACCATCTGTATATATAAATATGAAAGAGACTATGTGTGTACTATCTTCATGATGAGATATAGTTGATCATCAAAGTGTCCATTGAATTCAAATCAATTATCTCACTTGACAGCAACGATGTGAAAAGGTGAATAACAATAATGGGAAATATGGGGAAAAGGTTTGCAGCTAGGATTAATTCATCAAAGACACAAAAGAGATCAAAACTGGGAAGTTTGCTACTGGTTGTGGGATATTGTCGACTAACCTTAGTTCAGTATGTGACCAAGAGTAAAATGAAACAAACAAAAATACAACAAAGCAATATGTATAGGTAGGTAGGTAGGTAAGACCGTAGCCTTCCCAGATATGGGAAGAACACACAGTGGCCAGGGAGGCCCGTTGTGTAGCTACGAGGGGGTTTAGCCCCCTATTCGTGGAACCATTTTGTGCTTCTTAAGAAATCAAGAAGATCAGATATCCCTACTTACTGAACTTCGGTCAGATCGTTAAGGAGGTATGATCCTAGGTATCGTTTCCTGACTGTGCAGAATGCCGGGCAGGCGCAGAGGAGGTGATGGATGGATTCGACCTCTTCCTCGTCTAGACAGCTCCTACAAAAATCATTCGGAGTGATACCTAGTTTTTGCGCGTGACTGCCAATAAAGCAGTGTCCTGTGATGACACCTATGACTTTATAGATGTCAGTTCTATTTAGGGAGATAATACTCCTAGTCCGTTGACTATCGAGCCGGGGCCAGATTTGCCTGGTGATGAGGCAGGTGTGTCCCTGAGTCCATCTCCGGTTCGTCTCGGCCCTGGCGAGGGTAGTGAGATTGAGTTTAATGGTTGCGAAGGGTATACCCTCACCAACCACAGTTGATTGTAGCGTCGTTCTTTTTGGCGAGTGTGTCGGCTCTTTCATTTCCAGTGATGTCGCTGTGTCCCGGTACCCATATAAGTTGTATGTTGAACTGTTCAGCCATCTCATTAAGAGATAGGCGACAGTCGAGGCTAGTTTTTGATGTGTACACATAGGACTCCAGCGACTTTAAGGCTGCTTGGCTATCCGTGAGAATGCGGATATCCGTGGTGGATATCACGTTCCACTTCAGCCAGGACAGAGCCTCTTTTATTGCCAACAGTTCCGCCTGGAAAACACTGCAGTGATTAGATAATTTTAGAGCTTTGTGAAGACTATACTTCACAGGATCATTTCTGTAGTCAGTCTTCATTTACTTTCAAAGCAATATGTATAACACAACTTTATTCGTTGACGGTCGATACAGGAATGCAATAATCTTAACACTAAACTACCTTAATACTAGATCTAAAAAACGCTTGACATAACGGGATCAGAGAAAATAAAAATAAAAAGAAATACAATCGGATGATCATCGAGTAACGGCATAGCATAGATGGCTTGGGTGATGCATGGGAGAGAACAGAGCACACAAGATGATGGTTGTTTACAGCAAGGTGGCTTGGGTTGCAGATCGTATACGGTCTGTACAATGGTTAAATGCATGATACATATATGTACATATATGCATGTAACTCCTCCCGCCGCAGTATGATCCATAAGGATGACCATGCTGATAAATGCCGTTTGTTATTTAATTTTCAAATTAAATTCTGTGTCGTATACGTAACATTTCTCCCTCTTTCCAATAGGATGCAATAGGATGCTTGTTTTGTGAAAGAACTGCCCCTAAAGCTGCATTGCTGGCGACGGTTGTCAAAACAAATGTCTTAGAGACGTCTGGATAGGCCAGAACTGGGCAAGTACATATAAGTGCCTTTAACTTGTTAAAGGACTCAATGTATTGCGTGTCGTTAAGATTTATCCTACAGCCCTTTTTAAGATATCTTGTCATTGGTAAGGCTGCTTTAGAGTAGTCTCTAATGAATTTTCGATAAAATCCAGTAATGCCAAGAAAAGATTTTATCTGTTTTGTTGACCTTGGTAATTTTATCTTCTGAATGACGTCGATCTTATTCGGGTTGGGTTCAATACCATCTCTTGAAATGATGTGTCCTAGGTATTCAGTTTCGTGTTTTAAAAAGTCACACTTATTAATCTGAACCTTAAGGTTAAAATCAAGACGACGTTTGAGTATTTTACTAAGGGAGTCGATATGCTCTTGTAATGATGTTGAGAAAATTAAAATATCGTCTAAGTAAACCACGCATATTTTATTTAAATAGTCAGATAATACTTCATTCATCATTCTTTGAAATGATGCTGGTGCATTTTTTAAACCGAATGGCATTCGAGTAAGTTCATAATGCCCGTTTGCAGTTGAACATGCAGTTTTGTGCCTGTCTTCTTCGTTTATAGGAATTTGATGGAATCCCTTTGCTAAATCTATAGTTGAAAAGTATTGTGCATTGCCTAATTTAGAAAAAATGTCGTCTATATTGGGAACCGGAAATCTGTCTTCTACTGTAACATCATTCAATTTTCTGTAGTCAACTACGATTCGCCAGTTTTTCTCACCAGAATTGTCGAGTTTCTTTTCAACGACTCAGACTGGTGCATTGTATGGGCTTGTGGACTTAATTATTATACCGGATGTTAGCATTTCGGAAATTTGTCTTTCTACCTCATTTTTATGTGCTTCAGGATATCTGTAAGTTTTTGAATATATTGGAATGTTGTTCTTGGTCGGTATCCTGTGACTATACTTAAAAACACACGTTTAATTGTCGCCTTCTAAGTAAAAGACCTTTTCAAATTTGCGGATAGTGGCAGTTAAAAGTTGAATTTCCTCTTTGTTAAGGTTGGTCATTTTGAGTCTGTTTACGATCGTATCTATGTCAGGTTGAAAAATATTTATATCAAAAATGTCTTTGCAAAATGTATGAATGCTTTTTTGTATTGGCTGAGTAGTAGAATGGCTAAAGACCAGCGGTATGCAAGCTTCTTTCGTAGTGAGTTGCGAGTTTTTGAAATCAATCTTGGCTTGTAATGGCTTTAATATATTACAGCCTATGATACCGTCGAAGTCACCAGTTAAATTTGTTTCGAGGTTTTGATAATTTGGATAATTTATTTGGCTGGAATGACCTGGATTTCTTGCGTAATTTGCTTGTACATTGTTCAAAAAATTTGGTTGGTGTTGTTTCGAAAGGGAGTTGTAGTTGTAGAGTTGGAATCTAAATAGCCTAGTTTGACTTATAATGTTTTCTAAACTTTCACTAATGCTACAGCTAGAAATTAATTTTTTTTTATTTCTGGCCAATTTGTTGGATTATTATTGTTAATTAAAGCTAAATTTGCCGAATCTTTAATTTTTGTCTTATGCGTATTTCTTATAGGCCTCTGGATAATTCATTTAATTCGTTTATAAACGTGTATAGATAATTTACATTTTTTAAGCATGGAGAACTAGTTCTTCGGGTTTTCCAGTAAACTCTGGCATGTCCTTAGTTAAAGTTAGAATATCCATGTTCGCCGTGCCTTTTCTCGTCTCTTCTTTTCGTCCGGATATGTTCCTATAATTTTTGTTTGTTTCTTGTTTTGTGTATTTGCACTCAACACTCAACCCTATTATTACTGTCGATTATTTGGTGTGTGTTTTGCTTTTTTTTTTTTATACACTACTGTTCACTTGTTATTCACCTGTTATTTGTGCGCACGTTATATATATATATATATATAGAGTTGCAGTTATTTAGTTCTTTCGTTTCTTTCGTTTTGCTTGTTTTTTTCTTTTTTATTACATAAGAAATGTCCACTCTTTTCACTTTGAACTCTTCAAACGGTTAAGTCGATTATCTAATTTATCTAACTTTTCCGACTGCGCCAGTAAAATGAAACAAACAAAAATACAACAAAGCAATATGTATAACACAACTTTATTCGTTGACGGTCGATACAGGAATGCAATAATCTTAACACTAAACTACCTTAATACTAGATCTATAAAACGCTTGACATAACGGGATCAGAGAAAGAGAAAATAAAAAGAAATACAATCGGATGATCATCGAGTAACGGCATAGCATAGATGGCTTGGGTGATGCGGGGGAGAAAACAGCGCACACAAGATGATGGTTGTTTACAGCAAGGTGGCTTGGGTTGCAGATCGTATACGGTCTGTACAATGGCTAAATGCATGATACATACATATATGTACATATATGCATGTAATTCAAGGGGGTTTTTTGGATGAAAATCATGTCTGTTGTATTAAATATTAATTTTGTTCTGTTTTTAGTATTTGTCGTGGTAGCGGCAACAGAAATAGATCATCTGTGAAAACTGTCTAACTATCACGGTTCATGAGATACAGCCTGGTGACAGACGGACGGACGGACAGCGAAGTCTTAGTAATAGGGTTCCGTTTTACCTTTGGGTACGGAACCTTAAGAAGGAATTGCTTGAAAGATTACTTTGAAATTACTTTGATTGCTACATTGATTTTTGGAGTTTACTCCTCTAGAATCGTTTCATACATATAGCACGGTATGAAAAATATATGGGTAGTAAAATCAATCGTTAACAAAAAGTGAAGGGTCAGATGAGTAAGTGAGTTAGTGAGGGAGTGAGTTTATTGGAATTTACTCCTTAAGAAACGTTTCATATAGACACAAAAATAAGAAGAAAAGAAATAATAAGAAAGTTTAAAATAGTAAAAAATGTAAAAAAATGCATTTTTTGCATTTTTTTTTTTTAATTTTGAGGTTGAGGTAAAAATGACCTCTACAAAACCTGAAGAATTTTTCAAAATCTACAACTTTTATTGATTACTAATTTTTTGTTTAACGTCAATTTTAGCCGAAAATTGCATGAGAACGATCATTACTTTATTCACCCTCCAGAAGCAACCCTTTACCACCCCTAAATATTGGAGTATTACAACAAAATACAGTTTCTTAAGTATTTTTTCACGTAGAATCGATTGGTGAAATTAATTTTAACATTTTTTTTTTGAAATTTAAACAAGATTATCAACAATTACTGACATTTTTTTTTTCGAAGTTGACTTTTTTCGTTTTTTGCATTTTTTAGCATATTCTTAAATAGAAGCTATATTGTGTCTCTGATCCATCAAAAAGGAGACGAAATAACAAACAAAATGAGATTTGAAGAATCTATTCACCGTACAATTTTCGTCTGAAAAAAGGACTTTTTTTTTTTGAAACAATTCTAAATCAAAAATTTTCCATTTTTTTCTTTTGAAATTTTTTCGGGTTATTTATAATATATAAAGGTATCTTTTCACCAAGTTTCTTAACAATTCATTAATTTTTATAAAAGTTATAATATAGAAACGAAAATTATATTATTTTTTTGGAAAATTTTTAAATTTCTCGATAATTTTGAGGTTATGATGAAAAGTACCCTTAACAAAAAAGAAAGATATTTTTATTACCTACAACTTTGCTGTTGAACATTTTTATCTCCGACGTCAAATTTTCTCGTAATACGCATTCAAACTATTGACCTTGAATTTTTTTCGCTTTACCCCACCCCCTTAAGTTAGTCCCCAAGGTCAGTAACTGCATTTATTTTTTTTCTCATGTTAGTAACCCCCCAACCATTTCCCGTTGGGCTAGTTCTGGTTTCTATTTTTCCGTATTCTGATTAAAATTATGTTAATTTGCCCCGACTATAAGGTGAATCCCTAAATATCTGATCCATGGCTGTAATCATATAGTCATTCCATTAACCTGTAACTCAATGGAGAGTAAAAAGTAACTCATTCTTTTTCTAGTGAAAAAGAAAGCTAACGTTTTATTCTCACTTAATTTAATCTTCCGCCTTGAATAATATTTTTTTTAGTACCTTTACCTCATTTTCTAAATTGCTCTCAATACTTTAAGCGAATTTATGCAATGAAAACATTCCAGGATCATCAGCGAAAACGGGTGCTTCACAATTGTGTAGTTGGGGGAAATCGGAAGTGTAGAAATAGTACAAGGTTGGACCTAGCACAGATCTTTGGGGAACACCAGCACTGAATTCTACTGCATCGGATACACCGCAATTGATATGCACCTTAAAACAAGGATTAGGTTGAAAGCTATGCCCTATTTTACACCTATAAGACGGAGAATTGAAGTCAATCATTTTGTAGGTTAAGCAGATTAAGCCATTGTGCCATACAGTATCAAATGCCATTTCAATGTCTAATTGAACCATTCGAGCTGATTTTACTACAAAACGATTTTTTTTTTAAATGGATTTTGCTCTTAAGCAACTCCAATCGGAATGCCTACTGTTAAAGTCTCTTCCAACAAAAAACGCCCCCTGTGAAATCTAAACAAACTACCTTAATCTTTCACTTTCACACTATTTCAATCCCTAAGTTTTCTACAAATCATGTTACGAATGTTGATTTGAATTGTGAAACATAGCTGTTGTGAATGAGAAGTGATCAAACATACCGATGAAGGCATATCACTCACAGTATATGGTCACTTTAAACTCATAGTCTGTCTGTGAAATTCTAAGATAACACCATAAGTACATGGAAAATTTGCTGAGAACTACAACCAACGTGAAAATTCGGTCGGTTCCTCTCGAATCCTATAAGAGTATAACTCTTGAAGCTGCGCGAGTTAACTACGAATAAAACAATTTATGTATCCACAATTCGGTCTTTATTCACCGCACACATGACTTAAGATCTAACTATTCTACCTTAAACATACGCAACTAGTCAAATTGTCACCGCCCACCAGCACGAGCATCTTACCATATATGGTCATTGGGTTTGCCATTGACCGCCGTTCGCTTTGTGCGGCAACGGGACAAGGACAGCCGATTTTGGCTTGGCTTCTCTGCAGTGCCAAGCGAAACCAAGCCGTTGGCACCGTACAATGTTCCCTCGTACGTCTCTTGATTATGAGTAGTGGTTTACCTGCCTGGCCGCTTCCACATCAATATCAACAGGTGCATGTGCACCTGTGATTATTGAGAGCATACAGGCTATGAAGTGCAGCCTGTATGTAACTCGCGCACTATAAAAAAATGGCACCACCACCACCCCTTTTATGTATCTATTCCATTGCATCGATAGCATTTGTTGTTAGGTGTGGATAATTTTATATCGCTATGTAGCATGGTCACCAAAAAAATAACAATGTTGCTACTGGTAAGAAATAGATTAACTCAATATCCCTTAATCAAACGCAATTCGCTTGACGGTTAGACTCATCGGTTTCCATGATTTTATACACATTTTGGATAATTGGCCTTCCAAAGCTATCAGATAAGTGTCAGGAAAGTTCTCATCTCTTTGATGGCAAAGCACTTATTTTTTCAAAATTGTCTGCATTTTATTCCATTCTTGCAATAACTCAATTTTCAGATTGATAATGAGCAAATCAACAGACATAACTTCGACTTGGCTAACAACGTATTCGGCAATATTTTGTAACTTATTATAATCATTGATTATGTGCTTCTACAGCTTCAACACTAAAAAGCATGTTCATCCTTTCTACATACAATCCTTGATAAAGTCATTAGTGTTCAACTCATTGTCGTTTTTCCTCCAACCCCTTAAGAGTCATAGATTGCGTAAAAGATACTTCCTAATTGCACCATTACATCCTCATATTGATATTATCCTTAATTTCCTCTTCCATCTGCTCGATGGGAAATAAATTACAGACTTAGTCATCGATAGACTCTTTCTTTTCTGTTTCCCGACAGATGACGGATACAAAAGAAATTGAAGGAACTTCAATGGAATTATAAGGAGAACTTCAGATGGACTATTATGTACCTAATGGCATGCTAATTGCAACAGCTGCGAATAATAAGCCCATTTACCCCATTACCAATCCTAGCGTCCTCGTTTGGAAGAAATCCAGATAAATCTGTAGCTGATACAGGATACAAGAAACAAAGAAAAACTGAGTGGAAGGAAGCAAATAGCGTTATTAAGACAAGGAATAATCTCACCATATGCGGCCACACGAGTGGGGCTTACCTAGGCAATCGTGGAAGATAAAAGCAATAGAAGACATACATATGTATGTACATATGTACGTGCGATGATGAACATAACTGTCGCACTTTGATATTGATTGATAAGTTCGTTTCAGTAAACCGACAAATAAAATATGATGAATGTTTTCTTGTTGCGTCCCGATGGATTAAGTCGGCGGCGATGACGACAGCTTGTGATTCAGTATTTTTTCAAGAACTTAACAGTTCAATGGGTGAGCAGATCTAAAATATTGTGTACACACGCACATTCAAGCTGCATTGTGTGTTCGCTGCTTTATTGATTCGATGAGATACCCGATGAAAGCGCCCGAGTATGTTTCAATCGCAGTGAAGGAAATGATGGGAGGTGATACCAAGAAATTAAAATTTATTGAATTCAATCTGTATTTGATTGACGTTATAGGTTTGATTGAGTTTTGTTTGACATTTGGTTTTATTGACAGATAGAAATAATAAAACGGATGACAGCAAAAGCCCACATCAGGTACCGTGTAAATTAACGCTAAAACAATTGAGTTTGTTTTGCCACTGTCAAGCAATTTTCATTCCCACGGGCAACGACATCCACCGGATTAGATAGGTTTGCATTTTCATCAAACGTACAACATTCCCACTTCTCATATATATAAGACACCGACATAAGTTCCCAGTTCTATCGACTATAGACAGTCTTAAGCAAGACGTGAAGGCAATCGGATAAACATCAAAAATACTCATTTGTATGAAACTTAGCTAATATTTGCTTAACTGGCGCCCATCGTGGGGCCCATGTGAGAAAAATACAGTAGTCGACCTCAATAACTCGCGCACTTCTTCACAAAAGTTCAAGTACCAGTTCGAAAAGTTCACAGTGAAAAAATACTGACAGTGGTCGCGTACCCCTTTTGCAGTGAATAAAGAACAAGTGGGCAAAAGAGAAAAAAACGGCCTCAAGTTTTGGGATCTCCGGAGAGTTCAGTTCATGGCGCAAAAAGCGTCGAACCAATTCTTAACATCTATGTAGGGGAAGGGAAGGTTATCTATCAGAAATAAAAAGTCACTCTTCACAAAAAAATATTTAATTCAAAAAAAGTAATAGTCAAAACAAAATTCAAATTAATCAATCCAATAACAAATCAAATAAAAAAAAAAATAAAAATTAAAGAACGTTTCTCAATTTCACTTCACTTTTCTTAACTTTTCTTTTCCCACGACTTTTCACTTTTCTGTCCTTTACTACAATGACCTTACAATGAACATACAGTAAAAGGAAAATGAACAATTAACATAGAATGCATAGGGTGTATGTTCGTAACTTTGGCCTCCCACATTCGGCCATCCTGCTTTTCGGCTGTCTCAGACGAATAATCATCTTTACTAGGCACATCAATTAACTTCAGCATCATCTTCATCTTCGCATTCGCCTTCGCTTCCAATCTCATCGCATTCACTCTTATCTTCGTTGCGCCATGGTTTCATAAAGTCAGCGGATGATGAGGTCGAATTCGGTCCTTCTGGACTTCCAACTTTACGAACCTCATATCGATCGTTCCGTTTGACTTTGACGATTTCATATGGGCCCAAATACAACGGATATAGCTTGGTTCCCGGTGCAAACTGAGTTTTCTTAATTGCAACCAGATCACCTAATTTGTACTTAACAGCATTTATTCTTTTACGATTGTAGCCTTTCCGGTTTTCTTCTTGAATCTTGGCAATTTGTTCGCTGGCTTGATTTCGCAAACACTTTCTTTTATCCTCGAATTCTTCAATAAGTAACTTATCCACTAGTTGTTTGAGTTCGACACTTTCAATGCATTTCATTGAGACTCCAAACATTAACTCAAATGACGTTTTATTCGTACTTCTACTTATTGTCGAATTAATGATTCTTTGCAGTCTTGGTGTATGCTTGAACCACTTATCAGGCGCATCAACGGACATCTTCGTCAACATTTCGATAATAGATCGGTTGATTCTCTCCACCTGTCCGTTTCCACGAGGTACACCTGTAGTTACCAGTGAATGAGTTATATTTCTCTCCTCGCAGTACTCTTTAAACACATTGGATGTAAACGCAGCACCTCTATCTGTGATGATTCTTATTGGATCACCGAAAGTTTCGCTCTGAAGTAATAATTTCTTAACGACTTCATCGGCACCAGTGGACTTTACAGGAAAAATCCACGTAAACTTGGAAAAAGCATCGATGATCACTAATAAATGCTTATAATTCTTGGCTGTTGAGTTCATAGGACCAAGGTGATCAAGGTGATACGTATGCAGAGGGGTATCAAATTTTTCAATTGGATTGAGGAAACCTTCCTGTTTTCCACTTTTCCTAGCTCCAAGTATGCACGGAATACAGTTTGCAATGACTTCTTTAATTTTCGATTTGAAATTCGCCATCCAATAATCTCTTTTGGCTAGCACTTCAACTTTTTTCGCACTCATATGGCCTTGCTCATGGATACCTCGCAGAACTTCTCTTTGCAGCTTTTTTGGAACCACTAGTGAATAATCACCTTCCACGAACTTATACAGGACACCATTTCGCAATACAAAATCTTCGTAATCGTTACCATGTTTTATAATATTTGTTACAAGTGAGCAAAACTCATCAGTCTCTTGGGTCTTTCTTATTCGAAACAAAATACCATCTTCAACTCTCATTATTGCTGGAAAACGGCTAAGAGCATCTACGTGCCTCATCGATGAACCAGCTCTGTGAAGTATTTCGCAATTAAAATCTTGTAGAAATATTGCCCACCTAGCAACTCTCGTACATAATTCTTTTTTCCTCATAGTCGCTGTAAACGCTTTGCAATCCGTATAAATTTTAAATGGTATACCCAACAAATATACTCGTAACTTTTGCAGACATTTCACAATTGCTAAGACTTCTTGTTCATAGCTTGTTAAGTTGCTTTCAGCTTTTGACGATTTGTAGCTTATGTAAAAAACGGGGTGCATCTCGTTATTGTTGTGTTTCTGAAGTAAAACACCTCCGTATCCAATTTTACTCGCATCGGTATGAAGGTCAGTTTCTAGTTCTGGATTATAAAGTTTCAAAACTGGATCTTTACACAACGCATCTTTCAGAGTTTGAAAAGCTTCAACTTGATTAGGGCCGAAATTGAACTTTGTATCTTTTCGCAGCAGGTCTGATAAGGGCTTCGCGATGACGGCATATCCTGCAATGAAACGTCTGAAAAACCCTGTTAGTCCAAGAAAGGACTGAACTTTCTTCACATTGTCCGGTTTGGGAAAATTTTGCACTGCTCTTAACTTTTCTGTCGAGGGTTTAAGACATCCCTTTTCGACCACATGCCCTAAAAACTCTATCTTTTCGGCTATAAACTCACATTTCTTCCAATTAATAACTAGACCATTTACAGCTGCAACTTCGAGAACTAATCTAAGCTTTTCCAGGCATTTTTCAGGACTTTCGGCTTGGATAACGAGGTCATCCACAAAAATGCGTAACCAATTGGAACGTAGAAGTTTTTCGAAGACAGCATTTATAAACCTTTGAAAAACTGAAGGAGAATTACACAGGCCAAAAGGTGCCCTTAGAAATTCATAATGCCCGTCCGGTGTCACAAGCGCTGTGAACTTTTGGCTTTCCTTTGCAATGGGTACATGAAAAAACCCATTTTTAAAGTCTAAAACAATAAAAAACAAGCCTTGGGCTAAATCTTCCAAAATGTCCTCTATTAATGGAAGTGGATGGCGGTCTTTGATGATTTTAGAGTTTAACTGCCTATAGTCGACACAAATTCTGTTCGTTCCATCCTTTTTCTTGACCAACACAATCGGACTTGCGTAATCTGAACAGCTGTTTCGTATTATTCCTTCTGAAAGCCACATATTTATTTGTTTTTTCACATCCTCCTTTTCTTGTGGTGCTAATCTTCTAGGCTTTTGATTAATTGGATGATCATCAGATAGTATAATGCGCATTTCCACTTTACACTTTTCTGGTTTTTTCGGGGTGTATGAACGTATCAATTGTCTAATTTCGTTTCGAATCGGGCACTCAGCTATATGACTTAGTTTCGCGTCTATAATTGATTCCAAATCAGTCCTCTCAACCAAATTGACGACATCAATTTTCGCAATGTCATTTTCACTTGGGATTTTTGTAACATGAATATTACCATTCTCAATAAAGACCCTTGCGACACTCAACAATTTTTTTCCCAAAATCAAACTATCTGACATCCACATGTCAGGGACAACATTAAAACGAATGGAATAGCGATCTTCTTCTATTAAGATATCGATTGTAGATGTACCATGCGTTCGCTTCGCTTTGCCATCGCCAAATCCCATCAAACATTCTCCCGGCCCATCAACAATAGCACCAGTCTTTTCCCAAACGCTTTTTTGAATCAAGGAGACATCTGCTCCCGTATCCACCAACGCATCATAGTCTTCCCCGGATAGAACAACTTTCACACAACAGTCTAATCTATTTATTCTTTTCACATTTTGGGCGGAATTTCTTATATCTTTTTTGGGACAATTTGTGGAAATGTGACCAAACTCATTGCATGAAAAACATCTCGCTCCTTTACTTTTACTTGGACAATCATTTTGACTGTGTGAAAAAGAACCACAGTTTGTACACCTCTTGTGATTATTGTTAAATGAGTTCGAAAACCCTGACTTAACATTTGGGGAACCGGTTTGTTTTCGATAATTGCTCGTACTAGCTATCTGGCTTTTTATTGTTTCGTAAACATGGAATTTCTTTTTTAATTCGTCTAAATTCGTTGCTTCATAAAGGATTGTTTAATTTAATGGACTATCCTGAATACCTTGAACGATATATGTAATTAACGATTCATCGTCGAAATTGCCTTTCATAGCGATTTGTTTTATCGAAAACATGTATTCCAAAAACGATTCATCACTTCTCTTCTTTCTAGCTTGCAGATGCTTGTGAAGACTAATGCAAGATGGCGCATCATTAAATTCTTTTAGCAAAAACTTCTTTAAATCTGCCCAACTGCATATGCCGCTCGTCGCTTCTACTGCTAGCTTAGCAGCACCCTTAAGTAATCGCCTAGCGTAAAGATATTTTTGGATTTCATTCCACTCACACACTGCCGATATATCCTCGAAGTCCTTCAACCACGAAACTACGCTCTTTCCACCTTCGCCAGCAAATCTATCTAAGGACTCCTCAACGTCTTTAAACACAAAACTATTCGTTTCAGCCATATTTTTACTAGCTTCAAAATATTCTTCACTACCTTCACACTCGCCACCTGATTCTCTAGTTTCCTCACCAACCTCACTATCGTCACTTGAGTTAACAAGTTCTTTTTCTTTTCTTTTTTGCAATTAATTGCTCAACACATTTAGTAGCCGATATATTCTCTTTTAGAAAAAAAATCATTTAATCTTTCAACTAGTTCGGATTTTAAATTATATCTATACGATAGTTGATTTTCTTTTAAAATTGTTTGTAATTGTCTTGTGGTTAACTTTTTTAAATCATCCATTCAGATTAAATATATGTACCTCTCTATTAAAACACTTGCACGATACAAAAAAAATCTATGTAAAGCTTCCTTTTCTTCACTATGTATAATTTATTTCAGAATAAACATATGTAAACACAAAATTGCATGTAATTAAGAAGATGTCATGCGACAAAAGCTTTTAGTTATGAAACGATCTCACCAATTGGAGTTGTATACGTGGGTATGAGTATGAGTGTGAGTTGTATCACACGAAATGGAACTCCATCCCTTTCTCTGTTTTTTTTTTTTTTTTTTTGTTTGCACTTATTACTTTTTACACTGCACTGGTTCGAGCTCTCTTTCAATTTTTTTTTCTTTTTGCACTTGGTCGCACTTCTCTTTAATTTATTTTTCTTTTTACTCGGTTTTTCTATACTGGGTCGACTTATGCACTAAGTCTCCACTTCTGACACCAAATGTAGGGGAAGGGAAGGTTATCTATCAGAAATAAAAAGTCACTTTTCACAAAAAAATATTTAATTCAAAAAAAGTAATAATCAAAACAAAATTCAAATTAATCAATCAAATAACAAATCAAATAAAAAAAAAATAAAAATTAAAGAACGTTTCTCAATTTCACTTCACTTTTCTTAACTTTTCTTTTCCCACGACTTTTCACTTTTCTGTCCTTTACTACAATGACCTTACAATGAACATACAGTAAAAGGAAAATGAACAATTAACATAGAATGCATAGGGTGTATGTTCGTAACTTTGGCCTCCCACATCTATAGGCTGACGCCGTCTTAGAATCGTACGATACACCATTAAATCGGTATTCAATATCTAAGTGCCCAACACTTCACTTTGCGGATAAGCTAGATCTACGTATGTACATACCCTAGAATATCAGATGTCAACGTTGGTTCAAGTTAATAACACCGTCGAGCAAATCTACCAAGCTGTCTATAGCCATCTGTCCTTAATATTAAATTATTTTTTTTAAGCAGGGACGTGGGCCCAGACGCCGTGAGTTTATTAACATCTTCATATAGGGAAAAAGCTTCGAACACTTCCGTGAGAGGTTTGACTTGCCTAGTTTGTTGGGTATCAGAGAACCGATTGAACTCCTCCAAGCTCTGCATCTTTGTCAAAAGCTTAAAAACCAAGAATTCAGAGCTTTGTACTCGTATTCCAATAGTAATAGCGGTTTACAAAAGAGAACCGTTCCTCACAACTTATCGCTATCTCTTCCTCATCACAACCTTTCTATCCACAACTCGCGTACATACCCCAACCACGATTGCATACTTCTTCGAGACCAAAAGCTCATTGTTACCAACATCATCAAGGTCAACCGAATTTTCAACAGGATTTCAGACCGAATCTCAGACCTCATTTCCAACATAATTTTCAACAAACTGGTTAAAATCAATATCCACCGAAACCTATGCCAAAGGTAGAACCGATGGTAGTGGAAAGAACATAAGTTACATGAACAGGCCACAGACTAAGAACTGGCCGCCTGCAGTAAAACGACCAATAGTTCCTTCCCAACAACATCTTGCTTTTCCTAACAAACAACAGAGAAATTTCCATGTGAATACAGACGACGAATCAAATGTACCAGATGACCCTGCCGAAATCATAAACTACAACTCTGTGATCAAATCGTAGAACGATCAGGCGGAAAATGGAACCTTCAATGAATACCTCAATAACCGATTACAATTATGAGGATACACTCGATTTTTCAGACATACCCATTCGTCCTTGCTACATTTTCAGTGTAAGAAGGGTGACACAAAAATGTTTAAGTCCCTCGTTGATACCGGCTCCAACAAAAAGTACATTCAGCCTCAACTCGTCAAGAAAACCATTCCTAAGCAAAATGTCTATGCCAATTCCATTGCGGGTAAAATCGAAATAACACACCATACGTTCATTAACTGATTTGGAGACCGGAGTCAACCAACATCAAATTGTTCCTTCTGCCCACACTTAGGTAATTTCATGGGATTTTCGACAAAGATGCTCTGAAAGAACTTTCAGCGGTAATTTATGCAAAAGAGAGTTACATACTAATTAAAAATCATTTAATAATCCGGTTAAAACAACAAATATCTGAGTATGTTAATTCTGTAGATGTTAGAACTGATCATATGTCGAAAAGTCAAAAAGACCAGCTAATGAAATGAACTAAGGCATTCTCTAACTTATTTAGAGGGCATGTGCTCGGACATACAGGGTAAAGGTGTTGATCGCTCTCAACCTGGCGAGATGCCAGCAACGATCCCTGTTTAAATGCCCGGATCAAGTTGACATACAGCCTCCTCGCGGCGCCCTCTGGATAGCCTCTTCAACAACCGTTGGGAGGTGAACAAACGTATACAGCGCCAAAACCCCGACCAGAATGGCGGTTGTGCGGCGGGCTAACAATCCGCCCACGTAAAAAAAAACAAAGTTATGAATGAGCAAGATGCCTCGGATACACGGATGGATACCCGACGACGACAACGCACGAAAAAGGAACACGATTTGCGAGTATGCTCCTGGAATGTCAGAACCCTGTACACTCCTGGAGCTGCTCATAAACTAGAAAGAATCTTCACGCAGTACAAGGCGGATATTACTGCGGTCCAGGAAATACGCTGCATAGGAAACGGTATGATGAGGAGGAAAAATTGCGACATTTATTACAGCTGTCACAAAAGATTGCACTTACTTGGATGCGCATTTGTCGTGGGAAAGCGGTTAAGGTCGAAGGTCATCGACTTTGAACCCATAAGTGATCGCCTGGCCGAAAGGCTGAAGACGCTATCAAGGAGGACTTCTATGACCTCCTGGAAAACGCCTACGGAGCTTGTCCGGAGTACGATGTTAAAATCGTACTCAGGAACTTCAACGCTAAAATCGGTAAGGAGAAAACCCTTGGCGGAGTGATCGGAAAGCACAGTCTCCACGATACAAACCATGTGCTCATTGATGCAAGGCACTCGTCAAACATCCTGGATGTGCGAATATTCAGAGAGGCAAATGCCGACTCTAACCACTTCTTCCTAGCAGCAAGATTCAGAGCTCGACTGTCCAATGTCAAAAAGCTACACCAGCCCACCAGGAGGAGGTTCGACATTGGGTGCCAGAGCACACCGGTTACTAGAGTCTATAGGGAGCAGCTGAGCGAAAGACTCTACGGCATGCCTACGTCGACCACAAATGCCAATAATATGTGGCTGCGTTGCCACTCAGCCATTCAAGAAGTAGCCGAAATCTTAGGATACCTAGCACCCCCGACAAGAAACCCGTGGTATGATGGCGAGCGTGAGCAGAAAAAGGCAGCAACCGACGAGGCGTATCAAAAGGCGCTGCAGAGAAAAACCAGGGCAGAAGAGCACCGAGCCAGAAGAAGGGAGGAGAAAAAACTACTGCGACAAAAGAAAAGAATCTTCGCAGCCTCCCAGCTCAAGGATATCGAGGAGTCTAGCGATAAATATAATACACGAGCCTTTTACAAGAAAGCCAAAGACCTTGCAGGAGGCTACAAAAAGAGCACCCTGGCTCTTCGAAACTGCAAGGATAATCTTGTCACCGACGGAATTGTGGATGTATTTAAGCAGCATTTCCAGCAGCAGCTTAACGAGAATGACCAAGAGAGAGTGGTAGGGACCGAGGAATTCCCAACTCCAGCCGCTGAAGTAGTCCTCCCACCCAGCGTCGAAGAATTCGGCACAGCTGTTCAGAAGCTGAAGAACAACAAGGCAGGCTCAGATGGCTTGCCATCAGAGCTCTTCAAGTCTGGCGGCGATGTTCTGGTAGGGAGCAAGCACCAGATCATCTGCAGAATTTGGAAAGATGAAAGCATGCCCGACGACTGGAATACCAGCTCTATTTGCTCCATCCACAAAAAAGGCGATCCTACCTCTTGCAAGTTTGAAACATTCACCGGATTTCGGTAAGGAGATGCGCTGTCATGTGACTTATTTAACCTGGTGCTGGAGCAGATAGTGCGACGGGCAGGTGTCAAGAGGGAAAGCACTACCTTCTATAAGTCCTTCCAGTTGCCAGGATACGTGGATGATATCCCGTGTTTTTGCCGTGACATTTCGGAAGCATTCACGACTATTGAAGAACAGGCGAAACGAGTTGGTCTTAATGTCAATGAGGACAAAACGGAGTACGTGCTGTCAAGCAAAAACCAATCCGTCGCTCACCACCTGCGACAAAATATAACAATTGACAGCTACTATTTCGAGGTAGGTAAGGAGTTTGTCTACCTCGGGACAAACGTAAATCCCACAAATGACACCACAGTGGAGATCCGGCATACAATCGCCCTTGGCAGTCGCTGATACTTCGGCTTGTCCAAACAACTTGGGTCAAAAGTCCTCACTTGAAAGACAAAAGTCATGCCTTACAAAACGCTCTTACTGCCTGTCTTGCTGTACGGAGCCGAAAGCTGGACGATAGGTAGGACAGCGGAACTGATTTTGGGTTCTTTCGAAAGAAAAATTCTGCGCCGGATATTTGGTCCTGTCTGTGAGGAAGGTGAATGGAGAAAAAGACATAACTGCGAACTCTACGAGCTGTACAAAGATGTGGATGCAGTCCGGAAGCAAAGATCCGTCGACTACACTGGCTCGGCCACATCGAGCGCATGGACATCAACGCTCCAGCTAAGAGGGTCTTCGACTCCGAGCCTCCTGGTTCGAGAAGAAGAGGAAGACCGAACCTCCGGTATAAAGACCAAGTAATCGCGGATGTAAGACATCTTGGTCTTGATAACTGGAAGCAGGGGGCCCGGGACTGTTAAGGATGGAAGGCAACTATAGCTCAGGCTTAGATCCTCTATGGATCGCTGGCCTGATAAGTAAGTAAGTAAGTAAGAATAAGTAACTAACGTCGATTGAAATTGTCGTTAAATTCCAATTCAAAAAAACGTGAACACATCTCCCCTCAACCGTGGAGGTGCTTTTGACTTATCATTTTGAGAGTCTCCAGACGTCGATGTCAAGATGTGGCAAAATGGTCGCAACAAAGCAGAATGACATTGTCAAGACGCCGTCAAACCGCAAAGCGTTTATAGGTGCAATCTGTCAAAGTGCCTGGTGTACTGGCTTTGACCAGTTGATTGGTACCTCATTCTTTATCCCTGGCCATGAGCTAGTGTAGCTCGTGTCGAAATAAAAAGTTTTGTTTTCAACTATCAGCTTACACCCGCTCATTACAACTTTCGTGTTTTTATTTTTGTTCTCAATGTTCGCTTGAAGGCACTTGTTATTTGCAGCTTAATGGCATAGGTTAGCGATTTAAGGAAACTTCTTCTTCTTCTTCTCTGGTGCCATGAAGGACCAGAGCCAAGCTTCTCTCAATCACCCATGTTGTGTGTGATTTATTTTTCGCACAGGTGAAAGGGGCCTACAGTTTAATGCCGATTCCGAACGGCGTGAGTCGAGAAGCTTTTTCATGGCAAGTTTACTACGGAGGGTTTTGCCAGTACACCGCCGAGGAGGAACGTCGCGAAATAAACATTCGATGGCGTTGGTGTTATCGGGATCCGAACTCGCTCATCGTGCGCCAGAGTCCAACACACTAACCACTGCGCCACGGCGCCCTCGATTTAAGGAAACATCGCACGAAAAAGGTTGATGGTAGTCAATAACAACACCTCAACACACGTGAGAAATTAAAACATCTCTGCGGTAGAAAATCATGCCCTCAAATCACTTGTGTTGAGAATGCTCATCAGTTGTGCCGCACGTACATAGCTTCGTGCTGTTGGAACATCTCCGTTGATAGTATTGACAATGGTATCATCGTATTCGCAAAATCTTGGGTGCATCTTCACTTGTTAGGCCTTGTATTGATTAGCATTGCCCCAATCGCTTGTTTGACGTGCCCATTCATACAAAAAACAAAGAACATCCTCAGCGATTCGCTAAGTTTACGTCTAAAAGAGACCGAGAGCTTTTATCTCTTGTGGAATTTACTACCTCCGGTTCTGCGGTGGCGTTTCGTTAACCCTAAACTGGCCACATCAAATACGTCGTTACCATAATAGAACACCCATTTTGGAAATAAAGTTTTTTGCTCTGCACCAGATGACAAAATGTCCAATGGGCGCTGCACTGCTGACATTGGGCACCAAGGGGAGTTATTCATGGTTGACAGGAAACAAAGGACTAATCAATCGATATATAGAACAAAATTCTGGCATTCTTCTTAGGAAAAGTAAATAATGTTAGTGTCGTTTTGGAGTGCATTTATGTACTGTAACAAATTCGTAGGTGACCAATGGTAAGCACCCGAGTTTCAGTTCATTATTCCTTTCAATATTGGAAATTGCGAAAGTCTGCACTGACATGTACTTTCAGAAGCATCTTTCAATCGAAGTCGCAGCCCTCCATCTCCTACAGTCTCTCACTCCTGTCGAAGAATACTTCACTATCTAATAAACCCCCGTATATAATCATGGCCTCTGACGCAGATGACACGGGATCAAATCCTGACACAGCCATGTCACCGAACGTGTTTTTCACGGTGTTTCTCCTCAGCGGGGTTCTGACAAAACCTCCTGTAGTAAAATTGTCATGAAAAGCTTCTCGAAATTCGCCGTTCGGAACCGGCAATAAATTGTGGGTCCCTTTCACCTATGGGAAAATGAAATCACACACAACATGGGTGATTGAGAGAAGCTCGGCTCAGGTCCTTCATGGACTGTAACGCCAACATACATTCATACATACATAATCATACGGATACCTCCTTCCTGTATGATGTCCACGTGTCCATGTACAAGCCTTGTAATAAAAAAAAAATAGCCTTGTACATACTACATACATACATATGTATGTGCGTATGTACATACAATAGCGATTTAGATAAATTATACGATGAGCTCTTCTCGTATTCGTATTAAAACCAACGAACGACGAAAGGAAATTGAACATACATATCTCGACAAAATTGTTCGACCCCTGATATTTGAAAACCCTTTACTCAACATCTTTTTTGCTTTTTCTTACCCGACTGTATGATAAGGGCGACATTGGAATTGAAAATTCATTCAGCTCATTGATATTTATCATTGGAAGTTAGGGGTTGACTTGATCAAGTTGACGGTAAGAGGGTGGATATTTGAAAATCATTTGGAGTTCATATTCCCCTTTTAAACTGCTAATTATGAAGCATGCTATTTGGATGGAGGAAATTTGGAAAGTTGATAAAAATTTGATTAAGAACTTGGGGATACCATCCGTTTGGATGTGAATAAGATATTCAGGATATTTAAGGATTAACAATTACTAAGAGTTTTTACATGATTAATACATTTTTTAAATCTTTTTCCTACCCTTCTTCTCAAAGACTTTCGAACGAAGGTAAGTATATCTGCTTTGGCTAAGCAAAGCTTAATTTTTGCAGCGACTTTGTGATTTATTGCCTGAAATTATAAATTTTCTCCACGAACAAGATGGAAACTGTGAACATTTATATGATGAAACTTGGCTTAGTGACTTAGCATTCCTCACTGATTTTACTTTAATATTAAGTCATTTCAATTTAGAATTACAAGGAAAAAATAAAACATTAATCGACATGATCAGCTGCATAGACGCATATAAAACAAAATTTATTTTGCTAATGGAAGATCTGCAACAAAATAATCTGGATCATTTTCCAAATATGGCGGACAACCTACAAAAACATAAAATTATTAATTACTAGCTTTTGCCCGCGGCTTCGTTCGCGTTAAATTCGGGGTAACACGGTTCCCCTTTCCTGATTTAGAACACAGAAGAGAACTCGGAACAGAATGTTATTTTAATACGCTACTGAAGACGATATTATATGTCTTTCCATTTGCGAACATGCTACATACAATTGTCCATGGGAAAAGCACGGCTTTTCTAAGTTCACCCCAGTCACCTTTAATGTTTGACCTTGCGCTTTGTTAATGGTCATAGCGAAACTAAGCTTTAGAGGAAATTGTAGCCTTTTAAACTGGAACGGGAGATCTGTGGGAATTTTTGGAATTCGTGGGATCATTACATTTTCACCCTTTCCTACGCCGGTTAAGATAATGGCGCTAATGATATTGCGGCCAAGTTGTGTGACACGAAGTCTCGTCCCATTACATAATCTCGGGGCATCTAAATTTCGTATAAGCATGACTGGGACGCTTAGTAGTCAAATAACAGAGTATAGGTACCGTATGCACTATAGTGTGAAGCGCGGCCCGATGCCCGCACTTAAGTACAGATAGAGAGCACACAACGTTAGCGCGTTTCAGAAACATATCAGCGCCATCTATCGTAATTCAAGAGTAACATTTATGTCTCGAATGTTGATTGTTTACTCAAAAGCTGATTGATTTATGGTTGTTTTAATTAAATTATTTTATTATTCGTTTGTATCATAGAACCTATACTAATTTTGCGGAGAGTCTCAAACAAATTTCCATCCCCTACTGATTTTTTTTGCTGCATACAAACTTAAGGGGGCTAGAAAGAAACAAAAAGTAGCCTTCGTCACTCTCCATCCCTTCAACTATCACCACTTCAAAAAATCACGTCAATTCGTCGCTCCGTTTCGCCGTGAAAGACGGACAAACAGACACACACTTTCACATTTATAATATTAGCATAGATAAGATTGTCAAACATATCGCTAAAATCCAAAAAGTAGTTCAAGATTTTAAGATAAGATTCCAGGATTTTGAAAAAATTAAGGAAGTTGTAGAATTTATATCTTTTCCTTTTAAAAAAGGATTTAGGTATGAACCTTATTAGCCAAACAATTTCAGACATATTTCATATGGATCAAAGGGCATTAGAGAATGAAATTATAGTTTTACAAACCGACTTAATCTTACAAGCCCGAAAATTTGAAGAAGGTTTTTGGAAATATGTCAACCGAGAAAAATATCCCAGCATCACAAAATGTAGCGAATATATCTATTCTTGTTTCGGATATACATACTTTGAATTAATAAATATTGTTAATAATTATCCATGTTTTTTAAATTTTTCTGGACGTAAGATTTTGGGCCCTTTAATAAATATTGTTGTTGTTTTTTTAAGTAGATGATATATGCTCAGGAATTATCCATAGATATGTTTCCCTGTTCGTTAAGCGAAATATTGTGAGCAATAGTTCCGTAGAACGCAAAGTATGATCCGATATGCTGCTTTCGATGACTACAGTTAATAGAAACTCACACAATCCAGGCGGAAACTAAAAAAAGATAAACTTCATACAATTAAAGAAGGTGCGGAATTTTTAGAGCACCACCGAAATTTACGACACATTCCCCGCCTAGAAAGGTCGCTATACAAAATCGATACCATCGATTATTTATGTTTTTTTAATTTTCCTGGACGTGAGATTTTGGGCGCTTTAAATAAATACTGTTGTTGTTTTTTAAATAGATCGAAAAACCGCATATCTATATTTCAGTACGAAGAATGCTCAACGAACAATTAATAGATTAGCAAACAATGAGCCATATTATTCTTTCATGATAAAATTTCCCGGCCCAAAAAGTCGCGAAAGTGAAATATTGAAATAAAATTATCATCCATAATGTGCATTTTTATGACAACTTTTTATATTTGTTATATTTACGAATAAATAGTACAACAACTCTTATACATATACGTATTGTAGTTAATAAAAACCTATTTTGAAAAAGTTTAGGAAAATTGAACTTCTTAGGTACTGTATGTACGGAATGTGTTATAAAAAGTTGGGTCTAGAAATGTATATCCTCTATGAGCCTATATCTCAAAAACTAAATGATTCAAAAAAAAAAAAAAACACTTTTGAACATATGATATCTACTCACACCTCGCTAGAGTGCACCTTATAGTGAAAAATAGGGTATAAATATACATTTCACACCCTTATGCCCCATGGTGGACAACAAGTCGATCGCAACACACTTTTAAGAAAAAAAGTAGATCGTATATACAGAAAAGTTGGCCAGCCATCGTCTAGACGACTTCACTACATACATATGTATGTAGTAATGCCGACCAAGGTTCAGCCACTAAAATTCATAATTGACACTGGAGGTGAATTTAGTATGACTAATGAAAACGTTTTTAATCCAAAAGGTGGAGTTTATTTTAATGACTATGTTATTAAGGTTTTGGCTAGAACAATAAGAACTAATGTTAAGTACAGCATTCACTTATTTGAAGAATTTAAGGAGAAAAATGTAGATCCTGATGAGTGAGAGTCGACGGCGGAGGATCGGGATCGAGGCCTGGAGATCACGCATGCGCGCATTACCCTCGCGAACCTTTTAGTAGAACATGCGGGCCACTGAAAATGTTCGTAAGTATGTATGTATGTAAAATATCCTTCGTGGCAGTTTAACAATAGGGAATTTACCATAAAGTATCGAAACAAGAAATGAATATAGATTCCACTAAAAAATAATACACTTGTTCTGAACTTGAAGCGTGAAGTAGCTTTTCAGATGACGCCGAGCAAATGTCGCTTTTCTTTAGATCCGAGCAAAGTTTGTCAATGTGTTTGTCCCAAGTGAAATGGCTGTCAATGGTGACTTGAAAGTACTTGTGGCTTTCGACTACTTCTACAATGAATTTCAAGTCGACACTCACCACCTACATATTTGTCGACTTCAAAGCCGCATACGACAGCGTAATTAGAGACGAGCTATACAACGCTCGTCTGAGATACATGCTAAACTCGTCAGACTATGCAGGTTGACTTTGGGGAATGGAGGGGCATGTTGGCTGAGGCTGAGGTCATCCCCGAACTAAAGCGGCCGACAAAAACATCGGTCGGCTTACCGACGTTATCTTTTTAAGCTCAGTTGATGCTTAACGGTGTTGTCATTTGAATCTGAGGGTGGCTTAAAAATATTACCTTCATATCGTGTTGCTACATCCTTAAAAAAAAATTTTTTTTCTTATCGTTCACCTGTCACAATGAGCGTATCGCCTACGTCGTTACAAAAATTAAACCCCTATTATACCTGGTTTAGCCGATGACTTTGAGTGAATGTAATGTTTTTTAGTGAATGAAGGTTCCACAAAAGTGCACATTTTGCTTGTTTGTTAGGATTTTAATGAGAACCATTGCCTAAAATGAATTTCGTCCGAGAAATGTCGAATTCATCACATTATCTTGTCGAACATTATATTTAGCTCAGCGACAATGGCGATATTTTCGTCAAATCGGGCACTACGAGATCTTTTGGTGCATCTTCTGTCATGTGCTGTTTTGAACTCATCATTTAAAGAACATGTCAAAAACCGAGACACAAGGACTACAATTGAGCATCATCTATGGCAAATCATTGACAGACAGAGTCCGCTCTAGGGCAGGTCTAGGAGAAATTAAAGGTCACTGAATTGGTTGGGCTCCGCCTGGAAATGGATTGGAGACAGCCCTGATGCAACAGATGAGAACGAAATTTTGAAAAACGAATAACAACAACCACCGATTTGTATTGGCGAATTCTCCAGTGTTGTTGAGGAAATATCGAAGAAATTCAACTGGGTGATTGGATAGTACAAGAATGGAATAAAGACTCTAGGCACTGTTGGACAGACGCAGGACATCCTAAACGATGTTCCCATCGTTAAAGAAAACATCAATGAAGTTGTGCGTGCCTGTCAGATGGCGAAAAGTAAGTAAGATCGTCAATAGCAACCCCGTGAATAAGGAAGAGATCAACCGGATAGTTGGGGAAATCGAAACGCTGCCCTATATGGCTGTTCGTGGCTGTTATATACGTTATCAACACCGAAAGTAAGAAACGAAGAGTTCAACCACCTCTTAATTGGACCATTAATAGTCAATGGAACTCAAGTAAACCTGCAGTTTTGTAGAATGCTGGTGAACCAGAAGGAAACCAATGGCGTCATGGGTGACTGCCTCTCGCAAAAAAACTCAACAATCTGCAAGGAAGAGTCGCTTTTTTCTTTACGTACTAAAATGCGTACAAAATTCTTGAATATAATCGTTTTAAAAATATGTAGTATTATATAGTGCAAATATGTATGTACATACATAGGTATGTATCACCAATACTGACATACATATTTGACCATAAAAAAGCACATTAGAACTAACACTTTGTGGAAGCTTGTTCCCGTGGCAAGTGTTTCGAAAGTTAACATACTACATGTATGTATGTATGTTGGCGTTACAGTCCATGAAGGACCTGAGCCGAGCTTCTCTCAATCACCCATGTTATGGGTGATCTAATTTTCCTATAGGTGAAAGGGACCTACAGTTTATTGCCGGTTCCGAACGGCGAATTTCGAGAAGCTTTACATGACAATTTTACTACAGGGGGTTTTGTCAGAACCCCGCTGATGAGAAACACCGTGAAAACACGTTCGATGACATGGCTGTGTCGGGATTCGATCCCGTGTCATCGGCGTCAGAGGCCAACACACTACCCACTGCGCCACGGTGCTCTCTAACATACTACATATGTAATTAAAATTAAAATGTCACGGTGTCGAAAGAGGAAGGAAACGCGAAAAGGTATTAAAATTTGGTGAGGAAAAAGTGCAGTGCGAAGATTTATGAATGCTTTTAGTTTTAATAGGAATTCAATTATGGTGAGATGAAACAAAATTTATTCTAACAGGGAAACGTAATGAGGAGAAAATATGAAAAGAAAATGAAAGAAAACTGTCGGAAATAAGATCATTTATGTTATAACTTGTATGAGAGTTTCCAGTTCTAATTTAGAAAGCAACCAGTTTGTCAAAGCTGTATATGTCTGCTGCCTGCCAAACTGCGTACTTCATCAGGTAATCTTATGAAAATGACTGGCGCAATTGCTGTTACAAAACGCCTACAGTGTTCTTAGGGTTTCGTACCCGAAAATAAAACGGAACCCTATTACTAAGACTTCGCTGTCCGTCCGTCCGCCCGTCCGTCCGTCTGTCACCAGGCTGTATCTCATAAACCGTGATAGTTAGACAGTTTTCACAGATGATGTATTTCTGTTGCCGCTACCACGACAAATACTAAAAACAGAACAAAATTAATATTTAAGGGGGGCTCCCTCTCCCGTACAACAGACATGATTTTCATCCAAAAATTCCTGCCTGCAACCAAGATCTGTCATTTGATGAGGTAACATACATAGTCTCTTTCATATTTATGTATACAGATGGTACGGAACCCTTCGTGCGCGAGTCCGACTCGCACATGGCCGGTTTTTTAACTCTAGGAACCGTAATATCTATCATCGATCTAAGAGAATATGTACATATGTCTCCTGCTATCATTCATATATCCACTATGTTGGTAGAATAACATCTATTAACATCAAAAGAATCTCAAAGGCATCTTAATGACTCTTATGTTAGCCGACTTAACAACGAGACCATACAGCTCGAAACTAGAACATTTTGCAGTCTCACGATCATAAACCATCAACTCCTACCACCTGTCCTAACAGAAATAATCCTACGAAGGCAAAAACTTGACTTGGAGCACGTGCATGGAATAGGCATCCGAGATTCCGTAAAGTGTGAAGCTATATCCGGCGTTGTCACCTCAGCATTACGTCAATAAAATTCTCCTGAAAATATTTTAATTCGCTCTCTACTGATTCGCAGCACTGGGGCGGTACCAATTTCGCAAACATCAACTGTCGATAATGACTTTGTCGTCTTCATTGTATCCATAGGCAAATAGAAATATGTATAAATACATACAATCGCGATTACGAGGAGATAAGAAATCGATTTTTATATTAATTCTCCCGTTGGTGGATTGGCGCATTTTCCGGTGGAATCATCTTCAACGTTTTGATGGATAATAGGATAAGCACCAAACACTCTCTCACCTTGATCTATCCATAGGCTCAACGCTGATCTATTGCCACGCACGTAACCAGTCCTATACGATACACTGATATGAAAGGAAATTTATTCATGACCGTTACATAAAGGTGTGTTCAAGTGTGCTTCCTTTTGGGAGGGTTGCGTGAAGGCAAATTGAATTGAACTACGGATGGCAAGTTTTTCTGGTTAACCGCGGCTTACCACCCCACAATGAAAGTAATAAATTGCTTTCGCCATCTCCTGCTTCGGTCTGGTGATGTCTCATCTACAATATCGTACTTACTGGAATCAGAAGGACTATAGTATAATGCGAGAAACCTGTTGTGGAACTTTTACTATCGGTTTCCACACTCGTACATCTCGTTCCGCTCTGTTGGTTGGAGTACAAATCAAATTTCGAACTTGGAGAAAGTAAATTAAGAACATTGAAGCCCTCAGGGTAATGCGAGTTAAATCTGAGACTCGATTGTTCGGCAGATGAGTGAGTAGGGCGGTCGATACCTAAAAGCCATCGGGATGTTTAGTGGGATCAAGGTTGATTGCAAAATTCCTTTGCGTGACTAATAACTGAACCGTGGAACAGGTCGGGCACGAAATAAATGGAAACGTTCAGTAGATGGATTTATGTTATTTAGGGTAGACGGAATGAATGGAAGTTTTCGAGATCAGGTCATGCAGAAAATTTGCTAATCAGATATCTTTGCATATTAAATTGGACCTCGTTATTTGGTCGTTTGAAGACAATAGTACGATTGATATGGCATTCATTTGAGTTTGAGAGAGAATAAAATTGATTACTTTTGTTTTCATGACCTTTCCGATAGTGAAGAACCTAATTTCATATTTACTTTGGTTCAAGTTAAATTATTTTTATGTTGGTGCGTGAATATTGTCGACAGCGTTAAAACTTCACCGATCCTTATAAAAATATAAAAATAGAATAAGAGTTATTTGGCATAGTTCGTCGCAGTGATTATAAGATGATAAATTCTTCAAATGTTTAATGCAGTGACGTTTATTTTAGATTTTAATAAGTGAAGTACCGCGAGGCTGCCAACTCTCAATGCCTTTGGAATCTATGCCCAGGCCTTCGCGGATGATGTCGCTGTTCTTTCTGGCGACTCATGCTTAGCGACTGTCCATCTCAAAGCACAGGCGGCGCTAAATGTGATCGATGATTGGTGTACCAGAAATAGCCTGTCGGTCAATCCTCTTAAGTCCGATATCGTTCTCTTCACGAGAAGGAGGAAAAATACTGACATGACTCAGCTGGTACTAAGAGGCACTTCCATCCCGGTATCCAAAGAAGCTAAATATCTAGGAGTCATCTTAGAGAGCAAGCTTCTCTGGCCAAAGAACATTGATTCAAAAACCACGAAAGCGCTGTCAGCTTTCTGGCAATCCAAAGAGGCTTTTGGTAAAACATGGGGCTTATCGCCGGTAAAGGTCCTCTGGATCTACACGGCAATGATAAGACCTATAATCTCATATGCATCGGTTGTCTGGTGGAATAGACTAAAACGCAAACACGTCGTAGTCTCTTTCACCAAACTCCAAAGAACGGTTTGTCTCAGCTTCACGGAAGTTTTCCCCACCACGGCGGGCGCTGCTCTAGATGCTATGATAAGCCTTCCACCTCTTGATATATTTATCAGAAGATGTGCTCTGAAAGAAATGGCTTTTAGTACAACTGGCATAGGAATAACAGTGTGCCTGCGCAAGAATTATCCTGCGACCCCTGTCTCATGGACATGCCTTCTCACGCACTAACGCCCGTTATCCTACTGTGCCGCAATTTCACAATCGAGTTTCCCTGGCGTCAGGATTGGCCCTGGCTGGATACTGAACCTGAAAAGGATAGTCTTCGCATTTTCACGAATGGCTCCAGGTCTGGGCGGGGCCCCGCGGGGGTCTGGTGCTGGGGTCTTCTTTAAGCGTGAAAACATCCGACTGCACTTCTCGTTAGGAAAATATGCGTCTGTTTTTCAATCAGAGATATACACAATCCTAATGGCCATGCACTATGTTGTGAAGCACAGGTGGAGAGGAAAAAGCATATGCGTCTGCATTGACAACCAACCTGCACTCAAATCTGTGTCTAACCCCCTAAATAGCTTCAAATTATTGCATGAACTCAAGTTCTTCTTGAACAGAGTCGGTAGACTAAATTCGCTAAGGCTTGTATAGGTTTCCAGATCATCACGATACTCGCTAGAATGGGTTCAGAGGAGAGCTTCTCAGGACCTGGATCCGCTCTAGGCCTACCTGTGTCCACGGTAAACTTCTACATTAACGATTGAGTGTTTAATACACACAACCGTAGATGGAAAGATTCTCCTAGTTGCAGGATGACTAAGCGCGTATGCCCTGATGTCTGCAAGAAATCTGCAGCATTCCTCCTGTCTGCAGAAGAGGAGGATGACACTGCAGAGCATTTTCTCTGTGACTATCCTCTGCCTCTGCTCGGGCACGGTGGCGCACCCTTGGGGCCGACGTGGTGGTATGCCGAATCTCTTAGCTCTGCACCACTGAAGGTCCTTCTCATTTTTTTTACGGAAAACGGGGAATATACATTATTGTAAGGTGAGTCTGCGTGGAGTACAATGGGCCAGTATTTGTGCCTGAGTGCTCCAACAAAAAAAAAAAATCCATACACTCTACTGGGAGCAGTACATTTTTCCAACGAAAGATCTACTCGTCCATCACGGCTAAAAAAGGATTCCAGTCAGTATCATATCAGGGACCCTGTTTAACCTGCCAGAGAAATTTCCGAATTGCTTCCTATCAGATATTACCAGAACTACACGCATGCAATTTAAGATGGTAAGGTAGTAGGCGTACCGAAAATATTCCAAAACGAAGAATTCGAACTATTACTTCATGAATACTCATTATCAGAATCTAACTTAGTTTACTATTTTCACGTAGATGACACAACCCTTTCGGAATGTTTGCATACATTAGGAAAGCGTACAGATAGTGGAAAAGCCCGGCAGGGCATCAACATCTTCGGAAAAGACCAATATGCACGGTAAGAAAATTCTATTCTGTATTAAAAGTTGCTCGAACTGAACGAAACTATTAAGCGATAGCCATCGACTACATTTGATGCTCGTACGCGTCCTGGAGAAGAAGAACTGTAATCGTTCTGCTATTAGATCGATTCGAAAAAAAAATTAAGAAATGGGACAATGTTTTTCAAAGAAAATTGTCATGTTTCGTCATGACAGTGCACCAGTGCATTCATCTATGTTCGGAATTACGAAATATGTACCACACATTCTCTGGCTGTTTGGTACTTTTTTTGTTTCCAAGTTCAAAGCGTCTTGTGAGAAAGAAATGTCGATTGCCTTTATTTACCCTTAGTTATAGTAAAGGACGTAGTGTTACAATGTTGCAAATTATAAGTTTAAATAGAATGTTTCAAAATACTTCCAGCAACATCACTCAAAGTTTGGTCTAAAGCAATTGTTTCAATTGTGCCATCTGCAACACTTTCTGCATATACACATTGCCGAAGAGTGTGTTTTTATTTATTCAACATGCTTATAAGCAATAGTGTTTATGGAAATATGCAAAATCATAAACCTATTTTTCAATAGATATACTCAATGTGGTTATATTGAAGGTATTTGTGCTATTTGCATCTGACTGTTGCCCATCCTGTCTTGGAGGAGGCTAGGTATTGACGGAAAATTAAGGCTCACATAGACTACGTTGAGTCCATTGTGCCCACTTGTTTTATTTAACCCGTTGATACCTAGACATTTTCCGTTGAACTGAACCAACCAGACGAGGATAAAAATCCCAGTATTCTGTTCAGCCCAATTTTACCTACCTCTTCTAGTCCCGAAAGGAAGTATCTTCCTAGGAACATATTACTTTTTTAGGCTAGCGCCAGACATTCGCACAGCAGGTGATGAATGGATTCAATTTCCTCTTCGTCCCTGCAGCTGCTGCAGAAGTCATTGTAGGGCTGGCCTAGTCGAGCATGGTAGGATAGCATGCAGGACCCGGTGAGGGCACCGACTGCCAGTCGAATATTCAGCAGATTTTCCGTTCTTTTCCTATCAAAGACGGGCCAAGTCGATATCGCCGTTGCGCATGTATCTAGGCGACACCATCGCTTATCGGCTTTCACTAATAGCTCCGTCTCTATCTCCCTATAGAGCACACTGAGTGGTGCTTTGGCCTCAGTTGAGATCTGCGCAATGTTAGCACTTGATCCCACGCTAGCCAGCTCGTCCGCCCTCCCGTTTCCGGAGATATTCATATGACCAGGTACCCAGCAAAGGATCACCTCATTTACATTGGATATCTCTTCTAACTTCTCCTTGCAGAGTTTGACGAGTTTGGATCTTGTCCATGCTGCCTGCAGAGCCTTAATGGCTGCCTGGCTGTCAACATAGATGCTGATCCTTTTTCCTGAGATATTCTCTTTGCTGATCAGGTCCGCCGTATAGTAATGGCCGACGTATTGTGTGTCAAATCTCCTAGCTCTCCATCACTGAAGCTCCTTCTCATTTTTCTTCGGAAAACGGAGTAAATACGGTAAAGATATGTATGTAGGTATCTGTCTTGCAGTACAAAGGACTAGTATTTGCGTCCGCCGAAGGTGCCCAGTGCAAAATTTATGACAAAAACAAAAACTTAATGGCACTTGCTACAGTCGATAGCAGGCAAACATCCATATCAGGAGAAGAAACCACTGAAGCCGTGGCCAAACAATGTGAATCCGTATACCGGAGAGATAGGTGGACCGGCCGGACCAGAGCCCACTCGCTACGGCCATTGGCAACGTAAGGGGTGAGTAACTGATTTCTAGTCAACGTTTGTGTGTTATAGTTAAGGACTTTTAGATACTAATTGCCGAAGAGGATTCTCGCGAATATAACTTAATGTATACTGCTCGATCCAGTACATCTAGTTTGTAGACTTCTAAATCGATTTAAAATAAAATGATTTGTATAAGCTACAATGTGAAATAAAACAACATAAAGCGCTGGTCACTAAAGCTAATTTTAATCTATGGCATCGTAGATTTGGTCTTGTGTGTAACATTGAAATTGAAAATCCAAACAGTTCAAAATGCATCACTTGCATAAAAGCAAAACAAACAAAAAACAAAACTAAAGACAGTGGCACACGCGCATCCAAATTACTGGAAATAGTACATTCTGATATACTTGGTCCATTAAGTTGTAAATCGTACTCTGGTGCTAAATATTTATTATCGTTCAATGATGATTATTCGAGAAAAGTTTTTGTTTACCCAATTAAACAAAAGTCTGATGTATTTGCAAAATTTATTGATTTCAAGAATTTGTTGAATAATAGCAATTTCGAATCATTCTTGAAAAACAGTCATCAAAAGACTACTCCATACACCCCGGAGCAAAATAGGGTTGCGGAGAGATTGAATCGTACTTTAATGGAGAGAGTTCGTTGCATGCTAATTGACAGCGGCTTGAACAATCGTTTTTGGGCTGAAGCGGCTGTAACAGCTGCATACCTTACCAACCGTGTACCATGCAGGGATAGTAAAATTTGTCCCGAAGAAATCTGGTCCGGGAAGAGACCTAATTTGAAGTTTTTACGCGTTTTTGGCTGCATTGCATTGGTGCACACACCAAAGGAAAAACGTCACAAACCATCTCCAAAATCCGTCGAACTTATAATGGTTGGATATATGTAGTTCTGAATGCAAAGCTTATCGGTTGTTCAACCCAAAGAACAATAAAATCGTTATAAGTAGGGACGTTGTATTCCTTGAAAACAAATCTTCTAATTTAGAGAATTTCACTAATCATGTTTATTTTCCAGATTCAATTTCTGCTGGAGATGTCAATTCAGGAGAAGGTAATGCATGCGCCGTTGAATTAACATCTCATGTAAGTGAATCTGCTTTAAATGGAACTTCTCTAGATGAATTTGAAGATACTGTGGATATCGATGCATTGAGTTCTGAGGTAGAACAAGATAAACGCCATCCTCAAGATGATACCAACATCGAAGTTCGTCGATCTGAAAGAATCGCTAGAAAGCAGACACCTTCATATAATTTTTGTGCTATGCAGTTTATTTATAATGACCCCGAAACCTTTGAAGAAGCTACATCATCAGAGGATGCCAGGGAATGGGATGCAGCGATGAAAAGCGAAATTGAAAGTCTATCAGCTAATGCGACTTGGGTTTTGGTAAACCTTCCAGACGGCAAGAAAGCGATCAAGTCGAAGTGGGTATATAAGACCAAAATCGATCGACGGTGATGGACGCTTAATGCGCAGGAAAGCTCGACTTGTTGCTTTTCACAACAAGCTGGGATAGATTATTTTGAAACTTTCGCGCCTGTGGTAAGGTACGAATCCATAAGATTCTTACTGGCGTTGGCAGTAAAATATGACATGCAAATCCATCAAATGGACGCTGTATGTGCATACTTGAATGGATCATAACAAGAAGTGAAGTGGATCAATGCATTTATCACAACGCTAGAAGATCAGATGACAAGAGAGTAATCATCGTAATATATGTGGACGATTTCTTACTATTGTCCAATGATGTGGGCGAAATTCAGAAGATTAATCAAAAATTGTCAGAAAAATTTAAAATGGCAGATATGGGTGAAGTATCATCCATCTTGGGCATGCATATCACTCGCGGTGAAGGTAAAATAAAAATCGACCAATCACAGTACATATCATCAGTACTTGAACGTTTTGGAATGTCTGACTGCAATCCCGTATCAACACCAATCGATTGCAATCAAAAATTGTCTGCTGACATGTCACCAAAAGATGAAGCTGAAAAAATACGAATGGAAGGTGCCTTATATGCAAGCCATCGGTTGCCTATTATTTGCGGCTCGAATTTCTAGGCCAGACATTTGCTATGCTATAAATATTCTGAGTAGATATGGGTCAAATCCAGGGAAGGCACACTGGGAAGCAGTTAAACGTGTCATGCGTTACCTCAAAGGATCTGCTGAAATGGGCCTAACGTATGCCAAGAAACCGAGTGATGCCATTACAGGATATTGCGACGCGGATTGGGCGAGTGATATAGATATTAGACGATCGACGACCGGTTACGTATTTACTTTCCAATGTGAAGCAATATCTTGGGCCACTAAGGCACAGAAAACAATTGCCTTGTCATCAACAGAGGCAGAATTTATGGCGATCGTGGCTGTTATTCAGCAGTCGATTTGGCTGAAACGCATTGCAAAGGAGCTCATTCCCGAAGAAGTAAGGACTATTACCTTATTTTGCGACAACAAAGGCGCAATCCAAATAGCGACGAACAATTCCTATTCTTCACGCACCAAGTATGTGGACATTAAGGCGAAATTTATCCGTTCCAAAATAGATGGCCGAGAAATTGAATTACAGTACTTATCAACCAAAGGATTAACCAGTAGTAAACTTTTGCAGCTTATAGTAAGATTTGGTCTAAATTGAACCTATGTTTAATTTTGTTTTTTTTTTTTTTGAAATACGAAGTCTCATTTTGAATTATATTCACATACATATGTACATATGAATATCTTATGTAAAAGTTGCACGAGCATGAATGTACTGTTCAGGGAAGGTGTTGAATCGAACAAAACTAGTCATACTCGTATGGGTTGTAGTTGTAAGTATGCATACAACTACAACCCATACGTACCTATACTAAGAAATCATGTTTTCCTTTTCTTAGTTTCAATAAAGCATTAAACTCAACAGTATTCCGAATTTTTCTAATATTTGGCTCAGACTGCTAAGAAGACTAAATGGAATAAAAAAAAAAAAAATTGGATTTTAAGGCATGCATTTAAAATAATGGTAAGGAACCCAAAACCAGCTTGTGGTGATTCTTTCAGAAACCCAGGTGTTTTATTTGTTTTAAGACAGGCGATTTGGAATTGGATGTCATCGAAAGAAACAAACGCATTCTGTGGTGTCTCTCGACAAGACATGCTAAATTCGTTTAATTTATTACTTACTGCATCGATTGTGATAGGGTCACTTAGATGATTAGTCACCAAATGGTTCTTAGCAAAATTGCTTTGTCACTGTCACTAAATATCCCACTATGTAAAGGTGGAATTTGTTTATTCTTATTTTTTATAATCCTGGCAATATTTCAAAAAGGTTTTGCATTCTTGTCCAGTTTCTGAAGTGAACTATTCCAAGACTTATTACGAACTTCATGAATAAGCTTTAAGATGCGCTTATTAAGACTTTTCATCTTCATTTTTATAACTAGGATGTCGGTAACTCTGCCAATTTCTACTAGCAATGTTCCGGACTTTAATTAACTCTAATACATATTTCGGCAGTTTAAAAATATGATAGATTTTGGGAATTGTTGGTACAGAAGCATCTATCGAGCTAAGAACTAGCCGCGAGAAATACGATATAGCGTTATCCACATCATCTTTAGAGTTAATGCCTTCAAGATTTGTGGGAGAATTACGCAGAGTACTAGTTATTTGAGCACCGTGGCGCAGTGGATAGTGTGTTGGCCTCTGACGCCGATGACACGGGATCGAATCCCGACACAGCCATGTCATCGAACGTGTTTTTCACGGTGTTTCTCCTCAGCGGGGTTCTGACAAAACCCCCTGTAGTAAAATTGTCATGAAAAGCCTCTCGAAATTCGCCGTTCGGAACCGGCAATAAACTGTAAGTCCCTTTCACCTATGGGAAAATGAAATCACACACAACATGGGTGATTGAGAGAAGCTCGGCTCAGGTTCTTCATGGACTGTAACGCCAACATACAATACAATACAATACTAGTTATTATTTTATGATACAATTTCCAGTTTGCATTTTTACGGTCTAATACATATTCAGTCTTACATTCTCGTACACAATTAATTTTACAGATGACAGGATTGTGGTCCGAACTAAGAGAACTAACAGATATTGGTTGTGACAACTGAGTAGGGACATTAGAAATGAAAAGATTGAGGACAGCTGGACATTTACAAGTGCTGTCAGGTACATAAGTTGGCGTCGAAGGATATGAGATTGTAATTGGGAACAAATTACAGAGATTTGTAAGAACATTGCCCCAGGCGTTTGCTCTATTACAACCCCAGTCTTTGCTTCTACAATTAAAGTCACCACCTATCACTATTAGCAAAAGTGGAGCAAAAATCAAGTTTAAAACCTGTATCGTTCGTTCGTTCGTTCGTTAGGTGGCGCTACAGTCCGTGGTGAACCTGGGCCTCAACCAACAAGCGTCTCCAGCCGGCACGGTCTTTGGCCTGCTGTTTCCAGTGCCGCACGCCCAGTTGGTTGAGGTCCCTTTCCACCTGCGTGCACCACCGCTGAGGCGGCCGTCCTCTGCCGCGCCTTCCTTCCGGAGTGGATTCGAAGACTTTTCGGGTCGGAGCTCTATCTTCCATGCGCTCTACATGGCCTAGCCACCTTTGACGCTGTATCCGTAGACGTCGTACCAGGCCGATGTCGCTGTACAACCCGTACAGTTCTTCGTTATATCTTCTCCTCCATACACCGTTTGAACAAACGGGACCGAAGATAGTGCGCAGAATTTTCCTCTCGAAACGACCAAGGGCATCTTCATCTGCTTTTGTTAAGGTTCAAGCCTCTGCGCCGTAAAGGAGGACTGGGATGATCAAGGTCTTATATAGTGTCACCTTGGTTTTCCGAGAGAGGGCTCTACTTCTCAATTGCCTCTTGAGCCCAAAGAAACAGCGGTTGGCAAGAGTGATTCTGCGTTTTATCTCAGCGCTGGTGTTGTTGTCGCTGGTAATCAGTGAGCCAAGGTAGACGAATTCCTTGACCACTTCAAAGTTATATCCGCCCATGGTGACGTTCTGGCCAATACGTCGGTGTTGTCCGTCTCTTTTAGATGAGAGCAGATATTTGGTTTTACCCTCATTAACCTTGAGACCCATCTTAGCCGCTTCTACCTCAATGCTCACAAAAGCCTCATTGACGTCTTGCTGTTTTCGTCCAATTACGTCAATATCGTCGGCGTACGCAAGCAATTGCGTAGACTTGAAATAGATCGTACCTCTTGTGTTGGCCAGTGACTCTTGCACAATCTTTTCAAGCACGATGTTGAAAAAGTTGAACGACAGCGCGTCGCCCTGCCTAAATCCTTTTTTAACATCAAAGGTCTCGGTAAGCTCATTACCGACCTTAATGGAGCAACGAGAATTCTCCATTGTCATCCTGCACAGTCGGACGAGTTTGACAGGGATGTTAAAACTAGACATGGCTTTGTACAGCTCGTCTCTATATACGCTGTCATACGGCCTTGAAATCGACGAAGAGGTGGTGAGTGTCGATTTGGTATTCCTGGGTCTTCTCCAAGATCTGTCGTAGCGTAAATATTTGGTCTATTGTGGATTTACCTGGCCTGAAACCACACTGATAAGAGCCGATCAGGTTATCCACAAACGGTTTCAGGCGTTCACACAATACGGCAGAGAAGATCTTATATGCGATGTTAAGGAGACTTATTCCCCTATAGTTGGCGCAGTTATAGGGGTCTCCTTTCTTATGGACCGGGCAAACGATGCTGAGATTCCATTCGTCGGACATGCTTTCCTCCGACCATACCTTGCAGATGAGATGGTGCATGCACCTTACCAGCTCATTTCCAGCCGCCTTAAAAAGCTCAGCAGACAGGCCGTCTGCGCCAGCGGCTTTATTAGACTTAAGTCTTGATATCGCTATTTTGACTTCGTCTAGGTCGGGTGGACCGAATTCTGTTACTTCGTGGTCCATTGCGAATGGCTCGTTCTGCCTGACAGCGGTATCTTGTCTATCATCGCCGTTATACAGTCTGCAGAAGTAGTCTTTCCAAATCCTCAGCATCGACTGCGACTCTACTACCAGTTCTCCATTTTCATCCCTGCAGGCCGCCACTCTGGCTTTGTAGCCATGGCATGTTCGTTTTACCTTGTTGTAAAATTTACGGGCGTCATTCCTGCGGAAGCATCTCTCCATCTCCTCGATCTCACGCTTTCCGTGTTCTCTCTTCTTTCTTCTGAAAAGCGTGTGTTCCTCTCTTCTCTTCTGCTCATAGATTTCGCGAGCAGCTCTCGTCCGTCGTTGCAGCACGGCCTTATATGCCTCTTGCTTTGCTGCATGGGCTTGTTCGCATTGTTCATCGAACCAGGGGTTTCTAGGTGGTGACTGTTTGAAACCCAGCACCTCTGAGGCAGCATCTCTGACGGCGCTCTGGCAATGAGCCCATTCCTGCTCTATTGTTTGTGCTGCTCTGGGCGGATTTTGAGAGAGCTTTGAGGAGACACGATCGGCAAAGATTCTGGCAGTCTCTTGCGTTTCCAACGTCAAACTTACGTTGTCCTACTCGACTCCTAAGCATTCTTGATATCCTCATTCGTACCTTGGCTACAACAAGGTAGTGGTCCGAGTCGATGTTGGCCCTTCGGAAGGTTCGTACGTCGAGAATACAGGAGGAGTGTCTGGCGTCGATCGCAATATGATCAATCTGGTTGGTGGTCGATTGATCACAAGACCGCCAGATACCCTTGTGGATGTTGAGTTGGGGGAATCGCGTGCTTGCTACAAGGAGGTTACGCCCCGCTAGGAAATCGATTAGCCTTCATCCGTTGTCATGGAGGCTATGCTTTCCTATGATCGACTCAAATATGTCCTCCTTGCCCAGTTTTGCATTAAAATCTCCTAGGACTATTTTTGTGTCGTAGGCGGGACATTGGGCATATGTTCTGTCTAGGAGATCGTAGAATTCTTCTTTGAGTCGATCGTCCTTTTCTTCCGTTGGGGCGTGAGCGCATATTAAGCTAATGTTTCCAAATTTAGCTTTGATGCGGATTGTTATGAGGCGTTCGCTTACATCTCGGAAGCTTAAGACTTTTTGTCGGAGTCTTCCTCTAATAACGAATCCGCACCCAAATAGGCGCTGTTTGTTCTCCTTGTAGCAGTTCCCGTAGTAGATGTCGCAGTTTTTCATCCGTTTTTTGCCTGGTCCATCCCATCGCACTTCTTGGAGTGCGGTTATATCTGCTTTATAGCAGTTGAGGGTTTGCTCCAATTGATCGCCTGCACCCGGTCTGTTAAGGGACCTCACATTCCAGGTGCAGACTCTCAAGTCCGTTAGTCGTTTGCAGGGGTCGTCAGCTTTGTATCCGTCCGTATCCGAGGCTTGTTGTCGTTTCGGAACAAGTGGGTTTTTACGTGATAGGGATGTTACCCCTAAGCACAACCCCCAACCTGGAGGGCCAGGTTCCTCTTTCCCCAGGAACAAGGGTTGGGTCGCTGCACACATTGGTTCACTACCTGGCGGGTGCCAGGGTAGCTATCCAGGGGGGCCACGCGGAGGCTGTGTGTCAACTTGGATTGAACAGGGACAGAGATCGAAGCTGGCGTTTGCCATGTTAAACGCGATCAACTTCTTTGCTCTGTTTGCTCGCTCGCTCCCTCCCCAAAAAAAGCTCTTCGAACATGTTTGCCTCATACACATACAAAGTTAAAACCTGTATACATATGTATTTGTTGTGACCCCCTCCAAGCGGTGGGTAGCCAGTCGACATTTTCAAAAGCGATTGCACTAGAACTGAGCCCATAAGATAGACGGTCCAAAAATAAACATAACCTCTGATTTGTCCACGCTCAGCGTCAATTCAGTTCTTTCTAAGAGGACAAACAAAGTGACCAAGACTAACTAACTTACATACGTCCAGTTCTGTCATTCATTTACATTAAAAAAAGAAGTGACATCGAATCCCGGAACCGATGCACACGACAAAAGCTTTTGCATTACACCCAATAATCAGAATATCGCTATTAAAGCTTGTGATTGATAGCTGCGGGAATTATTGTGACAAGAACTCATAGAGTTCTGACAAGTACAGTCAGCCAGAAATGCAGAGACGATTAAACTATTGTGTCCATGTTATATCTACAAAGCCGAGCTTGGCACGCAACGTCATTAATTTCGCTTAACAACTCTTGAGCAACTTTGAATACCACAGCAACGGCTCAAAGTTTTTTCGATTTCAACCTGTCTAAGTGAGTTGTAGGAAATTAAATGTCACCAAAAGCCCGGTAGATCAAAAACTGTGGTACACCGGCTAATATAAGTATGTGAAGCAATGAAGCCAGGTGCGAAAGATGATCCAAAACAATCAACAACGCGCCGATCACTTGAAATGAGCATATACGAAAAAGTGTCTGTTTGGTGTGCTTTGTGGTCACAATATATCAATGGACTTTATTTGTTCGAAAATTAAAACAAAACGCCAATATGCTTGTTGGAAATAACTTGTTTGATGCTCATTTCTAACAAAATGGTGATACTGATAATCATTCTGATAACACTATGCGCGAAGATTTCGACGCATTGCAGGGTTTCCTCAACCGAATGAGCATGTTATGCTGCAAATAACTGAACAAATATAGGGTGCGGTCATATTGTTTGGTGGCGCCGTGGCGCAGTGGTGTGTTGAACGCACGATGTACGAGTTCGGATCCCGATAACACCAACGCCATCGAATGTTTGTTTCGCGGCCTCTCTCTTCGGTGGAGTACTGGCAAAAACCCCCCGTAGTAAACTTGCCATGAAAAAGCTTCTCGACTCACGTCGTTCGGAATCGGCATTAAACTGTAGGTCCCTTTCACCTGTGTGAAAAATTAATCACACACAACATGGGTGATTGAGAGAAGCATGGCTCTGGTCCTTCACGGCCCGCCACCAAAGCAAACTCTCAACTGTTTCGTCACATATTTCTGAAAGCATATTTCCCATGAGATGCTGGGGAGAACAAGAATCTCCCAATACGAAATTCATCATATCAAGTCAACGTTTTAATTACGGCTATCGACATTACTCCCACCCCTCAAAGAGGAAAAACGTATGGAAACTTTGATCAATTCTAACACTAGTAGTTTGAAATTAAAATTGATATTCCTTTCGCTACCAGACATATGTCTGACATATGTAGACATATGTCTCGTAAGTGAAACTTGGCTTAAAGATGAAGTGAGGTTCTCTAACAATAACTTTTTTTGTTATAGAAGAGATCGTGAAGACAGAATGGGTGGCGGAGTGGCCATCTTGGTTAAAAAAAACGTAGCTCACTCTGTTCTTCCCTTCATGAATACAAAAGAAATCGAAGCAATTGGTGTTGAAATTGTTCTTGCGAATCATTCTAAATTAAAAGTTTTCTCTGTTTATTTCCCGGGACGTAGGGCAATACCCCAACGCGTAACATGCTTTAAAAACGACTTAAGGAAACTTCTCAGTAGTGATAAATATATTATCGGCGGTGATCTCAATTGCAGGCATCGTAACTGGGGGTGTTCAAGAGCTAATAAATGGGGAAATACCTTAGTGGACGCAGCTATAAGATTCCCCTTTACCATACTTTATCCAAGCGAACCTTCTTACATTCCTGCAAATCGCAGGTCATCAACATCTGTTTTAGATAACTTTTTAACAAATATGCCCAACCTCTTAAGGGAACCAATTGTTATCAACGCCTTAAGTTCTGATCACCTTCCAATCATCTCAGATTTTCTCCTTGATCCAAAAGTAATTAAGACGCAATATCTCCATTATAAAAATGCAAACTGGCCCGCATTTAGATCTCATGTCACTTATAAAATCAGTGGATTGGTATCCAGCATAGATCAAATACACTCTAATCAGCAAATTGATGAACTTGTTGATAACTTTGAGAAAGTTGTTTTAGAATGTGTCCATTTATCTGTCCCATATAAAAACATATGCCATAGAACAATACTCCTCCCACGCAGTATTCTCCAACTAATTAAAATTGGAAACGCAAGCAGAAGGCAATGGCAAATATATAGGTGTTCCGAAGATTTACGGGATACTAAAATTCTTAACACTCTTATCAGAAACAAAATATTTGAATTTCGAAATTCTAATTGGAACCAAAAACTATCTCAATTATCTCCCGGTTCCAAACCATTTTGGAAGATTTCGAAAATCCTAAGAAGAAAACATTCACAGATGTCAAATCTACAATCTTCAGGACGAATATTCTCAACAAACGAATCAAAGGCCGAATTGATCGCTCAAACATTTTTCCAAAACCATCTAACTTCAGCAAATGCCTCGGTACCTGATTTAGAAGTTTGATGCGACACAGGTAAACGTCAACGCAAATCAATTTGTCTCTCAAGATGATATTGAATTCTTCATCTCCGAATTAAAAATAAAAAAAGCTCCAGGAACTGACAATATAAATAATCAAGTCATCAAAAATCTCCCTTCAATTGGCATTCAATACTTAACTTTCCTTATTAACTCCTGCATGAAGCTGCAATACTTTCCAAAAAGTTGGAAAATAACTAAATTAATTCCAATTCTTAAACCAGGTAAACAACCTAATTTACCTAACAGCTACCGACCAATAAGTCTTTTAAACGGATGTAGCAAATTATTAGAAAAATCCATTAAATTAAAATTAGATACGTTTTTAGAAGCAAATAATATCTTGCCACAATACCAATTTGGATTTCGGCAAAATCATAGTACCTCCCATCAAGTTCTAAGGGTCACTAAAGATATTAAAAATTATTAGAACTTCAATGACCAAAAGTCAACCGGTCTAGTGCTCTTAGATATTGAAAAGGCTTTTGATTCTATTTGGCATAAAGGTCTAATATACAAGCTTTTAAAATTTCAGTGTCCAATGTATTTAGTAAAAATCATACAAAGTTTCCTCCGCAATCGTTCCTTTTTTGTCTCAATAGCTAAATCACGCTCCTCGGCGAAAAACATCCCAGCCGGTGTGCCCCAAGGATCAGTCTTGGCTCCAATCCTGTTCAACATATTTATAGCAGATTTCCCAACTATTCCGAACTGTAAGATTGCAATGTATGCAGATGATACTGCGATATATTCATCTCACGAAATAGGTTCCATAGTTGAGGACAATCTCCAGAACGGCTTGAATGTAATATTCGAATACTTCAAGCATTGGAAAGTGAAAATAAACGCTGAAAAATGTCAAGCTATCTTTTTCACTAGAAAAAGAAAGAGTTGCCTATTGCCTATCAGCAAACTAAAAATGAATAACATGGAGATCCCTTGGGTTAGCTCAGTAAAGTACTTAGGTGTGCACATGGATAAAAGGTTAACCTTTGGGGACCACATCCGGCATACTCTGAATAAAACAAACCTTGCCATAAATATGCTATATCCGCTAATAAATCGAAAATCACTACTGAGTAAGCACAACAAAATCACAATCTATAAGGTTGTTTTCCAAGCAATAATGACGTACGCATCACCATTTTGGGGAAATTGTGCTAAAACCCATATTAAAAGACTACAAATAGCCCAGAATAAAGTTTTGAAAATGATGTTAGGTCTTCCAAGGGACTATTCAACAATGGTGTTACACGAACGTGCAGGAGTCCATCAGATTGCAAGGAAAATTGTAATACTCAATGAAAAATTTAGCTATAAATGTAGATATGCTAATAACGCTCTCATTAATGAGTTGTCTGAGTTAGCTGTCTGAATTTTTTTTTTTTTAATATACGTGCATATTTATTTATTTATCTATTTATTTATTTATTTATCTATTTAATTATTTATTTATTTATTTATCTATTTATTTACTTATTTATCTATTTAATTATTTATTTATCTATTTATTTATTTATTTATTTATTTATCTAATGTTTCCACTCATTCCGTAGTATTATTTATTTACTCATCTGTCTAATCTGTTAACTATTTATTTATCCATATACTTATTTACTAATTTACTTAATGTCTATATATTTATTTATTATATATTTACTTGTTTATTATTATTATTATTTTTTTTTTATTTATAAACTTGTTTGTAATAGCTTAAGTGAAGGTTTTTTTTTTCATAGTTTTTCCTTCGATGTCACATTTTTTTTAAAAAGTCTATTCTATATCATTTAAACATAATCACAGAAGTAAGATAGAACATTAAGTAACCTATCGTATCTCTGAGCAAGCTGTGCCAATAAAATATATGTACTATTACTATTATACTATGAGAAAATAAATGTATGTATATTTCGCTACCAGAATGATTCATTATCCCAAAGACTTCTTCTCAATTAGATTTCCACACGCACCCGGCAATAAATGATTGTTCATTAAATACCTATTCGATCCATTATAGGTAATAAATAAATACCAACGTCATTCTGGGAGCCGCTAATGGATTTTACAACCCTTTTAGGAAGCCGAACGGGGGGGTCATCAGTTGGAATATTTAGTTAAACATCTATATATATGCGACGTGTTTAGAATAGCAAATTCGTTTGAATAGGTGATCCGTTCGACTTGGAGCGGAAATGGTTGAGGGTAGTTAATAGTTAAGCGACGCAAATCAAGGAACATATGGACATCGGAGGTGAAAGTATGTATGCCCCCTCTTTTCTCAATAAGGTCGTGGGCACGCTTGTGTGCAGCTCATCCTTCATTGATTACGTGCTGTCTGGAATGTATATTTATACATACATATTGGGCAAGGACAATGTGGAACCTTGAAATGGAACACAATCAATTTGAAGATGATTGTCCCTCTACCATGCTCCTCAGTCGATTTGTGAGAGATTTTTTTTTTTTTTTTTTTTGTAGACTTCTGCTATCTGTTGGAGCACTTAGACGTAAATACTGGTCCATTGTACTGCAAGACAGATACCTACATACATATCTTTACCGTATTTACCCCGTTTTCCGAAGAAAAATGAGAAGGAGTTTCAGTGATGTAGAGCTAGGAGATTCGGCACACACTACGTCGGCCATAAGGGTGCCCCATCGTTGGCGAGCAAAGGTGGGACAGTCATAGAGAAAGTGTTCTGCTGTGTCGTCTTCTTCGCAACACACAGCACAGATAGGCGTCTCACTGATTCTAATCATACAGAGATGCTTGACAAAAGGGTAATGGCCTGTAATCACCGTTAATTCTCCTTAAGGATAAGATGAATGCTGAGGATTTCTTGCAGACATCAGGGCGTACGCGCTTAGTTATCCTTCTTCTTCCTATCGGGCGCAACAGTTCGGGGTGAACATGGGCCTCAACCAACATTCCCCTCCAACTAGCACGATTTTTTGCTAACCTTTTCCACTGCCGCACACACAGTTGGCTGAGGTCCCCTTCCACCTGTGTGCGCAATCTTAGGTGCGGCCGTCCTCTTTTTCTTCGTCTCCCGGGATTGGATTCAAAGACTCTCCGGGCTGGAGCTGTTGTGTCCATTCGCTCTACACGGGGCTAGTGCTAACAAATAGCATTTGGCACTGCGACCTTTACAGATCTATTGTGCCTGCTAGCCGATAGGAGCCGAGATAATCCCCTCAAGAGTCATGACCTCACTGCTTCCTAAGCATACAGTATGTGCTCTATCGTCTCTTCGTCCTCAAGACAGAGAGGGCACTCAGTTTTAGAGGAGAGGTTAATTTTGCTAAGAAGATATCTCAGACCGCAGCGTCCCGGCAGGTAGCTGACTAGTCTTCTGATACCCACCCTATTCAATTTGAGTATGTCAATAGAGTGTTTGTTCAGGGGCCGTATAATTCATTTCGATTGCCGACGTCCCCAAACGCTGTTCCAAAAGGACAGCTGTTGCGATTTTTCTCACTTGTCTAAGAAGAAGTTCGTCTTAGACTTGGAAGTGCCGCAAAAAGGTTCTTTCCTGTCAAGTTGATCGGCAATTTCATTGCCCTTAATACCTTTATGCCCTGGCACCCACCAAAGTTTGACATTGTTTCTTTTGGCGAGGTCTTGTAAAGCATCATGGCATTCCTTGGCGATTTTGGAGTTTGTGCTGTACGAACTCAGCACTTTAAACGCTGCTTGGCTATCAGAGAGTATGTTGATGGTTACTCCTATTATGCCAGTTTCTAGATTTAGATTGACGCATGTTGGTGTGCATGTAGTTCTGCTTGAGAGATGCTAGGATTCATTTCCAGAGCCCTCGAGATCTTACGCTTTGGTCCAAAGGCGCCGGCGCCAACGCTGGAAGCTATCTTGGAGCCATCAATATACCACCTAAGGCCTTTGACATTAAGCAAGGGATCACTGGTTTCGCATGTTGAGCGATTTGGGATCAATATCTCAAATCTCTTGTCAAAAGTGAAGATGTGTGGTAATGCGATCATATCCAGCTCAGGAAGATGTTGTAAAATGGACATGTGACCCTTGGGTCTACATGGCAGGCTTGTTCCCCAGCGAAGAATTCTGATTGCACTGCATAATGCCAGTTTTTGATAAAAAGGTGCAGTGGAGTTTTTTTTTTTTTTTATATATTCTCTTATGATGTGTTTACACACACAACCTGAACGGAGTGCAGTGGTTTGGGTCGTTGATGTTCGTTCACTACTCTCAGGGGTGGTTGTCCTAGATAGGACGAGAGCCGACCAAATTCCGCGTTGGTTATAGTCCGTAGTAATTCGTTCCAGCACTTTAGTATTGCATACGCAGAGAACGAATTTCAGTTGACCATATACTGTGAGTGTTATTCCTGCAGCAGTACGTCTGGTCACTTTCCATTCACAACTGCGTTGCATACTTTTTATCCGTATTGGAAATACAACAACAGGTTGTATTGTATACAGGTTGGCATAGTGCCTATAATGCCGAGACACGCTAGTCTCTGAAGGAGTTGAAGCTTACGGCAAAATCCCCAGGCTTGGGATCCAGTGGAGATACTTTGAGACCGCGCTTTCTTAGAGGTGGACTGGGAGTTCCTCAGCCGACCTCTGGCGCTTGCCATCCTGCTCTTTAACGGATGAGTTACCAAAGCTCTTGATTGTGCATTCCGCCCAGTCAAGAGCCTTTTTTCTCCTTTCCTGATCTCTTGGTATGTCACGCAATTTTTCCACTAGCTTACTAGCCGCGCGACGTCGCAATGTTTTCTCCAAGACGTTCTCTTCAATTTCCTCAGTTCGAGGTTGTATTTCGTTAGAGCAGATCTACAATCAGTCCAACTATTACTTCTTTTGGCTCTGTTAAACAGAGGTCTTACATGTTTCCTTAGAGATTCAAGATGTGTATTTCACCAGGGTACACACCGCCTATGTGTACTTGTCGTGGGTGATGTACAGCTGTTTCTAAAGGATGTAGATGTGCTGCATTGAGCTGATAAGCCGCTTCATCGATATCATCTATCGATCCATTCGACTTGGGAAATATATCTTCTTTAGCGGGAAGCTGAGGAAAAGAGCCCAATTTGTTCGTTTGGGCTGATATCCAGGTCGGTGATCAGATAGTAAGGCCTCGTTGGAGACGTGGTAGTCACCAATTGCGTTTAGCATAAATGGGCTAGAGATAGTGAGGTCAAGACCCTCTTCTCTAATCGCATTTATAAAAGTAGGTTCGTTGCCTCTATTGGCAACGGTGAGACTATTACTAATCAACAATTCAAAAAGTAACTCACCTCGTTTATTAGTATTGCTGCTGCCCCATTCCGTATGGTGCGCGTTGGCGCGTTTCGCTGTCTACAATACCTTACCAGGTCCTGTACTTCGGTAGGAGGGATCTCTTGGCCGTCACGAGACAAGTAGGCGGAGGCGCATACGATCTCCCTTACTCCTCCATCGGTGGGGACTTCCACAATGACGGCTGCCAGGTCCCTTGTAATAAATTCTGGAATGGGGAGAGCATTTATATTAGTGCCGATCACACATGAGGCCCTAGGAGGAGAACCTCCAATAGCATAAACTAGTTTACGTGACCTATTTTGGAGGCCCATAATCTTATCTTTATGGAATGGATCTTGAATGGATCCAATAGAGTTCCTGTCGCGATAGAGTCGCAGGCTAAAGGAGTCCGAGGCACCTTTGGCATGGTGTAGGTTGCCCTGCAGCACACGCAGCCCGCTCATTTCTTGCGGCGGTGCTGTGCATATAGGCCATCGTTTTGCGAATCCAGTTTCGCCAACATCTTTGTGATGGGTAAGCCGATGCTTTGTGGGATGGTCTTCATCCAATCGGCCGTGGTGGTGTTGGCACACACGCAGTATAGCCAACCTGACTTATGTGTGGAGCTGTGGTGTCCATTCGCTCTACATGGCCTAGCCATCTTAGGCGTTGAATCCGTAGACGCCTGAATAGACTCATTTCACTGTACAGCCCGTGTAGTTCGTGGTTGAATTTTTTCCTCCACCCCCCGTCAGCGTTTATAGGCCCGAACATAACAAGCAAAATCTTTCTCTCGAATCAACCAAGGGCCTCCTCATCCGCTTTTGATAGTGTCCATGCTTCTGCGCCGTACAGCAGGACCGGGATGATAAGGGTCTTATATAGAGTCAACTTGGTCGCTCGGGAGAGAGCTCTATTACTCCATTGACCCCTGAGCCCAAAGAAACAGCGATTGGCAAGAGTGATTCTGCGCTTGATTTTGGAACTGATGTCGTTGTCCAAGGTCACTGCGGAGCCAAGTCAGACGAAGTCCTTAACTACCTCATACTTATATCTGCCAATACAAACGTTCTGGCCAAGACGTCGGTGGTCAGCGTCCTTTTTTGATGATAGCATATATTTGGTTTTGCCCTCATTTACTGCTAAACCAACCTTCGCCTTCTCCTTCTCAATACTCGCAATCGCCTAATTGACATCTCGCTGTGATCTACCTATTATGTCAATGTCGTCGACGTATGCAAGGAGTTGCGAGGATTTGAAATAAATTGTGCCTCTTGTATTGGCCAGTGGTTTTTGCACAATCATTTCTAATATGATGTTGACGAAATCACACGACAGCGCATCGCCCTGCCTAAATTCTTTTTTGACATCAAAACTTTGGTAAGGTGTTTACCGATTCGGATGGAGCAACGAGCTCGCCGTATGGGGCTTTGAAGTCGACAAATAGGTGGTGAGTGTCGACTAGAAATTCATTGAATTTTTCAAGGATATGCTGTAGTGTGAAGATTTGGTCGATGGTGGACTTTCCTGGCCTAAATCCGCCTTGAAGAGCTCAGCAGACAGTCTGTCTGCACCAGCAGCTTTATTCGACTTGGGAGATGGAATTCTCTGCGGTCTTCGTCGTTACGTCGTTATGAAATGGATCATTCTGCCTGACAGCGGCATATTGACGAACATCGCCGTTATACAGTCTGCAGAAGTGGTTTTTCCATATTCTCAACATCGACTACGATTCTACTACCAGGTATCCGATCTCATCCCTGCAGGCTTCCGTACTGGCTTTATAACCTCGACTTGTTCGCTTTATCTGTTGATAAAACTTTAGAACGTCACGCCTGCAGTAATGCCTCTCCAAATTCTCAATCGCGCGCTTCTCGTGCTTTTTCTTCTTTCCTCTGAGAAGCTTATGCTCCTCCCTTCTTTTTAACTCGTAGAGTTCACGAGCTGCTCTTGTTCTTCTATGCAGCGAGGCTTCACATGCATCCTACTTCGCTGTGTGAATCCTCCTGCAGTCGTCATCGCACCAGGTGTTTCTTCGTGGTGGAGGCTTGAAACCCAAAACTTCAGATGCAGTGCTTTTCAGGGCTTGTTTGCACAGGTTTCGCTGCTGTTCTATTGATAATGTGGAGGGTTGAGGTGTATTGGAGAGCTTAAGGGAGACGCGATCGGTAAAAGCAAGAGCGGTTTCTGGCGTTAGTAGCTTCCCGACGTTATTACTTTGTATTCTTACTCTACTCCGCTGCGTTCGTTATATCCGTAGGCGCATCTTGGCTACTACAAAATAGTGGTCCGAGTCGATGTTAGCTCCTCCGAAAGTTCGAACATCAAGAATAGTGGAGGAGTGTCTGACGTCGATCGTGATATGATCAATCTGGTTAGTGATTGATTGATCTGGCGACCGCCAGATGCCTTTGTGTATATCGAGGTGAGGGAAACGCGTACTGGCTAGAAGGAGATTTCGCCCCGTAGCAAGATCAGTCAGCCTATGTTCGTTATCGGAGGTGGTGTCTCGTTTAAATATGCTTTCCTTACCCAGCTTAGCATTGAAGTCTCCTAGTACAATTTTGATGTCATTAATGGGACATTGGGCATACGTTCTGTCTAGGGGATCGTAGAACTCTTTGCCTCCGAATACCACCTGCGATTTTCGGAGGATTTCCAGAATTCACGAAAAATTTGATTCACGACACTCATTTTTCCGTAGCCAACAAAAAATTTTTTTTTTGACGTGATAACGTCTTATAAAGCGATGAACACCGGCTGCACGTACGAAAAAGTATGACTCATTGTCACGTTCCGCCTGAGCTGAGCGTGCAAGCGAGAGCGCGAAACAAGCGATGAGAGGCATCTATTTTCCCCATGGGATAGAATTTTGTTTGCATACTTGGGGACATGAAAACATTTTGTGATGACGCAGGCATACTTTTAGGAGTAATCAGTAATCGAGGTGATACATACATACACCCTAATTCTGTTTTTAGACGACAAATACGATTCTGAAGAATTCGTGTGAAAAAGTCTGGAGTTTTTATGTTGAATATGCATACATATATATATATATATGAGTTGGCTTTACGTGGGCACCTACCTTTACGGTTTAATCCCACGGTGGGCCTACCCACAATCGGGACCAAGATGTCAATGCCCCAGAGTACGAATACTCTGGTTCATTGGTGAACATACTTGGGGACATGTTCACCGCCCTGATGGAGGCCGAGGCCTATCTAACACCTCCCACATGCTCCCACATGGGGGCCTAGTTCACTCCGGGGGCTTCCTGTCCCCGTGGTACCAATTATTTTTAAAGTGCTTTGGTTTTCACTCCGCAACTAAACCAAGTCACTTTCAGTTAAGCTTCCCCAAAAGCTTAAGCCTGACAACTTACCTCCTTTCAATTCTGAGTGTGCTTGGATTTTAGAACACTCCGACCGGAATCTTATCTACTTTTTATAACTTATCGGCGATACTAGGAGGGTCGGAAGAGGGCCGCACCGACCACTCAACTGCTCGACCCGCCTCCTTTCTCACCTTCGTTATTGTAGATCTCTTAGATCCCGGCGCCGGATTCGACAGGCATGCCTTACCCCGGGTATATTCTAACCCCTACCCGGAGGGGAAATATATATACATATGGATATGCATATACAGGATGCTCCACGAGCAGTGTGCCAAAAAGCTAGAGCGTGTAGGTCTGGTCAAGACAAGAAAAAAATCGTATGGCAGGGGACGGGGGTATATTCCCCCCGTTTAGGCTGCAGGGGCAATTTTCTAAAAAAATGACTTAATTTGGAAAAAGAAATATTAAAAATCAACGGTTACATCCACAATGCCGTGATATACTTTTTTGTAAAGCCAGAAACCTCTTCTTTCATTTTGTTTTCAAACGAAGCTGTTTTAAGGAATAGTTTTTGAGAAATGAATTTTCAAAAAATTCGAACTAATTTTTCTCAAACTTATGTAATTATGTAACAACTTACATAAAGCCTAAATAGGTTTAAGCACTTGCTTATAGAGAAGCAGCTTGTTTTCAGTACTGAGCTGGGAATGTTTTCCTACCAGCCAGTACATTTCCCTTTCCACTTAAGTTTCTCGCCAAGAGTCACGCGTAGGTATTTAGCGAATGGGATCCGAACTTAATTTACAATGACAGGTAGTGCACTTTATTTTCTAAAAGTAAAATACACGTGTACAGATTTGGTTTCGTTGATTGCAATTCAGGGCATATTACAATTTAGTTGTTGATTTTCCTGGGGCCAAAATTGCAGTATCATCGGCCAATGTGGCCAGCGTAGAGCCAACCGTTTGTGGTATGTCTCTGGTATACAGCCGGTAAAGCAGCGAACCAAGTACGCTTCCCTGCGAAACGCCAGTCGTAATTGCTCTACAATTTGAGTATTCGCTTCCGTGTTTAACACGAAAGAGTCTATTAGACAAGTCGTTTTCCACAACATTCGATAGTTGTTCGGGGAAAACTTGTCTCAGTTTATGTCCCAAACCTTCATGCCACACGTTGTCAAAGGCGTGGGAGACGTCAAAATATACACTCAAACATATGTATGTTATGTTCGAGTGCTTTTTCGACCACATCGGTTATTCGATGTACTTGGCTTCTTAAACCAAACTGATGATCCGGCAAAAGACGATTTTCTTCACCAATCGGCTATAAACGATTTATTATAATTATTTCGAGACTGTCGAAATTATTGGCAACGATGATATTGGGCGGCAAGATTTTTTATCCGTCGGTGCCTTACCAGGCTTTAGAACCATAATAGCTTCGACCTTCAGGTGGCTCGGTACGTGTTCTAACCTAAGCGTTGCGTTAACAATTGGCTTGGCTTGGCCGTTTCAATAAGATATTCGGCAAACAACTTAGCCTTTTCTTCATCGCCTTTCGCCCATTCATGTTCATTTTTTTTTTCTTTTTGATGGTGCCAGTTTAGGCTTTTTGATGCCGTTAATAGTTTTCCGTGCGCCATGATTAGTGTGCTAACACCAACGCCATCGAATGTTTATTTCGCGGCGTCCCTCCTCGGCGGGTAACTGGCAAAACCCTCCGTAGTATACTTGCCTTGAAAAAAAGCTTCTCGACTCACGCCATTGGGAATCCGCATTAAGCTGTAGGTCTCTTTCACCTGTGTCAAAAATAAATCACATACATGGGTGATTGAGAGAAGCTTTGCTCTGGTCCTTCATTTGCTGTAACGCCACCAAAGAATAGCTTTCCAAACGGAGTAATTCGATTTCTTGTCAGCGGTTAGGCTTTCTGAGGGCGACGTGGCTCAGTGGTTAGTGTGTTGAACTCTGACGCACGATGAGCGAGTTCGGATCCCGATAACATCAACCCCATCGAATGTTTATTTCGCGGCGTCCCTCCTCGGCGGGGTATTGGCAAAACCTCCCGTAGTATACATATATAACTTGCCTTGAAAAAGCTTCTCGACTTACGCCGGTCGGAATCGGCATTAAACTGTAGGTCCCTTTCACCTGGGGGGGGGGGGGGGGGGGGGGGGGGTAGCGCGCACTCACGAGCAGCTCATGGGTGTTTGCGTTTCCTTACCAAAAACACAACAGTGTCCGAGCTATCTCATATACATATATCGGCTGTCGTCCGAACACCGTATTCAACCAGCGTCGGGTGCGGTTAGTACTTAGATGGTCGACCGCTTGGAAACACCGCGTGTTGTTCATTTTTCATCAATGTTTTCTAATGACCTTATCACGTAAAATAATCGTCCGTAAACCGACTTTACAGACAACCAACATATTTTTTTTTTTCGAAAAATACGCACAACACAAAAACAAAACGTGCTATAGACATCAACCATGACTAAATTCCCGGAACTTATTTGTAACGCCTCAAGTAGGGACGATTGAAACACAGATTTGTTGATTTACTTTTATTTGGGAAAAAATATATATAAAATATTTAAACATATTTACGGCGTACTTTAGCGTCTATTTTTATGACTTATATACATACATACTACATACATGGACTATTAGATTTCACTCCAATAAAATCCGGTAAAAAGTATAAAAAGAAAACAAAGAAAAGAAAAATAAAAAAAAACCTAAGGCCACTTAAAACCAAGGCTCCAGACTTCGGTAACGGTTTGCAGGAAGTCGTCATTGTAGAATAAACGAATCACATTGTAAATTAAGCCCGGCACATTCTCAACATCGATAAACTTATTCTCATTGATCAACGTGATGGCTTTCACAATAAGGTCCTTCACATCGTTGAATTTCTTGTTGGCCAGTAGCAACTTCATATCGTTAAATGATCGAACAAACTCCTGATTTGGTAATATCGTATCAGAACTAAATCAAACCGAATGTTGATTGAGCAAAGACCGTAAACAAAGGAAATTTCGTTTTTATTACCTGTTATCTGGGAAGAGAGAGAAAATAATACACGAGATGCATCTGGTGAGAACTTTACGCCTGAAACAATGCAATTTTCATTAGATATTGGCTGATATCAGTTAATAGTTCTTACCGGTTACTAATGCTGTCCTTTTTTATACCAATTACACCGAGTAAGCCTTCGCCCCATCCTTCAGTCTGTGTGGACAGAACGTGAAAGTGACGTGCCAACATGAGCAACGGTTTCTTTGCATTCTCCGATTGTGACAAGATCTTACATCCACTAGCTATGATAGCACCCCAAACGATAGCTATCCGCGGTTCAATATCGGCACTAAAAACATATATATGTATTTTGATTTATGTCATTCGATATGAATATTCAAGTAGTACGTCGTCTTTACGTGCTCCAGCAACTGGGCGAGATCTTGTAGGAAAGTGATCTTCTCGCCGGGACTCGATAACCTTTCAACTTTATAGATAATGTACGCATGTAGCGATAGGAAGTATCTAGTTCGCAGAAAATGCATCACATCAAGCTTGTCATAAGATGTTTCCAGAGACTTTAGTAATGATATCCAAGACGGATGATGTTGTTTCTCTTCCGTTGCTTCATCTATAGATATTCTCTTTTAATTATATCGTTAATGTACTTACTAAACATACCCTTAATTCGGAAGTAATTGAGCACGGTCGATTCTAGCAACGTATAGGCGCCCGCGATAAATGCATCGGAATAGCCGAAAGCATTCAATGACTGACACAGAAGTGCGTTTCCACATCGCGACTTCGCTTGCCAATTTACAATTACGTCAATAAATAACCTATAACACGAAAAAGAAGACAAACACTTTCAAAGATTAATTGTATGTTAAGGATTAAAAAAATCCATACTTTGATATCTCTTCGCTCTGCGTCTGCATAGGAACAATAATCTCCAGCATAACATTCAAGGCTTCCTGATCGCAATCTTTTTTGGTCCCGCATGCACTTGACGCTGTTTGATCAATGACATTAAGTAGGCCCTGAAGGCTCATTGAAAACATTCTGTATCCATCTTTCGTTGCTATTAGTTTTTGGTATTTAGACGCACACATTCGAAGCATTCGAATAATAGATTTGGCCCAGAGAATACGTTTCATTCCTGGTTGAGTTAGCTCCCTATTGGGATTATCATCACGTGTTATCGCCGATGCGATTCTTAGTAGACTACGAAAAGAAAGGGCCACATTTCATTGGTTATTCAAGGACCATTCAAATCAAACAAGTACTTACTCTAAAACAGCTCTGTCAACGTAATAACTGTGCGGTGGCAAATTAAATAGAATCGATGGTTCAACGGATGATATGAGCCACTCGAAAATATCCTCCAACTCCGAATATTCAACTAAATACCAGGGATAAACAACGGCACCCTCGAGAATAGAAATCATGTTGGGGTGAGCACGTGCACTTGATTTGAAGGAAATTTTCACAAAAATTGCCAACAGCTTGGAAATAACTTGAGTCTGAACAGGCAGTGGCCACGTCGCAAACACACTCTGCATCCAGCTATTCCAGTTGATTCGGATGGTAATATGACCGAGAAGATCATGACACTCAGGAATGAACTGAAAGGTAAAAGAATACCAACATAAGACAATTAAATATCAGAATGTATCTCTACCTCCTTCTGCCTATTATAGAGTAGATCAATATGGTTCGGTAGTGGCTTAAATTGTTCCCAAGGCAATTTGACCAGACCATCGTGAATTGGTTTCAATACGTGCAGCTCCATATTTGGTACGGCATAATGGTGCATAAAAAAACCAAACGTGTGACCCAAAATCGATTGAGAATCTTCAAAAAAAAAAAAAAATTGTTATGAAAAAATTACTTAAATGAAAAACGAATGTGTTCGAGTACTATTTACCAGAAAGACTCTCAAGAACGAATAAGATCGATGTTATGAAAGGTCTGATTATTAGTCGACTTGTTTCCATATGCACTGCGCTCCAGGGATAGAGGATTTTAGATTGACCGACTAATTGACGTAACCAATTCGGAGAGAGCGATTTAATTTCCTGCTCTGTGTATGCGATAAGCCAGGGCATATACATCTCAATTAAGGAACCAAAAATACAGTCACCAACTGAAAAAAAGAAAAAAAAATGTATTTGCAAAGTATTGGTGATTGTAGAGAGTAAGTTAGAAACGCTGAAATCGCACACTAAATTTGATTAATGATATTTGGATCCAAACTAAGTGTAATACACTTATTCAAATAATCAGTAAGATCTAACTATTGCTTTAGTATATTTCTTTGCTGTGTAAGGCTGTTGCCCAGTTAATAATAAATTCTCGGACTGGGCGCAAGACGCATAAGTGGTACCATGGCCATGAGGCCGTATTACTGTTCGAGTTATCGGATCAGCGGGAATTGAATTCCGCCCCTGTACCCAACTCAAAAAAAAAAAGAAAAAATGGATTGATGGAATAAGGATTGTTTATCCATCCATCTTTACACTGACGGGTCTAAAACCAAGGACGGGGTGGATAGTGGTCTTCTGCAAACAACTTAAGCTGAATAAAGCTCTAAAATTACCAAATCACTGCAGCGTTTTCCAGGCGGAACTGTTTGCAATAAAAGAGGCCTTGTCCTGGCTGAAGTGGAACGTGATATCCACTACGAATATCCGCATTCTCACGGATAGCCAAACAGCCAAAAAGTCGTTGGAGTCGTATGTGTACACATCAAAAACCATTATCGACTGTTGCCTATCTCTTAACGAGACGGCCGAACAGTTCAACATACAACTTATCTGGGTATCAGGACACAGCGACATTCCAGGGAATGAAAGAGCCGACACACTCGCCAAAAGGGAACGACGCTACAATCAATCGCGGCTTGTGAGGGAATACTCCGTGCAACCATTAAACTTAATCTTACTAATCTCGCCAGGGTCGAGACGAACCGGAGATGGACTCAGGGACATACCTGCGTCATCACCAAGCAAATCTGGCCCCGGCTCGACACTCAACGGACAAGGAGTATAATCTTCCTAAAAAGGACACAGCGACATTCCAGGGAATGAAAGAGCTGACACACTCGCCAAAAGGGAACGACGCTACAATCAATCGCGGCTTGTGAGGGAATACCCCGTGCAACCATTAAACTTAATCTTACTAATCTCGCCAGGGTCGAGACGAACCGGAGATGGACTCAGGGACATAGCTGCGTCATCACCAAGCAAATCTGGCCCCGGCTCGACAGTCAACGGACAAGGAGTATAATCTTCCTAAAAAGAACTGACATCTACAAAGTTATGTGTCATCACCGGACACTGCCTTATCGGCAGTCACGCGCAAAAACTAGGTATAGTTCCGAATGATTTCTGCAGAAGCTGTCTAGACGAGGAGGAGGTCGAATCCATTCACCACCACCTGCACTTGCCCGGCATTCTGCACAATCAGGAAACGATACCTAGGCTCTTACTTCCTTAACGAACTGACAGAGGTTAAGCAAGTAGGGATACCTGATCTTCTTAACTTCTTAAGAAGCACAAAATGGTTCCACGAATAGGGGGCTAAGCCCCCTCGTAGCTGCACAACGGGCCTCCCCGGCCTATGTGTGTTCTTCTCATTTCTGGGAAGGCTACGATCCTACCTACCTACCTACTTATCTATCCATCACTCAATTACGAGACGCTCAACTTTTTCTCTTTTCCGCCCAAATTCATTCGAATTTTAATTCATCCAAAGGCAGGGTCTATACTCCCTGCCATATTAAGGCCCCAGAACAAGAAATGATTTATACAATTAAATCACAAGGACTTATCAGGCCGCAACTGTCAGTACCAAATTCTATGGAAGCAATATTTCTTCCGTTACGTTGATTTACTAACACTTTTCCGTTCTCGAGGTAATCGCATTTAGCAGGCAACTTTCCCGTGAAAGTTCCTGCAATCCGCAAATTACATGAGATTTAGGTTCGTCGCGGTAAATCAAGTGGTTTCGTCTTTTGAAGACGGCGCAACAGGCTTCGTTCCTCCATTAATTCAAGAACCGAATTATGATATGGCCTTCTCTATGTTTTCGGGCGAAAAGTTTATCTTCATTTTCGACATTTTCAATGCTTAAATCACGATGAATGTCGTCGCCTCGTTTGTATAATTACTCTACTTGGTACAATCCCAGAGTTGTATACCGTAAGCCTAAATAGGTTTAAGCACTTGCTTATAGAGAAGCAGCTTGTTTTCAGTACTGAGCTGGGAATGTTTTCCTAGCAGCCAGTACATTTCCCTTTCCACTTAAGTTTCTCGCCAAGAGTCACGCGTAGGTATTTAGCGAATGGGATCCGAACTTAATTTACAATGACAGGTAGTGCACTTTATTTTCTATAAGTAAAATACAAGTGTACAGATTTGGTTTCGTTGATTGCAATTCAGGGCATATTACAATTTAGTTGTTGATTTTCCTGGGGCCAAAATTGCAGTATCATCGGCCAATGTGGCCAAGCCAACCGTTTGTGGTATGTCTCTGGTATACAGACGGTAAAGCAGCGAACCAAGTATGCTTCCCTGCGAAACGCCAGTCGTAATTGTTCTACAATTTGAGTATTCGCTTCCGTGTTTAACACGAAAGAGTCTATTAGACAAGTCGTTTTCCACAACATTCGATAGTTGTTCGGGAAAACTTGTCTCAGTTTATGTCCCAAACCTTCATGCCACACGTTGTCAAAGGCGTGGGAGACGTCAAAATATACACTCAAACATATGTATGTTTTGTTCGAGTGCTTTTTCGACCACATCGGTTATTCGATGTACTCGGCTTCTTAAACCAAACTGATGATCCGGCAAAAGACGATTTTCTTCACCAATCGGCTATAAACGATTTATTATAATTATTTCGAAGACTGTCGAAATTATTGGCAACGATGATATTGGGCGGCAAGATTTTTTATCCGTCGGTGCCTTACCAGGCTTTAGAACCATAATAACTTCGACTTTCAGGTGGCTCGGTACGTGTTCTAACCTAAGCGTTGCGTTAACAATTGGCTTGGCTTGGCCGTTTCAATAAGATATTGGGCAAAAAACTTAGCCTTTTCTTCATCGCCTTTCGCCCATTCATGTTCATTTTTTTCTCTTATTGATGGTGCCAGTTTAGGCTTTTTGATGCCGTTAATAGTTTTCCGTGCGCCGTGATTAGTGTGCTAACACCAACGCCATCGAATGTTTATTTCGCGGCGTCCCTCCTCGGCGGGGTAACTGGCAAAATCCTCTGTAGTATACTTGCCTTGAAAAAAGCTTCTCGACTCACGCCATTGGGAATCCGCATTAAGCTGTAGGTCTCTTTCACCTGTGTCAAAAATAAATCACATACATGGGTGATTGAGAGAAGCTTTGCTCTGGTCCTTCATTTGCTGTAACGCCACCAAAGAATAGCTTTCCAAACGGAGTAATTCGATTTCTTGTCAGCGGTTAGGCTTTCTGAGGGCGACGTGGCTCAGTGGTTAGTGTGTTGAACTCTGACGCACGATGAGCGAGTTCGGATCCCGATAACATCAACCCCATCGAATGTTTATTTCGCGGCGTCCCTCCTCGGCGGGGTATTGGCAAAACCTCCCGTAGTATACATATATAACTTGCATTGAAAAAGCTTCTCGACTTACGCCGGTCGGAATCGGCATTAAACTGTAGGTCCCTTTCACCTGTGTTTTTTTTTTTTTTTTTTTTTTTTTTTTTTTTTTTTTTTTTTTTTTTAATAATATGACCGAATCCGGCAGAGAGTTCCAGATCCGTGTGGTTCGGTTAAAGAAAGATTTCTTATATTTGATACGTCCGAAAGCGGGCTTCAGGGAATATTGGTGAGCATTCCTAGAGACACAATTAACCATGGACTAATTGTGACACCCATGGCTGATGTTATTTATTGTTTTTATTTTTAAGATTTCTTTATGTTGGAGGCAGATTATGCATGATCGTGATGAGGCGCAGGAGGAGCGGCTGCATGTAGATGGGTCATGAGGGAGATGATATATCCTAATAGTTGGTATTTTTGGCGACGTATAGATTTGGGGAAGTATGCCCCAACTGTTGCGTTGTACCAATTGATATTAGTTGTTGGTGGTGGACAAAAGCGGTCGAAAGTGAGAAGCACGACACCAGTAGCAAGTTGGGATCTTTCTTGAGTTTTTTGAATTTAAGAACTTCACTGTCTCCCTATGATCTCATTTCAATGAGTACCTTTTGACAAATTCAAGGCGTTATGTAAGGAAACTTTAATAAGGCAGATGGATAAAAATTGTGTGGTTTTTATCCAAGAATACAAGGTTCCCATCTCGGAGTTGAGTTATCGATCAATATTCCGTTCTAAAATCATCGGCAGCCTTTTTAAGGACAAAGTTACTGAAGTAAGTTGAGGGTTTGTTATAGTCACTCATAGCTTATCCAACAATCCACTCAAAATCATTAACATTTAACTCAAAACCAAAGAAAATACATTTAGACTGATGGATTAACTACTCACTTTGATCAGCGAATAAGCCAGGGTACCCAGTAATTGCAGTCGTAACCACAACATGACTTATGCAAGAGAACCACATAGCCAGAGGCTTGCAATACCCTGCATGTTTTGGATATAGACCATGTAAACCATGATGCAGTCTTTCTCTCTGAAAGTGCTTAGCAAATAAAATCACAGTATCCGTCGCCTATGATCAAAAACAGAAAAGAGAAAAAAATCGAATTCTTCCACAAACATAAATAAATAAACTTTTACCCTACCAATTTGTGACTAAATAAGTTTTGACGTCTGGCAAAATCTGCAGAGATTGCTAGTACCTTCTCGTCATTGGTATCCATTGTCAACTGCTCGCAATTAATATGCTTAGTCAGTGAGTTCAGAAGATCCAACAGTACAACTGGCATGAGTTTTTGCTCCGAAACGCTATCCAAAACCAATTGAATAACTTCACCATAATGCTCGGGAAATTCAAAGTCAAATATGTGTAAAAGGTGACGACGGAATAAGTCCTGAAGAATATCAACTTCCGAGTTATTCCAGCTTTCTAACCCGAAGATTATCACTCTAAGCAACTCATTAATATCAGCTAACTTGGGTCGAAAGGTGTCTAACCAACCGGGCAGATCAAACTAGAATTAAATGAAGTAATATAAGATCGACGCCTCACGCATTTGTTGAAGGTTAGCAAGCATACCTTAGAAAGTAGGACGAAAAGTGCTTTCGTATCACAACGCTTCATGTGCGAGTCGACGAGGTACTTGTACATTTCTATAAAGTGCTTTGGAGGCATTCGATGTGGTACAAAGATGTCAGATATGATTTGTAAGAGATCCGGTCGTTTTAATGCCAATTCTAGTATCCGTATACCTTCTTTATCGAGATTGTCTTGAATGAATACCTGAGAGGAGGGCAATCTATTAGTTTTGCTAATTGTTGTGTTTGAATTACTTACTCCAAGCTCGATAAGGAAGTTAGTGCATATATCGTTACACGACTGATATCTTCGCATCACTTCATTCATTGCTTTAGCTACGTCGTAGAAAAATTGAATGCCGATTTGGGTGACCTGTTTGGAGTATTTCCTAACAAAGCCAGATTCGATTTGAGAAGCTACCATGTACCTGAAAGAGATTCAAATTTAATTGGATTGAAAGTAAAATGTAACGAAAAATAAAAAACTCGATCTTGTATGAAAGAGTCATATGTATAAAGTACGTACTACGACAGAATGTCCTTTCAGGAAAATGTTATACATATATGTAAATGGGATCTAAGCTTGTTACGGAATACATCCTCAAAGAGTTTCTACTACCTTACCCCAAGCTTTACTACCTTACCCCGTCGTACCTACATATTTTATCTATAATTTATATTAAATCGTTCTATTAAGCTGCTCTAAAATACGAATTAACTACATAGTCTTATATCAAATTGTTCTAAAGATTTGAATTGATTAATTTAATTGATGAATTATTTTAAATTAACTGAACGCTACATGTATACTTAAGTTTAAAAACAATACGACATATTTTTTTTTTTTTTTTATATGGCGGCGTTCACACTGTACGATTTGTCTGTACGATTTTTTTTGACAACCAAAAGTACGTAGCGTTCACACTATACTGCATGTTTGATAGACTTCATTAGGGAGAGAGAATTTGTGTCGTGAATATCATTACCCCTGGTTTTTTTTTAAATGTACATCCGAGTTGTTACAAAATGGGGAGAATGAAAGGCATGCCTGTCGTAAGAGGCTAGGCGCTGGAGTACTGCCTTGCTCGAAAGTTGGGAGTTTTTCTAGGGTGAGGTGCCAGACCTCGAGCTTTACGGGACTCATCCTGACCTTGCGGTCGCGAAGCTCCACCGGTAGCTATAATCTGGTACCACGAGTAACAGGAGCCCCCGCAACTGGCGGTCGGTATCTCGGTGCCTGACGTCGGTCCCGGCGGTCCCCTAGTGGAAGTATCATGGTGGCGTGTAGTAGAAAATATTTTTGGGATTATATCCACAACATTAGTCTATTATTACATCTACAAGCTTGGAAATGCCATAACTTGTCACTAACTTCGTCGTCATATCGCCTTTGTCCGCTGATGTTCACCCTTCGAAATCACAAAAAAAGTGAAAAACGTATAGAAGTAAAATTCCTGACGTTTACACATACACGGGCACCCACACAAGCAAGGCAAAAAGTCGAAAATTCGGAACTTCATACTACAAATCGTATCGACTTGCAGTTTGGAGCGTTCACATTGACGATTGGCAGTACAGACACGAGTCATGAAGCAAATCGTACAGTGTGAACGCCGCTTATAGCTCGTACAGGTTCAAGTCATACTTTTTTTTTTCTTTTTTAACGAGTTTATTTATTCCACTAAGGCAATATATTTTTTTGAGGGCGCCGTGGCGCAGTGGTTAGTGTGTTGGACTCTGAAGCACGATGAGCGAGTTCGGATCCCAATAACACCAACGCCATCGAATATTTATTTCGAGGCGTCCCTCCTCGGCGGGGTACTGGCAAAACCCCCCGTAGTAAACTTGCCATGAAAAAGCTTCTCGACTCAGGCCGTTCGGAATCGGCATTAAACTGTGGGTCCCTTTCACCTGTGTGATTGGCCTGCGCGTGTGAAGTGGTGCAGCGTGACGCATTTTTTTGTAAACTACAGAATTCAATAGAACGACGCAAATTGGTAAACACGTGTGACGTGCCGCGACCGGCGCTAGCCGAACGACGCGCGGCGCAGTAGCCGAGACACAGTTTCACGTGCCATTCTCTCGCGTGTGGTTTTTGGTTTTGGAGGAATGGCAGAAGAAAAATGAATAGAGGCAGTTAGGGCTCATAAAGAACTATATGATACCTAATGTGCCAACTATATGAATAGACCACTCTTATGCGTTCGATCTGCGAGTACCTGCGTCTCAATTTGCGGATCACCACGCTACGCGTTTGGTACGTACGCGTCATGGCACTCGTGTCATGTCACCTCACGCGCGCTATACGTGTCTCAATTTGCGCCTGGCCTTAGTCTAACCTAACGCTACTTAGTCTAAGTTAAAGTAATCCTAGCCTAACTGGATTAGCACAAGGAATAGGCCCAGACACCTGGTCTTTGGGTTCTCGAAGCCCAAAAGCTTCGACATCTCAGAAGTCAGGTGTCGGAGCCTCTTCCTGGACTTAATCTAAGCCATGACCCAGTCGAGCCACCAGTATTTGCCTGTGTTATATCTACTGATATTTATTTCATCCCTTTCAGGTACGCTAGTGCAGTACTTATATCAAAATTTAAGTTATTAGGGCTTTAGACGATCTTTTTATCTGTTGCCCTTCTAGCAATGTGCTATATGATAGGAACGTTATTTTCGTTTGATAAGTACTGATGTGCGTCTAAGTATAGGAAGGTTTCAGGCGGAATGAATCCATTCTCCAACGTTTTCGCGAAATATTTTGGGTTGGGATATAACAAGCCCGAAACAAGATTGTTCTGTTACGGTCGCTGAACGTGCGAAATGATTCCCCGCAGTATTCAGTATAACGTTATCTATTCTGGACAAATTGGAAGCATCCAACAGAATCTTATTAGAAACGTAATGCAGTGTGGTTTCGCCAGTAAAACAGTATAGTTTCACACTTTGTGTAGTTGATTTTTAACTTCCAATTTGAGCAATATGTCTGCAGCTCATCGAATTTCGTTTGAAGCCCGGTTTGTATGGTTTCTATTTTCGAGCCACTGGCGTACAGTATTACATCGTCAGCGAACGCTATTGAGTTATCCTTGTCCCTTAACATTTCAGAAACGAAAATATTAAATAAAAGTGGGGCTGTAACCGTGTCTTGCGGAAGACCATTAGCGATATTAAAAACTTTAGTCGTCGTGTATTTCCTATCTGTTACGACAATTTTTTTTCCACAAATCATGCCTATGAGCTGGTGAGGAAATTCGTATTTTATCAGTTTATATATCAATCCGTCGAAGGCTTTCTCGATATCTACCAGACAAGTGACTGTACATCTTTTGGCATTCAAATTCCAGTTGATATCTGATGTCAGTATTGTAACCGCGTGCACTGCCGAGTGATTTTTCTCAAATCCAAACCGATTTCGCGGTATAATTCCCTTTCTATTGCATTCATATCAAATTGACTTATTTAAAACTATCTCAAACAATTTTCCCGATGTTAGGCAAGAGACTGATTGGCATATAGCGCAAGGATCCTTGCCTTTTTTTGCTATTGGAAAAACCTTCGATGTTTTCCAACAAAAATGATGCAATACTGCCGTATAATAATGTCCGGTATATGCTTCAGTACTATGTTGGGAATGTTGTCTAAACCACTTGATTTTTTATTATTTAGTTTTCTTAAGTTTTCTGTGAGATCGTCCAGTGTCGTAAAGTAGTTATTTGTTTGTTGAGTCGTAAGCTCGTCTGCTTTTAATACTCTTATGATGTTTGTCACACAACCTGGACGGAGTGCAGATGGTTTGGGTCGTAGATGTTCGTTCACTACTCTCCAGGGGTAGTTGCCAGCAAATATTCCATGAGTATGAATTTGAACACTGTGAGTGTTATGCCTTCATCAGTATTTTTGAACACTTCCCAATAACAACAGATGTGTTGCACAAATCTCTGGTTAGGAATTGCATTTTTTGGTTGTTGACATCCTTTGAACTTGACAGTCGGTGATATTTATTACTGCACCACGCCTTTATATCATATATGTATATAGGGTGGGCCATCTAGTGTTTTTTTTTTTACTTTTTTTTTTAAATCATAGGTTATTTCGAGACTGACAGCTGTTTCCCACTCGAAATCTAGACAGAAAGTCAGTATCATACTTCCGCGGAACGAAATGAGTCGCTTTACGCTTGAACAACGTTGGGAAATATTGAAAACTTATCTCCAAAGTGACCGCGACTGCTGTACGCACGTTTGTTCAAAAAGTTCGTGAGACTGGTATGCTAGTGGACAACACTCATGGTCCCCATCGTCGGGGATGAGAATGTGACTGCTGTGACCGAGAGTGTAAGACTCAATTCACGAACATCAACTCGCCATCGATCTCAACAGCTCAACATTTCACGCACTAGCCTGAGGAGAATTCTGCACAAAGATCTCGGATTATTCGCTTACAAGGTCCAATAGACACAGCAAATGAAAGCGAGCGACCTTCCGTTTCGTAGTTTGGGCCTTAGAGCAGCTTGAATTGGACAACGAAATTGGGCGAAAAATCATCTTTTCTGACGAGGCGCATTTTCATCTCGGTGAGTATGTTAACAAACAAAATTGCCGCATCTGGACAACCCGCACGTTATGGTCGAGAAGCCAATGCATCCACAGAGAGCGACCGTTTGGTGCGGATTGTGGAGTGGTGGAATCATTGGACCATTTTCCTTCGAGGCTGGGAACAACGTTGCGGTCAATGGTGAGCGTGACCCCTTTAGACTTTTTCTGTGGAGAATCGTGAAGGACCGATGTTATGCTAACAATCCGGAAACGATTCAAGCACTTAAGGCCGATATTATCCAAGCAATCCGTGAGCTACAGCCCGAAACCATCAACAAGGTCTTGCATTGTCATCTCACTATTGGCAGCTATAGGTTTAAAGTGGCAAGGTTATCGTATACTTTGGTTCACTAGTGGCAAGTTGCAACGACCCCAGCACTGAGGCTAGACTTAGAATAACTCTCGTCAACCGCTGTTTCTTTGGGCTCAAGAAGCGATTGAGAAGTAGAAATCAAGGCGACCCTTAGCTCGTAAATAATTTACTAAAAAACTAACCTAATTACATTCTCAATCCTATCTATAGCCATGCATAGATTATCCACATTCTGAATCAACATGTCCGCAATCAGTTTGTCATGTCTCTCCCGGTTCAATTGCAGTATCGTTTCAACTCGGTGATTTTTTGTTGGGTGTGTATACTGAAATGAGACAAAAAGGGGCCATTAATCAGCTTCTACAATTTCAATCAAAACCTACCGAAATATTGACTGTAGCTGCACGACTGCATTGCGCTTTCAGAAGTATCGATGAACATTGTACAAGCTTACTCTCCTTTCTACTTTCATTCATATAGAGTTTCGGAATGATTTCTTTGAAGCTCTGATTTAATGAATTTAGCTCACTGCAAGTTATGTTGAATTTTCTGAAACGAATACATTTTACATCTTCAAACCGAACAACAATAGTGAACTCATATCAATCTTACATAGCTGAGCTATCGAGAACCTTCAAGTCCTTCTGCAGTTGATTGAGAGTTTGAATATCCACACCTTGTACGGGTTTATTCGATATCATTGCCGGACTTAGTGCAGGTGCATCTAAATGTTTATCGTACGACTTTAAATGGGTTTTGATACGATCCAAGGGAGTAGTTTTCGGTTTAGGTTGTAATGCACTACGCAATTGCTTCGTTGATTTTGATCGTAGACATTTTTTGCACCACTGATCGGATTGCTTTCGTTGTTCGTAACGCATTTTCGGGAAGTAAACCAACTCGGTCCAAGGTTGCTGAAAATCATGACAATAAGGTTAAACTTATTTCTCCATTTCGCTTGTACTCACTCGATGTCCACTTATGACATTTTGCAATTTCTCGGTGTTGTATTGCGGCGGAAAATTAAGTTGATCATTGGCAATCTTATTAATCGTAGTCTCCTCTAACCACAACGAATAGGTTTTCATCATTCTGGAAGCAGAGATTTGAATAAAATCTAAAGAGACCAATCGATACGAGGGGCGTCAATTACTTGTTACAGTTGCTGTAGAAAAAGCTCAGCTCTGGATCTTCGGCAACCTTTTCAGCGTAGTATGATTCTGCTGCTTTAATATTTGTCTTGATCTTTTTCATTAACGTCACATTGTGCTCATAGAACTTTTCCGACACTCCATACAGAGATTGAAATCTACGATTGAGAAAATCGAACTTTGCTCACAATATTACTTATGATTTTGGCATGCATACCTCTCTACATCTGGATGAACGGGGACTCGGGCGAGAAACAAAATGAAAAATTGTTGCAGTAACAGTGGCAAAGCTGGATGACCACATTCGATGGTCGATACTACGTTAGCGTACTTGTAAATTACAAGATAGTTCGGTGGAAATGTTGAAAACTTTCCTAACGTAGCCGTTTTCTAATCGACAAACGATGAAAAAGGTTAAACTAAATGTAAACAAATTGTATGGTATACCTTTAAAGCAGTTTCCAAATTTGTTTTATTGTTGTTACCAGTTTTGGCTAATTGTCGAATGAATTCTGGCCAAAATTTCGAATCTTGTAAGTCGAATTCGACTTCGAGCAACAATAATGCAAACCAACCGAAATTGGTTATGTTAGGTAGACGGGTTTGATTTGAGCCGATGAGCAATTTTAATGTTGACATTTTGTTGCCCTTCCAATCGTGGCAGTCCTGAAAAAGTGTAGGTGTAAAATGTGTATAAGTACGTGGAGCTTGATCCCATTCGGACCGATAGAGTAATTAAATGTTACATATACTTATAAACCATAAGAGAAATCTAAGCGAAGATGAGGAAGGTAAAGAAAAACGCAGAGAGGATGGTTAGGGATAGATAGATCTGGAAGTCAGCGGCAGCACAGAAGACCTTCTTACTAACCTTGTAGTAGTTCCGAAAATATTCAACTGCTGCAGGCCAAGCATCAGGGAACTGGTATGCAATCTTTAGAATATTGTCGATCAAATATACCACCGATGTATTCTGCCAATTGGAGATATTCGTTAATGCCTGTAGCCATATATTAACGAGTAACATTGGACTTGATAGCCCATATCTAAAAGCGCAAAACACAATTGGAAATATAGAATAATTCAATTATAAAAAACAGTTATAACTCACTTAATATAGTTAATAGTTTGATGTTGAATCATACTATCCAAGAGTTCCAAAACTGGACCAATTGAATTGGAGAAAATCATATCTTTGGCCATCTTCAAATAAGTGCGGTCAGCGTTGAGCAATTGCTGAAGGATTGACTGAAATCTAAGGCAGAAACAAAATAGAAAAAAGTATAAAAACGATAAATATCCAACTGGTTTTATTCAGACTTACACCTCGCATTCGGCTAATGTTTCTGGTGACTCAAGGAACAGTGGTACAACCAGCTCAATACATCGAATCACCACTGAGTGCCTATAATCAGTAAGCAAAAGTCTCATCTGTTCGAATCCTTTCTGACAGATTAACGGCACCGAATGACCCCACAAACTGACCATTATAGCCACATACATTGCCAAAGGTCGAGACTCTGTCACGCCCTGATAGATAGCGTCAAGTCGCTCCAAATCCGGAATGAACATCAACGGCTCCGCCGGATTTTGTAATGTTCTCTGAATCGATTCCATACTCTGATCCATGAGATGAAGTTTTAATATCGATACCATACTCCAGCACCAAAAGGCGAATTGATCTTTTGTCGACTGCGTATCCATTAAATGTGAAACTTGACGTACACTCTCCGATATGCCCGACAAACCAACAACTTCTGGCGCATGTTTAGTCAGCGCCTCTGTTACAAGACAAGCCATACGAACATGAATATTATGCGGCAAGTAAAGGCGACCATCACAATCGAAACCCCAATTCAAATGACTTATAATGATGCGTGCAATGGTGTTTTCCTTCGTTTTGTAATCGAAATGAAGTAACCAACTGGAGAGTATTTCAAAACTATCCATTCCGGGTTTCCAATTCTCTAGCGGAAGTGATTTAAATAAATATGCCGCGTTTTCGATTTCATCGAAACGGATTTTCAGTTGAAGCAATAAACTGGACATTAGGTCTTGATATGCAAGCGTTAGGTTGACTAGCATATCTCGAGAAGTCTTGTAGCATATATCGCGGGTTTGTTCGTTGATAAAGCCAATCTATAGGTTCATTGAATTAAAAAGAAATATTTATATTAAACTCAAAATGAAAATAATTAAATAACAAAAGAAAAATCGATCAATGGGCTCTGACGCACGATGAGCGAGTTCAGATCCCGATAACACCGACACCATCGAATGTTTATTTCTCGGCGTATACATGGAGATATATCGGCTGTTCTTTATATTCACGTGGATTCTCGTTGACCCCAATGCGGCAGTGTTGCTTGTTCACTTAAAGTAAAGTGATCCTCATGGCTGCAGAGAGGTACGTCTTCCTGTTTAAAAATGCACTGAATAATGTACATTATCCGCCGCATTGGAAGACAGGCAAACCCGCTATTCAGCGCTCAATGAGTCTCCTTCCGAAAATCGGGAGAATGTACGAGTAAGTGATCCACAGTGCCCTGTCTTAATGGATTAAGAACAAAAACATCCATTCGGATAAACAATTCGGTTTCGAAGCAGGACATGACACTACACACTCGTCTCGGATATCCAATGGAATAAATGCAATAACCAATTTACACATGCCTGTCGGATTGACTTGGAAAAGCCTTCGAAACCGGGTGGCTAAAAGGACTGATTGTGCAAAAACCACTGGCCAATACAAGAGGCACAATTTATTTCAAATCCTCGCAACTCCTTGCCTACGTCAACGACACTGACATAATACGTAGATCACAGCGAGATGTCAATGAGGCATTTGCGAGTATTGAAATGGAGGCGGCGAAAATTGGTTTGGCAGTAAACGAGGGCAAAACTAAATATATGCTGTCATCAAAAAAAGACGCTCACCACCGACGTCTTGGCCAGAACGTTTGTATTGGCAGATATAAGTTCGAGGTAGTTAAGGATTTCGTCTACCTTGGCTCCGCAGTGACCTGGAACAACGACATCAGTTCCGAAATCAAACGCAGAATCACTCTTGCCAATCGCTGTTTCTTTGGGCTCAGGAGGCAATTGAGTAATAGAGCCCTCTCCCGAACGACAAAGTTGACTCTATACAAGACCCTTATTATCCCGGGAGCACCCTGGCGCAGTGGGTAGTCTGTTGGCCTCTGACGCCGATGAAACGGGATCGAATTCCAACACAGCCATTGTCATCGAACGTGTTTTTCACGGTGTTTCTCCTCAGCGGGGTTCTAACAAACCCCCTGTAGTAAAATTGTCCTGAAAAGTTTCTCGAAATTCGCCGTTCAGAACCGGCAATAAACTGTAGGTCCTTTTCATCTATGGGAAAATGAAATTACAGACAACATGGGTGATTGAGAGAAGCTCGGCTTAGGTCCTTCATGGACTGTAACGCCAACATACATACATACATCATCCCGGTCCTGCTGTACGGTGCAGACACTATCAAAAGCGGATGAGAAGGCCCTTGGTCGGTTCGAGAGAAAGATTTTGCACGTGATTTACGGGCCTATAAACGCAGACGGGGAATGGAGGAAAAGATTCAACCACGAACTTTACGGGCTGTACAGCGGCATGAGTCTAGTCAGGCGTCTACGGATTCAACGCCTAAGATGGCTGGGCCATGTAGAGCGAATGGACACCACAGCTCCAGCCCGGAGAGTCTTTGAATCCAACCCCGAGGGACGAAGAAGCAGAGGACGGCCGCACTTAAGATGGCGCACACAGGTGGAAAGGGACCTCAGCCAACTGGTGTGCGGCGATGGAAAAGGCTAGAAAAGGGGCATGTTGGTTGAGACCCAGGTTCACCCCGAACTGTAGCGCCGCTTAAGAAGACGATTCCCATTCTGGATGGGAAATGGACTTGGGCAGCTTTATTTAGGTTGCATTTCTTCTTCTTCTTAGTGGGCGCTACAGTTCGAGGTGAACCTGGGCCTCAACCAACATGCCCCTCCATCTAGCACGATCTTTCGCTAGGCCTTTGTTAGTCCTTAGGTTGCATTTGGGTGTTATGAAATCGGTTAAAGTCGTAGCCAGATGTCCAGGTAACAGGTCCAGCACCTTACTATGACCATAGGATTTTGATGACCAGAACCCGGATTCTCTGAATCTAATTACGCTGCAAGATGCGGTATATGTGGCGGTCAAGAGAGAGGAGTTTTAGGAGCACGTTAAGTGCTTCAGTCTGGCTGGACCGAAGTATACCTTTGACCGTTACGAGAGAAAAATGTTGCGTTTGTATTGACGCAGAGAGGAGGTTGCTCACCTATAAACTGTATAAACTATGCGTGCTGTACAGCAAAATAGATTTGGTTGGGCATATATGAACTGCTGAACTATAGGAATAGAGACCACGATTTTCGTCCAAAGAGTTTTGTTTCAACCCGCAGGCGATGTCCCATCAGAGGATGACCACATTTAAGGTAGCGCACACAAGAAAGATGGAAGATTAGTTTTTTTCCATTTTTTCGCTAATAACTTTAGATAAAGTTACACATTGAACTTATATCTCAGGCAAAATATCATTTTCAGAGGCTGGTTTAGAATTTGACTCTAAAGAATTAAGAACTCTAAAGCAATAACATACTTTCTACTGCAACGGAAAACAGGCAAGGCTGAACAATCAGCCCGCGCAGGAGAAAAAAAGGTGATGTTTAAGGAAGTTATATGGTTACAGTCTCTAAGCAATCTTTGAAATATTCAGAGCAATTTTCACGAAAAAATACAACCGAACTAGCACATAAATTAGTAACTAGATAAAAGAAGAACACAGTATCACACAATTACATACATCAAATATGTGTAAGCATATAGCCTGAATAAGTTCCCAATCTTTTGCTTTGTCCCGCTCATTAGCCATTTCAAAGAAAGTCTGTAATAGATAGTACAGGTCTTCCGTGGAAGAATCAGCATGCGCACCATTAAAATAATTCCAAAAATCAGGTGCATGATATCTAGCAATATAATCTGAAATGTATAAAAAATATTAATTGAGAAACAAACAGTCAACGGGAAAGTCATCAGCACTCTTACCCTCATGTGGAGCTGGAAATTGTACTGGAAATCCGACGTTCAAATAGAAGAATAATTGCCAAACACTAGACGAATCAAGGCTGCTGTACGGAAGTGATGAGAAGTATTGCCACGTAGCCAGATTACGTGTACGATATATATAACTACATGCCTTAATCAGTAGCGCATTCAATTCAACATTGATCCTTTCACATAGATACGGATCCTTCGATAAATTGTTACGACTGAAAATGAATGAAGAAAATGTACATTTAATGTAATCAATAAAAACATACCATTTGCAACATACATAAAAAGCTCGTGATAGTCGGAAACATATTGTAAAAGATGACGAACTAAACGACCTAAGCGTTTCGCCAACTGCTTATATCGTTCATAATTATACGTAAGCATTCCTTCGCCAAAGATTTCAACTAATGTCGAGCAGAAAGCAATCACTCGTAACATTTGGTTTCCGGTAATATAGTCAGCATCCAGCACGTAATCGTTGTTCGTTTTACCCACATTCAAGGCATGACTGTAAGCATTCATAATGTAAAAGCAAAACCATTAACATCACATATTTTGCCTACCAAAACAGCCGCTCGAACGGAATTTGATCAAGCAATGCAATCAAGTCAGTTTCCCGTAAACCAACACATTCGCCATTTGAATTGGTGCCCTCTTCGCCATCCGATTCGATCAGTATCCATAAGTCATCTTTGACAGGATCCGAAATTTCCTTATGAGACTTGAATAAAAATTAACAAATCTAATATTCCTTACGAGTGATAGAACCTACCTGGGAAAACGCTTTTAGGTAATCATTTCGCTTCTTAATTGGCAACAGGAGTATGTATAGCATTGCAACACAATGGTTCATTTCAGGGCTTGTCAGGGTTATGAGCTCATTGTTTGTAATATTCGTTAAAGGTAGCTGAATGAAAGACCGTGCCCAAGTGCCCATTCCATTTGGACAGCGTAGAATGTGAAATAGAAGAAACCAATGATCTTCGCGCGTTGCGATGCGAATGTGTAACGAAATTAATTCGGTAAGCCACTGCCGAATATCCTTAGTAAACGTCTACAAGAATTTTATTTTTTGATTTCAAATCCTATTTTACACTATGTGCTATGATTACTTACTGCATTTGGACTAGGCTTGCGAAGGAAGCTAAACAGAATCGAAATCGCTCGACGTAGACGACTGATGCAGTGTAAGGTATCAGAGTTTAATGACTTATTCAACGATACAGTTGTTTTAGTTGTGATATGTCGTACAGCCGGATATGATATGATTTCATCGACAATTTTGTTTATCTGAAACAAAAGAAATGAATTTATCGACCTTATTTAAGGTTAGAATCAAAGAAGACGATATCGACGATCGAAGACGATTTATCTGATTTACGGAATAAGGGTCGATCAAGAGAAAAAATCTACGTAAATAGGATCAAGTAAACAACGCCAAGGGAGAATTTAATGGCAGATAATGAAGATACCATTTCTATGGAACCAAATAATTACCTTGATTTTTGTTAACGTTGTATTGACCACATTCATCGCGTATCTATAACATATAAGCTGGTGCAGATGATTAAGTTCATTAATTGCTCGTGTCAAATGTTCATCACTTAAAACGGCAACCCTAGTTAAACAAAGCACGTTATACACAGTAAGTAGTATTAAAACTAAGTAACTCACTCATAGGTTTTCGAAGCAGAAACCGTTACCATATCTCCGCACATTGCTGATCCATTCGCAGTACTTTGCACTCGTGTCCATATATCGTCCTGCAGATTCTTAAATTCTTCCTGATGATTTGTCATGTCGCTCATGTTCATCGTCAGCTTGCTTTGAAGGGTGAAATAATTTTGTAGTAACGCATAGATAGGATCACCGTCACAATTCTCCAACAAGGAATTCATCAGAAATTCCAATTCAAATTGCTTAACCATTTCTAAGTCTTGGCAATAGTAGATTTCACGCATTTGCTCCGTGGTAAAGGGTTTGAGACGACTTACTGCCGTCGCCGCAAAACTAGTTTTATAAGTTTGATAGAATACGTCCGTTTCGTTATCGATTCGATTTATCTTTGAAAGATCCGGGTATTGAATTCTACTTGTCGCTGGCTGAAAATTAAGCTGTGTTGCGTATTTCGTTTCATCTAGTAATGGCGCTGAAGGCTCTTCAAAACTTTGCGTCCATGGTTTAGGTGTTGATGATCGTTCGGCATTGTGTGTATCTGGTAGTTTTAAGGGGGTGGCCGCTGAAGAAGAAATGCCGGAAGTTTGTGCTACAGACTCCTGGTTTTCACTTTCCTTTTGAGACTTTTCACTCTTTTCTTCTTCTGTTTCTTTCTTTTCAAGCTCTTCAAATTCGGTGGCAAGAGTCTTATTCCCATCGGTCGGTGATTTCCCTTCTATCGCAAAATCACTCAAGGAATCATCGTCATCTAGGGAGACCTTATCATATGGCTGATAGTTTGACGATACAATGCAATCATGGCTTTCAATATCACCGCATTTGGTAGTTGAATGGCCTATATCTAATGGCAATGCTTTAGGCTTTGCTTCCTTGGACATCATGGGTGAATACTCTTCATCCGATGATTCAGTCAACAGAATGTCCTTCTTCGTTACTGGCTTCTTGGTCTTTTTCTTCTTCTACAGGTCGAAAGTTGATGAGCCGATAAGAAAACAAAGAGCGATTATTGGACACAATTAAAGAATGTTAAATGTGCCTTTACCTGCACTTTGGGCTTTTCCATTGTAGCCATTTTGATACCGCTTAACAGTTTATATTTGCCCGTCGCAGTTTTCGAGCGAAATAGATGAAAAAAACTTACTACCTACTTGTGTTTTGATTTTTGTTTTATTTACGCATCCCAGCCGTTTCAACTAGTTTCAACACGCGAAATACCAAATTCAGCTGCCAGCTGTCCAAGCACCTGACGTTTCCTAATATTTTCAAAGTAACCCAGTGATGCCAAGTGCCCCATTTAATAAGACAATTATGTTCTATAGCTATAGTTCAAACATAGCTATGCCTTCATTCTCAAATAACTTCTTCCATTTCTGGATGAAAATCTTGAAATCGTTCCCCATGGACAGGAGCAGGTGCACCAAGTACCAAGTGCAGAAGAACCTCCCAACGAAGTTCTAGGAACTTCTGACTAGGTACTTTCGATATGTGATGTTCTCACGAAACACACATCCTCACCTACTAGCTTCAGCTGGCCGCTTCTGGGAAATCGCTAAAAGGTACTATTGTCAATAAAACTAGTCGGATCGCAGTAGTTCATTCCCTGCCAATTCCACCCAACACTTAACACACCTTTCTCTTTTCATTTGATCGTTTGAGGTTGTCGTAAGTAACCTGCCTTTAACTAGCAGTTACCATTAGCTTCAGAAATGGTACGTTTTTATTGCGGTTCGGATGATGTTTCAAGTAATTTTTTTTTATAGTTACACCCGCACTCAAGGCTAAGGCCTTATAACGTTTTGAACGTTATGCGAGCGAAGGTAACAGGGAGAGGGAAAGTTTCGCGCAGGTTGATGTTTTTGACACACAACTTGAACGGACAATGGTTCAAGTTTTTTGGGTTGAAGATGTTCGTTCACTACTCTCAGGGGTGGTATGTCCTAGATAGTAGGAGAGCGGACCAAATTTCGCGTTGGTTATATCTCACAGTAATTCGTTCATGCACTTTTGGTGATAATATTGCATACGCAGAGGTTGAATTTCCTTTGACCATATACTGTGAGTGTTATGCTGCAGCAGTACGTTTGGTCGCTTTCCATTCACAACTGTGTTGCATACTTTTTTCCGTATGGGAATTGCTTTTTCTTGGCTATGAAAAGAATTTGAACTATAGATCTTCCGCTCGACGGTCGATGATGTTAACCACTGCACCACGGCCACCCCCAATTTTTTTGCATCTTGTGGCACCCGTGCATTAATCTTCTTTCTGTATGCAGTGGGTATGTGACAGCTACATAGACGATTATTTTATTGTGAACGTATAGACAATTTGCCTTCCGGAGCGTGGTGCATTGTTGACAACGAAACTACCGTAACTGAATCAATGAAATTAAAATTGTGCATGATTAGCTATCACAGTATCAGGAATATAAACAAGCCTGGCCTTGCGCTTTCACTTTATCAAAGGCAACCCGTAAAATATGGTGCATTTTCTCCTTGCTGGTGTCCATCTTTGAACCGCTCTCAAACAAAGCTAAGTAAATCAATCACGATATTTCCAGAGACATTTTTTTTTGAAATACAAAGATTCATTTACGTGTACAGCTTGAGATGACTGAAAATATTTGTTGGAAGAATAATGGATTTCTTTTTTAAAACATGTACATATTATGTACATATGTACTATGTACATATTATGAGAGCAAAAAACACGATGACAATTCTGTCGCTTTTGTATCCCAAACATTTTCACTATAGCGAGTATTCCAGACAGTGTGACTGGTTTTGCTTTCTTCAAAGGAAATTCGTTTGGAGGGAATCATGGTTTTGACTGCCCCTTGGACTATGGTGTGCAGTAATTAATCCAGATTCTATCCATGATGGTCGTAGCTGTCGACAACTAATTCGTTCCGATTTCTCAAGTACAAATTCGTAGATATATCCAAAACCATTGTATACAAATACGTACACCTAAAAACTGAGCCAACCAATCGTAAAATTTAGTCCACGTCCTATAGGACATATACAACAGAATATCCACTCAAGGCATTTCGTTTTACCACACTATTAACCCTTATCCTGTATTCATGGGTCAAAATTGCCCAAACACACCTTTGATATGAGTTATTTCGCTTATTTGCGAATATATTTATCTGAAATTTCTTGACTTTTATTTTTTTAAGCAAATGAAAAGAACTATAAAAAAAATATAACTCTTGCTCATCTAAAAGGTTCTACGAATTTTTTTTCACATGACGTACGTTGTATTTGTGGGTCAAAATTGCTCAATATATTTTTTCCAACAAACATGGACTAGAACACCTTGTTTTCTTCGATATGTAATATTATACAGGATGCCCCACGAGTGGGGGGGTCTATTCCCCCATTTAGGCGGGAGGGGCAATTTTTTAAAAAATCGAGTTGATTTGGAAAAAAAAATTATTAAAAATCAACGGTTACATCCACAATGCCGTGATGTACTTTTTTGTAAAGCCAGAAACCTCTTCTTACATTTCGTTTTCAAAAGAAGCTGTTTTAAGAAACACTTTTTGAGAAATGAATTTTCAAACTCGAAATTTTGAAAAAAAATCGAACTAATTTTTTTTCAAAATTTTATGTAATTAAGTACTAACTTTTTTTCAAGAATTAAATTCTCTTATTAGTTTTTAGTTCAAAACAGAAAACCGAATGCAAAAATGTTTTGCTGTTTTTGAGAAATAAAAAAAAAAAAACCCAAACCACTTTCTTTTTTAGAAAACCCTTTTTTATGGTTTTAACGCGGCTGGACTTGTAGGCAAATTAATGCATGACACACTGACCTCTTTTTTATTATTTTTTAAAAAATTCGGAGTCTTATGAGGATATAATGTAGTGACACAGTATTGGAGTAGTCCTGGGTTAATCCTTTTTTTTTCATTGATAGCGCCTGAAAACTGACCTGCCGATTTCGTTAGGGTGCCTTTTACTTACATTTCAAATGTAAATAAAAGGCATCGCCTTTTTAATAAAAAAACATCTCCAAATTGGATGTTAACTCATCAACACATTACGATGCCAAACTCATACTCTCGAGAAGAATTGACGGACATGCACTTCTGCTACGGTTAAGCTAATGGTCCAGATCGTGAGGCCGAAAGACTCTACTCTGAAAGATATCCCAATCGGAGGTGTCCTAGTCGTAGCATGTTTTTAAGAATCCGCCTACGTTTGCGCGAGCACGGAGTGCTAGAGCATCGAAGAAGCGAAAGATCAATTACAGATGGATCAGCAACCTTAGATGAAAGAACTTTGGATTTGATCTGACGTTATCCCTCCCTTAGTACAAGGAGGATAGTTATTATGCTTGGAGTGCCCAAATCTAGAGTATGGAGAGTGCTTCATACCGAGAAGTTACACCCGTACCATTTTACATCAGTTCAATGTTTCATACATTAATTTGCCTACAAGTCTAGCCGCGTTAAGACCAAAAAAGGGTTTTTCTTAGAAAAAAGTGGTTTAATTTTTCATTTAATTTCTCAAAAACTGCAAGACATTAATGTACTTAATTACATAAAATTTTGAAAAAAATGAGTTCGATTTTTTTTTTTTTTTTTTCAAAATTTTGAGTCTGGAAATTAATTTCTCAAAAACTGTTGCTTAAAACCAGCTTCGTTTAAAAACAGAATGAAAGAAGAGGTTTCTGGCTTTACAAAAAAGTATATCACGGCATTGTGGATGTAACCGGTTTTTAATAATTTAGTTTCCAAATTAAGTCAATTTTTAGAAAATTGCGAATTCGCCGATTCTTTTCTTGTCTTGACCAGACCTACCCGTTCTAGCTTTTTGGCACACCACTCGTGGTGCACCCTGTATAGCCCGCGGTCCACTTTCTTGAATGTTCGCGATCAGATGTTCCTCTTCGAAAGTTTTTGGAATGCTCTGGCATTCAGCAGTATGCCGCTGAAGGCTACCATCATTTCCATTTCAGCTTCACCAGGGCATTCGAACTTCGTTAGCGAAATTCGAACATAACCGTCGGTTCGTGCACGCAACAATATTGTAATTCAACGAAATCAGGGGTAGATACCCTTGATCAACTTATACGCATTTACAGTTACACTGTAAGCGTAGAACAAACAGATGGCCACAGATGTTATTTTATAATATATTAGATATATCAGCCTTTGTTATATACATATCAACTTTTCCAAGCTGGATTAAAGAAAAATTTTTCAGACGGAGAATTCAAGAGGAAATCTCTCGTCGAACTTCCTTTCCCAGCAGTGGTCCGGGAAACTACAACAGCACAAAATATTCAACAAAATGTCCAAAATTTATCTATAAAATGCAATCTGAACACAATATGGGGTGTAAACATTTTGATTTCTATATAAAAATGCGCAAATTTGACCCACAAATACAACGTACGTTTTTTTTTTTTTAAGTGCAGGATAAGTGTTAAGACGGGGAGATTCCGATTACCGAGGTAGAGAATTTTGACAATTGTATTTTTTTCTGCTGTGGGATACAATTTTGTTTGCATACATCCAGATGATACATGCATTCATGTATACCTATACCTTACAACTAATTCTGATTTTACTGTTATATTTGAAATTATCATGTATTGGATAACCTTCCGAATCGTCCTCATCTCCGATTTATTTATTTATTTCTTTAGAAAGGGGCATTCATCAAGCTTGGGCGCTTATACTTTGTATATACCCAACATTGCACCCATTCCAAATCCTGCAGTGAGCCCAAGCAGGGGGTTGCAGGGGGAGCATGCCCCCCATACATGTTTCACTGCGATTTACTTATATGTATTATTTTATCCAAAAATAATTTCAAATAAAACAGTAAAAACAGAATTAGGTGTATAAGTATACATGAATGCATGTATCATCTGGATTACTAACTAGTCCTAAGAGTATGCCTACATTCTATGCATATACATACATGTCAACGCAGACTTTCTTTAGGCCCACAAGTATGCAAACAAAATTGTACCCCACAGCAGTAAAAAATAATATTTTCGAAGAAATCCATAGGAAAAAATTAATTTTTAAATTTTTTTTTAATATCTCCTAAACTAGGCGAAAACGAGAAAATTGGTACTTAGTTTTTTCTGCTTATCTCATCGAGATCTACAAAACTGCGTTTTCCCTTACCTTACCTCTGATATCGGAATCGTGCCGTTAAAACGAATTGAATTTCTAGTCCCACGTAGATTCGTAATAGGGAGATTTGACTTCCACAACCGAAAATTTGAGTTCAATTTATGTACTCTCACAGAAAACAATACAAGTAGACTGTTCTTCATTTCCAGTTCATCATAGTTCCGAATAAAAAATAATTTGATGGAAAACAAGTGTTGCATTTTTTAACCCATCCCAAGCTGCTGGTTTTCGCAGATTGGCATGACCAAACTTACTAATATAACAACAACAACTGACAGAAGACATCAAACAGCTGGTAATCAAAGTTGACGTTTCCGTTGAACTATCATTATTCCTGGTTGAACCAGGTTGAACGTTAAACGTGTTTATTTCTGATAAGCAAGTGACTAAAACGACAAAACTCAAGCATGACGATATACAATTTATATATATTCGATAAATACGGCACTCTGATGTACTACGGGGAATGGAATCGATTGAAGAAATCGGGCATTACACGCGAGGAGGTATATACAATCTAAAGTCAATATTCACTCTTTTCCAGAATCCTTTGTTTTTTGTGTCCTTAGGAGGCGAAACTCACCTACGGAATGTTATTTTCAATAAAATCTTTCGTGAATAAAATCTCTCCCCACGACCCAAAGGAGGGCTTTCTCTTTTACAAAACCAACAAATACGCACTGCATTATCTGGAAACACCGTCAGGACTAAAGTAATTTTAATAAGTTAAGGAGACGATATATGGTCATGTTATTCATATTCTCAGGTTTGTTCTGAACACGGACCCGGCAGCAATGAATGTGAAGGAATTGCTACAGCAATTATACAGCAAAGTCTGGGTGGAGTATGTTGTTCGTGATCCGCTTTGGTCACCTAACACACCGGTTACTTCAGATTTATTCCAAGCGAAACTGGATGACTTTATTAAGCAATCTACTATATACGGTATTAGAAATATATAGCTACATTAAGTACGAAGTTGACGAGCATTTTTTTCCTTTCCTTTTTCCCCATTCAAAACTTAGCAGAATATTGTGCATTTCTTGATCTGCATAGCTGAAAATATCATCCTAATATTTGAACTTTTTTTAATTTGACGAAATACCCGTTCGTATACCACTTCCCATGAACTTGTCAACTATGTGAGGGAATTGAACGCCGTCGCCGGGTCCGGTATCATCCCCGTCATGCTACCGAAAAATCTGAAGCACGTCAGTCTGGCCATTGGAGCAGAAAGTTTCATCCGTAAGTTAGTTTCCATGCTTGAAACCAGACTCATACAATCGGAATTAGGCAAGAACCTCCTTACAAAATTCGTTAAAAGAGGTACTCCCCAAGGTGGAGTTAACTCACCTCTTTTGTGGCTCTTAGCTATCAACGGTACCCTTATTAAGCTGTATAGCAAGAGAATAAAAGGGGAAGCGTATGCGGGCGACGTGGTAATTTTAGTAATGGATGTTCTCTTCTGTAATTAATAAAAAGAATAAAGCGGACTTGGTCAAAGTTTACGCTGCTGCTATTTACCACCAAGACCAAAATAAACTTCCACCTCTAAACAACTCGACCCTATCTCTAGAAATTTAGAAAACCGGGTAAAGAAAGCTAGTGTAGCTTTCTACGCCTGCAGCAAAACTTTCGGTACAATCGTTGTCCGTCCTATCCTCACCTATGGCTTTCTAGTTTGGTGTAGCCTAGTTAACCATAAGCAAAGCTCAAAACATAACATACAAAGATTGGCAGGAATCGGAATTACGAAAGACATAAGATCATGCCCTCCTTCATATCAAATACGGGGTCACCCAGACCGTATGGCCAGGGCAGAGCTGTCACTTCTGCCAACGAATTTGACCTTGCTTCCTACGGACTACGTCACACTTTCCGTCAACTTCAATAGTGTGATGCACTCTCACTTTCCTTCCAGAGAAGAATGAAAAGCGTGCAACCCAGTCCCAAAATTCCAAGTTCTGACTCTCACTGGTGGCTCCAAGCTGGAGCACGGTGTAGGTCCGGGAATATTCTCCACACGGCTGAATATTTATACTCATTTCATTCACCGATCACCTGAGCATCTTTCAAGCTGAAGTGTTAGCGATCTGGGAAGCGTGCAATATACTTTCGATTGGCGAAGTCCCTGAACGCTGTTCCAAAGGACAAGTGAGCAGAAGTTGATCTTAGATTTGGAAGTGCCGCAAAAAGGTTCAGGACCTATGTATCTTACGGTGGAACCATTCCTGGCGAGTTGATCGGCGATTTCATTGCCCTTAATACATACATAGTGCCCTGGCACCCACCAGAGTTTGGCCTTGTTTCTTTTGGCGAGGTTTTGTAGGGCATAATGGCATTCCTTGACGATTTTTGAGTTCGTGCTGTACGAACTCAGCGCTTTAAGCGCTGCTTGGCTATCAGATAGTATGTTGATACCCAGCACTTGCAAGTTTTCCTCGACGACCTCTCAGAGGTAGCCAATCTCAGTTTGGCCAACATAACCCGTTGTTTTTAACTCCCCCTTCACATCCCTTAGGTTACAGGACTTTTGTGGCATCAAAACGGCACCTACGCGCTAATTGTACCCTGACGCGTATAGTAGGCTAGCCACCTCAACCTATCTACTTACCTGAACGCTTTATTGCTTATGCGGCCGGGAACAATCTAGCGTCCAGTCAACTTATCCTACTTTAGCGACTCTCTTTACTGATGTATCGTGATCTTGTGGCCCAGTTCAAAATATACTGTTGGAACGGAACCACGTGTCCTCCACCCTTAATTCATTAATTTGCAGCAATAACATCTACGAGATAAATGGTTTGTAATGCCTGTTGGTAAATTATATGCATGGATTTTCAGTGACCCAGAGGCATTTATTTTCTTTGCTTACGTACCCGTTTAGATAGAAATTCACCTCGTCGTTCATAGTGTATTCCAACTGGTTCAATTTAGACGCAGGCAGTAGCGGATGAACTATCTGCACTAAAGGAAACATCTTTGAGTTTTTCTCTAAAACGCGCTGAAGCTGTATGACCAATTGCTCGGCTCGTCCTCTGGTTAATGTTGATCACTCATACGCGATATTTTCAGCCAAAGTGGTGCTATTCTCTTTCTCAGAACGAGCATAATCTCTTTGTCGGAGTCTACACGAGGGCTTTCTTTTTGCGCCTTTTTCTTTAGAACCTACGTTCCAATTTGAGGACGCGTCCACACGGAGCTTTTTCTGCGCGTGCCTGTTTCTTGACATTTCGCTTCACATTTCAATTTCGTTGCCTGTGGTGATGTTTGAAAAGTAAGGATGGTATCCAAACGTACACTTCCAAGTCAGAAACAGGAGTGAAGCGACATCGCAAAACAAAGAAAAGGAGATAAGGAAATGGCAAAAAACCCACGAAGTAGCTACCCGCGCGTGAGTGTGCCAATGTATTTCTGTTTCACTTACCCTCTCTTTTACACTTATTTTAGCCCTCGTCAGATAGCCCTCGTGTAGACTCCGACTTTGAAGCGAGCGACTAAACACTTTAGTGTATGACCAATTGACGTAAAACTGTCAGAAAAGTTGCGTCATGGGTGGTCTTGAAGAACATCGAATTCGACGACAGAGCCAAGAGATTCGGCATACACCACATCAGCCCTTAGGTATGACAATCACAGAGAAAGTGTTTCGCTGTGTCGTTGTCGTCATCACAAACGGGTGGACATTATGCCAAACACGTTGATGTGTCTAGCAAAATGTAGCGATCCATAATGACGCCTGTAAGCCTTCTGTACTCAGTTCCCATTGTCAATAAGAAAAAGTGGATTTGTTACAGGTACTTTGTTAGCCTACAGCTGAAACATAGACCTCGTATAATCAATCTATACACCCGCGAGACGATTCTATGGAACTTGCTAAGCGAAAATATCACCAAACGTATGGGTCTTATTATTGCCGGGCAGATGGAAAGGACCTTTCTCGGTGATAGACTCCTCTGCATTGCCGACAGCATTGCCGACAGCACATAGACCAGAGTAGCGTGCTACCTAGGATCACGCAGAGAGATTAAGCTTGCTAAGATAAAAACGTTAATTTCCTCTTCGTAAAGAGAACAACCTTAGTTTCAAGAGCATCAGCCGAGAGCCCACTTATCATCGATTAAGTTAAGCGCATTCTAATCTTTGCGATAGTCGTTCGTCAAATATGAGCCGGCAGAACGGCAGCATCATCCATGCAGGCTTGAGCGTATGCTTTAGAGGTATCGATAGCACTGAGCCGGGAATTAAGCACCATTCACCGTAGCAGTGGAGATACCACGACTGCACTCACTGTTCTGGGGACCAACATTGCTTTAATCCACAATACTAGTGCTTCATTCACGCCATGTTGTCCACAGGGTTGCACATGCTGTCAAAAGTTGTACTGACAAAAGCCTCCTTCATATCGATGAAAATGCCCAGCGCGTAATCTTTCCTTTGGAGCGCATAGTCGCATAAGATTTTCCTCGCATGTTGCATCTCGGAAGAAAAGTGCAACTTTAAGCGCGTGCGATTCTGTTAATCTTGCTATGCTTTTCAGCAGAAAGGACTTATCCGTCTGGAGCTCTTGGCCAGCGAACAGTCTACTTTACCTATCTTGACAACTACCTTCACTGCGAGTGACAAGCTAGCAGTGAACATTATCTATTTTTTTTTTATATATGGGGCTAGTGCTACCATTAGCAATACGGCACTGCGACCTTTGCAGATCTATTGTGCCTGCTAGCCGATTAGCCGAGTAGCCTCTCCACTTCTATAATGAAGTTGAGAATGCTTCTCGTAGGAGCCAAGGTGATCCCCTCATGAGTCATAACTTCACTGAGAAGGATACGCTTCCTAAGATGGCAGAGAGCAGCACACTCACACAGTATGTGTTCTACCGTCATCTCGTCCTCAAGACAGAGCCGACACTCAGTTTCAGACGAGAGGCTAATTTTGTTTAGGTGATATTTCAGACCGCAGTGTCCTGTTAGATAGCTAACTAGTCTTCTGATATCCACCCTATTGAGTTTGAGTATGTCAATAGGGTGCTTGTTCAGGGTCGTATAAGTCGTTTAAATTGACGGAGTCCCCGAACGCTGTTTCAAAAGGATAGGTGTTGCAATTTTTCCCACTTGTCTAAGAAGTAATTTATCTTAGAGCCGGGAATGCCGCAGAATGGTTCCGGACCTATATATTTGTCGCTGGAACCTTTCCTGGCAAGTTCGTCGGCAATTTCATTGCCCTTGATACCTTTATGTCTTGGCATCCACCAAAATTTAACATTGTTTCTTTTTGGCGAGGTCTTGTAGGGCGTCATGGCATTCCTTGACGGTTTTTGAGTTCGTTCTGTACGGAACCAGCGCTTTAAGCGCTTCTTGGCTATCAGAGAGTATGCTGATGGTTAGTCCTCTGATGCCAGTCTCGAGATTTCGATTGACGCATGTTAGGATGGCATGCGGCTCTGCTTGGAAGATGCTGGGGCTTATTCCCAGGGCCTTCGAGATCTTGCGTTTTGATCCAAAGATATCGGCGCCAACGCCGGAAGCTATCTTGGAGCCATCAATGTACCACCTAAGGCCTTTGACATTTCGCAACATCACTGTTTTACCATGCTGAGCGGTTTGGGATCAGTATCTCAAATCTCTTGTCAAAGGTGAAGGTGTGTGACAATGCGTCCGAGACTGTAGTAATCATATCCAGCTCGGGAAGGTGTTGTCATATGGACATGTGGCCTGCGGGTCTACATTGCATATTTGTTCCCGAGCAGAGAATTCTGATTGCATTGCGTAATGCCACCTTTTTGATAAAAAGGTGCAGTGGAGTGAGTCCAATAAGTGCTTCTTGGGCTGCCGTGGGGCAGGTTGGCATAGCGCCTGTGATGCCGAGACACACTAGTCTCTAAAGGCGTTGAAGCTTTACAATTGTAGTTTTTTGCTCAACTTTTGTCCACCATACGGTGGACCCGTAGGTGACGATAGGTCTTACTATCGCGGTGTATAGCCAGTGGACTACCTTAGGTTTAAGTCCCCAGGTTTTACCGTAAGTGCGTCGACAGGCCCGTATGGCCTTAGTCGCTTTCATGAGTTTATTTCTCATATTGGAGTTCCAGTTGAGTCTACGGTCTAGGTCAATACCTAGATACTTTACTTCCTCTGAAAATCCTATGCGTGTGCCATTTAGTAAGATTGAGCAGGGTTGTACCTTTCTCCTCCTTGTAAATGGGACTAAGATTGTCTTATTTGGGTTAATAGATAAACCCTCTCTGCCACACCAGTCAGAGATAAGTTGGAGCGGAAGCTGCATGCACTCACAGGCAGTGATCTCGCACTTGCCCGTAACAATGACTACTAGGTCATCAGCATATCCGATGACCTCGAAGCCCCAAGTGGTTAGCTTGCGTAGTAGATCGTCGATGACTATCGACCACAGCAGTGGTGAGAGGAACTCCCCCTTGTGGGCATCCTCTAACCGCCGTTACTGTCACTGAGACCTCTCCGCATGTGGCTGATATGATACGGCTATTTAGCATCGCCCTAATCCAGTTACGTGGGATGGTCCACACCCCTGTAGAATAGCGCAGTGGTGATCGAATCATAGCCAGTATTATCGAAGGCTCCCTGTATATCGAGGAAGGCGCAGATTGTGATCTCCTTTTGTGTGAAACTATTTTCAATGCGCGTCACCAAGTGGTGTAGTGCATTCTCGGTAGATCGCTCTTTGCGATATGCATACTGGTTGGGATGCAGAGGTGTCTGATTTTCCAGGATACCTCTAATATAGAGCTCTATCAGTTTCTCCATTGTTTTTAGAAAGAACGAAGTCTAACTGATAGGGCGATAGGATTTAGGTTGCTCACTTGGTTTCACAATATTTGGGATGAAGACAAGATTGACCTCTCTCCAAATTTGGGGTATGTATCCCAGGAAAGACACCGTCTTTGCCTGGAGCCTTTTAGGGTTTGAATGAACCAATTGCCCATTTGACCCTGTCAGCGCTGAAGAGTCTATCAGACTAATATTATCTATAGTGCATATGTATATCCCATCAGTGATTGGTGTCTTAGTCATCAAACTGTTGAACAGCATGTTCAGGGTTCCATTCATCATCTCGGTCACAGTTACCACTTGGTGAGTCTGCAACGAAACGATGTCGATCTGGTTTCCCGGTCTTTGCCTTAGGCTGAGTAAAGTCACCATCAGCTTTGTTATATTCCTACTGTTTTGTTTGATATTTGTTCCAATTTAAATTTCGAACAGCATCTTCTACCCCTTGCCCCGTCCATAGTTTAGATGGGACTTAAACAGAATTCTCTAGCTCAGCCCTAAATTTTATCCAGTTTTTCGATGCCTCGCGAGCTGTGAGAGAGGGAAAACTGTCACAGTTTATTTAAAATTCAATGTAAATGTAGTCTGACAAAGTGGTTTAGACAGCCCTCAAGACAATGACAGTGTGACAGTTGTCACAGTTTAGAATTCTTGCCTTTATACAATTTTACCTCTTTAGTTCCCATTACCGACATTCTACTGTGTGCGACTTACAACTGCGTTCTTGACGGTAAACCAACTTAATCTGAACAACTTAATTGACAACTTTATTTGGTGAATAAGCGCTTATGAGTGTCACATATAGTGAAGGGTTCTCCGTTTAAATTCTCGAATGTATTGCTTGAGATACAGTTTCTCCAGTGTCCTGGCCTCTCTGACCGATGGTGGATCCTAAAAACAAGAAACGTTATGCATTATTTTATCAATTCATGCAATATTTGTATTAACGAACCATTTCGTTTGAATATCTAAGGTCCAGGTGATGTGCTCCATCTGTGATATTTATAACTAAAGTTTGATCGTTGGGTGCAGTTAAAACTGAAGCCACGCTCCACGGATCCAATAAGCCATTTGAAAAAATTATCTTACTCGCAGTTCTAGATGAACCCAACTAAAGTGTCTTGAAAACGGTTCTTTTCTTTTTTTAATCTTACCTTAAATATCTGATTCCAAAGTGATCGTTGATTCTATTTACAGATTGCTCAACTCGTGTGCCATAAGTTTGTTCGCAAATTTGCTTTAATTTCTCGAAAGAATGATCATCAAAATCGAACATACTAGCCTGAGGGTTGCTGCAAAACGGAACTAAACCCTCAGTGCATGTCTGAAAATCCCAAGCTTTGGATTCATAGTCTTCTTCCACATTTTTTGGAAAACTAAAGCACGGTTTATCTCCTTTTGGATTAAGTAAAACGTCCAGGGCTAATCGGACAGCCTAAACGAAAGTAAGGGTCAGTTGGGAATACAAATCTTGTCGAACGGTTTCCCAGCTTTCCGGGTAGATTAACGTCAAGTATAATATACGGAAGATTTATTAAGGATAGAAGGATGTTGCATTTCAAAAATATTCACTCTTAACCGCTGGCAGTCTTCCAAAAAGGGAACCAAATACTGGTCAGATATAATACTACATTGGTATATCTAAATGTATTTCAACGTGCTACTGTGAAGCGGATTATCGGTGCCACAAAATGCAAACATGCGAACACCAAACACCAAAGCTGGCAAACATTTAGCTCAAGTCTGACTCTATGATGGATGTCATTATTACATACTGCACATTTTGTGTAATCAAGTATTTTAACGAAAATGCTTGGGGAGATTCGAAGGAAAATAACTTTCGACTTTTCTATTTTAACAATTTCAACGAGTTTGCTTATATGTGAAACTAAGAACTAAACGTAACCGAACCACCCTACTGTCGAGACTCTTTTAACTTAACTAAATCTCTTTCCAACAGAGACGGTCTACAATTGCTCATAGCTTGTTGTTGTTTTGTGAGCATTTTCTACTACTTACACAAGTACGCAGGCCCTAATGCTACTCCTAACCCCATTCTAGGCTTAACATCAGTGACAATGCTACGATAGACCTCTTTTAACGGAAAACCGTTTTCAAAAACAAATTCGCCAGAAGCACACCTAGTAATACCCTTGTTTTTATAATTACCTTAACCAATTCCCGACCGTTATATTCAACATCAAGAAGTTTGCAGAACTCCTTGATTGGATTCGCCGGTAGAAGAGTCTTAACCTCAGCCTCATAAGGATAATTCGACATCGCCACGCTCCAGAACAGACTACTTAACCTATCTACAATTGATTACTTAATAAATATTAAAGTATGTTTAACAAGCAAACATTTTACCTAAAAAAGGCACAAGTGAGTCAGAATCTCTCCATGGCTCACAAAATCCAAAAACTTCATTGAAATAGTCCATACCATCTTCTTCGTAAAATACTTTCCTATAAAGGCACGCAACTTAAAACAGTTATACCTTCTTGTCTTGCAGATTGGATTACATGATTACCTGAAGTCTGTCCACATTTTTCTAACATTTGGAACACAATATTTATTATGGGCATTCTGAAAAACTTTAGTTATAATTTTCGAGTATTCATCGCACGGTGTTAGATTGGAAAACTTTTTAATGGGTGCTGATGATGCTAAGGCGCCGGCAACCAAGTGCGGATATTTCATGCGAAATAGAGCAGCTAGAGTACCACCAAATGAACCGCCTATCGCTATTGCTGGTCGATTGCTAGCTGCTCTTCCATTCAAATGAATTATTACATCAGCAAAATCTGCAAGAGCCTGTTCGATGGTAAGATATCGGAAATGTTCCACATCAGTTGTTGAGTCATTTGCGAGGAGTATTGACTTGCCATAGTAGCGGTGCTCGGCAAATACTATAAGTGCATTGATTTGAGGTGCGAATTCCCATATAAATCCGATCGTTTTGGCGAAGAATTCGATGCTCGCCTCATTGCCACAATAGAATAAGATTGGGGCATTAGGGTTGCCTCTTGTATAGTTGTCGTTTATCAGATATCTACAAAGAGGAAATGTTAAATTTAAAAAAGGTTGCAAATAGTTGAGATCTTCGACAAAACCACTGTTCAGTTAGCCCCTTTTCACAGCGGCGTTTTTAGAGTAAGTAGCAGACGGTACCGAGGGCGCAGTGGTTAGTGTGTTTGACTCTCAGCCTCCTTCCGAGTATCAGCAAGGTCTTCGAGAAGGTAATCCATAGAACCCTGTCTAGATGGGCTGAGGACAAAAATATCATTCCGAATAACCAATTCTGTTTCAGGGCGGTGCATGATACCATACATGCCGCGTCGAAACTAATATCGGGTATCCAATGGAATAAATGCAAGAACCAATGTACGGGTGCCTGCCTGGTTGACTTGGAAAAAGCCTTCGACACCGTATGGTTAGAAGGACTCTAGTACAAGCTCGAACGGTTGGGCATAAGTAAACCATTGCTATATATGATCTATGACATGATGAAGGGTAGAAAGTTCGTTGTGAAAATTGCCAACGTGACTTCTACTCCAACATCCGAAATTAAAAATGGACTGCAACAGGGCACAAAGAACTCGCCGATCCCTTTAAGCATTTACATCAGCGATCCGACAGTTTCTCTTCGCCAATCGATACCGTATGCGGACGACTTAATTGTGTACAGATCAGGTCCAACGATCGACGTCATTGCTATTTTATTGCAGCGTGACTTCGACAAAATTCAGCAGTTCTGTGATGACTGGAAGTTGATTTTCAATCAAAGGCTATTTTATTCAGAACGCCTTTGTCTAGGGCCTCTAGGGACACTAGAAAGCACTGGCGAATGTTCTCAATCCTTGGACCGGACGGGCGCCCACTGGCAAATAGAAGTGTAGTCAGATACCTTGGGATCTGGCTGGATCAGTATCTATATTTTGATAAAAATGTGGGTGCTGCTCTGGCAAGGACTCGGGCCGCTTTCGCTCTCACAAGATGAATGTTCCAAAGCAGCCAGCGTGATTCCAGAGTGAAGGTAATATGCTACATGGCCTTAGTAAGGTCATGATTGCCTATGGATGTCCTGTTTGGTTCAATGTGAGTGCCAGCTTGATGGAAAGGATTCGAGTGTTTGAGAGACAATGTGTAAGGACTTGTCTCTCATTGCACAGAACACAAGAATCCGAGTACACAAAGTTCTATCCCAACCAGGTCCTATACAATAGGGCAAGGATTGTGCGGATAGACAATTATCTGATAAAGCTGATTCGAGGTCATGTTGCGAGGGCAATGACTTCGGTCAATAATTTGATCTCTGGGGCTTACTACCCCAACAGTATGTACCATGAGCGTGTGCGACTTAGTGGCTTTGTCCCCCCGGAAACATTCCTCTATTTAGATCATTGTGGGCTGATCCAGGATAGATTGGCGGTACCGCTAATCTTCCATGTGGCCCGTAATTACGTGGAGCGGCGATTCCTCTACGAGCCTGACGTCATGCTCTGCGAGCCCGAGCGCCTCAGGTTCAGCAGATCGCCGACGTTGTTCGGCAGCATCAACGCTTTTGGTGGCTGGAGATGACTCCGCCATCGTCTTAAGTTAAGTAAGCCTCTTCAAAGCAACAATCGCCAACACAATGGCATACATAGGGTAGGGTAGGTTAGGGTAGACTAAGGTAGAATACGTATAGACATAAAAAAAAACAAAAAAGTTCATACACATATGTATATGAATATTTGTATGTATATATATATGTATTGTTACGAAATATTCAATCCCACACTAAATAGGGTTCGCACCACTGGATTGCAATAAACTACAATTGTCTTTCTATCCGAATTAAAACACACACACTTTTCTCGGTTCAACACAGATCAATTATCTGTGCAGCTTCACCACTTTAATTTATTATCCAAAACCTATTGAACACTTTAAACTTTATTACACACACAACAACCTTTATTGAAAGCTTTTATTTTCCCAATGTTTTACCGATTGATCACACCGACCTGTCACACGCTGTTCAATTCCACAAACTGAATGCATGCCGAGGACGAGCGTTCGCGCTTATATAGCTATTGGTCCACCTTCTCGAATGTTCACCGTCGGAAGCTCCCCTTCGGAAATCACTAGAATGCTCTGACAATTAGCATTACGCCGTTGACAGTTGACATCATCGCAATCTCCGCTTCAAGAGAGCTTTCGAACTTCGACAGCGAAATTCGAACTTAACCGTCGGCTTGTGTCTCCGCAACACTGCCCTCCTTCTAAACTTGTTCTTCCTCGAACAAGCGATTGGATCCTTTTCCGTAATATGGCGCTAACCTCTCTACGTGGACAACCTTATACTTCGCCCGTCTGTTTCCCGTCTGCTGTATTCGGTATACCACGTCATTGAGCTTCTTGGTGACCTCACATGGCCCGTCCCAGGCTGATTGCAATTTGGGGCGCAAGCCTTTTTTTTGTTGTGGGTTGTACAGCAGTACCAATTGTCCGGTCTCGAATTCAGAAGTGTTCGCCCTCAAATCGTATCGCGCCTTCATTTTATCGCTGACCAAGTTCAGTCGCTCCCGGATGAACTGATGGATGGAGTTCAGCTGTTCCTTCTTCTTGGTTACGAAGTCCTCCCTGCCGCTAGTTGTCGGTAGTACCACGCCGAACTTCAAGTCCGATGGAAGTCGGAGATCAGTTCCAAAAATGGAACCTTTCGACCATGCCATCAGATTGTGGGTGTAATGGTGTTGTCCGTGTCTTTCTGATACCTAGCATGTCGCAGAGTTCTTTGAAGACCGACGACTCGAAGTTCCTTCCTTGGTCTGAGTGCAGTTACAGCGGTACTCCGTAACGCGGTCCCTCGTGGTATTCTCGGATGCCTCGTCGATTTGTCCTTTTGGAATTACCAGCAGTTCGTTTACAATGTTCCCGTCCTCACTTTCCCAACTGCCAGATGATGACTGCTAGATCGGCATCTTCTCGCTGCTTTCTTCCGACCTTCTCGACAGTCCAGGAATCTTCTGGCAGCACCTGGAAACAACGGATGTCGACGACCTGTTCCTTGGTTTCGGCTCGTGAATAATGTTTGCATTCTACATCGCAAGGTCGCCTCTATAATGCATCCGCATTTCCATGATTGTTTCCCTTCCAGTGTTCGATACTGAAGTCATAACTCTGGATTCTCTCTATCCACCTAGCAAGCTGGCCTTTCGGGTTTTTGAACTGCAGCAGCCACCTTAACGCTGCGTGGTCCGTCCTAAGGTGAAAAGCTTGGCCATAGAGATATTTGTGAAAATGCTTGACACAGTCAACCACGGCTAAAAGCTCCCTCCTAGTTACACAGTAGTTTCTCTCCGGCTTCGATGGGATCCTACTGTAGTAAGCGATGACCCTTTCTCGACCGTCAATCATTTGAGAAAGTAATCCGATTCCATGTCCGCTCGCATCGGTGTCCAAAATAAACTTTTCTCCCGGTACAGGGTATGCAAGGATCTGCGCACTGCAGAGCGATTCCTTCAGGTGAATGAACGCTTCCTCTTGCGGCTTCTCCCACTTGAATGGCCGATTCTTTTTGGTGAGCTCGTGCAAACTGCTGGCAACGTTTGCAAATCCTGGGATGAATCGCCTGTAATATGTGCAAAGTCCCAGGAATGACCTTAACTCCTGAAGATTCTTTGGCCGCGGCCATTCCTTAACCGCTGAGATTTTCTCTTCATCTGTGTGGACTCCTTCCGCAATCACCACATGTCCCAAGTACTTCACCTCGTTCTGGAAGAGCGAACATTTCTTCGGACTCAGTTTCACTCCGGCTGCTTGAATACGTTCCTGTACCTCTTCAAGCTTCTTAAGGTGATCGTCGAAATCCTTGTCCATGACAATTATGTCATCCAGATAGACAAGTCCTCCAGTGAAGTCCTCTTAGCACCCGGTTCATAAGTCTTTCGAATGTGGCTGGCGCATTGCAAAGACCGAAGGGCATCCCAGGGAATTGCCACAACTCTCCCCCGGCGGTGAACGCGGTCTTTTCCTCGTCTTGCTGGTCAAGCTCTATTTGCCAGTATCCACTTTGCAAGTCCAGCGTCGAGAACCACTTTGCACCAGATAGTGTGTCCAAGGTGTCGTCTATTCTCGGTAAAGGATAGCTGTCCTTCTCCGCGATGTCGTTCAGCTTCCTTTAGTCCATCCTTCTTCTTAACAAGCACTGCTGGCGAACTCCATGGGCTTGCAGATGGTTCGATCACGCCCTCCTTTTCCATCTCGTCGATTAGTTTGATCATCTCGCCTTCTTTCGCCAAAGGTACCCTCCTCGGTGGTTGCCGGATCGGTCTAGAGTCCCCTGTGTCTATTCTGTGCTTCACAATTGATGTCCTTCCACAGTTCTTACCATTTGCAAAAACTGTCCAATATTTACGAAGCAGAGAGAGTGCTTTACTTTTCTGCTTCTCCACTAGATGTTTCGTCTACTCTCTGGCCATTGTTTTTAAGAAGGCTTTGTTGGACTGGATTTCCTGTTGTTTCTTATCTTCGCAGTTCATAATGGCGGCAGCTTCTTGGCATTGAGCGATTGCTGTTCCTTTTTGTACTGTCTTAGGTGTACTGGCAGGATTCAGGACTCGTACCGGAACCAGTTGGTCTTGTCGGGGTTCCACGAGAGCCCTTCCAACAATGATGTCGCTGGGTCGATTTTGTTTGTCGGGTTCGACCACCCACATTCGGCTTGTCTCCGCATCCTCTTCTATCTTTGCCCAAACCACAGCTTCTGCATTCGGGGGAACTGTTTGGCGCGCTTGCATGAATATTCGCCTGACCTTGTTATCCTGTCCATTATCTATTGTTAATCAACCATCACTTTTTGGTTGAGGTCCAATGTGAAGCCATGCCTAATCATGAAGTCGACGCCGATTATGATGTCATCAGTGATGTCCGCAACGATGAAATCATGCTGAAACTCGACGGTACCCATCGTAATTCTTTTCTGAACCTTACCCTTGACTTCCGCCTTCTCACCAGTTACTGTACGAAGCCTTACCTCCGTAAATGGTTCGATGTCAGGAACCAATCCGCTTCGGATGACTGAATGAGTTGCGCCGGTGTCCAACGTCAGCAGATATCGTCGCCCATCCATCGTTCCCTCGATGACTAGGCTGGTTGCACCCCTACAGATTCGGGATACGAGGATGATGGGGCACTCCAATGTGGAAGCCAGCGCATGCCCCTCTGCACAGACTCGTTGTAGTTTAACGGATTGTTAGGTACACATTTTTCACCTCCACTTTCGCGTTCACTCCCTTGGTCTCTTCTTGGCGAAGTTCCCCTTCGGAAATCTCTAGAATTTGCGGAGACACAAACCGACGGTTAAGTTCGAATTTCGCTGTCGAAGTTCGAAAGCTCTCTTGAAGCGGAGATTGCAATGATGTCAACTGTCAACGGCGCAATGCTGATTGTCAGAGCATTCTAGAGATTTCCGAAGGGGAACTTCCGACGGCGAACATTCGCGATAGTGGACCGAGAGCTAAATAAGCGCGAACGCTCGCCCTCGGCATTCATTCAGTTTGTGGAATTGAACAGCGTGTGACAAGTCGGTGTGATCAATCGATAAAACAGTGAGAAAATAAAAGCTTCCAAGAAAGGTTTGTGTGTGTGTTATAAAGTTTAAAGTGTTCAATAGGATTTGAATATTAAAGAAAAGTGGTGAAGCTGCACAGATAATTGATCTATGGTGAAACAAGAAAAGTGTGTGTGTTTTTATTCGGATAAAAAGGACAATTGTAGTTTATCGCAATCCAGTCACACACAACATGGGTGATTGAGAGAAGCTTGTCTCTGGCCTTTCATGGGCTGTAACGCCACCAAAGAAGAAGAAGAGGCAAACGGTACCGTGAACTTAAGGCCATATCACTATAATATTGATGAAATGCCAAACTTGTAAATCTGGTTAAGTGCACAATCGATTTGTTATACTGTATAACAAGGGATGACAGAAAATTTTTTGGATGAAGGAAGTCAAAGAATAGCTTTGTGCCGCAACAAATGTCCTCGGTTTTAGGTCACTACCTACAAGAAATCTGCTGTTAATGGGAAATATAGGCAGATTTGTGTAGAGAAACAAAACCTATATACAGGTGAATCGGCAGACGAAATCGGCTCGTTTTCTCTCGTGTTCATGTTGTCGTATGATTAACGTTTAGAAGTGGTAATAAAAAGTGAAACGAATACTCCAAGCTTTTTGTATATCCACTTTTAGCCAGTTAACGAGAACTGAAGAAGACCAAGTAAGATAAGAGCTGATAATCTAGGGACAGAATTTACTTAAGGAGGGTACGTTTCCTTATATGGTGAAGTGCAGCACATTCGCAGAATATGTTAGTGTGTTTTGACTTTTTGTCAGCCACCAGACAGAGTCTAAATCAGTTACAGAGAAAATGTTTTTGTAACGAGAGAAGGGTATTACGATTCCTGAAGCTAGGCGCAGACTTTACACTTGGTGCCTAAAAGACCAATGTTGTACTTTTTTCCTGGTCTATGTACCTTTGGGGAGAGGCCTTCGTCGCTAGTTGGTAAACTATCTTTGCACTTGATACCAATATGTCCCGGTGCCTAGCAAATAACCACTTTGTTCTTCTTGGACAGGGTTTGGAGGGAGTCAAGGCACTCTATGACTTAAGTGCCTTAAGCGCTGCATGGCTGTCTATAAGAATGTTAATTGCCACTGACATCTGATTTGAGAGTTATGTTGGCATATGAGTAGATAGCATACAGGTTAGCTTGAAACTAAGTAGGGAAGTTCTGTATCAGGGCCAATATACAGACAATATATATACAAACTTTAATAAAAGAATAATCCTAGCCGAAATCGGTTAATAAATAGAATAAGTCATACACTTTTTTTTTATATAGTTAAACGTTTGAACGTTGTGTGAGCGAAGGTAACAGGGAGAGGGAGAGATTCACGCAGGTTCACACACAACTTGAACGGAGTGCAGTGGTTTTGGGGTCGTAGATGTTCGTTCACTACTCTAAGGGGGGGAGAGCCGACCAAATTTCGCGTTGGTTATAATTCACAGTAATTCGTTCATGCAGTTTTTGGTGTTAATGTTGCATACGCAGAGGATGAATTTCAATTGACCATATACTGAGAGCGCCGTGGCGCAGTGGGTAGTGGGTTGGCCTCTGACGCCGATGACACGGGATCGAATCCCGACAACAGCCATGTCATCGAATGTGTTTTTCACGGTGCTTATCCTCAGCGGGGTACTGACAAAACCCCCTGTAGTATAATTGTCAAGAAAAGCTGCTCGAATTTCACCGTTCGGAACCGGCAATAATACTGCAGGTACCTATGGAAAAATAAAATCACACACAACATGGGTGATTGAGAGAAGCTCGGCTTTGGTCCTTCATGGACTGTAACGCCAAGATACATACATACATGTACTCTGAGTGTTATGCCTGCAGCAATACGTTTGGTCGCTTTCCATTCACAACTGTCTTGCATACTTTTTTTCATATAGGAGAATTGCTTTTTCTTGGTTATGAGACGAATTTGAACTATGGACCTTTCGCTTAACGGTCGATGATGTTAACCACTGCACCACGGCCACCCGCGTGCTATCAATTACTGAAGAGGAGACAATATGCAGCCCTCTGCGTAGCCTGTTACTGCTAATACTGCTTTAGATATTGTAGTGATAATAAGACTTTTGGAAATTTTCCTGCCTTACCGATACTTCGAATGACCAAATCTACGAACCAGGGCAATCAGAATAAGGTGGTCATATTTGGTATTTTCGAATGATTCCTCGATGTCGAAGTCGGCTCAGAAAGTGATCTTCTTTGAACTCAAGATAGTTTCGATGTGACCCATAAGACGATGAAATGCATTATCAGTAGATTTATTTTTTACGGTAGGTATATTGTTTAGGGTATAATGCCTTTATATTTAACAAGTGCATATATAGGATTTAAGAAGGGTTTTTAAACCAATAGTTAGAAAGGTTAACTTTTGATGGATCAAAAGAGGGCTGTTAATAGCGATGCAGTAAAGACCAGGCTCTTTTGACGTAGGACCGGTGGGCATTCGCCACTTTTGTCTGACGCCTTATAGGGTTTAAAGGTGCCTACTGCCTACTTAAATCATATATGTGAAGTTATAATGTGAGAGCCCAAGCCTGTCCCTGAAAATATTAGGACAATAACCAGCATAACTATATTTTGAAATATATCAGAAAAATAATTATAATAATTTCTTTCTACTTTTATTAATATCCACAGAGCAAACTGGAATCATACCATTCAATCAACTGTTCCATAGATGTTAAACATCCAGCAAGCTCAGAGCTAAGAAGCCCAGTCGAGCTTCGTATTCTCCCTTACTTATTATTATTAGTACCTAATTGGTTTCACGAGGGGGGAGGGAGCAAGCAAACAGAGCAAATAAGTTGATCGCGTTTAACATGGCAAACGCGAGGCAAGTTGACACACAGCCTCCTCGTGGCCCCCCTGGATAGCTATCCTAGCACCCGCCAGGTAGGGAACCAATGTGTGCATCGACCCAACCCCTTGTTCCTGGGGAAAGAGGAACCTGGACCTCCAGGTTGGGGGTTGTGCTTAGAGGTAACATCCCTATCACGTAAAAACCTACTTGTTCAGAAGCAACCACAAGCCTCGGATACGGACGGATATAAAGCTGACGACCCCTGAAAACGACTAACGGACTTGAGAGTCTGCACCTGAAACGTGAGGTCCCTTAACAGACCGGGTGCAGGCGATCAATTGGAGCAAACCCTTAACTGCTATAAAGCAGATATAACCGCGCTTCAAGAAGTGCGATGGGATGGACCAGGCAAAAGACGGATGAAAAACTGTGACATCTACTACGGGAACTGCTACAAGGAGAACAAACAGCGCCTATTCGGGTGCGGATTCGTTATTAGAGGAAGAATCTAACAAAACGTCTTAAGCTTCCGAGATATAAGCGAACGCCTCATAACAATCCGCATCAAAGCTAAATTTGGAAACATTTGCTTAATATGCGCTCACGACCCTCCAAGCTCTCTGAAAATCCGCCCACAGCAGTACAAACAAAAGAGCAGGAATGGGCGCATTGCCAGAGCGCCGTCAGAGACGCTGCCTCAGAGGTGATGGGTTTCAAACCGCCACCACCTAGAAACCCCTGGTTCGATGAACAATGCGAACGAGCCCATGATGCAAAACAAGAGGGATATAAGGACATGCTGCAACGACGGACGAGAGCTACTCGCGAAATCTATGAGCAGAAGAGAAGAGAGGAACACACGCTTTACAGAAAAAGGAAGAGAGAGCACGGAAAGCGTGAGATCGAAGGGATGGAGAGATGCAGGAATGACGCCCGTAAGTTTTACAATAAGGTAAAAGGAACATGCCATGGCTACAAAGCCAGAGCGGCGGCTTGCAGGGATGAAAATGGAGAACTGGTAGTAAAGTCGCAGTCGATGCTGAGGATTCGGAAAGACCACTTCTGCAGACTGTATAACGGCGATGATAGACAAGATATCGCTGTTAGGCAGAATACAGTCCACCCGATCGAGACGAGGTCAAAATAGCGATATCAAGACTTAGGTCTAATAAAGCCGCGAACGCAGACGGCCTGTCTGCTGAGCTTCTTAAGGCGGCTGGAGATGAGCTGGTAAGGTGCATGCACCATCTCATTTGCAAGGTATGGTCGGAGGAAAGCATGCCCGACGAATGGAATCTCAGCATCGTTTGCCCGGTCCATAAGAAAGGAAACCCCTATAACTGCGCCAACTATAGGAGAATAAGTCCCCTTAACATCGCATATAAGAACTTCTCTGCCGTATTGTGTGAATGCCTGAAACCGTTTGTGGATAACCTGATCGGCTCTTGTCAGTGTGGTTTCAGGTCAGGTAAATCCACAATAGACCAAATATTTACGCTACGGCAGATCTTGGAGAAGACCCAGGAATATAGAATCGACACTCACCACCTCTTTGTCGATTTCAAGGCTGCATATGACAGCAGGTATAGAGATGAGCTATACAAAGGCATGTCTAATTTTAACATGCCTGCCAAACTCGTCCGACTATGCAGGATGACAATGGAGAATTCTCGCTGCTCTATTAAGGTTGGTAATGAGCAAACCGAGACCTTTTATGTTAAAAAAGGATTTAGGCAAGGTGACGCGCTGTCATGCAACTTTTTCAACATCGTGCTTGATAAGATCGTGCAAAAGTCACTGGCCAACACAAGAGGTACGATTTATTTCAAGTCTACACAATTGCTCGCGTACGCCGACGACATTGACGTGATTGGACGGACACAGAGAGACGTCAAGGAGGCCTTTGTAAGCATTGAGGTAGAAGCGGCCAAGATGGGTCTCATGGTTAATGAGGGTAAAACCAAATATCTGCTTTCATCTAAAAGAGACGGGCAACGTATTGGCCAGAGCGTCACCATGGGCGGATATAACGTTGAAGTGGTCAAGGAATTCGTCTACCTTGGCTCACTGATGACCGGCGACCGCTGTTTCTTTGGGCTCAAGAGGCAATTGAGAAGTAGAGACCTCTCTCGGAAAACCAAGGTGACAGTATATAAGACCTTGATCATTCCAGTTCTCCTTTACGGCGCAGAGGCTTGGACCTAAACAAAAGCGGATGAAGATGCCCTTTGTCGTTTCGAGAGGAAAATTCTACGCACTATCTACGATCCCGTTTGTTCAGACGGTGTATGGAGGAGAAGATATAACGAAGAACTGTACGAGTTGTACAGCGACATCGACCTGGTACGACGTCTACGGATACAGCGTCTAAGGTGGCTAGGCCATGTAGAGCGCATGGAAAATACAGCTCCGACCCGAAGAGTCTTCGAATCCACCCCGGAAGGAAGGCGCGGCAGAGGAAGGCCGCATCAACGGTGGCGCACGCAGGTGGAAGGGGACCTTAACCAACTAGGCGTGCGGCGCTGCAAACAGCTGGCCAAGGACCGTGCCAGCTGGAGACGCTTGTTGGTTGAGGTTGAGGCCCAGGTTCACCACGGCCTGTAGCCCCACCTAAGTAGATAAGTAGTTGGTTTCAGGTCAGCGCTTTCAATGTATGATTCCAGTGGAAAACGTTTTTGAAATTCATTCAAGCATAATAATAATAGAGAGCACCGTGGCGCAGTGGGTAGTGTGTTGGCCTCTGACGCCGATGACACGGGATCGAATCCCGACACAGCCATGTCATCGAACGTGTTTTTCACGGTGTTTCTCCTCAGCGGGGTTCTGACAAAACCCCCTGTAGTAAAATTGTCATGAAAAGCTTCTCGAAATTCGCCGTTTGGAACCGGCAATAAACTGTAGGTCCCTTTCACCTATGGGAAAATGAAATCACACACAACATGGGTGATTGAGAGAAGCTCGGCTCAGGTTCTTCATGGACTGTAACGCCAACATACATACATAATAATAGTAAATTTAGCATAATAAAATTAATTCGCATGCGTCCAGTGAAAAAAGTAATCTCTGTACCACGGTTAATATTACATATATCTAATACTTACCGTAATTTAAAGGTTTCATTTGTTGCAAATGAAAAATGATCTACCGGCACGGTTAAGTACTTTTCTTCATACTGATGCGCAAGTCCAGTTACAAGCAAATTCAAAAACCAAAAAGTGGCCCCAAAAAGCAAAACACCCCGAAATTGCATTTCTATTTCTTCGAGTCAAATTATGTACATATGTATGTAGGTCTTTATCAAAATCAGAACAGATCACTACAGCACGATCAATTTAACAATACCTATAGTTAAGTTCGACTCCGAGCGAATGATTCCAATGAAATCTCTAAGCCGTTCGTATTTGGTTTCAGCGAATACAATAAATGTATTTATATACATTATTATACTAGTACTCAGCCAAATGCTACATATGACTAATTATTCCGAAAGCCGGGGGAAATTCTATTGACTGATTGAACACTGTTTCGTTTGTGAATAATGCAAAAGAATAGTACAAAAGTAAAAATTAAATGGTTTCCTTGCGTTGTGGACTGATGTACATACGAATAAAGGAAACGTATTGGGTGTTCATTTATTTCTGTTTTGGTGCGTTGCCAAGAATATGATACCTACCCATTATTCATAGTACGCTTGTTGTTCATTGAACTTGTTGGCCTCCGAACCTAGTTATAGATCAACTGCAGTTGTACATTCGTACTTAATTATCAGCTACAACAAGCCAGTGTTGGCATTAATCGATTAATTTTTTAATCAACTACTTAATTTGATTAATTTTAATCAGATTAAATTAATCATGATTGAAATAATCGTGATTAAAAAAGTAGTCTTAATCATGATTATTGGAGTTAATCATTAATCAATAATCATTAATTGATTAACTTGATTATGAACTAGTAAATCCATGAATGTTGCGAATTCTAAGTAAAACAAATAATGGAAAATAAAACAACATATTTCTTGAAACATATGTACTTACTTACTTGCTTATTAGGCCTGCGATCCATGGAGAATCTGAGCCTGAGCTATAGCTGCCTTCCATCCTTGACGGTCCCGGGCACGCTGCTTCCAGTTGTCAAGACCAAGATGTCTTACATCCGCGATTATTTGGTCTTTATACCGTAGGCCCAGTCTTCCTCTTCTTCTCGAACCAGGAGGCTCGGAGTCGAAGACCTTCTTAGCTGGAGCCTGGATGTCCATGCGCTCGATGTGGCCGAGCCAGTGTAGTCGACGGATCCTTGCCTTCCGGACTACATCCACATCCTGGTACAGCTCGTAGAGTTCGCGGTTGTGTCTTCTTCTCCATTCACCTTCCTCACAGACAGGACCAAATATCCGGCGCAGAATTTTTCTTTCGAAAGAACCCGAAATCAGCTCCGCTGTCCTGCTTATCGTCCAGCTTTCGGCTTCCTTTCCGCAAGACTGGCAGAATGAGCGTTTTGTAAAGCATGACTTTGGTCTTTCGAGTGAGGAGTTTTGACCCCAGTTGCTTGGACAAGCCGACAGCATGTATTTCGTTTTGTCCTCATTGATCTTAAGGCCAATTCGTTTCGCCTTTTCTCCAATCGCCGTGAATGTTTCCACAATGCCACGGCGAGAACACGCGATGATATCGATATCATCCGCGTATCCTAGCAGCTGGATGGACTTGTAGAAGATAGTGCATTCCCTGTTGATGCCTGCCCTTCGCACTATCTGCTCCAGCACCAGGTTGAAGAAGTCACATGACAGCGCATCTCCTTGCCGAAATCCGGTGCATGTTTCGAATGGTTCCGAAGTCCTAGAACCGAGTTGCACGGTGCATCGCGTGTTTTTTAGCGTGGCGCGACACAACTGGATCAGTTTTACTGGGATCCCGAATTCGGCCATCGCCCCAAACAGTTCTTCACGATGAATCGATCAGCCTTTTAAATCAATCAAATTTAAACTTACATTTAATTTGGACATAGTTAATCTAATAATCAAATTAACGATTAATGATTATGATTAATAATCTTAATCGATTTAAAATTGATTTTGATTAATTAATCTTAATCAACATTTTTGATTACGATTTTAATCATTAATTTTTAATCGTTAATCAGATTAACTTTGGGCCAACACTGCAACAAGCTTAATGGACTGCAGAGTGTGCCAAGGGATGGTAGATCAGCCATAACAGCAACATCATTGTACACAAACCGCGTTATCATCACAATAATTTTATGACCCTATCGACTCTTCTCAAGAATTGTGAATCTTCTGAGTGCACACTGAAGGCATTATCTCAATTTTAAATACTTAAAAGCTAATCATACCGAGGTTACAAAACTTGGGTGTATTTCTTGTATTATAGATAATTACAAGTTCGTAAGACTGCAGATTGGATCTTCCATACTAGCCGGTGGTTTTAAGTCAATTATTCGATGATGATTATCCCTACTGCCTACCGATGTCAGTCTGTTTAAAGTACCAGAAAAGAGGATAAACCGTTAGCGCCTATGAAACTCGGATATTCAGAGCCAAGTTTATATTATTCATTCATTTACGGCATGGTTTTCCTAATGGTCTTCGTCTCTCGAAAGCTCGTCCATCATCCATTCATTCTACCTGTTCCGCCCATGCCAGTTTTCGTGATTTTTCAGGTAACGTTCGATGCACAATTAAGTTCCTCGGGTGCTTCATTGTGAAACTTTCGCCATTCGCCTGTTATTCATTGTTTTTGAAGGGACTTAAGGAAATCAATTCACGACTTTGTTGGCCAGTTCACGTCGCTTTAGAGTGCGAAAATCACGACCTCAAATCGCTCATGTAGAATGTCCATTATGATATCAACTGGTGGTATGTAGTGCCGTTCTATTAAAACCATATGTCGTTCACACCCATGTGATTTAATTTGGGCCAAAAGAAACTAGTTGTCATCGATTAGCTATTTCCGGTGATGGAGATCACGGATCAGAAATAGGAACCGCCACCGTCTTATGATCCAAATGAACCAGTTTCCTTCTGCGGATGCATTACCACTTGGTGGAACTTGTTTTGAGTGCCACCGTCCCAATCCGGCAATTTCGATGGCTGGCATACTCATTCTTCCAAAAATTAGCATTGTCGTTAAAGAAGTATTTTAATTGTTTTTTTCTTGAAATAGGGTTCCGCTTCCAACTGCTTTAACCTAGTCAACGAACATACGGCGTTATCTGTGGCCATTTTTCGTCAGGTACTAGGTCAGTTTGATTTTGTAGGCCGAGGTTGAGGTAGCTACCCGACTATGTGTCGTTTTGACGCCACACAACTCGTAAGGGATGTGAAGGGGTATGTGGAGCTAAGAAAACTAGTTATTTTGACCAAGCTGAGGTTGGCTACCACTGGGAGGTTGTCGAAAAGTATTTACTTACTTACTTACTTATCAGGCCAGCGATACATGGAGGATCTGAGCCCGGGCTATAGCTACCCTCCATCCTTGATGGTCCCGAGCACGGTGCTTCCAGTTATCAAGACCAAGATGTCCTACATCCGCGATTACTTGGTCTTTATACCTGAGGTTCGGTCTTCCTCTTCTTCTCGAACCAAGAGGTTCGGAGTCGAAGACCCTCTTTTTTTTTTTTTTTTTTTTTTTTTGTTTGTTGAAGGCTTCTGCTATCCGCTGGAGCACTCAGACGCAATCACTGGTCCATTGTACTCCAGGCAGACACCTTACATTACTGTATTTTCTCCGTTTTCCGGAGAAAAATTTGAAGGAGCTTCAGTGATGTAGAGCTAAGGGATTCGGCACACACCACGTCGGCTCCAAGGGTGCGCCACCGTATGCGAGCAAAGGCGGGACAATAACAGAGGAAATGCTCTGCAGTATCATCCTCCTCTTCGCCACATGCAGCACAGGTAGGCGTCTCACTGATGCCGAGCACGTAGAGATGCTTGGCAAAAGTGTAATGGCCCGTGATAACTCCCACAAGCCTTCTGCAGTCGATTCTCCTTAAAGACAGGAGGAATGCTGCAGATTTTTTGCAGACATCAGGGCATACGCGCTTAGTCATCCTGCAACCCGGACAATCCCTCCATCTACGGTTGTGTGTGTTAAATACACAATCGTTAATGTAGGAATTTACCGTGGATGTAGGTAGACCTAGAGCGGGTTCAGGTCCTGAGAAGCTCTCCTCTGAACCCATTCTAGCGAGTTCGTCAGAGGTCTCATTTCCTGGGATCCCAGAGTGGCCTGGAACCCATACAAGCCTTAATGAATTTAGTCTGCCGACTCTGTTCAAGAAGGACTTGAGTTCAAGCACTAATTTGGAGCTAGTTAAGGGGTTACACACAGCTTTTAGTACAGCTTGGCTGTCACTACATACGCATATGCTTTCCCCCTTCCACCTGTGTTTCACAACATAGTGCATGGCCATTAGGATTGCGTATATCTCTGATTGGAAGACAGACGCATATTTTCCTAAGGAAAAGTGCAGTCGAATGTTTTCGCGCTCAAACATTCGGCACCGGACCCCCGCCCAGATCTGGAGCCATCCGTGAAAATGCGAAGACTGTCCTTTCCAGGTTCAGTATCCGGCCATAGCCAATCCTGACGCCATGGAAACTCGACTGTGAAATTACGACGCAATAGGATAACGGGCGTCAGTGCGTCAGAAGGCATGTCCATGAGACAGGGGTCGCAGGACAATTCTTGCGCAAGCACACCGTTATTCCTATGCGAGTTGTACCAAAAGCCATTTCTCTTCAGACGAGACATGGCTTTCAGAGCACACCCTCTGATAAATATATCAAGAGGTGGAAGGTTCATCATAACATCTAGAGCAGCGCCCGGCGTGCTGGGGAAAGCCCCCGTGCAGCTGAGACAAACCGTTCTTTGAAGTTTGGTGAAAGAGGCTACGACGTGTTTGCGTTTTAGTCTGTTCCACCAGACAACCGATGCATATGAGATTATAGGTCTTATCATTGCCGTGTAGATCCAAAGGACCTTTGCCGGCGATAAGCCCCATGTTTTGCCAAAAGCTCCTTTGCATTGCCAGAAAGCTGACAGCGCTTTGGTGGTTTTTGACTCAACATGTTTTGACCAGAGAAGCTTACTATCTAAGATGACTCCTAGATACTTAGCCTCCTTGGATATCGGGATGGAAGTGCCTTTTAGTACCAGCTGAGTCATGTCAGTATTTTTCCTCCTTCTCGTCAAGAGAACGACATCGGTCTTAAGAGGATTGACTGACAGCCCATTACTGGTACACCAATCATCGATCACATTTAGCGCCGCCTGTGCTTTACGACGGACAGTCGCCAAACATGAGCCGACAGAAAGAATGGCGACGTCATCCGCATAGGCCTGGGCGTAGATTCCAGAGGCATTGAGAGCATCAAGCAGGGAATCGACCACCATGCACCATAACAGCGGAGACAGGACGCCACCTTGAGGGCAGCCCCTGTTTACGCCAGATTTGACACACTGGTCGAGGCCTGCATCAGCGGTCAATGTCCTGTGCATGAGCATTACTTTGATCCAAAGGACCAGTGCATCATCCACGCCATGATGTCTGGCAGCGTTACACATGCTGTCAAAAGTTGCGTTATCAAAAGCTCCCTCAATGTCGATGAAAATGCCCAGCGCGTACTCTTTCCTTTCGAGCGCGCACTCAATACGCCCAACTAGGTTCTGAAGCGCAGTCTCGCAAGATTTTCCGCGCTGGTAAGCATGTTGCATCTCCGAAAGAGGGTGCATTCGAAGGGCAACTTTTCGCACGTGCAACTCTACCAGTCTCTCCATGCTTTTCAGCAGGAAGGATGTTAGACTAATTGGTCTGAAGCTCTTGGCAAGTGAGTAGTCCTCTTTTCCTATTTTGGGAATGAAGACCACTTTCACTGTGCGCCAAGGAATGGGTATGTGAGCAAGTGCTAGACTAGCAGTGAAAATTCTTTTCAGAGTAGGAAGCATAACAGGATATATCCCGTCGGTGCCCGGCGATTTGAAGCCATCGAAGGATGCCACAGCAAATTCAATAGCTTCAGTCGTAACCACGCGCGACGCAATATACCAGCTACGCCGAGTTATTTTCATCGTTTCAGTTGCAGTTTCCCTTGAAGGAGTGTGCAACGAGCCGATGTCGATCTGATTTCCCGGGAAATGAGTCGCAAACAGTAAACTGAGAGTTTCCGCTTTAGACTCAGTAAAGGTACCATCAGATTTTCTGAGTGCGTCTAGCCTAGTCGGTTTTCCCCGTTTGAGGACTTTAACCAACTTGCTAGTCGCACTCAGAGACTTGATCTCTTCGCAGAAGGTCCTATAAGAATCGTTCTTCGATTTACGAATAAGTTTCTTATATTCTTTCTGCTTCGACCGATACTTGTTCCAGTCATCTTCCGAATTTGATTTGAGCGATCTATTCAGAAGAATTCTGGCTTCCCTGCGAAGACCTTGGAGCTCGGCATTCCACCAGGGGACCAATTTCCTGCTGGGAGGTTTGCTGACAGGACATGCGAGTTCAAAACAACTGGTGATGACGCTATTCAGGTTATGAACAGCGTTCTCTACCAATTGTTTCGTTCTTAGCTTAGGTAGGGCCTGAGTGGATTTCTCAAGCTCCTCTCTAAGCCGTACCCAGTCCGTCCTTCTCGGATTCCGTCTAGGCTGCAAGGAAGAAGTCTCACAACCCAATCGGAATTCGATATATTTATGGTCCGACAGCGTAGCATCAGGCAAGACTCGCCAGTTAGTGATGTCCTTCACATATCTGTTGGATAGGGTCAGGTCAATCACCTCCTGTCGTCTTGTCGTAACAAACGTTGGTTGAGAGCCAACATTGTTGATGGTAAGGTCAGACGAGAGAATGAAGTCCAACAGACGGTCCCCCCTTGTGTTACACTTGCTGCTGCCCCAAGCAGTGTTTTGGGCATTAGCATCGCAACACAAGATGAGACCAATCTTTTTGGCTTCACAGTACTCTACGAGTTCAGAGACTTCCTTCGGTGGTGGAGGTAGTAACGAATCGTAGGGAAAGTAGGCAGACGCAACGACGAAGTGTTCTATTGCTCCGTGCGTTTTGTAGCTTACTCGAGCAGCCACCAGATCTTGTCCACAAAAGTGCCCAAGTTTGGTTGCCGATAGTGAATTCGATATGATGAGGCCGACCCTAGGCCTTTCGGATCGCTCATCATAAAGAATCATAGCATCACGTATACCACCAAGGCCACATAGGCGATTATTCCACACCCACGGTTCCTGAATGGATACAATGTGATGATTTGTTCTACTACATGCAATTCTACTACTTAAAAGAGCAGTAGCGGCCTTGCTGTAGATTGATCTGGATAAAAGCTATCCTGACCTTTTCAGAGGAGATGGCCGCCTCTTTATAAGAGAGCTGCTTCTCTCGACTCTTTACGGTCATTTGGATCTCCTTCTGGGAGGAAGGGGTTTTGTTGTGTGATGTGCCCGCCTCCGAGGAGTGGTTCTTGGCTATCTTCGCCTTCTGGCCTATGCTTTGATCCTTCTGGGTCGCCACATCTGCCATTTGACTCCGATTTCCCACCGCCCCATCGGAGAGGGAGGCATCGCACACTCTCTCTCTAGCGAGGCTATCCCCCGCGGCGGTCTTCCGTTTGCGGGATCCTTTACCTTTTTCGATTAAAGCACCTGCTCCCTTCGGACGTCGGTTCGGGACAGCCTTACCAGTTCGAGGATTGCTAGGACCCGTAACGACTTCGCCTTCTGCGTTCGGAGTCTGCCTGTCAGCCCCACCACCTTTTTCGGCGGCAACGCTGGCCATAGCAGAAACTTGACAGCTTCCGGCTCCGTCATTACGGGAACTGATCACGCTCTTACTGGGTAGTTGAACCTTCCCAGTAAGAGGAAGAGAGTTGGAGGCGCATGCCGAAAGTGCAGACATGCTTATGCCTCCTTCAGCAGCCTTTCCCAATCGCCGACGCTTTCCGCGCTGCGCACCTTTGAGAGAGGGGTGGAGCTCAGGAAGGAGGGTCGGATCAATTTCGGTACGAGATACCTCCGTCGACCTAACCCTCTTAACTGGTTCTCCCAGAGGCTTAGCCTCGACCATTCTGCCTTCGGCTTTGTCAGCCTCTTTGCACAATTTTCGGGCACGCCTCTTACCTCTACTTTTTGGGCACTTAGCAGTGCATTCAGCAGTACGTCCCAATTCAGGAGCGCGTTCCACCTTTGCCGTGCCGCGCCATCATTGGTGTCGCCTCCGATGGATGCACCGCTCATGCTCAGTCGGACCAGGTGGTCAGACAGTGAGCCGCTGGGGCCGGTGTCGTTCCGGGCTGCCGTAGGGTTAAAAATGAATGTTGGGGCCTCCAGAATCCTTGCCCCGGCCGCGATCAAAGAGGTCGCGGTTGGATTTCCGCTGCTGCGAGTACCACCTGGAGTACACAATTCCTTTGGTTTGTCCATTCATTTTTGGGTCTTCGAGTCTTAGTTCGAGGTCTACGACCTCTTAAGCCTCCCGCCACGACAAGGCGCCCGAAGAAGGGAGGCGAAGACCCTCTTAGCTGGAGCGTTGAAGTCCATGCGCTCGATGTGGCTGAGCCAGTGTAGTCGACGGATCTTTGCCTTCCGAACTACATCCACATCTTTGTACAGCTCGCAGAGTTCGCGGTTGTGTCTTCTTCTCCATTCACCTTCCACACAGACAGGACCAAATATCCGGCCCAGAAAATCAGTTCCGCTGTCCTACTTACGTCCAGCTTTCGGCTGCGTACAGCAAGACTGGCAGTATGAGCGTTTTGTAAAGCATGACTTTGGTCTTTCGAGTTAGGAGTTTTGACCCCAGTTGTTTGGACAAGCCGAAGTAGCAGCGGTTGCCAAGGGCGATTCTATGCCGGATCTCCACTGTGGTGTCATTTGTGGAATTTACGCTTGCCCCTTAATTACCTCGAAATTGTAGCTGTCAATTATTATATTTTGTCCCAGGTGGTGAGCGACGGATTGGTTTTTGCTTGACAGCATGTCGTTTCGCCTGCTCTTCAATCGCCGTGAATGCTTCCACAATGCCACGGCGAGAAGACGCGATGATGTCGATATCATCCGCGTATCCTAGCAGCTGGACGGACTTGTAGAAGATAGTGCCTTTCCTATTGACGCCTGCGCGTCGCACTATCTGCTCCAGCACCAAGTTGAAATCCGGTGCATGTTTCAAACGGTTCTGAAGTCCTAGAACCGAGTTGCACGGTGCGTCGCGTATTTTTTTGAGTGGCGCGACAGAACTGGACAAGTTTTCCCGGGATCCCGAATTCGGCCATCGCACCAAACAGTCCTTCACAATGAATGCTGTCGTATGCGGCTTTGAAATCGATGAAAAAATGGCGTGTATCGATTCGAAACTCGTTGGTCTTTTGCGGGATTTGTCGAATTGTGAAAATTTGGTCTATAGTCGATTTACCGGGCCGGAAGCCACACTGGTAGCTGCCGAATAGTGCGGTGCAAAATGACTTTAGACATTCACACACTACGCTAGACAGGATCTTGTATGCGACATTGAGCAGGGATATACCTCTATAGCTCTTGCAAGAAGTAGGATCGCCTTTTTTTGTGGATGGGGCAAAATATCTCTTGGTCATGCTCGTTAAGCAGCAGCTGGAAATGCTGCTTAAATACATTCACTATTCCCTGCGGGTCGGTGACAAGATTACCCTCGCAGTTTCGAAGAGCCTGGGTGCCCTTTTTGAAGCCTCCTGCAAGACCTGTTCGTTTTTTTTTCCAACTAACTGAATTTTTTAACGAAGGAATTTCGCTTCAATTCGTGAAACATCGTCCGTTATTATACTTACTTATCAGGCCAGCGATCCATGTAGGATCTGAGCCTGAGCTATAGCTGCCTTCCATCCTTGACGGTACCGGACACGCTGCTTTCCGATATCAAGACCAAGATATCTTACATCCACGATTACTTGGTCTTTATAACAGAGGTTCGGTCTTCCTCTTCTTCTCGAACCAGGAGGCTTGGAGTCGTAGACCCTCTTAGCTGGAGCGTTGATGTCCATGCGCTCGATGTGGCCGAGCCAGTGTAGTCGACGGATCCTTGCCTTCCTTGCACTGTGCATCGCGTGTTTTTTTAGCGTGGCGCGACACAACTGGATCAGTTTTCCCGGGACCCCGAATTCGGCCCTCGCACCAAACAGTTCTTCACGATGAATGCTGTCGTATGCGGCTTTGAAATCGAAGAAAGGATGGTGTGTATCGATTCGAAACTCGTTGGTCTTTTCCAGGTTTTGTCGAAGTGTGAAAATTTGTTCTATAGTCGACTTACCGGGCCGGAAGCCACACTGGTAGCTGCCGAATAGTGCGGTGCAAAATGACTTTAGACGTCCACACAATACGCTGGACAGGATCTTGTAAGCGACATTGAGCAGGGATATACCTCTATAGTTCCTGCAAGAGGTAGGATCGCCTTTTTTGTGGATGGGGCATATAGAGCTGGTATTCCAGTCGTCGGGCATGCTTTCATCTTCCCGAATTCTGCAGATGATCTGGTGCATGCTCCCTACCAGAACATCGCCGCCAGCCTTGAAGAGCTCTGATGGCAAGCCATCTGCGCCTGCGGCCTTGTTGTTCTTCAGCTTCTGAATAGATGTGCCGACTTCTTCGATGCTGGGTGGGAGGATTACTTCAGCGGCTGGAGTTGGGATTTCCTCGGTCCCTACCACTCTATCTTGGTCATGCTCGTTAAGCAGCAGCTGGAAATGCTGCTTAAATACATCCACTATTCCCTGCGGGTCGGTGACAAGATTACCCTCGCAGTTTCGAAGAGCCTGCGTGCCCTTTTTGAAGCCTCCTGCAAGGCCTTTGGCTTTCTTGTAAAAGGCTCGTGTTTTATGCTTATCCCTAGACTCTTCGATATCCTTGAGCTGGGAGGTTCAAGGCGGTTGCTGCCTTTTCGGCTACTTGGGGAATGTGACCTTGTAGTTTTGGCTGAAGTTGTATCTGGGGAGACAGTTGTCTGTGAGAGATATCTTTAGGATTTCATGCCTGTTTATTTCGGTAAGGAAATGAGCCTACGGTTAGAGTCATCCTTCACGATCAGTCAATGGGCGAAGACCATTGCTTCCTTCTTCAGTTGGAGATGAAGAGGTGGCAGGTCTGTGATGACTTCTAGTGCTGCTGTGGGGGCCCCGGTGATACAGATGCAAGCTAGTCTTTGTAATTTGTTGAGCTTGGCTTGCACTGATACTTGTTTTGATTTGTGCCACCAGACGGGCGCAGTATATGTGAGAGTTGGTCTGGTGATTGCTGTATATAGCCAGCGGGACATTTTGGGATTTGTGCCCCAGTTTTTGCCAGTGAGACTTTTGCTGGTCCATAAAGAGATCCTGGCTTTCTCAATGGTCTTTGTAATGTGAGAGTTCTAAGTGAGCTTTTCGTCTAGAATTATCCCTAGATGTTTGACTTCTTTTGAGAACTCTATCGCTTCACCAAAGAGGGTAAGTTTGGTAAGTTTGTGCCTATTCCTCCTCTTGGTGAAGGCGACTACAGTGCTTTTCCTAGGGTTGACCTTTAGTGCAACCTTTATGCACCAATTTGCAACAAGGTTTAGTGCCCGTTGAAGGAGTTCCGAGACTGTTGGTCTCGTTGCGTTGGTTTATACAGGATGCTGATATTCAGCAAACCTGAGTTAAGAGGTGTTGCGTGGATAAAGGCACTTGGATTTGGACTTTAAAACGTTTATTCTTCATTATTGGTCGATGTTTTTTCGTATAAAACATTCTTCCAATCACTTCTAGATCCCAAGGGACATGCATGGCGGTAGATGGGTTCCTACTAAAATAAATGTGTTGTCTACAGTGTAATGGGACAATTGGTATGACCGCTCCTGAAAAACATAACATTGATTAGTTTAAAAACTTAGTCAATGTCTGTTCTGCGAACTCAAAACATTAAACACAAAATGCATTTTGTTAGTTTATGACGGTCGATGAATAAAAATCTCTTTTATTAAAAAAAAAAAAACAAAATCAACGTTTGTCACGCACATATTCGATTGTGGAAGACTTATCAATTCTTTATGACCTTCGTTTGTTTTTCGATTGGTAGGGATTAAAGTCCGCAATCCACGATTTGATTAAATTAATTTCATACTCCCTGGTTAGTCGAACTGATTCAGGATCCTTTAAACCAAAAACGAAGTACAAAGTGGTTTTGAGTTTTAAAAACACTTTTCATTATAAATCAAATACAAACCTCAGGACTGGAGCCACGCAGGTCGAGATGATGGGCTCCTTCTGGAATAATGATTATTGCAATTTTGCTATTGCTTGTCTTAAGTACACCACCACCACTCCATGGATCTAAAAGCCCATTACTAAAGATAATGTTTGTGTAAGCCCTAAAACAGAGTCATTATTTGATTCTTCTGTGATGGCTTGAAGTGTTCCAATCTTACTCAATATGCTTTCCACCAAATCGAGATAGGATGGCGTTTTCGCTAGGTCGAATCTGAAACTTTTTGTAACAAGCATTGGAATATTCATTAAAATCCCACGCTTTCTTTCGAAACATATTCCCATCGTCTTTGACACACATCGGCATAACCATTTCATTACATGTTTGAATATCCCACGCGGAACCACCCAAACTTGGACTGTAGGCTGATTTGTAGTCTAGGCATTTCAGGGTTCCAGTATAATTTGTGTAAACACTCAAGGCACTTTGAAACGCCTGGAATGGGGAAAGGTCAATGAAAAAATTATCGAATTTCAAATGGTTTTCGTACGTCGAGAAAATCCCTCTCTTTGTCGTATTTATGTGAGAGGTACAAGCAAAATTGTCGAACAGGATATGCCGGCAAAGGGGACAAGAAGTCGTTCGGATACGGGTAGTTGGCCATTGCCAAGTTACCATATACATCTTCCAAATAATCTAAATGAAGAAAACGATACGGGTTATATTTACATTTGTTGTTTCCTAATAAATCTGAAATATGGTGAGATCCGGAGTTAAAAAACATTTTTCGACAATATTATACAAATCCAGTCTTGATCGCAGAAGTAAGGGATAAAATGGTGAAGAAACTACTCGATTTCCATTCATTGGAAACACATAATAAACAGCAGTATTACTTTAGTTTAGGAATTAAATATTAACAAATGTGGTTTATAAGCTATAGCTTTAGGAAAATGGCTTGAGGATTGTGCTTAGGGATTATGGCTTAGCAAGTGTGTCTTAAGGATTCTGGTTTAGGTATTAAAGCTCAGAGATTCTGGTTGAAAGATTGTTCACTATAATTATAGCATAGGGTTTGTAACTTAGGATTTGTGCTGTATCGATCCGCTGATGTCATAATGTAAGAATGTTAATCTGAGGAGTGGCGACTACCTTACGAACGTAAGATTGCGTTTCGTGAGACAAGAGATTTTTCGTTTCAGTACGGCGATATCAGGACAATATCGAGCAGTAGTTCGACAAGCTCAACGTTTCTGGTGGCTCGAAGAGACTCCTCCGCTGAATCTTGCACGTCCAACGTCATAAAAAAAAACAAATGAAAGTCCGATAGATGACTTATACAGATGTACGTAGCTGTAAGCCGTTGGTTAAGTTAAAGTTTTTAAAAAAAAAAAAGTAGAATAGGTTAGATAAAGTTAGCTTAGTAGTTTAGTTTTAAGTAGTTTTCAGCACTCAATTATAATATGCAAAGTTTCTTGTTGTGGCGTAAGGATTGTGGCTCCTGGATTGTGACTCCTGGATTGTGGAATGTGCCTCCTTGCTTCTGGATTGTGGCTCCTGGATTCTCGCTCATAGTTTGTGGCTAAGAGATTTTGTTTTAAGGGTTATGGCTCAGAGATTGTGGCTCATAAATTGTCGTAAGCCACAAAAAAATATATATATATATATAGCTCAGAGATTATAGCTTAGATTGGGGCTTCGGGATTGTGTCTTAGCGGTGGTTTAGGAATTGTGGCTTAGGGAATGCAGCTTATAGCTTACGGATCGTAACTTAAGAATTTTAGTTTAGGAAAGATCTTGAAAAAATATGAAAAACTGGCTTAAGATTTAAAAGCGCCAGTTTTAGAGAAAATCATCCTCTGCAGCTTCCTGGAGAAGCATCATATCTTCTTTAAGAAGTTTGTGTTTCAAAGCTGGTCAAATGATTTTCGCCATTAAAAAATGGGTGACAATCTTCGTCTTGAATGAATCACAAAAGTTTTAACTTTAATTTTCAAGGTCATGTACTTCGGAGTGTATTCAAATAAACAAAATAAGGAAAAGTGAAGCCGCATAAAAAAAAGCGCGATAACTGACGTAATTATTTTGCTCTTAATACCATTTTAGTTCTAATAATAGGGATAGGTTGACGTACATAGATTTTTTTTAGAACAGTGATACCTTGTACACTTGTATAATAAGTGTGTAAAAAGAGCAACCATTTATGGAATTCTTATTAATACGAGTATAGCTACATACATATCTTCTTCATTTCATTCTTTCTATTGTCTATCACGATTCGGAAAAATTCATCAAAAATATACTAACATACCCATGAATTTATTAGCGTCATCGAGGCTGTTTATCTCTTCGCCTTCGCAAAACTTGAACTTAGAGTTTAGGACCGCCCGTCCTGTGGCATTCAAAGCATAGTTTCTGTAATTAAATGTAATGTAGTCAATCAATTTCCATCACTTTTGTTCAACTAAACCTCACTTGAGAACGCCCCATGCTTTCCTGATGTTATCACTGCAATTCGAGCTTAGCGATGTCTTAAAAATCGACGTAACAATTTTTGTAAAAATATCACAAGGTGTCAAGTCTAAGATAATGAAATCATTAACTTATGCACTGTAATTATTCCGAGGTTAATTTGTGACTTGCCTCCAAACTGCCAAATAGGGGCGGATGCAGCTAAAGCTCCGATCACGTGGTGCGGATACTTCATGCGAAACCATGCCGCAAGCATACCACCGTACGACCCACCAATAGCAATTACGGGTCTATTGTTTTTTCCACCCGTTATTTCGTCCAAGAGCTGAGCATAATCTGCTAAAGCTTGTTCGGCAGTTAGGTAGCCAAAATGTTTCGGACTATCGAACGATGCATTCCCAAATGGAAGCGATTTGCCATAGTAGCGATGCTCAGCGAAGATCACCAAGGCACGAAGCGATTCCGCATTCTCCCAGATAAAGCCGGTGTTTTGTGCAAAGAGTTCAATGTCGCCCTCATTGCCGCAATAAAATAAAATTGCAGTCGAATTGTCGTCATGTGTAAATGTATCATTGATAAGGTAACTGCAAAAAAACAACAACAAAGTAATTACATATAAAAATAAGAGAAGCTATTCAGCCTACTGATTACCGCAATGAGAAATTTGCATCGGTCACATAACTAAAGTGATCCACAGGAACAGATAGATATCGTTCTTTCCAATAGTACTTCTCACTGGCATCTAGAACGCTACCGACAAGTATTAACGAGCAAACAATGACCCAAGGTACATGTAGTTTCGGCATTTTACACGAATTCCAGGGACGATCAGCCGACTCGAACTGTCAAACGCAAACTGATTCGGAAAGGGGAAAACTGTGATCATTGACATATGTATGTATGTATGGCATATGAAATAATTCTCTGCACCACGAGGCGGTGGGACAGTGGAGCACTGCCAGTTTGTTTATGTGTTGTTTGTGGGTCAGACTGAGATAACCGCTGAATCGGCAATCAGTGAATCAGCCGGCACTTTGCTATCTTTGAGAACGCGAAGCTGATCTGCTCGGAGAGCGAAAGAGCCAATGTTTATCAGAGATAGTTAATAAGGTGTTTACCAATTAAAATAAAGCAAATGCTTACTTTGTGTTTCTTATAATTAACATAAAACATAAAAATGCTGTTCTTGTAAGGAAGTGTACGTGGACTTGCCAGTTGCCAGGGAGATTCCGATTATCGAGGTAGAATATTTTGACAATATTCTGCTGTGGGATAGAATTTTTTTTGCATACATAGGGGCATGAAAAAAATGTTCGATGACATCTTGCTGCATGAACTTACACGCATAAAATGTAGGCATACTTATATACATACATACATCTATACACCCAATTCTGAATTTTACATGACAAATACGTTCGCATGAAAAAATCTGTATTTACATATGCATGTATGTAGGGCAGATTCCGATTACCGAGGTAGAGAATTTTGACAATTGTATTTTTTTCTGCTGTGGGATACAATTTTGTTTGCATACTTGTGGGCCTAAAGAAAGTCTGCGTTGACATGTTGCTACGTAAAGGGCTAACCATAATAGGCAGAAGCGAGCATATGCCAGCAGAGGGGAATGTCTTTTTACATGCAAAGCATATGACATACCCATAATGGGAATATACGAAGTTTCGTTAAATGTTCGTTAACTGATGCGAGCAGACGGAAGGTCTTCATGAAAGAAGACATTCCGTACGGAATTTTGGCGGCAGCTGATAGTGAAAGAAACCCGAAGTACAATAAAGAAACACTTTCAAGTTTTTAATCTATTTTCCATTGTTTTACTTTCCTTTTTTCTCACTTTTAAAAACACGATTGTACCCACACCGAAAGTAAGCAAACCGAATAAAATCAATTTGACAGTTCCTTTCCTTCTGCTCGCTTATGTTCATTAGGGGTAACTTGACTTTTCGTTAAAACAGAGGGGAGAATATCGTTCGGTTCTGACATAAGCTTCTGCTCGCTTCTGCCTTTTATGGTTAGCCCTTAAACGTACATGCATAAAATGTAGGCATACTTTTAGGGCTAGTTAGTAATCCAATTGATGCGTACATTCATGAAAACACCTAATTCTGTTTTTACTGTTTTAGTTGAAAAAAATTTTGGATAAACTTCCGAATAGTTCTCATCTCCGATTTATTTATTTATTTCTTTAGAAAGGGGCATTCATCAAGCTTGGGCGCTTATACTTTGTATATACCCAACATTGCACCCACTCCAAATCCTACAGTGAGCCCAAGCAGGGGGGTTGCAGGGGGGGCAGCATGCCCCCCATACATGTTTCACTGCGATTTACTTATATGTATAATTTTATCCAAAATTAATTTCAAATAAAACAGTAAAAACAGAATAATGTTTATAGGTATACATGAATGAATGTATCATCTGGATTACTAACTAGTCCTAAAAGCAGGCCTACATTTTATGCATGTACGTTCACGCAGCAACATGTCAACGCAGACTTTCATTAGGCCCACAAGTATGCAAACAAAATTGTATCCCACAGCAGTAAAAAATAATATTTTCTGAGAAATCCATAGGAAAAAATGAATTTTTAAACCTTAATATCTCCTAAACTACGCGAAACTGTGCTTATTTCATTGAGATCAGAATCGTGCCTGTATGTACATACATATGTGCCCATTTCCAAATCGAAATAAGGCCAATCAAACAAACAGGATACTGTTAAAATTCATTCAAATCTGTCTAGCGGTTTTCACGTCATTAAGTAACGCTAGAGTTTTACTATACAGTTGCTCTCAAAATCCAGCGTACACCAGGAAAACAAAAATATTTTACTTCTTTTGATATCAAAAAATAAAATTTTCTGTTTTTTTTTATTTTTTTTTGCTATTTTACTTATTTTTCTAATAGTTATAAACAAAAAATCAAAGCAAGGGGATACTACGATTTCCGTGGCGCCACGATCTGACGATGGATTTAGCTAAATCGACCCAAAATAAATAAAATTTTTCGATATCTCGCGGCCTTTGATATATACAAGCCAGAAATGACTGCAACTCCCACATTCGACGAGCTAAATTTTAACACGACCAAAAACTGAGGGACCCTACAATGTCCCAAAGGTACCAGAAGTTATTGGTCTTTCGCCAAAAACATCAAGAGCTCCGTCTCGTCGTCTATACCCACGCTCATCCACAATGACATTCCAGCTGTCAAGACAAAGCCCACTTTCCGCAAGCTCGCAGCTCCCAAAATCATCTCTGTCACCGCCTGTTCTGGAGTACGTTCATTCCACCATGGGACACATTTACTTCCGTAGGCGTACAGTTGCAAGGGTCCTTAAAGAACTTGACATACTTAAATACGCTGATCCAGATAGTAATGCCCCAATAATTCTGAAGAGGTGTTCTTCTACGCTGTCAAAACCGTTGCGTAAGCTTTCTCACCTTTTCTACTCTTCTGGGCTCTATCCGAGTGGGTGGAAAGCAGCAAAAAAGGCGAATCTTCTCTCTCCAATTACCGACCCATTGGACCCGTTTGTTCAGACGGTGTATGGCCTCTGACGTGTTTTTCACGGTGTTTCTCCTCAGCGGGGTTCTGAAAAAAACCCTGTAGTAAAATTGTCATGAAAAGCTTCTCGAAATTCGCCGTTCGGATACGGCAATAAACTGTAGGTCCCTTTCACCTATGGGAAAATTAAATCAAACACAACATGGGTGATTGAGAGAAGCTCGGCTTAGGTCCTTCATGGGCTGTAACGCCAACATACATACATACATCGTGAAGAGAACGACATCGGTGTTAAGAGGATTGACCGAAAACCCATTTCTGGTACACCAATCATCGATCACATTTAGCGCCGCCTGTGCTTTGTGATCGAGAGTCGCTTAGCATGAGCCGACAGAAAGAAGGCATAGGCCTGGGCATAGATTCCGGAGGCATTGAGAGCATCAAGCAGAGAGTTGACCACCATGCACCATATCAGCGGAGACAGGACGCCATCTTGCGGGCAGCCCCTGTTTACGCCGGATTTGACAGATTGGTTGAGACCTGCATCAGCGGTCAATATCCTGTGCACAAGTATTGCTTTGATCCACAAGACTAGTGCTTCATCTATGCCATAATGTCTGGCAGCGTTGCACATGCTGTCGAATGTTGCGTTTTCAAAAGCTCCCTCAATGCCGAAGAAGATGTCCAGCGCATTTTTTTTTTTTTCGAGCGCGCATTTCATTCTCCCGACTAGGTTTTGAAGAGCAGTCTCGCAGGATTTTCCGCGCTGATAAGCATGTTGCACCTCCGAAAGGGCAACTTTGCGCACGTGCAACTCTACCAGTGTCTCCATGCTTTTCAGCAGGAAGGATGTTAGACTAATTGGTCTTAAGCTCTTGGCAAGTGCGGGGCATGGGCTCGGGCATACAGGGTAAAGTTGTTGATCGCTCTCAACCTGGCGAGATGCCAGCAACGATCCCTGTTTAAATGCCCTGGTCAAGTTGACATACGGCTTCGTCGTGGCGCCCTCTAGATAACCTCTTCAACAACCGTTGGGAGGTGCACAAACGTATGCAGCGACAAAACCCCGACCAGAATGGCGGTTGTGCGACGGGCTAACAATCCGCCCACGTAAAAAAACATAAAGTTATGAATGAGCAAGATGCCTCGGATACACGGACGGATACTCGACGACGACAACGCACGAAAAAAAAAAAGAAATCGAGGTAGTTAAGGAGTTTGTCTACCTCGGGGCAAACGTAAATTCCACAAATAACACCACAGTGGAGATCAGGCATAGAATCGCCCTTGGCAACCGTTGCTACTTCGGCTTGTCCAATCAACTGGGGTCAAAACCCCTCACTCGAAAGACCAAAGTCATGCTTTACAAAACGCTCATACTGCCAGTCTTGCTGTACGGAGCCGAAAGCTGGACGATAAGCAGGACAGCGGAGCTGATTTTGGGTTTTTTCGAGAGAAAAATTCTGCGCCGGATATTTGGTCCTGTCTGTGAGGAAGGTGAATGGAGAAGAAGACACAACCGCGAACTCTACGAGCTGTACAAAGATGTGGATGTAGTCCGGAAGGCAAAGATCCGTCGACTACACTGGCTCGGCCACATCGAGCGCATGGACGTCAACGCTCCAGCTAAGAGGGTCTACGACTCCGAGCCTCCTGGTTCGAGAAGAAGAGAAAGACGGAACCTCTGGTATAAAGACCAAGTAATCGCGGATGTAAGACATCTTGGTCTTGATATCTGGAAGCAGCGTGCCCGGGACCGTCAAGGATGGAAGACAGCTATAGCTCAGGCTCAGATCCTCCATGGATCGCTGGCCTGATAAGATAAGAAGAAGAAGATATTGGCAAGTGAGTAGTCCTCTTTTCCTATTTTGGGAATAAAGACTACTTTCACCGTGCGCCAAGGAATGGGTATGTGAGCAAGTGCTAGGCTAGCAGGGAAAATTATTTTCAAAGTAGGAAGCAGCTGTCTTATACCTTATTGCAGCATAACAGGATATATTCCGTCGGTGCCTGTCAATTTGAACCCATCGAAGGATGCCACAGCAAATTCAATGGCTTCAGTCGTAACCACGCGCGACGCAATACACAAGCTACGTCAGCTACGGAGTGTGCAACGAGCTGATGACGATCTGTTTTCCCGGGAAATGAATCCGAAACAGTAAACTTAGAGTTTCCACTTTAGACTCAGTAGAGGTATCATCAGATTTTCTGAGTGCATCTATCTCTGTCGGTTTTCCCCGTTTGAGGACTTTAACCAACTTGCTAGTTGGTTATATTCTTTCTGCTTCGACCGCTACTTGTTCCAGTCATTTTCCGAATTCGAGTTGAGCGATCTATTCAGAAGAATTCCGGCTTCCCTGCGAAGACTTTGAAGCTCGGCATTCCACCTGGGAACCAATTTCCTCCAGGGAGGTTTGCTGACAGGATATGCGAGTTCAAAACAACTGGTGATGGCGCTATTCAGTGGATTTCTCAAGCTCCTCTCTGAAGAGTTAGTGATGTCCTTCACATATCTGTTGGATGGGGTCAGATCAATCACCTCCTGTCGGCTTGTCGCAACAAACGTTGATTGAGAGCCAACATTGTTGATGGTAAGGTCAGACGAGAGAGTGAAGTCTAAAAGACGGCAGTGTTTTAGGCATTAGCATCGCAACACAAGATGAGACCAATCTTTCTGGCTTCACAGTACTCTACGTGTTCAGAAACTTCCTCCGGTGGTGGAGGTACATAGTTGATATGTACATAAATGAAGCAATACATACATTATATTAATATTAAGGTTAGTCATAAGAGAAACATATACATACATAGGTATGATCTGGAATCATACCTATGTAGGTAGCATGTACATATTATGTTAGTAAGTAAGCCGCCAGTTCAATAAATGAAGTCCGCAGGAAAAGACGTGTTTTACTGACAGTGTAATAAAGAGACATATCATTTTGGCGACGAGGAGAAAGATAACAAAACAGTGTAGTTTGAAAATAAATAAAAGTTTGATTAATCAAAATTAAAAAAAAAAAAAAAGCAAAGTTTGGAAGTTTGATAAAGGAAATTATATATATATATATATGTTATATCAGAGCCAACTTGTATACACCCACAAGAGCTCGACTTCAAGTTCAATAAAAATTAAAAATGTAAACAGCATTGATTTGATCCGTACGCAATGTAAACAAGCTGAGGTCAAATCATATGCAACATAAACAATTTCAAACCAGTAGACGAGAACGATCATTGTTGACACAACTGCGGCTTAATGGCAAAATGCTTTTAGCCGAAGTCAAGTGGATGCAGCTGCGTCAGCATAGTTCTCGTGATTTATGTAAGAAGATCAAAGTCCAACAAAAGGGACGCTGTCGAAGAACAGCACAAAGTATTGTTGCGGAGATGCAAGCGGACCGTTAAGTTCGAAAACTCTCTGGAAGCGGGGATGGGAATGATGTCAACTTCCAATGGAATTGTCAGAGCGTTCTAGAGATTTCCGAAGGGGAACTTCCAACGGCGAACGTTCGAGACGGTGGACCGAGAGCTATATAAGCGCGAACACTCGCCCTTGACATTCATTCAGTTTGTGGTATAAAACAGCGTGTGACAAGTCGGTGTGATCAACCAAGGTGAAAAGAAAAGCTTTCAATTAAGGTTTGTGTATTGTGTAATAAAGTTTAAAGTGGATAGTATTGGATAATAAAGTTTAAAGTGGATAGTATTGGATAATAAATAAAAGTGGTAAAGCTACACAGATAATTGATCTGTGGTGAAAGAAATAAAAGTGTGTGTGTGTTTTTAATTGGGAAAACGTAGAAAATTGTAGTTCATCGCAATCCAGTGGTGCGAACCCTATTTGGTGTGGGGATTGAATAAATTCGTAACATTTGGTGTCAGAAGTGGGATTGCGAGTAAACGAGTGAAACTTTATTTGAGTTGTGAAGTGAATTATTGCAGAAGTGAGAAAATGGTAAAATTGGAAAAGTTGACAATTGAACAACTGAAAAAAGAGCTGGATGCTCGGGAATTATCCACAGTGGGAAGTAAAGCCAACCTGGTGGAGAGACTGCGATCGGCGTTGCAGGAAGAAGGTGTCGACTGGGAGAGTTATGAATTCGGGGTGGAGAAGCCGTCGACATCCACTGAGCCAGCGTTCGATATGCAGCACATTCTCGCGGCTCTTAATGCTATTTATTTATTTATTTATTTATTTGTAGTAATTAAAATCATGTACAAGTAAGATACAGAATCTTTTAAATTCGCACATGCTTTATAAATGTTTGGGAATAACAGATGTAAATGTAAAAAGAAGAAAAAGATAACATATAAATATGAAATGAAAAAGCAAGTTACAGGCAAGAAAGTTAACAAAGATTTGACAGGTATAATAGAGTCAAAAGATGGAGGAAAATTCCGCGGCCGTAAGTAGAAAGTTGGAGGAAAATTCCGTTGCCGTAAGTAGAAAGTTGGAAGAAAATTCCACTTCCCTGGGCCAGAAGCTGGAGACGTTAGAAGGGATGCTAGAGAACAATCGAGAAAGCCTAAGAAACATCCAGCAGACAGTCAACGATCGATTCCAGGACGTCGAAGAAAGAATCGAGACATTAGAATCGCGGTTCGACAAGAAGGTTCTAGATCTCGAGAATAATCAAGAAAAGAGAATCGAGACACTAGAATCGAGGTTCGACAAGAAGGTTCTAGATCTCGAAAATAACCAGGAAAAGATAATCGAGACCTTGGAATCGAAGTTCGACAAGAAGGTTCTGGAACTCGAGAAAACTGTCCAGAACGTTCAGTGTCAAGGAATCGTTGTACCGACGGCAGCATCGAAATTCACAGCTCCCAACTTTGACGGCACGAGCGCATTTAACATCTTTAAGCTCCAGTTCGAGACAACAGCGGAACGGAATCAATGGGGAGAAGAAGATCGAGTGGCCGCTCTAGTAATTTCGCTTAAAGGCGAAGCAGCTGGTGTTCTACAGACCATCCCGGAGACCCAGAGAAGGAACTACACAGCCATATGGGAAGCTCTTCATCGAAGATACGGCAGTGAGCACATGCAGGAGATGCACAAGCTGGAACTTAAAGGATGCAAGCAGCGTGGAAACGAGACCATCCAACAGTATGCTGCTGACATCGAAAGGCTATCCCATCTTGCCTACGCGGACGTTCCAGTTGATGTGGTGGAAAAACTGAAAACGGATTCTTTCATCCAAGGGCTAAGGGACCCCGATACGCAACGAAGCCTGATTCTCCTGCCGAAGACATCTTTCAAGGAGACAGTTGCCAGCGCTCTCGCATGTGAAACATCGCTCTTGATATGCCGACCTTCCATCAAACTACGGCGCATATCTCAAGACCAGGATAGTTCGAGAACAACAACGGCTAGTAGGAGTGGTTCATTCCCGGGTAGATGCTACATCTGCGACCAGCAGGGGCACATTGCAAAGAACTGCCGCCTGCGAAGAAAGCGTTCGAGGTCTAGTTCGCCAAAAAGAGACCATGGGAGTGAACGCGACCGTGGAGGTGCAAAAGGTGCACCTAACAATCCGTTAAACTAAAACGAGTCAGTGCAGAGGGGCATGCGCTGGCTCCCACATTGGAGTGCCCCAGCATCCTCGTATCCCGGATCTGTAGGGGTGCAACCAGCCTAGTCATCGATGGAACGATGGACGGGCGACGATATCTGCTGACGTTGGACACGGGCGCAACTCATTCAGTCATCCGAAGCGGATTGGTTTCTGACATCGAACCATTTTCCGAGGTAAGGCTTCGTACAGTAACTGGTGAGAAGGCGGAAGTTAAGGGAAAGGTCCAGAAAAGAATTACGATGGGTACCGTCGAGTTTCAGCATGATTTCATCGTTGCGGACATCACTGATGACATCATAATCGGCGTCGACTTCATGATTAGGCATGGCTTCACATTGGACCTCAACCAAAAAGTGATGAAGTATGGCAACTTGGAGCTCCCATTAACAATGGATAATGGACAAGGTAACAAGGTCAGGCGAATAGTCGTGCAAGCGCGCCAAACAGTTCCCCCGAATGCAGAAGCCGTGGTTTGGGCAAAGATAGGGGAGGATGCGGGGACAAGCCGAATGTGGGTGGTCGAACCCGACAAAAGAAATCGACCCAGCGATATAGTTGTTGGAAGGGCTCTCGTGGAACCCCGACAAGACCAATTGGTTCCAGTACGAGTCCTGAATCCTGCCAGTACACCTAGGACGATACACAAGGGAACAACGATCGCTCAATGCCAAGAAGCTGCCGCCATTATGAACTGCGAAGAATTGAAACATCAGGAAATCCAGAAAAACAAACCGTTCTTGAAAACTATGGTCAGAGAATGGACGCAACATCTAGTGGAGAAGCATAAAAGCAAAGCACTCTCCCTGCTTCGTAAATATTGGACAGTTTTTGCAGATGGTAAGAACTGTGGAAGAACATCAATTGTGAAGCACAGAATAGACACAGGGGACTCTAGACCGATCCGGCAACCACCGAGGAGGGTACCTTTGTCGAAAGAAGGAGAGGTGATCAAACTAATCGACGAGATGGAAAAGGAGGGCGTGATCGAACCATCTGCGAGCCCATGGAGTTCGCCAGTAGTGCTAGTTAAGAAGAAGGATGGAAGCACCCGATTCTGCGTGGACTATAGGAAGCTGAACGACGTCACGAAGAAGGACAGCTATCCTTTACCGGGAATCGACGACACCTTGGACACACTATCTGGTGCAAAGTGGTTCTCGACGCTGGACTTGCAAAGCGGATACTGGCAAATAGAGCTTGACCAGCAAGACAAGGAAAAGACCGCGTTCACCGCCGGGGGAGAGTTGTGGCAATTCTCTGTGATGCCCTTCGGTCTTTGCAATGCACCAGCCACATTCGAGAGACTGATGAACCGGGTGCTAAGAGGACTTCACTGGAGGACTTGCCTTGTCTATCTGGATGACATAATTGTCATGGGCAAGGATTTCGACGATCACCTTAAGAAGCTTGAAGAGGTACTGGAACGTATTCAAGCAGCCGGATTGAAATTGAGCCCGAAGAAATGTTCGCTCTTCCAGAACAAGGTGAAGTACTTGGGACACGTGGTGACTGCAGAAGGAGTCCATACAGATGAAGAGAAAATCTCAGCGGTTAAGGAATGGCCGCGGCCGAAGAATCTTCATGAGTTAAGGTCATTCCTGGGACTTTGCACGTATTACAGGCGATTCATCCCAGGATTTGCAAACGTTGCCAGCAGTTTGCACGAGCTCACCAAAAAGAATCGGCCATTAAAGTGGGAGAAGCCGCAGGAGGAAGCATTCATTCACCTGAAGGAATTGCTCTGCAGTGCGAAGATTCTTGCATATCCTGTCCCGGGAGAAAAGTTTATTTTGGACACCGATGCGAGCGGACATGGAATCGGCGGAGTACTCTCTCAAATGATTGACGGGCGAGAACGGGTCATCGCTTACTACAGTAGGATCCTATCGAAGCCGGAGAGGAACTATTGTGTAACTAGGAGGGAACTTTTAGCCGTGGTTGACTGTGTCAAGCATTTCCACAAATATCTCTATGGCCAAGCTTTTCATCTTAGGACGGACCACGCAGCGTTGAGATGGCTGCTGCAGTTCAAAAACTCGGAAGGATAGCTTGCTAGATGGATAGAGAGAATCCAGAGTTATGACTTCAGTATCGAACACCGGAAGGGAAGCAGTCATGGAAATGCGGATGCATTATCGAGGCGACCTTGCGATGTTGAATGCAAACATTGTTCACGCGCCGAGACCAAGGAACAGGTCACCGACATTCGTTGTTTCCAGGTGCTGCCAGATGATTCCTGGACTGGCGAGAAGGTCGAAAGGAAGCAGCGAGAAGATGCCGATCTGGCAGTCATCATCGACTACCAAGAACTAGGTTTTCGACCAAGTTGGCAGCAAATATCCAGTGAAAGCCCAATCGTGAAAGCTTACTGGGCTCAATGGCAGAGTTTGAAGCTGAAGAACGGTTGCCTCTACCGCAGTTGGGAAAGTGAGGACGGGAACATTGTAAACGATCTGCTGGTAATTCCGAAAGGACAAATCGAAGAGGTCATCCGAGAATACCACGAGGGACCAAGCGGGGGTCATCTTGGTGTTAACAAGACTGTAGAAAAGATCAAGAGACGTTTCTACTGGGTAGGATGCCATGAGTCGGTTACGCGTTTCATTCGCAGGTGTGAACAGTGTGCGAAGGCAAAGGGTCCAGTTAGGAAAACTCGAGGAAATATGCAGCAGTACAATGTTGGAGCACCGTTCGAACGTATCGCAATGGACATTGCAGGCCCATTCCCAACGAGCAACGCTGGAAACAAGTACGCGCTAGTGGTGATCGATTACTTCAGCAAGTGGCCTGAGGTGTTTTGCATCCCGAACCAGGAAGCCAAAACCATTTCGGATGCATTCGTGAATAACTGGGTTTCGCGTTATGGAGTACCAATGGAACTGCACTCAGACCAAGGGAGAAACTTCGAGTCGTCGGTGTTCAAAGAACTCTGTGACATGCTAGGTATCAGAAAGACGCGGACAACACCATTACACCCACAATCTGATGGCATGGTCGAAAGGTTCAACCGGACGATGGAGGAATACCTGAGAAAAGTCGTCGTCGGAGATCAGAAGGACTGGGATGAACATCTTCCCCTTTTCTTAATGGCATACCGTTCGGCACAGCACAATTCAACGGCAACAACACCCGCCGAAGCCATTTTTGGAACTGGTCTCCGACTTCCATCGGACTTGAAGTTCGGCGTGGTACTACAGACAACTAGCGGCAGGGAAGACTTCGTAACCGAAAAGAAGGAACAGCTGAACTCCATCCATCAGTTCATCCGGGAGCGACTGAACTTGGTCAGCGATAAAATGAAGGCGCGATACGACTTGAGGGCGAATACTTCTGGATTCGAGACCGGACAATTGGTATTGCTGTACAACCCACAACGGAAAAAAGGCTTGTGCCCCAAATTGCAATCAGCCTGGGACGGACCATATGAGGTCATCAAGAAACTCAATGACGTGGTATACCGGATACAACAGATGGGAAACAGACGGGCGAAGTATAAAATTGTCCACGTAGAGAGGTTAGCACCATATTACGGAGAAGGATCCAATCGCTTGTTCGAGGACGAACAAGTTTAGGAGGAGGGCAGTGTTGCGGAGATGCAAGCGGACCGTTAAGTTCGAAAGCTCTCTGGAAGCGGGGATGGGAATGATGTCAACTTCCAATGGAATTGTCAGAGCGTTCTAGAGATTTCCGAAGGGGAACTTCCAACGGCGAACGTTCGAGACGGTGGACCGAGAGCTATATAAGCGCGAACACTCGCCCTTGACATTCATTCAGTTTGTGGTATAAAACAGCGTGTGACAAGTCGGTGTGATCAACCAAGGTGAAAAGAAAAGCTTTCAATTAAGGTTTGTGTATTGTGTAATAAAGTTTAAAGTGGATAGTATTGGATAATAAAGTTTAAAGTGGATAGTATTGGATAATAAATAAAAGTGGTGAAGCTACACAGATAATTGATCTGTGGTGAAAGAATAAAAGTGTGTGTGTGTTTTTAATTGGGAAAACGTAGAAAATTGTAGTTCATCGCAATCCAGTGGTGCGAACCCTATTTGGTGTGGGGATTGAATAAATTCGTAACAGTATATAAGATACTTCATGTTCATTTTTGAATAAGTTCAAGTTCAAGTTCGGGTTCAAGTTCAGTGACCAGTTCAAGTTCAAGCTCAAGTTCGAGTTCAGTTTGAGATGTGATCAGTTCAAGTTCAAGTTCGAGTTCAGTTCAGTTTAAGATGTGATCAGTTGGTTTTAAGTTAGTTCCAGTTTTCAGTTCTATGTCAGTTCGGTTCAGTTATTGTTCGGTTAACCCTAGAGTGCTCGCGCCTTTTTGTATAACGCGAGTGATCGCGTGGGGAGCATTTTGCCGCCCATACTTAACATGAGGTTTTGTTCAAAATGCTAGAAAATTAAATATGCAATTGTTATTATAGCATAAAAGAAAACATAATCTACTAGAAAAAGTAGCATTTAATTAGTTTTACACTTACTACTTAAAAACAAAATGTTTAAAGAAATCCAACGTAAACATTTTTGAATTTTCACAAAGACTTTGCTTAAATTTACATAAAAAAAGAAATATTAAATCCTGTGACAAAATTAATCGTATTCATTTTCTACAACATGTAACTCAGCAAAACAGTCCTGGCACATGTAAATACAATGCTCGTTGCACAGTAATTTTCCACATCTATTGCACCCTTTTTTGGTCCTTCTATTTTTCTTGGACGAGCATACTCCGCATATACCCTCTCTACCTTGTGCTATATTTTGATGTTCTGATGGCACAAATCGGGAAATTTGGTTCCTCAGTTGTTTCTGCAAAGTGTGTACGTTTGATCTTCTGATTATATGTTGTCTGGTCATAGCCAGAGCAATTTCTTTCAAAAAGGTTCGTCTTAATATTAAGTGATTAGTATTTTCTTTGTATATTATTTGACTATTTATGCCGGCAATATTCATAATTGAGAAAAATAATCTCATCGGCCACCTGCGCGTCATTCTGCCCACGGAATATTCCTCTTTCATTTGGTCGACAACATCAACTCCGCCTTTAGTCCCATTGTAATATGTTATGATTTCTGGTTTATCAGCAGCACCGGTAGTTTCGTCGATCTTGTTGTCATCGTGTAAAGTGGACAACAATAGAACCACTTTTTTTTTGTTTTTTATTTGGCACATAAGATATTAGGACCTTTTTTCACCAAATCCAAATATTGTACTCGATTTGATTCTAGGTTTGGTATCAAGAAAACAAGGTGGTATTTCTTTTTTGTTTTTTCGCAAAGTGCCTACTATAGTTGTTCGGAGGTTAGCAACCAGCTCATCAGCAAGGGGAATAGATGTAAAGTAATTATCCATCGTTATATTTCAGCCCGTATTCAAATTTTTTTTAGATAATCTTTTCACCAAAGCGCTTGGACTATTATCGACCGCAAACTGTCCTTCTAGTTGTTTACCGGCGTATACCTGCAAATTGCTGGTATAAAATGATTTTGAATCAACCAGAGCATATATTTTTATGCCGTATTTTGCGGGCTTATTTGCCATGTACACACGAAACTTGCAACGTCCTCTAAATGACTCTAACATCTCATCAATTGTGCCATTTTCTCCAATCTGGTAATGTGTTTGGCAATTGGTGACAAAGGTTTCAAATATATTCCTCATTGCTGCCATATTATCAATTTTAGCGCGTTCTGCTCTGGTTTGCACATCGTCAAAACGAACATTTCTTAGCAGAAAAAAAAATCTTGTCCATGACATAGTTACTCTGAATATATCGGGCGCAGTTCCATCATCAATCCACATTTCGTGAATATTTAGATGATGCATTTTTTTCAGCTCAGCCATAAGCAAAAGCCCAACTAGAGCTTCTATCTCAATCAAGTCTGTTTCTTTTGTATCCCGCTCCCTTGAAAACTGATGCTTAAGTGCTCGTATGTGGAAATTCGTAAATGACGTTATATCTTCCAGCATTTGTTTAGTAATAAACAAACTAAAACATTCCGAAGGTGTTGTAGAATTCTTAGCAAATTCACCTTGCACTCCGGGGGGCTTTGTGACAATATTTTCTTGACGTGTTCGTAAATTAGGCCTTCTAGGAGGATGTACTAGCCACTTGGTTCCATCTTTTCCTTCATACATAGGAACTCTTGGAGGTCGTCGCTCTGAACTTTTTTCAATTGTAGCAGCAGCAATGGTTCTTCGCCTGTTATCCAACCGAGCCAGGGGCATCACTTGAGGACAGTGTACCAGATCTAGTTGGCGACCGTTGGCGACGGCGAGATAGTCGTTGTATTACTGTGGCTTCATGTCCGTGACCACGTCGACATGATTTCTGGGAAGACACACTGGCAATTAAAGACGACCCTTGAGAGGTTGATGCCGCATCATTATCCGATTCTGCTGCTGACTGCTCTGTTTCCGTATTATGATCACTTTATTCACTTTCCCTATCACTTTCAGATTCACTTTCCAGTAAGCACTGAATACCACCTTCCTCGAAATCCGCTTCTTCTTCTAACCATGAAACGATTTGTGCAACTTGTGGATTCATTTTCAATACATGTACATATATGTAAATAAACTAAACAAAACAGAAGTAAAAAAAAAAAAAACAATAATTGATAAAATTATTACGATACTTACATCAAAACAACGCAATATAAACTAATAATATTTCGACTACAGAAAAAACCAGACACACAGTATTAACTTACGTGAGTTGTCCCGCAGTGAGCAGTTTGCCGTCAAATGGGACACAGCGACCACAACCCTTGCCTCCTGCAGTCATTCGTGCACTAAATTTCTCCGAATTTCTAAAATAAACACGTGAAGAATGGAGCGGCAACTACTGGGACGCTTTACCTTGAAAAATGGACTGTTTTCAAGAAATCACAGTTTTTTTGCCGCGGGCGGCAAAATGCTCATAGCGCGAGCACTCTAGGGTTAAGAATAGTTTAAGTTCAAACAATAAAATATTACTTAAATTTAAAAGTCTTTCCTTTTGTTCGGTGATGTTCTCTTTGGGAGAACATAAAATCAATTTTTTTTCTCTTTTGTAAAAGTACAAACATAAATTATATATAAAAGAAAAATAGATACATAAAGAACATGGTAAATGAGGACAAAACTCTCGTCAGTGTACCGGTAACAAACGGATCATTTATTGGCTCCATCGAACAGTTCGTAATCGGAGAAGATTTCAATGATTACGTTGAACGCATGAAACAACTGTTCTTCATAAACGATACCCCAGAAAGTATTATTATTATTATTATTATTTTATTAAATTGTAAGTAAATTACAAAGTTAATAACTTAAACCTAGAATTAGCTGCCAGGGCTTTCTACTAGTTAGATAAAAGTTAAATGAGGTTAACAAGATTGAGGGAGGATATAAGGATAAAAACGGTGTTAATGTGTTCGGCATTAACGACAGTCAGGAGTTGTGTTAGGCTGTGGTCGGTAATTTTTTTGCAGGTTGAGATGACTTTTTGGCAGGAGAGCAGATGAGACATAGTAAGAGCTGAATTTTCTTCGCATAGGTGACAGGTAGCGGGAAGATCTTTTTTGAATAGATGTTTGTGCGTGATGTAGGAGTGGCCAAGTCTAAGTCTAATGTAGATTTTTAATTTTGTGTAGGAGATATTGTTTGGGTAGATTGGATTTTCGCCGTTTGGGTTATGTTTCTTGTAAATGTGGTTGTAATTTATCCAAGCGGTCTTCCTCTTGTATTTCCAGTTGTCTAGGATGAAGTTTTTGATGTCTTTTTTGCTGTGCTGATAAAACATTCTTAGGGGTTCTTTGAATGCGGACCTGGCTTCACTATCAGCTGCCTCATTACCTCTGATATCGGAGTGACCGGGAATCCATACGATTTTTAGCATTTTTTGGTTGGAAATAAGGAGATTACGTATAGCTTCGACGATAGCAATGGAGTTGGCTATGTTTTTGAGGGCCGATAGAGTGGCTAAACTATCGGAGAAAATTACTGTCTTTTTCTTGTTGGAATGTATTATTGCTTTGTAAATCGCAAATGCTTCAGCGGTAAAGGTAGATGTGAAACTAGGTAATAGACCTTTAGAGATGATTAAACCATTTTCGTCAACAACTGAAAATGATGTTTGGGTGTTAGATTTAGAGGCATCTGTGTAAAGAAGGTTCCAACCAAGGACTTTATAGTCATTTGCAATGCTTAGATATAAGGTTTTGTAGATATTGACGTTGGTACAAGATTTGGTATTTTTACTGAGATCGGTGTTGATTACATCGTTTGGAAGATTCCAAGGTGGTTGAATATGTTTATAAGAATTTGGAATGAAGACGGGAATGTCTAGACCTTTAGCAGACGTGAGTGCATTGCATAGGGTCGATTGGAGTCTCAGTTTTCTTTTCCGATTCAATACCTTCTTGACGTCATCGTGGATTGGTGTCCGGTTTGGTGAATTAATTTTATGGATGATGCTTGAGGTCAGATAACTAATTCTGTCACTCAAGTTTGGGAGGCCTGTTTCGGTTAGTATGTTGATGATTGGTGTTGAGCGGATTGCCTTCAAACTTGTCCTGATGGCTGCGTGGTATGGTGTTGTAAGGAGTTGTAGTGAAGATTTTGAGCATTTACCGTATATTGGAAGACCATAGTCAATTTTAGATAAAATAATAGCTTTGGTTATATTTATTAACGTATTTACATTCGAGCAACTTTTCTTAGAGGATAGATATTTAACTACATTGACCCTGGCAGTAAGGTTTTTTCTGATATAAGTACAATGATTTTTAAAAGAATAATTAGAATCAAATATAACACCGAGAATTTTTGTAGAATAAACATTTTTCATAATTATATTATTAAAACTAACTTTAATAATTTTGCTACATTTATGTTTTTTACAAATATGTAATAATTCCGATTTAGAAAATGAAATAGTGGTGCCTGAGAATGTGCTCCAACTTACAAGGGCTTCGATAATACCGGCGAAGGTATCGCCTAATACGACTAGGTCTTTACATTTTGAAAAAATGATCAGATCGTCAGCATAGAGTGTATGCTCTATATTTTTGAAGCTGTCTATTATTTTGCTTATTTCGTTAAACGCTATAGTAAATAAAACCACGGATAATGGCGACCCTTGGGGGATGCCGTTTTTTAACTTATGGACTTTCGAATAGGTGCTATAATATTTAATACGGAAGCATCTATTTGAAAGGAACGACTTAATGAAACCGAAGACCTTAGGACCAATTTTCCATTTCAAAAGTTCTTTTAAGATTACATGTGCTCCTATTCTGTCAAATGCTTTGTCAAAGTCTAAGTTGAGAGTAGAGACATGATTTTTCTCAGACAAAGCTGAGGAGATAAAATGGTCGAGGTGGGTTAAGGCGTCTAAAGTAGATCTACCTTTTTTGAATCCGACTTGTCGCTTGTCTATTAAGTTTTCTTTTTCAAGGAACCAAAACAAGCGATTGGCAATTACTTTTTCCAAAATTTTGGTTGTGCAAGGGAGCAGTGAGATGGGGCGGTAGCTAGAGAGGGAGGTATGATCTTTGTTTGGTTTATGAAGTGGGATGATGTTGGCAGTCTTCCAAGCATGTGGAATTATACCTATGTGAAAGATATTGTTGTACAATGCCAACAGTCTATTTTTTAGAGTGGGGGGAGAATTTTTTAACATATCGTAAGAGATGCGATCGAAACCTGGTGTTTTGCCTTTCGCTGAATGCAGGCAAGAGATTAATTCTGCCATGCTTATCTGAGATTCAATACTGAGTGCTGATTGACATGGGTTAAAGCAAATATTTGTGTCGTTTAGGATCTTTAATTTTTCGCTGACGAATGTGGAACTGAATTTTGTGTCACAAGCAAGTTGCTCCCAAGTTTGGGCAAAATATTCGGCAATCGCTGCCGGGCATGTAATAGATGCTGTGCTTGTAGTTATTGTTTTGATAGCATGTGGGGTGTATGAACCAGTTAAAGATTTGATATTGGCCCAAAGTTTTCGGGACGAGGTGCTCGGGTTTATGGTCGCAGTGAATTTTTCAAAGCAAATTATTTTTTCAGCCTTCACAGTTTTACGAAACTTAGCGTTGAGCTTCTTGTAGAGAATAAGATGGTGGTCGGTTGGAAATTTTTTAAACTCGTACCAAGCCCTTTGCTTTTGTCTACGGAGTAGGCTAATTTCCTTGTTCCACCAAGGGACTGTTTTTGGGTGAATTTTGTCACTCGTTTGAGGAATGGCTAAATTAGCGGCATTGCGTATGGATTTATGAATTAGAGAAGATTCTTTGTTAATATTATATGAGATTTTTCTTGTAGGTAATTCTCTTGAAATGGTGAAACGGAAGAGGTCCCAGTTTGCTTTGTCCAGAATAAATTGTTTGTGGGGTTTTGGATGTTGATTGTGCGGTTGGTATGAGAGGGTGATGAGGATAGGAAAGTGGTCGCTACCACAAAGGTTGTCGGTGATATTCCAGGTGGAACTAGGAAGAAGGGATGGAGAAACGAGGGACAAGTCAATGTTAGTAAAAGTCCTATGGGTGGAAAAATGGGTGGGTCGGCCGTCATTAAGAATCGCTAGCCCTGAGTTAGCGATAAAATGTTCCACAAACTTACCACGTTGGTTTATTTTTTCAGAGCCCCAGGATGGACTCCAGGAGTTAAAATCGCCTGTCAATATGATTGGGGTGTTTATTCCATTTATTATGTCATCTAGGTCTTGAGTTGAAAAAAGTTGGTCTGGTGGTATATAGAGAGAGATTACTGTAAATTTTACATTGAGGTTGATTTGGACTCCTATTGCTAATATATTTGAGTTTATTGGGATAGATGTATGGGGGAGTGATTTGTGAACCAGGAGGCATACGCCTCGTTTGGAGGTGGAGATGGTGTTGCAGTTATGAAAATATGCGGAATATTGTTTAGGTGGGAGTGGCTGAAATTGATATGGGATATGGGTTTCTTGTAGCGAAATAATCGATGGCTTTAAGTCTTTTATTAACAACTGAAGTTCGTGTAGGTTGTTAAGGTAACCCTTAAGGTTCCATTGTAAAATACAAAGGGGGTGATTTATGGTGGCTGGGGATTTTTTTTTAATGCCGTGCATTCTGTTTTGAGGGATTATTTTTTTGTTGGGCTTGTGGTGATAATTTCCTTGACTCCGCAACCCATGCACTGACCCACCCAAGCTCCCAACCAAATTGTCAGAGCTCGAGTGGTTAAGTGCATGCGCTGCGGAGTCATTGATGTTGTAATTAATGTTTCTATATTGTGTTGTCATTTGTAATTGAGGTGGGATTTTGTGGTGAGATTATGGGATCTGGGATGTTTAATTTGTGTGGTGTATTAATTTCTTTGTTGTTGATTAGATCGTTCTTGTTTGGTTCGATATGTGGTGAAGTTGTGTTTACTAAGATTTTGATTGTGTTGAAATCGTTTGTTGGTTCCATGGAGGGGGAGGTAGAAGGTAGATTAGGAAGTTGGCTGGAGAGTGTTTTTGTATGGTTGATAGCTTGCTTGGAATTATTAGTTTGTTGTGGGGAAGAATTTTTTTGGGGAATTTCTGTTTGCTGGGTGTGTGGATGTGTCGATGGGTTAGCTACGGTGGAGTAAAGAGCATGTGTGGGAGTTACTAAAGGGGGATTTTGTTCCCTATACATTCGTTTCGCTTCCGCTAACGAAACTTTGGTTCTGGATTTAATCGTCAAAATTTGTTTATTTTGTATATATTTTGGGCATGTGGTTGAGGAGGAGGGGTGAGGACCTTGGCAGTTAGCACACATTGTACGAGTGCATTCAAGTGGAGTGTGGGGTGGGAGATTACAATTTACACAGGAAGCAGGGCGTGTGCACCATTTCGTAGTATGTCCGAGTAATTGGCATTGGCGACAACGCATAGGATTTGGAATGTACTCCGTTACTTTTGTCATGTACCATCCTATTTCAACCGTGTCGGGAACGATGAAACGATCAAAGGAGAGAAGAAGAAGTCCTGACGGTGTATTTTGTCCTTCTCGATTTCTCGTGAATTTGTATACGTCCACGACGCCTTGGGATTTCATTTCAGCGACTATTTCTTCTTCCTTAACGTTAATAAGGCATGGTGCATAGACTACGCCCTTGGAGATGTTGAGTGTCGGATGTAGTTTAATTGAAACTGGGCACAACTGGTCGATATTTTTTGAACGAATGAATCGATCGGCAGTTGACTGATCCTTGACTAGAACCAATATGGAGCCATCTCTTAGCTGGGATATTTTTTCATATTGTTGAGATATGGCGTCGATAGCTTTTTTTAACAAAAATATGCTAACGGCTGTTAAAGGTTTGCTGGGATCTTTTGGGGAAATTTGGATGAAGCGAGGGTTTTTGAAAAGGGTTTTGGTGGGAAGTAGAGGAAATTCATGTCGGGATGTGGTAGATAATTTTTGCCTTTTCTTTTGTATAACGGGATCAGGGGGATCCGCAAGACAGCATTCCTCCAGGTCGCCGAACCTGTTGGAGGAATGGAGCTTCGGCCCTAGGGCCATTAGTTCGATTTATATGTACTTACTTGAATATAAGTTCGATAGGTATGTAAAACAAAAAAAAAAAAACAAATAGGTTAATAAAAAGAAAGAAGAGAAGAGAAAAAAAAGTAACTGTAGAAAAAACGCTTTTTTAGTACTGGCTCTTTATGAACGAAGTGAACGCTACGGAGGTTAGCCGACGACTGCACCCCAGAAAGTAAAAAGACGCCGTTGTTTCTAACGCTTATTGGACCGGAAAGCTACAAAAAAAATAAAAGATTTGGTCGCGCCGGATTCTCCGACAACAAAAAAGTTCGAGGAACTTTTTAATATAATAAAAGATGGAATTACCACACAAAGAAATATTTTTGCTGAGCGTTTTAAATTTAATTGTGCGAGGCAAAAGGACAATCAAACTATTTCTGAGTTCATCCTAGAAATCAAAATGCTTTCAGTGAAATGTGACTTTAAAACGTTTTTGCAAGAAGCATTACGCGATAAGTTGGTGGTAGGGTTACGCGACCCACGATTGCAAAATCGGTTACTTAGTACGACAAATCTTGAATGGAAAGCGGCGTGCAGTGTGGCAAGGGAATTTGAACTTCTGGAGAAAGAGCAAAGGGAACTTGGTGTGCATGGCAGCCTTGGTGCAATAAATCGTGATGCCCAACGGGGGAGATCAACGAAGATGAAATTAGGAATTTTGAATTACATCGAATTCCTAGTGCACCGGTTGTAGCAGAATTTGAAATAAATGGACTCTGTCTCAAAATGGAAATAGATAGTGGAGCCGTAGTCTCGGTGGTATCGGAAAAAGATTATTTGAGGTATTTTGCAGAAGTCAAAGTGCAGAAGACAAATAATTTTAAGTTGCGGGTAGTAACAGGAGAAGTAGTGAGAGTGCTGGGAGAAATACCTGTTGTCGTTTGTTGCCAAAATAAAAAGTTTAATTTGAGTTTGGTTATAGTTAAATGTAACAATGATTTTTATCCGCCTGTAGGCAGAAATTGGCTTGATGTGCTGTGCCCCGCGTGGCGTGACTTTTTAAAGGATGAGATCATGGTACCAGGGCTTATCTACGCAAATCAGGTTAACCAGGTAAATGTAGAAAATCCGATTTTGATTGAAATAAGATGTCGATTTCCTAATATTTTTGGAATATCGACAAAACCTATAAAAAATTTTACTGCTGAAATTTCTGTTTGCGGAAATGCTCAACCCCGTATTCACAAACCATATACTGTCCCTTTCAGCTTGCGTGAACGAGTAGACCTGGAATTAATACCGTTAGAAAAGGAAAATATAATAGAACCAATAAAGAATAGTGCATGGGCAGCTCCGCTTGTGGTGGTTGAAAAAATGGTACGCTTCGGTTATGGGGTAACTTTAAAGTTACTATCAATCCATTTCTTGATATGGAAGTGTATCCACTGCCTTTCATTGATGAAATGCTAACAAAATTAGGTGGTTTTAAGTTTTATTGTTCGCTTGATTTATTGGGCGCATATTTTCAGTTATCAGTATCAGAATCCAGTAGAAATTTGTTAACAATCAATACACCGCGTGGTTTATACCGGTTTTGCAGGTTACCCTTTGGAGTAGCATTAGCACCGATGATTTTCCAAAGGCTAATGGATACAATTTTGGGGGGTATAAAGGGAATTGGCGTGTATATTGACGATATATTGATTTGTGGTAACATAATTAGGGAATGTAGAGACCGGTTGTATGAAGTGCTCGCTCGCTTGAATGAAAATAACATCAAAACTAAAACAGAAAAATCGACGTTCTTTGTTTCTAAGATTGAGTGGTTAGGACATGAGTTATCAGAAAGGGGTATAAAACCCTGTTCCGGCAAACTGAAAGCCATCTTAGAGTGACCGGAACCCTCGGATGTGAAAAAATTACAGTTATATGGGTCTCTTAAATTATTATTCGAAATTTTTACCGAATTTTTCAGATAAGTTGTCCTGGTTGTATGCTTTGTTGCGAAAAGATGCAGTCTGGGCTTGGACGCAGGACTGTAGAAATTCTTTTGTGCAAAGTAAGAAATTAATTAAAGAAAATAATATTCTGCGTCCATTTGATCCCAAACTTCCTATTGTGGTAGCTTGTGATGCTGGGCCGAATGGTGTAGGGGCTATTATCAGTAACGTGGAGGGAGATGGATTGGAACGACCATGTATTATGGCCAGTTTCACCTTAAGTAAGGCAGAAGTAAACTATTCGCAGTTAAATCGGGAGGCGCTAGCAGTAGTGTTTGCGGTTAAGCGTTTCCATAAATATGTTTATGGCTATAATTTTACGATCTATACGGATCATAAGCCATTAGAGGTGCTTTTTGGTGACAAGATGTCCGTTGTGGCATCTGTTCGTTTGCACAGATGGATATTATTCCTATCAAACTATCAATTTAAAATCATTTATCGGCCAGCCGCAAGACAGAAGCATGTCGATGCTCTTTCAAGGTTACCCCTCAATGAACCAACGGGTGTGGACGAGTTAACATTCTCGTTAAATTTTTTTAATTATAGTCACTCATTGCCATTAAGTTGGAAAGACATAGCATTAGAATCAAAACTAGACGCTTTATTAATCGAAGTTAGGAGCTACGTTAAAGAAGGTTGGCCAGAACGTGTGGTTAAAGACAAAAGGCTGCTGCCATTCTATCGTATTAGATTTTCTCTTGAGCTTAATGACAATTGCTTATATTATGGAAATCGAATGGTGGTGCCGGATGTTATAAACTTAAGATAAGTTAAATTTATTCTTTATTTACTCAATGCAGGTGTATACATAAACTATAAACGCGGATGGCTTAATTAAGATGAGATTCTTAAGGACTTGCAAAAGACGTGTGAACCGCAGGACAGACTTCACCGGAAGAGGAACGTCCATCTCATCACCTCCATGTCTCCTCCTTTTTCAGCAGCCGTCATTGCCAGTCCCCAAGGAAAAAGGTCACAGAAGGAAGCAGCCATTTTATGCCACTTACTTTTGTGCCTTTGAGTACTTATATAACAACTCTTCCCCTCTTTAAAAAAAAACCATTACTTCTTTCATCACGTTGCCAGTTAGAGTGCAACTCGGACACTTTTTAACGTAATCCTCGATGTCTCGATCCACAAGAGGCCACCACACATAAGAACGGGCCAGCATTTTCATGCGATTGATGCCGCAATGATTTTCGTGTAACAACTTAAGACAAGAATTCCTTAAACATTTAGGAATTATAATGCGATTTCTATAAAACACACATTTATTTTCTGTAGACAAATTATTTTGCACTTTTTTAAATAAACCAGACGAAATTTCCTTGTGATAACTATCTTGCAAGACACTATACAATTCAATTAGCTCGTCATCGTGAGCCATATGAGACTGAATAATTGAGACATTTAACATAGGATTTTGACCATCTGAAAAATAATTAATTGGTATAAATTCAACTTTTGTCTTAATGGCAATGGCAATCTAGACAAGGCATCTGCAGGCGCTAGAGATTTACCTTTCCTGTATTTAATAGTATAAGTATAAGACGATAATATTATACTCCATCTTTGCAGTCTAGATACTGACACAGCCGTGTTATTTTTCTTTGGACTGAAAATCTCCTGCAAAGCCTGATGGTCGGTACACAAGGTGAATTCTTGTCCATAAATGTATACATGAAACTTTTTAATAGCAAATATTATGGCTAATGCTTCGCGATGGAGCTGTGAATAGTTTTGTTCCGCTTCATTGAGTGTGCTAGACACAAACATTACTGGTTTTTCGACCTCATTAATAACATGCAAAAGGACTGCTCCCACCCCATAGGGTGACGCATCCGTTGCAACCACAATCGGCTTGTTCGAATCATACAACTCTATTAGGCTTTCGCTAGTAAGGAAATGTTTGCTTTCTTCAAAAGTTTTTTGACAAGCTGTAGTCCACACGAATTTTTGATTGCCTAAAAGGTCATAAAGGACACGTAATTTCGACGATAAATTTGGAATGTATTTTGAATAGAAATTCAATAGACCAAGGTAGGATTGCAATTGTTTAAGATTAGTTGGTGTTATAAACTCAAGATAAGTTAAATTTATTCTTTATTTACTCAATTCAGGTGTATACATAAACTATAAACGCGGATGGCTTAATTAAGATTAGATTCTTAAGGACTTGCAAAAGAGGTGTGAACCGCAGGACAGACTTCACCGGAAGAGGAACGTCCATCTCATCACTTCCATGTCTCCTCCTTTTTCAGCAGCCGTCATTGCCAGTCCCCAAGGAAAAAGGTCACAGAAGGAAGCAGCCATTTTATGCCACTTACTTTTGTGCCTTTGAGTACTTATATAACACCGGAGAAGCTTAAAGAGCCATGTTTAAGACTTCTACATGAACAACATGTTGGTATGACCCGTATGAAAATGCTTGCAAGAACATGTATATGGTGGTGTAATATAGACAAAGACATCGAGTACTATGTAAATAAATGTAGTACATGTAAGACGTTGCAAAGACGCTTTAAGGATTGTCCAAATACCATGTGGACTTGTTTAATTTGAGCGGAAAGGATTCTTTGCTAGTTGTTGATGATTATAGCAAATGGATAGATGTGTTTCTTTTGGGTAGGACCACAGCGTCAGTGGTGATAGATAAACTTAAAAGTTTTTTTTCTACATTCGGTTTTCCAAAAATATTAGTGTCTGATAACGGGCCTCAATTTGCATGCTCAGAATTCAAACAGTTTTTGGAAGTAAATGGCATACAATATTTCCCTACACCTGTCTACCACCCACAAAGCAATGGGATAGCGGAGAGAGCTGTGGGTACCATGAAGGAGAGCCTAAAAAAGTGCAACAGTGTTCAATTAAACTTGCAAGATCATCTTCTAAATGTCTTATTTAAGTATCGTAACACACCTCAAACGATAACGGGGAAATCGCCAGCGAGTATAGTTTTTTGTTATAGCCCAATAACCAGTATTTCATATCTATGTAGCAATATGGAGAGTAGAAAGGTAGGTCTACCTAAGGTTAAAAATCAATATAAACAATATAAGTTAAAGGAATTTAATAGAGTAAAGACGAATTATTTTGATTTACATGCCGGAGAAAAGGTACTTTATTGTCAGGATAGCAGTAGTTTTGCTAAATGGAAAGAGGGGTATATACTAGAGAGGATAAGTTCGGTTATTTATATAATATTAAAATAAACGGTTGAAAAAAAGAGTGCATAGGAATCAACTTAAAAAATTCGTGAGAGATCCATATGTGCCAAGTTTTGGGAAAATAAAGAGAAGCGCAAACGAAATCGAAAGAGTGAATGAAAGCGAGGGCCAAAAGAAAGTTATTAATATAAAACAGGACCAGAACGAAGATAGTGCAAATGAAGTAGATATGGAAGGTAAGGCTGATGAACAGTCAAGAAGAGTGTTAAGACCGCGAAAAACAGTATCTTACAAATTGTAAATTTTATACCCTACATATTAATATAAATTGTTGTACCGTATAAGTTCATATGAATAGACCAAAAAAGGGGAAGTAATGATATGTACATAAATAGCATGTACATATTATGTTAGTAAGTAAGCCAGTTCAATAAATAAAGTCCGCAGGAAAAGACGTGTTTTACTGACAGTGTAATAAAGAGACATATCAGTAGTATCGAGTCGTAGGGAAAGTAGGCACACGCAACGACGAAGTGTGCTATTGCTCCGTGCGTTTTGTAGCTTACTCTAGCAGCCACCAGATCTTGTCCACAGAAGTGTCCAAGTTTGGTTGCCGATAATGAGTTCGATATGATGAGGCCGACCCTAGGCCTTTCGGATCGCTTATCATAAAGAATCGTTGCATCACGTATACCACCAAGACCACATTGGTGTTTATTCCACACCCACGGTTCTTGAATGGATACAACGTGATGATTTGTACTACTGCATGCAATTCTACTACTTAAAAGAGCAGTAGCAGCCTTGCAATGCTGTAGATTGATCTGGATAAAAACTATCCTGACCTTTTCAAAGGAGATGGCCGCCTCTTTATAAGAGGGCTGCTTCTCTCGACTTACGGTCATATGGATCTCCTTCCCAGAGGAAGGGGTTTTGTTGTGTGATATGCCCGCCTCCGAGGAGCGGTTTTTGGCTATCTTCGCCTTCTGGCCTATATTTTGATCCTTCTTTGTCGCCACATCTGCCTTTGGACTCCGACTTATCACCGCCCCACCGGAGAGGGAGGTATCGCACACTCTCTCCCTAGCGGTGGTCTTCCGTTTGCGGAAGCTTTTACCTTTTTCGGTTAGAGCTCCTACTCCCTTCGGACGTCAGTTTGGGACAGCCTTGCCAGTCCGAGGACTGCTAGGACCCGTAACGACTTCGCCTTCTACGTTCGGAGTCTGCCTGTCAGCCCCGCCACCTTTTTCGGCGGCAGCGCCGGCCATAGCAGAAACCTGAAAGCTTCCGGCTCCATCATTACGGGAACTGATCACGCTCTTACTGGGTGGTTGAGCCTTCCCAGTAAGAGGAATAGAGTTGGAGGCGCATGTTGAAAGTGTAGACATGCTTATGCCTCCTTCAGCAGCCTTTCCCAACCGCCTATGCTTTCCGCACTGCGCACCTTCGAGAGAGGGGTGGAGCCCAGGAAGGAGGTTCGATGTCGGTACGAGATACCTCCGTCGACCTAACTCTCTTAACTGGTTTCCCCAGAGGTTTAGCCTCGACCATCGGCTTTGTCAGCCTCTTTGCATAATTTTCGGGCACGCCTCTTACATACATACATTTTCAGTGGCCCGCATGCATGTTCCACTAAAAGAGTCGCGGGGGTAATGCGCGCACGCGGGATCTCCAGGCCACTCGATCCTCCGTCATCGACTCTAACTCATCAGGAGCTATACCCAAGCGCACCCAGGCGAGTTTTTGGAGTTGGTCCAACCACCTCGTCCTGGGTCTGCCAAGTGGTCGTCTGCCTGATGGTATAACATCCAAGGCACGCTTCGGAAGTCGTGATGATGGCGACATTCGTTTCAAGTCACCAAACCATCGAGGCATAGCCCTTTCCGTTCGGAGAAGCAGCTGCTCAACATTGAGCTCCCCGCGCACTGCCGTGTTTTTCACTCTATCCCGGCGAGTAACTCCCACAACAGCACGAAGAAATCTCGCCTCTTACCTCTACTTTCTTGGCACTTTGCAATGCATTCAGCAGTACGTCCCAATTTCGGGGCGCGTTCCACCTTTGCGGTTTCCCGTGCCGCGCCATCGTTGGTGTCGCCTCAGCTGGATGCACCGCTCATGCTCAGTCCGACCAGGTGGTCAGACTGTGAGCCGCAGGAGCCGGTGTCGTTCCCGGTTGCCGTAGGGTTAAAAATGAATGTTGGGGCCTCCAGAATCCTTGCCCCGGCGGAGATCAAAGATATCGCGGGTAGATTTCCGCTGCTGCGGGTACCACCTGAAGTACACAATTCCTTTGGAGTGTCCATTCATTTTTGGGTCTTCGAGTCTAAGTTCGAGGTCTATGACCTCTTAAGCCTCCCGCCACGACAAGGCGCCCGAAGAAGGGAGGAGTTTAGATTGACACATGTTAGGATGGCGTATAACTCAGCTTAGGAGATACTAAGACTCATTTCTAGGGCCTTCGAAATCCCCCGATTTGATCCAAAGATGCCGGCACCAAAGCCAGAAACCATCTTGGAGCCATCAGTGTACCACCTAGAGCCTTTGACATTGAGCAAGGGATCACTGGTTTCCCAAGCTGTGCGGTTTGGGATCAATATCTCAAATCTCTTGTCAAAGGTGATGATTTGTTAATAAAGCTAATCCGAGCTGATCCACGTTGGTATAAAATTTCGTGTACTCGGTGCTCTGGATAAGTCCTGGTACATTGCCTTTCAAATATCAAACCAAACGCAACATCTACATAATGGCCCTGATTGAGGCCATTATCTTCACCCTGGAGTCAATTTGGACCCAATGACAATACATTTTATATAAATACAGATACCAGATTGCCAGCTGTCAAGATTTCTAACTACCTTTTTAGTAACTATTTGACGCCTGACCAGTCCAATGATTAAGAACTTTCGCCATTATTTTCCATAGTCTCTATAGAGTCCCTATTCAAAGGCGTTTCGCTTAAAATATTCTCTGGTTTCTCGGAATTGATTTGCAACTTCATCATCATAGTACTGCTAAATTTTATAGAAGTCACGTTCCAATAGGTCCAAATGTTCGGCCAAAATACGATAGGTTGTCGTTTTTGAAATACATTCTTAATACCATTTCTATTCACTCCAATGAATATTTCGATCGATCTTTGATGAACCCACGTACAATTTTGATGGTATCTTTGGTTATCATATGTAGGTATGTACATTCCTATCGATCAACGACCATTTTTAAAGCACAGGATAAAGACTCATCACTATACGCTTGTTTCATCAACTTGTTTTACCAAGTTTAAAACAGAACTTAATGCTAATATTTTGTTCCATACACACTGCCACTTACAAAATAATAACTCGGCTTCCAATCATTCCTTGGTCATATTTTGACAGAACGCCGGTGAAGGATGTACCTACCAAATAAGTTAGCTATTAATAGGTGGCACCACCAGAATGTGCTATTTTGCAAAAAGTCTTATTTAATCTGGAACGCAGCACGTAGACTATGCAAACAAAATGTCCGCTTTTTGGTTTTCTTCAACATCGCCCATCAAATGATCGTTTAATTACCCACAATCATGCCTATTCCATATGCAGATGGGTAGGCAACTGAACGTAGACCACACTTTTGCAAAATCAAGCTGCTTTTTATACGATAACCCATCGAATGCTACAGCCAAAAAAATCTCGAACTTTCAACCCGGAGGTACATCGCAAAAGAAAGTGGCCGCGTCTGAAGCGATACATAGTCTACAACAGAAACGAATATGTACTTGTTTAACATAATAAAATTACCAAATTGCGTTTTGTAAGCTCGCTTCCTTTTTTTTTTTAATTATATCTTTCACGACCATGTTTCCTCTTGATATTGTTTAGCTTTTATCATTTTCTCAACGTATAATTCATCTTCAAGGACATCAACAAAAGCTTCTTTTACCGACTTCGGCATATTGTTCGACGACCCAGCCACTAACACTGTCGCATTCTTATTTATTATCAAGTCCCTTAAGTACTGCGCGTTCTCTTTTATCAAATCCTGAACGTAGATCTTTCTATCTTGATCTCTCGAAAAGGCAGTAAAGCATTTAGCCACACCTTTCTCTTGTAGCCGTTTAAAATCCTCCCTAAAGGTAAACATGTTGATGAGTATGTAGAAGCAGATATTACACTTAACTTACCCACAAAAGAAATCCTTATTCCTGTATCGACAACCAAAAAATACAATCAATTCCCTTGTCTGCACTTCTTTTGCCTCGTGCTGCAGTAAAAGGCTTCGAAAAGGTGCGATTCCAGTACCTGGACCGACCATAATAATCGGGGTTGATATATCCTTTGGTATCGACAGGGTTCCCTTTTTTATAAATCCAAATATCTCAACGCTAACTTTTAAATCTTTCAACCAGTTCGAGCAGAGACCATGTCGTGGTTGTGATAGTTTGGTTTTATAGTCAACAACTGCAACCAAAAGGTCTAATGTACCCGTCTCAGGCACGGATGCAATCGAGTAACTTCGCGGCCGAATAATTGGAAATATTTCGAACAACGTGTTTAGACTTAAAGCAGCCGTTGCGTGATGGAAATCGTAGAGTACTTCGAGTATACTTCGTCTTGGTCTGTTTGCATAGGCTATGAGGTCGTCAAGACCTTCAGTTGAGGTGAACTCAATAAGTTTCTCTTTTTCAAGTTCATCTTTGCAATTTAATGCTAACAGACTGAAAACACTTTGCCGAGGAATGGCGCTTAAATCCCAGACATACTTCGCAAGCAATTCCAGTGTCACTGGACGTTGGTATGGTAGTGGGAGTGGCATACCTGGAAGAAAGAAAATCATGCACTGTGATCTTATAGCGGCAATAATGGTGCTAATATTATGTTACTAATTGCCATTATTATTGTCAAATTTACATAATTGATGCAAACAATGGAAACCAAATGAAAACAAAGGTTTTATTTTTTTATGAAGAAATTTTATTTTAGGTGTACACTTTACACATTCTCGTCATCCTGTATCCAGCCATCGTCATCTGACAAAAATCTCCGTTTTACCGACGTATTCATATACGGTCGTAGGATCCATTCAACATTTGCCGCTTGTAGTTCATCCAATGTACCAAGTTTTATTTGATAAAGTTTAAGCTGAAATCGGGGACCAACTTCAACGAGTTCCAATTCCTTATTTACATAGTGGAAGGTGTGATGGCGAAAACTAATGTAATCATCGTGATTAGCAAAGGTAATCACACGTTTTGAGTCCTTCTTTGGCACGGGAAATAAGTATTTCAATATATTCATTGTCCTCTCGGCCAATTTTGTCTTGAAATTGTGAAAAATCAAGTGTGGCTTCTGCTCGCTCATCGGACCAACATCAGGCACATCATGGCGCATAACTACTCCGGAAATGTTGAAGAATGATGTCGGTCCGTATGGTAAATGGCAAATTACCAAGTTATCTGGAACACCACGGTGCTCGTGAACGATGATAAAATCCGTGACGTCATTGGCCCGACAGGCATGCATCAATTGTTTTATTTCATATTTGCCACGATTCATTCTTTGGGCATTGGGGAACATTAACCGAAGTTCTTTGACAAACATCTTAAGCCGGGCCGAAGGACTGTGCGATGTAGTGATCATGATTTTCGGATCTTCACAGCCTGCCCATCGGTATTCGTCGTCGATATTCTCCTCTGTCACCCCGTTGGGGTCTGAAATTCAGTAAGTCATTCAAGTGTGTTTGTTTTTATATACAGTATTTGCTAAACTCACCGTCCACATTGTATTTAAGTTTCTCTTGGAGCTGAATAGCTTCCCTTTGTAGGTTACCATGTATTTGTGTGTTTTTAAGTAAACTACTTTCGATTAAATTCTTTTTTTCTTGTAGCTTTCTATGTCGGATTTCGCCAGTTTTCTTGTGAAGGTACTCACGACGCAATCTCGCTTGTCTTCTCAACATTTTACTTTGAAATTAATCTTAAACAAGAATTCTGGATGCAAACAAAATGAAAAAAGCCACCGAATAGTGCCGAATAGCAATCTGATAGCAATTAGCAATGTGAGCAAATGACACATGTCATCTGTCCATTCCCATGTGTTACTTGAAACGTCAAAATAAATGAGTGTACATATTTAGCAAAGACAATAGGGGGGTTCACACTATACGATTTGTCTGTACGATTTGCTTGACGACCAAATAATGCCTAGCGTTCACACCAGGGATACCTGTCAAAGCCAATAGATTGGTATCAATGCTACTACCCGGCGCGGCGACAGCGCAACTACAAACGCCGTAGCTGTCAAATCCATATTCATTCAATGGAATTATATGGAGTAAGTCACATAGCCACGTATGTAGTCGTGTCGCAGCGCTGTAATTTCGAAAATTTGAAAAACTGTCGCAACTACACGGCGTTTTCCTATTTCGAATTCGACATTGGAGGAATACGTTTGATAACTTGGTCTAACCCACCACCATCTTCTGACTTTTGTTTTCGCTTTTAACTTTTTATAGGCTACAGCAATCGCACATGTTAGCAATAATGTTTTTTTCAAATTATTTTGATCCATTTATAACCTAAATTCAGTTTCAATCTTCGAATTTTTTACTGATGCCAACTTCACTCTATAGAATTCACCTCCAACTTCACTCACAGAAGTAACCGCGCTGACAAAAAAAAAGCTGATGAAAGTAGCTCCATTGTGTATTGACTGAACAACTTTACAACCACAGCAAACGGCAGCGTTTGTAGTTGCGCTGTCGCGTCGCCGTGTAGTAGCATTGTGAAACAGGCATGAAAGGGAATTTGGTTCGTGAATATCGTTACCCCTGTTTTTTTTTTTTTAAATATACATCCGAGTTGTTACAAAATGGGGAGAATGAAAGGCATGCCTGTCGTAAGAGGCGAGGCGCTGGAGTACTGCCTTGCTCCAAAGTTGGGAGTTTTTCTAGGGTGAGGTGTAAGACCTCGAGCTTTGCGGAACTCATCTGAAAGTGACCTTGCGATCGCGAAGCTCCACCGGTAGCTATAATCTGGTACCACGAGAAACAGGAGCCCCCGCAACTGCCGGTCGGTATCTCGGTGCCTGGCGTCGGTCCCGGCGGCTCCCAAGTGGAAGTATCGTGGTGGCGTGTAGTAGAAAATATTTTTTGGATTTATAACCACAAGATTTATATCCGAAGCTCGGAAGTAGACACCAATCCCGCCAACAATAGTCTTTTATTACATCTACAAGCTTGGAAATGCCATAGCTTGTCACTAAATTCGTCGTCATATCGCCTTTGTCCGCTGATGTTCACCCTTCGAAATCACAAAAAAGTGAAAAACGTATGGAAGTATAATTTCTGACTTTTACACATACACGGGCACCCACCCAAGCAAGGCAAAAAGTCGAAAATTCTGAACTTCATACTACAAATCGTATCGACTTGCAGTATGGAGCGTTCACATTGACTATTGGCAGTTCAGACACGAGTTATCAAGCAAATCGTATAGACAAATCGTATGGTGTGAACGGCGCTAATCAGGCATCAAAAGCGTCGTTTTTAAAGCGGCCCCTAGACGCTCAATATTATTGTGCAAAATATTACACAATTTTATTGGCTTGCTGTCCCAGACGGTTCAATACTTTTCCCAATAATTTAGTTGACCGCTCATACTTGTAATAAAAGTCGAAAGCGTTTTGATTTTCCGCAATATATTGCACAATCTTGCAATATTATCTACAGACGAACAATAATATTGTGCAATATCAAATATTGCACAATATTATTAGGCGTCTAGGGGCCGCTTTAATTACAAAAGCAACAACCAACCCCTGCGAGGATCAACGGGCAGACGTACGAAAGATTGGTATCTCATTCTTTATCCCTGGTTCACACCATACAACTTGCTTGACCGACTTCACTTGCGATAGACATTGGAGGAATACGTTTGATAACTTGGTCTAACCCACCACCATCTTCTGACTTTTGTTTTCGCTTTTAACTTTTTATAGGCTACAGCAATCGCACATGTTAGCAATAATGTTTTTTTCAAATTATTTTGATCCATTTATAACCTAAATTCAGTTTCAATCTTCGAATTTTTTACTGATGCCAACTTCACTCTATAGAATTCACCTCCAACTTCACTCACAGAAGTAACCGCGCTGACAAAAAAAAAGCTGATGAAAGTAGCTCCATTGTGTATTGACTGAACAACTTTACAACCACAGCAAACGGCAGCGTTTGTAGTTGCGCTGTCGCGTCGCCGTGTAGTAGCATTGTGAAACAGGCATGAAAGGGAATTTGGTTCGTGAATATCGTTACCCCTGTTTTTTTTTTTTTAAATATACATCCGAGTTGTTACAAAATGGGGAGAATGAAAGGCATGCCTGTCGTAAGAGGCGAGGCGCTGGAGTACTGCCTTGCTCCAAAGTTGGGAGTTTTTCTAGGGTGAGGTGTAAGACCTCGAGCTTTGCGGAACTCATCTGAAAGTGACCTTGCGATCGCGAAGCTCCACCGGTAGCTATAATCTGGTACCACGAGAAACAGGAGCCCCCGCAACTGCCGGTCGGTATCTCGGTGCCTGGCGTCGGTCCCGGCGGCTCCCAAGTGGAAGTATCGTGGTGGCGTGTAGTAGAAAATATTTTTTGGATTTATAACCACAAGATTTATATCCGAAGCTCGGAAGTAGACACCAATCCCGCCAACAATAGTCTTTTATTACATCTACAAGCTTGGAAATGCCATAGCTTGTCACTAAATTCGTCGTCATATCGCCTTTGTCCGCTGATGTTCACCCTTCGAAATCACAAAAAAGTGAAAAACGTATGGAAGTATAATTTCTGACTTTTACACATACACGGGCACCCACCCAAGCAAGGCAAAAAGTCGAAAATTCTGAACTTCATACTACAAATCGTATCGACTTGCAGTATGGAGCGTTCACATTGACTATTGGCAGTTCAGACACGAGTTATCAAGCAAATCGTATAGACAAATCGTATGGTGTGAACGGCGCTAATCAGGCATCAAAAGCGTCGTTTTTAAAGCGGCCCCTAGACGCTCAATATTATTGTGCAAAATATTACACAATTTTATTGGCTTGCTGTCCCAGACGGTTCAATACTTTTCCCAATAATTTAGTTGACCGCTCATACTTGTAATAAAAGTCGAAAGCGTTTTGATTTTCCGCAATATATTGCACAATCTTGCAATATTATCTACAGACGAACAATAATATTGTGCAATATCAAATATTGCACAATATTATTAGGCGTCTAGGGGCCGCTTTAATTACAAAAGCAACAACCAACCCCTGCGAGGATCAACGGGCAGACGTACGAAAGATTGGTATCTCATTCTTTATCCCTGGTTCACACCATACAACTTGCTTGACCGACTTCACTTGCGATAGAAATGTCGAAGTATTAGCATGGCGGCGCATGCTCTGGTTACAGGGATGATTATTGATGAAATACTCGAAAATCAAGAAAAAAAGCGAATGTGGATTAAACCATGGGTCGGAAAACGTAATAATTTCTCATCGGTAACTGTTAGAGAGAATTCCACGAAAATTTGCCAGAGGATTTTGTAATTATTTGCGAATGGATAGTAACGTATGATGAGTTACTGAGAAAAATAATTCCTCATATGAAAAAATCAGAACAAATTATTTTTCTTTGTTTGAAATCATATCATTCATATCGTTCATTCCGCTCAAAGTTGGTGTTGATTCTCTGAACGCACAAGCAAAAGTGAAAAAATGCTCTGAAGTTGTACGACAACTGTTCACACCTTACGACAAGTCGATCAAGTAAGTCAAAAAGTTTAAATATTTGAACTTCCAAACGACAAATTTGACGACATGTCGTACGACCGTTCACACTCACGATTTGGCCCATCAAGCAAGGTCATCAAGCAAATCGTACAGACAAATCGTATGGTGTCAACCCCGCAAATGGGTCTGTTCGCGTACTTCGTGCACCAAAATTCACACTTTGTCAATTTTCATGGAGTGGGGATGAAATTCTCTCAAAGAGAGGCAAAACACCAAAAAGTACGGGAACGCATTAAACCACAAATGCTACACGCTTTTTAAATGTCAAAAACATACACTTGCTCGCATAAGTCTGCGTACAAGCTCTTTAAAGCAAAGCAAACAATAGTTTCATGATGTCCTAGTAGCTTGTTGGATATCCTTTTCGCTTTAATACCTCCTCTCACAGTACAAATTTCTTTTCCTTTATTTTCCATAGCTTATTTAAATCAACTTATCTCTCCAGAATACCAGAAACACCAGAAAATCTGAAATTCAAATCTACAGTCTAGACACGCATGAAATGATTAAAAGAGAAATGAAGTCGATGCATGCTATAATAGCTGAAATCTTTGTCGAAGTCGATGCATGCTATAATAGCTGAAATCTTTGCGTTTGAAATTAATGTTTGGGTCATTTTTCCGTTGTACGCAGACTTATGCGAGCAAGTGTATTCTCTATTTTTGAGCAATTTGAATTTCGAATAATTTTTCAACTGGCTTTTGCATTAAAAATGACAGAAATCGATGATTTATCAAAGTTGTGAATTTCCGCCCACACAAATTTCGTGGGCAGAAATTCGTAGCATGGGGACATTTTTACTCTCTCGAGAGCGCTCTCTTTTGCCCAAAAGTGTGCATTTTTTGTAGTTTTTCGTAGATTTTCGCTGTTTTCGACAAGTACGGGAACAAACCTAATACACCATTATCCCTGACGATACTCTCAAAGTCATAACAGTACCACCCATATGAGCACGACAAAATAACTTTTAAACATAAGAGAACAAGACCCGACTTTTCGTAACTATAACTACCCGATGATCTTTACAAATTCGCACTTTGAATTTTTTCGATTCAATACAAAAAGTATTCATGATCTTACCCTCATGAAGTTGTTCGAACTCAACAACAGTATTACGATAAAAATCCAAATTGTACTCTTTCAGAATGCTAAAGAACTCATTAACCTTATCGTCAGAATTCCATGGTCTTATAACCAACACATCGCCAGGATACCATAAAGTTCCTGTTGAGAATGCCAATTTAAAAAGCCTAACATCTTGAAAATGTTCTTGAGATGTTTTACGGATATTTTCCTAAAAATGAAAACAAGCAACATGGCAGGACAAATCGCACGCAACTTTAAAACAAAACCCACCACAATCTTAAACGTAATCGGACTTTCCTTTAACGGCCAAAATAGATTATTTAAGATTGCACAAGATGGCTGTTGACTTTTCTTTACATTCCATTTGTAACAAGGATCTGATAAAGGCAATCTCGTCAAATTTGGATGTAATTCCCTTAGTTTAATCCAAAGATCATGGATCCATGGCAGTAACGTTGCAGGTATACCATGGTCATGTTGATCATCACAGAGTCCTGAAAGCAAGTATTTCAAATTACCTATATATGTAGTAGTTACATTCGTTTACCTAAGGGTATAATTGGTGTCGCTGACAGCTGCATTAATCTCTTATTGAGCTTCTTGGCAGCAAAATTATACTTGACATAGCTCGAATCACCTAGACCAAGACATGCGAACTTTAATCCTTGTAACGAATTTATTGGCAGATTTTTTCGTAGAAGGAATTTCCAAAATGTTTTCATATTATCCGGTTCGTCACCCTGACCAGTTGTCGCTACAACGAAGACAACTAGTTGCTCTCTTATTAAATGCGTGATATCGTAGTCATCCATGGATGTTACAGGACCCTTGAATGAAAATTGCTTCGATTCTCGCCAAATATGTTCCGCCACATCCTGTGCAGTCCCTGTCTGACTGCCATACAATATCAAAAGACGCATGACTCTAAAAAAGGAATGAAAAAATAGGAAAGCAGGTAAGTTCTTTCTACACCTAGGAATTTCTCGAATATTTTCCACTAAGATAACTAAAAACTGAGTACTTTGGGAACCTTGAACTCACCTCTTATTTTATATTAGACAGATATGCGTTTGTCTTTCAGATTGAAATTTATATTATGTAAATGCGCATATGCATTTGCAGTAAAAGCGATATTGCGGTCTAAGACTTATCTTCCTTCAAATACCTTTAAAAGCGATATTGTCAGATCTACAATGGTGCGTTCTAAAAAACCAATACTAATTTAAAAGCAGCACATTCTTATATGCCTACATATTGATGGTTGCCTTTATTGAAGTTTTGTCAAAATTTCATAACCAAAGGACGAGTAGAAGCCGATTTATGGTGCAAACTTATATTCTCATCAACGATGTGGTTGCATTTGCCAAAAAAAAGGAAAGTGTTATACCGACATGAAAACCATTTAAAAGACTTGCACCGGCATTTTCAAGGACATCTCTACGGACGCCCTACAACACTCGTTCGACATGCTTCTTGACCGCTCAAATCCTAAAGGAGTTTTATTAAAGTACTCGAAATAAGTTGATGTCCTCGTTTGAAAACGAAAAAAAACTCCTGTTTACTTTGGAAATCACCTTGCTCATCTTTGATTAGGTCTTCAACTTATTATGGGGTTATGGCCAACCAACCCTAAAAGCTTTAATAGCTGCAAAAAAAAAAAAAAATACGCGGTTTTCCTTTAACTTTCATTGTAGAAGAAACGCAGGAATTAAGAGGGCGATGTAACCTTTGGGGTCAACTTAATGTGTGTTAAATCCCTAAGCCTAGGTCTACAAATACAGTTGAATCAATACCAATGATTTTGATTAATGATCAAAAGTGAAAAGTCATTGTCATGTGATAGACGACATTAAAAAAGTCTGACATAAGACGGCTGTGTGCAAGATAGGTGCCAGGGTTGCTTACGAAGATTTTTCAATCGATTTTGGAAACGTGGCCAAATCACAACCATAAATGTGGGATTTTGCTCGATTCATAATGAAAAAAAAAGGTTTTGTTTCATTGAGCAGCCCTTTCCTCGTCTAAATACTAAGTTAATTCATCGATCTTAAGTTCACATTGCCATATAGCTTAAAATGAGAGAATAATCCCAAACAGGATTGGAGTTAGCTAGCTTTCGTAGACATCGGATATAGTCGGATCGCATCAATATTATTCTGCTTATTCCTAAATTATGGACGTCTAAGCCCGTGGGCAATCGAAACAGTGCTAACATGACGGTCAAACTCGACGATTTCCACGATTTTATCGACATTTTCAACAATTGGTCTTCCAGAACGTGGTGCGTCTTTGACATCGAAATTATTGGAACGGAATAAGCAAAATTAAAATTGCGCATGACGAGCAGACCAGAACGCCTGGTCTACTTACTGTAAAAAATGTGTATTTTCTCTTTGCTGGGTGTCCATAATTGGCCCGCGCTTAAGCCGATCACAAATCTGTCAACGAAGTTGAAGTCTAGTCAAGTGTATTTCCAAAAGGATGTATGTACACAACCCGATATCCACTGTGTTCAATGAGCTTGTACTGACCAAAAAGGAAACGTACAAGTTTTTGTGGTCAATGAGAATATTTTCTGACCGAACATTTTCTTTTTTAAAAGATTAGAACTCGTGAGGTAGAACAGATTTGTGAAAATTTTGACAAAAGGCAATTCTTGCAAATTTGATTTAATTTAAAACACACGTTTTGATTTTTTGGCGGTTAACACATGGCTGCACTTTCATGTTCTAACTTGATCTGACATTTCTCACAAGTGTGTGCTGTTTTGCCTAGTTCTGTCCTGCTTTTTTCCTTATCGAACATAACTATTATAATTAATTTCTTTACTTACGAGTAGGTTAAAGTAAATTAAAAGAAAAACAATATAACAAAAATGAGGGTTGAATAAATGAGAGTGGGGTAAAGAAAAGAAATATATTGCCAGACTCACCTTGTACTTGTACTCAGAGGGTTGTCTTTCTCTATTCTTTTTTAAGTCGTGCCACTTTTTAAGGAGTTTACTGTACAAAGTGTTTTGTTATCTTGTCAAATCCAAAACACCAATTGGCTTGTGAGGAAAAAAATTGAATTCACCTTATATATTTTTTTGGTTACACTCAAACAATTTTACAAAATTAGGATACTTGTTAATTTTTGCATTACGTCAAACTCTAATTTATATTATTTTCAGACGAGAATAATCATCTGGTCAAAAGACAAAAGTGGGCAGAAGGCAGAAGTCAGGTACTCCAATGACAGCTGATCAGCCATCACTCTGACATATGTAAATGTAATGTCAGATAACGCCCATACTAAATTCCCTACTAAATTCGAAGCTACTACATTCGTGACATTTTATTAAAAAAATATTTGTTCTACGATTAAATTGCATACATACATTTTCATTATAAAATAATGAAACGTCAAATGTAAAGTAAACATTCAAGAATCCATACCTCTGAAAGCACAAAAACAATCAAATTAACGTAGTCTATACCTTTTAATCTGCTTTTGATAATAGATTGCTAACCCGATTACCTGGCAGCACCGTGCGGACATCTTTGTTTTCAACCCTCACATGCGACTACTCTATCCCGACCATTCGACACTTATCAAAACTCATCCTCCACACAATTGTAAAAATCAGCCGTTTGCGACGCAGAAAATCAGCTGTGCGAATATAAATATAAGCTATTTATCAATTTCATTCTGAATTAATTATTCGCTGCCACGAACGAATAGAGCACTTACAAATACTGAACGAAATAGAAACCAGCAACAGGGATTACAAAAGTCTGTCACCAGCCAAGTCGAGGCTGCCTGGAGTTTGTTTTCCTCAATATAGTAACTGAACCGACGGAATTTTTTATTCTTTTTTTTTTTCGTACGCATCTGGAAAAGGGAGTGTAGTCGAGGAAGGAGCATAGGTAAAAGAAGCGAAAGAAAAAAGAAGGAAAAAACATTATCACTGGAAAAAATGTCGGAAATAAAATCGATGGAGCACGCCACGCTCAAAGTGCCTTACGAGGTATTGAACAAGAAGTTTCGTGTGGCTCAAAAGACATTGGATCGCGAAGTGGACCAAACTTTCAATGCCACGAAAGAGGTTGAGAAAGCAATGAAGGGATCAAATCCAACAATCGCTGAAATAAGCAAATTAGTTGGTGGTGTTGTCGAGCGATTGCAGGTGCTGAAACGTAAGGCTGATGAGAGTATTTCGGACGAGTTGGCTGCAAGCTATGTATGCAAGCGAAAGTTGGAGCATTTAAAGGAGAATGCTTCGCCTGAGATGAAGACTAGCTATGAGATTTGGCAGGCATCCGTCGACCAATGGAAGAGGGTAAGTTACCTCGGAATCGATTAATTTTTTTTGTGCTTTTTTTTAACCTACTCGTTCCTCACCTAGATTCGTATGGATCGTATGGTAATTGAGCATCTCCTACGAATGGGTTATTACGAGACAGCTGAGAAACTAGCCGACCGCAGTGGCATACGGCATTTAACCAATTTAGGTAAGCAAACGATTGTTTCTACTTAACGATTCTGTGCACAGTTTTGTTTTTGAGATTTAAGCATAGTACAGGCCAACCTAAATTCCATTAGGTATTGACATCAAGTTAACTACCTTGCAGTCGGCTATTTTTGGATAGATCTGTCCATAGGCAAACAAAACAAATGTGAAAATGACGTAGGCACATCTATATCGTTATTACCTACGCTATTGTGGTTAATTCTCATGCATACATACGTGTGTTTGTACATGTATTCCAATTCTTGCATCGACTTTATCTTGTCATGCATATGTACACCTATTCACAACTTGATAAACTTGCTGATCACCTTGAGGGAAAAAATTGGAATCGGGCTCATATTTTTATCATATGCATTGGTTATGATTCATGATGAAGATGAGATACCTCAAGAGAGTGCTTGGAACAATGAAAGTCAACAACAAAAGAAAAAAGAGACTAAACACACAATTTGAAATTGGCAATGAAAATAGTAAAAAATAAACAAATAGACGAATTGGTCACCGGTTCGCTTTGACGATAAGCATCAGATAAAAAAATTCTGGAAAGTGAAAGTTGAGAAAGATTAGAACAAGGCCCAAAACAACCTGAAATAATACCGTCAACAAATCATTAAGGCAATAATAGACAATTCATTCTCGACCAAACAATTAGGGACAAATCCATTTGCAAATAATAAGTATGTATACGAATTAGTCGACCTAAATATGTAGAAGAACTGGATTAAGTTAATGTAAAAGGGTTACAACGCAACTTCAGCAATGGCCCTTCTTTCGTTATTATCAATGGGGATTTGATCTCATTATCCTAGGGTAGCATAATTGTAGGTCTTTTCGACGCAAATTTAGTTACATACAGTCCAGGCCGTAATCAACGTTGTCATATCCATAGCTGATAAATCGGATTAATTTCATTCAATCAATACATTTGCGTTTTCATGGCTCATTTAACAAATGCAAAGATATTCTGAATATAATTTCAGATCTAAAAATTAACGTTTTCTTGAGCAGGCATAAAACTGAAGCACAGAGATGAATGTAACTGATGCATACAGGCATACAACGGAAGCGTGCAGGCATAACTCTGAAGCGTACAAACATAAAATTGGAGTGTAAGGCATAAAAGTGAAACGTGCAGGCATAAAACTGAAGCGTGAAGGCATAACCCTGAAGCGCGCAGGCGTAAAACTGAAGTGTGCATGAATGAAACTGAAGCGTACAGGCATAAAACAAGCGTACGCTGATCGTACTTAGCGATGAGGTGCATTTAACATAAATTGGGACGATGAACAGATAAAATAGCCACATTTGGGCCAAAGAAAATCCACGTAAATGTCAAGATCAGCCGATACATCACCAAAAAGTGACTGTCATAATCAGTCCTTATTCTTTGAGAAATAAGGACAAACACATTACGTGATACCTTGTAATGATAACGGACTATATTTTGCACTAGGTAGATGGAATCAACAGGATGATGTATGTATTTATATTTACAACAAGGTGGTGAAACTTGACACCTCGCCCAAGAATATCGACGAAACGCAGGGGTTTTTCGAAAATAGGTTAGATTTAGTACGCGGAAATATAAATTGACCTGCAAGTTCATGCGATTTTACCAACTTAACTTCTTTTTATTGCATTTTTTGAAGAGCAAAGTGTACAGTGATTCGCCATTCAAAACCTAAAAAAAAACAACCGTCGATGAACATTCAAAATCAAGTACACGATTTGATTCAAAAATAAGCATTTGTAGTTCCACGTCTTATTTGGTCAACCAACGTCCCAGCCAGATCTTAACAAATCTTAAGAGATACATAATCCACAAAAGTGCTGGCTGTGTCTTATCACGTCAAATGTTTCCTACCTAGTGTCCACGATATTCCTCTTTTGTGCAACAGATAATGGCCCGAGACAAATGCCTTGGATGATCCATGCTTGAAGCAGGATAAGAATCTGATTAACTACCTTAAGCCAACTAGGGGATTCTTTATGATTGATAGACTTTTTTGATTTGTGTGACGCTTCTGATTGCGTCTTGACACTACTGAGGTAGGCAATGTAATACAATATAGCACGTCTATCAAAAGCGATTTACATAATTTTATTCCAGAGATTTCATATACATTCCGATTCAGAAGAACCGATAAATCTCAATATCTACAACTTTGTGTCACAAACATTTCAAAATTAATTATTTTCCGCAACTTGAACATATTCCTTGGCTCAGTGCTTAGGTGTCTTATAGTTTAGATGAAATAAGTTTGTTCACCCGCCTTGTTCCTATCTATGATTTGAGATTGCATTTTATGTATATACGCTACCTATTTTTGCTTTTAGATATTTTCCAAACATCACGAGAAGTCGAAGAGGATTTGGCTAATCACCGCACTGCAAAATGCGTTCTCTGGTGTAATGACAACAAATCCAAACTTCGAAAAATCAATTCGAATATTGAATTTCAACTACGTGTACAGGAGTTTGTTGAACTGATACGAAGTAACAATCGGACAGAGGCTGTTCGGCATGCTCGCAAGTATTTCCCAGCATTCGAAAAGACTCAGTTAAATGAGATCTGCAAATGTATGGCTCTGTTAGCCTATCAACCAGATACCCGTGAGTAAATGCTCTTATTTTGCTCAATTTGTTTTATCGCTTTTTAATCGTTTGATTTGATTTGCTCAGAAATCGATCCATACAAAAGCCTATTCGATTTGGGTCGCTGGGATACATTAGTCTTAAATTTCCGGACTGAAAACTATAGATTGTTCCAATTGTCGACGCAATCGCTTTTAAGTGTTGCAGTTCAGGTAAGTTTTTCTTCTAATAGTTGGAAAATCAATTAATTCGATTGTTTTAAGGCTGGCTTATCAGCACTAAAAACAGCGCAGTGTTATTCGCCCACATGTAAAAACCTCAACTGTCCAGTGTGTCAGGAGGACTTTAATCAAATCGCCATGACGTTGCCATTTTCACATTGTGTGCAGAGTCGGCTTTTTTGCAGGTAAACTTACAATATGGCCACACAATTTATATATTTAATTTTTTAACGATGTTCTTGTGCAGAATCACTGAGATGCCATTGAACGAACATAACCAACCAATGATGCTTCCAAATGGACAAATATACGGACAATTAGTAAGTCACTACAGTTTTTGAATCATTCTTGACCACACCCTTATGTATATCTTATTTTGTAGGCGATTCCACGAATAACTGACGAAAATGGAACAGTCGTTTGTCCCATTACCAAGGACAAGTTTTCAAATCCGAAAATCGAAAAAGTGTTTTTCATGTGAACCATTACATGGCATACTACATGCGATATCATCAATATTATTCTTTTTTTTTCGAAATATACATATATTTTTTTAAGGATTTGTTATGTTATAAAATTTAAATTTTCATTACATTTAAGACAACCATCCTTGAATAGCGGGTGGTTAACACATGCTACCTACATACACATACGATCAATTACTTACATATATTTAGTCTGAAAAATTGTATTGTGTCCTCATAAAAATGCGTGTGTCATCCATGAATATATATTTTTACCTTTGTATAAACGAGATTCATAAGAAATGAACTATGTCTATCAACACGATTTTCTGTGAAGTACTACTGATTGAAATAAAACAAAATGAAATTCATTTGCAAATAAACAAACTTTCTTGCGAAATCAATAGTTTTATTTCACATGATTTCTTCTAACTTACTTAGGTGGCGCTACACTCCGTGGTGAACCTGGGCCTCAACCAACAAGCGTCTCCTGCTAGCGCGGTCTTTGGCCAGCTGTTTCCAGCGCCGCACGCCCAGTTAGTTAAGGTCCCCTTCCACTTGCCGCGCCTTCCTTCCGGGGTGGATTCGAAGACTCTTCGGGTCGGAGCTGTATTTCCACCTTAGACGCTGTATCCGTAGACGTCGTACGAGGCCGATGTCGCTGTACAACCCGTACAGTTTTTCGTTATATCTTCTCCATACACCGTTTAAACCAACGGGACCGTAGATAGTGCGCAGAATTTTCCTCTCGAAACGACCAAGAGCATTTTCATCGGCTTTTGTTAAGGTCAGAGCATCTGTGCCGTAAAGGACGACTGATTAAGGTCTTATATAGTGTCACCTTGGTTTTCCGAGAAAGGGCTCTATTTCTCAATTGCCTCTTGAGCCCAAAGAAACATCGGTTGGCAAGAGTGATTCTGCGTTCTATCTCAGCGCTGGTGTTGTCGCTGGTCATCAATGAGCCAAGGTAGACGAATTCCTTGACCGCTTCAAAGTTATATCCGCCCATGGTGACGTTCTGGCCAATACGTCGGTGTTGTCCGTCTCTTTTAGATGAAAGCAGATATTTGGTCTTACCCTCATTAACCTTGAGACCCATCCTAGCCACTTCTATCTCAATGCTTACAAATGCCTCATTGACGTCTCGCTGTGTCCGTCCAATCACGTCAATGTCGTCGGTGTACGCAAGCAATTGCGTAGACTTGAAATAAATCGTACCTCTTGTGTTGGCCAGTGACTCTTGCACGATCTTTTCAAGCACGATGTTGAAAAAGTTGCATGACAGCGCGTCACCTTGCCTAAATCAAATATTTTTAACATCAAAGGTCTCGGTTTGCTCATTACCGACCTTAATGGAGCAGCGAAAATTATTGGCGATACAATGTTTATTTTAACTATGAAAAAAGGTAATAGAAAGTTTAGTTTAAATATGAGAAATGTGACACAAAGTTTAGTTAGTTGAAGTCTCTCGACGCCCCGCTGTTGATCCTGTTCGTTGGCTGTGTAACGTGTGAAGTTGGTCCCCGTAGCTTGACGTGACCACGTGAAGATGGTCCCCGTTGATTGACGGAACGGTCCTGCTATGTATGCAGTGGTGCCAAGCTTACTTACTAACAAAAATTCTCCATTGTCATCCTGCACAGTCGGACGAGTTTGGCAGAGATGTTAAAACTAGACACGGCTTTGTATAGCTCATCTCTATACACGCTGTCATATGTATGTATGTACATATGTTGGCGTTACAGTCCATGAAGGACCTGAGCCGAGCTTCTCTCAATCACCCATGTTGTGTGTGATTTCATTTTCCCATAGGTGAAAGGGACCTTCAGTTTATTGCCGGTTCCGAACGGCGAATTTCGAGAAGCTTTTCACACTGCGCCACGGTGCTCTCACGACGAAGAGGTGGTGAGTGTCGATTTGGCATTCCTGGGTCTTCTCCAAGATCTGCCGTAGCGTAAATATTTGGTCTATTGTGGAATTACCTGGCCTGAAACAACACTGATAAGAGCCGATCAGGTTATACACAAACGGTTTCAGGCGTTCACACAAAACGGCAGAGAAGATCTTACATATATGCTATGTTAAGGAGACATCTTCCCCCATATTTGGCTCAGTTATAGGGGTCTCCTTTCTTATGGACCGGGCAAACGATGCTGAGATTCCATTCGTCGGGCAGGCCTTCCTTCGACCATACCTTGCAAATGAGATGGTGCATGCACCTTACCAGCTCATCTCCAGCCGCCTTAATAAGATCAGCAGACAGGCCATCTGCGCCCGCGGCTTTATTAGACTTAAGTCTTGATATCGCTATTTTGACTTCGTCTAGGTCGGTTGGACTGAATTCTGTTACATCGTCGTCCACTACAAATGAGTCGTTCTGCCTGACAGCGGTGTCTTATCTATCATCGCCGTTGTATAGTCTGCAGAAGTGGTCTTTCCAAATCCTCAGCATCGACTGCGACTCTACTACCAGTTCTCCATTTACATCCCTGCAGACGACCGCACTGGCTTTGTAGCCATGGCATGTTCGTTTTAATTTATTGTAAAACTTACGGGCGTCATTCCTGCGGAAGCATCTCTCCATCTCCTCGATCTCACGCTTTCCGTGCTCTCTCTTCTTTCCTCTGAAAAGCGTGTGTTCCTCTCTTCTCTTCTGTTCATAGATTTCGCGAGCAGCTCTCATCCGTCGTTGCAGCATGGCTTTCTACGCCTCTTGTTTTGCTGCATGGGCTGGTTCGCATTGTTCATCGAACCAGGGGCTTCTAGGTGGTGGTGGTTTGAAACCCAGCACCTCTGAGGCAGCGTCTCTGACGGTGCTCTGGCAATGCGCCCATTCCTGCTCTATTGTTTGTGCTGCTGTGGGCGGATTTTGAGAGAGCTTGGAAGAGACACGATCGGCAAAGATTCTGGCAGTCTCTTGCGATTGTAGCTTTCCGACGTCAAACTTACGTCGTCTTACTCGACTCCTAAGCCTTCTTGATATCCTCATTCGTACCTTGGCTACAAGAAAGTAGCGGTCCGAGTCGATGTTGGCCCCTCGGAAGGATCGTACGTCGAGAATTCAGGAGGAGTGTCTGGCGTCGATCGCAATGTGATCAATCAGGTTGGTGGTCGATTGATCAAAAGACCGCCAGGTACCCTTGTGGATGTTGAGATGGGGGAATCGCGTGCTTGCTACAAGGAGGTTACATCGGAAATCGATTAGCCTAAATCCGTTGTCGGATGTGGTGTTATGGAGGCTATGTTTTCCTATGATCGACTCACATTTGTCCAGTTTTGCATTAAAATCTCCTAGGACTATTTTTGTGTCGTAGCTGGGGCATTGGGCATATGTTCTGTCTAGGAGATCGTAGAATTCTTCTTTGAGTCGATCGTCCTTTTCTTCCGTTGGGGCGTGAGCGCATATTAAGCTAATGTTTCCAAATTTAGCTTTGATGCGGATTGTTATGAGGCATTCGTTTATATCTCGGAGGCTTAAGACTTTTTGTCGGAGTTTTCCTCGAATAACGAATCCGCACCCGAATAGGCGCTGTTTGTTCTCCTTGTAGCAGTTCCCGTAGTAGATGTCGCAGTTTTTCATCCGTTTTTTGCCTGGTCCATCCCATCGCACTTCTTGCTTTATAGCACTTCTGCTTTATAGCAGTTGAGGGTTTGCTCCAATTGATCGCCCGCATCCGGTCTGTTAAGGGACCTCACATTCCAGGTGCAGACTCTCAAGTCCCATAGTCGTTTGCAGGGGTCGTTAGTCTTGTATCCGTCCGTATCCGAGGCTTGTTGTCGTTTCGGAACAAGTAGGTTTTTACGTGATAGGGATGTTACCCCTGCACAACCCCCAACCTGGGCTGGAATCAGCTAAGATGATAGGTGATAGTCACTTTGGTGACAGTCATATGTGACTGTCATCATCTTTTGGTAGATGGTACGAGCGATTTCTCAAATTCTTCCTCAGAATTCTAACACTCATCACTGTCTCATTGACCTTTTCATCCTCAATTAAAAATAGCTCCAAGCACAGAAACATAGTTTTTATTTTACAAAACGCACAAAAAGACGAGCCACAATCACATCAAATGCTCAAAACATATGAAAGTGATAGCTAAATAGCTGTCACCAGAAAACTATCACAAAAATGTGACAATCACAGTGACTATCACCTTACACGATACCGAAACCGAGAATGTGACTGTCACTTGTCACAAACCACGTTAGCCGATTCCACCCCAGTTGTGGTGACAAAATTCAATGACTTGCGCAGCCAAAGTGTTAAGTCAAAATGACACCAGCCGGCTTTCGAAATTTCGTTAACTCTATTTCTTCTATATTATTTGCGATGTTGTTTGCATTTTCGTCACTGTCAGTGTCAGAAGATTTATCGTCATCGTACTGACAGTCTTCATTTTCTATAAATGAATCGCCCTCTACCTCTAGCCCATATTCTTGAAATGTCTTTATAAAATTTGAACCATTATCGGTTATCGTTAAGATGTTATTTATCGGATTTAAGTCATATTTTACGTTTATAAAACAAATCATTTTTGCAATTCGATCATATGTATGCGAACCAGCGAATCGTTTACAAGCTAGAGCAGCCGATCTCCGCTTGAAATCACTATCTAACCAATGGCAGGTGTAACCCAAAAAACTTTTGTGCTTGGTTGACCAGATATCGGCTGTTGTACAAAAATATTTATTTTTTCCCATTTCTGTTTTAATTTTTTCTTTTATTTTTAAATTGAGTCGTTTATAAAATAATTTTTTGAAATATGGATTTTCTATTAAGGCTATAGGAGAAATTGCTCTTGGCTTTTGGGATTATTTCGCTTTTCACATTCAGCTTTTCTCATTATTAGGTAGTTCTCGTATTCTACCGGGTGTTTCCTTTTCAAATGGGTTAAGAGGTTTGACGTTACTCCTGCATAGTAACTAATAACGCTCTTCTTTTCCTTGCAAAGCAAACATTTCTTCTTCTTCTTTGGTGGCGTTACAGCCCATGAAGGACCAGAGCCAAGCTTCTCTCAATCACCCATGTTGGGTGTGATTTATTTTTCACACAGGTGAAAGGGACCTACAGTTTAATGCCGATCCCGAACGACGTGAGTCGAGAAGCTTTTTCATGGCAAGTTTACTACGGAGGGTTTTGCCAGTACCCCGCCGAGGAGGAACGTCGCGAAATAAACATTCGATGGCGTTGGTGTTATCGGAATCCGAACTCGCTCATCGTGCGTCAGAGTCCAACACACTAGCCACTGCGCCACGGCGCCCTCAAACATTTAGCATCATTTTTTCTAGAACTGCCGGATGACGTTGATGATTCCTCATAGAGCTCGGTATCCTAAATATATTTTACGGGTTTTAAGAGAATACATATATGTACATAGTTTCATTCTGACGGCATGAGGAAGTCCACTGTTGTAAGGAATGTGGGTTTTAGCTGCATGGTGCATGGCTTAGACTGATTTCAGGGGAGGGATGGATGTGTGAGGAAAAGAGGAGGTATGATGGCAAGAGGGGGGTAATTGATCGAGGGTGTCGCCGTGAAGTTGCACGATGTGCAATAACATGTATGTACTTCTAAAATTCGACCTTATTTCCAACTGTGATATGTGTATGTACGTTTCGTAGGCATTTCAAAAAAAGCCTACTCGTTTCTTACAAATATACGCCATTATGAATAGATAATCTTTGGTATTGACTTACATTCTTCTAAAAAAAATTGGTGAATAGGACGTGTTCAACATTCTTCCTTATTTTTGCGGTAACTTCGGGTGGAGAAATATCTGCCGATTTCCTCTTTTTGCAATGACAATGATCACGGTCGCACTTCATCACTTTCATCGTTCAGTATTACTGTATTTTCTTATAATTATAAACATGAGCCATGTGAACACTAATACGGCGTCTGCACTTAACAAGATTTAGACAACGAATGTCTTTCACATGGACTTGTATAATAAAAAAAACCTGCCGTTTTTGTGTTGTGTTGTTGAAGTGTTAGTTCTTATCTACTATTACGTTGTAACACCGTGCTTCCTCTTAGTGCTGAGGGAAGAGTGCCGAACGGACAGAGAAAAAAAAAGCGGATTGATTTTTAGTAACGAGTTTTATTTACCTCTCTTATACAAGGTGTTCCAAAAGAAAGTTCATATTTAGTAGATCGATTAAAAACGAAATAAACACTCTATCAAAAAAAAAAAATTATTTATTATTAAAGTATACAATCAAGTCAATAAAGCTGCTGGCGCAGACGAACTGTCTGCTGAGCTCTTCAAGGCAGCTGGGGATGACCTGGTTGGGAGCATGCACCAGCTCATCCGTAAGATATGTTTAGAGGAAAGCATGCCCGAGGAATGGAGTCTCAGCATCGTATGCCCGATCCACAAGAAAGGAGACCCCTCTGATTGCGCCAACTATAGAGGAATAAGTCTCCTTAACATCGCCTACAAAATCTTCTCTGCCGTTTTGTGTGAACACCTGAAGCCTTTTGTAAATAAGCTGATAGGTCCTTATCAGTGCGGATTCAGGCCAGGGAAGTCCACCATCGACCAAATCTTCACACTACGGCAGATACTGGAAAAAAATCAATGAATTTCAAGTCGACACTCACCACCTATTTGTCGACTTCAAAGCCGCATACGACAGCGTAATTAGAGATGAGCTATACAACGCTATGTCTACCTTTGACATACCTGCTAAACTCGTCAGACTATGCAGGATGACTTTGGAGAATGCTCGCTGCTCCATCCGAATCGGTGAACACCTTACCGATAGTTTTGAAGTCAAAAAAGGATTTAGGCAGGGCGATGCGCTGTCGTGTGATTTCTTCAACATCATATTGGAAATGATTGTGCAAAAATCACTGGCCAATACAAGAGGCACAATCTATTTCAAATCCTCGCAACTCCTTGCATACGCCGACGATATTGACATAATAGGTAGATCACAGCTAGATGTCAATGAGGCGTTTGCTAGTATTGAGAAGGAGGCGGTGAAAATTGGTTTGGCGGTAAACGAAGGCAAAACTAAATATATGCTGTCATCAAAAAAGGACGCTCAACACCGACGTCTCGGCCAGAACGTTTGCATATGCAGATATAAGTTCGAGGTAGTTAAGGAGTTCGTCTACCTTGGCTCCGCAGTGACCTGGAACAACGACATCAGTTCCGAAATCAAACGCAGAATCACTCTTGCCAATCGCTGTTTCTTTGGGCTCAGGAGGCAACTGAGTAATAGAGCCCTCTCCCAAACGACAAAGTTGACTCTATATAAGACCCTTATCATCCCGGTCCTGTTGTACGGCGCAGAAGCATGGACACTATCAAAAGCGGATGAGGAGGCCCCTTGTCGGTTCGAGAGAAAGATTTTGCGCGCGTGATTTTTGGGCCTATAAGCGCAGACGGGGGATGGAGGAGAAGATTCAACCACGAACTTTACGGGCTGTACAGCGACATGAGCCTAGTCAGGCGTCTACGGATTCAACGCCTAAGATGGCTGGGCCATGTAGAGCGAATGGACACCACAGCTCCAGCCCCGAGGGACGAAGAAGCAGAGGACGGCCGCCCTTAAGATGGCGCACACAGGTGGAAGGGGACCTCAGCCAACTGGGTGTGCGGCAATGGAAAAGGATAGCGAAAGATCGTGCTAGATGGAGGGGCATGTTGGTTGAGGCCCAGGTTCACCCCGAACTGTAGCGCCCACTAAGAAGAAGAAGATACAATTTGGGAATTGATTTCTTAAAAATAATGTCATCTAAATGTAAGCCCTCGCGTTCGCAACCTATGATGACTTATGCAAATTTAAAGCACTACGAACAGACTGATTAACATTCTCCACCTTTTCTGTCGTTCTCGATGACCATGGCCCTCCAGATTTTGGATTTTCTAGTGTCGAACCAGCCTCTTCAAACTCTTTTACCCATTTTCGAATAAGAGGAATGCATGGCGCATCATTTAAATAGCGTACATTTCGAATATTGCAGAATTTTCTATGCGCCACAGTCGCCGAATAACCGTTTTTGTAAAATTCTCGCACGTACAATGCGCAGTCTGCACCCGAGAAACGCTAATGAAAGCGAGGAGGTCAAAGTAGCGACAGAAGGAAAAGTTGATGATTTTGTTTTGATATTTGCGACATAGTTCATCGGTAAAATGTCCCTATTGACCAGGCAGTGACTAGTCAGTTCTATGTTGGCGTCCTCATAAGGCTGCAAGCACGTGTTTTTTGCATGTGCGACCTGAACTCCGATCCTGCCGATCTATTCCTCGTTAATTGTGCAACAGTTTTTCGGCGAAAAAAAAAAAAATATTTCAACGTTGCCGCATCTACCCTTTAGCCTGCGGCTTTTTATTATCATGGCAGTGTAGAGAAAATGAGGCTGTAACCATGGTTTTAAATGAGTTAACTTCGGGCGATTATCAAGAGTGCTTTGAATCGCGGGAGCTACATATGTTGGAATTATGTAAACTTTATTTGCTTGTTATTTTGTTTACAAATTCCCGGAACTTAATTGCCAAACCTCAGATATATTTAAAAAACAATAAAACATGCTTTGCACTCTAAGCGACGACAATACTTCCCTCTTTCGAATGTAAGAAAACTAATTCATAATAATTAATTTTGTTTATTTAAATTGTTTGTGTTATTATTAAACAAAAACGTTTGTATTACATTTGCCATTAATTATTTGTATAAATAATTTATTTTCTTAGTGTAAATACGTGTGCATTTCATTAAGTGAAACGCATTTTTCGTTAGTCATTAAGATTATTTAATTTTTTTTTTATAAAAAAAGAAAAGAGTACAAAACTGACTTTTCCATTGGCTTATACATATAGTATCTTCTTGTTTTTCAATTCTATTTCGATAGGTTTTAAGAAAGAGCAGTTTCTAATAGGATTATTGTCGTTTATTCACATTTTAATTCCTTTTTTATCTCGTCATAGTAAAAATGTGTACGTATATTACAATTGTAGGTTTATTTTTGCTATCAATAAATGTATGTACTACATACTATATATGTATACTGGAGTATAATGGACCAGTATTTGCGTCTGAGTGCTCCAACATATTAGCAGACTTCAACTACATATGCATCTTTATAATTAAATACCTTTTGTTTGGTTCTTGCTGGCAGCTAAGTAGTAAAATTAAAAAGATACTTAAAAGAGAAAAGAAAACGTTGTGTCTATCATAAAACATTTTGTAAAGGTTTAAAGCCATCTGTGAAAGGCTTATGAATTCGAATATTCATCAAGTTATTGGTTCTAGGATAAAATATTGCTTTTACTTAGAATATTGATTAATTGTTCTAACTACATACTTAGTTTGTTCGTTTATTTTCTTTTCAAATACATAGCTGATATAATTGGATTTTATTACGAAGAAGTTATTGTGAAATATTTCTGTTTTTTTTATACATTATGGTGGACAAAAGTATTTTGACAAAGCGTCGCGGATCCCAATTTTGCTTTTCATTATTAACTGAGAGAAATAACGGTTTTGTATTGATTTTTAAAAGAAATAAGCTATTTTTAAGTTTGAAAGCGCAAATGGTAACGGCGATTACTTCTCGCGTTTCTTTTCTGTGCAATTTAGCATGCGAGATTATGCTTATTTGGCTGGACAAAAGTTTTTTGACAAAAGATATTTTTATTACTAATATTTTATAAGTGCGATATACAACGCAAAATAGCAACAATTAACGAAAAATGTATCCTCCTTTCACGTTGATGACCTTTTACCAGCCTCCAGGAATCGATGTTACCAAATTTTGAATAGTATCTAGTGAAAAATTCTTCCAGAGACCTTTAACCTCAGTAATAGTCTGCTCGCGCGTTCTAGTCAAGCACAAGCTTCTTTTCCTTTTTATAAAAGCCCACGGATTTTCGATTACATTCATATCAGGGCTCTGGGGTGGCCAATCTTAAGTATGCACCTCTATGTCTTTTAAGAAATTGGTGATTATAAGGGCTTTATGGCATGGGGCATTATCCTGTTGCAATATAAAAGACGGCCCTATTAGTCTATCACCCGAAGTAAATGCGTGGTCATTCAGGACGGTCAAATATTTGCCTGAATTCATGGTCCCATCGATTGGTACCAGATCGCCTAAGCCATTGAAGCACATGCATCCCCAAAACATAACTGATCCTCCACCATGAGTTATATGTGGAAACCAATAATAATACCCGACAATAACATTTTGGTACAGATTGTAAAAAACGTACAAACCAACCAGTAGCGGAAATTTGTTTACCACAAAGATTGGTTTTGGTACAGCCACGCTTATTATGTTCGGGCTGTTTACCCAAGCCGTGCATGTTGGCAATCAAAAACAAGCCGAGTGCTCTCCCGCATTTGGTTATGCTCTTTGCTCAGCAGCCAATCAAATTATAGTGTCTGTGTGATCTCAATTTGGACACTCATTTTAGTATTGCTCTCTTAAAAGTTATCTGGTTGTTTATAGTTATTGTCGTAAATTAAGATTATATGTATAAAGCTGTTAGGTAGTTCAAAACTGGCACTTCAGAAATAGAAGCCAGTGAGGAAGAAGTGAAAAAAAAGAATAAATAACTAAATATAAAAGAAAATTAAATAGAAAAAATGTGTTTTTTTTATGTACATTTAAGTATTGGTTTGGCTTAGATGCCTTAACAATTACTTTACTCATGGGGTACGCGTTCACATACAGGCGCCACATTTTTTCGAAGTTTCTTTGGTATTCTGCAGAAAATTTTCTTTTTGATCCATATATTCAAATTAACTTTCATCAGTCCATAATATTTTTTCCCAAAACGATTGAGGCTTGCTTACAAATTGTTGGGCGAATGCCAAACGTTTAAGCTTATTTTGTGGTGATATATGGGGTACTTGCCGGGCTACATAGGTTGCAAAATTTGCCTCTTTCAGACGTCTTTCAACGGTTTTTCTGATGACAGATATTTTATATTCCGCATTCATCGAAATTGAGACAGCTTTAGGAGTAATCAACATATCATCTTCTTTAACTTTGCCCAAAATAATTCGGTCTTCCCTGGGAGTTGTTTTGTGTGGCCTTCCTGATCTAGCCAAATTGTTTGTTGATTTAATTTTTTTATGTTTATTAATTTGGTAATAAATAGTTTGACGAGGCACTTTGTATAATTTGCTGAGGTATGCTACCGAGATACCTGCATTATACCTTATAACCATCTCACGTAGTTCTTGGCTCAATTCACGTATTTTATTTGACTCAAAACTCAAATAAAAGTACAAATTATAAACAAAAATTAAAATAACTCTTTGAATTGCCAAACGTTGTTTGTACCGTACGCGAAACACAGAAAATGAAATCAATATTAACCTTCATCCGGTTTAGTGTAAATTTTACACTTTTTTTAACTTTGTTGTCTAAAAAGGTACCTACTATTTTTTATTAGATGGGCTGGAAATGTTGACTCAATAAAAAAATCATGTATATTTTGTAAAAGCCCTAAAGACTCTATAACTAAACAATAAACTCATTTGCATAATTTAAGGAAAGAAGTCCTTTAAAAAAACAGACAGTGTAAAATGTACACTACATACTTATTCGTATGCAAAAAATAAAATCCGGATGGGGGTTAAAATGGACAAAAGCAGCCAAAGTAACCATAATCTCGTATGCTAAATTGCACAGTAGAGAATCGTGTGAAGTAATCGCCGTTACCTTTAGCGCTCTCAAAGTTAAAAATAGCTTCTTTTAAAAATCAATACAAAACCGTTACTTCTCTCAGTTAATAATGATAAGCGAGATTAGGATCCGCGAAGCTTTGTCAAAATACTTTTGTCCACCATAGTACATACATAGCTCTTTATTAAACGTAATATGCATTATTTTTTAAAGCGATATAATACTTAATTCGAACAAGTGATGCAAAGCAAAAATCAAGGACAGACATCAATGTTAATATAAATATAAATTCAGTCGCTATAATATTTTAATTTACATATTTTGTCTATTCATCAGTATGTATATCGAATAATATCCCCATTTTCATTTCCACTGATGGTTGGTTGGGGTGTCTTATCATAGTTTGTATTGTACAAAACAAAAACCAAGGAGTTAAGGAAGTTTAGTAAAGACATGGAAATGGAAGGAGTTATATAGCACAAATTAGTTTTGAATCGTTGCCTGTGTATAGAAATATCTAAAAAAGTCCTTGTGAAAATTACTCATTTGGTTCTGATGTTGCCCCACAATGATAGATTCATTAAGATGACTAAAAGAATATCTACAACGTTATCAAAAGAAAGAACAACGAGACCATAGTCAACATAAAGCCGGAAAAGTCGTATATAGCAAACCATTGTGCTTGGCATAAGTTACAAACTGGTCTTCCAATTTGGGGATTCCTCAGAACGGTAATTTCTCAGCTATCCAGACAAACAATAGTGTCATCAAACGTTCTTTGCCTATCGCGGTCAAACACCGACGCAAAAAATAAGTTCCTTTAACATACATACCTACAGTTCAGGCATAACGAGTTCTTATCGTTTTCAGCAAAATTACGAACGCAATTAATAACACTGCAAGTAGAGTGGAGATAAGTTAGATCAAACGAAATTCCCAGGGTCACTATTTCTCCGCTATCGACCAAAATTGATGATGACGAAGTCTCGTACAGCGGACTTTGGCTATATAGGGTGACGTATGTATGATAACAATATTCATTGCTCAAGTAAGTTCAGCAGGAAGTTCTATATCCGCGAAGGCTTCAGAAAGTCCCTCCCTCTCAAATAACCGAAGTGACAGTCAGACAGTTCTAGCTTTATTGCGCAAAAGCACGCACTTCATCTAAATCAGTGGTTCTTAACCGGTGGTCCGCGGACCACTGGTGGTCCCTGGAAGCACCCAAAGTGATCCGCGAAGCCCTCCGAAAAATATTAAATGAACAATGAGACTTACGTCCTTCGTACGTCTTTTCGCGCGACACCCTGAAATTTTAAATGAACTACAGGTTCCAAGCGAAAAAACCCGTTACAAATGAGGATAGAAATCCGTAAATACGTGTGAGCTCATTTTATTTTACCGCAGTGTACCCCCGCCACACAATGTGCGTGATTGTTGACATAATTTGGCAATACCCCGGGTTTCCCACGTGATCGCCACAGCGGCTACCACTCATCCCGTCGTCCCCTAACCAACGAACAAAAGGGTCCAGTCCGGAGTAGTATCTAAGTTGTTTTATATTAAGTATGGCCTGATTAGGTTTTATTTGGGTTTCCCTAATCATATCTAAGCAACAAATGTTGGACCATGTTTATATCTCCCAAAAGAACACGAGGAAGTTGGATCGTAAAATTAATTTATAAGTTTTAGCCTGTAGCATTAATTATCCAAAGACCTTTTGGTCTTTTCCTGCAATAAAACTAAATAAGGACATTGGGAGACTAGACCTCAATGTGTAATATGTAGAACTGTTCTTGCCATTGATGCTTTAAAGCCGGCCAAGTTAGAACGTCATTTAAAGACCGTACATCCGAACTATTATGACCGTCCGCGAGAATTCTTCGAAAGCAAACTAAAAAATCTAAAACAAAATGAAACTTGGACCCAGTGGAACAACTTATGCAACATCTAAAAAGAAACATTATCTGCGTCGTTTGAAATATTAAAATTGATTGCCAAATACAAAAAAGCACACACAATCGGTGAGTTTCTAATAAAACCTTGTATGCTGAAAGCAGAAGAGCTATTAGGGCAGGACGCTCAAAAAAAAATTCGTGATACATATACCACTTTCAAACGACACATCAAGTCGCGCGTTCAAAAAATGTCAAATGATATTAAAGAACAAGTTATTGACAAGATAAAGTATAGCCCATTTGCGCTACAATGTGATGAATCTACCGACGTTTCACAATATTGCCAATTTTTTGTATTTATTCGATTTTTGAATAACAATAAAAAGTTTGAAGAGGAGTTATTATTTCTCAAGAACTTGAAACGACTTCGAAAGGTGCAGATGTTATTGATGTACGAACGGTGCTTCTGCAATGTTTGGTTCCCATTCTGGTCTTGCAACGTTGATAAAGACAAAAAATCTAGCTGCAATTACGACACACTACGTTATTCATCGTCACGCACTGGCTGCCTATACGCTCCCGGAATGCTTCGCTGTTGGGATGAAAACTGTTATAAAAGTAGCTAACTTCATTAAAAATAGTGCACTGAACAATCGTCTCTTCAAACAATTGGGCTCTGATACGAATTCTGAACAAGAAACTCTGCTTTTTCACACGAAAGTGCGATGACTTCCCAAAGGAAACATGCTGTCAAGGTTGTACGAACTGAGAGGAAGTACAAGCATTCTTAACTGACAAGAACAAAGACTTGTTCAATCATTTCTGTGAGTCCAAATTTTAAATACGTTTTGCTTATTTGGTAGATTCTTTCGCATAAATAAATAAATTGAACCTTCAACTGCAAGGATCAGGAAATTTTACGTTGCAAGGCACCAGCAATATAATTTCATATGAAGAAAAAATCAGTGCATTTATCGCGAAAATTGAGCTATGGATCAATAAAGTTGAAAGAGACAATCAAGTTATTGACGGACAGTGTGCTGAGATTAAAGGAGAAATACCGAATAATATCGCACTTCATTTGAAAAACTTAAAAAGTGAATTCAATCGCTATTTCCCTAACTGCGAGGACAACTGTATTCGGAAACTGATCCGCAATCCTTTCATTGTAAACGTTTTTGAGGTGCCTGATGAATTTCAAGAAGAAGTGATTGAAGTGCAACACGAAAGTACCTTGAAAGATATTGTTGCGGAGACACAAACCGACGGTTAAGTTCGAAAGCTCTCTTGAAGCGGGGATTGGAATGATGTCAACTGTCAACGGCGTAATGCTAATTGTCAGAGCATTCTAGAGATTTCCGAAGGGGAACTTCCGACGGCGAACATTCGAGAAGGTGGACCGAGAGCTATGCAAGCGCGAACAAGTCAGTGTGATCAAAGAGTGTGAAAATAAAAGCTCTCAACTAAGGTTTGTTTGTGTAATAAAGTTTACAGTGTTACAGTTTACAGTATTGGATAATAAAGGAAAGTGGTGAAGCTGCACAGATAATTGATCTGTGGTGAAACAAGGAAAGTGTGTGTGTTTTTTAATTCGGATAAAAAGGACAATTGTAGTTTATTGCAATCCAGTGGTGCGAACCCTATACGGTGTGGGATTAAAAATTTCGTAACAATATATTCGAGACAGGAATTAATCTTGAAGATTTTTGGAGCCAAAATGCAATTTCTTTTCCAAAGATTCGAGAAATTGCTATACGTCTAACTATTGCCAACTTTGTTTTCATCGACATATCTATGCGATCAGGTGTTCTCGGCGCCCTTGTTAATTAAAACCAAGCACCGAAGTCGCACCGACATGTATTTGATTTTAAGTAACACTGAACCAGGGTCGCAGAAGTTAGTAAAGAATATGCAGTCACCAAAATCTCATCAAAATAATATACTTATCTCATTTACATTTACTGCATTTTACCTCTAAAAAGTTGGTGATCCATGACAGGATAGAAATTTTGTCAAATAGTCCCTCATCACTAAAAGGTTAAGAACTGCTGATCTAAATGAACAAATAGCTCTGATCGTGAAATAGTGGAAAGAAGGCAGAGATTCGATACCGGCGACCAATTCAAAAAGGATGTCAAATGACTTAACGTGCGCAACTTGCGACGGGTGGTAAAGGATCGACTCGGCTGATAAAGCTTAATAGTCGAGGTCTAGATTTACAAAGAACTGGTCGAATTATTTTCCGTGACTATGACACAGTAAGAGTATACATAAAAATAACAAAAACAGGAAATAAATAAATAAATAAAATAAAGTCAAAATGCAACCTTTTTAGGAAAAAAGAAATATTACAGTATTATAGCAGTACTTCGACAGGATATGTTGCAATTTTTTAGGTATAGAATGTAGAGTATGTACATATATAACAAATTGTAATATGTAGATACGTAAGAACTTTTTTAACGCTTATTATTAATTTTTTCTTTCAATATGTATGTATGGTTTATTTTTATAAATGATTGTATTCAATATCTTAGTCTAGAAACCTATAAGCTCCATTCTTAACAGATTCATTTGATCAGTGTATTTCTAATAACAAATGATGGATTAAATTATTCCTATTTCCAAGAATAATTTTTCCATATCGTTTATGTGACTTCATTTATATGTATATGTATGCATATATACAGTTTGTCAAGGAAATGTTTATATTTACTAAGTTAAATAACATTTTTTTAAAACCTTCGCCATAATTCCATTTTCGTATTAACTGGTTACCGTAATATACAAAAAGAAAAAAACATAATCAACCAAACACTGGAGAGATTTAACAAACATTTTCTTATTTTTAATACTTGGTATGACCACTATTAGCTTTAATGACAGCCTGTAATCTACCCTGCATTGGTTGAATGAGCTTCTGAAGGTCATATTCCTCGGGAATCTTAAGCCATTCTTCGTTGACAAGCTTAATTAAATCATTTTTCGATTTCGGACTTCTTTTTGCCACCTTCTTTTTTAAATGGGCCCACAAATTCTCAATAGGGTTCAGATCGGGACTTTGCGCAGGGGTGTCAATTGCTTTTTGGCAGTTATAAAGCCACCACTCCCTGCATAAATATGATTTATCCTTCGGATCGTTGTCCTGGTACAATTTAAAAATTAATTTGTTTTCGTTTTCTGGGTCCACAAAGCCAAATTTCTGAACACTTGTTTTCAAATTTTGTCACAAGATATCCAAATTAACTTTCTTTGTCATTATTTCATCAATAAATTTTAGCTCACCACCTTTGCTCGAGAAACAGCCCCATATCATCACTGACAATTTCCCGAATTTTACTGTTGGGATGATATTCTTGTTGTGCTTGAGTATAGTTTTTCTAATTATCTCATGAGACACTTGAACTCCGTTTCTTAAGTCCGTGGCTAATATTTTGGTGCTGGTATGAGGGTTTTCTTCAATACGTCTTAGGCTGCGGCCACGCAGTGAGCGACGAGTGGCCATTTACTGAGCGACATCGCTGAGCGATTAAGAAAAGACAAACATATACATCTATAGAAATTAACGTGCGAGAGGATGAAATAGAAGAAATTATACAGTGTTTCTTATATTTGTGATCTCTTCTTTGTACTATACTTCGCACCCTCTCCAATGTCTACCAAGACATAGTCGAGGTACGTGCCATGTCAGGGTCTACATTGTCTGCTGCGTATTACGAAGATTGGGTGGAGGCGTCATAACAACCGTGCTGTATTGTACACGTGTATCGTTCACATAAACATTTCATCATTTTAATATGAACATTTTTCAACTATGCCATAAGAATGGACGACTTGGAACAGCAGAAATCAAAATTTCCGTGCTGATTTTTTCCATTTTTGAACTCGTCGCTCAGCGACAATCGCAAAAATTAGAACAGATTTGATTTTAGAGCGACGTCGCTCGGTCGTTCAGGGCCTACGTGGCCACCCCCATACAATTCGATGTTTTCATTTTTTTTTGTCGCTCAATCGCTCACTGCGTGGCCGCAGCTTTAGTTTTTTTGGCCTGCCTGTTGACTGCTTCAGATCTAGCCTGCCTTCTTTTTCAGCACGGCTTATAACGTTGTACACAGTTCTTAATTTTATACAAAACATTTCAGCCAATTCCCTAGCAGATTTTCCTTTGTGGTAGATATAATACACCAATTCTATTACATCATCACTTAACCGTTTGCCTGGCATATTCAAGATCACATTTTTAAATTTTCTGGACACTATGAAATCGTTAATGACTCACCAACAGACAATTATAGCTAACGTGACAGGTTCCTTTTTCTACTATTTTTGATAAAGAGATTTCTCGGGCTGTATGCTCTTTTGCAAAGAATTATTTGACAGTGAAAAAAAAAAAAAACAGCATTGGATATGTTTTGTTAAATTTCTGTTGGTTTTGGGTTACATTTGCCTTTTTTTTTCCTAAATTCCGGCAAAGAGTTTATATGAAAATGGATTAGTTATAAAAAAAAAATAGCTCAGTTACTGTCTTCTTGATAAATACATGCTTTTAAATCTTTTTTTTTTTTTTTTTTACGTTTTGCAAACATTTTCTTGACAAACTGTATATGAATAACAATAATGGTAAATAAAATATACCTAGGGATGTAACAATTTCATAACACAACTTCTTGCATATACAACTTTGGTGTCGACATTTTTGAACTTTTCCTTATATCTGTTTTCATTCAATCATCTTATACTCAAATAATTGTATGTGCCTAGACAGGGTGCGTAAAATAAAATGAGACGTGTGGCTGATAAACTGATGTTCGCCGATGAAAAATTAATGCAGACAAATGCAAATAAAACTTTTCACTTATGTTTGGTTAAAAAATGATTTATATTTTTTCAGTTTGTGTTTTAAAAACTAAAGGAAAAATCAAACACTCTAAAAATGAATCAATAGGTTCAAGTTAATAGCTTACTAACTATTTTACAATCCACTAAAGGAGAAAAATAAATAAAATGTTAATTAACTATAAGTAAATAATAAAATTTGATGTGAAAGATCAGCTTCCAACGCAGTGATTTCACATGAATATAACGAGATTTTAAGAGCATAAAGCTGCAGTCTTGAATGATGATTCGTTTATTATTGTATAATCCCTGAGATGAAATTATTAGTCTCTCTAACAGCATCTTAGTTAGTCTTCTTTTTAAAATGTTTCTAGTGTTGTGTACTTAAAAACTCAACTAGTCGAAATTAAAATAAAATTCTTTATAACAGATCAGTGATTCAAGTCATTACTATTAAGGAGAGCGAAATCCGACACTCTAAAAAATAATGGGAAGTCCCTTTTCATCGCTTATTGGCCAAAGAAGCAATAATTTTTCTTATCCGTCGCTCTGATTTTCGAAATAATTGATAACTCAAATAAAAATCAAACATTTGAAGATCTTGTTTGTCACTTTCAGTTAATAACAGATCTATGTTAATGGTGGTACAGCGCATTGGCACAGCTTTGAGCATTGTTTACATATTACAAATTGCGAAAGAACGTATGAAATCAACTCGAACATCCTTGCATATCACCTCAAACAAAGCATATGAAATACATACACAAAAGTTAGATTGATTTGGTAATGCTAACTTGCCACTTGCATAATTGGATTTTTGATTTATATAGACATACTTCAATAAGCAGCCCGTCAATTGACCACTTTAACAATAGATCAAAGTTTTTGATTTCTAGAGAGAAGTTGCATTTTATCTTAAATCACTGCATTGAAATTTCCTATGCTTCAATAAAAAATGTCCCAAACATTTAACTTTTTCAACAGTTAAATACAAAAATTCTGTAAATTATTTTCTCATAGGAACTTTTGAAACAAGTTCTAATGTTTGGTACAAATGGGTAAATAAACTAATAAGCAAATTCCAATCTGCAGGTAGTTACTTTATCGATATAATAGACAATTCAAATGAAATAAAACTCCATAGTAAAGTATAAAATGTTTTCATAGTAATATGATAAAAATACTAGTCAATTAAAGTCTGTACTATTTACATAGCGTGTTTTATGTTTATTTCGATAAAAAATGATAACTTGTTATTTGAAACCCACAAAATATGTAATAAATTATAGAACAGCATCTGTATCTTTTTTTTCTTTTTAAAAAATTAAATTAACGACGGGTATAAACGGAACCTCAACGTACTTACTTTCTATATACAAGGCATTTAAGTATTATTGGTAACAAATGTTAAACAAAACGAGTTAATAAAAAGAATAAAATGTTGCATTTTTTCGACAAAAAAGCGCAGACTTAACGTGCTTTTCATTTATACTCTGAGCGTTACACATAATGTGTCTCGCTACGTTGTTGTTCTTTTGGGCATATAAAGCACTCGTACAAGTAAAACAATGTGATTAAAAACTGATATTTGCCACAATAATTGGCGAGAGCATTGTGAAGATTATTCCAGAAAATATGCCAGTGATTAGCATTGCTGCAGCAAACATACCGGCTTTGATTTGATATTTTTGGGCGACGGTTTGTGGAGCGTACATCATACCAAGTGAGCTGTTGGGAAGAAACAAAATAAAATTGATTCACTTACGATTGTACACACTGTACGATTTGTCTATACGATATTCTTGACAACCAAAAGTAAGTAGCATTCACACTATACTGCATGTTTGATAGACTTCATTTACGAGAGAGATTTTGTGTTGTTAATATCAATACCCCTGGTTGTGTGACATGGCGGCGCGTGTTCTGGTTGCGATTTTTTTTTAAATATACATCCGAGTTGTTACAAAATGGGGAGAATGAAAGGCATGCCTGTCGTAAGAGGCGAGGCGCTGGATTGCTGCCTTACTCCAAAGTCGGGAGATTTTCTAGGGTCAGGTGCTAGACCTCTAGCTTTGCGGGTCTCATCTGGAATTGACCTTACGGTCGCGAAGCTCCACCGGTAGCTATATTCTGGTACCACGAGAAACAGGAGCCCCCGCAACTGGCGGTCGATACCTCGGTGCCTGACGTCGGTCCCGGCCTGTCTATGAGTTAGGCCCCCTAGTGGGAGTATCGTGGTGGTGTGTAGTGGAAAATATTGTGGGGAATTGAAGGGCTTATTGCAATAACATGTTAAGCCACATTTACTCACAAATTGAGATTTTTGTGGCCTTCCACCTAGGTATACCGTAGCTAACAATCCACTCACTCACGCACTCATATACCTATAGCATTTATTAAAAATAATTAAAAGTTCAAATGTTGGTGACCCTATTTTGTAGGTTTATTTAAATCTTTGAAACCCATTTTCTCAACATTTTGCTTGTGTGGCTTGTCATAAGCCCTTCAATTACATCCACAAGATTTAGAGTTTCGCTGACCACTACCAATTTAAGCCCTGAAAAGATGAAGGATATTGTACTAGCAGTATGTTACGGAAGTAGACACCAATCCCTCCAACAATAGTCTATTATTACATCTACAAGCTTGGAAATGCCATAGCTTGTCACTAAATTCGTCGTCATATCACCTTTGTCCGCTGATGTTCACCCTTCGAAATCACAAAAAAAGTGAAAAACGTATGGAAGCATAATTTCTGACTTCTACACATACACGGCCACCCACCCACGGCAAGGCAAAAAGTCGAAAATTCTAAACTTCATACTACAAATCGTATCGACTTGCAGTATGGAGCGTTCACATTGACGATTGGCAGTACAAACACGAGTCATCAAGCAAATCGTACAGTGTGAACGCCGCTTTTGGGATAGTGGGCGTTGGATAAAGTGGTGTTTTAGGCAATAGATGGCGTTGGACACAGAACACTCAAGGAATTATAACATTTTAACTTCCATTTGTTTAAAATTATTCGCGTTTGAAAATGAAAAGAAAAAGTAATGTTTTCGCTACAACACTACTATTACAAAGTGATATGGATTCTTGTGAAAAACGTGGCCCGTTTACGGGGAAAGAAGATTATTAACTCGTTTTCACTGTAGCATTAGACACATTGTTCACACGACTGCCTTAAATCATTTAAAGAAAGTTGGATATAAAAATATTTATTTAATAAATGGGTTCATCATAAATCGAGCCTGAAAAACCTATCATACGCACACGATGAACTCGACTCGTTCTACCACACAGGTCTATAACGATTCACCAGAAGCTCCGGGAGCTTCGTTAGGACGTTTTTGTCCATCCATTTAATAGTTGTGTCACCAAGTAATTACCACCAGGCCCTGTCCACCATTTAATTTCATTGTTTTCTCCATTTTTAACCCCCGACGCTAAAAGAGGGTTGTTATAAGTTTGATGTGCATGTGTGTCTGAGACCATTTATGCTTTTTTTTTTTAAGCTAACGTGATCGAATGGGCGCATTGCCAGAGCGCAGTCAGAGACGCTGCCTGAGAGGTGCTGGGTTTCAAACAGCCACCACATAGAAACCCCTGGTTCGATGAACAATGCGATCAAGCCCATGCAGCAAAACAAGAGGCATATAAAGCCATGCTGCAACGACGGACGAGAGCTGCTCGCGAAATCTATGAGCAGAAGAGAAGAGAGGAACACACGCTTTTCAGAAGAAAGAAGAGAGAACACGGAAAGCGTGAGATTGAGGAGATGGAGAGATGCTTCCGCAGGAAAAACGCCCGTAAGTTTTACAACAAGGTAAAACGAACATGCCATGGCTACAAAACCAGAGCGGCAGCCTTTCTTCTTTCTTTTGATGGCGTTACAGCCCATGAAGGACCAGAGCCAAGCTTCTCTCAATCACCCATATTGTGTGTGATTAATTTTTCACACAGGTAAAAGGGACCTACAGTTTAATGCCGAGAAGCTTTTTCATGGCAAGTTTACTACGGGGGGTTTTGCCAGTACCCCGCCGAGGAGGAACGCCGCTAAATAACCATTCGATGGCGGTTGATGTTATCGGGATTCGAACTCGCTCATCGTGCGTCAGGGTCCAACACACTAACCACTGCGCCACGGCGGCCTGCAGGGATGAAAATGGAGAACTGGTAGTAGAGTCGCACTCGATGCTGGGGATTTGGAAAGACCACTTCTGCAGACTGTATAACGGCGATGATAGACAAGATACCGCTGTCAGGCAGAACGAGCCATTCGTAATGGACGACGATGTAACAGAATTCAGTCCACCCGACCTAGACGAAGTCAAAATAGCGATATCAAGACTAAAGTCTAATAAAGCCGCGGGCGCAGACGGCCTGTCTGCTGAGCTTCTTAAGGCGGCTGGAGATGAGCTGGTAAGGTGCATGCACCATCTCATTTGCAAGGTATGGTCGGGGGAAAGCATGCCCGACGAATGGAATCTCAGCATCGTTTGCCCGGTCCATAAGAAAGGAAACCCCTATAACTGCGCCAACTATAGAAGAATAAGTCTCCTTAACATCGCATATAAGATCTTCTCCGTCGTATAGTGTGAACGCCTGAAACCGTTTGTGGATAACCTGATCGGCTCTTAACAGTGTGGTTTCAGGTTAGGTTAATCCACAATAGACCAAATATTTACGCTACGGCAGATCTTGGAGAAGACCCAGGAATACCAAATCGACACTCACCACCTCTTCGTCCATTTCAAGGCTGCATATGACAGTGTGTATAGAGATGAGCTATACAAAGCCATATCTAGTTTTAACATCCCTGCCAAACTCGTCCGACTGCGCAGGATGACAATGGAGAATTCTCGCTGCTCCATTAAGTTCGGTAATGAGCAAACCGAGACCTTTGATGTTAAAAGATGATTTAGGCGAGGTGACGCGCAGTCATGCAACTTTTTCAACATCGTGCTTGAAAAGATCGTGCAATAATCACTGGCCAACACAAGAGGTACGACTTATTTCAATTCTATGCAATTGCTTGCGTATGCCGACGACATTGACGTGATTGGACGGACACAGCGAGACGTCAATGAGGCCTTTGTAAGCATTGAGGTAGAAGCGGCTAAAATGGATCTCAAGGTTAATGAGGGTAAAACGAAATATCTGCTTTCATCTAAAAGAGACGGACAACACCGACGTATTTTCCAGAACGTCACCATAGGCGGATATAACCTTGAAGTGGTCAAGGAATTCGTCTACCTTGGCTCACTGATGACCAGCGACAACACGAGCGCTGAGATAAAACGCAGAATCACTCTTGCCAACTGCTGTTTCTTTGGGCTCAGGAGGCAATTGAGAAGTAGAGCCCTCTCTCGGAAAACCAAGGTGACACTATATAAGACCTTAATCATCCCAGTCCTCCTTTACGGCGCAGAGGCTTGGACCTTAACAAAAGCGGATGAAGATGCCCTTGGTCGTTTCGAGAGGAAAATCCTGCGCACCATCTTCGGTTCCGTTTGTTCAAACGGTGTATGGAGGAGAAGATATAACGAAGAACTGTACGGGTTGCACAGCGACATCGGCCTGGTACGACGTCTACGGATACAGCGTCTAAGGTAGCTAGGGCATGTAGAGTGCATGGAAAATACAGCTCCGGCCCGAAGAATCTTCGAATCCACCCCGGAAGGAAGGCGCGACAGAGGACGGCCGCATCAACGGTGGCGCACGCAGGTGGAAGGGGACCTTAACCAACTGGGCGTACGGCGCTGGAAACAGCTGGCCAAAGACCGTGCCAGCTGGAGACGCTCGTTGGTTGAGGCCCAGGTTCACCACGGACTGTAGCGCCACCTAAGTAAGTAAGAAACGTGATCGAAATGGTTCATATTCTTAGCTACAATTTGTGAAGATCTGTTCAGGTGTTTCAAGGTCATTAGCTCTTTTTTTAGCTGCGTTAGGATTCTTAGACGAATAATGGGTTCTCGTTCCGCAATCAACCAGCATCGGGTACGGTCAGTACTTAGATGGGGAACCGCTTGGAAACATCGCGTGTTGTTGGCTTCAAGCCGCTTATTTGTTGTCGCTCCATGTAACCCAGGGTAAGGAAACGCACACTCATGTGCGAACATTAAACAATCTATTGCTCATAAACTGCTCACGTGCGTATAAAAACGTTCAAGTGAAATGTTTCCATGTTTCATCATTCTGCAAACAACTCCCGAGCAATAAATTAACTCATTTTAGCTCACGAACGCGTGTGTGCATTTATGGAAACGCATTCCATGTGCGCACTCCACATGTGCGTTAAGCAGAACCCACCCTACAGAGTGCACAAAGTGTGCGTCCACTTTAAAGAAAATATAAAGGGCGCACAGGGGTGAGTTTCCATAAATGCACACACATTCCTGTTCGTGAGCGGAAATAAAAATGCCCACAGCCAATTACTCATGAGCACGTGCGTTTAATAATTGCTCACGAGTAGCTCATGAGTGTGCGTTTCCTTACCCAACCACAACACTTACCCCGTTTACATGCGTACATGCGTAGTCGAAAGGAGTCCAAACTGAGTTGAAATTTCGACCCAGGTTATTCCGCAACGTAGTCGAAAGATCGAAGAGTTCAAACGTAGCTGAAGTGACAGATAGTATGTATATACGGATCTTTTACTTTGAGTGTGTTAGTCTTGTTAGAAAAGCAAAAAAAATATATCTCACACATGAAGAGACAAAATGTCAGTTCAACTCCTCGACCCAGGTTTGCATGAAATTTTTCGACTCTATTTCAACTCGATCCGCGTTTACATGCATTTCGATGCTAGTTCAATCCGGATTCAACTACGCATGTGAACGGGGTAACTGTCCGAGCAATCTCATATGTATCGGCTGTCGTTCGATCACCGCAATCAACCTGCGTCGGGTGCGGTTAGTACTTAGATGAAGGACCGCTTGGGAACACCGCGTGTTGTTAATTTTTTTTTTTGCCTATTTTTTAGTTATTTAAGTTCTAACAAAAAGCGGCTGGACCGATTAGACTCAGTTCTAAGTTGCGTAATTGTATGTATGTATGTTAGCGTTACAGTCCATGAAGAACCTGAGCCGAGCTTCTCTCAATCACCCATGTTGTGTGTGATTTCATTTTCCGATAGGTGAAAGGGACCTACAGTTTATTGCCGGTTCCGAACGGCGAATTTCGAGAAGCTTTTCATTACAATTTTACTACAGGGGGTTTTGTCAGAGCCCCGCTGAGGAGAAACACCGTGAAAAACACGTTCGATGACATGGCTGTGTCGGGATTCGGTCCCGTGTTATCGGCGTCAGAGGCCAACACACTACCCACTGCGCCACGGTGCACGCGTTGCGTAATTACGCGTGGAATAAACCCCATCTTATATCAATATCATCTTTGGTTCTCGAGATAGTCGAGGCGAATTCCCACTGGGAAGTTAAAAACAAAAAAAAAAAAAAGAATTGTGAAAAACGGCTGTTCCAGCATTTCCTTTTTTCAATAGAGACGAAAGCTTCTATGGAAGATTATAATGGAATCACCTACAAAAAGACAAAACGACGCACATTTGACCTAAATCGCATCATTCTAACTGTGCCAAAAAAAAGTATTCAATTTCATGCGAAAAATAATGGATTTCTTATTACTAGATTTAATAACAAATGAATATTTACCTTAAATAGCCCGAGCTGAAAGACATAAGCATAGCCAGAATCCAATACACCCAGTCGTTCTGGATTAATACAGGCAAATTTCGCACTACATTCTTAGGATGGTAGTTGCAGAACAAAAACAATGGAATAAACAAAACACGTAATACCACAGGAATGACCAGATAATTTGGCTTCGGCTAAAAATCAAATCAAAATTTAATAAACAAACTCCGACTCATTTTAATTCGAATATTTACCCATTGTACCCAAGAAGTTAACAAACTTCCGAGCATAGCAAACAGATTGAATGTCAAAAAACATGTAACAGAAGTAAAATGATCCGAAGGCACGATAAAGTCCTTGTCCGATATCTTGATATCTTAAACAAGCAAAATAAAATTGAAAAATAGATCAAACATGTCGTCGATGTTATATACCTGAATGAACAGCAGGGAAAATAGCCAAGGTCACAAAGAATACGAAAAACACATTAAATAGCTGCGGCGAAGCTTGTTTAAAGATTGTCCAGTAAGGTGGTCGTGTATTCGCTTCCTCTTCCGGAACCTTTTTCTCTTCTTTTTCTCTCATCAGCTCGTTATATCTGTAAAATCGCTGAAAAATAGGAGAGAAACGACCATGAAAGTTATTGGCTTAAAGAGACTCCGTTGACTTACATTGAGCGGCAGAGCAAAGTATGTGTCAAAGCACACTAGCAAGACAAACATTGCCGTGATGAAGTAGTAAATAGCGGCCGTTCTGTGTGAATCGAAGATAATCGCGCTACAAATTGAGATTATAGTTGCGAAAACACCACTTATATTAGATCCAAGAACTACGGCTCCTGTGTACTTGATTGGCAGTGTAGCGACCATACCGTAAACGGTGTTTTGGTAAATACCATTGGCCACTGGAAAGATGAATTTTGAAGTGTTAAAACGATGAAGGTTTTAGAAGCCCTGATCCAGTTCTGATAAATAAATCTGTCGACTTCTTTCTATATCTATATCTACGATAATGAGTTATTGACTAAAAGAAATAATGATCGAATTGCTGATCTATTTATTTTGGGGAAGCTTTTTTGATAGTTATCTGCGTGATTTCTATGTGCGAGATGTAGGCAAACCAATTGCTTGGATATTTGTAAAATTAGCTCTCAGAAAGAACGATATAACGATATACTATCAGGTCAGGTCGCAACTTTAAAAAATATCCGTATATACTTACTGTTGAGGATAACAACACACAACATCGTTATCCAGAAGAAGGTTCCCGGCCACTCCTTCGAATCACTCATAGCCAATATCACTGTAACTATGAACACACAAATTTCGATTAGGATACTCCACACAATTCTTTTAGTCAGGTCACCCCTAAACAGACAATAAGTCAATCAAAAATGATCACACTTAAAGCTCCTCAATGTCACTTACCCCAAATTAACAAACACATTCAGCCAGTTGAACAAAACGTTCGGAATTTGTGAAGCGAATCCGAGATAGGCTAGAAAATTAGTCGCATAATTTGTATCGTCATTTATGTTCGCCGGGTCCAGTTTATAATTCACAAAGTACTACGAGAGAAAACGAAATGTTTTAGCAAACAGCTTAACAGAACATATAGCCACATTCTTACATCCTTCGCTGTGATAAACATATTCCAAGGCATAAGCGTTCCAAGGCCATGTAGCATAAATGTAAGAAATACCAATCTCCATCTATCGTGTGGCGGGCTGATCTCCATCTGCGCCCTATCCATAGTCAAACCTGGCAAAAGAAGAATTAAAATTATAAAACAATTTCATCCAAACACTATGTATATAGAATTACTAACAACGTGTCTTTTTTCGAAAGTAACAATAACTTATATAAGTATGAGTACATTTTGCTGACACAAGTAAACAAGCCCAAAATGCATTTGTGAAATCAAATTTCTCCTCAGCCATTGATTTGTCTTCCCTTTTTCATATCTAAATTGTGTTTTTGCACAGGTCAGCCGAATGAAAATATTATAATGTTCTGATATTATTCGTTACTTATAGACGTATTTGGAGTGAAGGTTTTTATTGGAAGAGCGGATAGAAAGATGAATTATTGTTAACAAAGCTATTGAGTAATAAAATATTGGTTTTTCAAGAATATACTCGTTGCAAAAACGGATGTTAGTAACTTAATTTCCATGACCAAACGTCTAAGCAACAAACCACGCATGATGAAGAGGAAATTAGTACAAAGGGAATAAGAAATAGAATCCTATCAAAATCTTAAAGAAACAAATTACATACTTTCGGCTCCTTTACTCAAAAGACTGTCCATGTTATCTTTATAGCGAAAATTGTTCAACAAACTTACATTCTATACTGATTTGTTGACATGTTGGCGTATCAAGGTGTTCCCTCCAATAAGAGATTTATTTTTTATTTTGATTCCGTTCAAGTACGAAAACTAGACAGAACTTGCGTTGAATGCATGATGGTTGTATTTGAAAAGTTTTTTTTTTTTTTTATTTAAATTTCTTCATGTTTGGTTCCTTATTTTAAAAATAAGAATAGTATCTTCGTCATTTGTTATAAAAAGATACTCATTGTTTTTGCATGAAATTGAAGGTTCTATTTGTAACATTTAAAATGATACGATCTAGGTTAAATATGTGCCGTTTTATTCGATAACCCGTTGCCATTGCCAAATAACTCGCTAGCTAAACTTGGTGCTACACCCGGAATATAAGGTGGATGGATAAGAACCTCCTAACCAAGCTCCAAGCTGACACGCTTCTGGCGTGTCATTATCGAACCGTGTGGCCTGGCGTTGTCCTGATGAAATGAAATGAATCTCCTATAGACCCACACAAATCGTTTTTCAGCGATTACTTCATTTCGTCTTCTTTTTCTTCTTCTTAACGGGCGCTACAGTTCGGGGTGAATCTGGGCCTCAACCAACATGCCCCTCCAACTAGCACGATCGTTTGCTAGCCTTTTCCATTGCCTCACACCCAGTTGGTTGAGGTCCCCTTCCACCTGTGTGCGCCATCTTAAATGCGGCCGTCCTATGCTTCTTCGTCCCTCGGGGTTGGATTCAAATACTCTCCGGGCTGGAGCTGTGGTGTCCATCCGCTCTACATGGCCCAGCCATCTCAGGCTTTAAATCCGTAGACGCCTGACTTAACTCATGTCGCTGTACAGCCCGTAAAGTTTGTGGTTGAATTTTTTCCTCCATCCCCCGCTTGCGTTTATGGGCCCGCGCAAATCTTTCTCTTGAACCGGCCAAGGGCACCTCATCCGCTTTTGATAGTGTCCATGCTTCTGCGCCGTACAACAGGACCGTGATGATAAGGGTCTTATATAGAGTCGACTTTGTCGTTCTGGAGAGGACTCTATTACTCAGTTGCCTCCTGAGCCCAAAGAAACAGCGATTGGGAAAAGTGATTCTGCGTTTGATTTCAGAACTGATGTCGTTGTTCCAGGTCACTGCGGAGCCAAGGTAGACAAAGTTCCTAACTACCTCGAATTTATATCTGCCAATACAAAAGTTTCTGGCCAAGACGTCGGTGGTGAGCGTCCTTTTTTGATGACAGCATATATTTAGTTTTGCCCTCGTTTACTGCCAAGCCAATTTTCGCCGCCTCCATCTCAATGCTCGCAAACGCCTCATTGACATCTCGCTATAATCTACCTATTATGTCAATTACCTATTATTAGCCCTGCCTAAATCCTTTTTGCCATCAAAACTATCTGTAAGGTGTTCACCGATTTGGATGGAGCAGCGAGCATTCTCCAAAGTCATCCTGCATAGTCTGACGAGCTTAGCAGGTTTGTCAAAGATAGACATAGGGTTGTAAAGCTCGTCTCTAAAACAGGTGGTGAGTGTCGACTTGAAATTCATTGATTTTTTCCAGGATCTGCCGCAGTGTGAAGATTTGGTGGATAGTGGACTTCCCTGGCCTGAATCCGCACTGATAAGGACCTATCAGCTTATTTACAAAAGGCCTCAGGCGTTTACACAAAACTGCAGAAAAGAATTTGGAGACGATGTTAAGAAGACTTATTCCTCTGAAGTTGGCGCAGTCAGAGGAGTCTCCTTTCGTGTGGATCGGGCATACGATGCTTAGACTCCATTCCTCGGGCATGCTTTCCTCTGACCATATCTTACAGATGAGCTGGTGCACGCTCCTAACCAGGTCATCCCCAGCTGTCTTGAAGAGCTCAGCAGACAGTCCATCTGCGCCAGCAGCTTTATACGACTTGAGCATTCGATATGGCAATCTTAACTTCGACGAGGTCAGGGGACAGAATTCTCTGCGGCCTTCGTCGATTAGAAATGAATCATTCTGCCTGACAACGGTATATTGACTAACATTGCCGTTATACAGTCTGCAGAAGTGGTTTTTCCATATTCTCAGCATAGACTGCGATTCTACTTATAGGTGTCCGTTCCATCCCTGCAGACTTCCGTTCTGGCTTTATAACCTTGGCATATTCGCTTTATCTGTTGATAAAACTCCTCAATCACGCTCTTCTCGTGCTCTTTCTTCTTTCTTCTAAGAAGCTTATGTTCCTCCCTTCTTTTTAACTCCTAGAGCTCACGAGCTGCTCTTGTTCTTTTATGCAGCGAGGCCTTATATGTATCCTGCTTCGTGATGGAGCCTTGAAATCCAAGACTTCGGATGCAGAGCTTTTCAGGGCTTGTTTGCAAGGGCTCCACTGCTGTTCTATTGATAGCATGGAGGATTGAGGTATATTGGAGATTTTAAGGGAGACACGTAAAAGCACGAGCGGTTTCTGGCGATAGTAGCTTTCCGACGTCATAACTTTGTATTCTTACTCTACTCCGCTGCATTCGTGATATCCGTAAGCGCATCTTGGCTACAAGATAGTGGTCCGAGTCGATGTTAGCCCCTCGGAAAGTTCGAACATCAAGAATAGTGGAGGAGTGTCTGACGTCGATCGCGATGTGATCAATCTGGTTGGTAGTCGATTGATCAAAAGACCGCCAGGTGCCTTTGTGTATATCGTTGTGCGGGAAGCGCGTACTGGCTAGAAGGAGATTTCACCCCGTTGCAAGAACAATCAGCCTGTGTCCGTTATCGGAGGTGGTGTCGTGTAGGCTATGTTTGCCGATGACTCGTTCAAATATGCTTTCCTTACCCAGCTTAGCATTGAAGTCTCCTAGTACAATTTTGATGTCATAGCTGGGGCATTGGGTATACGTTCTGTCTAGGAGATCGTAGAACTCACCTTTGGCTGAGTCATCCTTGTCTTCCGTGGGGGCGTGGGGGCAGATCAGGCTGAGGTTAAAAAATGTTGCCTTGATACGGATTGTTATGAGGCGTTCGCTCACATGCCGAAAGCTTAGAACTTTTTGCCTTAGTCCACCTCGAACAAAAAATCCGCATCCAAACAATCGTTGCCCTCTCTCCCTATAGCAGTCGCCGTAGTAAATATCGCAGTTTTTCATCCGCTTTATGCCCGGTCCATTCCATCGCATTTCCTGGATGGCGGTGATGTCAGCTTTATAGCGGTCTAGGGCGTCCGCAAGTTGTTTGGCTGCACGTGGCCTGTTTAGGGGCCTAACATTCCACGTACAAAGCCGAAGATCATTGTCCTTTTTTCGTTTTTTGCAAGGGTCGTCAACATAAATCCGGTCCGTTATATCCGAGGCTTGTGGTTGTTTCGGAGTTTGTGCGTTTTTTTTTTACGGTTACGGCTTACTAGGCCGTAGCCCAACCGACTAATCCTGTTTTTTTTTTTTTTTTTGCGCAGGAGGCTCGCCATTCGCCCTTCCCCGTCTGCAATTTCCATAGGAAATCTCCAGATGGCACCACGAGGAGGTGGGGATAGGACTTACTAACAGTGCCGCAAGATGTTCGACTGCGGTGGCTCTTCTCGCTTTTTAGCAGGCCAGCATCCGTCGGATAGATGCTACCCCTACGAGGCCTTTGTTAGTCCTTTGCCACGTTAGAGCTAGTGAAATTTAAAATAGAAGCTGTGCAGAAGTTGTAGCCACAAGCTATGTAATCGCCATTAGTGAAAGATATTAAACTGGATGAGAGATAGTGAAGTATGAGAACTTGGCCGGAGAAAAGAATCGAATGAAAAACTACTCAGCGTGATGTGTACGAGTATATGGCGAGATGGCAATTTACCTTATAAAGGTAAATCTTTAAGTATAATTAAGTTGATGGTCGAGCGGAAGACCAAAAAAATGTGTCTTTATTTATTGAAAGTTGGAGTACAAGTGCTTGAGTGTTCCAAGCGAAAAACTGAATTGAACCTTTTTGCGTTGCTTGCCCTCTACTTTTCGTTGATGCAGCTTTTCCGGTGAACATGAATTTACCGGTGGGAAAAAAGTGCGCTTTATCGGAGGTGTCATATTTTGTTTGTCGCTAGAATGGACTATGGTCGCACTGCAATGATCATCATGGAAGGGGGTAGGGTTAAGGCGTGGAGAACGGAAGTGTCGTCTGTGACGTAACTGTTTCAAATGGTAACGTCGTATAATGAAGTCATCATAATGAAGACGAAATAAATTGATCAACGTTGACAAAATACTCTTAATTTGAAAGCTCCCCGTCCAACCAATATCAAAATGAAATGAGGTTCTACTATGAAGGACTCTGCTGTTTCGATTGCAATTAGAAATTATTGCATGAAAGAGTTTAAGCCAGGCCGTTTTAGAGGCAAGAAAGAACATTGATATGGTCGGCTTTTCAAAAAGTTCTGCACATCACATATTAATTGATAATTTAGTTATGAGAAAGCTGTGCGTAATAAAGATTGGCACCGCGATTAATAACAATAGAACGATAAATTGTTTGGCAAATGTTCACAATAGCTGGTCTATTTATGACATGTTGTCTTTAGAAAGGGACAGTAATTAGTGGTAAGTATTAAGCAAACTTATTACAATGACAAACAAAAAATGTTGTTTCGTCAAGACAATGCATCAGTTCACACAGTTAAATTGCTTTCCTATGTACCCCTTTCAGCAGAATATGCAGCTTCGGATAAATACGTTGTAAAAATAAGTCGGTGTTAAAAGAATTGCAAGCTATGAACTTCCTTACTTATCAGGCCAGCGATCCATGGAGGATCTGAGCCTGAGCTATAGCTGCCTTACATCCTTGACGGTCCCGGGCACGCTGCTTCCAGTTATCAAGACCAAGATGTCTTACATCCGCGATTACTTGGTCTTTATACCGGAGGTTCGGTCTTCCTCTTCTTCTCGACCCAGGAGGCTCGGAGTCGAAGAACCTCTTAGCTCGAGCGTTGATGTCCATGCGCTCGATGTGGCCGAGCCAGTGTAGTCGACGGATCTTTGCCTTCCGGACTACATCCACATCTTTGTACAGCTCGTAGAGTTCGCGGTTGTGTCCTCATCTCCATTCACTTTCCTCACAGACAGGACCAAATATCCGGCGCAGAATTTTTCTCTCGAAAAAACCCAAAATCAGTTCCGCTGTCCTGCTTATCGTCTAGCTTTCGGCTCCGTACAGCAAGACTGGCAGTATGAGCGTTTTGTAAAGCATGACTTTGGTCTTTCGAGTGAGGAGTTTCGACCCCAGTTGTTTGGACAAGAAAAGTAGCAGCGGTTGCCAAGGGCGATTCAATGCCGGATCTCCACTGTGGTGTCGTTTGTGGAATTTACGTTTGTCCCTAGGTAGACAAACTCCTTAACTACCTCGAAATTGTAGCTCTCAATTGTTATATGTTGTCCCAGGTGGTTGCGACAAATAAGCGAGGAATAAGTCTTCTGAACATCGCTTATAAAATCTTCTCTGCTGTTCTGTGTGAACGCTTGAAACCGTTCGTTAGTAAAATGATTGGTCCATATCAGTGTGGTTTCAGGCCCGGGAAGTCCACTATAGATCAATAATTCACACTGCGGCAGATCCTGGAAAAAACAAACGAGTTCCAGATCGACACCCACCACCTGTTTGTCGACTTTAAGGCTGCATACGATAGTATCAATAGAGACGAGCTATACAACGCCATGTCTAGTTTTGACATCCCTGCCAAACTCGTCAGATTGTGCAGGATGACTTTGGAGAACTCTCGCTCCATCAGGGTCGGAAGCGACCTAACCGATACCTTTTATGTCAAAAAAGGTTTTAGACAGGGCGACACGCTATCGTGTGACTTTTCAACATCGTCCTTGAAAGGATAGTGCAAGACTCACTGGTCGATACGAGGGGCACCATCTTTTTCAAGTCCATATAACTGCTCGCATATGCCGATGACATTGACATAATTGGACGAAGTCAGCGCGATGTGATTGAGGCGTTTACGAGCATTGAGACGGAAGCGGCTAAAATGGGACTGGCGGTAAATGAGGGCAAAACGAAATATATGCTGTCGTCGAAAAAGGACACGAACCACCGGCGTCTTGGCCAGGGCACACATATTGACGGGTATAATTTCGAGGTAGTCAAGGACTTCGTCTATCTATGCTCCGCAGTAAAATGCAGAAACGACATCAGTGCCGAAATCAAACGCAGAATAACTCTTGCCAACCGCTGTTTCTTTGGGCTCGGGAGGCAATTGAAAAGCAGAGCCCTCTCTCGAAAAACCAAGGTGAGCATATACAAGACCCTTATCATCCCGGTCCAGCTCTATGGCGCAGAGACATGGACCTTATTGAAAGCGGATGAGGAGGCCCTTGGTCGTTTTGAGAGAAAAATTTTGAGTGCGATTTTCGGCCCGACCTGCATAAATGGGGAGTGGAGGAGAAGACCTTACAGTGAACTGTACGGGCTGTACAGCGAAATGAACATAGCATGGCGTCTTCGGATCCAACGCCTAAGATGGCTAGGTCATGTTGAGCGTATGGAAAACACAGCTCCGGCCCGGAAGGTCTATGAATCCAACCCCGAAGGGCGACGCGGTCGAGGACGGCCAAATTTTAGGTGGCGCAACCAATTGGAAGAGGACCTTAACCAACTAGGCGTGCGGCACTGGAGACTGCTGGCGAAAGTCCGTGCCAGTTGGAGAGGCTTTTTGAAGGAGGCCCAGGTTCGTCATGAACTGTAGCGCCAAAAGAAGAAGAAGGTGGTTGCGACAGATTGGTTTTAACTTAACAGCATGTACTTCGTTTTGCCCTCATTGACATTAAGACCAACTCGTTTCGCCTGTTCTTCAATCGCCGTGAATGCTTCCACAATGTCTCAGCGAGAACACGCGATGATGTCGATATCATCCGCGTATCCTAGCAGCTGGACGGACTTGTAGAAGATAGTGCCTTCCCCATTGACGCCAGCCCGGCGCACTATCTGCTCCAGCACCAGGTTGAAGAAGTCACATGACAGCGCATCTCCTTGCCGAAATCCGGTGCGTGTTTCAAACGGTTCCGAAGTCCTAGAACCGAGTTGCACGGTGCATCGCGTATTTTTTAGTGTGGCGCGACACAACTGGATCAGTTTTCCCGGGATCCCGAATTCGGCCATCGCACCAAACAGTCCTTCACGATGAATGCTGTCGTATGCGGCTTTGAAATCGATGAAAAGATGGTGTGTATCGATTCGAAACTCGTTGGTCTTTTCCAGGATTTGTCGAAGTGTGAAAATTTGGTCTATAGTCGATTTGGCGGGCCGGAAGCCGCACTGATAGCTGCCGATTAGTGCAGTGCAAAATGTGCAGAATCTTGTATGCGACATTGAGCAGGGATATACCTCTATAGTTCTTGGAAGAGGTAGGATCGGATTTTTTTGTGAATTGGGCAACTATGGACAGGAGTCTCTAAATCAATAAAGAATGCCTTAACGCTTTTTAACATCGATAGAAAAAGTCTATGAGGTTAAAGGGAGGATATGTTGACAAGCACAAATATTTTTTCACCTTTTTTTGTGTTTTCTTGGTTTCTGGTGAGCGATCTCGATGCTGGTTATCAAAACCTCGATACATGCGAAATGTCCCTATTGGTAATATGCACGTTTCGTTCATCTGCTCGCAGGTGACTCATGATATTGCTATTTTTCCATCTTAACAAAAACTCACTTTTAGCATTGTATCGTCTAACAAATATAGATTTTTATTGACCCACCCATTCACAAAATTATACGCAGTCATCATTGACCATTGATCAATAGTGAGGAAGATAAGGACAGGTGAGAATAAAAACGCATAGCGAGAAGTATTAAATGAAAACCAAACACGTGAATCGTTGCCGAAATTGTCCAAGCCACACATACATAGGCTTTTCTTAATTTTACAAGAAGTTATCTTACGGCTCAACATATAGATTAGGCGACTAAATTCGATGGCTATGGGAACTTACACGGACATTAAACTTGTTTTAGATGTGACTTTCATCCTGGCCAATGAAAAGAAAACACAAAAAATCGGTGTGCTTAAAATAAAACTTCCACTATTGCACTAGCTCTAAGTAAGTTTGCTGAAATACATATATACATACACGGAAAATAGTGGGCAAGCCCATTTGGTCCTAAGGACAATTGTGTTCACTTTGAATATAGTGTTCATACAACTTCATCACATTTTCCCAAGCAAAAATTGAAATTCACTCACTTGAACCAGTGTGCATGTTATTCAATATATTATCACAAGACATGGCTGCATGTACACTTGCATCAGATAAAGTTAAAATGGTAATTTTTCTATTGCTAGTAATTACTTCACATCTGCTAATACTGACCAAATTCAAATGAAAAACTTCTGTTTGCTTATTATTGTAGAAAGAAAAATGACTTTACATGAAAACAATGCTGATTGCACACCGAAACTACATACACGGAGGAATGACAAACAGGTTAAGCTCCTGATGACACACACTATCGAAGGAGAATTTGCTACGGCTATCTGCCTTTTTACTTTCTTTTTTTGTTCAATTTCTAACCATAGCATGTCATCCACCAAGCAATGTTTGTATTGTCCATGCGAAAGCGACGGCGACGGTTCTGTTGCAAATTGGTATTTTGTAGAATTATTTTGATTATATGTAAATGCGCACGATATTTTCAAATTGCCCGCACAGTACGCAATTTTTACGACCATGAATACATACTACTTCGTGATGAAATCATTTATGTATGTACCTACATATATGTATACAGGATCTGTTTTATAGTTTATATGACTTCGTTTTATACATGACCAGTGATACACTATATATATGTACATAAGTATCTAACCCGTAATCAATTGTGCAATTGTGTGGACGTTTAATCCTAAAATCCTTTCTCCGCAAAGCAAATACTACGCTGAACCTTTGCTATAAAAAGAGCCAATTGGTGTCAACTAGACCCGTCCACACGCAACCTGATTGAGAAGAACTCGTCCAATAAGTTACGTATCTATGTAATAAATCTAAGAACTTCTAGATATGTATATGTACTTTTAAGACTTAAAGGAGCTATACATGGGCGTCGTGGCGCAGTACTCCTTGTGCTAGACTCCGACGCACGATGGACGAGTTCGGATCCCGATAACACCAACGTCATCGAATGTTTATTTCGCGGCGTCCCTCCTCGGCGGGGTACTGGCAAAACCCCCCGTAGTATAACTTGCCTTGAAAAAGCTTCACAACTCACGCCCAGTTCCCTTTCAACTGTGTGAAAAATAAATCACACACAACATGGGTGATTGGATAGATGATTGACTCTGGTCTTTCATGGGCTGTAACGCCACCAAAAGAAAAAAAAAACAAGTCTGTTCATAAGGATATGTTCCTTCTTTGTCGGGAACAGTGCCGTTAAATTAGCAAAATGAAAAGGCTAATATCCAGAAGGAACACAAAGTAAAGGCTAAAGTTACCAATACAGTAGGGATAATTAATTTCAGCTTTAATTTTTATTGAATGAGACTGTTCAGACTAGTGAGATCAGTGATAGAACTGGTACAACAACTGCTAACACAGAGTTGTCAAAGCCAACTTCGCTGGCGCCGTCTCAACTAAAATGGTTAGCAGAGGTACACCACAGGGTGGAGTACTCTCCCTTCTCCTGTGGAACGTGGTGGTCAACGAGCTACTGCTGTTGCTTGAACAGGAAGGGCACGCTGTGACCGCCTATGCAGATGACATTGCTATTGCCGCCACAGGAACATTTCCCAGCACTCTATGCGACCGTATACAGTGTGCATTACATACAGTAGAAAAATGGACGCAGCACTGTGGAGTTAGGATAAACCCTAAGAAGACCGACCTAGTACTGTTTACTAACAAATATAAAATTCCGCCCATCAACCCACCGAGGCTGGGTGGAACCCAACTAATAATCAAAGAGCAGGCCAAATATCTAGGCCTAGTCCTTGACAAAAGGCTGAATTGGAAACCCAACATTCTTGACCGCGTCAAGAAAGCAACTGTCGCCCTCTACAGCTGCAAAATAGTGGTGGGCAGGAAGTGGGGTCTCCAACCAAGCATTATGCACTGGCTCTACACGGCGGTCATAAGGTCCATCCTCCTGTATGGCGTCGTAGTCTGGTGGACTGCTCTGGACAAGGCAGTCAATCGAAACCTTCTGGGGAAAGTACAAAGATCGGCCAGCTTATACATAAGCGGAGCGATCAGATCAACCCCCACGGAGGCCCTAAACATTCTGTTACACCTTCCACCATTGAACCTTTTCAGCAAACAAACTGCTGCCTGTGCGGCCCTGAGGATGAGGAGCATAATAAAATGGCCCACATCACAAAAAGGCCACTCAACCATTCTAAAACACTTCAAAGTACCCATGGGCACAGACTATATCATCCCGCAGAACGTGTTCACTAGGCACTCCGAAGTTGTCTTTCCATCCAGGGAGGAATGGGCTGAAGGGAAGGTCATACCAAAGGACTCGATCTCCCTCTATACCGATGGCTCTAAGATGGAGTCGGGTGTATGTAGTGGAGTCTTCTCCAAGGAGCTTAACCTCAGCCTATCATTTAGACTCCCAAATTACTGCAGTATGTATCAGGCAGAAATAACAGCGATAACGAAGGACCTTGCATGGCTCAGGATCAATGTAATATCCGCCAAGGATATTATCATTTGCACGGACAGCCAATCAGCGATAAAGTCCCTGGCAGCGGTAACCCACAAATCAAAGACATCTCTTAACTGTCGCCTATCTCTAGATGAGATGGCTGAGCAGTTCAACATTAAAGTATTGTGGGTTCCCGGGCATAGGGATATTCCAGGAAACTGCGCGGCCGACGAACTCGCTAAGTTAGGGTCTAGCACACTCAGCCTACCTATTCTCGGGTACCTAGAAACACCAATAAGTACGGTAAAGCACATGACAAAACTCCAAACCATTGAGGCGACCAATCTCCAATGGAATGAGAGTAATTTCGGCTTTATCACCAAACAACTCTGGCCTAAATTAAACCTAGGACGAACCAGGGACCTAGTGGCAACCAAAAGGGCAACCTTAAGTACTCTGGTAGGTGTCATTACAGGTCACTGCATCATTGGGAAACACGCCGCCAGACTAGGACTACCCTCCATGGACGAGGAGAAATAGGAATTAATACATCACCTCCTCTGCTCATGCCCCTCTTTTGCGAATCGCAGGAGGATCTACCTCGGCGCCCTTCTATGATAATCTAAGTGAGCTAGCAGACCAAAAAATAGCTCAACTCCATCGCTTCATCAGAAGCACCGGTTGGTTCTCTGGTAGCGGATCTGGGTTACACGATCCATTTGGTATCACTTCGGCCTACGTGTTGCTTATGCAAACTACATTAACCTAACCTTAACCTAACCTAGAAAGCTGGAAGTGGTTTAAAAAGCTACATAGTTAGACAGAACCATGTTGTGATTTCGGAAGATTCAACGTTGGAATAAATTAGACACTGATAAACGAATATTGTTCTGATGACATGAAATTGTGCGGAGCGCCCATTATTAACCATATTTTTTTGCAGCAATACGAATCAGTGAAGGCTTATCTTGACACGCTCAAAAATTTGGGATTTCCAAAAAATTCCGAACGATAATTTGGTCCGCGGGCACGACGACTTCCGGCCCCCAGCAGGCAGGATATAAATACATTCTTATTTTGTGAGCACCGAAGTTCCAGATACTATTTACTTAGGTGGTGCTACATTCCGTGGTGACAACAAGCGTCTCCAGCTGGCACGGTCTTTGGTCAGCTGTTTCCAGCGCCGCACGCTCAGTTGGTTAAGGTCCTCTTCCACCTGCGTGCGCCACCGTAGATGCGGCCCTCCTCTGCCGCGCCTTCCTTCCGGGGTGGATTCGAAGACTCTTCGGGTCGGAACCACTTTACACGCTGTATCCGTAGCGTCGTACCAGGCCGATGTCGCTGTACAACCCGTACAGTTCTTCGTTAAATCTTCTCCTCTATACATCGTTTAAACAAACGGGACCGTAGATAGAGCGCAGAATTTTCCTCTCGAAATGACCAAGGGCGTCTTCATCCGATTTTTTTAAGGTCCAAGCCTCTGCGCCGTAAAGGAGGACTGGGATGATTAAGGTCTTATATAGTGTCACCTTGGCTTTCCGAGAGAGGGCTCTACTTCTCAATTGCCTCTTGAGCCCAAAGAAACAGCGGTTGGCAAGAGTGATTATGCGTTTTATCTCACCGCTGATGTTGTTGTCGCTGGTCATCAGTGAGCCAAGGTAGCCGAATTCCTTGACAACTTCAAAGTTATGTCCGCCCATGGTGACGTTCTGGCCAATATGTCAGTGTTGTCCGTCTCTTTTAGATGTAAGCAGATATTTGGTTTCACCCTCATTAACCTTAAGACCCATCTTAGCCGCTTCTACCTCAATGCTTACAATGGCCTCATTGACGTCTCGCTGTGTCCGTCCAATCACGTCAATGTCGTCGGCATACGCAAGCAATTGCATAGAATTGAAATAAGTCGTACCTCTTGTGTTGGCCAGTGATTATTGCACGATCTTTTCAAGCACGATGTTGAAAAAGTTGCATGACTGCGCGTCACCTCGCCTAAATCATCTTTTAACATCAAAGGTCTCGGTTTGCTCATTACCGAACTTAATGGAGCAGCGAGAATTCTCCATTATCATCCTGCCCAGTCGGACGAGTTTCGCAGGGATGTTAAAACTAGACATGGCTTTGTATAGTCTAGTTTCTTGAAATCGGCGAAAAGGTGGTGAGCGGGTCTTGGTCCTGGGTCTTCTGCAAGATCTCCCGTAGCGTAAATATTGGATCGCGTTTAACATGATGTTCCAGATAAGAGAAGAAAAAAAAAAAAAAAAAAACCGACCAAGTGCGAGTCGGACTCGCGCACAAAGGGTTCCGTACCATCTGTATATATAAATATGAAAGAGACGTTGTATGTTACCTCATCAGTGATCACATTAAATCACGTTTTTTGTATGATAACAGATCTTGGTTGCAGACAGGTTATAGACATATTACTTTGATAATCAAAAATCTCCATGATGAAATAGTTGGTCATCAAGTCAATTACCTTACTTGACAGCAAGGAGGTGAAAGGTGAATAACAATAATTACGGGAAAAAGGTTTGTAGCTAGGATTAATATATCCAGGACACAATAGGGATCATAACTTGGAAATGTGTTATTGGTTGTGGGATATGATCGAAAGTTAATTGCACAACAATTGAATTTGTTGAAACATTTGATATTGTTGCGGAGATGCAAGCGGACCGTTAAGTTCGAAAACTCTCTGGAAGCGGGGAATTGGAATGATGTCAACTTCCAATGGAATTGTCAGAGCGTTCTAGAGATTTCCGATGGGGAACTTCCAACGGCGAACGTTCGAGACGGTGGACAGAGAGCTATATAAGCGCGAACACTCGCCCTTGACATTCATTCAGTTTGTGGTATAAAACAGCGTGTAACAAGTCGGTGTGATCAACCAAGGTGAAAAGAAAAGCTTTCAATAAAGTTTTGTGTATTGTGTAATAAAGCTTAAAGTGGATTGTACTGTGTAATAAAGTTTAAAGTGGATTGTATTGGATAATAAATAAAAGTGGTGAAGCTACACAGATAATTGATCTGTGGTGAAAAAATTAAAAGTGTGTGTGTTTCAATTTTAATAAAAAGGACAATTGTAGTTTATCGCAATCCAGTGGTGCGAACCCTATTTGGTGTGGGGATCGAATAATTCGTAACATTTGGTGTCAGAAGTGGGATTGCGAGTAAACGAGTGAAACTTTATTTGAGTTGTGAAGTGAATCATTGCAAAAGTGAGAAAATGGTAAAATTGGAAAAGTTGACAATTGAACAACTGAAAAGAGAGCTGGATGCTCGGGAATTATCCACAGTGGGAAGTAAAGCCAACCTGGTGGAGAGACTGCGATCAGCGTTGCAGGAAGAAGGTTTCGACTGGGAGAGTTACGAATTCGGGGTGGAGAAGCCGTCGACATCTACTGAGCCAGCGTTCGACATGCAGCACATTCTCGCGGCTCTTAATGCCATGAGTCAAAAACTGGAGGAAAATTCCGCAGCTGTAAGTAGAAAGTTGGAGGAAAATTCCACTTCCATAAGCCAGAAACTGGAGGCGACCGTACATCAAAAGTTGGAGGAAAATTCGACCTCCTTGGGCCAGAAGCTGGAGACGTTAGAAGGGATGCTAGAGAACAATCGAGAAAGTCTAAGAAACATCCAGCAGACAGTCAACGATCGATTCCAGGACGTCGAAGAGAGAATCGAGACACTAGAATCGAGATTCGACAAGAAGGTTCTAGATCTCGAGAATAATCAAGAAAAGAGAATCGAGTCACTGGAGTCAAGGTTCGACAAGAAGGTTCTAGATCTCGAAAATAATCAAGAAAAGATAATCGAGACACTGGAAACGCGGTTCGACAAGAAGGTTCTGGAACTCGAGAAAACTGTCCAGAACGTCCAACATCAAGGAATCGTTGTACCGACTACAGCATCGAAATTCACAGCTCCCAACTACGATGGCACGAGCGCTTTTAACATCTTTAAGCTCCAGTTCGAGACAACAGCGGAACGGAATCAATGGGGAGAGGAAGATCGTGCGGCTGCCCTAGTAATTTCCCTTAAAGGTGAAGCAGCTGACGTTCTACAGACCATCCCGGAGACCCAGAGAAGGAACTACACAGCCATATGGGATGCTCTTCATCGAAGATATGGCAGTGAGCACATGCAGGAGATGCACAAGCTGGAACTCAAAGGACGCAAGCAGCGTGGAAACGAGACCATCCAACAGTACGCTGCCGACATCGAGAGGCTGTCTCATCTAGCCTACGCGGATGTTCCAGTTGATGTGGTGGAGAAACTAAAAACGGATTCCTTCATCCAAGGGCTAAGGGATCCCGATACGCAACGAAGCCTGATTCTCCTGCCGAAGACATCTTTCAAGGAGACAGTTGCCAGCGCTCTCGCATGTGAAACATCGCTCTTGATATGCCGACCTTCCATCAAATTACGGCGCATATCTCAAGATCAGGATAGTTCCAGAACAACAACGGCGAGTAAGAGTGGTTCATTCCCGGGTAGATGCTACATCTGCGACCAGCAGGGGCACATTGCGAGGAACTGCCGCCTGCGAAGAAAGCGTTCGAGGTCTAGTTCGCCAAAAAGAGACCAAGGGAGTGAACGCGAACGTGGAGGTGCAAAAGGTGCACCTAACAGTCCGTTAAACTAAAACGAGTCAGTGCAGAGGGGCGTGCGCTGGCTCCCACATTGGAGTGCCCCAGCATCCTCGTATCCCGAATCTGTAGGGGTGCAACCAGCCTAGTCATCGAGGGAACGATGGACGGGCGACGATATCTGCTGACGTTGGACACGGGCGCAACTCATTCAGTTATCCGAAGCGGATTGGTTTCTGACATCGAACCATTTTCCGAGGTAAGGCTTCGTACAGTAACTGGTGAGAAGGCGGAAGTTAGGGGAAAGGTCCAGAAAAGAATTACGATGGGTACCGTTGAGTTTCAGCATGATTTCATCGTTGCGGACATCACTGATGACATCATAATCGGCGTCGACTTCATGATTAGGCATGGCTTCACATTGGACCTCAACCAAAAAGTGATGAAGTATGGCAACTTGGAGCTCCCATTAACAATAGATAATGGACAGGGTAGCAAGGTCAGGCAAATAGTCGTGCAAGCGCGCCAAACAGTTCCCCCGAATGCAGAAGCTGTGGTTTGGGCAAAGATGGAAGAGGATGCGGGGACAAGCCGAATGTGGGTGGTCGAACCCGACAAACGAAATCGACCCAGCGATATCATTGTTGGAAGGGCTCTGGTGGAACCCCGACAAGACCAATTGGTTCCAGTACGAGTCCTGAATCCTGCCAGTACACCTAGGACGATACACAAGGGAACAACGATCGCTCAATGCCAAGAAGCTGCCGCCGTTATGAACTGCGAAGATCAGAAACACCGGGAAATCCAGACCAACAAAGCCTTCTTGAAAACTATGGTCAGAGAATGGACGCAACATCTAGTGGAGAAGCATAAGAGCAAAGCACTCTCCCTGCTTCGTAAATATTGGACAGTTTTTGCAGATGGTAAGAACTGTGGAAGAACATCAATCGTGAAGCACAGAATAGACACAGGGGACTCTAGACCGATCCGGCAACCACCGAGGAGGGTACCTTTGTCGAAAGAAGGAGAGGTGATCAAACTAATCGATGAGATGGAAAAGGAGGGCGTGATCGAACCATCTGCGAGCCCATGGAGTTCGCCAGTAGTGTTAGTTAAGAAGAAGGATGGAAGCACCCGATTCTGCGTGGACTATAGGAAGCTGAACGACGTAACGAAGAAGGACAGCTATCCTTTACCGAGAATCGACGACACCTTGGACACACTATCTGGTGCAAAGTGGTTCTCGACGCTGGACTTGCAAAGCGGATACTGGCAAATAGAGCTTGACCAGCAAGACAAGGAAAAGACCGCGTTCACCGCCGGGGGAGAGTTGTGGCAATTCTCTGTGATGCCCTTCGGTCTTTGCAATGCACCAGCCACATTCGAGAGACTGATGAACCGGGTGCTAAGAGGACTTCACTGGAGGACTTGCCTTGTCTATCTGGATGACATAATTGTCATGGGCAAGGATTTCGACGATCACCTTAAGAAGCTTGAAGAGGTACTGGAACGTATTCAAGCAGCCGGATTGAAATTGAGCCCGAAGAAATGTTCGCTCTTCCAGAACGAGGTGAAGTACTTGGGACATGTGGTGACTGCAGAAGGAGTCCATACAGATGAAGAGAAAATCTCAGCGGTTAAGGAATGGCCGCGGCCGAAGAATCTTCATGAGTTAAGGTCATTCCTGGGACTTTGCACATATTACAGGCGATTCATCCCAGGATTTGCAAACGTTGCCAGCAGTTTGCACGAGCTCACCAAAAAGAATCGGCCATTCAAGTGGGAGAAGCCGCAGGAGGAAGCGTTCATTCACCTGAAGGAATTGCTCTGCAGTGCGCAGATTCTTGCATATCCTGTCCCGGGAGAAAAGTTTATTTTGGACACAGATGCGAGCGGACATGGAATCGGAGGAGTACTCTCTCAAATGATTGACGGGCGAGAGCGGGTCATCGCTTACTACAGTAGGATCCTATCGAAGCCGGAGAGGAACTACTGTGTAACTAGGAGGGAGCTTTTAGCCGTGGTCGACTGTGTCAAGCATTTCCACAAATATCTCTATGGCCAAGCTTTTCATCTTAGGACGGACCACGCAGCCTTGAGATGGCTGCTGCAGTTCAAAAACCCGGAAGGCCAGCTTGCTAGATGGATAGAGAGAATCCAGAGTTATGACTTCAGTATCGAACACCGGAAGGGAAGCAGTCATGGAAATGCGGATGCATTATCGAGGCGACCTTGCGATGTTGAATGCAAACATTGTTCACGCGCCGAGACCAAGGAACAGGTCACCGATATCCGTTGTTTCCAGGTGCTGCCAGAAGATTCCTGGACTGTCGAGAAGGTCGGAAGGAAGCAGCGAGAAGATGCCGATCTGGCAGTCATCATCGACTACCAAGAACGAGGTTTTCGACCAAGTTGGCAGCAAATATCCAGTGAAAGCCCAATCGTGAAAGCTTACTGGGCTCAATGGCAGAGTTTGAAGCTGAAGAACGGTTGCCTCTACCGCAGTTGGGAAAGTGAGGACGGGAACATTGTAAACGATCTGCTGGTAATTCCGAAAGGACAAATCGAAGAGGTCATCCGAGAATACCACGAGGGACCAAGCGGGGGTCATCTTGGTGTTAACAAGACTGTAGAAAAGATCAAGAGACGTTTCTACTGGGTAGGATGCCATGAGTCGGTTACGCGTTTCATTCGCAGGTGTGAACAGTGTGCGAAGGCAAAGGGTCCAGTAAGGAAAACTCGAGGAAATATGCAGCAGTACAATGTTGGAGCACCGTTCGAACGTATCGCAATGGACATTGCAGGCCCATTCCCAACGAGCAACGCTGGAAACAAATACGCGCTGGTGGTGATCGATTACTTCAGCAAGTGGCCTGAGGTGTTTTGCATCCCGAACCAGGAAGCCAAAACCATTTCGGGTGCATTTGTGAACAACTGGGTTGCGCGTTATGGCGTACCAATGGAACTGCACTCAGACCAAGGGAGAAACTTCGAGTCGTCGGTGTTCAAAGAACTCTGTGACATGCTAGGTATCAGAAAGACGCGGACAACACCATTACATCCACAATCTGATGGCATGGTCGAAAGGTTCAACCGGACGATGGAGGAATACCTGAGAAAAGTCGTCGTCGGAGATCAGAAGGACTGGGATGAACATCTTCCCCTTTTCCTAATGGCATACCGTTCGGCACAGCACAATTCAACGGCAACAACACCCGCCGAAGCCATTTTTGGAACTGATCTCCGACTTCCATCGGACTTGAAGTTCGGCGTGGTACTACCGACAACTAGCGGCAGGGAAGACTTCGTAACCGAAAAGAAAGAACAGCTGAACTCTATCCACCAGTTCATCCGGGAGCGACTGAATTTGGTCAGCGATAAAATGAAGGCGCGATACGACTTGAGGGCGAATACTTCTGGATTCGAGACCGGACAATTGGTATTGCTGTACAACCCACAACGGAAAAAAGGCTTGTGCCCCAAATTGCAATCAGCCTGGGACGGACCATATGAGGTCATCAAGAAACTCAATGACGTGGTATACCGGATACAGCAGATGGGAAACAGACGGGCGAAGTATAAAATTGTCCACGTAGAGAGGTTAGCACCATATTACGGAGAAGGATCCAATCGCTTGTTCGAGGACGAACAAGTTTAGGAGGAGGGCAGTGTTGCGGAGATGCAAGCGGACCGTTAAGTTCGAAAACTCTCTGGAAGCGGGGAATTGGAATGATGTCAACTTCCAATGGAATTGTCAGAGCGTTCTAGAGATTTCCGATGGGGAACTTCCAACGGCGAACGTTCGAGACGGTGGACAGAGAGCTATATAAGCGCGAACACTCGCCCTTGACATTCATTCAGTTTGTGGTATAAAACAGCGTGTAACAAGTCGGTGTGATCAACCAAGGTGAAAAGAAAAGCTTTCAATAAAGTTTTGTGTATTGTGTAATAAAGCTTAAAGTGGATTGTACTGTGTAATAAAGTTTAAAGTGGATTGTATTGGATAATAAATAAAAGTGGTGAAGCTACACAGATAATTGATCTGTGGTGAAAGAATTAAAAGTGTGTGTGTTTCAATTTTAATAAAAAGGACAATTGTAGTTTATCGCAATCCAGTGGTGCGAACCCTATTTGGTGTGGGGATCGAATAATTCGTAACAATATCTTAACCCCAGGATGGAGAGGAAAGGAGGGGAATAGCAATTGTACGAAAAGGTTTGCAGCAAGGATTAACTTAGCAGTGACACAATAGGGATCATCAAAGCTTAAAGGGTATTTGTTATTGGTTGTTCGTAATTACAGAAAAAAGGGTTGCAACTAAGATTAATACATCAAAGACATAAAAGCTGGGAAGTTTGCTACTGGTTGTGGGATATTGTCGACTAACCTTAGGTCAGTATGTGACCAAGGGGATTTTTTGGATGAAAATCATGTCTGTTGTATGGGAGCCCCCTTAAATATTCATTTTATTCTGTTTTTAGTCGTTATAGTGGCAACAAAAATACATCATCTGTGAAATGTTCAACTGTCTATCACGGTTCATGAGATACAGCCTGGTGACAGACGGACGGACAGCGAAGTCTTAGTAATAGGGTCCCGTTTTACCTTTGGGTACGGAACCCTAAAAAAAACAGTAGTCCGTTTGTGAGTACAAGACCTTCTTCAGAGTTTTCAGGAGAAAAAATAACCTTGCTTATCACAGAATTTAAAACTCCAATAAGAGTTTTTAAAACGTACGTACGTATGTTGGCGTTACAGTCCATGAAGAACCTGAGCCGAGCTTCTCTCAATCACCCATGTTGTGTGTGATTTCATTTTCCCATAGGTGAAAGGGACCTACAGTTTATTGCCGGTTCCGAACGGCGAATTTCGAGAAGCTTTTCATGACAATTTTACTACAGGGGGTTTTGTCAGAACCCCGCTGAGGAGAAACACCGTGAAAAGCACGTTCGATGACATGGCTGTGTCGGCGGGATTCGATCCCGTGTCATCGGCGTCAGAAGCCAACACACTACCCACTGCGCCACGGTGCTCTCAAGAGTTTTTAAAAAGTAGTCTTTATTTGAACGAACCGATCCCTTTTGTCGCTGCACAAAAACTGGGCATAGTACAATTTCAATTCTTAAAACTCGACCTGAATAGACATACATACACAATTGATGGATTTATGCTGACCCGCGATTTCGGGGTATCGAAAATTGTTTGGACACTTGTCTATGGGTCACTGAGTGGTCGCGTTAACCGTTGATTTGTTTAGTCAAGTGTCCTTTGTGTATATGGATTATTACGTGTAAGTGGTCGGGTATTAACTTATTCTTTACCCACAAGGTCTATTCGACTTATACAATAAACTGATCTCCAAAAATGAACAGAGCTGAAAAATAAAATTTTTTTTTTCTGACTTACCTTTGAAATTAAGCTCATCATTAGGCAGGTTCCTAGCCTCCCATGACGGCGTGAGGGTCACAGGCTTATTGATTCGCTCTGTAATAAATGGAGATCTTTCCGTATTATCGGTACCATCTGTAAATTAAAAGAAATGAATAAATAAAATGCAATAAAAAAATAAACAAACAAAAATCTTGCCGTTGAATAGAAATTGTACTAGGAATGTTCGCCGTAAATCAAAACCCAATCTTAAATACACGCGTAGCATATTAATCAATTACGAGACCACTTTGATAAGAATCCGAAATTCGAAGAATATCTTATACTAGCAGCAGTAACGCACACGAGCTCATCAACTTCGGTAACTACTGATTTTCAGTTTGGTTTAACAACTGGTAAATTTCGATTTATACTGAGATAAGTAATACTCGTGAAGCGGAGAATAAAGACGATGATCTTATCTCAAAATAAGCGATTCGAAGGCAAGGTAGACCATGTAGACATAGCTATCGAATTTCAATTGATTCCGATCACTAGGCACAAAGTAGCAGTGGTATTTCTTGTGGATATCATTCCGATAATAGCATTATATGTATCTAGTGGCATACATGAATATTATCATGAAGCCATAAAATACTCAATTAAAATAGAGTGCACAATGCGTCGACAGTCAATATGCTGCATGCCATATTAACGTCGTAAATTTTATTGTGTGTATAGTTTTTATTTAGATTGCCAACGGTACCCGCTACATATTTATGTGATGATATGGTGCCATAAGAGGCCATATACTATTCGTTATCTTACCCCCTACAGTGGCTCTTTGACATTTAACACACCAATCCTATCAGGAGACCTCATGGTTCGCGATAGTTGTGTTTGAACTAGGTATTTAACTTTCAGTTAAGCTTAGGAATTCTACACCAAGAAAACATGGTCAAGGATGCCCCTTTCTGTGGTTTGTACAGTTTGCATCGGCCCTTGAAAGAGCTTGAGGGAGACACGATCGGCGAAAATCGATTGCAGCTTCCCGACGTCAACTTTTGCTATCCTTACTCGATTCCGCAGTGTTCGCGATATCCGCATATGTACCTGGGCTGCAACAAGGTGATGATCCGAGTCAACATCGGCTTATCGGAAGGCTCAGAAAACCGAGGTGCCAGAGGAGTGACTGGCGTCGATCGCAATATGATCAATTTGGTTAACAGACAATTGATCAGGAGACCGCCAGGTCCCCTTATGGATATTGAGATTTGGGAGATTATGCTCCGTCACAAAGTCTATTAGCCCCAATCCACTTTCGGACGTGGTGTCGTGTAGGTTTTGTTTTCCTTCGACTCGTTCAAAAATGTCCTCTTTACCCAGCTTCGCGTTAAAATCTCATCGAATAATTTTGGTGTCATAGCTCGGATATTGTTCATTGTACCCGACGATAGCTTTGATGCGGATTGTTATGAGGCATTCGCTCACATGCCGAAAGCTTAGGACTTTTTGCCTAAGTCCACCCCCCTCAAACAGCATCCACATCCATATAGGTATTCTTTGTTCTCCTGGTAGCAGTTTCCGTAGCACATGTCACCATTTTTCATCCGTTTTTTACCCGGTCCATCTCATTGCACTCCTTGGAGTGCGGTAATGTCTGCTTTATAGCAGTATGGGGATTTCTCTATCTGTTCGACCGGTCTGTTAAGAGATCTAACATTTTAGGTGCAGAACCGATACTCCTGTCTTTTATACGTTTGCGGGGGTTGTCAACGTGTAGTCCACCCGTTAAATCCGAGGCTTGTGGTTGTCTCTGAGTATGTACTTTTTTTAAGGGGACGGCTTACTAGGCCGGAGCCCAACCGACTTAACCAGTTTTTTTTTTTTTTTTTGGGGCAAGGAACTCGTCATTCACCCTTCCCCATTTGTAATTTCCAGAGGAAATCTCCAGATGGCACCACGAGGAGGTGAGGATGGGACCAAAATGATGGGAAATATCTACAGAGAATCAGTGTTTCCGAAAGTCAATGAGCCCGATAGACCAGCCTTATGAAAGATAACGCCCCTGCCATATAGCTCATTGTTAAGTCATTTAATCTAAACTAAAATGCCCACTTGCTGCCTTGGCCACCACATTCGCCGGACCTTAATATTACGAAAACTGTTTGATGACAAGAAAGAACTGAGTTTGTTTTGTAAGTGCCAGTGTGCTTGTTGCATTAATGCAAAAATGATTCAATATTAACTTTAGTTCCAAACTTGATAAAACTTTTATTGAAGCGTTTCAGCTGCTGAAACAAGTTTATAGCGATGAGTATTTACGCACTTTAAAGATAGTCGTGAAGACGCAAGTGATGACAAACATGTTACATGTTGGTCAAGCGACAATTGTGATAACCGAAGATTTGATGAAAACTGTGAATGAACTCGTCAAGGATCTGCCAAAAAACTTATCTTAATTTATCACAGTCTAATTATACGAAGGCGAATCCCGACACAACCATGTCATCGAACGTGTTTTTCACGGTGTTTCTCCTCAGCGGGGTTCTGACAAAACACCCTGTAGTAAAATTGTCATGAAAACCTTCTCGAAATTCGCCGTTCGGAACCGGCAATAAACTGTAGGTCCTTTCACCTATGGGAAAAATGAAATCACACACAACACGGGTGATTGAGAGAAGCTTGGCTCAGGTTCTTCATGGACTGTAATGCCAACATACATACATACAATTATACGAAGGCAATCGCCCTACGATATTACGAATTATTTATGAGACTACGCTAAGAGTTTACAATTAGATGCGCAACTAAGTTCTCACTGTTTTTTTTTTTATGAAAATGCAACTTCATTATAAGAAAAAAAATGTTTCGAACAGATCATTAAAAATACTGCCCATCTCTAGCTACAAATTTTTCCTATCTTTCTGGCAGAGCTCGAATACTGCCAGACAGAAACCTTACTCTACTGTATTTTCCCCGTTTTCCGGAGAAATATAAGGAGGAACTTCAGTGTTGTATGTACATATGTATGTTGGCGTTACAGTCTATGCGAGCTTCTCTCAATCACCCGTGTTGTGTGTGATTTTTCCTTCCCATATGTGAAGGGCCTACAGTTTATTGCCGGTTCCGAACGGCGAATTTCGAGAAGCTTTTCATGACAATTATACTACCGGGAGTTTTGTCAGCACCCTACTGAGGAGGAACACCGTGAAAAACACGTTCGATGACATAGCTGTTGTCGGGTTTCGATCCCGTGTAATTGGCGTCAGAGGCTACACACTACCCACTGTGCCACGGCGCTCTCTCTTTAGTGATGTAGAGGTAAGATATTCGGCACACACAACGCTGGCCCCAAGGGCGCGCCACCGTACACGTGCGGAAACGGCGCAGTCGCAGAGACAGTGTTCTGCTGTGTCAACCCCCTCGCACAGGTAGGCGTCTCACTGATGCCAAGCACACAGAGATACTTAGCAAAATTGTAATGGCCCGTAATGACGCACGCAAGTCTTCTGCAGTCAATTCTCTTTAGTTGCGGATTTTCTGCAAACATCAGGGCATACGCGCTTCGTCATCCTGCATCCTGAATATTCTGTCCATCTACGACTGTGTGCATTAAAGATTCAATCGTTCCTCCGTTAACGATTGAGCGTGGATGTAGCTAGATCTTTAGCGGGTTCAGATCCTGAGACACTCTCCTCTGAGCCCATTTTACCGAGTTTATCAGAAATCTCATTTCCTAGGATCTCAGAATGACCTGGAACCCATCCAGACTTTAGTGAATTTAGTCTACCGTATTTGTTCTAAAAGGTCTTGAGTTAATGCCAGTGATTAAGGAGATGAAAATCTATTCCAGTCAGCATGCATTTTGACATTATTTGCCAACAAGAGATCTGAATGGAAAAACTGGAAGTTCGTCTGTGGAAAGACATTTGAGGAACGATTTAACAAACATTACAATAACAAAAATTGTTGAATGGGCATGTTCACGTCACTTTTTTGAATTTGAATTTAGCGACGGTTACAACGTACTTTAGATAGATATTCAACTCAGGAAAAACGCAAATATTTAAATAATTATAAGTAATTTATGAGTAAACTATGCACACTTAAAGTAATTACAACGTTTTCTTCCTGTTAGCATGTTCATTTCAAACGAAAAAGTAAAATACGAGCAATTTTATTCATCTTTTTATCTGATTTCAGTTTCTTTCCACCATTTAAGCTTGGGTTATCTTTCGATCATTAACAAAATGGATTTTCAATGCATTGCATTAGAGGAAAGGAGAAAGCAGTATGGGAATCATATGTATTGGCTGCTCACTCCGTGAGCAGCTGTGAGGTCCCACCCCATCGTTTTTTTTTTTTTTTTGGTATTACAAAAGCAACAACCAACCCTTCCGGGGATCACCGGGCAGACGTACGAAAGTTTGGCATCTCTGTAATATTTATCTATGGTTAATGCATTGTCATATGTTTCAAATGATAAGTGCAGTCGGATTCAGCATCTGACCAGAGCCAGTCATGACGCCATGGATATTCGACTATAAAATTATAGCGCAATAGGATGACAGTTGTCATTGCGTCGAAAAGTATATACATGAAACAGGGGTCGCAGGATATTTCTCACGCATGCGAACTATCATTTCAATGCGAGTTGTACCAAAAACCATTCTCTTGAGACGAGACATGGCTTTGGAGTTTTGTGAAAGAGGCTACGACGTGTTTGCGTGTTAGCCTGTATAGGCCTGGGCATGGATTCCATGCACCATAACAGCGGAGACAGCACGCCAACTTGCGGGAAGCCCCTGTTTATACCGGATTTGATACATTAGGTGTTTTTTATTATGCAACGAGATCCCGATCCGGATCACGATTTACAAGCATTACAATAACAACACGTAAACTACTTCTCGATGTAATTCAATTTTCGTGATCCGAAAATTAGTTAAACTATTTCTCACTAGTTTCGCATTGAAATTAGGAAGATCATTGCCTGATGAACATGTAAAATTGTGACCGGGATTTGGTTGATTAGTTTTACCTTCCGTACAAAGAATTTGTACTCATAATACTATAAAATGTGTGTATCAATTTAAATTATTATACAATTATATCGATAAAAATTATTATCATCAACATTTAAATCGGCCTTAGCAAATTTGTATGAAAACAAATGTGGCAATTCCACACTTATTTTGTTTTCAAATATCAGATCTTTGACAGAACTGAATAAGGCGAAATGTCAAGAATACTACTCGTTGATCCGTACTGTTTTATTTTGAACCATGGTCCGGATCGGGATCATCTTTCGATTTACGAATAAGCTTCTTATTGTTTCTGCTTTGACCGATATTTATTCCAGTCATCTTCCGCATTCGATTTGAGCGTTCTATTCAAACATCCTGCTTCCATGTGTAGACTTTGGAACTCGACATCCCACCAGGGAACCAATTTCCTATAGGGAAGTTTGTTGGCATGCAATGCAAGTTCAAAACAATTGGTGATAACGCTACTCAGGTTGTGAACGGCGCCGTCTGTCAATTGTTTGGTTCTGAGTTTAGGTAGGGCTTGCTCGGATTTCTCAACATCCTCTCTAAACCGTGCCCGGTCCGTCTTTCTCGGATTGCGAGTGGGAAATCCCATAGCTCAATTGGAATTCGATAAACCTGTAGACTGACAGTGTAGCATCTGGCAAGACTATCCAGTTAGTGATGGCCTTCGCATATCTGTTAAATAGGGTTAGGTCAATCACCTCCTATCGTCTCGCCGTGACAAACGTTGGTTACAAAAATGACGTTACTCGTTACTTTCATAGAAAGTGGTATGAAAGGATGACTGGGAAGTAGTCGCGCTCGAAAGTAACGAAGACGGCACAAAAAAGCATAATCTGCGTGATCGAGTATCCGCCGGAAACACTGAAAAAAGAGAGGCATATGTGCTTATTCTTCGGGGCTGGTGAGTTTGCTCTGAGACTCATGAAGAAGGCGCAGCCTGGCGGTACGGCAGCTGTGGTGAAGGAGAGTACTATTGCAAATTAAGGAAGTGCAAATAAATCGCCATCACAGTAAGGCCGCATCAGCCAACCTTATGCTGCTTCTGAACAAGGAGCAGCTTGATGTGGCCCTGATCCAAGAACCATGGGTCCTCCATAATCGAGTTAAGGGATTAGGGTCATCGAAATACAGCTTCTTCTATAACAGTAGCGAAGACAAGGTTAGAACTTGTATCGTTGCTAGGAAAGATTTCCACGTACTAATTTCAGCTCGGGTGACCAGACGGTGGGTACTCGTATAGTAAATTCGGCGATGGGGAAAGCAAACGGAAGGGTGAGAGTAAATAAAGGTACACCACAAGGTGACGTTCTGTCACCCCTCCTATGGCTCCTTGTGGTCGACGGAATGGTCAAGATTCTAGAGACGGAGAGTTTTAATGTCACGGCCTACGACGATGACATTGCCATTTAAATCTCTGGAAAATTTCCGCAGGTCCTAGACTAAGCTATCCACTGATGTTAGTGGATAACTGGGCCAAGGGACGAGGCCTGGAAGTAAATCCGGCGAAAACAGAGGTAGTATTCTTTACAAGGAAAAGATCTGTATCAAAATACACCTACCCCCGTATGAATAACTTGGCATAATCTTGGATTCCAAGCTTAGTTGGAGAGAAAACTAAGGAGGAAAAAATCAAAAAGGCCTACGTGGCACTATATTCATGCGAGGTAGCCTTTGGAAAGACATGGGGCCTCAAATCGAGGTTAGTACATTGGTTGTACACTACGGTGATAAAACCTATTCTAGTCTATGGCTCGGTTGTCTGGTGGAAAGCGCTTGAGAAGAAATGTCATCTTCAGAGTGTGTCAAAGGTTTAAAGGGCAGGCTGTTTGGCGGTGACGGGATCTATGAAGTCCACACCAACGGCGGCTCTTGAAGTTATGCTGAACTTCCCACCCCTGGACATATACTGCGAGAACGTCGCAACCAGAACTGCACTAAGATAACAGGAATCCGGTCTCTGGAAAAAGAGTCCTTACGGACACGCATCAGTCTTGGATCGATGGGCCGTCTCGAGATTCAGAACCGTAACGGGCTATGTCACCCGACTTCCTTCCTGGGAGAGGAAATTCTCTATTAGAATTCCCTCCAGGGAGAAATGGAAAGGTGATTTGGTACGCACGGAAAGTGAACGGGCAATCTACACTGACGGATCCAAAATGGATGTTGGCACGGGTGACGGAGTTTATTTTGAGTCTCGAGATATGCATCGCTCCTATAGGCTTGATGATGGATGTAGTCTTCCAAGCTGAGGTCTTTGCTATCAAGCAGGCGGCGGACCTGATTAGCATGTTGACAGCCAGGCAGCCATTAAGGCTTTGCAGGCAGCATGGATAAGATCCAAACTCGTCAAACTCTGCAAAGAGAAGTTAGAAGAAATATCGAATGTAAACGAAGTGACCCTTTGCTGGGTACCTGGTCATGTGAATATCTCTGGAAACGTGAGGGCAGACGAACTGGCTAGGCTGGGATCAAGTTCAAACTTTTCGAAGATCTCAACTGAGGCCAAAGCACCACTCTGTGCGCTGTACAGGGAGATAGAGATGGAGCTATTAGTGAAAGCCAATAAGCGATGGATGGTTGCGCTTACTCTCTTACTCCAACTACTTACTCTCGCGTTGTTCATTATCAGTATTTAAACAATGTGGGAGTGACAGAGAAAATTGAATATTAAACAATGCTTAAAATGTTGGTTTACCAGACTGTTACTTTCATATGCATGCAAAAAGACGACAAAACAAACACCGAAGATTGTGCGTAGATACTAAAAAGTGGATACATTTCCATTTTGCATAAAAATATATGGTTCTCCATTGGGAACCATTCTTGACCTGCGACACCAACCGATTCTGCAAGACTTCTTTGTACTGGTCTTGCCACATTATCCCTTTTACCACGCACAGACGTCCTGTGCCTTTGCCGCTGATGACTGACCAGATCATCACTTTGGTAGGGTGCTTCACAGTCTGAACTATGCAGTCAGGGTGAAATTTTTCTCCACGGCGTCGACGAAAAAACTGAGCTTTTTTGTCGAAAGTGCTTTCATCGCTGAAGCACACCTGTCAAAACACAAAAAGAAATAAAAGTTCCTTGAGCAATACTGAATTCTATTGTTTTATTGTGTTATTGTTCTAAATTTTAATTATTTTATCGTTTTCGATAAATCTAGTATCAAATTATTGATCTCCAGAAGTCTCCGTCCTTATTACGCAACTGTTTTGCCCAATTCAGACACCTTGCTTTCATTCTAACTGTTAACTTTGGCTTTCTGGCAGGTCTGTGAGACTTAAAACCCAAATCTTTTAATTTTCTGCGTACGGTGCGCCCAGAAGCATTAGTATTAGCTCCTTCCAATTGACTTTTTATCATCTTTGTGGTTGAAAATCTGTTTTCGTCACACATCTTCCCGACCTTGGAGTGAATATCGGCTTTCTTCCACATCTTACTTACTTACTTACATATCAGGCCAGCGATCCATGGAGGATTTGAGCCTGAGCTATAGCTGCCTTCCATCCTTGACGGTCTCGGGCACGCTGCTTCCAGTTATCAAGACCAAGATGTCTCACATCCGCGTTTACTTGGTCTTTATACCGGAGGTTCGGTCTTCCTCTTCTTCTCGAACCAGGAGGCTCGGAGTCGAAGACCCTCTTAGCTGGAGCGTTGGTGTCCATGCGCTCGATGTGGCCGAGCCAGTGCAGTCGACGGATCTTTACTTTCCGGACTACATCCACATCTTTGTACAGCTCGTAGAGTTCGCGGTTGTGTCTTCTTCTCCATTCACCTTCCTCACAGACAGGACCAAATATCCGGCGCAGAATTTTTCTTTCGAAAGAACCCAAAATCAGCTCCGCCGTCCTGCTAATCGTCCAGCAGTATGAGCGTTTTGTAAAGCATGACTTTGGTCTTTCGAATGAGGAGTTTTAGCCCCAGTTGTTTGGACAAGCCGAAGTAGCAGCGTTGCCAAGGGTGATTCTATGCCGGATCTCCACTGTGGTGTCATTTGTGGAATTAATGTTTGCCCCGAGGTAGACAAACTACTTAACTACCTCGAAATTGTAGCTCTCAATTGTTATATTTTGTCCCAAGTGGTGAGCGACGGATTGGTTTTTGCTTGACAGCATGTACTTCGTTTTGTCCTCATTGTCCTTAAAACCAACTCGTTTCGCCTGTTCTTCAATCGCGGTGAATGCTTCCACAATGCGAGAACACCCGATGGTGTCAATATCATCCGCGTATCCTAGCAGCTGGATGGGCTTGTAGAAGATAGTGCCTTCCCTGTTGACGCCTGCCCGTCGCACTATCTGCTCCAGCGCCTCCTTGCCGAAATCCGGTGCATGTTTCAAACGGTTCCGAAGTCCTAGAACCGAGTTGCACGGTGCATCGCGTATTTTTTAGCGTGGCGCGACAAAACTGGATCAGTTTTCCCGGGATCCCGAATTCGGCCATCGCACCAAACAGTCCTTCACGATGAATGCTGTCGTATGCGGCTTTGAAATCGATGAAAAGATGGTGTGTATCCATTCGAAACTCGTTGGTCTTTTCCTGCATTTGTCGAAGTGTGAAAATTTCGTCTATAGGCGATTTGCCGGGCCGGAAGCCGCACTGGTAGCTGCCGATTAGTGCGGTCCCAAATGGCTTTAGACGTTCACACAATACGCTGGACAGGATCTTGTATGCGACATTGAGCAGGGATATACCTCTATAGTTCTTGCAAGAGGTAGGATCGCTTTTTTTGTTGATGGGGCAAATAGAGCTGGTATTCCAGTCGTCGGGCATGCTTTCATCTTCCCAAATTCTGCAAATGATCTGGTGCATGCTCCCTACCAAAACATCGCCGCCAGCCTTGAAGAGCTCTGATGGCAAGCCATCTGAGCCTGCGGCCTTGTTATTCTTCAGCTTCTGAATAGCTGTGCCGACTTCTTCGATGCTGGGTGGGAGGACTGTTTCAGCGGCTGGAGTTGGGATTTCCTCGGTCCCTACCACTCTCTCTTGGTCATGCTCGTTAAGCAGCTGCTGGAAAGGCTGCTTAAATACATCCACTATACCCTGCGGTTCGGTGACAAGATTACCCTCGCGGTTTCGAAGAGCCTGGGTGCCCGTTTTGAAGCCTCCTGCAAGGCGTTTGGCTTTCTTGTAAAAGGCTCATGTTTTATGTTTATCCCTAGACTCCTCGATATCCTTGAGCTGGGAGGCTGCGAAGATTCTTTTCTTTTGTCGCAGTAGTTTTTTCTCCTCCCTTCTTCTGGCTCGGTACTCTTCTTGCGCTGCCCTGGTTTTCCTCTGCAGCGCCTTTTGGTACGCCTCGTCGGTTGCTGCCTTTTTCTGCTCACACTCGCCATCATACCACGGGTTTCTTGTCGGGGGTGGTAGGTATCCTAAGGTGGTTTCGGCTACTTCCTGAATGGCTGAGCGGCAATGCAGCCACATATTATTGGCATTTGTATTCGACGTAGGCATACCGTAGAGTCTTTCGCTCAGCTGCTCCCTGTAGACTCTGGCAACCTCCGGTGTGCTCAAGCGCCCAATGTCGAACCTCCTCCTGGTGGGCTGGTGCAGCTTTCTGACATTGGACAGTCGAGCTCTGAATCTTGCTGCTACGAGGAAGTGGTCAGAGTCGACATTTGCCCCTTTGAATGTTCGCACATCCAGGATGTTTGACGAGTGCCTTGCGTCAATGAGCACATGGTCGATTTGGTTGGCGGTTCGGCCGTCCGGAGATCGCCACGTTGCTGTGTTGATTCGCTTACGAGGAAATCTTGTGCTACTTATCACCGCATTACGAGCTGTCGCAAAGTCCGTGAGTCGGAAGCCGTTATCTGTTGTTGTATCGTGGAGGCTGTGTTTTCCGATCACTCCGCCAAGGATGTTCGTTTACCGATTTTGGCGTTGAAGTCCCCGAGCACGAATTTAACATCGTACTCCGGACAAGCTGTAGTAAAATTGTCATGAAAAGCTTCTCGAAATTCGCCGTTCGGAACCGGCAGTAAACTGTAGGTCCCTTTCACCTATGGGAAAATTAAATCGCACACAACATGGGTGATTGAGAGAAGCTCGGCTCAGGTTCTTCATGGACTGTAACGCCAACATACATACATACTCCGGACAAGCTCCGTAGGCTTGTCTGTTATATTTGTTTGTCAAAAATGTTGTCTTATAACGGTAAATTAGCACATAATAAACAAACAACACAATTCAATACCGCTAATAAGCACACAAAGCTTTTAAAGTCGCACAAACTAGTCCCAACCGGCAGAATGCGAAAACGTGACTGAAAGAAGTCTGTACTTGCCTACGCTCTGTTACGAATACTTTGACATTGTGCATGTATAATGCAACACATCAAAATAAGAAAATAAAGAAAATAGAACCACATAACAAATTTAATAAGAAAAACTTAGCTTGTGTAACGTTTAAAGCTAAAAATATTGCGCATATGTGTAAAAATTATAAAAATTCTGCAGTGCGTCTAATAATATGGCCAGGGACTGTATACACAAATCTATGATGCATATCAATTATCTTCCGAATTTTATATAGAAATTAAACCCGGTAGTGCCTTCAAAACATATATGTACCCCCCCCCCCCCCCAGCTCGATCAGACATTGTTAACCCGTGCCGACTTGGCTGAACGGACAAGACTTTACATACAGCTGCAGGTCGCCACTTGCGGCTCCCGCCCTGACTTCACTTCTCACTCATTCACCCTCGAGTTATTGTCAGTGAATGTTGTATTGTAGCATTCTGTTTTATGATGTCTTACGGATTACGCAGTGGAGATAATAACATTTTTTTAGTGGGCAGAACTAGCCATCAAATATCTGGTTCAAAGTTGCCATCAAATCGCCAGGTATTATCCGTATTATTTTAGAATTTGCGCGATGTAAAGCTAATTCTAAATGAAAGTGCAAATTTAGTTATTCGGGAAACGATGATATTCTGGAAAAAGGCCAGAATTCCATATGCCAGATGAGTGTTCGTGACTCTGTGTATGTCATTCAAGCTTTATTTGAGGGTTTAGGATATAATACAAATGATCTCACAATAAGTCGATCTACGAATCAGAGAGCTCGAGAAAAATTTAGAAAAGAGAGCGTTGACGCAATCAAATCTGCAGTTAAAAACAAATTTTCCTAAATTTGTAACACTGCATTGGAACGGTAAGTTAATGTCGGCTATGAATGTTCGAGACCCAAAGGAAGAGCGATTACCGATAGTTATCACCTATGAAGAAAAGGAGCAACTCATCGGGATTCCAAAACTTATAAACTCATCTGGAAAAGAACAGGCACTGGCAATTTGGGAATCTATTAAAGATTGGCAATTGGAGTACAAAGTACAAGTTATATGCTGTGACACCACTGCATCAAACACTGGCCGGATTAACGGAGCAGCAGTGTTGATCGAGCAAAAGTTAGAACGGGGCCTAATGTTTTTTTCTTATCGTCATCATATATATGAATTAGTTTTACGTTGTACATTTGAAGTTAAAATTCCCCAACCAAAAACTAGTCCCGAGAGCTCATTATTCAAAAGATTTAGGGAATCCTGGAATAGTATTAACAGTGAAAACGTTCTTAATGGCCAAGAGTGTATTAATTCTTGGTTCTCTAGAGAAGAACTAGATTCACTATTATTAGCACTAAAATTCTACTGGCAAAATAAAACAAAACGAGGTGATTCACTAGACTTAACAGAATTAGCGATACTTTTCCTTGGTGGAAATTTAGAGAAAAATATTAATGCAGGTGCAATGCATCATGCCCGGTGGATGGCTCGAACAATATATGCTCTTAAAATATATCTTTTAAGAGCGGAATTCGACTTAGTGACAGAAGATCGTAATTCCCTTCTGATGATTTGTGTTTTTATTGTGAAAGTTTACATAAGGCCCTGGCTGTCCTGCGACTCAGCAGTAAAAGCTCCAAACCAAGATTTAAATTTTCTTAAATCAGTTGAAGATTCGGAACGCATAGAACAAAACATCCCAAAGGCAGTTTTAAAGAAATTTATGAATCCCTTGTGGTATTTAAAGGAAGAAGTGGCAATTCTATCTTTATTTGATGACACTGTTGACGTTGAAACGAAAAGAAAAATGATTATTAATTTAGACAATGAAGAGCTTGGTATTGATAGATGATACATACTACACTTCTTGATGCAGTTGGTGACAAATTTTTCTGTAAGTATGAATATAAATATGGAATATTCTTTCTATTTTTTATAGGTAAAACAATAGATGAGTTTATATCTAAGGAGAGTAGGAATTTTTTCTCCCGTTTTGAGCTTGATCCTGAGTTTTTAAATCATAGTCCATCTTGATGGGAGTCAAATAATTCATTTTTAAGGTGTAAAAAAATCGCCGATTCATTGAAAGTAGTCAATGATACAGCTGAAAGAGCGTTAAAACTCATGGAAGATTTTCATGGCTTATTGACTGCTAAAGAGGAACAAAAAGAAGATGTACTGCAGTGTGTTCAAGAGCACACACTGCTCATTTATTGAGTAATGTATATTCTTAATCTCTTATTAACTACAATGTTTAAAATTATTTAAGAGTAAATTAAAGTAATTATTTGTGATATCTGTTTTATTTTGATTGCTCCTAATTAATAATTTTGTATTTTTAGATTGATATATTCTTTATTCTCAAAATTCGGTATACCTACATATATATATGATCTTACAATTTAAGTTTCATATTTATTATTGTGATTAGAGAATAGTTAGTGACATCTATATTTAGTAATAAATAGGGGTAATGTCACATCATTAAGATAATTCAGTGTGGGGTGAACAATACATTTTAATACTCGTATAAAGAGGTAGTGAATAGTTTGATCGTATGATTCAGAAAAACAAAATAAATTAGACATTGAAGTGCACCAAAATTTCGATTTGATTATGGTCAATATTCAAAAGCCAAGATTTTACTTTAAACAAAAATTTTCTTAACATTCTGATGATTCTAATGTCTTCGGGAAGCGAGTTAAATAATTTACAAGAAACAATCGAACAAAAACTTCTATAGCGAGAGGTACGAAAGGATGGAATGGTAACTTGAGAACTGATATTGCTACGAAGATTATGAGTTTCATTGAAGGGACCCTGTAAGTAGCCGCTTCTAATAAAAAAATCCTCAATACCTTATAAAAGTATAAATGTCTAACTGGCAGGATTTTCAGCCTATTAAATAAAGCAAATGAACTCGCTCGGCGGGATGAGAAACGTATTTTCCGGACAACGTATTTTTGTAAAACAGCTAATTGAAAGATTTTATTGAAGTGCGTTCCACCCCAGCAATGAATACCATATTGCAGTCTAGAATGGAAAAGTCCAAAATTTATATTCTTTAAGGTACTAGACGAACAGTACTTAGTTAGCTTGTAGAAGGATCTCAAGGTGGAAAGAAAATATTGTTTCAAAAAGCATATGTGTTCATTCCAACTAAGATTTTGGTCTATTATGATTCCTAAGTACTTATAGCTCCTGACTATTTCAATTGCAAAACAATTGTCGTCACAGCCAAAACTTTCATTGTACCAGACACTACAGCCACAATTTAGTAAGCTAAATTTACGACAATTAGCTGAGTGAAACAGAATATCAACCTCAGGAGTTCCGGTGGCGACTAGGCTGTGCAGCATTGGCTTAGTTTTACTGCTTGCAATTAATTGGTGTTGTGCAAACCAAACTCTTAATAGGTGGAGGTCATGGTTGATGTCCGCAATTAGAGTAAACAAATTATCGGAACTATATGCAAACGCAAAGTCGTCAGCGAAAGCTGTTAGCTTACCTATAAAGGGAAGACTAAAGATTGAGTTGACATATATTAAGAACAATAGTGGCCCAAGGACAGATCCTTGGGGAACGCCGAGGTTAAGTGTCTTAGATCCACCAAATTTGTCGCCAATTTTTACCTTTTGCTTCCGATTTCTCAAATAAGAAGTAAACCAGTCGAAAACAAAATCTCGAAAACCAAGGCGATGCAATGTATCCAAAAGAATTTTGTGATTTACCATGTCAAATGCTTTCGATATATCTACAAAGAGACCGGCGCAAGTTTTGCTATCATCAAGTCCCTTATATATATATTGACAATAGTTAAGAAGAGCGTCTTCAGTGGAAGAGTTACTTTGAAACCAAATTGAAACTTGCTGAAAAAATTATATTTAGTTAGAAAGTTCAAGACTCTACATTTCACAACTTTCTCAAAGACTCTAGAGAATACGGAAAGTAAGGAAATTGGCCTGTAATTCGTTTTGTCTTTTTTGTTACCCTTTTTGAATATGGGATCACTAATGCCTGTTTTAATTTTTCAGGGAAGATACCCAAGAACATACTTAAGTTGAAAAGATAGGCTAAAATATCGACAACAGTTAAAGCTATCCTCTTAAGGATGTAGTTGGAAATGCCATCTTCGCCACAAGAGTTTGAGTTGTTTAAGGAGTTAATTATTTGTAATAGTTCTAGGCCAGAAATAGGGTTAAATACGAAGCAACTATTACAAGTTATCCTATTAACTAGTTGAGGCGAAGAACAATTCAAGCAAGTTGTGGTGTATTCCCAAGTCGGATGCCGATTTGCAATCCATGAAAAAAACTCGTTGAATTCATTAGCAACAACTATAGGATCCGACACCTTTGTATTATCTATTTCAAGACTAATAGATTCTTTATTGTTTTTGGATCTACGATTGATAATGCTGTTAACTACTTGCCACTCTTTTTTAATGTTCCCTTTAGCATTTCGCAATTTGTTTTCGAAGAACCTATTACGGCATGTGTCAATTGCTTTATTTGTTTTCTTGCATAATGAAACATAACGTTTTTTTAAGGCTGTATTAAGCGGATATTTTCGGCTTTTGTTATGTAGCTTATGTTTTAATCTTATTAAGTAATGGGTCATTCATCCAAGGCTTGAGTTTGACTCCAGACGTCATTATTGGTGCCTTCCTCAACAGCGATCTGTCGGTTGCTCGATATCCACATTGCCTGTTTAACTGAATCAATGATTTTATTAAAGATACCGGGAACAATTGATTTGGACTGCAAATAAGCATATTTCATTTCTCAAAGACCAAAAACACAGTCTGCAACCTCCATAGTGTATATAGTGGTATCTAGTGATTTTAAGTGGTATTGCAGTAGCAGTTATCCACTCCCTACATGTTCAGCTTCAAGTCGGCACGTCTTAACGATGTTCAATTGACATGAAATTTATTTCAGGTATTCAGGATATCAATATGTATAAGACCTCAAAATTTAAGAATTTTTTTTTCTCTGTTAAATTTGGGACACCCTAATGTACATACATATGTATGTATATGCAATACAATTAGTAGCATTCGCTCGTAATAATATTCAAAGAAAAATGAATTTGCCTTCTATTGCCATGAAAATTGTTATGTAGCAATAGACAAAGAGAAATTATAATAATATTCTGTTTACTGATTTGATTCTATTTATAGCAGAAATCAAGCGTTCGTCCCAAAACTGACGTTATCAGTAAGACTCCAACGACGAAATGCTTGATTTCAAGCAAGTCGATATGCTTGCTTGCTTTGGTGGCGTTACAGCCCATGAAGGGCCAGAGCCAAGGTTCTCTCAAGTCGATATGCTATATATGTATGTACATAAATAAACCAAGTCCGTAATACGTTTTCTGCATTATATATTCCTAACTGGTACTTGTCACACTGATTCAGATACATTTGCATGCATTCAATGCAACGCACGTGGAACTGAATTTCCTTTCGACAGTCGTAACAAATGTTTGGTATTGCTTTAATTAATCGCACATGTACTTATTTGATATGTATTTTTAAGGCACATGTACTTACTTTTAATGATCTGCGGCGGAAGTTGATTTCCTGGCAACAACTGTTGCTGCTCCCTGTGCGACATTTTAATAGTTCACTAAAACAAAACCATAAAAGAAAAATGATTTAAGCAATTTACACTCGAAATTTGAGTATTTGAATTCGAAAAAATAAAGATATTCTTCACGCTCACATGATTCGGTTAGCGCGCAGAAAACCGGCATGGAATACTAATCCCAAGTGTGGAGCTAGTAGGCACAGTACATTCATCGCAACGACCACAAATGTAAGTGTATAAGACTACTTATCTCCAGCAATGTATTGTATTATTGTTTGTAATAACTAAAAAAAGTTGATAGCAGTCTGATATCTCAATGAAAAACAAATCAGCCCCCAGCGTTTGAAAAGTGTCCGAACATTATAAACATCTAAATGTCTGGCACCTCCGTCCCTCGTTAGATATTTAAATTAACTTTATTATACCGATGCATGCAAGAGAATATCAGATGCAAATTCAGTAGGCAATGAGACGGTCGAGGAAAATGAACGAAAAAAAAAAAAAAAAAGAAACAGACATTGCTGAAATGTTTGTTAGTGCCGCATGCTGATAAGCAAATGATACATAACCTCATCTGACTTTTAACTAATTACCATTCAACCATAGGAAGATGCCACTGTTTAGCAGCCGATTTCGATTGATTCGTAACAATTCGAATGGATAGAAACTGACATTCCTTTAAGAGAGCTCCATAATCTCTTTGCAACACATGCGGGTAAAGAAATATAAAATTAATCAACACCCAATTCATAGCCATAACCACACTGAGGCTCAGCTAATAAAATAACACTAGGGTAGACCAACAACATATAGTATGTACATGGCAGATATCTTCACGAAAGATAGCGGTCGGGCGATAAGTAAGAAAAAAATATCACATCAATATGTACAGCTGTGTACTGTGTGTGTCTTCGTATAAAGACGCGAACTTTGTCACATTAGTGTTTCTCTTCTAGGTATCTTGTATTTTGGACCTCAATTACAAATTGGTTTTATTACTTTGTAAAATGGGAATAGGCCGCAAATGTGTAACTTATCTCAATGTGGCGCCAGCAAAAAATTCGCATGACATGATCAACAATGAAACTACTCGAATGAACTAGGTACGACATTATTTTGAACAGCCTTCTTAACAACAGACAACATATTTGTAAAAAATGTTGTTTTAGTACAAATCATCATAAAAATTTCAATAAATATTTTATCAGACCGGAAAAAAGGTTTTTAGGCAAAATGATTAGATTTTACTTTTAGATAAACTACGTTATGTGATGGGGTTTCAAGCCATACACTCTAATTCAGGCCATAAGGACTAGACTTAGAAACTAATTTAAATGTTTACTCGAGGTATAAAATAAAAAACCGGCCAAGTGCGAGTCGGACTCGCGCACGAAGGGTTCCGTACCACCTGTATATAAAAACATGAAAGAGACGTTTTATGTTACCTCATCAGTGATCACATTTAAACGGCTAATCCGTTTGAAATGATTTTTTGCATGATGACAGATCTTGGTTGCAGGCAGGTTATAGGCATATTATTTTGATAATCAAAAATCTCCATGATGAGATAGTTGATCATCAAAGTGTCCATTGAATTCAAATCAATTATCTTACTTGACAGCAAGGAAGTGAAAGGTGAATAACAATAATTGTGGGAAAAAAGTTTGTAGCTAGGATTAATATATCCAGGACACAATAGGGATCAAAACTTGGAAGTGTGTTATTGGTTGTGGGATATGATCGAAAGTGAATATCTTAACCTATCAGGATGAAAAAGGAGGGGAATAGCAATTGAAATAATTGGGGTGGCCGTGGTGCAGTGGTTAACATCATCGATCGCCGAGCGGAAGGTCTATAGTTCAAATTCGCTTCATAGCCAAGAAAAAGTAACTCCTATACGAACAAAAACGACCAGACGTACTGCTGCAGGCATAACACTCACAGTATATGGTCAACTGAAATTCATCCTCTGCGTATGCAATATTAAAAAGTGCTTGAGCGTATTAGTATGGACTATAACTAACGCGGAATTTGGTCGGCTCTCGTCCTATCTAGGACAACCACCCCTGAGAGTTAACGAACATCAACAACCCATACCACTAAACTCGGTTCAGGTTGTGTGTATATAACACATCATAAGAGAATATAAACTCTTGAACCTGCGCGAGTTTCTAAAACAAAAAAAATTGTACGTAAGGGTTTGCAGCAAGGATTTACTTAGCAGTGACACAATAGGGATCATCGAAGTTTAAAGGATATTTATGATTGACTGTTCGTAATTATAGAAAAAAGGGTTGCAGCTAGAATTAATACATCAAAGACACAATAGGGATCAAAACTCGGAAGTTTGCTACTGGTTGTGGGATATTGTCGAATAACTTTAGGTCAGTATGTGACCAAGGGGATTTTTTCGTATGAAAATTATGTCTATTGTACGGGAGCCCCCCCTTAAATATTTATTTTATTCTGTTTTTGTATTGTAGTGTTATAGCGGCAACAGAAATACATCATTTGTGGAAATTTCAAATGTCTACCTATCACGGTTCATGAGATACAGCCTGGTGACAGACGGACGGACAGCGAAGTCTTAGTAATAGGGTCCCGTTTTACCCTTTGGGTACGGAACCCTAAAAAATTGAAGGTGCATACATGACACTTAACTGAGTATTCTTGAATGGATGATGTTATATCAGAACCAGTTAAGGAAGGCCAATAAATCACTTTATGTATGTACATATTCAGAATGCAAATTAGGCTTCAGCCGTTTGAAATATGTACATATATTAAAAACAATATTTAACGACAAAGGACTGACTCGCAAAATTGGACTGTTAAGAAGATTCAACACCCTACATAAGGCAACATGACGTCCTCGATTATATTTAAATAAACATCGCGGTCCATGATCCCCCCAATCCTATGTATAGGACCGACACCGTAAATACGAGAAAAATCCGTCGTGTTTCACTATCTTTACAGTGAACCGGCTATCAAATGCGGAAGATGGTGGTCTCCGAACATACTGGCGCCAGCTACTAGAACCAAACAAAATTATTTTGCCGTTTAGAGGCTGGCGCTGCTATTATATTGCGCACCACTGTAAATACGATACGTTTTGAAAAAACATACACCCCTACCATGAGTGTCAAAAAACAAAACTATAAACGACATTTGTCGAAAAAATTGATAATCGGTATTAGGTCTGTTCCCGTACTTTGTGAACCAAAATTCACACTTTGTCAATTTTCATGGAGTGGGGATGAAATTCTCTCAAAGAGAGGCAAAACACCAAAAAGTAAGGAAACGCATTAAACCACAAATGCTACACGCTTTTTAAATGTCAAAAACATACACTTGCTCGCATAAGTCTGCGTACAAGTTCTTTTGAGCAAAGGAAATAACAGTTTTATGATGTCCCAGTAGCTTGTTGGACATGTTTTTCGCTTTATACCCTCCTCTCAGAGTACACATTCTTTTCCTTTATTTTCCATAGCTTATTTAAGCTTATCTCTCAAAAATACCAGAAAATAATGAAATACAAATCTGCAGTCTAGACACGCATGAAATGATTAAAAGAGAAATGAAGTCGATGCATGCTATTATAGCTGAAATATTTACGTTTGAAATTAATGTTTGGGTCTTTTTTCCGTTGTACGCAGACTTATGCGAGCAAGTGTATGCTCTATTTTTAAGCAATTTGAATTTCGAATAATTTTTCAACTGACTTTTGCATTAAAAATGACAGAAATCGATGATTTATCAAAGTTGTGAGTTTCTGCCCACACAAATTTCTTGGGCATACATACTTTGGTGGCGTTACAGCCCATGAAGGACCAGAGCCAAGCTTCTCTTCAATCACCCATGTTGTGTGTGATTTATTTTTCACACAGGTTTTCACCTTCAGTTTAATGCCGTTTCCGAACGGCATGTGTGGAGAAGCTTTTTCATGGTTTTTTTTTTTTTTTTTTTTGTCCGAAGCTTCTGCTATCTGCTGAAGTACTCATACGTAAATACTGGTCCATTGTACTCCAGACAGATACCTTACATTAATGTATTTCCCCCGTGATGTAGAGCTAAGAGATTCAGAACAAAGCACGTCGGCCCCAAGGGTGCGCCACCGTGTGCGAGAGTTATGTGCACACATACCTGAATGGGCACATCTCTAACATCTTTCCCAAGACAACAACCAGTCCAGCTGATCAAGAAGTTATCTTCTTGGGAACAACGTTTGGCGCCAAATAAATATGTATGGGATTAACTTTTGCGCCAAAAAGCGCTAGGGAACAAATTTATATAAACCATCATTTTTTTTTTTTGTTGCTTTAAGTTCTTCTAGTTATAAGTTAGTCTTAAATCTTATGTGAACGAATAAACACCTTATTATAAGTGAATAGATTTTATGATTAATTGTTCCATCTTGAGTTAACTCGAGCAAAGGCAAGACAGCCACAGAGAAAATGCTCTGCAGTGTCATCCTCCTCTCAACATACAGCACAGGTGGGCGTCCACTGATGCCATTCACGCAGAGATGCTTATCAGAAGTGTAACGGCCCGTAATGACTCCCACAAGTCTTCTGCAGAACAGGAAGAATGCTGCGGAATTCTTGCAGACATCAATCTGGATAATCCCTCCATCTACGGTTGTGTATTAAACACCCAATCGTTAATGTAGGTATTTACCCTAGACGCAAGTGGATCTAGAACGGGTACAGGTCCTGAGAAGGATCCCAGAGTGACCTGGAACCCACACAAACTATTAGGATTGCGTATATTTCTGATTGGAACACGGATGCATATTTTCCTAAAGAGAAGCACAGTCGGATGTTTTCGCGTTCAAAGAAGACCCCAGCTCCGGACCCCCGCCAAGACCTGGAGACATCCGTGAAAAAACGAAGACCATTCTTTCCGGGTTCAGTATCCTGCCGGAGCCAATCCTGATGCCATGATATTACAGCTCAGTAGGATAACGGGTGCCAATGCGTCAAAAGGCATGTCCATGAGACAGTGGTCGCAGGACATTTCTTGCGCAAGCACACTGTGAGAGTTTTACCAAAAGCCATATCTCCTGAGAGCAGACAGTGCTTTCAGTGCACAACCTCTGATGAATATTTCAAGGGGAGGAAGGTTCATCATAGCATCTAGAGCAGCGTGCCAGGGAAAGCCCCTGTATAGCTGAGAAAAACCGTTCTTTGAAGCTTGGTGAAATATTCTACGACGTGTTTGCGTGTTAGTCTGTTGAACCAGACAACCGATGCATATGAAATTATAGGTCTTATCATTGCCATGTAGATCCAAGGGACCTTTGCCGGCGACAAGCCCCATGTTTTGCCAAAAGCTCCTTTGCACTACCAGAAAGTTGGCAGCGCTTTGTTGGTTTTGTACTCAACATGCTTTGACCAAAGAAGTTTGCTATCTAAGATATCTAAGATGACTCGTAGATACTTAGCTTCCTTGAATACCGGGATGGAAGTGCCTCTTAGTACCAGCTGAGTCATGTCAGTATTTTTCCTCCTCGTGAAGAGAACGACATCGGTATTAAAAGGATTAGAAAGAACGGCGACTGCGCATAGATTCCAGAGGCATTGAGAACATCCATCAACCGGAGAGTCGACCACCATGCACCATAACACCGGAGGCAGGACGCCACCTCATGGCGTATACTCAATACCATGTCTGAAAACAGATCCAGGCCAATGGATTCTGTGACGGGACGTAATCTGTTGATGCCAACACTTCAGTATATACATATGTATGTATAAGAAGACATAGTAGTCCAATGATTAATCAACATTGCACCCACATTGTTACGAGAACGTAATAATTAAATGTTTTCATCGCAATGGATCGCCAAAACATAAATGGTGATAAATGGAATCTCAGTAGCCATGAGTCCGTCTAATTAAATATATGTATATGAGAATAAGGAGAGCACCGTGGGGCAGTGGGTAGTGTGTTGACCTCTGACGCCGATGACATGGGATCGAATCCCGACACAGCCATGTCATCGAACGTGTTTTTCACGGTGTTTCTCCTCAGCGGGGTTCTGACAAAACCCGCTGTAGTAAAATTGTCATGAAAAGCTTCTCGAAATTCGCCGTTCGGAACCGGCAATAAACTGTAAGTCCCTTTCACCGATGGGAAAATGAAACCACACACAACATGGTTGATTGAGACAGAAGCTCGGCTCAGGTCCTTCATGGACTGTAACGCCAACATACACACATACACATATGAGAATAATTGTGATTTTAAGAAAGGAAACCTCATGATAAAGTAGACCGAATAGACACTACAGCTCCGGCTCAAAAATTAACCACAAGAATAAGCCCACTGGTGACAATGGGCTTCAACCAAGTGAAAGTACCGACCGGGGGGCCTTCAGGTTCACCTAGAACTACAGGGCCATTTAGTTTGTTATTCAAGTGAGGTTAATGACTACATTGCAACATTGATTGACTGGCCTTTACCATGTATGTATGTACATACAATATCCCATTTACTTGTGTAAAGTTATTACGAATAGAAGAGTTCGAAAGAGCATTGATTATGGTGACTCATCAAGTACTATCAGTACTTTAGCCACATACATACATACTGCCTGAAATCTATGTACATATGCGTTCATATTGGCTTACTGACCGAAAAGTAGTGTTTGCTATTGAAACCCACCAATCAGATGTGTAAAACCCACAGTACAGTGTCATATATGATAACAATTGGGAACATGCCTAATGACTTACAAACGAGATAAAAATAATCGTTTCATGCGACACCCTCGTATCGCACACTTTTTCAATTAACCATACAATTTAAGTAATTCGCAGTCGATTGGGTTGAGATGTAAACAAGTCTTTCCCTGGTTCAGCGTAAATTAATTTTTTCTCGCTACCAACCATTCAACTCGTTTCCTACGATACTGTTGTTTACAAACGTACGATCGCAAGCTATTAGAAATCAGTCTGCTACAAACCACATGCGACAGGCCTAGCACGATACTCAATTGGTCGATCAACAAAGAACCAAGCGCTCGCCTTATAACAGAATCACCGTAATTGAATTAACACAATTTACAATTGAATTGAGCCTTACTGTGAGAGTTCATATCACTATCACTCTTCATACACTCTAACATTTGTCCTGTCATAATCAGTAATGGGTGCCGCCATTGGGGTTTGCATAACAAACACATTGCCATGATGTAGTACCTAACAAAAAGAAACTAACGTGCAGAGAGTACTTTAGGTTAATTTCCCGAAAAGCACATGCATAAGTATAGTAGTACCTCGACAATAATAGATAATTTTCAGAAGACGACACGAGCGCCACACTTGGGTGCTTTTATTCGTCGATAGTCATAGTCCCCCCGGCACTTCATACATATGTTTATGTACATATGTATGTTTAAATTAAACCGTCAATAATCAGACCTATGCTCACCTTTGCTTACTAAAGAATATAGGTACAAAAAATCAGTTCAGCTCACTTAGTTACTATCACTTCATTTAGAAAATGTAAGACAATGTCATTGAAATTTAAAAACATGTGGCGAAGAGCGAAACACCGCCGACAAACCAAGAGTGACACTTGAAGCGAGTTTGAGTAAATCTGCCTGCTGTGTTCGTCTCCGTTCCGTCAGTTCGGTTCTCTCTTGACATATTGTTATTTTGTTGGTTCTCCCACATATGACAGTTGACATATATGAGAGATGCATTGGTTACTTAGCCGCTACATGAGCATGGATAAAGGTTTTAATAAGCATTCAAGCAGATAGAAATTTATTTTCATTAAAATAAATATTTAATATTATATTCGTTGAGTTGATAGTGTCGGCTGTGATGCCTTAGTCCAAACCAATTGTTTCTATGTCTAATTCTCACTTTCTCACTGACATAACTTAGTAACCTCTATAGCTTGATAGTTGGCCGTAACGTTACTACTGAAGGAGCATAAACTTCTATACGGGATCTGTTCAAAAAATAAAGAAAATGTTTGAATTTTTCGAGTAAAGTACATTCCATGTTCGACCTTCTTTTGTTATGTTGATACACATGCCCATAACTTATGTTGGTATTGGCAGCTGTTTTGGATATTCAGACAGATATAAATGCTAGACGTATTATTGTGTGCTTGGCGATTTTTTGCTTTGTCCGGTATACATTGTCCGATATTACATGGCCCATCTTTTTAATGCGCAAGTCTCTGTGATTTCCTTTTGAAATGTCATTCCATGTTGAGCATTTTATTACATGGAGCTTTTCTTCATTCTACAGTACTACGTGATTGTTTGACATTTTATTTTACATTCCATTGCCGTTAGCCCGTGATGAAGTTTGAAATCACAAACACGAGTGAAGCAACATCGCAAAACAGAGAAAAGGAGATAAGGAAATGTTAAAGAGAGAAGCATGCCCGCGCATCATTGTGTCAGTGTGTTTCTGTTTCACTGACCCTCTCTTTCGCACTTATTTGAATCTTTACTAAACATGCGCCGTATAATACCGGTCCATTAAAAAAATGGACCAACGATCAGTAATTATTTGGCCAAAAACAATACGGTAATCATTCTTCAGCCACCGTCTCCAACGTACTTGGTTGCCTGTAACTGTTTTCTCTTCCTAAAACTAAAAAAACGTAGATTTACTACGACTCTGGAGGTAAAGACCGTATCGCTGAAGGTGCTCAATATAATATCGATAAGCGCATGTAAGATATGTACGTTTCGAGAATTGGAAAAAGCGCTGACGCAAGTACAAGGGGCTGTCAAAGTTACAACTTTTATTTTAAAACATAATGTAAAGGACGTGCTGCTAAGTAAGTGTGTACCTCCACAGTAAGTCATTCTTGCATTCTTGATTGTGTGGGCATCTTGATAGTAAAACCTTTTATTTAGTTACTTAGAAACGTTTGTTAGTTATTTTCTATTTTTGAGTGCAGATATCTACAAGAAGAAGCATCTTCGCTTTTCCTACGACCCCAATTAAAAACATCCCTGCCGCAGTCGGACTACCGACGATAGAAGATCGTTACATCGAAATCAGTGCCAGACTCCTTCCCAAGCTTACTTCCAAACTGGTTCAATAACCGACGAAGACATATGTAAGCCAAACGCTCTCCTATAAACGATTCCGGCGTATCCCCTCCGCACTCCATATCATCTTGGATCTGGACAAAACACTGGGAGTACCATACAAAAGGCACGCTAAATATACTCCATCACACCTCCCTTGGTTTTTAGATAGCAGCTCAATTGTCTTCAACTTATGCGACCTAAAAAAGCGAAACACCAACCCAGTTATCTACAAACAGATTTTCTCCGACACCGCCTCGCAACTCAAGATTAATGAATGGAAATTTCTGTACACAAAAACCCTACATAACACAGCCTTCGCGGTTGTCTCAAATAATGGCAACCTACTCCTACAAGGCAATTTACCAATTACAGCATCCATCTTTACAGTAGAAGCTGTAGCAGTACTCGAAGCCGTTCAAAAATGTTCTAACATACCAGGTAAATGGACTATCTGCTCGGATAGTCTTTCTGTCCTGAAAGCCATAAGCAGTCCTATGCATGGGTCAGAAATTATATCCAGAACCAGAGGCGCACTTATAAAAAAACATCAAAACTAAAGCTCATGTGGTTGGAATACAGGGAAACGAACTAGCCGACAAAGCTGCCAACAACGCTCGCAACGTCCCAGCTTATACTTTTGATATGTGCTCTCAACGCGACTTACAAATGTCAATACACGAGAAAATTCACAAAAAAGCACTATACAACAATCAATCCTAATAAAATCCACCCGGTTTACCCGATAAGGACCTCCAAGGTAATGATCACCAACTTCGTTCGGCTCCGACTGGGACATACTCTCCTGACAAACCAACATCTCCTCAAAACAGAATCACCATCGATGTGCCCTGCCTGCCAAAGCAACCTCACCATAAATCATCTGCTGGGTCCCCGCCTCCTCTCATCAAACCACTTAAATCATCTAAATCCAAACCTAAACATTCTCCAACTATTAAAGGAACCTACTCAATCTAATATAGAAATTATTAATAAAATGTTATGTATACTTAGAATTGTATATATGCATGTTGGCGTTACAGTCCATGAAGGACCTGAGCCGAGCTTCTCTCAATCACCCATGTTGTGTGTGATTTAATTTTCCCATAGGTGAAAGGGACCTTCAGTATATTGCCGGTTCCGAACGGCGAATTTCAAGAAGCTTTTCATGACAATTTTACTACAGGGGGTTTTGTCAGAACCCCGCTGAGGAGAAACACCGTGAAAAACACGTTCGATGACATGGCTGTGTCGGGATTCGATCCCGTGTCATCGGCGTCAGAGGCCAACACACTACCCACTGCGCCACGGTGCTCTCATACTTAGAATTAAATTAAAATATTTCTCGCTTTCAACCTTAGAGCCGATAGTCCTTGCTGCTAGTGCTCCTGACGTCATTATTAATAATCGATTTTTTAATGTATTTTTGATAAGTCGGATATTATACGATTCAATTCCGATTCAATTCTCTCTCCAGAAACACGAACAATGGTTGTGTGAAGTGAGAAGCGTCCGGGGAAGGTCGTATTGCCTGTACTGGGGATTTGATTCAATACTTTGACAGTTCTCTTTTTCTTTGCCTCTCAGCATAACGTAAAATCCACACACACAAAGACAAAATGCGGGCTAAGTGTCACTTTGTGGTGAGCTCCCTATTGAATCGTGTAATGATTTATTGAATACGAACAGAAAACACAAAAGGGAATAAACAAAAATTGACTCAAAGGATTGAATGGTATAATATCCGACTAAGAAAATAAATAAATAAATAAAATATTTTCACAAATATATTAAAACGTATTACTCATCGTTGGAGAAAAAGTATTCGGGAAACTTTGACTTCTCCACTAGCACTAGCCCCTTGGACAAAAATAATTACACTTTTAACGTTTTAGCGTATAGCTTGATTAATATTGATGGCTTGTTTGGCGTCAAACGGTTTATCGAAAGTCAAACGACGTTAAATTGCAGCACGTGCAAGTAAAATGACAAAGCTAAGCATAGTACATAATCATGGATTAGACCAAGATCAATTTATGATTTTCTTGCTAACAACAATGGGTAGGCTTTACCATTGACCAAAAAGTCACTTGCTAAAGATGCATTAGCTGCGACTAAATACACATTTTCTTAAATAATAGGCCCGATAATTAAATTAATAATCGATTTCTAGCTAACTCAAGGCCTAAGCAGAGTTAATGTCTGAAAACTTTATACAGAATTTTTGTCTCAGTAAAAAGGCAATATCTAGTTGCTAAAAATCCATCCCGAGTTAAGATTCTAAATAAGATTGAAATATTTATGTAGAAATTAAATTTATTTAATTTCATTTATTTATTTATTTATTTATTTAATTCCATTTATTTACTAATTTAATTCCATTTCATTTCATTTAATCTCTATTTTATTTATTTATATTTCATAATCATTCATTCATCATTATTTTTTCCTTTTCTTTCTTTTTCTTCTTTTCCTTCTGCGCTCACGTGCGCACGACCGCTCACCAGCAGGTCTGAAATATTTCTCGCCACTGCTGCTGAAACGCCGTCCCCTTTTATAGGCGACGACCGACTGCGATGATAGCCGCTTGCTGTGTTGTGTTGTTGGCCAGCCCAACAACACAACGCACATGGGTCGTGTCGTCCGATGGTGGTATGATGCGGCTTACATATGTAAACAATCAGCTCCCTACTTAAAACCAGCAGCATAGCTGCTGGTGATGGCCCCACACTCGGCCATCCTGCATTGTCGACTGCCCTCAGTCGCGATTGGTGTCATCTGTGTCCTCCCCGTCACTCCCCGCCTCGTCGGACTCCTCCTCTGTGTCGTCCTCGATTACCCACGGCTTCATACAGTCTGCCGCTGTTGAGGTGGTGTTAGGCCCCTCATGCTGCCCCACCTTGCGGACACCGTATCGGTCATTCTTTCTTACTCTTACCACCTCGTACGGCCCAAAATATTTGGCGTGCAGCTTCAACCCAACACCGAATTGCGTTCTCATTATAGCCACTAACTCACCCTTCCGGTACTGCCTAGCTGCTTTTCTCTTCCGATTGTATGTCCTGCGGTTCTCCTCCTGGACCTTTCGAATCTGCTCTCTCGCTGACCTCCGTGCTTCATCTCGTCCTCGCTCGAAGTCGTCTCTAATCGCCTCCTCTAGTAGCGACCGCAATTCGGAGTCCTCTTCTCTCCGCATGATCGCTCCGAACATAAGCTGGAACGGGCTATGCTTTGTGCTCCTTGACACTGTTGAGTTGATCACACCCTGCACCTTTCTAGTGTGCTTGTGCCATTGCTTGGGGTTGTCTACGGTCAATCGGCTAAGCACTTCGATGATGATCCGATTTATCCGCTCGACTTGCCCGTTCCCCCTTGGTATGCCAGTTGTCGTCAGTACATGCTGTATTCGATTTTCCTCATAGTACTCCTTAAAAGCGTTGGACGTAAAAGCTGCCCCTCGGTCCGAAACCACTCTGACGGGATTCCCAAACACCTCGCTCTGGAACTCCAATTTTTTTACAACCTCCTCACTCTTGGTCGTCTTCACCGGATAGATCCAGACAAACTTCGTGAATGCGTCGACGATTGTCAGGATATAGTTGTAGGACTTGCTTGTGGATGGTAGTGGTCCCAAATGGTCCACGTGATACGTGTGGAGCGGGACGTCACTCTTCTCTATGGGGTGCAATAGCCCCTCCGCCTTTCCATCCTTCCGGGCCGCTAGGATACACGCCACGCAGTTCGAGAGTACCCTCGCGACAACACTCGCCAGCCTCGGGATGTAATAATCCTGCCGGAAGATCGCTTGCACCCTTGCAGCACTGGTGTGCCCTTGTTCGTGGATACTTCGTATGACCTCTTTTTGCATGACCTTGGGCACGACTAGTAGATGTGCCCCCTCTTCGAACTTGTAGAGAAGTTCTCCCCTCACCTCATAGTCTTTGTACGCTCCAGTGGCTGCAAGTGTATTCATTATTGGTTGGCAATATTCGTCTTTACCTTGAGCTGTCCTGATCCGGTGCAGGATCCCATCTTCTATCCTGCCTACTGTCGGGTACCTACTTAGCGCGTCCACGTGTCGCATCGAGCTACCAGAGCGGTGTATTACCTTCATTGTGTACTCTTGTAGCATGATGGCCCACCTGGCCACCCTCGGACACAGATCCCGTTTCATCATGGTGGCCTGGAAAGCCTTGCAGTCCGTGACGACGATGAACTCCACTCCGAGCAAGTACACCCTCAGTTTTTTGAGACACTTGATGATTGCCAACACTTCCAACTCGTAGCTTGTGTAGTTTCGTTCGGCCTGCGTCGTCTTAAAACTCAAGTAAAACAACGGGTGGAAATGTCCATCCTCGTGCTTCTGCAACAGCACCCCTCCGTAGCCCACTACGCTGGCGTCCGTGTGAAGCTCCGTCGGCAGTCTATCAATAAATAATTTCAACACCGGATCCCTACATAGCCATTCCTTCAGGGTGTTCACCGCCGCAATCTCTTTGTCCCCCATGTGGAACCTGGCTCCCTTGCACAACATATCCGACAGCGGCTTCGCGATCGATGAGTACCCCGGCACGAACTTGCGGAAAAAGCCGGTTAGCCCCAAAAAACTCTGTACAAGCTTTACATTGGCTGGCATTGGAAACCTCTGCACCGCTCTCAGTTTCTCTGCCGAGGGCTTGATGCTCCCACTCTCTATCGTGTGTCCCAGGAACTCCACCGACGTGCACAGGAAATTGCACTTTTTCCAATTGATTACTAAGCCGTACCCCGCAGCTACCCGTAGCACTTCTCCAAGTTTCTCCAGCGCCTCCTCAGCGGTTTTAGCGAATACGATAATGTCGTCCACATACATCAACAGATATCCTTTCAGTATCAGCTGTCGGAAGACCTGGTTGACGAATCGTTGGAATGTGGCTGGCGAATTACACAGCCCAAACGGCACTTTGAGGAACTCGTAATGCCCGTCTGGCGTAACAAATGCGGTATACTTCCGACTACGGAAAAAACCGTTCTTCAGGTCCAGCGTGATAAATATTTTTGCATCGGTCAACTTCCCGATAACGTCTTCCATCACCGTCATCGGGTACCTGTCCTTTACCATTTTTGCATTTAGTGCACGGTAATCGATACACAGCCGGTAGCTACCATCCTTCTTCTTCACAAGCACGATCGGGCTAGCATAATCCGACCAGCTGGGCCGTATGATGCCTTCTTTCAACCATTCCTCCACTTGCTTGGCTACCGCTTGCTGCTCTGGTGCTGCTAATCTCCTTGCCGTTCGGTGGACCGGGATATCATCGGTCAACGTGATGTTCATCTGGATACACGATCTTTCTGGTCTCCTAGGTTCGTATGAACTTACCATGTTTTCGATCTGCTCCTTGTACTGCTCAATCCCCACACGTAGCTTCTCCTCATCCTCCATAGCCTCTATCGCCATGACGTCGTTCTCTTTGCACTCGTGCCTAGTCGTGCCTCCACCTTCCTCCGCATCGTTTTTCCTGACGACTTCTACTTTCCCACGCCTTATCACTACCTCCACGTTTTTCAGGAAATCCCTCCCTAGCAAGATTTTTTCGGGAATCCATCGATCCGGTATCACCTGGAACCGAACCCACTGCTTGTCCCGACCGATCTGCACCTCCAACAGGCACGACCCCAGCGTTCTCCGTGGTTGGTTTCCGAGTCCCCTCACTATCATACCTGGTTGATCAAGCTGCGCCCCTCTAACGTTGCTTATAAAGGATTGATGCACCAGCGACACGTCGCTCCCGTTGTCCACAAACGCGTAGTGAGACTTACCCCCGATATCCACCATAACGTGCCTACCGTCCGCTTCGATGCGCCTCACCTGACCTATGCCTTTTGATGGCGAAGCCACTTCGGTTTTGACTGGGCAGTTTGGTGAGATGTGTCCGAACTGATCGCATTTGAAACAGCGTGCACCTTTATATCTGTCCGAACAATTTAGCGCCAGATGCGATAGCCCGCCGCAGTTGTGACACCGTTTTGCAGACGTTCCTCTTGCTGTTGCGGCTGCTCGAGCATGGTTTCTACTCACCTCCACTCTCGCCTTCGGCATTTGTCGCTGCATCCTTTTATAGGTCTCAAGTTTTCGCTTCAACTCCTCAAGCGTCGCGGCTTCGTAGAGTATTGCCTTGTTTCCCACCGTGTCCGGAATTCCATTGATTATATGTTCGATCAGCGAAGCCTCATCCACGACTCCTTGATTACTGATCTGTGCCATCACATACAGATACTCTAACAGGCTCTCCGACTGTCTTTTCTTCCTAGCTTCTATCTGCTTATGCACCTCGATGCTGGATAGTTTCCTTCCGAACTCTTTCGCCAAATATGTTTTCAACTTCGCCCAATCCGTGACTCCCCCTGTGGCTTCGACTGCCAACTTCGCGGCTCCCTTCAGCAACCTGCGTGCGTAGAGGTATCTCTGGACCTCATTCCACTCGCATGACATAGCAATCGCCTCGAACTCCTCCATCCACTTTACGTAACTTCTTCCCCCTTCTCCAGAGAATTGCTCCAGAGATTCCTCCACATCCCGGAATACGAAGTTATTCTTGTTGGCCATCGTATCACCTAACAGTTCCAACCCTTCCTCTCGTACCAATGGCCAGCCCAACAACACAACGCACATGGGTCGTGTCGTCCGATGGTGGTATGATGCGGCTTACATATGTAAACAATCAGCTCCCTACTTAACACCAGCAGCATAGCTGCTGGTGATGGCCCCACATTTATATCTTCTTCTTAACGGGCGCTACAGTTCGGGGTGAGCCTGGGCCTCAACCAACGTGTCCCTCCAACTAGCACGATCTTTTGCTAGCCTTTTCCATTGCTGCATACCCAGTTGGCTGAGGTCCCCTTCAACCTTGTTGCACCATCTTAAGTGCGGTCGTCCTCTGCTTCTTCGTCCCTCGGGGTTGGATTCAAAGACTCTCCGGGCGGGAGCTGTGGTGTCCATTCGCTCTACATGGCCCAGCCACCTTAGGCGTTGAATCCGTTGACGCCTGACCAGACTCATGTCGTTGTACAGCCCGTAAAGTTCGTGGTTGAATTTTTTCCTCCATCATCGGTCTGCGTTTATAAGCCCGAAAATCACGCTCAAAATCTTTCTCTTGAACCGACCAAGGGCCTCCTCATCCGCTTTTGATAGAGTCCATGCTTCTGCGCCGTACAGCGAGACCGGGATGATAAGGGTCTTATATAGAGTCAACTTTGTCGTTCGGGAGAGGGCTCTATTACTCAATTGCTTCCTGAGCCCAGAGAAACAGTGATGGGCAAGAGTGATTCTGCGTTTGATTTCGGAACTGACGTCGTTGTTTCAGGTCACTGCGGGGCCAAAGTAGACGAAGTCCTTAACTACCTCGAACTTATATCTGCCAATACAAACGTTCTGGACAAGACGTCGATGGTGAGCGTCCTTTTTTGATGACAGCATACATATATTTAGTTTTGCCCTCGTTTACTGCCAAAACAGTTTTCGCCGCCTCCATCTCAATACTCGTCAACGTCTCATTGACATCTCGCTGTAATCTACCTATTATGTCAATATCGTCGGTGTATGCAAGGAGTTGCGAGGATCTAAAGTAGATTGTGCCTCTTGTATTGGCCTGTGATTTTTGCACAATCATTTCTAATATGATGTTGAAGAAGTCACACGACAGCGCATCGCCCTGTCTAAATCCTTTTTTGACATCTAAACTATCGGTAAGGTGTTCACCGATTCGGATTGAGCAGCGATCATTCTCCAAAGTAATCCTGCATAGTCTGACGAGTTTAGCAGGTATGTCAAAGGTAGACATAGCGTTGTATAGCTCGTCTCTAAAATAGGTGGTGAGTGTCGACTTGAAATTCATTGATTTTTTCTAAGATCTGCCTTAGTGTGAAGATTTGGTTGATAGTTGACTTCCCTGGCCTGAATCCACACTGATAAGGACCTATCGGCTTATTTACAAAAGGCCTCAGATGTTCACACAAAACTGCAGAAAAGATTTTGTAGGCGATGTTATTCCTCTGTAGTTGGCGCAGTCAGAGGGGTCTCCCTTCTTGTGGATCGGGCATACGATGCTGACCATATCTTACAGATGAGCTGATGCATGCTCTAACCAGGTCATCTCCAGCTGCCTTAAAGAGTTCAGCAGCCTGCGCCAGCAGCTTCATTCGACTAGAGTTTCGATATGGCAATCTTAACTTCGTCAAGGTCAGGGGGACGGAATTCTCTGCGACCTTCGTCGATAAGAAATTAATCATTCTGCCTGACAGCGGTATATTGACTAACATCGCCGTTGTACAGTCTGCAGAAGTGGTTTTTCCATATTCTCAGCAACGACTGCGATTCTACGACTAAGTGTCCGTTCTCATCCCTGCATACTTCTGTTCTGGCTTTATAACCTTGACATGTTCGCTTTATCTGTTGATAAAACTTTCGAACTTCACGCCTGCGGTAACATCTCTCCAAATCCTCAATCGCGCGCATCTCGTGCCCTTTCTTCTTTCTTCTGAGACGCTTATGCTCCTCCCTTCTTTTTAACTCGTAGAGCTCACCAGCTGCTCTTGTTCTTTTATGCACCGAGGCCTTATATGCATCCTGCTTCGTAGGGGGGCCTTGAAACCCAAAACTTCGGATGCAGAGCTTTTCAGGGCTTGTTTGCAAAGGCTCCACTGCTGTTCTATTGATAGCGTGGAGGATTGAGGTGTATTGGAGAGCTTAAGGGAGACGCGATCGATAAAAGCACGAGCGGTTTCTGGCGATAGTAACTTTCCGACGTCATAACTTTGTCATCTTACTCTACTCGCTGCGTTCGTGATATCCGTAGGCGCATCTTGGCTACTACAAGATAGTGGTCCGAGTCGATGTTAGCCCCTCGGAAAGTTCGAACATCAAGAATAGTGGAGAAGTGTCGAACGTTGATCGCGATGTGATCAGTCTGGTTGGTGGTCGATTGATCAAAAGTTCGCCAGGTGCCTTTGTGTATATAGAGGTGCGGGAAGCGCGTACTGGCTAGAAGGAGATTTCGCCCCGTTGCAAGATCAATCAGCCTGTGTCCGTTATCGGATGTGGTGTTGTGTAGGCTATGTTTGCCGATGACTCATTCAAAGATGCTTTTCTTACCCAGCTTAGCATTGAAGTCTCGTAGCTGATGTTAAAAAATGTAGGCTTGATACGGATTGTTATGAGGCGTTCGTTCACATGCCGAAAGCTTAGTACTTTTTGCCTTGCACCTCGAACAGCAAATCCGCATCCGAACAATCGTTGTCCTCTCTCCCTATAGCAGTCGCCATAGTAAATACAGCAGTTTTTCATTTCCTGGATGGCGGTTATGTCCGCTGTGTAGCGGTCTGCTTAGGAACCTAACATTCCACGTACAGAGCCGAAGATCATTGTCCTTTTTTCGTTTTTTGCAAGGGTCGTCAACATTAATCCCGTCCGTTATATCCGAGGCTTGTGGCTATTTCGGACTGTGTGGTTTTTTTTTTGCGGTTAACTTACTTTATATACGTACATAAAATATGTAGTAATGTCGGAGTCTACACGAGGGCTTTCTTTTTGCGCCTTTTCCTTTGGAACCTACGTTCCAATTTGAGGACGTGTCCACACGGAGCTTTTCTGCGCGTGCCTGTTTCTTGACATTTCGCTTCACATTTCAATTTCGTTAGCCAGTGGTGATGTTTGAAAAGTAAGAATGGTATCCAAACGTATACTTCCAAGTCAGAAACAGGAGTGAAGCGACATCGCAAAACAAAGAAAAGGAGATAAGGAAATGGCAAAAAACCCACGAAGTAGCTACCCGCGCGTGACTGTGCCAATGTATATCTGTTTCACTTACCCTCTCTTTTACACTTATTTTAGCCCTCATCAGATAGCCCTCGTGTAGACTCCGACAATGCAAGAACAACACCGGCTTGTAACTTAATCCTGTAGTATAAGTTAAGTCGGTCTTGTTTTGTTAATTTTTGCCGGTGAGTGTTATGCATGAGGAATAAAAAACGTTGAACAAAAAATATCGCGTAACCTCAGGGATCGAAACAGTAAAGTATTTCTGTTTTTCAACTTGCATGATTCTAATATGTAATGATAAAACGATCTTCAAATAACATAATATAAAAAAAACGTTCAACATAGGTATCAGTTAAATGACTTTGAATGAACATACCCCATACATTTCTTTGAAATATATTGGTTCTTGCATCAACTAGAAAAAAAAAAAAATTACAATACTTATCGATGCAAAAGTGTACTAAAGTACTGTCAATGCGATGATTGCATTCAGCACATGGAACTTTTCTTTTCGAACTAGACACCCAATTGTAGATTTGAAGTAAAAACAGAAAATAAGAAATGGCCATAAACTGTAAAATTAGTTTCCATATTAAGTTTTATCTTACCTCAAATGACATTTAAAATGTTGAAGTGGACTATTGTTTTTTGCGTACAAAACCAAATTTTGGACTTTCTAATCCGAGTTTAATAGTTTCGATTTGAAATGTGGTGGTGGTTACAAAAACAAATCAAAGAACAATACGGGCGTTAAAATTGTGTGTGAAGAACAATATGTGAAATTTAATAATTTTGTTCCATTACATACATATAAGATAGAAGTATATGATTTTTGATTTCTTGGCCCGTTCAATGTAATTTTGCTTAGATATGCACATATATTGAGCTTTTGCGAAGCATAATTGATATGCTCTTCTTGGTAGGGCCTTGGGTACTTACAGTGTTGATTTGGGGAATAAATAATCTTTGATCCAATTTTCTTAATAGCAAAATATCGCCGAGCACGACAAAATAATATCCAAGACAGCTGGTAATGCCAACGTATTGATGTTAAGGACATGGGTACCAATATATTAAAAAAAGAGCAAAAAGCAAATCGAAAATCGAACCTTTTCCTTATTTTTTTAACAAGTCATGTAAATAAAAAATCGAGAGTTTGGTGTTCGATTTCAATTTGTGAGAATAATTGTTACCACGTCTTTTTCCAAAATGTGTTTGACTGACAAACCAAGTACATCCTTTTTTTTTTTTTTTTGGATCAAATTCATATCTATATATGTATCTAATTGTGGTTTGAAGAAAAGTTTATGTGACTCAGTGACGATACAATTTTATTCTTTCTGGAAGTTCGACTTTACAACCTATGTATTAATATATGGCATTTTTAACTTTCTTCAAATGATCAAAATCAGTTCAAATTACGACAATAGAATCTCAACTATGCGTGCTTACGAAGTAAATGACGTTATACTATCACAATTTTTATTACGATTTTAAATGTACACTCAAGCTAGACATCCAATTCGTTTTGGCTTTTTATGAAAGTGATATGTAATTTTTTTTCTTATTCGGTCTTCTTTCTTGGTACTTTAAAGCGATTTCCAATAGTCAAAATTGTAATTGTGGAGACACAAAACCTGGACGCATTTGATATTTGGCCTCAAACCTTTTGGTTGTCTATAATTTTTATTTTCCCAGCAGTGTGAGCAAGTTCGTTCGTTCATTAACATTTATCCATCGCTTCAACCCTATGGATTAAGTGCGTGATATAGAGAATGCAGACTGGTGAATAGTAGTTGATGTATTGCTTAGATATCCAGCAAAGCCAAGTGGATTTTGTTCCACCTTTTCTCGGCAATTCTATTGCTTGAAAGCAATTTTAGGTTTATCCATTATTCTAAAGTATTAAGTGCCAAGCATGTGGTAGGGAAGCAAGCGAATGGTCTAGAGTTTGTATCTGCTTACGTTTGGGATTCTTATATAAACTCAGAAAAACTAAAACTCTGACGAAGTTGGTTGCCTACTTGCTTGTAGTTACGAAGTATTTTTTTAAGGGCTCCAGTTATAGCTAACAATGGTCAAGAAAAGCTTCTCGAATTTCGCCGTTTGGAACCGGCAATAAACTGTAGGTCCCTTTCACCTATGGGAAAATAAAATCACACACAACATGGATGATTGAGAGAAGCTCGGCTTTTGGTCCTTCGTGGACTGTATCGCCAACATACATACATATATATTGTATTAGATATATATATATAAGATGTAGAAAAAAAAGATATAATTCTAATGGCTCTAGTATGTAATCTGTATCTCGCGATGTGTGTTCGTTTTATTGGACGTACACTAATTATTATTAGAAGTGGGAGACTTTATACTAAAAAAACTCCTCGGACAGTTTTGTAATTTGTAGGTTGGTTTTCTACAATTAAAGTCGGTGCGCTTCGCTCTAGAAGCATTGTCGGAAATTTCGATAAAATCGTAAAATTCATTGAGCCTGAGCGTCATATAAGCGATTGAAACAGTCGCCCAAGAGTTAAGCATTGCGCATAAAACCATTTGGAGCTGAATTACCACAAACTTTACTAATTTTTGAAGCGGATGACAACTTGTGAAAAAAAGCTGGTTCACTTACCACAACCTGGAGCGAAAACGGTTGTGAACCAGTACAAACGGTAACCAGGCCAAAATCGATGTCCAGGAAGATTTTGCTGCGTGTCTGGTGGGATTGTTATGGAATCATCTATTATGAGCTGTTGCCCTTCAGCAAAACTATTAACTCGTGCCTATACTTTCAACAATTGGACCGAACGAACAAAACGCCGTATATTTACCCTAAACCGTATCATTTTAACTACGCTAAGTAAAGCCTTCAACTTAACACACAAAAAACAAAATATATTTACTATAACAAATAGTAGTTTTGTTGTCATTTGGGAATTCCTTGGATGGAATCTGAAATGTTCTTTGTATGGTTTCAAGAAATCGTCAACCACAAAAGAGATATACTATTTATGTTGATAATAACGTTGACATTGTTTTCTAGTTGATAATGAATAAGTGCTTCGTGCAATCTATACGATATTCTCTCCAATGAGAAAATAGTATTTAATTAACTTGATTTTAATCAATCGGTCAATAAATTGCGTTTATATCCTCGTTACTTGCATATATTAGGAATGTTACTGAACACGTGCCATTTCTTGTACTAATTGGAAGCATTCGAGCTCCGATTCGCCATACAATACATGTACATACGGAACACAGCCTTTGGACGTGAAATCGATCGCTGAATACGACAATATGTAGTAGGCAATATCGCGGAATGCATAATCGCGTCATTTCTGTACTAAAAAATTCTAGTTTTCCGCCATTTTGAAAGCTGTAAGTGGGGATTCATGTTTTAAAGGGACGCGTTACTTGTTAAAAATTTTCGAAAAAATACATTTTTTCACATCAAAAATCGACCAGAAAACCCACAATCGTATCACAATCCAACTGTCCCACATCTCGTGTTGTTTCTATAGTGTTTGTGTGCATTAAAAACGTCCAAATAGATCGTAAATCTGAACCGAAAGAAAATCTTCCGAAAAAGTGAAGAGAGAAAAAAAATAGAAATAAAATCAATTCGGATCGGACGGTGAGTGGAATTTTTTTTCTCGTTCTCTGTCAATTTCGGTGGAAATGTAAGAGGAATATACATACGTACACACACACATGCGAACAGCCGTCTATTATTTCACATCAGTGGCAATAGTTTAGCGGCGGTCCGACAGGGATGGTATTACTATTGTGAGTGGAGTGGCACTGATGTTCGTGTTCGCTTTGGCAGACATTTCGCAAAATTGTATCGAAAAGGGAAAAAGTACGAGTAGAATAAATTGAAGGAAAAGTCGCCGAAACGAACATTTCGACTTTGTGGTTGGTGATTAATTTAATCCGCGGAGCGAATTGTTTTGAGCAAAGGGTTTTTGCAATAAGTTTTGGTGTTTTGTGTGGATTATTTCTTCGATTACGGTGATTTGTGTTTTTTTTTTTTTTTTTTCTTTTTTGTATTTTATTTTACTTTTCTCGTACAATAATTCCTGTATGGGGGGTGGACAATGAAAACTACGGCAGCAGCGGCGGCTACTGCTGCGACTATAGCTACAATGGCTAGTGAACAAGGAGGAAAAAGAAAGAAAAACGGTAACGGAGGTGGTCTTGAGTGCGACAACGGATGGTCTTCGCATCCAACTCGTCCATCGCCACCATGGTGGCGTTTTTTTTGTTTTTCTGTTTTTTCTTCCTTAATTTTTTTATGGTTGCATGAGGTGCGCGAGCGAGGAAAATAAAATATGGAAACAAAAACAAAAAAAAAAAAAAAAAAAAAACCATGAACCAAAACGAAAAATAATTGTTAAAAATCCATTACTATACGATGGAGCGATAATTGATAGAAAAAGCGCGGTATAGAGATCTTTGTTCGAAAAAAAAAAACCGAATCCCGCGTTCGCTTGGAGCAAAGAACGCATGCATATCGATTCGGAAATCTCGGGGATTAAAGCAATTGTAAATAATATGACAAAATGGAATGAGACGGAGAAAATTACTTAAAGCCAAGAGGCAAGATTACTGACTGCACAGAGTAATGTCTGTACGTCCTCTAGTATGCTGGTATCGCTCCAAACGACCGTGGCCGATAGCCACCGATCAAACGAATTTCCCTTGTAGTCTGTACTGCCTTTCATCGGATTGCTTTTCGCGTTATTTAATGCAATTGAATTGAATATAAGGCGCCGCAAGCTGCCATGTCCGGCTATTTAAAAAAAAGAAAATGGAAAGAAAAAAACAAACAAGCGTAAACGAGAGCGGGGCAGTAGTTGTTGTCATTGTTTTTTTTTTTTTTTGTGTATTTTTCTTCCAGCGGTTGGAGTAAATTTCGTAAAATTCGTTTTCCAATGCCTGATATACGAGAATACATATGTACACATGTAGGTCGGGTAGACTTTGTGCATCAGTTAGATATTGATTAAGGTGACAGGTTGTCGAGGGGTGTAGTACGACAGGTATTCCAATTGATAAGATTTGTAGCATAATCCCACGTACATTTTGTTATCAATTACGAGCAGTTTATGCCTTCTAGTTCTGTGCGCAATCATTTAAAAAAAAACGAAAAAATAAGTTGAATGTGGAAAAATGCGATTTCATGATTAAGTAGCACCATTGCCTATTGATTCGATTTTTAGAACGCGATTCGGTTTGTGATTAGACCGGCTGTTTGACACAAGCGCAAAACGAAATGCATACAATTCGCGTGGGTCGTAGGCTTAATACATTCGACCATCGTTTTTTGCAGGAATGTGTTTCAACTACGCTCGTAAAATAAAACTTTAGAGGTGACTCAGTAATTTGGAGACAATTGGTAAAATATATCGATAATTTGATTGTACATGTCTCAATATTTCCTATCTTATTCTTTAGATTTGTAAAATCATAGGGAAATACAACAGTTGCATTGTTTTCATTATTTACTTTTTTTTCAGTTAAACTGAAAAAATTTAGCAATAAAAAGTTCTCGCGCTCAACACATCTTAAACTTCAATCCATAGTATCACTTGCCTTGATCTTGCTTAGACTTAATTTATTAGAAGAGATAGCAATTTGGATGCAAAGTCTAAGGATAGCCAAATCGTATGTCTATTGCCGACAACATATTAAATAACTTATAAGCCCATTCATAAATCGAACTAAAACCTTCGAAATCCCTTGAAATACATTCAATTTTAAAGGTTACGTCTCTACATTGTTCATTTGAAAGGAATATAGACTGCTTTGTCTTTTATTAAGGCAATTGGAAAGGAATATACTCATTGCGCGAACAACCGAATATACTATACAGCTGTTGTTAACTAATTAGAAACGCTACAATATTTGCTATTCTTGTTTTTCGTTCATTAACTGTTTCCAATATAGGTCAATTTTCTTTCCCATTTTTTTTTTTCTCTATTTAACATTGTTTTAAGATTAGCAGAAATGTTTAATCCAAAATTTTCAAACACTTGCTGTTAGTTCTTTACCATATGGGACAGCTAAGCTGAAATGCTCACAATTTCTATGAAAACTAAATTGTATTTAATTCTCTACTTTTGTTGGCAAGTTTGCATTTAAATACAAAAAAAAAAAAAAAAAAAAAAAAAAAAAAACGATCTGCAAAAGGATAAGTTATGAATAACTATTTGATACTAATGAGGCTGTATACACGATAATATATCATCCGAAAAAAAACCGGTTTTGTGGGAGAGGGAGCTGAAGGTTGCGGTACGAAACGGAGTACCATTTTCCTCCGCAAATTTAGTGGGTGAACAGAAGTGGAAAACTAATACATATACAACTCTTCAGTTTTCGAGTCCGCACTTTTTTTGCCTGGTGTTGCGCTTCAATCGTCATTGGTCTTTCAAGCAGTGAACATCGGAAAAAAACAAAGGGACATTTTAGTGCGTGGTCACACTTAATATCTCTGTCAAAGGAAATATCTCTTTCAGATGAAATGTCAAAAAGACAGAAACACTAACACAATTGAACAAGGTTCACATATACAATTTTTTCTTCTAAAAAAATGAATCCCGTGTATGCTTCAGTGTAGAGAATCAAACCGGTCTTCCTGCTTCTAGCGATATTCTCGTGTATACAGGCCCAATGTATGTATAATAATATATATGCATATATATACCTAGAAGTTTTGAAATCAACTCAGCAATATAATGGGAAAAGCTAAAGTCTGTGCTCCAACATACCAATATTGGAATGCTCTAAAAAGGTAGTTTTTAATGCACCTGAACATCTTTGGAAGTATCAGATCATTGAGCACTATTCCCGTAAAAAAAAAACCGATTCGACTGGCATAAGGGGATTCGGGAAAAAGTGCTGCTGATTATATGTGTGAAGTTTGTGCTGGAACCAATGACACAACGGGCAATGGGTCAGCGCACGCGGGAGTATTTCTACCGGCAGAAAACTGGATATGGAGTTGAAGTGTGCAGTATGAAACTGAGGAGAAACTACCGCGTTTCGAGTGGTACAACAGGGCAAAAACCAGCATACACAACTCTTATTTTTCGGGTCTCTGTCAAATGAAATGTCAGAAAGGCGGAAACACTAACCCAATAAAACGAGGTTCACATGTAGAGTAGAGCATTACACCAGTTATCCTCCTGGTAGAATTATTTCAGTGTACGCTGGCCCAATATCCAAATTCAAGATAGCACTTCGTTTGGTCCAAACTGTTCTTCATGAGGGAATCTCACATTTGAAGCCTTTGGTAACAAAAAGGTAAAGAAAACATCAGGTGAAGTTTGCCAAAACATATGCTTTGTGGACAACAAATAACTGAAAAAATATACTTTGGACCAATGAAGGAAAGATCAATCGTATAGGTCTGGATGGCAGAAATTATGTATGGAATCAAAAAAAATGCTGTTACTGATGCCAAGTATATTTCACTAGCTTGCAAGCATGGCAGAGCATCAATGTGTGTGTGATGTGTGGCAATTCTTTTCCTGAAGAGAAGTCGGGTCAATTCCTCGAACTCACGGTAAACTTACTTACGAAGGAAGAGTATGTATGTATGTTTGTTGGCGTTACAGTCCATGAAGGACCAAAGCCGAGCTTCTCTCAATCATCCATGTTGTGTGTGATTTTATTTTCCTATAGGTGAAAGGGACCTACAGTTTATTGCTGGCTCTGAACAGCGAAATTCGAGAAGCTTTTCTTGACAATTACACTACAGGGGGTTTGTTTTGAGGAGAAACACCGTGAAAAACACGTTCGATGACATGGCTGTTGTCGGGATTCGATCCCGTGTCATCGGCGTCAGAGGCCAACACACTACCCACTGCGCCACGGCGCTCTCCGAAGGAAGAGTATATATGGAAATTCTGCAAGATGATTCTCCTAGGCAGGAGAACGCAAAGTTTTTTTTTTTTTTTTTTTTTTTTTGGAGATATGTACATATTTCAGTTTTTGATTAGCTGTTTTAAACCCATTTGAACATTTTTGAGATAATCTTAAGATGGCTAGCATGTAAAATATTACTAATTTCCAGTCAAAAGGTGCAAAGGATTAATTAGCAGTAAGGTTTTGCAACGAAATATGAATGGTAACATTTAGTGTCCTAACTTATTTCGGTGTATGTATTTCAATCATCCGTCAAATTTTAAAGAACAAAAACCTAACATTTTTTCAATTAACAGAAGAGAATAGGTATAATGTATCGATAAAATAAAATTTTATTAATCATTTTGGAAATTTCAGAATTAAATTGATTCTTTTCTACGTTTCTCAAACTTCGTTGTTAGTAGTTGGCGAGTAATATGTGTCAACTGAAACAAGGCGATCGGATTTATTTTCGGTTGGAATTATACTAGAATGGAGTCTGTCCAGAAAATAATAAGATCTGTTCGGATACATTGAAATAATCTATCAGATGGAGACGTCTTTATCAGAGGTATACTTCAAAGTGAAATGAAATGTCCAAATCCTTGCGGATAATAAAATGATCTGCAAAAGGATAAGTTATGAATAACTATTTGATAATAATGTATGTATAATCACTGTCGATACATACCGTACCTACGAGCGGTACTTATGTACATACACTCCGCGACACTTGATTACCCTCACTTTAAGTTTCTACCTAAATCATAAAGTATGCGTAATATAACTTCGAATCTATTTTTAGAACTCTTATTTTCCCTTTCTCTCGGCTACCTGATGACTGAGCTGTAAAAAAATTAAGGATAAAAAAAGGAAATTGCCATTTTCGGGTTTTTTGCCTATTTAAAGCGCGACACATGATTACCCTCATCAGTTTGTTTTCAACATTTAAAGCTCAAGGTCCTTTAAATTAAGTAAAACATTGTTCTATTTTATTCCCACCTATTATTTATTAAAATTGTTTTTATTTAAGTTGCAATTTAGAAAAGATGGCTCGAGGTAAAACGCTAACAAATTTAGAAATTGGCAAAATTCTTGCGCTCAGGCAAGAAAATTATTCCAACCGGGAGATTGCTAGAAAAATTGGTCGAAATCCATGGGCAGTCATAAATTTTCTAAGAGATCCAGAAAATGATGGTAAAAACCGAAAAGGGCGCACAGCAAGAGCAACAACAGGACGAGATCGCAGGTACATTTTACGTGAAGCTTCAAATTCCGCTGCGACCGCTCGCAAAATAAAGGAGACAGTTGGAACTTCAGCCAGTGTCCGAACAGTTCAAAGGGTGATTCAACAGTGTCCACACCTCCGACGGCAAAAACTGAAGAAAAAAAAACGCGTGTACTTCAGCGTCATAGAGATCAGAGATTGGAATTCTGCCGGGCTCACATAAGCTGGAAGAAAGAATGGGAAACCGTAATTTTTTCCAGCGAAAAAAAATTTAATTTGGATGGGCCTGATGGCTTTCAGTATTACTTCCATGATTTGAGAAAATCGGAGATGTTCCTGTCACGTCGTCACACTGCTGTTGGTTTTGTCATGGTGTGGGCTGCAATTTCATTTCATGGCCCAATAGATCTGGTTGTTTTAGATGGTCGGCCAAACTCAGAGGATTACATCGAGCTTCTGGAAACGCAAATAATCAATTTTCATGAAATGTTTGATGATCAACGTTGGATTTACCAGCAGGAAAATGCAGCCATCCACACAGCAGCATATGTAAAACAATGGTTTAGAAGAGAAAATGTGAAAGTTTTAGATTGGCCGCCTCTTTCTCCCGATCTGAACATAATTGAAAATGTTTGGGGATGGCTGTCGCGGAGAGTTTACGCAGAAGGAAGACAATTTGAAAGTAGGGAAGGTCTTATTAAGGCCATTGAAGACGCTCTCGAGGGGATTCCTGTAACCTATTTAAAAAAAGTTATATCGATCTGTAGAGAATAGGCTTTTTGAAGTTATTCGCAGTAAGGGAGGACCTACGAAGTATTAGCAATAAAAAAATATAATAAAAATATTCCCTTTTTCTTGTGTTTTTAGAGATGAGGGTGATCAAGTGTCGCGCTTCAAATAGGCAAAAAATGTCGATTTCCTTTTTTTGTCCTTAATTTTTTACAGCTCAGTCATCAGGTAGCCGAGAGGAAGTGAAAATAAGAGTTGTAAAGATAGATTTGGGTGGCCGTGGTGCAGTGGTTAACATCATCGACCGCCGATCGGAAGGTAAAAGTAATTCCTAAACGGATGATAAAAAGTATGCAACACAGTTGTGAATGGAAAGTGACCAGACGTACTGCCTGCAGGCATAACACTCACAGTATATGGTCAACCGAAATTCATCCTCTGCGTATGCAATACTAAAGTGCTTGAACGAATTACTACGGACTATAACCAACGCCGAATTTGGTCGGCTCTCGTCCTATCTAGGCCTAGGACAACCACCCCTGAGAGGAGTGAACGAACATCAACGACCCCAACCACTGCACTCCGTTCAGGTTGTGTGTGTCAACACATCATAAGAGAATATGAAAAACTCTTGAACCTGCGCGAGTCTCTAAAAAAAAAAAAAAAAATATATTGCTAGCTTTTTTGGTCAATAAATTGCCCAAAAATGGATTTGTGAAATGGTGCAAAATCCCAAAATCCGGGAATTACTTTGTCCTAATTGCAGTCTTTCTGGAACGCTTCATAATTCATACGTAGGTTGCAAATATACATTGTCATTTTAAAATTCAAAGACTGACACTTTTGATAACATTTTTAATGGTAATCGTACACGGAAGGTTTTATCATACGAGAACTACTGGTGTTGTTTATGTGTATTTCTTTTAAGTACCTTAACCTACCATGCCCTACCCTAAAAACGCCACTCGTGCTGGCTTTAAAAGGGTTTACTTATTTTAAGACGCCACTTGTGGGGTCCATGCCAACCAGACGTCTCACAGCCACGGTACGGTCTGAAACCGCATTGTCGGACCTGAGGCGCTCGGGCGGGCTCAACGTACACAACTACTGGCCACACGGATGATTAACCGTACCTCTAATCTTTCATGGATCAGCCCACAGAGATCCAAATAGTCGCACTCGCTCATGATGCATATTGTTGGGGTAGTAGGCCCCAGAGATCAAATTATTGACCGACGTCATCGACTTCGAATCAGCTTTATCAGAAAGTCGACTATTCGTTAAAGCCTTGACCCGATTGGTTTTTTTTTTTTTTGTCGCAGCAAATTGTTTCTCAAACACTCCATCCATCCATCAAGCTGGCACTTGCATTAAACGAAACGAAACATCCGTAGGTAATTATGGCCACGTAGCGGATTACCTTCGCCCTGGAATTAAGTTGGCTACTATGAGACAGACATCTTGTCAGAGTGATAGCGCACCGGGCTCTTGCTAGAGCGCCATCCACATTTTTATCAAAATATACATACTGATTTAGCCAGATTCCAAGGTATCTGGCTACACTTCTATTTGTTAGTGGACGCCCGTTCGGTCCAAAGGTTGAGAACCTAGTGTCTCTAGAGGTCCTAGATAAAGACATTCGGAATAGTATTATCTCTGTGATTTCTAGAAGTTAATTATCAAATTCCGATCTTAACATTATTGCTTTGTCTTGTCGTCACGCTGCAGTGAGGTAATAAGAAAATGGTGTCGATGTTGGATCCGGACCTGTATGCAATTACATCGTTTGCGTACGCTATCGATTGGCAAAGGGGAACTATAGGATCGCTGATGTATATACTGAAGAAGAACGGTTGTGCCAGCAAAAAGTCGATTCTGTTCCTGTACTGATATTGCAGAATCGTCATGTGACCGTGAGGTTGAGGCATTCAATTTCACATGAATGTTTATGTGTTCGCGTAGCTTGAGAATAGCTTTAAAAAAGGCTGATATCGATTGATATAAAGAAATGCTTCAAATGTGGCCTTTAATATCGTGACAGGCGACAAACCCGAATCTAAAGAAGGAAGGGCCGTCTGCATGGGTCTTGAAGAAACAGTTTTCTTTATAGAAAATTGATCTTTATCTTAAAAATTAAGTAGCAACATGCGTATATAATTTCGTCACTCTTTGACTTATCGGAAGAAACCTTAACTTTTGAGCAATTCTGTTATAGGTTTCTTCGGGTTTAACTGGCCTTTTCGCATGTCATACTTCCAAGTCTAAGTCTCATCAACTATGTATGTATGGTGCGGTCCAATATAAATATAATTCACTTCTTCTAAAACAATTTTTGCTGAGCTTCTATTGGCGATCTAATTCGTGAGAGGTGGTTAGGTCTTGTGAAAGCTCTATCAAAATATGTATAATGACAGTATAAACCGTTGCAAGCCGTCACTGATGAGACAAATTTTCAATAATTCTACAGCCGTGTTTAAACGCTCTACACCACTTAAATGTACTCGTTCTCAACACATTAATCAGATAAGGTTGACTTTGGTATCGCCGTCTGTCAAATTTTCGTTATACTTTGTGATGTCTTCTCTTGTTTCATTCCCTTCAATATTGCTTGCGTGATAAAATCTTAAACTCAATTGAAACTGCAACACCTTCGAATCTTGCCCATAAGGACAGATCCTTCTTTGAAAGAAGAATTATCGAATTGATTAACAGGTGGTTAAAGGTCATTGAGAGCACCGTGGCGCAGTGGGTAGTGTGTTTGCCTCTGACTCCGATGACAAGGGATCGAATCCCGACACAGCCATGTAATCGAACGTGTTTTCACGGTGTTTCTCCTCAGCGGGGTTCTGTCAAAACCCCCTGTAGTAAAATTGTCATGAAAAGCTTCTCGAAATTCGCCGTTCGGAACCGGCAATAAACTGTAGGTCCCTTTCACCTATGGGAAAATTAAATCACACACAATATGGGTGATTGAGAGAAGCTCGGCTCAGGTCCTTCATGGACTGTAACGCCAACATACATACATACAAAGGGTCATCAAACAAAACGGGCTATGTATTACTGATTGATTTCTGAACTTTATAGAAAAACAAATAAAACAAAATAGATCACATTATTTCTGCTCACAGTAGTCGTCCTACCTACCTAGTCCATTAGTAAACCCTCGGATAGTGATACCGAGACAATTGTCAGGAAAGTATTTAAAAAAACCAAGTCTCTTTCCTTCTCCTTAAAATAGGAGTGGAAAATCTGAAACAAGAAAACCATTACGAAGGCCATACCGTTAGATAGAAGAAGAATATAGGGAGATACCTATAAGGCGTAATGTAATATTGCTAACGAGATTTAATAACAGAAGGTACTCTCTATCAGGTATAAGTACCACTCTACTGCTGTGTGCTGTTACGCTAAATATATTCGCGTCCATTTACTCTTGCAACACTATTTTCCATTTTGTTCTCTTGACAGCAACATCCTTATTAAATTATTTTGCTTTTGTCTTTTGCAGTTATTGAGGCAAGTCATCATGAAGGAATTCGACCGCGAAAAGCTTACCGCCCTTCATTATTAGCAGCCGATTTAATTTGAGATTGATACAATTTCAATACGAAGGGGTTTCCTTACGTCCGTGTCTAATTAATAGAATCACACAGAAAATATCACAAAATCAAAAAGAAAAATTGTTTGCCATCGTACTCTCAAGCGTATTTTATAAGAAGTAAAAATCATAACTTTTATATACACACGCAAGGACACATTAAAACCCATAAGAAAGGCAAACTGCGAGAAGAAGAAAAATAGCATAGGTTCCATTACACGTTATATAGATTTTTTATTTTTATTTTTAATATTGATTCTTTTTCCGATTCGGTATCGAATTTTGTTATAGTTTCTCGATACTTTCCTCTTTTTTGTTTTTTTTTTTTTTTTTTTTTTGTTTTTTTTATTTTTTGAATTTCTTTAAAAGTTGTTTTTGTTTTGATTATTTCCTTTATTGCTTTATTTAATTAAAAACTCAATCGTGTATTCATTCGCGGATATATTGAAAAGAGAAAAAAAAAAAACCCCCTTCCGATTAGGTTTGTACAAGAGCGACCTTTTTTTATATACACACACACAAAATTGCTTAGATCATGGACAAGTCTATGATGTTGCCGACGAAGAGATCGCGTTTAGATGTAAAGGGTCCATTTGCCAATGGGCCACTGCAAGCACGGCCGCTTGTTGCCTTACTGGACGGCCGAGATTGTTCGATTGAAATGCCAATACTTAAAGATGTAGCCACAGTTGCATTTTGTGATGCTCAAAGCACATCTGAGATACATGAGAAGGTGCGTTTATCATTAAATTTTGACTACCGAATAACTTTTATTTTCTTGATTGAATTCAGGTACTAAACGAAGCGGTTGGAGCATTAATGTGGCACACAATCATTCTAACAAAAGAGGATTTGGAAAAGTTTAAAGCTCTTCGCATAATTGTGCGCATTGGCAGTGGAACGGATAACATTGATGTTAAAGCTGCCGGTGAATTAGGTATTGCAGTGTGCAATGTGCCCGGCTATGGTGTGGAAGAGGTTGCCGACACAACAATGTGTTTAATTTTAAATCTTTACCGAAGAACCTATTGGCTAGCCAATATGGTTAGAGAAGGAAAGAAATTCACAGGACCCGAACAAGTTAGAGAAGCCGCCCAAGTAAGTGTTATATATATTTTTTAAACATTGCCTTGGATGGTTTTGTTATGGTCAAAGTTAAGTATACATATAAGCAAATCTCGTCAATTATATCTATATTCTACCTCTTTGATTATTGATTATTTGGTTAAAATGTATAGCAAAGTCTTTTAGGTCACAACAGTCATTCATTACGTGGTTGCTTATCGCACTGAGTCCATATTCTTTTAATTTTATGGCGAAAGGTATACTAGCGTTGGTCGATTTTTCACGACATTCGGGGACTTATCTCATTGCTCAAATTCACTGCGGGGTTTGTTTATGATTGGCTAATGAAAGTTGTAATAGGTTGCCGATGGGCGATTATTGTTATTACAATGCCAATTTTTGATTCTGCGATGATCTGGGAGTAGAGAATGGCCCTTCTACCTTTTCTCAAAATATTTTTTGTGCACATGTTGCAATTATAAACACTATCCCAGGCTCTATTATTTTCTTTGCTCATTAAAAAAAGTAAGTTTTAGGTTTATAGCGTGTCCAATATTATTCACAAATTCAATACTTTGTCCTCGAGTATATACTTACTTAGGTGGCGCTACAGATCGGGGTAAACCTGGGCCTCAATCAACATGCCTTTCTAGCTAGACCGATCTTTTGTTAGCTGTTTCCAGCGTCACACGTCCAATTGGTTAAGGTCCTTTTTTACCTGTGTGCGCCACTTTATATACGGCCATCCTCTGCTACGTCGTCTTCGGACCAGTGCTGTGCTCTCCATTTGCTCTTCATGGCCTAGCCATCTTAGACGTTGGATCCAAGATCCAAGTCTCTGCGCCGTAGAGGAGGACCGGGATGATTAAGGTTTTATAGAGGGTCACCTTAGTTTTCCGATAGAGGGCTCTACTACTCAATTGCTTCTAAGCCCGAAGAAACGGGTTGGCAAAAGTTATTCTACGTCTAAACTCAGCGCTGGTGTCGTTGCCGCTTGTTACCAGTGAGCCAAGGTAGACGAAGTCCTTGACTACATCAAAGATATAGCTGCCAATAGTAACGTTCTGGCCAAGACGTCGGTGTAGTGGGTATTTCTTTGACGATAGCATATATTTGGTTTTGCCCTCGTTTACCTTCATACCCACTTTAGCCGCTTCTGCTTTAATGCTCACAAAAGATTCATTATATGCGAGCGAAATTGTGCAGACTAGAAGTAGATCGTGCCTTTTGTATTGGCCAGTAAATACAAGAGGCACAAGAGCTCGTCAAAAGCCCGAGCGCACATTGTGATACGGCCATAATGAAGCAGCGAGAATTCTCCTATAGCTTTAAATAGTTCAGCAGCCAGGCCATCTACGCCAGCAGCTTTTTTTTAGACCTAATACATCAGAGGCAGCATCCATTGCTGTTCTATGGTTAGATTAGTTTGCTTCGGCTCTTGAGATAGCTGGAGGGAGACACGATCGGAAAAGTTCCTGAAGGTCTCTTGCGATTGCAGCTCCCCGACATCAAATTTTGATGGTCCTCCTCGACTCCGCAGTGTTCGTGGTCCTCCTTGACTGCAACAAAGTAATGATCCGAGTCAACATTGGCTCCTCGGGAAGTTCGGACATCCTAAGATGCTGGTGGAGTGTCTGGCGTCGATCGCAATATGATCGATTTGATTAACAGACAGTTGATCAGGAGACCGCCAAGTCCACTTATGCATATTGAGATATGGGAATCGTGTGCTAGCTACTAGCAGATTACGCCCCGTCACAGAGTCTATTAGCCTGAATTCGTTTTCGGACGTGGTGTTGTGTAGGCTGTGCTTTTTTACGACTCGTTCAAAGATATCCTCGTTGGTCAGCTTCGCGTTGAAATTTTCTAGAACAATCTTGGTGTCATAGCTGAGACATTGAGCGTATGTTCTATCTAGGAGGTCATAGAAGTCATCTTTGACACTGTCATCTTTTTCTTCGGGTGGGGTGGAACGCTTATCAAGCTGATATTCCCGAATATAGTTTTGATGCGGATTGTTATAAGGCGTTCACTCATATGCCGGAAGCTTAGGACTTTTTGTCTAAGTCCATCTCGAACAACAAATCCGCATCCGGATTTTACCCGGTCTATCCAATCGTACTTCTTGGAGTGCGGTAATGTTTGCTTTATAGCAGTTTAGGGCTTTTTCTGTTCGGCCGCACCCGGTCTGTTAAGGAACCTATCAGTCCAGGTGCAGAACCGAAACTCCTGTCCTTTTAGTCCGTGCGTTAAATCTGAGGCTTGTTCTCGAGTATGTCGGGAAGGAAAAATCTTCAGTTTTTGTTTTCCTTATTGTAAAAGAACGCAACTGGAAATTACCGTCATGTCTGTTCTGGTGTTCTGATATCATTAAAGCAAATTGTGTGTCATCATTGAATACCTTCTTTGGAATTATCGCTGTTAAAATTTCAAGTGGGTACTTTTTTTTTACAACCAGGTGAAGATCAGACAGAACGTTGACACTGTAGACATCTCAATTTAATTAAGCGCATGAATAGCTGTGTTCCCTTACATTGGGGCAAAACAAAGTTAAGTCACATGGCAATTTCGGTAGCACTGTTTAGACTTTTTAAGGCGCAATTCAAAAGAAATTCTGTGCCGTTTCGTGGTCGTTGAAACGTGAATCTCCATCTTTACACACTGGAAATGGGTTGGCAGTATTGATCGTTATACCATCTTCGCCTCCGTCACTGAATAGCACTACATACATATGTATGGATGTATAAATGATGTTCGGAAACATTCGCAGGCGTGTTAACGCGTGTTACCATAACATTACAAACACACAATTCGACAGTGATGACGACAGATTGCTTAGTGCAAGAAACCATGTTGTCGATTTAATCGTCCCGCGGAAAAAAAATGTCCTTGCGACAGATAATGTTTAAGCCCAATTAGATTTATTCGCCTACTTTCTTAAAAAATTGATTTTCTAAAATTAGCATACAACAAATCTTGACCTATAAAATTCGATATATGAAATACCTTTGCTATATGCTTTGTCTGTTAAGAAAATTAAGTGACAATATCTGTTTTGTCCCCTTCAATGCAACATGTATGTCGCTCACATGCGTCAGCGCTTTTTCCAATCCTTGAAACACATCTGATATGCGCTTTTTGTTGTGGCCTTAGCACTTTCAGCGATACGGACTTTATCTTCCCATCTTTTCAATATTTGAGAAGAGAAAGAATCGAAGGGAACTAAGTCCGGTGAATATAGTGAATGTGAGGTATGATTATGGTATTGTTTTCGGACCACCAATTTTTGATTGATGATCTATTGTTTTTAATAGGAAAACACGTCTTATCTTTTATCTGTCAAAAACAAAATATCCAATGGCATATGTTAGGGGCACGTGTATCAACATATAAAAAAAAATAACAAAAGGACAATTGACGCCGTGGCACATAGGTTAGTGTGTTGGACTCGTGACGCGCATTGAGCGAGTTCGGATCCAGATAACACCAACACCATCGAATGTTTATTTCGCGGGGTACTGACAGAACCTTCCGTAGTACCACTTGCGATGAAAAAGCTTCTAAACTCACTCCGTTTGGAATCGGCATTAAACCGTAGGTCCTTTTCACCTGTGTGAAAAATAAATCAAACTTGGCTCTGGTCCTTCATGGGCTGTAACGCCACCAAAGACGAAGAAGAATGTATAATCATACCGATCATTGAATACGGCGGATTGACTGCGGCGCGAGTTACTTTTTCTGTTTTGTCATCATTTTAAATGGAGCTTTGCAACATTTCTTTTTTTGCCTCCATTATGTACATTTCTGTTTGTGTATTGTGAGGATGGCTGTCTACAACTTTGGTAACTTCTATTGATCCGTGTTTCTCATCAAAGACATTAAGAAAATTCTTCTCAACTTAGCATTGGGTAACAAAAAAATATTCTTCGCCATACTTCTTATTTTTGACGAATACATATGTATGTCGTCAATACCATAGATCTTCCTCCAAGTCGAAAAAAATTACAATCGTGTCCATAATTTCAATTAATTCCGAATTTGAAATGAATGTCTTGCACATACAATAATTCAAAATGGCAGAACACAGCTGATATAAAAGAAGATCGGTAACGAGGTTCCACTACCCATAATGTAGTGCATCCGTCGTTTTCAATGATAGGGTTAAACTGCGGAAGTGAGAAGTGGTGCGGATTGGATGAAGTCCCGTCGTATTCAATGATCGGCATGAATAAATGCGAAGTTCAAACAGACCTCGCATAAATTTAAAATATGACAACACCAGTGTGAATATGTCAAATCTGACGTTGTCATTGTAAGGTTTGACATGAGATTGGGACACGTTCGGGCATTAGTTCCACTTGCATACTTTCATTATCTCATAAAACTGGGCAGTCATTGAATTAAATGAGAGCACCGTGGCGCAGTGGGTAGTGTGTTGGCCTCTGACGCCGATGACACGGGATCGAATCCCGACACAGCCATGTCATCGAACGGGTTTTTCACGGTGTTTCTCCTCAGCGGGGTTCTGACAAAACCCCCTGTAGTAAAATTGTCATGAAAAGCTTCTCGAAATTCGCCGTTCGGAACCGGCAATAAACTGTAGGTCCCTTTCACCTATAGGAAAATGAAATCACACACAACATGGGTGATTGAGAGAAGCTCGGCTTAGGTCCTTCATGGACTGTAACGCCAATATGCATACATACATCGTTTCTCCTGGTTGAAGAAATGAAAAGTGGATTGGTCCTTTCGATGTCCACCAAATTGTTACCATTTCACCTTTCTTGGGTGCAGACCGGGCTTGGGGATGTTTATCTGCATCAAACCACTGACCAGTTCTTTTACGGTGATGCGGTTATCATACAGAATCAACTTTTCATCATAGGTGAATATCCGGTGCAAAAACGGTTCAGTTTGGTGTCTTTTTTAGGGTTCCGTACCCAAAGGTAAAACGGAACCCTATTACTAAGACTTCGCTGTCCGTCCGTCCGTCTGTCACCAGGCTGTATCTCATGAACCGTAATAGTTAGACAGTTGAAATGTTCACAGATGATGTATTTCTGTTGCCGCTACCACGACAAATACTAAAAACAGAAAAAAAATGAATATTTAAGGGGGGCTCCCATACAACAGACATGATTTTCATCCAAAAAATCCCCTTGGTCACATACTGAACTAACAGCCCTATTCTGGCTGTGATGTGGTCACAACTCACAAACCTCTGTGATGCTAAAATTGTGATGTCTCTCTTGTGAGGTTTCTTGTGAGTAATCAGCTGTTTGGTATTCTGGCAAACACCTCACAAGAAAACACAGAATAATAGTTACCACACTGTGGTGAATGTATTAACATGCATGAAATTTACTTTTTTTGACAGCTATCACTTTCAATCAATCGAGCAGTCAGTAAAGAACAAAAAAAAAAAAGGAAAACGAAATTGTTACCTTTGTACAAGGTAAACAATAAACAATAGTAATAACAACAAGTATCTGAAACGAGATTTCAAGACAAACAATTTTTCTGAAACAGCTATCATGAAAATGGGTTATTTCTTTCCCGTTGTTGTTGTATTCTTAAAACCAAAAGAAATATTTATAAATTTGTATATTGTCCAACAAGACATAAATATAAGAAGCAAAAGCAAAAATTCTTCCTGCATCTTATCTCTTGTGATCGACTTGTGAGCTGCTCAATCGGACATCACAATTTTGACAGTTACTGTGATGCTCACAACTTGTGAGGTTTTGGTTAGAATACGAAAACCTCACAAGTTGTGACTCACCACACTCTTGTGAGGTTGTTGTGACTTATGAGGCATCACTGAGGTATGCCAGAATACGGGCGAAATACTCCCATGCGTTGAGCATTCTCTTGCACCGATTTCGGTGGGGTCGCATCCACCGTTGCTTTCAAAACATCGTCGTCAACTAACGTCGGCTTCTCATGTGGTTCAATTCCGAGGCTGAAATCTCCCGAACGGAACTTTCCAAACTAACGTCATTATAATGCCTTCGTTTACCGCTACATCCTCAAAAGCGTCGTTAATAGTTTTCATTGCCTATGATACATTATGTCCCATTTTAAATTCATAGTCCGGTATTACACGTTGCAACAGTGGCCAAGGCTCAAGGCTTCTCCGTGCATCTTTTCGACATTTCCTCATCTCCCTTTTTTCTTTTGTATGCTTTCCTCCACATCTTTACATACATTTATCATATTAATAAATATGCTGCTCCGTCTGAACTACTGTCAATATCCATACATTCCAGAAATATTTCCACATAATCCAGCAATTTATTATCGCACACACACTTTGAAACAAACACACTTTGAAAGAATGAACCTTTGTGTGTTTTCCGTTTAGCAAGATAAAAAACACCGCTAGACAAAAATTTTAACAATTTTTTTTTTCTGTTTGTGTATATTTATTGCAATTCAAGAAAGTCCATTATTTTTCATTATAACTAATATAACATAATACAGCTTACGCATAAACACACGATCATGGCCAGTCGCGATACGTATACCATGCACACACACACACTCGTATAACATGCGGTGCCAATCTACCCTGTACAAAAACAAGGGAGTAAAATAAAGAAACAAAACAGAATATGCAAGCCTGTGATTCAGAAAAATGACAGAGTAATTTTTTGAGCCTATCTTTTTCTATCGTGTATTTTTTTGATGTGCTGGCTTAGCACCCGCATACTTTGCGGTGGTTAAACACCGCAACCGCACATTTTGCGGTGTGAGTAACACCGGCACCGCATTTAAAGCGAGTACACTAGTAATACTCAAAACAGGCACCGCTGCAGGTCTCTGGTACATACATACATATGGTCACTTTAAATTCATACTCTCTGGGCCTGTATACACGAGAATATCGCTAGCAGCAGGAAGACCGGTTTGATGCTCTACACTGAAGCATACACGGGATTCATTTTTCTAGAAGAAAAAATTGTATATGTGAACTTTGTTCAATTGTGTTAGTGTTTCTGTCTTTTTGACATTTCATTTGAAAGAGGTATTTCCTTTGACAGAGATATTAAGTGCAACCACGCACTAAAATGTCCCTTTGTTTTTTTCCGATGTTCACTGCTTGAAAGACCAATGACGATTGAAGCGCAACACCAGGCAAAAAAAGTGCGGACTCGAAAACTGAAGAGTTGTATATGTATTAGTTTTCCACTTCTGTTCACCCACTAAATTTGCGGAGGAAAATGGTACTCCGTTTCGTACCGCAACCTTCAGCTCCCTCTCCCACAAAACCGGTTTTTTTCGGATGATATATTATCGTGTATACAGCCTCTCTGTGTGCAATTCTAATATGACACCATAAGTGCATGGAAAAAGTTGCTGAGAACTATAACCAACGTGAAAATTCGGTCGGTTCCTCCTATCTATGTAGGACAACCACCTCTGGAGAGTAGTGAACGAAGATCTACGATCCAAACCACTGCACACCGTTCAGGTTGTGTGATAAACATTATTACATTACTCTTGAACCTGCGCGAACTTAGAAAAAAAAAAATGGAAGCACAACACTGAGAAATAAGGTGATCCATGTAATAACCCTTACAACTCGGAATTGGGGTGGCCGTGGTGCAGTGGTTAACATCGCCGACCGTCGAGCGAAAGGTCTGTAGTTCAAACCCGTTCGATTTTTTTGTCGTATGTTGTTTTGTCCAGTGCGGTCCACCAAACAACCACAACATGCATTAGGGTTAGTTTGACATTGAATCCCCATTTTTTCCCTAAGGCTCCCTTGCAAGTGTAGGGAGCTATGGTTTGCTTCTTTGTTCGTTCGGTTATATTGTCTTTCAAGGTTAGTTCCTATTTCCCTATAGTATAATGCCAAGACATTTGGCACTAAAAGAGTAGGTGTACCAGTTTGCCACTGACAGCCGTCGCACGTATTCACGACATACGAACGAAAACAGAAAAAAACGAAAAAAAAACCGTAGTGTAGTGTAGTGCGGGAAAAAAATCTAAAAGAAAAGAAAAAGTGCGAAAAGCGCTGGGCCGTACACCTGCCGGTCCCCTTTCCCCCCTCGAAGTCAGTGTTCGCACTCAGCACACATGCTGATTGAGTGCAAACGCAACCGGCGTAGGGTAAGCGGGTCGTGTGTGTGTGTTGGAGCAAATCTTACTGTCGTAAAGGCTTAACACATGCATATGTATGTACGGTCGTTTGTTTTTTTGCAAATCCGGCGATAGAGCTTCACTTCACGGCTATGCTTAGACTGTGTTGTATCATTATATGTTTTGTAATAATTTGTATTGATGAGGGATTCCTGTGTGCAGTTCTGCAATATTCGTGGGATTTCTTTGCCATCTACATACATACAGCCTCGGATAAAACGGACCGGATTAATGTTGACGACCCCCTGCAAAAAACGAAAAATAGGATAATGATCTTCGGCTCTGTACGTGGAATGTTAGGTCCCTCAACAGGCCACGTGCAGCCGAACAACTTGCGGACGCCCTAGACCGCTATAAAGCGGATGAAAAACTGCGATGTTTACTACGGCGACGCCTATAGGGAGAGAGGACAACGATTGTTCGGATGCGGATTTCTTGTTCGAGGTGGACTAAGGCAAAAAGTCCTAAGCTTTCGGCATGTGAGCGAACGCCTCATAACGATCCGTGTCAAGGCTACGTTCCAAAGAAAAGGAGAGAGAACCCCCCTTGTGGGGTGTCTTTGGCAACTGAACTAAAGGTTATTTGGCTTCCCCATTTAGAGAAGATTTTGTGTGTTGAAAGTAACATGATACCTTTGGCTATTAAGAATTGCGATAGGCCAACATGTTGATCAACATTTGCGTCTTCACGATCGTTTTTAAAGTGCATATACCACTTAAGGACTGTGCGACGAGAAAAATACTCATTAACATCTTGGTAAGAGTGTTCGACATTCATTTTTGCATGGATGGAACAGAAACTCTGTCGTTACATCTTCCACTGATCATGAAATTTTCACAGAAAAGGTTGTACCTCGCAACTCGGGCAGTCATCAATAGGTGGCTGTATTGTACTGTTCACTACGGAACGCGCACCTTCTGCAATTTTGTTTTTTTTTTTTTTTTCATATTATTGTAATTGCTCAATGTAGAAACAAAAAACATTTACTGGCTCAGCTACAAGCTATACCTTGCACTGCGTCATCAACAAAACCATTGTTTTCTATGTTATCCATCCTGTGTGTGTTAGATAAGTTAAAAAAAAATCCTTTGTAATGAACAATTAAAAATATATTTCTTCTTCCAGGGATGCGCTAGAATTCGAGGAGACACTTTAGGATTAGTTGGATTAGGAAGAATTGGATCAGCTGTAGCTTTGAGAGCAAAAGCCTTTGGTTTCAACGTTATATTCTACGATCCATATCTTCCCGATGGCATTGACAAATCGCTTGGATTAACGCGAGTCTATACATTACAAGATCTTCTATTCCAATCAGATTGTGTGTCGTTACATTGTACACTCAACGAACATAACCATCACTTAATAAATGAATACACAATTAAACAGGTAAGATCATTCAAAGCTATTTTTTGATTTATTTGACTTGAAACAACATCTGATCCTAATTCGCTTAATTTCAGATGAGACCTGGTGCATTTTTAGTTAACACTGCTAGGGGAGGTCTGGTTGATGATGAGATGTTGGCGCTCGCATTGAAACAAGGAAGAATAAGAGCTGCAGCTTTAGATGTTCACGAGAACGAACCTTACAATGTATTCCAAGTAAGATTGTAGTAAAACATCTTACACCACAACCATACAATGGAATAATCATTACTAATCAATTTAATTTTTCTCTCTTCTCGTTTTTTTTTTTCGTTTCTGTTGTTTTTTGTTTGTATAGGGAGCCTTGAAAGATGCTCCAAATCTTATATGTACACCACATGCAGCCTTCTTCAGCGAAGCATCTGCTACAGAATTACGTGAAATGGCAGCCACAGAAATTCGACGGGCGATTGTCGGCAATATTCCAGAAGTTTTGAGGAATTGTGTCAATAAAGAATACTTTATGCGAACACCTGCAGCTACAGCCGTTGCTGCTGCGGCCGCTGCGGCAGCCTACTCAGAAGGTAAACTACAAATATTAACAAATCCAGAAAAATGAAATTAGCCTACAAAAAAAAACAAGGAAATCGAAACTGAAAATAATACAATTTATATTATAATTTAAACAAACAAACAAAACCGAAAACAAAAAATAATGCAAGAAAAACAGATACAGATTCTTATATATATTATTCTTATATAGAAATATAGACAAAAGTAATAAGAAATTTTTCATAGACAAAACCTTTTAATTATTCTTCATTTCCGTTTCGTCTCATAAAGTAATACACAAATTGATCATTTTTATTTTTTGCTATGCTATAACAATTTACACACAAAAAAGAAAAAAAACAACAAAGATGGAAATAAAACAAAACATCAAAGATAATAAACAAATCGAAGTAATAAAAATCTAAATGTGAAGAAATATAATTTTCGAGAAATCGTTCTTAATTATTATTATTATTATTATTTTTTTTTTTTTGTTTTTGTTTTTTATATACATATCAAACTTCTTTTTTTTTTTTTAAGCTAAAGTAAAGGTAAATATTTTGTTTTATGCTCGATAAGTAAAATATAATAGGATACCGACAAGATTAATTTACATAGGGCCTAGTTTATGCAATGCATAGCGTTGATAAGAACAATTTTTTATTTTTTTTTTTTATACATTTTTGTTTCGCACATTCTACTTTCACATAGAACACACACCTACATCCACGAAAACACACACACGCACATTTATAAATACGTATGATCTGTTTTCTGTTTAAAAGAATATCAAAAGAAGAAATTGTTCTACTTAATGAAGCAACACAACAAATGAATCAGAAGAGTTTGCATAGTTTGTATCGAAAATAAAACTTGAAACCATCCAAGTCGCGGAAACAATGTATATATAGAGATTTGAGAAATGAAAACCAAAAGCAAAATAGCAATATCAAATTGTCTCCCGTTGTCATAAAAATTATACAAATTAATTAGAGAATTTAAAATTGAAGATGAATTTTCCTTCAAAGTGACATACATATACTTATATTTAGCTAGACAGTATATTGAATTTTAATTGTACAACTATCCGTCGCCTTTCAAACAAAACTGAACTATTTTTTGTTGACTTCAGCGCAAAGAACTAGATACATGCATGAGTGATAGAAGAACACTCGCACAGGATCGTTCTTATTATTTTCTAAAGTAGATCAGACAATCAAGTTTAATAGTTCAGAGCATGCTGTCTGGAACAGTATTTGTGCAAATTAATTCAATCCCGTTTTGTAATTCACCACACTCTCCTTTTCGTAGCTTTTGTGTTTCTTCAATATTTTGTTGAATCGCACAGTTTGTGTTGTAAACTCTCACCACCCAGGAGTCACATAGTTTGCCCCATTTATTTTACAAAGAGTAACGTATTAGTTTCTTTTACATTCCTGGCAGGCGGCGTTTGAATGGACATTCAGAATCAATAAGACCGAGTTCGGTGCGCTTTATTATCGTTCGGTTCATGTGTTTCTCTTTTTATGATTGTAGGCAAAAGTGATACACTATTACTGGGATTCTCTTGATCTTTAATGCTTGTGTCCATCCATATATTCAAATTTATTTAGAGTCTTGGGATAGCATATTTTCCCCTGCTTTAGCACATATATAGTAGTACACAAATCATCACATTTTAATTAATTACAAAATTTGTCTGAAATCACATTTTTCTTTTATAATTTTTATGACAATCGCGTACCGCACAAGCCAGCGAGATATAATTATTATATTTTATTTGTAAAGAAACAACTTAAAACAAAATTATCTTACTGAATTATATACACACATAATTGATAAGAACACACATGCAGAAAAAAAAAAGAGTTTTGTAAAAAAATAAAAATGAAATAGAAATATTTCTTTTTTTTTTCGTTTAACCTTACTATAAAAAAAAAAAAAAAAAATTAAAAGTTGGTGAAGAAAAATAAACACAAATCAAGTGACAAAGAAAATATTTTGCTCTAAAAATGATCTCATCATCCGCGTTTATTTTCGCCTTTGCAAAAAATAAAAACCTATCAGTTGATTGATGAAAAACAAAAAGTGAATCTAAACAAATAAGCACTAAAGAGAAAAAAGAAAATAAAGAAAACATTTGTTTCTAATCTATTGACGAACAAAAAAACAATGTCTAACAGCAAAAAACCATTGCACAAGATTTTCCCTTTTTTAAGTTTTGCCTTAATCTTCTTTATAATTATTTTATTTTTTTTTTAGTTCTTTTTTTTACTATAAACAAAATCCGAAGTATGTTAAAATAAAATAAAGATGCAAAAACAAAGTTATATAAGAAAAAAGAGAAAAAGTGAACAATAGAAAAAAAACAAAAACAATATAGAAAAAAATAATTAAAGAAAAATAAGAGGAAAAAGAAAACTGTTATTTTATATTGTATAAAATATTTTTAATAACTGTGAAAGCTAAATAAAATAATTTTTTTTCCTGAGATGAAAAAAAAGCAACAAATCGAACAATTTTATGTTTCTTTTTTGTATGTTTTTTTTTTTATTATTATTTAATTTTCGTATCGTACAATTTTTTTTTTTGCTCTCTCCGGACGGTTTAGATACTTTAGATTTTATTGTATTCTCACTACGTTCGTCTTCGTTTCCGTATAGTGAATGAGTTTCGTTCTGTCTATTTCTCTTTCTCCCTCTATCTCTCTCACTCTGTCTGAGAATAAAAAGGAATTATAAAAGTTAAGTTTTTATCTAATTCAAACAAAATGAAAACAAAAAAAAAAATCTAAATCTAAAATATTACAAATACAAATTGAAAGATGATAAATGAAAAATAAGAAAACTGAAATAAATTGCATGGGATGATGGAATCATTATTTTAAGAGCATAACTATTTTGTTGCGCATTAATCAAATAAATGATGATTAAGAAGAATAAAAATAAAAGTAGAAAATAAGATTCAGATAGATGTATACTAGAGATACGTGTGATGTATGTAATTGAGCATCAGTAAGGTAATTTTCTTCTTTTTTTTTTTCTCTTTTCGTGTGTTGTTTCGCTTATTGTTTTATGTGAACATTTCTCTTCTTAGAGACGAAGAAGTTCCTTTCTACAGTGGGACTTATCGATCGAACATTCATTGTCGCATCTCATTTTTATAACTTCAGATTTTTGAAAGTATTTTTTTTTTGTTTAATTGCATTTTTATTATTACACTATATACATATGTATGAATTTTTCGAAAAAGCTCTCATCAGTTGATGTATGATTTTCAGACGCGTTAAATGTTATGTTTTATATAAATTCCATCATTCCCATTTGTTTTAAGTCAAAGTCATACCTAGCGTGTAGGCCGTGTGTTAGGAGGTAGAAAATTAAGATAGCAAACGTAACATAATTTAAAACGAAAGATTGGAGGTGACCTTAAGTGTGCATTGCATTTGTTTAATTGAAGGATTATTTTACATTAAAAACCGCTTTATTTTATCAATAGTTTGCCTAGGAACGTAGAAAGAAATGATAAGGTCTATATTTCCAAGCTTTTTGAGAGTAATTGCTCTGGTGGAAATAACTTAGAATTACATAAGCCACAGCTCCCTGGACAACTGGACGAAACACGTTCAACTGAATTTATTAACTATACAACATCGCGAGGCTCGCAGTCCTAAATCATAGAGCTCCGAATGTACATAGGTTTAATTCTGGTGCCAACCATGTTCTGACTTGTCTTTGATTCTTTTCTTTCTCATAAAAAAGCGTCATTATGTGTATCCGGTTTGTGTGGGTGTTTCATTTGTAAGAAATACAGAAATACAACATTCCTATCTAGAAATCTTTGTCACACAAAAACGTTCGATCAAACTTAGGAAAATGTCAAATCAAGTATCGATTTCTTTGAATGTCGAAACAGTTTCTCCAATTTTATTACTAATTGGCTTCACTTAAATCTAATATTTATATTGAAGGTGAAGATGCCTCTCTCCTATACATAAATCCTTTTCAGCATAAACAGCTGAACAAATATAATAAATGAAAATAAAATGTTGATTATTCTTTGTTAGAAAAATAAAGAACCATCACCTTCACAAGTTGCTTGTGATCAGGTTGAGGTGTTTTTCTTGAAAAAAATCGACTAAATTACCTCTGAAAACTTACGTGTATTGACTAGATTGCTGCAGTCTTTTGACTCTTTATTTATTTTCTGTAAAACTAGTTTTCCACGCTATTATTATCAACAGAGAACACACACCAAAGCGCTTTGTAAATTTAACTCATTTTTGTTCTGTCATGAGAGCTTTTATGAAATAATTCGTGTACGTGACTACCTCATTTATTGGAACGCCTAAATAATGGTTGATCTTTTGTTGTTTGGTTTTTAATTATCTTAGGAAAATTACAAAATTGTGTTGATAAATCAATGTTTGGCAATTACTTTTTAAATAATATTTCATATAAATCTTGACCACGACTACGTTTTAAGTAGTTCGTACGAAGTGTCGTCCCCATTAAAAATAGTCTAAAAGTGTCGAATCGCTCGATCTGGCCAACGATAGTAAATGACTACCATTGCCGTTTATTAACTCAAATTATGTGTATACTTTTGTTATTTATATGATAATTAAAAACCGAACTCTTAACAAATCACACCGTAAAAAGACTGATACCTGTAGCAGACAAATCCCTTAAATATTTTTTCCAAATCATACATGCGTTATACTTTGAAATACAAACAGGATTAAATGGAGGATATTATACAGGCGCACTGCAACAAGCTCACAGCACAACACCCCATGAAGCACCACATAGTGCAGGGGCTCATGCTCCACCATCTGTAAATCCCTCTCCAGTACCAGCGCCACCCGTGTCAGCTGTACCACAGCCTCAGGTTGGACTTCAACTTGGACTTGTGAGTAAATCGGTAGGTATTCTTTAACAGTCCTGTTACCTATCTGTGTGTGTGTATACGTAATAGAAATTTATACAATCGATAATGTTGTAATCGTTCCGTTTCTTTAATGTTAATTGTTCTTTACCTTGTTACTGTAGTCAATAAATCTTTAGGTTTTTTATCATTTTAAGTTTTTGGTGTACATATACATACGTATGTTAAAGTATTTACTCTGTAGAATGCATGGTTAAGAGATCTAGAGTTCACTGAGTTTATTCAATCGCATACATACCTGTGCCCTGCTGCGATGTGGTGTTTCAGAAGGGGGATAGAAGACAGCTGTATTCAACAATATCGTTTAATATTTTTACTTTATGTGCAATATATGTTTCTTATAGTTGAATAGAAAAAAAAAACACCTAACTTAATTTACGACTTTTCTTTAAGTGTTAGCTGTTGAATAGGTTTTCTGTTAAGTCATTGTAATTATATATATGTAAATGGAGGTACATACCTGCAAAGTTTTGGGAGGTCTTATAGATTAAATATGCATGCGGCAGTTCACGTATAATAATCGAAGAATTCATTACCCTTGTCAAATTTCTTCTCCTCCTCCTTCCTTTTGTATTTGTCTAGTAGTTGTGTTTCCTTTTCCCAAGAAGTTCGGCCGATAAAATAGCTTTTGGCTTCTTCGGAGCAACCCACATTTTGTAAATCCCTTTGGTGTACGTGGATAGTGACAGATCCGAGTTTCATCCCTGGTTACAGTTGTCTATTGTAGCAAACGCGGCACCAATCCCATTGTTCGAACACTTTTTCGTAATTTGTTTGATTTATGTACTACATATTTCTTGAATAGATTCTCAAGTAATACCGATGTTTGACTCTGTAATACCAATCGTTGTTATTGTTTTGAACCTTGTAGTCCTCTTCTTTCTTCTTTCTGTCTAGAAAATTGTCCCCGCTCTTATTGACATATCACAAAATTTCTTACTAGTTGGGGTGACCCTGTTTGTGACCTACGTATTTAGTTATACCAATGGCAACTTTGACATGTTTTAAATCTTCTATTACTTCTACGATTTCTGGGCTATTTTTAGTTGGTTGTTTTCTTTCTGGATAACCCTAACTATATGTATTATTCCAGAGAAAACATTATTGCAGACAACTTAATATCTCTCTCTGGTGGTTTGGTAATTATTCAACATCATCCAATGAATATTGTGTAGTATTTTCCTGACCCTATCTACATGAACTATTTGCACGTTAAATCAAACAACTCAAAAGTAGTAGTATATTTTAATTGACAAAATAATACTCTCAACTGTTTATATTCATGGGATGAAGGTCATTAACACAACCACCTTACTAAATTTGACGTAAAGGCTTTATTATAAATTTAACCTCGAGACAGAGTAAAAATAAACGCGGAACAAAAAGATGGAGATTACAATAATCTTTTGCTTAGTCTATGTACCATAGTTTGCTGCTTCATAAAAATAAATAAAATTTAAACTTAATTGTATATCGTAGTGGACAGATAGAAGTTGCCGCCTGTGAATACATACTCGTACTCGTATGTGCAAAGCATTTTTTGGACTAAGGAAAGCTAACATATCTGTACGTTATTAATTCTATTTAAATATTTCAACCTTATTTTACAATACACACATTTTGTTTTTTTTTTTTCTTTGGTCGAAGGTGTTAGGTTCTTCTTTGGGTTGAAGTTTTTACTGGTTCTTTAGTAATGTAGCAGCAGTTTTCCCGTATTTTTTTCTATGAACAAACATGATTTGCAGACCTTGGACGAGCTTGAAATCTCATTTTTTAAAGAAACAAATGTTATGTAAAACTAGAAGCTTAATTCAGGGACAAGGGAAAAAAATATTGGCATGAATGAAACTGATTTTAAGAATTAACTAATACCCGTTTAAAATCGATGAGTTATAGAATGATTTAATGAGAAAAAACTGAAAATTTAAGTAATAGGCTATTACAATTCCCTATTAGCTTGGTATTTAACCCAAGCCAAACAACATCAACAAAACGACTGATTACACAGTTTTTGAACATACATACATAGTACTTAAAAGATCGATTGTAAGAATATCTCTATGATATATCTCGCTGTTGTCATATTGAATAAAATATAAAATAACCAAAGAAAACCGCCACTCGGGAAACCGGAATAGAAACCGAAGATCGCTACTTAAAGTGGCCCCTACACGATCAATCAGTCGACATCATGCATCGTGTCTATGTGGATTGACTCTATCCCTTACACGGCTCAATCGATTAATGCAAATTTCTAGTGAAATTTATTGAATTTCGGTCGTCTACGGACGGAGTGATTCGGGCGACTGTATTGCGTACGTTGGTCTGGCACTTTTTGCAAAGAAGAAAAAGAATAGAATGGCAAAAAAGAAGAGAATTTGGATGAAACAGTGGTTAAAAATAAGGAATCAGTTCACTCATGAAAATCTTTTAAGTCAATTAAGAATATCTGCATCTCCCGTTCTTCATCCTCCTTCAATTTAAATGTTCCGCTCCCGACAGACATCACATTCCACGCTACCACACCTGCACGACACACAATAAGCTTATTTGGTCAATCCAACCCTTACACACGTCAATCAGCATGATAATGGTCATGCAATATCAAAAATGTTTTGATTTTTGTCATTCGGTCACCAACGAATGTGTGTGACGCACACAGACGCATTTTCACAAACACGTAAAGAATTGATGTCATTCGATTGATCGTGTAAGGGTACCTTAAGTCTTGAGATAGACGAGTGGCCATTTACTGAGCGATTTGTTGCGAAAATGCCTTTGTCAAATGCTTCTCGGTAATTTATTTGTTTTATAGTTTTTTAAACTATCCTGCTATAAGACTGGGCGACTTTGAACATTTTTGAATTCGTCGTCGACAATCGCAACAATTAAAACAGATTTGATTTCAGAGCGACGTCGCTCAGGGCCTACGTGGCCACCCCCACACAATTCGATATGTTTTTTTTTTTTTTTTTTTCGTCGCTCACTGCGTGGCCGCAGTCTAAACTTAATTGAAAATTACTTGTTTTTCAAAATATTCCCTATAAAGATAAAATAATTTTTGCATGCATTTGAATCAATTTTCATAGTACTTACTCCACTCCGATTGAAGTACATTCAAAACAGGTGATTTGAGCGCACTAACCACTTCTTCAGACTTGTCTTGAAAGACGCATATAGTCGATTGTTGTTTAGTTTTGGGTCGTTGTCTCTCCATGATTTAGTTCTATATATTTGTGTTAACATATTTCAAAATGTAAGTAAACCGCGCAAGCCAAACGTACATTACACAAGTTATGTACATATATTTTTTTAACTCAGTCCTTAGACCATTGACTTAACCGCAGTTAGCATATTCATCTGCGAAAAAAAGAAAAAAACAAAAAAGCCGCCACTTCGAAACCGGGCTAAATAGTCACACGCTGAGGATTCTTTGAAACTAAGCGTGGCTTTTCTGAGCTGTCTGTTTAGGTAGTTTTGCTTATTAATATAATCGCCGAGTTGTAAACCCGAGATATTCATAAAAATTCGGCAATAGCTTTGTGTTTTAGCTCATTTTGCTATGCATTTTAATTATCAAGTTAGTAGTAGAGTGCGTTCTGCAATGAGCGTTTTGTTAGTAAATAAAATTTGTATGCAGTTCTATTGCTTGTTTAAATTTTATTCCTGTCAATAACTGTTATAAAAAATCGCAATAAAAAAATTTCTTTATTCTGCTCACTTCCAGCCGCTGAGTGCACCCGATCCTAATAATCACCATGCAAACAAGCCAGAGCCATCAGAGGTCCAATAGTTCAAAAACGCCAATTATATTACTAATTAAAGCAAATAAAAAAAAGAAAAGAATGCAGAAAGAAATATATAATTCGTAGCTGTTGTAAGTCATCGCAGAGATACCACGGATTCGTGACATAAAAAAAAAAAAACAAAAATTAAACGTTTTAGATCTATATTCATTTTTTCTTTTGTTTTTCCAACCCGATACTGCACGCGTTCAGAAATGCAAAATTCGCTTTCAACAGACGATGTCGTGTAAATGCAACCGATCTGGATTATCACACTTTCTTTTGTCTTTATTTATTGTTTTTTTTTTTTTGTTTATCTTTTTAAAGAGATGTTCAATTATACTAGTTAAGCAAAATATTATTAAAGAATGTAAAATGAAAAAAAAAAAAAAAAAAAAAAACAAAACAAGAATAGGAAAATTTTAAAACAAGACAAAAAATAATCGAGAGTAAGAAAGTGATGAAAATATTTTACACTGGCTTTCCAAATAAATTCAAAAATCATTTCGAAACGAAGCATTAGAATAACACTCACAAATAGTCAAAGGAAAATTCAAGAAACCTTAAAACAAAAACCTTAGCCTAACTGTAAACAAAAGAGAAAAAAAAAACGAAACATTTTTACAATTTGGGTTACTGCGACTACAACAACTCGAAACACAACTGAACACCACCATCGTAAACAACACGTTAAAATTATATTATACTCGCTGCAGATATGTATGTAAGTACGTCTATAAAAACAGAAAAAAAAACAAAAACACGAAATCCGAGAGACGTCTGCCTCGCTCAGGCAAATATGTAATAATGTTTTTTCTTTAAATCTTATTTTTTCCTCCTTTTTTTAAGAATTCATAGATACATGTAATTTTAAGTTCTTTAGTAGGCGAGCATATAAAATAAAAGAATATTGATAAATTACAAAGCAAAAAAAAGGAATATATTAATGAAAAAAAAAAGGAAACATTAATATACATAAATGATACTTATTTGGGGAAATATGAGGAGAATCCTTTATATAAATACTAACGGTAAAAGAAAACAAGTATGTAAAATGAAAAATAAAAATAAAATTTAACGTAGTTCTGCTTGAGACATGGATATGTGTGGAAAATCATCACGAGAACCCTGCTGTAGCCACAATTGAGAGACGTTTCGGTTGCGATATTCTTTTCAACATGTTCAATCTTAACATGAGCATTGTTCGCTTTAATATTCCAATCCGTTTTTTTTTTTTTTTTTTTTTTTATTAGTTTTCGCAGAAAAGGGTGCTTTTTCACTACTAGGCTGATTTAATATGCTCATGAACTGAGAACTACCGAACTACACTCTCGCAAATAAGTTTCAATTTCTATTTCAAAACTGAAAATAAGCATCACTGCAATTAAGCCATGTTGTTGTACTAAAATTAATTTAAAACCCTCTCCAATTACCAATTATTTCCAACTGTTCCCCTCCTCCACACAGTTGAAAACAAAAAAAAAAAAATAAATATTAAATAAAATAAACATTCACACTTGTAAAACCGCGCGAGATAAGATTACGAGAAAAAAAAAAAGGAAATTACATTAAATAAAACTAATTTCATTTAATTGCGACTTACATTTTGTATAAGTATATTTTTACACTTATTATTTTACCATGTAATATTAGTGAAAAAAAGAAAACAAAACAATTTAAGTAATAAAGAAATGAAAAACAGAAAAAAAAACAATATATGAAACTTGTATTTTAAGAGTAAAAACAAAATCTAATTAGTAAGATGGTAATTTGAAAATAAAGAATATATATATATATATAAATAATAAGCAAATAAATAAAATGAAGAAAAAACAAAAACTATTGTTATAAATTAAAGAAATGGATATAAAAACTGAAATTCGGTAGGGTAAGATAAACTGATCAATGTAATATGAAAATACAATGGAGTATTAAAATAAAATAAACAAAAGCACAATTTCTAAGCTCGAAATTGATATTAATATCAGACGAGGTTGGTATTTTTTTGTTTGCCACATGATGAAATTTCGGCCTTCTATGCGCGATTTGATATGGCCGAGGTGAACCTTACATAAATGCTTACGATTACTCGTACTTATGCTGGAGTGTATGGTAACCCTTTGATGTCCACTGTTGCCATACGGCAACAAGACTTTCAACGAAATATTTGTTTACGCACGCTAATTAGCATTTACTTATTATTTAATCCTAGAAGGGTAACCGTCGATTCGACGAACATGAATTTAATTTTTTTAGTTTTCTCCTTAGTCCTCTTACTGATAGGATCCTCTTTTCGTGTAACCCTAGCCATCTCTAAGTGCTTTTAGTGTGTGGACGTACGCTAGTGTACCTGCTTGGGTAAGTGCATTTTTTATTGAAAAACGGCGCAAATGTTCGTCGAAACGACGAAGGTTACCTTTTATGTAACTTTTAGGGCGCGATTAGATTCCTAATATGCAAGTTAACACCATCAGAAGCGACGACCGGGTTGGCTGTCGCGGCCGCCTTCCGGATCGCCGTTTATGTGCAACATTGCGGTGATAATGCAATATCCTGTACATTGTGTTTCTTGCATAGGCATCATTAAATGGCGAAGATCGGGGCGAGTTGGCTTAGTACGCGAAACGGGCAGTAGAGATAGGGCTATTCTTTAGCATTTAAGTTTATTCGCATTTGGAACGGCACCGAAACAAAGCGAAGGTATTTCCGTAAATATAATAGAGGGAAAACTCGTAGTACCATGGATGAAAAAACGGGTAGAGCACCAATTTTACCCACAAATACTAGATCTTGTATTGAAAAAATATCCTCGAAAATAAAGAACCGTTAAGGGAGCACAACGTTAGTGTAACAAAAATAAAAACAAGAAAAATTTGCAAATATTGTCCGTACACACAAGGACGCATGACTAAGTCAACGTGCAATAAATGTGATGCAAGCAAATGTGGAGAGCATAAAGTTGAACTCTGCAGTAAATGCTCGAAATAATTTTATTTATTTTTTATTTTTATGTTTTGCTATACCAAAAATTATCTTTTAAGTTCCTTCTTTTTTTATTAAAAAAATATATTTATTATAACAAAAAACAAAAAAACAAGCCATCTCAAAGATGCAAGCTCATGTGAAGAGCATACAGTTTACCTATGCAACAAATGACCAAATCATGCCGATCATTGAATCCGGCGGATTGACTGCGGCGGGAGAATCGCTCACTTTTTCTGTTTTGCCATCATTGAAACCGCAAGTGAGTAAATGTCGATAAAGAAGTCTAAAATCCAGCCATCATTGAATACGCATTCGATCCGCACTCTATATAAATTGTGACGTTTCTCAACCGCAACACAATTGATGCGGATTCCAGTTAGCAATATGAAAAAATTTGAAAATTTTGAAAAAAAAATAATTTTATTTTAAATAAAGCTTTTGCACAATTTCTTTTTTGCTTCCATTAAGTACATTTCTGTTTGTGTATTGTGAGGATGGCTGTCTTCAACTTCGGTAACTAATTCTATTGATCCGTGTTCCTCATCAAACACACTCAAACTCACACACACAGAAAATTCTTATCCACTTAGCATTGTCGGAGTCTACACGAGGGCTATGTCGGAGTCTACACGAGGGCTATCTGGTGAGGGCTAAAATAAGTGTAAAAGAGAGGGTAAGTGAAACAGAAATACAATGGCACACTCACGCGCGGGCAGCTGCTTCGTGGGTTTTTTTGCCATTTCCTTATCTCCTTTTCTTTGTTTTGCGATGTCGCTTCACTCCTGCTTCTGACTTGGAAGTGTACGTTTGGATACCATTCTTACTTTTCAAACATCACCACAGGCAACGAAATTGAAATGTGAAGCGAAATGTCAAGAAACAGACACACGTAGAAAAGCTCTGTGTGGACGCGTCCTCAAATTGGAACGTAGATTCAAAAGAAAAAGGCGCAAAAAGAAAGCCCTCGTGTAGACTCCGACATTGGGTAACAAAAAAATATTCTTTGTCATACTTCTTATTTTGTGACGAATATGTCGGCAATCACATAGATCTTCCTCCAAGTCGAAAAGAATTGCAATGCTGTCCATAATTTCAATTTATTCCGAATTTGAAATAAATTTCTTGTACAAACAATTTAAAATGACAGAACACAACTGATGTAAAAGAAGATCGGTAATGAGGTTCTTCCGACCGATAATGTAGTGCATCCGCCGTATTCAATGATAGGGTTAAACTGCGGAAGTGAAGTGATGCGGATTGGATGAACTCCCGCCGCAGTCGATCCGCCGGATTCAATGATCGGCATGAATACTTTATTTTCGTTTTTTATTTTTAATGTGTTCTGTTAACTAGTGAATAAACTTTTGAGTTCCCACTTCTTTTTACAAAAAAAAACAAAAACGCATTTTTATTAAAAATTAAAAAAAGCAGGTGATCTCAAAAACAATGGCTCCAAAGACTGTTTCGAAAATAAAAGCTCAAGAATTAAAAAAAGGACAATTATTTTTACGTTTTCTTAATTAACAACCCCTAATAAACAAAAATTATTTTACTTCGCAAGAATTACTTAATAACTTCTCTTTAAAAACGAAGTTGAATATCACTTCGTCGATTCGACGAATGGTTACCTGTAACGTACTAAAAAATAAGGTTACCTTTCTAGGGTTAAAAAACAGAAAAAAAAAATGTAAACTAATTATTTGTCAACACCCTGTGACTCGACAATTCTTTCTATTGGTTGGTTTGGCCCAGCGGTCACTGCCCACCCACACACTTATTGAGACAACGGCGAAAAACCAGTTATGGAGCATGGCACGATAGCTGGCGTAACAGGAGAATACTGCGTTTTCAGCGCGGGTGTGTATGGCTGATTTCTGCACAGCTGCGGAAGCGGAAAAAACAAAACACTTCTTTAGCAACCACCAAGGCAGATGGTCGAGTCACTCGGGAATAATTTGATTTGCATTGTAATAAAGTAAATTTCAAGTATAGTTGTGCTTTGATTATTCTGATTATAATTCATCAGAAGTGAACAAAATACGTTATTCATATTCTCCTTCTGAAGGAAAAAGAAGGAGCACGAGAAGCGCAAGATCGAGGAGATGTTACTGCAGGAACGACGTTCGAAAATTTTACCAGAAAGTAAAACGAACATGCCAAGGCTATAAAGCCAGAGCAGAAGCCTGCAGGGATGAGCACGGACAACTAGTAGTGGAGTCACAGTCGATGCTGAGATTGTGGAAGGACCACTTTTGCAGACTGTATAACGGCGATGATAGTCAAAATGCCGCCGTCAGGCAGAGCGAACCATTCACAATGGACGAAGACGAAGGAGAACCCCGTCCACCCGACCTAGACGATGTTAAGATAGCGATATCGAAACTTAAGTCTTATAAAGCTGCTGGAGCAGACGGACTCCCCGCGGAGCTGTTTAAAGCAGCTGGCGATGAGCTGGCTAGGAACATGCACCAACTCATCCGCAAGATATGGTCGGAAGAACGCATGCCCGATGAATGGAATCTCAGTAGCGTTTGCCCGGTCCATAAGAAAGGAGACCCCTATGACTGCGCCAATTACAGAGGGATAAGCCTCCTGAACATCGCGTACAAGATCCTCTCTGCCGTACTGTGTAAGTACCTGAAACCGTTCGTGGACAATCTGATAGGTTCCTACCAGTGTGGTTTCATGCCAGGAAAATCCACGATAGACCAAATATTTACACTACGGCAGATCTTGGATAAGACCCATGAATTCCAGGTCGACACGCACCATCTTTTTGTCGACTTTAAAGCCGCGTATGACAGTGTTTATAGAGACGAGCTATACAGAGCCATGTCATGTTTTAACATTCCTGCCAAACTCGTCAGACTATGCAGGATGACTATGGGGAACTCTCGCTGCTCCATTAAGGTCGGAGGTGAACTAACCGACGCCTTTGATGTCAAAAAAGGTTTTAGACAAGGTGACGCACTGTCATGTGATTTCTTCAACATTATTGAAAATATCGTGCGGGACTCTGCGGTCAATACAAGAGGTACGATCTACTTCAAGTCCACACAATTACTTGCCTACGCAGATGACATTGACGTTATTGGACGAACAAAGCGAGACGTCAATGAGGCGTTCACAAGCATTGAAGCAGAAGCGGCGAAAGTGGGTCTAAGGGTAAATGGGGACAAGACCAAATATATGCTGTCATCCAAGAAAGACGCACAACACCGACGTCTTGGTCAGAACGCCACCTTCGGCAGCTATATTTTTGAAGTAGTCAAGGACTTCGTCTACCTTGGCTCGGTAGTGACAAGCAGCAACGACACCAGCGCTGAGATAAAACGCAGAATAACTCTTGCCAATCGCTGCTTCTTCGGGCTCAAGAGGCAATTGAGCAGTAGAGCCCTCTCTCGAAAAACTAAGGTTTCCCTCTACAAAACCTTAATCATCCCGGTCCTCCTCTACGGCGCTGAGGCTTGGACGTTGTCAAAAGCGGATGAAGAGGCTCTTGGACGCTTCGAGAGGAAAATTCTGCGTGCAATCTTTGGTCCCGTTTGTGTAAACGGTGAATGGAGGAGGAGATTCAACCAAGAACTGTACGGGCTGTACAGCGACATCGGCCTAGTTAGACGTCTTCGGATCCAACGTCTAAGATGGCTAGGCCATGTAGAGCGAATGGACATCAATGCTCCGGCCCGAAGAGTCTTCGACTCCAACCCCGAGGAACGACGCAGCAGAGGACGACCGCATTTAAGCTGGCGCGCACAGGTGGAAGGGGACCTCAACCAACTGGGCGTGCGGCACTGGAAGCGGCTGGCCGAAGATCGGGCCGGCTGGAGAGGCTTGTTGGTTGAGGCCCTGGTTCACCCCGAACTGTAGCGCCATCAAAGTAAGTAAGTATATTCTCCTTCTCTTCTGTTAACATTTCCCCTTGCATACAAATCGATTTCGGCATGTGATTTGACAGATTGACATAGTTTTTAACGTCAGTTGGAAGTCGATAATTGCAGTTGTATATTCTTTCTTCTTCTTCTTCTTAGTGGGCGCTACAGTTCGGGGTGAACCTGGGCCTCAACCAACATGCCCCTCCATCCAGCACGATCTTTCGCTAGCCTTTTCCATTTCCGTCCCTCGGGGTTGGATTCAAGGACTCTCCGCGCTGGAGCTCTGGTGTCCATTCGCTCTACATGGCCCAACCATCTTAGGCGTTGAATCCGTAGACGCCTGACTAGGCTCATGTCGCTGTACAGCCCGTAAAGTTCGTGGTTGAATCTTCTCCTCCATCTCCCGTCTGCGTTTATAGGCCTACAAATCACGCGCAAAATCTTTCTCTCGAACCGACTAAGGGCCTCCTCACCCGCTTTTGATAATGTCCATGCTTCTGCGCCGTACAACAGGATCGGGATGATAAGGGTCTTATATAGAGTCAACTTTGTCCATCGGGAGAGGGCTCTATTACTCAGTTGTCTCCTGAGCCCAAAGAAACAGCGATTGGCAAGAGTGATTCTGCGTTTGATTTCGGAACTGATGTCGTTATTCCAGGTCACTGCGGAGCCAAGGTAGACGAAGTCCTTAACTACCTCGAACTTATATCTGCCAATGCAAACGTTCTAGCCAAGACGTCGGTGGTGAGCGTCCTTTTTTGATGACAGCATATATTTAGTTTTGCCCTCGTTTACCGCCAAACCAATTTTCGCCGCCTCCATCTCAATACTCGCAAACGCCTCATTGACATCTCGCTGTGATCTACCTATTATGTCAATATCGTCGGCGTATGCAAGGAGCTGCGTGGATTTGAAATAGATTGTGCCTCTTGTATTGGACAGTGATTTTTGCACAATCATTTGCAATATGATGTTGAAGAAATCACAAAACACAGCGCGTCGCCCTGCCTAAATCCTTTTTTGACATCAAAACTATCGGTAAGGTGTTCACCGATTCGGATGTAGCAGCGAGCATTCTCCAAAGTCATCCTGCATAGTCTGACGAGTCTGGCAGGTATGTCAAAGGTAGACATAGCGTTGTATAGCTCGTCTCTAATTACGCTGTCGTATGCGGCTTTGAAGTCGACAAATAGGTGGTGAGTGTCGACTTGAAATTCATTGGTTTTTTTCCAGGATCTGCCGTAGTGTGAAGATTTGGTCGATGGTGGACTTCCCTGGCCTGAATCCACACTGATAAGGACCTATCAGCTTATTTACAAAAGGCTTCAGGCGTTCGCACAAAACGGCAGAGAAGATTTTGTCAAGGAGACTTATTCCCCTGTAGTTGGCGCAGTTATAGGGGTCTCCTTTCTTATGGACCGGGCAAACGATGCTGAGATTCCATTCGTCGGGCATGCTTTCCTCAGACCATACCTTACAAATGAAATGGTGCAGGCACCTTACCAGCTCATCTCCAGCCGCCTTAAGAAGCTCAGCAGACAGACCGTCTGCGACCACAGCTTTATTAGACTTAAGTCTTGATATCGCTATTTTGACTTCGTCTAGGTCGGGTGGACTGAATTCTGTTATATCGCCGTCCATTACGAATGGGTCGTTCTGCTTGACAGCGGTATCTTGTCTATCCTCGCCGTTATACAGTCTGCAGAAGTGGTCTTTCCAAATCCTCAGCATCGACTTCGATTCTACTACCAGTTCTCCGTTTTCATCCCTGCAGGCCGCCGCTCTGGCTTTGTAGCCATGGCATGTTCGTTTTACCTTATTGTAAAACTTACGGGCGTCATTCCTGCGGAAGCGTCTCTCCATCTCCTCGATCTCACGCTTTCCGTGCTTGGGTTAGAAGTGACGGACAAGAGAGCAATTATACTAGGGCTTGCTTTGCGACTGTGACAGTGCGCGGCAATACATTGGAGCGAGGCATGTGCATTTAAATGTAAAGGTGAAAGTTGAAATGATGGCCGGCAAGTCATTGTAATGGCAAAGGACTAACAAAGGCCTCGTAGGGGTAGCATCTATCCGGCGGATGCTGGTCTGCTAAAAAGCGAGAAGAGCCACCGCAGTCGAACATTTTGCGGCACTGTTAGAAAGTTCTATCCCCACCTCCTCGTGGTGCCATCTGGAGATTTCCCATGGAAATTGCAGACGGGGAAGGGCGAATGGTGAGCCTCCTGCGCCAAAAAACAGGATTAGTCGGTTGGGTTACGGCCTAGTAAGCCGTAACTATAAAAAAAAAAAAAAAAAACTCCGAAACAAACACAAGCCTCGGATATAACGGACCTGATTTATGTTGACGACCTTTGAAAAAAACGAAAAAAAAAAAGATCTTCGGCTCTGTACGTGGAATGTTAGGTCCCTAAACAGGCCACGTGCAGCCGAATAACTCACGAACGCCCTAGATCGCTATAAAGCGGACATCACCGCCATCCAGGAAATGCGATGGAATGGACCGGGTATAAAGCGGATGAAAAACTGCGATGTTTACTACGGCGACTGCTATTGGGAGAGTGGGCAACGATTGTATGGATTTGTTGTTTGAGGTGGACTAAGGCAAAAAGTCCTAAGCTTTCGGCATGTGGGCGAATGCCTCATAACATTCCGTATCAAGGCCAAATTTTTTAAAATCAGCCTGATCTCCGTCCACGCCCCCACGGAAGACAAGGATGACTCTGCCAAAGATGAGTTCTACGATCTCCTGGACAGAACGTATGCCCAATGTCCCAGCTGTGACATCAAAATTCTACTAAGAGACTTCAATGCTAAGCTGGGTAAGGAAAGCATCTTTGAACGAGTCATCGGTAAACATAGCCTACACGACACCACATCCGATAACGCACACAGGCTAATTGATCTTGCAACGGGGCGAAATCTCCTTCTAGCCAGTACGCGCTTCCCGCACCTCGATATACACAAAGGCACCTGGCGCCCTTTTGATCAATCGACTACCAACCAGATTGTTCACATCGCGATCGACATCAGACACTCATCCACTATTCTTGATGTCCATCAAACAGTATAAGTCAGAAATAAGTCAGGTCAGGCAGTATGAATGATACGTACCGATCGACGACGATATACCAGATACAATTATACCCAAAGTACATGAATGGTTAGCGTATCGATAATGATACTTCGTTACTCAGTAACGAATACATACGATTATACGATTTGCTACAGCACTATTCGTTATACTCAAATACAGAAGTAACGAAATCGTGCTAGTAACGACATTTATTTGGGAGTAACGTTTCGTTACTTGGTACAAATTAGAGTACCCGTGACTCAGTAACGAATACATACGATTTGCTACAGCACTACAGCGGAGTAGAGTAAGAATACAAAGTTATGACGTCGGAAAGCTACTATCGCCCGAAACCGCTCGTGCTTTTACCGATCGTGTCTCCCTTAAGCTCTTCAATACACCTTTGCAAACAAGCCCTGAAAAGCTCTGCATCCGAGGTTTTGGGTTTCAAGGCTCCACCACGAAGAAACACCTGGTTCGATGGCGAGTGCAGGAGGATTCACACAGCGAAGCAGGATGCATAGGCCTCGCTGCGTAAAAGAACAAGAGCAGCTCGTGAGCTCGACGAGTTAAAAAGAACGGAGGAGCATAAGCTTCTTAGAAGAAAGAAGAAAGAGCACGAGAAGCGCGCGATTGAGGATTTGGAGAGGTGTTACTGCAGGCGTGACGTTCGAAACTTTTATCAACAGATAAAGCGAACATGCCAAGGTTATAAAGCCAGAACGGAGGCCTGTAGGGATGAGAACGATGCTGAGAATATGGAAAAACCACTTCTGCAGACTGTAGAACGGCGATGTTAGTCAATATATCACTGTCAGGCAGAATGATCCATTTCTAATCGACGAAGACCGCAGAGAATTCCGTCCCCCTGACCTCGACGAAGTTGCCATATCGAAGCTCAAGTCGAATAAAGCTGCTGGCGCAGACGGACCGTCCGCTGACATCTTCAAGACAGCTGGGGATGAGCTGGTTAGGAGCATGCACCAGCTCATCTGTAAGATATGGTCAGAGGAATGCAGGCCCGAGGAATGGAGTCTCAGTATCGTATGCCCGATCCACAAGAAAGGAGACCCCTCTGATTGCGCCAACTTTAGAGGAATAAGTCTCCTTAACATCGCCTGCAAAATCTTTTCTGCCGTTTTGTGTGAATGCTTGAAGCCTTTTGTAAATAAGCAGATTGGTCCTTATCAGTGCGGATTCAGGCCAGGGAAGACTACCATCCACCAAATCTTCACACTACGGCAGATCCTGGAAAAAAACAATGAATTTCAAGTCGACACTCACCACCTATTTGTCGACTTAAGCCGCAGACGATAGTGTAATTAGAGACGCGCTATACAGCGCTATGTTTACCTTTGACATACCGGCTAATCTCGTCAGACTATGCAGGATGACTTTGGAGAATGCTCGCTGCTCCATCCGAATGGGTGAACACCTTACCGATAGTTTTGATGTCAAAAAAAGATTTAGGCAGGGCGATGCGCTGTTGTGCGATTTCTTCATTCCCTTTCTTCATGTTGGAAATGATTGTGCAAAAATCACTGGCCAATACAAGAGGCACAATCTATTTCAAATCCTCGCAACTCCTTGCATTCGCCGACCATATTGACATAATAGGTAGATCACAGCGAGATGTCAATGAGGCGTTTGCAAGTATAGAGATGGAGGCGGCGAAAAATGGTCTGGCGGTAAACGTCATCAAAAAAGGACGCTCACCACCGAGGTCTTGGCAGGACGTTTGTATTGGCAGATATAAGTTTGAGGTAGTTAAGGACTTCGTCTATCATGGCTCCGCAGTGACCTGGAATAACGACATCAGTTCCGGAATCAAACGCAGAATCACTCTTGCCAATCGCCGTTTCCTTGGGCTCAGGAGGCAATTGAGTAATAGAGCCCTCTCCCGAACGACAAAGTTGACTCGATATAAGACCCTTATCATCCCGGGTTTTTGTTGTTATTCTTTTATCACGGTACGGTGGAGTGATGAAATATCTGCTATTACACCAAACTTTAACTCTGTTCTTTGTCTTGAATTGAGATAGATTTAAAGAATCCCTATTACACTTGTTCAATTTTTTATTTCATTTATTTCTTCTTTAAATAGGTTTTTTCTCATAATTATATAATATAATACATTTAAACTTGACCTTTAAAAATACATATCATTTGCACATTCATTTGAATATTTTATTGTTTATACAAAATTCAATTGCGTATATTGTACACATATATAAGACACAGATAAAAACATAAGTGTAATAGTAAACCACTAAACAATTATTTTCAAACATAAGAAAATCAATTTTTAAAAAACAATCCCAAATTGATATGAAAATGACGGTAAATTATGACTTAGTTTAATGCAAAATTAATTAAATAAAACTGATTATTGTATTTAAAACAACACCAATAATTTGTTTAAAATTAACGTCCCTGTTTCGAAAGCCGTATACATATAGAGATTAGAATATTATACATTCATTCGATTTTGACCTTTTGTCAATGACTAGATTTTCTTTTTTTTAAGAACTATTATACAAGAAAATAAGATTATACATTATAACGGACATTGTATAATTCCAAGGCCAAATGATTTATCACAAAATACACACATGCAATAACTGGGATGTTTTATTTGGTGGGGTTTAGATAAGGAAATTCCAGGAAATTGAGTTGAATTTCGATTTCATGATTTTCAGGTTATCAATTCTATCACGTGGATTTTCGCAAAAGAATCATATCACTAGTACTGATAAGTCGGGCATGTTGGTAAGTCCTGGGCGTTTTTTTGTTTTTAAATGTTTGGGGCTTATTCTTTTCGTTGGAGCAATCAGACATAGCTACATGCTTATTGTACTACAACTTCTAACTATGTACATATTTGATCAAAATGATCTAGATATTGCCGGTCAACTCGATCTCATTGTTAAGACACTACCCATGGGGGCATGGTGTGTGTCACTCAAATCGCTTTATATTTTTCATTATACTTTTAGTAATTGAAAGATTGTAGTGTTCATTTATTTTCAAAGTTCAGGAAAAAAAAAGTTTAAACTTTTTTGCTGAATCCATGGAGATCTAAGTTACTCAACAGAATTTCTTGGGAAGTAGGCTACTAAATATCCAGTTTGCAGGTGTTTTTCCTATAGGGTCCTATAATGTATAACTCCTATACCATGGGACGTTAATATACGAAAAAAAAACAACAATGAAATAACGTCAAAAATACGTCAGCAATTGTGTTGTTTTTATCGTTTATTAACGTCCCATGGTATACGAATTGTATCTATGCATGTTGGCGTTACAATCCATGAAGAACCTGAGCCGAGCTTTTCTCAATCACCCATGTTGTGTGTGATTTCATTTTTCCCATAGGTGAAAGGGACCTACAGTTTATTACCGGTTCCAAACGGCGCATTTCGAGAAGCTTTTCATGACAATTTTACTACAGGGGGTTTTGTCAGAACCCCGCTGAGGAGAATCACCGTGAAAAACACGTTCGATGACGTGGCTGTGTCGGGATTCGATCCCGTGTCATCGGCGTCAGAGGCCAACACACTACCCACTGCGCCACAGTGCTCTCAGGTATAGGTATTATACATTATAATATACGTCAGTAATTGTTCGGCGGTTAGTGTGAAAAGAGAGAGGGCATGGGCTCGGACATACAGGGTAAAGTTGTTGATCTCTCTCAACCTGGCGAGATGCCAGCAACGGTCCCTGTTTAAATGCCCGGGTCAAGTTGAAATTTTTTTTTTTGTTTTTTTTAGAGACTCGTTTTTATATTCTCTTATGATGTGTTGACACACACAACCTGAACGGAGTGCAGTGGTTGGGGTCGTTGATGTTCGTTCACTACTCTCAGGGGTGGTTGTCCTAGACCTAGATAGGACGAGAGCCGACCAAATTCCGCGTTGGTTATAGTCCGTAGTAACTCGTTCAAGCGCTTTGGTATTGCATACGCAGAGGATGAATTTCGGTTGACCATAGTGTTATGCCTGCAGCAGTACGTCTGGTCACTTTACATTCACAACTGCGTTACATACTTTTTGTCCGTATAGGAATTACTTTTTCTTGGCTATGAAGCGAATTTGAACCATAAACCTTCCGCTCGGCGGTCGATGATGTTAACCACTGCACCACGGCCACCCTCATACGGCCTTCTCGTGGCGCCCTCCGGATAGCCTCTTCAACAACCGTTGGGAGGTGAACAAACGTATGCAGCGACAAAACCCCGATCAGTATGGCGGTTGTGCGGCGGACTAATAAACCGTCCCCGTAAAAAACACAAAAGTTGTGAATGAGCAAGGTGCCGGATACACGGACGGATACTCGACGACGACAACGCACAAAAAAGGAATACGATTTGCGAGTATGCTCCTGGAATGGCAGAACCCTTTACACTCCCGGAGCTACTCATAAACTAGAAAGAATCCTCACGCAGTACAAGGCGGATATTACTGCGATCCAGGAAATACGTTGGATAGGAAACGGTATGATGAGGAAGAAAAATTGCGACATTTATTACAGCTGTCACAAAAGATTGCACTTACTGGGATGCGGATTTGTCGTGGGAAAGCGGTTAAGGTCGAAGGTCATTGACTTTAAACCTATAAGTGATCGCCTGGCTGTGATCCGCATCAGAGGCAGATTTTATAACATCAGCCTTATATGTATGTGCACACGCCCCTACCGACGAGGCTGAAGACCCTATCAAGGGGGATTTCTATGACCTCCTGGACAACGCCTACAGAGCTTGTCCGGAATACGATGTAAAAATCGAGCTCGGGGACTTCAACGCCGAAATCGGTAAGGAGAACTACCTTGGCGGAGTGATCGGAAAGCACAGACTCCACGATACCACAACAGATAACGGCTTCCGACTCACGGACTTTGCGACAGCTCATAATGCGGTGATAAGTAGCACAAGATTCCCTCGTAAGCGAATCCACACAGCAACCTGGCGATCGTTAGACGGTCGAACCGCCAACCATATCGACCATGTGCTCATTGACGCAAGGCACTCGTCAAACATCCTGGATGTGCGAACATTCAGAGGGGCAAATGTCGACTCTGAATACTTCCTCGTAGCAGCAAGATTCAGAGCTCGAATCTCCAATGTCAGAAAGCTGCACCAGCCCATCAGGAGGAGGTTCGACATTGGGCGCCTGAGCACACCGGAGGTTGCCAGAGTCTACAGGGAGCAGCTGAGCGAAAGACTCATGCCTACGTCGAACACAAATGCCAATAACATGTGGCTGCATTGCCGCTCAGCCATTCAGGAAGTAGCCGAAACCACCTTAGGTTACCTACCACCCCCGACAAGAAACCCGTGGTATGATGGCGAGTGTGAGCAGAAAAAGGCAGCAACCGACGAGGCGTACCAAAAGGCGCTGCAGAGGAAAACCAGGGCAGCGCAAGGAAAGTACCCAGCCAGAAGAAGGGAGGAGAAAAAACTACTGCGACAAAAGAAAAGAATCTTCGCAGCCTCCCAGCTCATCGAGAAGTTTAGGGATAAGTATAAAACACGAGCCTTTTACAAGAAAGCCAAAGGCCTTGCAGGAGGCTTCAAAAAGGGCACCCAGGCTCTTCGAAACTGTGAGGGTAATCTTGTCACCGACCCGCAGGGAATAGTGGATGTATTTAAGCAGCATTTCCAACAGCTGCTTAACGAGCATGACCAAGAGAGAGTGGTAGGGACCGAGGAAATCCCAACTCCAGCCGCTGAAGTAGTCCTCCCACCCAGCATCGAAGAAGTCGGCACTGCTACTCAGAAGCTGAAGAATAACAAGGCCGCAGGCTCAGATGGCTTGCCATCAGAGCTCTTCAAGGCTGGCGGCGGTGTTCTGGTAGGGAGCATGCACCAGATCATAAGCAGAATTTTGGAAGACGAAAGCATGCCCGACGACTGGAATACCAGCTCTATTTGCCCCATCCACAAAAAAGGCGATCCTACCTCTTGCAAGAACTATAGGGATATATCCCTGCTTAATGTCGCATACAAGATCCTGTCCAGTGTATTGTGTGAACGTCTAAAGCCATTTTGCACCGCACTAATCGGCAGCTACCAGTGCGGCTTCCGGCCCGGCAAATCGACTATGGACCAAATTTTCACACTTCGACAAATTCTGGAAAAGACCAACGAGTTTCGAATTGATACATACCATCATTCCATCGGTTTCAAAGCCGCATACGACAGCATTCATAGTGAAGGACTGTTTGGTGCGATGGTCGAATTCGGGATCCCGGGAAAACTGATCCAGTTGTGTCGCGCCACGCAAAAAAATACGCGATGCACAGTGCAACTCGGTTCCAGGAATTCGGAACCGTTTGAAACTTGCACCGGATTTCGGCAAGGAGATGCGCTGTCATGTGACTTCTTTAACCTGGTGCTGGAGCAGATAGTGCGACGGGCAGGCGTCAACAGGGAAGGTACTATCTTCTACAAGTCCGTCCAGCTGCTAGGATACGCGGATGCTATCCATATCATCGCGTGTTCTCGCCGTGGCATTGTGGAAGCATTCACGGTGATTGAATGAGGACAAGACGAAGTACATGCTATCAAGCAAAAACCAATCCGTCGCTCACCACCTGGGACAAAATATAACAATTGACAGCTACAATTTCGAGGTAGTTAAGGAGTTTGTCTACCTCGGGGCAAACGTAAATTCCACAAATGACACCACAGTGGAGATCCGGCATAGAATCGCCCTTGGCAACCGCTGCTACTTCGGCTTGTCCAAACAACTAGGGTAAAAACTCCTCACTCGAAAGACCAAAGTCATGCTTTACAAAACGTTCATACTGCCAGTCTTGCTGTTCGGAGCCGAAAGCTGGATGATAAGCAGGACAGGGGAGCTGATTTTGGCTTCTTTCGAGAGAAAAATTTTGCGCCGGATATTTGGTCCAGTATGTGAGGAAGGTGAATGGAGGGATGTAGTCCGGAAGGCAAAGATCCGTCGACTACACTAGCTCGGCCACATCGAGCGCATGGACATCAACGCTCCAGCTAAGAGGGTCTTCGACTCCGAGCCTCCTGGTTGGGGAAGAAGAGGAAGACCGAACTACCGGTATAAAGACTAAGTAATCGCGGATGTAAGACATCCGGACTGGAAGCAGCGTGCCCGAGACCGTCAAGGATGGAAGGCAGCTATAGCTCAGGCTCAGATCCTCCATGAATCGCTGGCCTAATAAGTAAGTAAGTAAGTAGTGGGAAAAGACGCCATGGATAGATATGAGGGTTCGAAACCATCTCAATGCTTTTGCCAACCTAACTAATTTAAAGGACACGAGTTGTGACAATTAAGTTCCGGGAATTTGTAAAAAAAATACGAGGAAATTAGGTTTGTCGCAAGTAGTTATTACCAATCTTTACAATAGTCCCCCTCTTACTCTACACAACGATTCCAATGTTGTTGCCACGATTTGAAGAACCCTTGACAGTCCTCCGAAGTTAACTCATTCATGAAGCTCTACTAGAGGCTATGTCATCATATCGCCGGCCACCAGAATACTGGTGGAACCAGGAGAAAGCAGAGCTACACAGCAAGTCTCATAGAGCGTGAAGATTGTCCCAGCGATCCAGAGGTTTGCCCTCTCATCAGAACCTACAGCCGCAATTCAGAGATAGACGTAGGGATCTGAAATTTGCCATTAGGAGAAGCAAAAATAACAAATTTAAGGAGCTCTGCGAGCAAGCAGACGCAAATCCTTTGGGTACCGCTTACAGGACTGCCTTTATACCCTCTCCTAATGAGAAAAATAGTGTCGGGACTATTTCCACCGCAAAGAACGATAGAGCGTATAGAAGCACCCCAGGATGAACAGGAAGTCACAACTATCACGGAAACTGAACTCCTAAAGTTGTGCAAACATTTCGAGGACACTAAGTCTCCTGGGCTGGATGTCATTCCAAATAAGGCCCTTAAACTAGCCATTAAAACAAACACGGGACCATTCCTTGAAATGTACAATAAGTGCCTAATCGAAGGGGTCTTTCCAGACCAATGGAAGAAACAACGCTTGGTGCTGCTGCCCAAAGAGAAAAAACAACCAGAGGAGCCGTCATCATACCGTCCGATTGGCCTACAATGGATAAGATACTGGAGAAAATTATAGCCAACAGACTCGAGGTGGTAATAAATGAAGTCGGGGGGCTTTCAGACGAACAGTACGGATTCAGGCAAGCCCGTTCTACATTCGATGCTATAAGGAGGGTAACCACAGTTCTGGAAGAAGCTATTCAGGGCAAGGGATGGGCAGGAGGCGCAAAAAAATACGGTGCCGTAATAACACTGGACGTCAAAAATGCGTTCAACTCTGCAAACTGGGGACAAATTGTACACTCACTTAGAGAAAAGATGGTGCCAGGATTCCTCAGCAAAATAATTGAAAGGTCCTATTCTGTGGAACCTTATGTATGATGGAGTTCTGAGGCTAGAAATTCCCAATGAGGCAAAAATCATAGGCTTCGCCGATGATATTACAATCGTAGTAGCAGCGAAACACCTGGAAGAAATAGAGGACATAGGAAACGAATGTATCAGAACAGTGAGACGCTGGATGTCAACAGTCGGGTTGGAAACCATCACCATCAGGGTAGGCGATTAGATACTTAAGGTGTTAAGCAACAAGGAACACCTTGAAATAAAGAACAGAACAGTGAGACGCTGGATGTCAACAGTCGGGTTAGAAACCATCACCATCAGGGTAGGCGATTAGATACTTAAGGTGTTCAGCAACAAGGAACACCTTGAAATAAAGTGCGATAAAGCAGCTCAGGTGTGTCCTGCCTTAGCCAGAACTATGACAAATATCGGAGGACCCAGGCAGCAAATAAGACTAGTTTTGTCAAGAGTGGCGCAGGCAAAGGCGATGAAAACTTAGTCCCACTCAAGAGGAGTAAATTCCACCAACCGACTATCCGCACTAAGATTGTGCAGCGCTTTTCGGACGGTATCGGATGATGCTATATCTGTAATTGCTGGAATGCTACCAGCCGATATCTTGGCCATCGAGTTGCAAAGGTCCTACGACGCCAAAAATCAGGAACCCCTTGCCTCAGTCAGAGATATTAAACTGGAAGAAAGACGGCGTAGCATTGGAATATGGCAGGAGAGATGGAATCAGTCAACAAAAGGAAGATGGACCCATCGACTTATACCGGACATACAAAGTTGGATAGACCGGCACCAGGGAAAAGTAGATTTTTATCTCACCCAGTTCATAACCGGACATGGCTGCTTCAGAGCCTATCTTCACAGGTTTGGCCTTGATGAATCTCCTATCTGTGCAAACTGTGGAGAGGCTAGAGAAGATGCAGAACACGTATTTTTTCAATGCTCACATTTCGAGGAAGAAAATAAATGTCCCGAGAACATCATAAAGCATATGCTGACATCGAGCGGAATATGGGACGCTGTGAAAGAAACCGCAGCGCCAGGAGAGAAACAGGTAGAGTAACCAAAACCAAACGGCAGCTCCCTTGGAACTGGAAACACCAATTAGAGAAAGAAGGGCATAAAGTGCAAACCAGCCCCGCGAAGTAATACCTAACGGCAGGCCCGCGGGGAGAGTGGTTGAAGGGTGCAGGTTACAGGGTGTGGTTTAGTACGTAGGCGTATTCCTGACATCGATTATTAAGGCTTACGAATCGTACATGCCAGTAGCCCGGGCTTATGGTATACTGAAGATTCCGCACGCGTTTGGCGCAACCAAAAAAACAAAAAAAAAAAAAAAAAGTTGAAAAGGGCAATATCAGGGCTATACTACGTTACTCTTCGGCGGGGACTGAGGCCGTTCGGAATCGGCATAAACTGTAGGTCACTTTCTTCTGTGTAAAAAATAAATCTCACAAAGCATGGGTGATTGAGGGAAACTTGGCTCTGGCTCTTCACGGGTTGTAACGCCACCAGAAGAGGGTAGATGCGGCAACGTTGGAATGCTTTTTTTCGTTAAAAACTCTTGCACAACCAAAGAGAAAATGGGTCAATGCATTGTCGTGCCAAGTTCGGGCTGCACACGTCCTCGAGGACGTCGGTAGGAACATATTCACGATGAATGATGCCGCGGTACGAGAGATGACGGGAGTTTCTTCCCGTGGATCGTCTTCACCGCCCTTTTTGGAACGCTTTGCTCATTCAAAAATACGTGTTTTCAACATACACTTCTCTTCATACACCACCTAAAATTTTCGGGGGATTTCCGAGGCTTTTTCACAAGGTTTCCCTAAAAATTGAATCACAATACATTTCTTGTAGTCGCTCATTTTTACGTCACTAAAAAGGTTTTGTTTTTTTCGAAAAATACACACAACACACAAACAAAACATGCTGTTGACTTCAGGCTTGGATAAAGCCCGAACGAAAGTGACCCCTTTCTAGATAGGTGTTGACGAACGACGCAGTGTTGCCAGTTCCCAAGTTGTGATTAAATTCTCGAAAATGAATTGCCACACCTAAAGGGTGGGAAGGAAGGATATAAAAAGAAAATTATATTCGAAGAGTTTAGTTTGTTGTTGGCCTTGACTATGAAGAATGTATTTATTTTGGGCAAACCTTTTTACCATGGCACTTGTTGGAGTGGTTGAAGTACAATGTTCACGTTGCTGAATGGGCTAATTGTATTTGTAACGAGGGATAATGCTGTATTAGATCTGTTGTATGGTAGCTTAAATCGAATTGAAATGTTGATCTTTTGCGAGTATTGACTCCTCTCCATGATCTCGATCTTGTATGTATGTATGTTGGCGTTACAGTCCATGAAGAACCAAAGCCGTGCTTCTCTCATTCACCCATGTTTGTGTGTGATTTTATCTTCTCATACATAGGTTTTTATTGCCGGTTTCCAACGGCGAAATTTGAGAAGCTGTTCTTGACAATTATACTACAGGGGGTTTTGTCAGTATCCCGCTGGGGAGAAGCACAATGAAAAACATGTTCGATGACATGGCTGTTGTCGGGATTCGATCCCGTGTCATCGGCGTCAGATGCCAACATACTACCCACTGCGCCACGGCGCTCCCGATCTTACTTGAAATTTATTGGGATATTTGAGAATTCCACCATCGTAATCACCCGGCTTTATTTGTATTATTATTTTTATATTATTTTATTATAAAACATTATCTGATCATATAAGAATGGAATCAGAAAGAAAGAAGATAACGATAGGTGTAATGTTTTTAAACATACATATGTACGTAGATAGTAAAGCGGGGTGCACACCTTCGATCAAAAGTGACGTTTTAGTTGAGTGGCACTCAAACCATGTGAATGATGGTTTGACGATCAAAAGTGATGAGTTGCAAAAATGTTCGTGGTTGCATGACGATCAGCGGCCATGTTGGTTTTGATCGACAGTGTGTACATGAATTGTGTCATTCAAGCGTTGGACATAGATGAGAGTGGATAAGAGCAGACAATGTAATGTGTCCAGAATATATACATCGGGGTAAAAAAGACGAGGTTACCAGGAATTAGTGAATTTAATGAAAAAATACAAATTCGCTGTACATGGTGACTGCGCGAAATTATGTACTTGAATGATGTTTTGCGTGTCAAACAAAATCTACAGTGTGCACATGAGGCACTTCACTCAAAACTGACGTCACTCTTGATCGAAGGTGTGTACCGCACTTAAGATGAGTTGAATTTGAGTGATGTTATTAAACACTTGTTTCGAACTCGACTACGAATTCAACTCTAATTGATAGAACATAAATTGAGCGCTTAATGGTAGGAAAGAAAGACGGTTTTAAAAGGTACGTGTAAGCTGTTCTTATAAAGCTAAACAAAGTTGGATAAGTAGGATACCTTAGCAAGCTACATATACATATGTATATCATATACCGCACTGTAATATGGCATCACTTTTAAATAGCGTTTAAATTAAATCTTAAGATTACAGAAAACACAATACATATAGGTACTTATTCATCTCTTACAAATACGAATAAACACTAAAGATACGTACTTTAGTTCTTCGGTCATATTATCTCGTGTTAGATCTTAATTCTTTGCGATGCAAGGAGATAAATTTCATGCATTTATAAACGCTATATGTAGTTTTCTCCATGTTGTATATGTATATATGTATATTGTTATGTATTTTTCAATCGAACTTGGCACTAGAATCAGGATATAGATAAATTTGTGTGGGTGTGTGTTTTTTTATTATAAAATGGAAGATCGCTTATTGTGTTTCAAAAATCTTTTATTTGTTTTCTATATTTCCGTCATCTCGTCGTTCGGAATATGACTTCCGTCCGGAGTGATTGGAGATTTCGCTGCTGAAATTTTAGAGGCAGACAGTTTTGTTTCGAAATCCAGGACAGGCGGAGGTGGAGAACTTACGTCTATCGATTTACGTTTGCTACTGGATGTACTCTCGAGGGATGATCGTAGTTTTTCACCGTTCGTCAAACCGGCAACTATCGAAGTTTTGTTTTTCATCTTCGTTGAATGTTTAGCGGTGAGTTTTGCACTAAGTTCAACGGAAATGGGACGAGTTTTATCTGAAGCTGATGTGGTTGAAGATGTGGTTAAGGTTGCTGATGATGTGTGGGAACTCTTTTTGGGGCTGGGTAAATCGTTTTGGGTGGGAATGCCTTTGGCATTGTCTGGGCTTTTCGTTGAAGCGGCCTTGTGTTCGGCAGCTTCGGTATTGGTGATATTATCCTGTTTCTTCCATTTTGTCCGACGATTTTGGAACCAAATTTTCACCTAAAAGAAAAGCAAACAAAAAATCGAATATTCAATTTAGTGATGAGATAAGAATGATATTTTCGTTAATAATAGTTGTCGAATGGTCAATCTATTTTTTCTTTTTTTTTTTTTTGTAATAATTTGCGCGCACTCAAGGTCTAATAACCTCATTATGTCGGCGACACAATGTTTGGCAGAAGGTAAAAAGGAAGAGGGATAGAGGAGATGTCGATGGACATTGATCTTAAATGCTTGCATGTTGCATTGAGGGGGGAAAACGGAAGCCGGCAGGGAGTTCCAGATACGTGTGGTTTGGTTAATGAAAGATTCTCTATATTTGACGGTACGTCCGAAAGCGGGCTTCAGGGTATATTGGTGAGCATTCCTAAAGAGACGTGTGTTGCGGGAGAGATGTTAAGGGGCGGAATGCATATGGCTATTTCGTCAGAGCATTTTTGGTGGAAGTAACGATAAAACAGGGAGAGGCAGGTAACATTCCTTCGGTGTTCCAGCGAGTCTAATGTTTTGGTAATGCTGAAGTCACCTATCAGTTTTATTATTCTGTCTAGTAGGTGCAATGAGGTCTTGGAAGCACCGGACCAGACATGAGCGTTAAACTCTAATTTGGGGCGAATTAACGCCTTATAGATTGTAACCAGATCTAAGGGTGAGAAAAATTTCTTGCGTCTGTATAAGAAGCCCTGGCATTTCGCAGCACTTTTGGCGAAACTAAGCGGTCGCTCCAATTAAGATTGTGAGCAACACACATACCCAGGATGGAAAGCTTTCGGTTTCTGAGATGCACATGCCATTCATGGATAATGGCTGCGGGTTAGTTATACGCTTTAACGACAAGAGACAGCATTGTTTTTACCCCATTGGATGATGCTGTCGATATCGGAATTTAATGAGCTCAACATACGCTGTCGTTCACTATCTACAACCGGAGTGCAGGGTCGTAAACAAGTGAAAGAATATGAGAAGCTGAGGGTACTGTCGTCAGCGAAGGAGTGAATTGGATTAGAAGTAACAGACAATAGATCATTTATAAAAATAAGAAAGAGTGTCGGAGACAAAACGGAGCCCTGGGGAGCACCAGCATTTACAAAGTGAGTATCAGACTTGAATCCGTCCAAAACAACTTGAATTGAACGATTCGAAAGGTAGGTTCTAATCCATTGAAGAAGAGACTCATCGATCCCAAAAGCACGCATTTTCGACAAAAAGGCTTCATGCCAAACCCTGTCAAATGCTTTGTTGTAGCACATTTAAGTAATCTTGAAATGAACAAACACTTTTTAAGGTACGTTTAGTAAATTCCAGAATAGTAAAATACACTGCCCTTATCCGCATCTTATAAAAATTCATCAGTAAATCGCAAGTTCAGCAAGGTTGGTGAACAAGAACTAATTAGTAAAAAACCTACCTATGCTATGCGGGTACATATGTATATGTATGTATGACGTAAAAGCAAGAGCAATCAAATGGTAGCGAATTGAATTAATTTTCAATTAGAACGACAATTAGTTGTCATACCTTAGTGTTTTGGCGTTGATATCAGGCATACATATGTATCTATATCAGTCATAATGGAGAACATTTCGTATTTGAGTGTAATTCAAAGCTGAAATAGCATAAATTAATGAATCGAAACCAAAATGACTATTAAATTGGTTAATTAATTTGTAAAGACAATAGATTAGTTGAAGGGTAATCAATTACTCTTCATGGCGACTTTGGTATTTGTGGAGATATTCCTAATGGTCAGAGGGAGAAAAGAACCCGATATTGTAAAGTGCATGCGTTAGGAGGAATTAAATAATGACCTTTAAGTCGTACTATTGATAAGTGATATGAAAAGGGGCGATATGGATTTTAGTCAGTCTAAACTGAAATAATGTAGATGCCAGAATTTTGCCGTGTGTTTAAGGTCGTTGTCCTGCTAGAATATCCATGTTGAGTCCAAACCCAATTTTGCCACGCTATGATGTACATTTTCCCCCAATATATTTAAATAATCTGTTTTGTTCATTGAGGCTCAACTTTTACACGAGATTTTTTATAGCTGTTGCCGACATTTTTGTCATTGTTTACCTCATTATTGCTTTTCCAAATTTTCGGTGGCTATATAGCCCATTTTATAGCGGACAGTACTTGCATTAATGCGAATACCTGATGATTTTTTAATTTCTAGTGATATCTTAACAGCATTCGCAAATGGGTTTTTGTTCACATCCCGCACAACGCATTTAACTTCGAATTCAGAAAAGCTTTATGTCCGCATTACAATACTGCGTTAGCGCATGCGTTTAACATCCAACACAGGCAATTCAATGGGGCACTTTACAATACTGCGTTTGCGTTGGCGAGCTTACGTTTGTTGAAAAATGAGAGAAAATAAGAAAAAATGAGAGCGGTGAGAGTAACCTCACGTAACAACGCATACATGCCCGTATCACAATACTGCGTTGGTGCGTGCCTCCTTACATGTTACGAGAAATGCTTCGACGCATGCGATGAAAATGACGTAAACGTACACAACTCAAACCACAAAATACACAGATACAGCATACAAATCAACAGTTGTTTAAACGCACAGAAATTTCCGACTTTTTTGACTTTTGCCTCCTTTGGTTATGTGAGCTTACGCGTTCTCTCGTTCTAATTTGTTCTTATTGCCCCTCATTTTTCAATGAACGTAAGCTCGCCAACGCAAACGCAGTATTGTAAAGTGCCCCATTGAATTACTTGTGTTGGATATTAAACGTCACTCGCAGAATGTACCAACGCAGTATTGGGATACGGGCAACAAAAGTTCAACACGCTCAAAATTTCGTGCGTTTTGATGACAGTTCTCGTTATTTGAATGTGATGTCGAAAATGCGTTTGTATATTCTTATGAATTTTGAAATAAAAACAGCTGATAAATTTAAATTGTCCCTTCAACGCATATTTGAAACATTTCTATTGTAACGTAAAAACGTAATTCACTAATGTAGTATTGTGATTTAGCTTTTATGCCCGTATCACAATACTGCGTTAGCGCATGCTTCGAGTGACGTTTATCATCCAACACGGGCAATTCAATGGCGCACTCTACAATACCGCGTTGGCGTTGGCGAGCTTAAGTTCGTTGAGAAATTGGAGAAAATAAGTAAAAAAGAGGGCGGTGAGAGTACGTAACCTCACGTAACAACGCATACAAAAGTCCAACACGCCGATAATTTCGTTCGTTTTGATGACAGTTCTCGTTATTTGAATGTGATGATGAAAAGACGTTTGTTTAGTCTTGCGAATTTTGTTATGAAAACGTTTTCAGCGTGTTGGACTTTTGTATGCGTTGTTAAGTGTGGTCACGTACTCTCACCGCTCTCATTTTTTCTTATTTTCTCTAATTTTTCAACGAACGTAAGCTCGCCTACGCAAACGCAGTATTATAGAGTGCCCCATTGAATTGCCTGCGTTTCGTTCAGATCATAAGGCACCAACTTGTCGAGTTTTTTTTTTCGGATAGTTTTCAATTTATTGTCATGGTGTAATGGCGTGTCAATGAGGGCGCCGTGGCGCAGTGGTTAGTCTGTTGGACCCTGACGAACGATGAGCGAGTTCGGATCCCGATAACACCAACACCATCGAATGTTTATTTTGCGGTGTCCCTCCTCAGCGGGGTACTGGCAAAACCCCCCGTAGTACACTTGCCGTGAAAAAGCTTCTCGACTCACGCCGTTCGGAATCTGCATTAAACTGTAGGTCCCTTTCACCTGTGTGAAAAATAAATCACACACAACACGGGTGATTGAGAGAAGCTTGGCTCAGGTCCTTCATGGGCTGTAACGCTACCAAAGAATAAGAATGGCGTGTCAATGTAATGGGGAGGGAGAATTCTTTCGGGTTCGACGTATGCTGCCCTTGAGACAGAGCTCCTTTGATACAATGCTGCTTTGCTGTACTCTCAGCCGCAGAGGCTGAACGGGCAGTCAAGCAAATGAACAAAAAAAAAAAAAAAACAAAATAAATAAATAAATAAATAAACAAACCCAAAAGGGTGTGGAGCCAAAAGAAATAACAACACCTCGGCTTGGGTCCAAAACAAATTTATTAATTCTTACTTAAGCGCGAGATCGAGGGGATGAGATGTTACTACAGGAACGACGTTCGAAAATTTTACCAGAAAGCAAAACGAACATGCCAAGGTAATAAAGCCAGAGCAGAAGCCTGCAGGGATAAACATGGAGTATATGTCATCGGTTTTGCAGACGATATCCCCATAGTCGAAGCATATACAAGTTGAGTCCGCCACAAATAGAGCAGATGCCGGAATTAAGCAGTGAGTTCAATCTGAAGGTCTAGAGGTGGCAGACAACAAAACGGAGACAGTGAGCACCCAAATCATTAAATTGACAATGACAATTGACATTGACAATGCTTTAAAAAGCAAATCATGTGGACAAGCAGCACTCTCTATCAAATGTAGGTGGACCTGGATATGCGAAAAGGATCCTGATCTCTAAAGTGGTTAATTCTATTCTCTAATATGCTGCACCAGTCTGGGAGGAGTCGCTGAAAAGAAAAAAACACCCGCCGGTAAATGACATCAGTTTACCGGTTATATGCGCTAAGGACATTAAGCGGATTCCGGACGATATCAGACAAAGCCGCTTTTGTCATGACATCCTAGCGGAGGAGATGAAAAGAATTTACCTTAGGAGATCCTAAGCCGAGGTAAAAAGACGCTGTGGCAAAACCGATGGAACAACACCATTGAGGGTAGATGGACCTATATCTTGATTCCATCGATGAAAGTATGGATTAACCGCGCACAAGAAGCCTGCAACTTCCACCTTACACAGTTTCCCTCCGCCCACGTAAGTTATCGTAAGTACCTTCACCGTTTCGGACACAATAACTCTCCATTTTGTCCTGAGTGCCCAAGGACGTGAAGCCCGCAAATCTTCGAATGCAGTTGCTTCACGGAAATCTAATAAAACAAATGTTAGAATCAACAGAAAAGGGGCTAGAAATCTGTGCACTAGCGAGATGTGTGCAGACAGAGCTGAAGTTGAAGGAACCAGAGAAGCAATGCAAGAAGCAGGAGAACAGGACTAGCATGGATTGCTTGTCAGCCCCGCGAAGTAAAACCTATCCGCAGCCCCGCGAGGAGAGTTACTGAAGTGCTCTGGGTGTGGCTTTAGTACTTAGGCGCAGATCAGAAAACAAATCAGTAAGGCCTGCGAATCGTACATGCCGGTGAGACGGGTTGCTGGTATCTATGAAGATTTCCACATCCTTTTGATGCGGCCGAGAAAAAAAAGCATGGATGCGGCAATGTTGGAATGTTTTCCTTCGTCAAAAACTCATGCACAATCAACAAGGAATGGGCCGGCGCATTTTTGTAGTGCAAGATCCAATCCTTCTTGGCGAATTCGGGTCGGAAGTCATTGTCTGGTCGGTAGAAATATATTCACGATGAACGATGCCGCGATTCGAGAGGTGATGGGAGCTCCTTCACGGGGATCGACTTCTACTGATTCAGAGCTCTTTTTGAACTGCATTGCTTATTTAAACACACGTGTTTTAGACATACCCCCGGCTCCATACACCACCTGCAATTTTCGAAGGATTCCCAAGAGTTCTTCACCAGATTTCACCAAAAAGCGAATCTCAAGTTTTTTTTGAGAAGGGATCTTGAGTACTCGTGAGATAATTGTTGATGAATATTATATTGCTTCTGTTGTTACTGCTACTGAGTCATCGCCATTGCAGTCCTAATTGTATTGAGAGCAAAATATATGTACAGCAAAATATTGCCCCATCCACAAAAAAGGCGATCCTACCTCTTGAAAGAACTATAGAGGTATATCCCTGTTCAATGACGCATACAAGATTCTATACAGCGTACTGTGTGAACGTCTAAAGCCCTTTTACATCGCACTAATCGGCAGCTAACAGTGCGGCTTCTGTCCCGGCAAATCGACTATAGGCCAAATATTCACACTTTGACAAATCCTGGAAAAGACCAGTGAGTTTCAAATCGATACACACCATCTCTTTATCGATTTTAAAGCCGCATACGCAAAGAATTGTTTGATGCGATGGTCGAAATTGGGATCCCAGTAAAACTGATCAGACACAGTGCACTCTAAAAAATACGCGATACACCCCGCAGCTCGGTTCTAGGACCTCTGAACCGTTGGAAACATGCACCGGATTTCGGGAAGAAGATGCGCTGTCGTGTGACGGAGGCGAAAGCTGGACGATAAACAGGACGGCGGAGCTTTGGTCCTGTCTGTGAGGAAAGTGAATGGAGGAGAAGACAACGAACTCTACGAGCTGTACAAAGATGTTGATATAGTACGGAAGGCAAAGATCCGTCGACTAAATTGGTTCGGCCACATCGAACGCATGAACACCAACGCTCCAGCTAAGAGGGTCTTTGACAACGAGCCTCCTGGTTTGAGAAGAAGAGGAAGACCGAACCTCCGGTATAAAGACCAAGTAGTCCGGGCTGTGAGACAACTTGGTCTTGATAACTGGAAACAGCGTGCCCGGGACCGTCAAGGATGGAAGGCAGCTATAGTTCAGGCTCAGATCCTATATGGATTGCTGGCCTGATAAGTAAGTAAGTAGAAATACTCTTTCTGTTCTTCCGCATCTTCTTCATTACAGCTTTCTTCCTTGTTACACACGAAAACTGAACGCAAACGACATTTGACACCTTTTCGTTTTTGTTATAAGTTTCAGCTCTCTTCACAAGTTTACCTCTTCACCAACAGCCATTGGTGAGGGTTGCCTCAGGGCAGCTATCGCCTACTTCCCAATTATTCCGAATTTTTTTATTCAATCATACTTCAAGCGACATTTTGAACTACGTATCAACACACCGCGAATTTTTGTCTCGTTTTACTAGTCACTTGTATATGACAAATCAGTGGGTGAACAACAAAAATTAGTGCTCGTAGTGAAATCAATGATAAGAGGCAGTTGAAAAACTTTGACTTAAACGGTCATAGCTGCCCTGAGGCAGCCTCGTGCTCGTAGTGAAATCAATGATAAGTGGCGGTTGAAAAACTTTGACTTAAACGGTCATAGCTGCTCTGAGGCAGCCTTACCTATTTTGTACCTGAAGGTCCATCAAAAGACAATTTTCGAATTCGGATTTCAAATTATGATTTCTTAGCCCATTATTTAGCAGAAAAAATTCCCGACACTTTTGTGGCAAAATTACGGTTTTGGCCGTTAGAAGGTTAATAGAGTGTGTACTTACTCTCTCACTGACATTGGTGCTATTCACGTAGGGAATGCCAATAATTTCGAACGTGCTCTTTTTTTTCTCAGCTCCGTTTGACTGAGCCTCATCTCCAATTAATCAATTCTCTTAATTAGAGAAGCATTACTCTACTTGAGTATATTAATTTCGGCTAAAGCATCTGTGTTTACTTGTTTCAGCAGGATTATTTCGCTGTGTAACAACTGCAGAGTAAAATCTTGTCCCGAATCGATGCCGACATGGGAATCAGATGTTGGAGACAAGGACTATTAATGGGAGCGTCAACCAAAATTGATTTTCTCCACTAACTAACACAACTAACACATTTGAAACCCTGACTGCTCTTTACCAAGAAATCAATTTCTATTTTGTCAATTTTAGAGTACTTAGCATGGAAATATTCTTTGCAATTGGCGCACTGATTTTTTAGGTCTTGCCTGTTTACTTTAAGTTGACGCACACCGCAAAAAGGTGCCAATAGCAACTTTGTATTGCCATCGTTTGAGTTACAAAAATTTGCAAAAGTAATGTTAAAATATGAACTAGATGCAAATGATCGGATATGGAAGAGTTTGGACTCCGTGAAAACTTTACCAGAGAATGTAGAGTTGATGATGATAGGCTCCAAAATTGATATCTGTTAAGGAGATGCACATTTGTGTTCATTTCATGTATATTATTTTGAGTATTTGATCGCAAGACTGACTTTAAAGACTTGTAAGGATTATAGCTTTATGCGCTGTGTGAGGGGCCTCTCTGTGCTGCTGCATCTACAATGCTCGAGGCAGAAAACTCGTTCAAAATGTATACGTAGCGCTCAGCAATTATGGATATGGTCACGCGTCGTCCGCAATCTTAAAACAATAAGGGTCGAACATTTTCTTCATTTTGGAGGGGATGTAATGGCTCTTAATGCATTTCATATGATTTTGAAATCAAAATTCCGATCTATTTGAACCAGGTTTAACAGAGCATGGCATTACCCGTAAGTTAATCACTTTTGATGGCCAGCGGGCGCCAATTGTAAAACAATATACCTACCGGAAATCGGCCAAATAGGCAGTAATAATAACGTCGAGACTTCTTCAGTTGTGTATTACTATGTACATACATATGTACATATATTGCTCGTAGTCATTTGGAGTGGCCGCAGTGGTAGTTCGTTGGCCTCTAACGCCGATGATATGAGATCGAATACCGACAACAGCCATGTCATCGAAGGTGTCACGAAAAGGTTCTCGAAATTCGCGGTTCGGAATCGGTAATAAACTTTGGGCCCCTTTCACCTATGGAAAAATCACACACAACATGGGTGATTGAAAGAAGCTCGGCTTTTGTCACATAAAAGTAAAAGTATATGTGTACATATACAGGGTGCCCCACGAGTGGTGTGCCAAAAAGCTAGAGTGTAGGTCTCGTCAAGACAGCTAGCTTTTTGGCACACTGCTCGTGGGGCACCCTTTTGTCAGATCTTATATTAACCCTATTTCGTATTATTATACATCGTGTGCCCAACACGCTGAACGTGCAAGGAACATAAAACTAAAAATTCCATCCGACAATGGATTCGTTTCTGTTTTTAATTACTCAATTCATGATTTATAACATGATTAGCTAAGCATCCGAATATGAGAGCATAAATCAAAAAATCGCTGGCAACTAGCAACATTGCTCTTGTTTGGGGTATAGAAACTCACTACGAAATAGTCGAAAAATGTAATTTCACGACTCAATTAGGTTGCGAGTAAATAAAAGATCAGAAGTGAAAAGTAAAATGAAACGAAGAACCCACTCGATACCTTGTGAAACTCTCATCTCCGGTGGGATATTCAAAAATACATCTTAATTAGATATCATCAGGCACACTTACACCATTTCGTCAATCATTAACCCAGTTATTCCCTCTCAATTAATTTGAATCTTATAATTAAGCAATTAGCGCTGAAAGGTGATTTTCACATCGATCATATCTGTAAGCAACGTCGGATATACAACATCCCGGCATCGGGTCGGACATCCCGAAGAAAATCCTATTCGCTCTCACTTGGCACTAAACATAAACTTCCTGTGCGAATGACAGTCGGCTGATTATCGTCATCCGTATTATAAACACCCGTCCACTGTGTGTGGTTCTGCCACACTCAGGCGGTGTGTAGTTTTCAAGAATTTGACGGAAAACAAAACCACAGGAGCATGTTCATTCATAAATAGATTTTTTCGACTTCTAATTGCCAAATGTCGAGAAAATAAGAGAATCACTCGTACTCATATATGTACTTGTACAAAGTGTTAATTATTTAAATTTTCCATTTTCCATTCGGTGTTTGCCATTTTCCGTTTTCAATTGGGAATAGCCTTATACGCAGGCTGTAGCATCTGCCTATCCCGCACAGAAGAATACTATCTGTCTGCTTGTCGTTTGCAACATCATAAGAAACTTAAGATCATCTCATGCGTTATATTGTTTGACACTAATTGCTATGATAACATTGGATCCAAGAGTCGATTGCTTTATGCTCCCTGGTTCCATGATGCAGAAAAGTTGTACGTACATCCTTGTATTTACATACATAGATGCTTGTCTTTCTAACCATAGATCTCCGGCAGTATAAATACCCCCACAGAGATGGGTGCCTTGTACGACTTCACTGACTGGCACAGTAAGTGTCAATGTATTAAAGTCACTTCCGATTTGGATTTACATATAAAGTAAATGCTGTAAGTAAATTTTGGAGAGATTCTTTCGCACATTTATAAATTAGATTTTGAGTATATGTTTATTTCAAAGTATCGTTTGGATCTTGTCATTATGCATTAAAATCTCTCTATGGTATATAGTTCTTGTAGGACTTGATTCTGTATGGAATAAGTCGTCTGACGCTATCGAATTGTGAGGAGAAACTATTAGATCGCTGATGTATAGTATATGCTCAAAAGGCGTTTTCCATATCGGGCAGGCATCATATGGGTTCTTGTTTTTATTCCATTGGATATTCGAAATAGTGTCATGCTTTGCCCCGAACCTTGAAAGTGAATTGGTTATCCGGAATGATTTTTTTTGCCCGCACGATTTTTTAAAGAAGTTCTTCAAAAAATCACACGACAGTGCGTCGCCCTGTCTGAATCCTTTTTTGACATCGAAGGTCTCGGTTAACTTTTTACCGAACTTAATGGGGCTGCTAGAATTCTCTCCAAGATTCTCCAAGATCGGCTGCAGTTTGAATATTTGGTCTATCGTGGATTTTCCCGGCCTGAAGCCAAATTGTCCACGAAAAGTTTCAGGCGTTCACACAGCACGTCAGAAAAGATCTTATACGCAATGTTAAGGAGATTTATTCCTCTATAGTTGGGGCATGTGTATAGGGGTCTCCTTTTTATGGACCAGGCGAACAATGCTGAGATTCCATATATTACAAATGAGCTGGTGTATGTTCCATATCCAGCCGCTTTAAATGGCTCAGCAGGTAGACCGTCTGCGCCAGCAGCTTTACTAGACTTCAGTTTTGATATCGCTATCTTAACCCCGTCTAAGTCCGGTGGACGGAATTCTCTCTCATCTTCGCCCAGTGCGAATGGTGCGTTCAGCCTGACAGCGGCATCTTGGCCATCTTCGCCGTTATACAGTCCACAGAAATAGTCTTTCCACATTCTCAGCATTGACTGTGATTCAACTACGAGGTGTCCGTGTCCATCCCTGCAGGCTTTATAAACATGGCATGTTCGATTTATTCTTTGGTAAAACTTTGGAACGTCGTTCCTGCGATAACACCTCTCCATCTCCTCGATCCTGCGCTTTTTTCTTGTGAAAAGCGCATGCTCATGAGCAGCTCTCGTTCGTCGGTGCAGCGTGTCCATGTATGCATTCTGTTTTTCTGCATGTACCTGTCTGCTCTCGTAATCAAACCAAGGGTTTCTCCTAGGTGGTGGCTGGAAACCTAATACATCAGAGGCAGCATCCCTGATGGCGCTTTCACAACGTCAAAGCATCGGCTCTTGAGAGAGCTGAAGGGAGACACGATAAAATTTTGATGGTCCTACTCGACTCCGCAGTGTTCGCGATATCCGCATACTTACCTTGGCTGCAACAAGGTAATGATCCGAGTCCACATTGGCTACTCGAAAAGTTGGCTCCTTGAAGAGTTTGCAGCAAGGATTAACTTAGCAGTGACACCATAGGGATCATCAAAGCTTAAATTGTATTTATTATTGGTTGTTCATAATTAGAAAAAAGGGTTGCAGCTAGGATTAATACATCAAAGATACAAAAGGGATCAAAGCTGGGAAGTTTGCTACTGGTTGTGGGATATTGTCGACTAACCTAGGTCAGTATGTGACCAAGGGGATTTTTTGGATGAAAATCATGTCTGTTTAATGGGAGCCCCCCTTAAATATTAATTTTATTCTCTTTTTAGTATTTGTCTACATACATACATCATCTGTGAAAATTTCAACTGTCTAACTATCACGGTTCATGAGATACAGCCTGGTGACAGACGGACGGACGCACGGACGGACGGACAGCGAAGTCTTAGTAATAGGGTCCCGTTTTACTTTTGGGTACGGAACCCTAAAAATGAATACATATTATTTCAGTGATCTGCAATTTTTAAGTCACTAACGTTTTAAATGATATCCCCGGCTGCTGGGCAATTGGCCATCAAAATCACAACTAAGGCCAAGTTTAAATTCGTTCACAACAGAACGTTTTTTCGTTAAAAAGTAAAAGGCGAACTTCTAAACAATTCTGCTCTTCTTTCCATTTTGGTAAAACATCTAGCTCAAATGTAAATGAACATGTAATTGAACTTGTAAGAAATTATCGTTGCAGATAACAATATGTAATAGGACGGTAATAACAGTTTCTTTTAAATTCGTGTATTTATTGACCTAACCTCGCCCAGCATTCGGTACTTCTTCTTCCTTGGTGGCGTTACAGCCCATGAAGGACCAGAGCCAAGCTTCTCTTCAATCACCCATGTTGTGTGTGATTCTATTTTTCACACAAGTGAAAGGGACCTACAGTTTAATGCCGATTCCGAATGGCGGCGTGAGTCGAGAAGCTTTTCATGGAAAGTTTACTACGGGGGGTTTTGCCAGTACCCCGCCGAGGAGGAACGTCGCGAAATAAATATTCGATGCCGTTGGTGTTATCGGGATCCAAACTCGCTCATCGTGCGCCAGAGTCCAACACACTAACCATTGCGCCACGGCGCCCTCAAGTCATTCTTGTGCTGTAAAATGTTTTTTTTTTTTTTCTTTATTCGGCTGACATCGAATATAAAAAAAATTATTTCGAGTCCATTGCATGGTGTGGTCTCATCAATCAGAAATAAATTACTAGATATAAATGCTAGCGAAAAAAAGACAACATTTGGCAAGCAATTTCTAAGATGATTTTAGCTAAACAAACAAACAATCCTACAATCTGACAAATCACTAATTAGATAACTCCAAGTCGAACTGAAAGAACAACAGCAAATAGTATAGTAAATGGAAATGCCAATCCGATGTTCACATCATCAAAGCAATAAAGAAAAATGAAATCTAAATATTTTCATTAATAAACGTTTACGAGAAAAATCTCAGATCTCCATCAAGATCACGCATCCATTAAATTGGGAAATTGCTTGGTTGGCCGCTCGTAAAGCCACTACACAACGGCCGTATGCCAGTATGTGCTATAAATTCAGATTTATTTCATGCATCTTCCACATACCGTCATGCAGGCTGTCCCAATCCCAATATGAACGCACATGTCAATATATACATACATGCATATAAGCGATTAGACCTGAATGTGCTCCTAAATTGTTTTTATTATAAACAATAGCTAATGATCTCAGCGTGGTGATATGAGAGTGTTTTTCCTCTTAATTTTATGGATGCAACAGTGTGGCAGTGAAAGTAGGCAAGTAGTTAATGGCTAGGCATGGAATCATGATGGTTAGATACTTTTCGCACAGAGTGTTGGAGCAATTTAAGGATGCTCGGTAGTACCGGCATAGTTGGCGATGATTGATATTCAACTTCTCAAATGGTTAGCCCGCTGTGGTTCAATTATAATTGGAAAATTATTTTGAACTTTATTACACGACCATGATAGCATCTCGTCCCCCAGCGCTACACATCAGACAATTGAGAAAAGGCCGGAAAGAAAAAAAAAAACCTAAAAATTACGAGTAAAAACATCAAACGTCGATTCTCTTTTTCCTTGTTAGATGGTGGTAAATACATCATCCAATCATATACATAGATGCTTCCCCTCTGTGGGTGGTTTATACAAAGATTTGCTTGAATTGTGTGTTCGAGCAAGAAAATAGTAGCATGGATTTTCGAGATTTTAAATCGTACTATGAGAGTGAGCTTTTAAGATAATATAGGCGGAGAGATCATAACCATTTGGGAACAAATAACAACAGAAAAGACGAGAGCCACTTACGACTAGTGCCTAAATATAGAACGCACTTAAGCAATTTATCTTTTAAGCATGTGTACATTATAGATACATACTCGTTATAGGTACAGGCCAGGCAATTAGCGTAGTTCAAAAATAATAACATAATTGAGGGAACGTCAGTCCACTTAATTCAGTATTATTAGACAATGTAATTGAAGATATACTTAAATGGTAGAAGTGCTATACAGAGCACGACGGCATATGTAGGGTATTCGTGCGGAATCAATACAAGTGCTCTAGTGTGTAGAGTATATTTGTTCAGCTATTAAATACAGTTTTTGTGGCTTGCCTCTATGAATTAGAAAGCATTGTCTGCTATTGGCAAGATTATTTGATTTTCTGTTTCTTGCTTGATATACTAGCGAATTATATCCGTATAATGGCTGCTTCTATGTATAATGGCGGTTGTCAAATTATTTTGAAACAATTTACCACAACGTTGTAGTACATTTACGACCGTGGCAAATATTTAATTGCTGTCATTTGTTTCTCATAATTGTATCTTTACTAACTATTGGCAGAGAGAAGGCCGTGGCGCACTGGGTACTCTGTTGGCCTCTGACGCCGATGACACGGGTTCGATCCCGAGAACAGCCATGTCATCGAAAGGATTTTCCCGGTGCTTTTCCTTAGCGGGGTTTTGACAAAACCCCTCATAGTATAATTGTCGTGGAAACGAAAAGCTTCTCGAAATTCGCTAGAATCGACAATAAACTGTAGGTCGCTTTCACCTATGGGAAAATAAAATCACACACAACATGGGTGATTGAGAGAAGGTCGGCTTTGGCCCTTCATGGACTGTAACGTCAACATACATACATACATAAGGAGTCAGTACCATAGTGTGGTACCGTTTAAAGTCGTTGTGGTATATTTAGGCAAGAATTCGTTGTTAGTGGGACGTCTGACAAACATATTTACGAAATCCAATCCGTGCTGAGGAGGACAATGGTGTGGTCTTGTCTTTTAGCTCGTTTTATGTTAGCTCTTATATTTTTTGAGCTTAGCACAAAACAATTTCTTGAATTCCCCTACATAACTTGGCTCATTGCGCAACTTCCTTTTTTTGTTTTTTTAGATACTCGCGCAGGTTCAAGAGTTTTTTATATTCTCTTAAGATGTGATTACACACACAACCTTACAGTGGTTTCGGTGGTTGATGTTCGTTCACTACTCTCAGGGGTAGTTGTCCTAGAAGGACGAGAGCCAACCAAATTCCGCGGCGTTATTTATAGTCCGTAGTAATTCGTTCGATCACTTTAGTATTGCATAAACAGAGGATGAAATTCAGTTGACCATATATGTACTGTGAGTGTTATGCCTGCAGCAGTCACTTTCCATTCACATCTACGTTGCATACTTTTTGTCCGTATAGGAATTACTTTTTCTTGCTTATGAAGCGAATTTGAACTATAGACCTTCCGCTCGGCGGTCGATGATGTTAACCACTGCACCACGGCCACCCTACAAACTGGGCAATTACAAGTTTTATTTCTTTAACAGTGCGGTGTTTTCCGCCGCCCATTTTTATGAGGAAGCAAAGCAACAAGTTGACCACCACGTTTCTAATTTTACCCAAAATTACTTTGAAGTACACTCTCTGTTGAATCTTCTCTCTACACTCAAAGGTGACGACTTAAAACTACATTTTTACAGATGATCATGTTCATCCACAGTGTTATGGAGCAGTCAGTATGGGAGTTCGTTTTGAATGCACTCGTGAGTTAAAATACTATTTTTTGCGATGGTATCTGAACTCACGATACTATCGCAAGAAATACTTGAGGATTGTTGACTCATTTTTGTCAAAAATGCGTGTTTGTTAAAATTCTACTAACAACCAAACTGCTAAAACCGTCCAGCGAGAAATAAAATTAAAGAAATTGCTGCATAGGTGGCATGAAATTAAGTTACGCCGTTTTAAGGAAGTCGCACTACTGACCTTATACTTTTTGGTTAAAAGGTGTCTAGAGAGGTTTGTGTTACGACATATATTCTATGAGTTGAACAAAATAAAGATGAAACCCATATACAGCAGCTTATGTCTTAACTTCCGTTTTATTTTGTTTCTTGTCTATGGGCAAATCTGTTAGATGTAGCGATAGTGTACTGAATCAGTTTGTTCTGGTGTATTTTAAAAACCCGCTGATCAAACCATACCTGAGAGCAAACCTAATTGCTACGTAGACGAGGATGATTGAAACGCTACCTTGAATTTCGGCGAAAGGCCAAAAGAACGTGCAACCCTGCCTGCTGACCATCAATAATGTTAATATGTTAAATCAGGTGTAAGAAAAGCATGACGTTGTATCCAAAATAAACAAAATGTTTCCGGAGCACCTAGAATCTACATATATGAAATACGCCATTGCATTCTCTTAAGGTGACTGTATGGTGCGATATTTACAGTAGAGAAGTGTTGGTTCCGATCACGCGACCCAGGCAACGACGGAGATTTTGAATCACCAATTCCGGATCACGGAATCTTCCTTTTTGGCGAATATAACTATCGGGCCAGATTGCCACATCCGACATTAGCTTTCTTCCTTTTAGGCTTTATGAAACCTTATGTTTGAAACAAGACACAAAACTTGCAAATCTTAAAAGTCAATATTGAAGAAGTAATCACCATCTGAGGGATGTCATTTGGATGTCACAAATCCTGTACCTTCAAGTAAATGTTCAAAAATACAGAGCCCAAAGCCTTGACACACTTGACTTTGCCTAGAAAAGTTTTATAAAACTGCATTGAATCAGTATGTATTTCTTTTCCATCTCCTTTTCCTTTTAAGCCTTGTTCAGGCATTGAACAATACTTAACAAGTTTTCTAACTTAATGCCATCTTCCTTAATTTCTAAGGCTTATATCTATATTTATTCAACATTATATCACACCTCATAAACCTTTATTCGACATCTACTATAACATAGTAAACAATGCAGTATACACGCCTATGGAAGCCCACTGCATTCAAAAAACTCAATATGTCTCATCTTCGTCCTGCGGTTACACCGTACGACCGTGTACACGGCTTATGATAAACGATCAACGATAAACGAAGCTAATTTGAATAGGTCTCCCCGTTTTCGCATGACAGCCTCGTAAGTATCAGAAATGCAAGTTGCAGTTCAAAAAACGTGTGAAAAGGCGCACTACACCAAGTTACAAGCCGGCATTCAACGCGCATTCAACTTTGTCACTAAATAGTTACAATTCCTTCATGCTTCCGTGGCTTTTAATTGGTTTGAAACGCGTACATAAACCATGTCATGCGGAGAGGCAAACTGGGAGATACACGCAAAAGCTAAGAACCAGGCCCATTCGCCAGAGTAATGCAATTAATGAGTGGTGACAACTGAGGATGGATCATAATGCAGTAGCATACGTGATGCCCGTCTCTACTGCCGTTGCCTCTGTTTATTCAGGAGCGTGTTGCCGTCGCCTATACGATGCAATGCCTTGCTATTTCGAAGCCAAGTGGCGGGGGTTCTTACTTGTTCGTACCTATAAGCAGCGTGTTCAGTTGTTTCCAATGGATGCAATGTTTTCGACATTCGCCAAGTTGCTTGTGTTTTAATGACTGAGAATTGATAAATAGAATCGAGAATAATGAGCTGATAGGCAATGGGGTAGCTTCACGGTACGTTGTTTAAGTATTTTTCATTTCATTTGTTTCGTTTTTGACACTTTTTGCTTGCAGTCTCAATTTACCCCACTGTTTGAGTTTTATTTTCTTTTTTCTTTTCTTGTGTATAAATCGTTGGTATCGTTATATTATGCTGGTATTAATGTGCGACATTAATTTGAAATATGTGTACTGTCATGACGGGAATTTTTCATATAGCCTGTTGGCAACGATGTGGCTGATGTGCTAAATGGTTAATTAAATTTAATCGAATTAATAAAATCGTCGGAGTATTGCTGTAATTCATTTTTAAAATACACAAGTTGATTTTTTTGTGATTGGCAAAATACCATACACACATACATATGTATATCAACTACACATATTTATAACTATGGCATATACTTACTTACTTTGATGGCGCTACAGTTCGGGGTGAACCAGGACCTCAACCAACAAGCCTCTCCAGCCGGCCCGATCTGTGGCCAGCCGCTTCCAGTGCCACACGCTCAGTTGGTTGAGGTCCCTTTCCACCTGTGCGCACCACCTTAAATGCGGTCGTCCTCTACTGCGTCGTCCCTCGGGGTTGGAGTCGAAGACTCTTCGGGCCGGAGCGTGGATGTCCATTCGCTCTACGTGGCCTAGCCATCTTAGACGTTGGATCCGAAGACGTCTAACCAGGCCGATGTCGCTGTACGGGATGACAGCATATACATATTTGGTGTTGTCCCCATTTACCCTTAGACACACTTTAGCCGCTTCTGCTTCAATGCTTGCGAACGCCTCATTGACGTCTTGCTTTGTCCGTCCAATAACGTCAATGTCATCTGCGTAGGCAAGCAATTGTGTGGACCTGAAGTAGATCGTACCTCTTGTATTGGCCGCAGAGTCCCGCCGATATTTTCAAGTATGATGTTAAAGAAATCACATGACAGTGCGTCACCCTGTCTAAAACCTTTTTTAACATCAAAGGGCTCGGTTAGTTCACCTCCGACCTTAATGGAGCAGCGAGAGTTCTCCATAGTTATCCTGCACAGTCTGACGAGTTTGGCAGGATTGTTAAAACATGACATGGCTCTGTATAGCTCGTCTCTATAAACACTGTCATACGCGGCTTTAAAGTCGACGAAAATATGGTGCGTGTCAACCTGAAATTCAACCAGGAGGCTTATCCCTCTGTAATTTGCTCAGTCATAGGGGTCTCCTTTCTTATGGACCGGGCAAACGATACTGAGATTCCATTCATCGGGCATGCGTTCTTCCGACCATATCTCGCAGATGAGTTGGGGTATGTTCGCATGTTAAGATAGCGATATCGAAACTATGGCATATGCATACATAAATATGTTTCAAATTATACTGTAGAGTTTAAATAAAATTATTGCTTTTTGCTTTAGCTTTATTATTATTATTAAATTCGTGTAGCAATTTCCTGCCATGATATGAATTCCACCCTTATCTATAGACTGAAGCAAACTCTTGAGGTGCTGAGCATGGAAAAGTGACAACGAAACGAAACAAAAGATCGGTCGAGGGTTCGATGAAAAGTTCTCATTTGTACTAAAATCAAGATGGGGAAAAGCTCAATTTGAATATGTGATTAATACTTGTTTAGTCTCAAGTTTACTGTGAATTAATAAATAATTAAATAAACAATTTCGTAGGTTTTTTTTTCAAATTTGTTGTGTTTTTTTATACTAGTATACATATATTGGGAGCACCGTGGCGCAGTGGGTAATATACTGGCCCTCTGACGCCGAGGACACGAGATCGAATGTGTTATCAGCGGGATACTGACAAAACCCCTTATAGCATAATTGTCATGAAAAATCTTCTCGAAATTCGTCGTGCGGGATCGACAATAGACTATGTATGAGTCAATGTCACCTATAGGAAAATAAAGTCATACACAGCATGGGTGATTGAGAGAAGCTAGGCTTATGTTTTCCGGAGTTGTAACGTCATATGCCTAAGGGCAACGTTGCGCAGTAGTTAATATGTGGACTCTGACGCGCGATGAGCGAGTTCGGATCCCGATAACACCAACGCCATCGAATATTTATTTCGCGGCGTCCCGACTCATGCCGTTCGGAATCGGCATTAAACTGTAGATCCTTTTCACCTGTGTGAACAATAAATCACACACAACATGGGTGATTGAGAGAAGCTTGGCTCTGCTCCCCTTTTGTCATCGTACAGTTTAAAATAAATTAAAATAAATTTGTACTCGTTTTTCTCAGTTTTGTAACACCATTATATTTTTATATATTATTAGTATTATATTATGTACGAGTATTTACATAAGTTATATTCGTCAATGTCTGTTGAAATATTTTATTTTACATTTATACGAGTACGGTGAAATAAACCGTTAATTTGTTGGTCACTTTAAGACCCGAAAAGCTTAAAGCTTCTCATCGATATCAATTGTAAATGGTCGTTATGTCCATTTCCAAGTAATTGTATCCATTTCTACGAGTATCAATTTTCATCCATAGCAACCATACCAATTATTGTATCCATTTCAAATAGTTCTCAACCACTTCAAATCATTTATATCCGTGATGGTGGAAAACATTGTAAAATCGGGTATGAAAGGCCCTTCACGAAGCTACTGGTGTCACTTCATCGTCTGACCGAATGGAAGTCTGATGCTCTCTGGCGTTACAGTACGGAGGTTCACTACCGCCTACTGATAACAATCAAATTGTGAGAGTTCTTCCCTCTGATCGATCAGAGATTTGAAACTTTACAGCGGTTATCAGTACGGAGGAACACTACAGCCTACTGATAACAGTCACACTTCTCTTTTTGATTATCTCCATACTTACAGTACGGAGCAGGGTTCGAACCCCAAAAATAAAGATTTGAAGTAGATGAAGAAAAAAAGCGAAGCAAAACTAAGAGATTCGGAGTAGATTCGTAAATGCAGAACAAAATATTAAAAATGAAGTTTTTAACAAATTTACTTTAATAAGATAAAGAAAATATTGCATTTGTTAACTACAAGATAATAAAATAACAACAGAATATAAATAAATTCATTTTCATTCGGCAAATAACTTTAAAATTTAATTTCTAGTTAGTATGTATTACAATGTACATATCTACTATTAAAACAAATTCAATTTATTATTTTACAATAAATTCGCCATGAACATATTTATATTGTTTTATCAATTTAATTAGTTTGCGCGATGGTTCATAAACATCCCAGTGATTTTATATAAGGGTTCGTAAAAACATTACGTTTTCGACAATTAAATGATTTCTGAATTTGTTTTTTATTAAATTCATCTCTGAGAATTTTCTCTCGGCTGCTGCGTTGCTGTAGGATAAAATACAAATCAAATATTTTTGATCATAAGTTCGTCCATCGTATTTAAAGTTCCCATCAAAGAACACAAAAATTTAACCAAATCTTATTGGTTTATGTTGTTTATATTGTAAATACGAAATAATACCCACTCATTATTCATGACTGATCTCATGACTAAGAGGGCATGGGCTCGGACATACAGGGTAAAGTTGTTTATCGCTCTCAACCTGGCGAGATGCCAGTAACGATCCCTGTTTAAATGCCCGGGTCAAGTTGACATACGGCCTCCTCGCGCGCCCTCTGGATAGCCTCTTCAACAACCGTTGAGAGGTGAACAAACGTATGCAGCGACAAAACCCCGACCAGAATGGCGGTTGTGCGGCGGACTAACAATCCGCCCACGTAAAAATAGATAAGTTATGAATGAGCAAGCTGGATACACGGACGGATACTCGACGACGACAACGCACGAAAAAGGAACACGATTTGCGGGTATGCTCCTGGAATGTCAGAACCCTGTACACTCCCGGAGCTGCTCATAAACTAGAAGGAATCCTCACGCAGTACAAGGCGGATATTACTGCGGTCCAGGAAATAGGCTGGATAGGAAACGGTATGATTAGGAAGAAAAATTGCGACATTTATTACAGCTGTCACAAAAGGTTGCACTTACTGGGATGCGGATTTGTCGTAGAAAAGCGGTTAAGGTCGAAGGTCATCGACTTTAAACCTATAAGTGATCGCCTGGCTGTGATCCGCATCAGAGGCAGATATTATAACATCAGCCTTATATGTGCACACGCCCCTACCGACGAGGCTGAAGACCCTATCAAGGAGGACTTCTATGACCTGCTGGACAACGCCTACGGAGCTTGTCCGGAGTACGATGTAAAAATCGTGCTCGGGGACTTCAACGCCAAAATCGGTAAGAAGAACACCCTTGGCGGAGTGATCGGAAAGAACAGCCTCCACGATACAGCAACAGATAACGGCTTCCGACTCGAGCTGTACCAAGATGTGGATGTAGTCCGGAAGGCAAGGATCCGTCGACTACACTAGCCCGCCCACATCGAGCGCATGGACATCAACGCTCCAGCTAAGAGGGTCTTCGACTCCGAGCCTCCTGGTTCGAGAAGAAGAGGAAGACCGAACCTCCGGTATAAAGACCAAGTAATCGCGGCTGTAAGACATCTTGGTCTTGACAACTGGAAGCAGCCGTCAAGGATGGAAGGCAGCTGTAGCTCAGGCTCAGATCCTCCATGGATCGCTGGTCTGATAAGTAAGTAAGTAAGTAAGATCTCCACTCATCATTCTACTGAGCTTTTATTAAAAGGAAATGCTTCAACTAATTATAAAATTGAATATAAGCCCACTTCTTGATTTTTTTTTTGGGTTCAAATATTGTACTAAGCTAAGCTCACTATCGATCTTCAAAAAAAATGTTTGATTTCTGTCGATTTAAGCTATTAAAACATTTAGCTTAATTTCTAAAATACTTTCTTTTGAAAGTTTTTTTGTAATTTTTTTCACATTCCATTCCACAAAATATTACTTCAATAGGAACCTGGAGATTCTGATTTGCGTAATCGACTTTAATACTTAAAAATTCAGTTTTTATAAAACCGTTATTGTTTTTTCTGATTGGAACATTTTATTCATTTCATTAGTTATGTATGTATGCATGTTGGCGTTACAGTGCATGAAGGATCAAAGCCGAGCTTTTCTCAATCACCCATGTTGTGTGAGATTTTATTTTCCCATAGGTGAAAGGGACCTACAGCTTATTGCCGGTTCCGAACGGCGAGATTCGAGAAGCTTTTCTTGACAATTTTACTACAGGGGGTACTGTCAGTACCCCACTGACAAAATTATACTAAGTATATAAGATAAGAATAGTGAATAAAATCTATTTACGTCATTTAACTTTTCTGCCACTGTTTCTACATTATTTTCCATCCTATCTTCAAAAGATAATAGTAGAGAACAATACTTTAGGGCTGTCCACTGTTCTAATACCCTATCCACAGCTGCCTGAACGGATAATCACCGAGTGGAATATGTTTATAAAATTGTATGTTCAGCTATGTCAAAATATTCCTGAAAGATCTTAATTCAGCTTGTTTTTTCGAGCTGTGAAAAAAAAAATGTAAAAATGGTCTTTAATAAAAACTCTTCATCGATAGGAATCTGTTTTGTTGCTACTTTTGCACAAAGGTTTAAGGAATGGCAAGTACAAGCCAAGTAAAAAAGATGCTTGTTCAGGGACTTAATCTGTTGTTTTACCCCATTCGATGAACCATTCAAAACAGCAGCGTTATCAGTGCCTAGGCCCATTAAATTTTGACTAGGTATCCTTAATTCTAATATATGTATATTGTTTAATAATACTTGCCACTTAAACCGAAAAAATGCATCATTGATTGCATTAAGTTCTAGGTGCCGTGCAAATAAAACTTAACACTTTTTGCAGCTTATGTCAGTACTTTCATCAATTATGAGGCGAAATACCTGTTATTGAGACTTTCTGCTATATTTATTTAATTTGCTATAATTTGCAATACTTCTTTGATGGCGTTACAGGACATTAAGGATCAGAGCCAATTTGCAATAAGTCGAATTAATTCCATTGACTTCTTAGAACTACACTTAATTTTATCTAACTCTGATTGCGAAAGTGCATAAAGCAACTGCGGTAGGAGGTCCATAATGGTAGAAAATTCGAAACACAATACATTGCCATTGTAACTACTTTTTATAAATATCTATCCTTGGTTGCTTACCCGGTACATACATATATACATACATATGACTGGTTTTTTATTCAGACTCTTTTTAGGGTTCCGTACCCAAAGGTAAAACGGGACCCTATTACTGAGACTTTGCTGTCCGTCCGTCCGTCTGTCACCAGGCTGTATCTCACGAACCGTGATAGTTAGACAGTTGAAATTTTCCATACAACAGACACGATTTTCATCCAAAAAATCCCCTTGGTCACATACTCTCCTAAGGTTAGTCGACAATATCCCACAACCAGTAGCAAACTTTCCAGCCTTGATCCCTTTTGTGTCTTTGATGTATTAATCCTAGTTGCAACCCTTTTTTCTGTAATAACGAACAACCAATAATAAATATCCTTTAAACTTTGATGATCCCTATTGTGTAACTGCTAAGTTAATCCTTGCTGCAAGCCCTTTCGTAAAATTGCTATTCCCCTCCTTTTCCATCCTGATAGGTTAAGATATCAAATGTTGCAACAAATTCGAATGAGGCCCAGTATCTTCCAAGCTGAATTATAGCCATCCTAAAGGCCTTAGGTGGTTTACTGATGGTTCCGAGATGATTTCTGGCGTTGTTGCCGGCATCTTTGGACTAAATCGGAGGATTTCGAAGACCCTACGAATAAGGCACAGTATCTTCCAAGCTGAATTATAGCCATCCTAACATGCGTCCATCTAAACTTAGAGACTGGCATAAGAGGAGTAACCATGAACTCTATTATAGCCAAGCAGCACTTAAAGCGCTGAGTTCGTAGAGCACGAACTCCAAATCCGTAAGGAAATGCCATGATGCCCTACAAGACCTTGCAAAAAAAAAAAAAAGAATCAAACTCTTGTGGGTGCCAGGGCACGAAGGTATTAAAGGCAATGAAATCAACGATCAACTCGCCAGGAATGGTTCCAGCAAAAGGTACACAGGTCCTAAATCTTTCTGCGGCATTCCCAAGTCTGAGATTAACTTTGTTTTAGAAAAGTGATAAAAAACGCAGCACATAAAAACGTTACGGCGCGTTACATGGGGAGAGGGAGGGTCAAAAATCTTAAAAAAGATTGTGCTACGTAATACTTGGGGCGTTCAAGTATGCAAAACTTCAAAAATTATCATATGTTCATACATATGTCTAAAATCATCAATAGTACCTACAATATTTGTGAGCGGAATCATCAAACTATAACGAATCACTTGCCTCTCGCCAACACTCAACATTATCTACAAATCTACATCCATCCGGATACGAAACAATATTTATATCAAACCATCCCACCTCATCGAATATCAATCGCCACCTCATGCTCCTCGCACGAATAGGTATACAATCAGTAGCGATACTCGCAAATATTCATTATCACAGTCGCTTATTTCGCAGATATTACACTCATACTCATTAAGTATCTAATCTGTCCGCATTAGCATGAAACTATTAGTATTATTATAGCCATAATGCTAAAGATTCAATTTCCCTGATAAAATTTATGACCAATTTGCTTATTAATGCCTTCGAGTGTGTGAATGTGAAAACAAGCAAATAGATACATACATACATATAACCTAGTACACATCCAGCGACCGGGAAGACCATTATGCTTAATTCAATAGTACGAGTACCATAGGCTATTACTGCCACCTACACACGAACTGATGCAGCCAACCAGTGAGATTCTAATCAATATCGATAGTTGGCATCATCGCATAAATGCCAGCGTAAACCCTTCTGGCGCGAATGTAATCGGTGTTCATGTATCAGCGCTTAGAATGCCATTTGTATCACGTTATAATGCAGACTGTCGATGGCCCACGTTCAGTAGCCACATGCTATAACAATAGCAATACATTTAATATGCACAGATTGTTGCAATGTTAATTTATTCTAATTAGTCAATAAATCTCAATTAATATCGAGCTCACATTGCGGACACGACCCCCATCACATGACCACTGTCAGACATACGAGTACAACAATACGCTCTCGCCCCTGTCCCTTTGCCGACCGAGCTATCAACTTATTGGCAACAATATTCACTAGCAGTAATTTGTTTAAGGATATGTACATACATAGCTATAAAACATAACTATTATACATTCGTGAATACCTACAGAATGGGAGTTGAATGCGACCGGGAGTGGATGAATTTAATAATTTCGGAAGAATTCAGCACAATGAGTGGTTGCATGTGCACTGAATACAAACTAAGTAAGGACAGTGAGCGACAACAAAATAGATTCAATTCAGAAGCATACAAGTATGAAAATAAATAAAGTACGAGGGCGGCTGTATGTACATATGTTGGCGTTACAGTCCATGAAGGACCAGAGCCGAGCTTCTCTCATGTTGTGTGTGATATAATTTTCCCATAGGTGAAAGGGACCTAAAGTTTGTTGCCGGTTCCGAACGGCGAATTTCGAGAAGCTTTTTTTTTCATGACAATTTTACTAAAGGAGGTTTTGTCAGAACCCCGCTGAGGAGAAACACCGTGAAAACACGTTCGATGACATGGCTATGTCGGGATTCGATCCCGTGTCATCGGCGTCAGAGGCCAACACACTACCCACTGCGCCACGGTGCTCCCACGAGGGTGGCTACATTTTTTTATTTTTCAACATAATCTCCTTTTAGTTCAATACACTTCGATAGATGTCCCCCCATTGAATTGAAGGAATCGGTATCAGTCACATAAAAAGACTAGTACAGCGACCAATGCGACCTTGGGTCTAGCATTTAAGTGCTGTCTTCAAAAATTTTACAACATTTCTAGATGGAATTTCTTGAAAATCTTTCCCTGTTGTTTTGTTTGTCATTCTGATTCTCTCTCGGGCAAGTCTTGGGCAGGCAGTTAATATGTGCTCTATGGTTTTTTTGGCATTGCTACATCGCCTACAGTTATCCGTGCTTTTGAAACCCAATTTGTAAAGGTGGTAATTGCATGCACAGTGCCCTGTTTCTGGTTTACATAACACTCTTAGGTCGGTTTTGGTGATTTCTAGGGCTTCCTTGGCTTATATTGGATTGTAATTTAGTGCCATGAATTTTGTGGAGTGTTTGATACTCTCCTAGGATTTGGAGAGGTGTAACTGCAGGCGGAACGTTCGAAAGGTTTTATCAACAGACCTAGTAGTAGAATCGCAATCGATGCTGAGAATATGGAAAAACCACTTTTGCAGACTGCATAACGACGATATTAGTCAATATACCGCTGTCAGGCAGAATGATCCATTTCTAATCGACGAAGACCGAAGAGAATTCTATCCCCCAGACATCGACGAAGTTAAGATTGCCATATCGAAGCTCAAGTCGAATAAAGCTGCTGGCGCAGATGGACTGTCTGCTGAGCTCTTTAAGGCAGCTGGGGATGACCTAGTTAGGAGCATGCACCAGCTCATCTGTAAGATATGGTCAGAGGAAAGCATGACCGAGGAATGGAGTCTCAGCATCGTATGCCCGATACACAAGAAAGGAGACCCTTCTAATTGCGCCAACTACAGAGGAATAAGTCTTCTTAACGTCGCCTACAAAATCTTCTTTGCCGTTTTGTGTGAACGCCTGAAGCCTTTTGTAAATAAGCTGATAGGTACTTATCAGTGGGGTGGGGGTGGCCGTGGTACAGTGATTAATATCATCGACCGCCAAGCGGAAGGTCTATAGTTCAGATTCATTTCATAGCCAAGAAAAGAAGTAATTCCTATACGGACAAAAAGTATGCAACACAGAGGTGAATGGAAAGTGACCAGACGTACTGCTGCAAGCATAACACTCACAGGATATGGTCAACTGAAATTCATCCTCTGCGTATGCAATATTAAAAGTGCTCGAACGAATTACTACGGACTATAACCAACGCGGAACTCGGTCGGATATCGTCCTATCTAGGACAACCACCCCTGAGAGAAGTGAACGAACATCAACGACCCAAACCACTGCACTTCGTTCAGGTTGTGTGTCTATCACATCGTAAGAGAATATAAACTCTTGAACCTGCGCGAGTCTCTTAAATCCTGGAAAAAACCAACGAATTCCAAGTCGACACTCACCACCTTTTTGTCGACTTCAAAGCCGCATACCACAGCGTAATTAGAGACGAGCTATACAACGCTATGTCTACCTTTGACATACCTGCTAAACTCGTCAGACTATGCAGGATGACTTTGGAAAATGCTCGTTGCTCCATCCGAATCGGTGAAAAAAAAAAGGATTTAGGCAGGGCGATGCGCTTTCGTGTGATTTCTTCAACATCATATTAGAAATGATTGTGGAAAAACCACTGGTCAATACAAGAGGCACAATCTATTTCAAATCCTCGCAACTCCTTGTATACGCCGAAGATATTGACATAATAGATAGATCACAGCGAGATGTCAATGAGACGTTTGCGAGTATTGAGATGGAGGCGGCGAAAATTGGTTTGGCGGTAAACGAGGGCAGAATTAAATATATGCTGTCATCAAAAAAGGACGCTCACCACCGACGTCTTGGCCAGAACGTTTGTATTGGCAGATATAAGTTCGAGGTAGTTAATGACTTCGTCTACTTTGGCTCCGCAGTGACCTGGAACAACGACATCAGTTTGAAAATCAAACGTAGAATCACTTTTGCCAATTGGTGTTTCTTTTGGCTCAGGGTGCAATTGAGTAATAGGGCCCTCTCCCGAACGACAAAGTTGAGTCTATAGAATACCCTAATCATCCCGGTCCTGCTGTACGGCACAGAAGCATAGACACTATCAAAAGCGGATGAGGAGGCCCTTGGTACGAGAGAAAGATTTTGCGCGTTATTTTCGGGCCCATAAACGCAGACAGGGGATGGAGGAAAAGATTCAACCATGAACTTTACGGGCTGTACAGTAACATGAGTCTAGTCAAGCGTCCACGGATTCAACGCCTAAGATGGCTGGGCCATGTAGAGCGAATGGACACCACAGCTCCAGCCCAGAGTGTCCTCCAGCAGAGGACGGCCGCACTTAAAATGGCGCACACAAGGGGACCTCAGCCAACTGGGTGTGCGGCAATGGAAAAGGCTAGCTTTTGGTTGAGGCCCAGGTTCACTTCGAACTGTAGCGCCCGTTAAGAAGAGGGAGAATCTCTGAATCGAATGTGGATGGAAAAAATGAACTGGTCCTTTTGTTTGTAGATGTTGCAGACCGCGCTGATAGATGTTTGTCTGTTTTTAAATGGCGCGCAATGTCTACATTTCCACCTAAGCTATCGAAAATACACCTTTACACTGCCTCCACATAATATCACTATCCGATTTGCATTTTTCGAGAAATGGATATTTTGCTCTAAGTTTCTCATTGAAATTACACTTTCCTCTTCTGGTCTTTGTCGTTTTTACACATAAAATTCACTTGAAATAGAGACAGTTCATGTACATGAAACACGGTTCACTTACATATCTATGAATAACCTTTAGTGCATTTGGATATTTCTCGATTGCAATAGAACGAAAATCTTACCAACGGTATTTCAATAACACAGACAAGACACACACAACGACGAAACATGTAACATGTAGTTGCTCAAGGACACAATGAGAGCACCGTGGCGCAGTGGGTAGTGTGTTGGCCTCTGACGCCGATGACACGGGATCGAATCCCGACACAGCCATGTCATCGAACGTGTTTTCACGATGTTTCTCCTCAGCGGGGTTCTGACAAAACCCCCTGTAGTAAAATTATCATGAAAAGCTTCTCGAAATTCGCCGTTCGGAACCGGCAATAAACTGTAGGTCCCTTTCACCTATGGGAAAACGAAATCACACACAACATGGGTGATTGAGAGAAGCTCGGCTCAGGTCCTTCATGGACTGTAATGCCAACATACATACAGAACACTGTAAACAAATGTGTTTCGATGTGTAAAACAGCTTTTAGATCTTAGTAGGAAAGATCTTTGGTGGTGAGTTTTAGAGTGTAATCGTAAAGCTAAGGAGACGAACATAAAATAATTTTAAACTCTGTGACTCTTGAGTAGGAACTTGTGAGTTGTAATGATGCCTGCATTGGATTACAGGAGTGATATATTGGCATGAGAAAACAGGGTAATCCTGCGAAATACAGGATAGATGGAAGCGTTAGTTATAACACATGAGACCCTTTCGATGAACTGAACACGCAATAGATGCATGTGCATGCAAAGTTTCGTGACGATCGGACATCAGGTTCGGGTGTTATGCGTGAACAACCGCTTTTTTATTTAAGTCGAGGAGAGAGAGGCTTCACTATGGCTCCGCCTCAATTAAACTCATGTCGAGGTTTGTTATAAGTTTCAAGTTTCGAGATTATGACTTCAGGTATAGGATCTTATGCGCTTGCCATAACGAAGAAAATCATTCAAATATTTGGTATACATTCACCCGAAAACTTGATTCATTCATTTAGGTAATCAAAGTAGCTTAGTGTATCTATACTGAGTTCGCATACTGTAAACATCAAATGCATTGCAGGTGAACCCCATCATCTAAAGGGGGTCACAATTAAATCATTGAATATGCAATCTGCATATTGTATCTGTTTTATAAAATAATTTTAATATTCAATTAACCCCGAGTATCATTTTGACGAATAGTGCGATGTATCATGGTACTCTCCTCACATTCTAGTTGAAATTCCCTACTAATCGATTGCTTCCCACATGCGTTGTTGTTTTGACTTGAATGCCATGCTACTCGTGTACTTAACGCGAGGCGTGTAGGGTGGTGTTTTTTGGCATCGGGCCAGATTAGAAATACTTTCATTAAATTGCTTGACACACCGATCAGACATTTCGAATTGGGAATTTTAACAGAGATCGGAGGACGGAACAAGTGTTAAAGAGCGTTTATTCTGTAAAATGTTTAATGTTAATGTGCACATCGTAATCACCACCCCATACAACCACCCACAAACTAGCTACCTATAAGCGTATACAATACAGTGTATGACTGTGTATCTGCTAGCTAGCCAAGCGTTTGCTAGATACAATGTGTCACAAGTGCGACAATAGCTCCGCCTCCCCATCGGTTTCGTTGGCTGGCTGGCTGGTTGGTTGATGTTGCTCGTTGATGGTGTACTAATTGATTTATAAATAATTACACAAAAATAAACAAATGAACCAATTGTTCTCTCTCTCTTTTCCTCTCTATTTCTCTTTTCATTCAATTATACTCTTAGATACATTTGTGCATCCGCGCTGGATGACGGCGTGTATACGTTGTTGAAGTGTACACTTGTGAACACTCGAAACACTCGTATCTCATATGTATCTGTAGGCTATTAAGCTCGCATGACGTGCAATTCAATTTTAAAATTCAAAACGGGAAGTTTGCACTTTTCGCGGTGGCGGCAGCATGCTGTCCGGCGGAAGTAACAACACCAACGGCAGCTAGAGTGGTTGTATACTAATGATTTGTACTGCACGCGAGCAATAGTAATATTGTAACTAGAAATCCGCTTGTTGTACTCTCAGATACAAGGCTAGTAAATTCGGGTTCTAAACGGATTAGATATTAGCACATGTAAATTATATTTCCATGGGCGGGGTGGAGTAGTTTTAAATATTTAAAATGCGGTTAAGCTGTTCGCAGTAAAAAGCATTCTATTTGATTTGTTTCGTAAATACAGCTTGTTAAGTTCGATGGAATGATGGGGTAGGATGCCGGATTGCTTGTTTCTGAAACAATATTGTCCAATTATGTTCAGGGTTTCACTGGTAATCCCTAATTATTTCAACGAATTAATTTGACCGTTCTACATCAAGTGGTGGATTCGATACGCATGATAGTACGGGATATTAGATTTAGAGTTTTATTCATTTAAATCAGTACGGATGGGCGGTTTGTCATGGAGGTTAAAGCGGGAATTGATTTTTATATATATTAATAGAGGACACTAATACTTATTGGTCACTTCAATTTTAAGAAAGGGATAAATTGTCATGAATCTTACCCTAATGCGAACTTTAGTCTTTGTAGTTTTAGGCTTTCATTGATATTTGTAAAAAACTGAAAGTCACTGAAAACTTCCAGGATTTAATTAAGTACATGATTTCGTTTGAACGCGCCAAATTCATTGGAATCTTATAAAGTTGCCGACAGTCATTGAGGTCATTAAACATACTGAGAGTCCTTTGAAATTTTGATGATTTTAAAAAGCTTTCGTTAAATACTTCATTTCTTTCATTTCTGTTGTTAAGAATTGTTAAGGATAGTTTAACTTAAGTGACCAGGATCTGAAGCTATAAGCGTAGCAAATAGGAGAATACTTTTTATATCAAATGCTTTAAAACAAATCTGATATGGGCTTCAAGGAATACAAATACATGTGTAGATCAAGCCGAAAACTTTTCAAGAAATATTTAAGATTTTGTCTGATTAGTTTGAAGTATATGCGGAAGGTCGTTAAGTTAGAAACTACCTAACATAGATAAGTACGCTTTACGTAGGTTACTTTTACTTCGTACGCAAAACTCTGTTTATGTAATGCACCTTCCTTCTCTTGATATATGGGTTTGGTATTGGGGTATAAGAAAATGCAAGCTATCCTGGAATTCCTTGTTAGATTTAGTATACATTTTTGAAAACATGAATATCAATACGAATTAGCATTGACTAATGAAGTTTGGTCCACAAGAAAGGAGACCCCTCTAATTGCGCCAAGTACAGAGGAACAAGTCTCCTTAACATCGCCTACAAAATCCTCTCTGCCGTTTTGTGTGAACATCTGAAGCCTTTTGTCCTGATCAGTGCGGATTCAGGCCAGGAAAGTCCACCATCGAACAAATCTTCACACTACGGCAGCTCCTGGAAAAAACTAATGAATTTCAAGTCGACGCTCACCATCTATTTGACGACTTCAAAGCCGCATACGACAGCGTAATTAGAGACGAGCTATACAACGCTATGTCTACCTTTGACATATATGCTAAGCCCGTCCGAATATGCAGGATGACTTTGGAGAATGCTCGCGTAAACACCTTACCAATAGTTTTGATGTCAGAAAAGGATTTAGGCAGGGCGATGCGCTGTCGTGTGATTTCTTCATCATCATATTGGAAATGTTTGTGCAAAAATCACTGGCCAATACAAGAGGCTCAATCTATTTTGAATCCTCGCAACTCCTTGCATACGCCGACTATATTCATATAATGGGCAGATCCCAGCGAAATGAGGCGTTTGCGAGTATTGAGATGGAGGCGGCTGAAATTGGTTTGGTGGTAAACGAGGGCAAAACTAAATATATGCTGTCATCAAAAGAGGACGCTCACCACCGACGTCTTATCCAGAACGTTTGTATTGGCAGATATACATAAGTTCGAGGTAGTTAGGGACTTCGTACACCTTGGCTCCGCAGTGACCTGGAACAACGACATCAGTTCCGAAATCAAACGCAGAATCACTCCTGGTAATCGTTGTTTCTTTGGGCTCAGGAGGCAATTGAGTGATAGAGCCCTCTCTCGATCGACAAAGTTGACTCTATATAAGACCCTTATCATCCCGGTCCTGTTTTACGGCGCAGAAGCATGGACACTATCAAAAGCGGATGAGGAGGCCCTTAGTCGGTTCAAGAGAAAGATTTTTCAACCACGAACTTTACGGGCTGTACAGCGACATGAGTCTAGTCAGGCGTCTACGTATTCAACGCCTAAGATGGCTGAGCCATGTAGAGCGAATGGAAACCACAACTCCAGCCTGGAAAGTCTTTGAATCCAACCCCGAGGGACGAAGAAGCAGAGGACGGCCGCCATTAAGATGGCGCACACAGGTGGAAGGGGACCTCAGCCAACTGGGTGTGCGGCAATGGAAAAGGCTCGCAAAAGATCGTGCTAGATGGAGGGGCATGTTGGTTGAGGCCCAGGTTCACCCCGAACTGTAGCGCCCGCTAAGAAGAAGAAGAAGAATGGAGTTTGGTCTATGGCAATTATGAGTAGAATAAAATTTAATTCATACGTCTTCTGTTAGAGCCGACCATCCAGTGGTCAAAATTAGGTGTGTCACAATCCTTACCTCTCATTAACCATTTTGAGATTTTTTGTTCCCAAACAGTACAGTTTTATTTATTTATTTATACACCCAACCATCCAAACAATTGATTCGAAAAAGTTCATGAATTTTACGACGTACATTTTACGGGCCGTCCATTTTCGTAACAAATTTGAATAACGAAAATCCAATGATGCAAAGACTATACTTGACATGTAACGAAAAAATCAAAAACTTGAATCTAGTAATTGAAAATAATTGGCAATCAATATCCAAACCATCTGTTGGTTCACTCTTTACGATTCGTACTGCATTTCTTTTGAAATTAATATTAATATTAATTATATGTATAATCAACCTTTCCTCTTAATACTGAAGCCGACAGAGCACGTTTTCTGGAAACTGGTATTAGGGTCTTCATGAGGTCATGGGTGACTTCTTTCAACAAAATTGGATTTTGACATCCCGGGAAATGAGATTGAAGAGTTCGAATGAATGCTTCTTAGGTCACCTTTCAGGTCCATTCGCATCTACGGCGACAATAAAAATTCTTGACACCCCACGATGTCTGCAAGAAATCATTGACTTAGAAGCATGTCAACGTGCTTGACATTAATAAGGCGAGCTGTATGCGGCAACAAGGACGAGGCGACGCGGAATATAATTGTTCTATCACGTGGTGTATCTGTACTTTAGTAGAAAGAAAATGTTAGGCTATAGTAAGGAACTCTAATTTATTATAAAGGATTTCATAACTGATGATCGGCTGAAGTAGAAATTCAATAAAACCATCAGATAAAGCGTCGACATGATATGGGTATAATCTCCACGCTTGAAAAAAGACTCATAATATCGCAATCACACAAAAGCCATATAAACTTCCTCGGCTTAGTAACTCGACTCTATTGCTTTGCTCCAGCGCTAAGTACATATGTATCTAGGCGTCATTCTAGACCCAAAGCTTAGCTCGAAGTCCCATATAGAAAACCGGATAAAGAAAGCTAGTGTCGCTTTCTACGTCTGCAGCAAAACTTTCGGTAAAAGGTGGAGACTTCGCTGATTCTGAAGCGGGTTACTAATTTTCACAGATGGCTCCAAGCTAACCACGGTGTAGGATCAGGAATATTCTCGGTACCAAGCTGTACCGCCCTAATTGCAAGTCCACTGTTATTTGTAGCGACAGCCAAGCCGCTATTGAAGCTATTTCGTCTGCTACCAACTTTTCCGAAATGGCGGATCAATGCAAGAAAGAAATGAAACGAACTGGCGGCTGAACTGATATCACGCTCCTTTGGGTTCCAGGCCGATATACTAGCCACGCCCGGGGCCACATCAAACACCCGCACTGAAACTGTTGCTGAACCTTCTCAAAAGCAACACCCTGTAACACTTATTCAATATAGCCAATCGCAGCTGACAAAATCAACTAGATACTGGATATCCTATTCAAAAACCAAACCATTAGCCTATAGGAATTCATGCCGCCAGTAAAGGCATGTGGTCTAACACCCACTGCCGCAGCTGTCACAACACAAACGCAGAGGATACCCTTCACCATTTTCTCTGCGAATGCCCAGCACTGGCAAGTAGCAGATTTTGGGCTTTTGGCAAGGTAGCCAACCTCAGCTTGGTCAATATAACCAGTTTCCTTAACTCCATAGGCTGTATTTAAATGAACCTCCCCCTTTGATTTCAAGAGTTTTGTAGCACCAAACGGCGTGTAAAGACTAATTGTACCCTACCGCACATAGTCAAGTTGTAAAAGACTGTTTTGAACCTCAATCCTTTCATATTGAAGAATTTTCAAGTTTTGAAATTCATAAGATCATGATGTCTCTTAAAAATTCTAATTCATCTTCTTGCGAAGAGATCACAAGCTCCTTATTAAAACAAATATCATTCCAAATCTCAGATGTCTTGAGCTTCGTTTTCAATTTCTCCATCTGGCGGGGGATTTTCCCGGAAGCGTTAAAAACAGAGGTTGTGATACCATTACATAAAAAAGGGGGCAACACATTTGTTAAACAACTATCGTCCTATATCCCTTCTGTCTGTGTTCTCAAAAGTTTTCGGAAAAGGAATGAAGTCTAGAATTCTTTCTTTTTTAAGCAGAAAAAAATACCTCAGTGACTTACAGTTCGGTTTCAGAAGTGGAAGATCTACTGAAAATGCCTTACTGAAATTCCATGGGGAATTATACAATAGTTTGAATGATTCAAGGATTTTTGGGGCTCTTTTTATCGATATTACAAAAGCTTTCGATATGGTGGACCACAATCTCCTATTAAATAAACTTTACTTTGCAGGTTTCAGAGGTTTTGTTTATGAGTGGTTCGTTTCATATCTTCAGAAGATAACACAGGTGGTTAAGATAAAAGATTGTTTAAGTTCCCCTAAATCTATAAATACGGGTGTTCCGCAGGGTTCCGTTTTGGGCCCGATCTTATTCTTAGTCTGTGGAAACTATTTATTTTTGCAACTTTTCAAAGGAAAAATCACAGCCTTCGCCGTACTCAAACTCGTACTCAAACTCAAGTTATTTTGATACCTTTGTGGATGTTAATTATGATGAAGAGCTACTGAGAAATGGGTTCAGCAGCATAAGCTCTTAATCAGTACCAAAACTAAGTTTATGTTCTTCAACACTAAAGGTACAAGCCCGAGCGATTTTCTTTTATATTTTCATTCACCAAGTTGCAACCGATTTCCAATAACCGAATGCCAGAATAATACTTTTATTTATAGTGATAAATCTATGTTGTACTGACGACTGCTTTAAAATTTAATGTGTCGATAGATACAAGTATTTGGATATTATTTTGGAATATAAACTGAATTGGAAGAATCATATCTCGTACCTTAAGCAATATCTCAATATTGTAATCAAGCAGCTTTACCACCTTAATCTCTTTTTTAATTAATCTGTTTTGAAACAATGGTCTCTTAAAATCTAAATTGCAATATGCCCTATCTTGTTGGGGTGGTGCATACTTCTCAAATCTTAAACCTTTATTAATTAAACAAAAACATGCTATTAGAATAATTTGCAAAGTAAATCGATATACCTACACATAGCTTTGATCTGTTTAAAAACCTTGGAATTCTACCACTTAGACATCTTTATTGTTACAAAGTGTTAAAAATATTTTTTTAAAAATGCTGGTTATTCTGCAGTTAGATTTGATGATAACTAAACCTTACGTGTCAATACCAGAACAACAATGCGAACAAGCCCATGCAGCAAAACAAGAGGCATATAAAGCCATGCTGCAACGACGGACGAGAGCTGCTCGCGAAATCTATGAGCAGAAGAGAAGAGAGGAACACACGCTTTTCAGAAGAAAGAAGAGAGAGCACGGAAAGCGTGAGATCGAGGAGATGGAGAGATGCTTCCGCAGGAATGACGCCCGTAAGTTTTACAACAAGGTAAAATGAACATGCCATGGCTACAAAGCCAGAGTGGCGGCCTGCAGGGATGAAAATGGAGAACTGGTAGTAGAGTCGCAGTCGATGTTGAGGATTTGGAAAGACCACTTCTGCAGACTGTATAACGGCGATGATAGACAAGATACCGCTGTCAGGCAGAACGAGCCATTCGCAATGGACCACGAAGTAACAGAATTCAGTCCACCCGACCTAGACGAAGTCAAAATAGCGATATCAAGACTTAAGTCTAATAAAGCCGCTGGCGCAGACGGCCTGTCTGCTGAGCTTTTTAAAGCGGCTGGAGATGAGCTGGTAAGGTGCATGCACCATCTCATCTGCAAGGTATGGTCGGAGGAAAGCATGCCCGACGAATGGAATCTCAGCATCGTTTGCCCGGTCCATAAGAAAGGAGACCTCCATAACTGCGCCAACTATAGGGGAATAAGTCTCCTTAACATCGCATATAAGATCTTCTCTGCCGTATTGTGTGAACGCCTGAAACCGTTTGTGGATAACCTGATCGGCTCTTATCAGTGTGGTTTCAGGCCAGGTAAATCCACAATAGATCAAATATTTACGCTACGGCAGATCTTGGAGAAGACCCAGGAATACCAAATCGACACTCGCCACCTCTTCGTCGATTTCAAGGCCGCGTATGACAGCGTATATAGAGACGAGCAGTACAAAGCCATATCTAGTTTTAACATCCCTGTCAAACTCGTCCGACTGTGCAGGATGACAATGGAGAATTCTCGCTGCTCCATTAAGGTCGGTAATGAGCAAAGCCGACCAAATTCCGCGTTGGTTATAGTCCGTAGTAATTCGTTCAATGTAATTCGTTTGATGTTAAAAAAGGATTTAGGCAGGGCGACGCGCTGTCGTGCAACTTTTTCAACATCGTGCTTGGAAAGATCGTGCAAGAGTCACTAGCGAGCACAGGAGGTACGATTTATTTCAAGTCTGCGCAATTGCTTGCGTATGCCGACGACATTGACGTGATTGGACGGACACAGCGAGACGTCAATGAGGCCTTTGTAAGCATTGAGGTAGAAGCAGCTAAGATGGGTCTCAAGGTAAATGAGGGTAAGACCAAATATCTGCTTCCATCAAAAAGAGACGGACAACAACGACGTATTGGCCAGAACGTCACCATGGGCGGATATAACTTTGAAGTGGTGAAGGAATTCGTCTACCTTGGCTCACTGATGACCAGCGACAACAACACCAGCTCTGAGATTAAACGCAGAATCACTCTTGCCAACCGCTGTTTCTTTGGGCTCAAGAGGCAATTGAGAAGTAGAGCCCTCTCTCGGAAAACCAAGGTGACACTATATAAGACCTTGATCATCCCAGTCCTCCTTTACGGCGCAGAGGTTTGAACCTTAACAAAAGCGGATGAAGATGCCCTTGGTCGTTTCGAGAGGAAAATTCTGCGCACTATCTACGGTCCCGTTTGTTCAAACGGTGTATGGAGGAGAAGATATAACGAAGAACTGTGCGGGTTGTACAGCGACATCGGCCTGGTACGACGTCTACGGATACAGCGTCTAAGGTGGCTATGCCATGTAGAGCGCATGGAAGATACAGCTCCGACCCGAAAAGTCTTCGAATCCACTCCGGAAAGAAGGCGCGGCAGAGGACGGCCGCCTCAGCGGTGGCGCACGCAGGTGGAAGGGGACCTCAACCAACTGGGCGTGCGGCACTGGAAACAGCTGGCCAAAGACCGTGCCGGCTGGAGACGCTTGTTGGTTGAGGCCCAGGTTCACCACGGAATGTAGCGCCACCTAAGTAAGTAAGTAATACCAGAAATTTGGCGTCTGTACCGACAATAAAAAAAGTCACTATTCATGTTTTTTCTTTGTTACCGCATCTCGGTTATTCAATTCACTTCCGGTTAATCTACGATGCGAAAGACTGGAAACAGTTTTCTTGAGAAATATTCATGAGTGGATCTTGTCTCTCAGCTAGTCTGAGATTGAATTACTTCTGCACATTTAATCGCACTATAATACCTTGATTAGATGATTTCCTTCATTTCGCAATTTATTAAGTTGCCTGTTTAATTACTTCTGCACATTTAATCGCACTATAATACCTTGATTAGATGATTTCCTTCATTTCGCAATTTATTAAGTTGCCTGTTTACTTTAACTTTAATATGTACGTACATCTCATTTTTACGAACTCTTATCTTTTTGTAAACTAGTATGTTCCCTATCAACCGTTCCTACTTTTTGCTATAGTGTTCGGATAAATACATTCACCAGTTGTTTTTGCAATTGAATGTATATTTAATATTTCAGTCATATGTATCAACAAATAATGTCAATAATACATCTATGTAAATACATTTTGTCTGAAATAAAGCTAAAGCTAATTGTAAAAAAATAGTCAAGTAGCCACATCAACCTACCCACCTTTTGCTAAGAAAAATATTCAATTTTGAAGTGCAGCATATCCTCGTTATGAAGGCTGTAAGGTAAAAGACCTAACCTTTGAATTATAGTGTACATGTACAGTGACCTTGCTTAGAATCCAAACAACTGATCTAGTATCCAAAATGTGAGGGCGGATAAATATGTAAATGATTAAAACTTTTTCCTGCACTAGCAGAAAAAGACCTAAAATTCCACTAAATATTGACCCACTCTTATCTTGCACGGAGTACCTTTTTCCAAATCTTTTTTCTTTTTTAATCACTTACCTGAGTTTCCGTAACGTTCAAAAGCTTTGCCATGTCGGTCCTTTCACTTGAACTAAGGTACTTTTTGATTTCAAATTGTTTCTCTAATTCGAATATCTGTCGCCCTGTAAATGTGGTCCGAGCCTTTTTCTTTCGTCGCGTATCCATCGAGCCTGAATCCGAATCATCTTCCGTTGTTTCAATTTGATTCTGTTTCTCTCGAATCGATTCGGCATTTGTATTCGACTCGATTGAGAGTTTCTTCTTTTTTACATGCGGCTTGGTAGGCAAATCTATTAACGAAAGTTAAATGTATTAAATGGAATCAAAGTGATTTAAAGGACGATGAATGTATCTATAGCTTTATAAAATCGCACTACTTTCCTGAAAGCATCTGTACTGTAGTATTATTTTCATAATAGAGTCTAGGATATATTATGGTAACCCAATCGAAGTGGGAAAAGGGACAGCGAGGTGCATAATCTGGCGTTCGCTCACAGCATTCTCACCGCACACTTTGCAAATTTTTCCGCAAAGAAATTTCAATAATAGTTTGTCAAGTTGGGGAGAGTGTTTACCGGTACAGTTGCTTCTATTTATCTATTACTATACTCGTAGAGCCAAAACAAACGGGTATACGATTATATTCATGCCTGCCGATTTTACTATACTGCACTACGCGTTATGAAAAATCTACAAGAATACTCAGCTTTATCGTGATCCGCAAAACTATATCCATACACGGACCCGTAAAGCCCTTTACAAGAAATATGAACTGAAAAACGAAGCGAATCAGCCTGTCCACGGGTTTTCAAGAGATCTAATTCAATATCCAGAAAAACCTTAATATTCGATTTGATTTTTGAAATATTCTGGTTTAAGGATCGATATGTTTTATGAGGTCCTATATGAGCACATATTTTCATAAAGATCCATCAAAACAAATTCGTGAACGACGCTATTTAAAGTCGTATTATTTAATCTAAAATATATTGTTAGTTATTTAATGTGCCAACAATTCCATACTGTGGTGTAAGTATGCCAAAAATAAACTTCAGAGCAATCACTCCGAGCGTTTAGCTACCATGTGCTGCTGAAGTAAAAACTTCCACTTTCTATTGTTTCTGACAAATGGTTTCGAAAAGCTGGTCTTCCGTTTTTAGGGTTCCGTACTCAAAGGTAAAACGGAACCCTATTACTAAGACTTTGCTGTCCGTCCGTCCGTCTGTCACCAGGCTGTATCTCATGAACCGTGATAGACAGTTGAAATTTTCACAGATGATGTATTTCTGTTGCCGCTACCACGACAAATACTAAACACAGAATAAAATGAATATTTAAGGGGGCTCCCATACAACAGACATGATTTTCATCCAAAAAATCCCCTTGGTCACATACTGAACTAAAGTTAGTCGACAATATCCCACAACCAGTAGCAAACTTCCCAGCTTTGATCTCTTTTGTGTCTTTGATGTATTAATCCTAGCTGCAAACCTTTTGCCCATATTTCCCATTTTTGTTATTCACCTTTTCACATCCTTGCTGCCAAGTAAGATAACTGATTTGAATCCAATGGACACTTTGATGATCGACTATATCTCATCATGAAGATTTTTGATTATCAAAGTAATATGCCTGTAACCTGCCTGCAACCAAGATCTGTCATCATACAAAAAATGTGATTTAATGTGATGACTGATGAGGTAACATACGTAGTCTCTTTCATATTTATATATACAGATTATCTACCTTGACGTGGTGTGGGGGCTTCCCACCAAAGGATAATCGACCCCGTCATTCCCCCTCACCAATCCAATTCCTTTTCCATCACTCCCCACCACACTCCCACCCCACCTATCCACTCCACATCCCCTGGGCTGGGCATAAGGTGTCAACCGAACCGTGCCGAGATGTCGACCAGACTGAGAGCCCAGTTCAAAAATAGCTCAGTCGTAAACGGTGTATCCGGATACCTGGCGCCCTGCGGATCAGCTAGCCTTACCTGGGTATTGCGGATCTCTGCTCAGGTGGACATTTAATTCTCCGTATCTCGTGGGAATCCTATGAATAATCCAAACATAACAAACAATGAGTCCGGATCTCATAAAAAACCGGAAGGGGATGAAATCCCCTCTACCTCTAAGGCACAAAAACCGCCGGCAGGAGTATCAAAAAGCCGCTCCAAAAAGTTGTCAGAAGACAAAACCGACAACAAGAGGCAAAACCCATCGACCAAGGCCTACAGAGACCGAAAGGCGGCCTTGAGAATAATGAATCGATGGGGCCATATAACCGACTTAACGGAGAAGGCTAAAGAGTCGGTCGCCTGGGCGACAGGATTTCTGTATGTATGTATGTATGTTGCCTGGACGTTATTGCCTACGCTGATGACGTTGCCATTTCAATCTCAGGTAAATACCTATCCGCACTGAATGACCGTATGCAAACGGCATTCTCAATTCTTTGCAAGTGGGCGCATAGCAACGGGCTCAGGGTGAATCCCCAGAAAACGGAGCTCGTGCTATTCACCAATTCAGCACAAAATCCCGAAACATTGCCCTATTATTTTGCTTGGTACCAGATTAAACTATTCCTCCAATGCCAAATACCTTGGGATTATACTAGATAGGAAATTAACCTGGAAGAGCAACACAATCGAAAGAGCTAAAAAAGCAACTATAGCTCCCTACACATGCAAGAAAGCCATACGGAAAAAATGGGGATTCAACCCCAAGATCACCCTATGGCTCTACAACACGGTCGTCAGACCCATACTAATGTATGGAGTAACAGTCTGGTGGACAGCACTGGACAAGACAACATACCTCAAGCAATTCGAGAAGGTACAAAGGTTGGCGTGTATGTGCATTACCGGGGCCCTCAGGTCCACCCCAACGGCTGCGCTTAACATGATACTCGACCTTACACCACTCGATATTTTCGGCAAGCAAATTGCTACACAAACGACCATTAGACTTAATGCCAACTCGAACTGGTCGAGCTATGTCACTGGCCACTCCTCCATCCTGAATAACAGGTCAACTATGGCAGAAATCCTGGACTTCACAGAACCCACCACAGTCTTGGAAAAAAACTTTACAACGACCTACCCGGACAGACAAAACTGGACTCGCCAGAGTCAACCTCACAGAAACTGCGTAGACTTCTATACTGACGGGTCTAAAACCAAAGACGAGGTGGGTAGTGGAGTATTCTGCAAACAACTTAAGCTAAACAAAGCTCTAAAACTACCAAATTACTGCAGCGTTTTCCAGGCGGAACCGTTGGCAATAAAAGTGGCTTTGTCTTGGCTGAAGTGGAACGTGATATCCACCACGGATATCCGCATTCTCACGGATAGCCAAGCAGCCTTAAGGTCGTTGGAGTCCTATATGTACACATCAGAAACTAGTCTCGACTGCCGCCTATCTCTTAACGAGATGGCCGAACAGTTCAATATATGTACAACTTATCTGGGTACCGAGACACAGCGACATTCCAGGAAACGAAAGAGCCGACACACTCGCCAAACAAGGAACGACGCTACATTCAATCGTGGCTTGTGAGGGTATACCCTTTGCAACCAGGGCCGAGACGAACCGGAGATGGACTCAGGGACATACCTGTCTCATCACCAGGCAAATCTGGCCCTGGCTCAACAGTCAACGGACTAGGAGTATTATCTCCCTAAAAAGAACTGACATCCATAAAGTCCAGTGTCATCACTGGGGAGGTCGAATCCATTCATCACCTTCACTGCGCCTGCCCGGCATTCTGCACAATCAGGAAACGATACCTAGGATCTTACTTCCTTAACGATCTGACCGAAGTTCAGCAAGTAAGGATATGAGATCTTAATTTCTTAAGAAGCACAAAATGGTTCCACGAATAGGGGGCTAAGCCCCCTCGTAGCTGCACAACGGGCCTCCCTGGCTTATGTGTGTTCTTCTCATTTTCTTTTTGGGAAGGCTACGGTCCTACCTGCCTACCTACCTACCTACCTATATACACAGATGGTACGGAACCCTTTGTGGGCGAGTCCGACTCGCACTTGGCCGGTTTTTTATATTTCACCTTAAACATGCCTACCTCGACGAAGTTAAGATTGCCATATCGAAGCTAAGTCGATTAAAGCTGCTGGCGCAGACGGACTGTCTGCTCAGCTCTTAAGGCAGCTGGGGATGACCTGGTTAGGAGCATGCACCAGCTCATCTGTAAGATATGGTCAGAGGAAAGCATGCCCGAGGAATGGAGCCTTAGCATCGTATGCCCGATCCACAAAAAAGGATACCCCTCTGATTGCGCCAACTATAGAGGAATACGTCTCCTTAACATCATGTACAAAATCTCCTCTGCCGTTTTGTGTGAACGCCTGAAGCCTTTTGAGAATAAGCTGAAAGGTCCTTATCAGTGCGGATTCAGGCCAGTGAAGTCCACCATCGACCAAATCTTCCCACTACGGCAGATCCAGGAAAAAACCAATGAATTTCAAGTCGACACTCACCATCTATTTGTCGACTTCAAAGCCGCATACGACAGCGTAATTAGAGATTAGCTATACAACGCTATGTCTACCTTTGACATACCTGATAAACTCATCAGACTATGCAGGATGACTTTGGAGAATGCTCGCTGCTCCATCCGGATCGGTGAACACCTTACCGATAGTTTTGATGTCAAAAAAGGATTTAGGCAGGGCAATGCGCTGTCGTGTGATTTCTTCAACATCATATTGGAAATCATCGTGGAAAAATCACTGGCCAATACAAGAGACACAATCTATTTCAAATCCTCGCAACTCCTTGCATACGCCGACGATATTGACTCGCGTTTGCGAGTATTGAGATGGAGGTGGCTAAAATTGGTTTGGCGGTAAACGAGGGCAAAACTAGATATATGCTGTCATCAAAAAAGGACGCTCACCGACGACGTCTTGGCCAGAACGTTTGCATTAGCAGATATAAGTTCGAGGTAGTTAAGGACTTCGTCTACCTCGGCTCCGCAGTGACCTGGAACAACGACATCAGTTCCGAAATCGAACATAGAATCACTCTTGCCAATCGCTGTTTCTTTGGGCTCAGGAGGCAACTGAGTAATAGAGCCCTCTCCCGAACGACAAACTTAACTCTATATAAGACCCTTATCATCCCGGTTCTGTTGTACGGCGCCGAAGCATGGACACTATCAAAAGCGGATGTGGAGGCCCTTGGTCGGTTCGAGAGAAAGATTTTGCGCGTGATTTCGGGTCTAGGGATTCAACGCCTAAGATGGCTGGAATGGACACCACAGCTCCAGCCCGGAGAGTCTTTGAATCCAACCCCGAGGGACGATGAAGTAGAGGACGGCCGCACTTAAGATGGCGCACACAGGTGGAAGGGGACCTCAGCCAACTGAGTGTGCGGCAATGGAAAAGGCAAGCAAAAGATCGTGCTAGTGGGAGGGGCATGTTGGTTGAGGCCCAGGTTCAACCCGAACTGTAGCGCCCGTTAAGAAGAAGAAGAGTAAAAAAATGGTCCAACAATTCTTGGCTTTACCAGATAGGAAAAGTTCTAAACATCTATTATTTGTTACATGCTTTTCCTTAAAGATTTTGAAAAACTAAACGCGTCGTGTTTATTATTCCGGAAATTGTAAGTTTAAAATGAATAGGTTGAGTCGTCCGCGAAAGTTAATCCACTTTCCAGACTCCGCTGTTTTTTGTTACGAAAGGGAGTTTAAAATATGCTATATGGTGCCTTTTTACTATAAAAAAAAGGTAAAAACGCTTAAAAAAAATGCCAAAAAATTTGTAGATTGTACAGTAAGAATTCTCTGAATGAAAGGCGGACGCAGGAGTGATTTGCTTACATTTCGACAATTACGGTGGCAAAGAAACATCTCGCTCTGATTGGCCAATAACTGAAAAAGTCGTCGAACTCTTGCAGCTGGTGGAGCAGCAGAGGCACTTACAATCAACCCCTTGACAGTTTGAAATCATCTGAAAAGAGGCTCAATGTTTGGTGGCAAATTAAAGGACGCAAAAAGTTTTGAATGATCGCTGCTTGCTCGCAGCGAAATCGAACCTTTTTTTAAAGTGAATTATTGTATGTATGTTGGCGTTACAGTCCATGAACAACCTGAGCCGAGCTTCTCTCAATCACCCATGTTGTGTGTGATTTCATTTTTGAATCACCCTTTCAGGTGAAAGGGACCTACAGTTTATTGCCGGTTCCGAACGGCGCATTTCGAGAAGCTTTTTATGACAATTTTACTACAGGGGGTTTTGTCAGAACCCCGCTGAGGAGAAACACCGTGAAAAACACGTTCGATGACATGGCTCTGTCGGGATTCGATCCCGTGTCATCGGCGTCAGAGGCCAACACACTACCCACTGCGCCACGGTGCTCTCAAGTGAACTATTAGGGACGTTAAAAAAGGATTAAATACGAAAATATGTAATGCAAGCGATCTTGGTAAAAGGTCAGTGATCCTTTACAAACGACTTCTAGGCTTGGATTGACGGCAAACAAGGGATTGGAGGGAATCCCTCGGACCTTCATTATGAGGTGTTACAACTCGACCGTTTGAGAGAAGGGATTAATAAAGAGTGCCCAAAATTGGCCAACAGAAATAGAGTCAGAGTCGTGTTTCATCATGACAATGCCAGGCCACACACATGCAATTTCGACGTCTCGGAACAAATCGACGGAACTTGGTGGCGGAAGTCTTGATGTATCCATCGTACAATTCGACCTTGCACCGTCTGACTATCGGCTGCTTCTACTTACTGTAACACATACGTACATATGTATGTAAGTGTTAAGTATACAAAGATAAATTGGCCCATAAGAGCAAAAATATTTCAAAAGGAATTTGTCGATATTTATCCTGCTATATTCGGAAGAAAGGTGTAAAACACTTTACTATTGGATCAACGTTGGTCTTTATGACCTGCCACTTTTTGGCATGTACTGAGAGTGGTCCTTAATTACGAAATAGGCAAACAATTTTTTTGCAGCATGTTGCACAGGCCTTGACATTGTTCTGTTTTCCAGGTCATTTCGCAGGATGGTCGATTTTCTGCCCAATTTCTCAAATGCTCTATGATGTTAGCTTAGGATTATAAAATCTACTATCAATGTCTTGCTGATTTTTCGCCCTATAAGAGGCAGTTCTTAGTAAAATTCGCTCAAGAGTTCTGGTGATACGTCATTTGGTGCGAGCACTTGGGTGCTTATCGCCTATATATTCTAACAATGCTTAAATTAAATTGAAAAAACAGTTACAATATAGTCCAGATGCTTTCGTGGATAATTAATACTCACAGGCCGACGCGCCATTCAACGGTGGCACTATTAACATACTGGATCCTAATCAAACCAATGCCATTAAAGCACGTATGGTTTTCAAGTCCGGAAAACGTTAATCGTTTAAATGTTGCTGCAGCCACACAGCATGTTCGACTATATAATCGTTCTAAAAATACCAATTATGATCACGTAGCTTCGAGTGCTATTGTGGTCAGTGGCGGCGAGAGCTTACAAAAATAAACTCATAGGAGTGCAAAAACACAAAAACAATCCTCAACGATCGTTTAAATTGACGCTCGGCGCACAGCGCATTCACTTCAATTAAATGGTTGCGACGTCGTTATGGCGACCAATAAAGTATTATTGAACAAGTTCACATATAAAATGTCATCATAGTGATCATCATCGGAAGAGCTATGACTATTTCAGTCATGGGGATGCAGATACAATGCCCGGTACACATGGACGCATTTGGAGCTTAATTGCGACCGAAGACTGATGAACGGAGCGCTGTTTGTTGGTCGCTGTATACATATGAGTCATAGCGACGCAAAATTGCAATCAAGTGCGACCGGGTTAAACGGCGATGATTAGTTTTCCTTTGTATCTGTTTTCTTCTCCACTTGACAACGTTTGTTGGTGTAAATATGTCTGTAGACTCAAGAGTCAATTTGTAAATTGACTCATTGTTTGAAATGAAAGTTCACTGGGCTGTCATGGTCTTGTTTCTTTTTTCGCAGAAAGCGATTGACGAAGACGTGCGGATGGGGAACTAGAACAAAAACAAAATCTACCGACGAACGGATGGAGATTGTTAAAGTACCGATGAGTAAGCAAACTGACGGGGAATCTTACGGAGAAGTCATAAATCGATTTTTAGATCATCACTTACCTCGTTTGTGTATTTTCGACACAAGTCGCACGGGCATGCTGCTACTATCATTCGAGTCACTCTGTTTTGGCACGCATAAGTTCAAGGGTTGATCGATGCTGGCAATCGCACTATCATCCTCACTGGTTTCACTAAGCGAAGCACTACGTGCATTACATCTCTCATCGAAACGAGTTATCTGCTGCTGAAAGGCTTGCAAGATCGTTTTCGGTGATTTCATGCGACTGACGTCTGTTTCCGATGAGGTTTCCGCTCGAATATTATAAGCGCCTGTCAATGATGTGGTCCTCGACCCTGGTCTAGTGTCATCAGTCGATTTTGTTGTCTTTCTCCAGCCGAGGATATCAGCGATAGCATATGGTGTTGGCCGAGTTGGCGGTTTGCCGTAGACATGTGGGTGCCAAGTCGAGTTCAACGAACAACCGCTGCCATCAATCGATTCCGACGGCAATTTCACTTTCACGCTCGGTGATCGTCTGTTTTCAATTGCACATTGTACTCGAGGTGATGGATAGCTGTTTGTAGTTTTCGCGGGTTTTGTCGGTGACTGCAGCATATCCTCAATCGTCATCTGACCGTTGTACATATTTGATTTGCTTTTATCATACCCCGATTTGTCGGAAATCGCGCCCGGAATTGCACCAGTGCCTGATTCCGAAATCGACGTTGTTCTAGCAGCATTATTGTTTCGCATATGAAACGTCAGCGGGGCCGTTTGTGGACGTTCTGCGTTTAGCAGGCTAGCTAATGTCTCTTTGTTGGCTAGTGGCAGGGTCATGGATTGCACTCCAAACTGTGATATGGCACTATTAATGTATTTCGCTGGTGGTATGGTTAAGGGATTTTGATAGACAAACGAGTGGACCATTGAATCGTTGTCGGTTCGATCCCCGCCTGCAGATCGACTAAGTCGACCGTTAGTAAGTTTTTCCGCTAGGATTGATGAATTCTTTTCTTTCAGCAAGATATCGGCATCGAACACAGGAGCGTGAGAACCGCTTACCACATCTGCAACCACGTCTTTATCCACTTCGGGCATCATCTAACTTGAGGTCATTCACTAAAAAACGAAAATAAAAATAAATTAAGTCTCCAATACAAAATTTACTGACATTTCTGTTTGGTAATTTACAAAAAATGGTAAGGGTGTCTGATAATTCCCTAATCAATCAATTAACAGTCAATCAAATTTACAATAAAGTCAACATTGTCGTCGAAGGGCCGCTATCTAGGTGATCTTAGCAACCACATTCCCAGTAAATACTCTTGGGACTTATTGCAGTCTGCCCAAGCCGTAGTCAAGCCAATATATACAATGCTTAAGTTCCACCAAACCATAACAGGTTGAAAAATGTACAAACAGAAAAGGCGCATGCAAGGATGCCAAGGAGCGAAGTCCTCGACTCATTAACATTGAACACTTAAAAAAAAACAGATTTTTAGTGAAATTTAAATAGCAGCATTAAATATAAAATTCAGAGTAGTTTTACACCAGGAAAATCTTGAATAATACTCATTAATCTCAGCTCGATATAAACTACCTTGCTTTTGACTTCAAAATGGTTTGTATATAGGCTATACAGTGCATAGTCGAGTATCGACATCTCGGTTAAGCCTAATATAGAATCCTTACTTATTTAGATAGCGTTATAGCCAGGGGTGAGCCTGGACCTCAACCCACCTCTGGCCAGCTGTTTTCAGTGGCGCACACCCAGTTAGAGGTTCCTTTCCACCTGCGTGCACCACCTTAGATGAGGCCGTCTCTGCTGTGTCGTCAATTGGGGTTCTCCAATCCAAACTCCTCGGTCTTTGGCTGTGGTGTCCATTCGTTCTACATGGCCCTGCCATCTTAGACGTTGTATCCGCAGACGTCTGATGTGGTTGAATCTTTTTCTCCATTCTCCGTTAACACAAACTGGACTAAAGATTACATGCTGAATTTTCCCCTCGTAGGGTCCAAGTCCATTTGATAGGGTCCAATTCTCTGCGTCATAATGGCGGACCGTAATAACTAAGGTTTTGTAAGGGGTCATCTTGATCTTACGAGAAAGGAGTCTACTTCTCAATTGCCAGCTGAGCCCAAAGAAACAAGGGTTGGCATGAGTTATTCTACGTCTAATCTCAGCGCAAGTGTTGTATTACCGCTTGTCATTAGCTAGACGAAATCCTTGACCACATTAAATTTAAAGCTGCCAATAGTAATGTTCTGGCCAAAACGTCAGTGTTGCGCGTCTTTTTTTTTGATGACAGCATATATTTGGTTTTGCCCTCATTTCATTTCAAATCTACTTGGTGGTTTGGTGCATGTCTGGCACAATCGTCTTTCACAAGCCATTCTTAAGGGTAGCACCTATCCGACGGATGCTGGCCTGCTAAAAGGCGAGAAGAGCCACCGCAGACGAACATCTTGCGGCACTGTTAGTAAGTCCCATCTCCACCTCCTCGTGATGCCATCTGAAGAATTCGTATGGAAATTACGGGGAAGGGCAAATGGCGAGCTTCCTGCCCCGAAAAACAGAATTAGTCGGTTGGGCTACGGCCTAGTAAGACGTAACTGCTACGACCACCGGATTAATGTTGACGACCCTTGCAAAAAACCACGTGCGGATTTAACCGCCATCCAGGAAATGTGATGGAATGGACCGGGTATAAAGCGGATGAAAAACTGGGCAATCTACTACGGCGACTGCTATAGGGAGAGAGGACAACGATTGTTCGGATGCGGATTTGTTGTTCGATGTGGACTAAGGCAAAAAGTCCTAAGCTTTCAGCATGTGAGCGAACGCTTCGTAATGATCCGTATCAAGGCTGCATTTTCTAACATCAGCCTGATCTGCGTCCACCACCAAAGATGAGTTCCACGATGTCCTAGACAGAACGTATGCCCAATGTCCCAGCTATGACATCAAAATTGTACTAGCAGATTTCAATCCTACGCTCGGTAAGGAAAGCATCTTTGAATGAGTCATCCGATAACGGACACGGGCTGATTGATCTTGCTACGGGGCGAAATCTTCTTCTAACCAGTACGCGATTTCCCGCATCTCGATATACACAAAAGCAACTGACGGTCACCAGATCAATCAAACACTAACCAGATTGATCACATCGCGATCGACATCAGACATTCCTCCATTATTCTTGATGTTCGAACTTTCCGAGGAGCTAGCATCGACTCGGACCACTATCTTGTAGTAGCCAAGATGCGCCTACGGATATCACGAACGCAGCGGAGTGGAGTAAGAAAGTTATGACGTCGGAAAGCTACTATCGCCAGAGACCACTCGTTCTTTTACAGATAGCATCTCCCTTAAGCTCTCCAATACACCTCAACCCTCCACGCTGTAAAAAGAACAACAGTGGAACCTTTGCAAACAAGCCCTGAATAGCACTCCATACGAAGTTTAGGGCTTCAAGGCTCCACCACGAAGAAACACCTGGTTCGATGACGAGTGCAGGAGGATTCACACAGCGAAGCAGAAGGCATATTAAGCCTCGCTGCATAGAAGAATAAGAACAGCTCGTAAGCTCTACGAGTTAAAAAGAAGGGAGAAGCATAAGCTACTCAAGAGAAAGAAGAAAAAGCACAAGTAGCGCGCGATTGAAGATTTGGAGAGGTGTTATTGCAGGCGTGACGTTCGAAACTCTTATCAACAGATAAAGTGAACATACGAAGGTTATAAAGCCAGAACGGAAGCCTGCAGGGATGAGAACGGACACGTAGTAGTAGAATCGCAGTAGATGCTGAGAATATGGAAAAACCACTTCTGCAGACTATATATCGGCGATGTTAGTCAATATACCGCGGTTCAGGCAGAATGGTAAGTTTCTTAACGACGAAGATCGCTGAAATTCCGTCCCCCTCACCTCGATGAAGTTAAGATCGCCATATTGAAACTCAAGTCGAATAAAGCTACTGGCGCAGACGGAATGTTTGCTGAGCCCTTCAAGGCAGCTGGAGATGACTTGGTTAGGAGCTCATCTATAAGATATAGTCAGAGGAAAGCATGCCAGAGGAATCGAGTCTCAGCATCGTATGCCCGATCCACAAGAAAGGAGATCCCTCTGACTGCACCAACTACAGAGGAATAAGTCTCCTTAACATCGCCTACAAAATCTTCTTTGCGATGTTCTTTGTAAATAAGCTGATAGGTCCTCATCAGACCAAATCTTCACACGACGGCAGATTTTGGAAAAAACCAACCTCGGGGTGGCCGTGGTGCAGTGGTTAACATCATCGACCGCCGAGCGAAAGGTCTATGGTTCAGATTCGCTTCGTAGCCAAGAAAAAGTAATTCCTATACGGACAAAAAGTATGCAACGCAGTTGTGAGTGGAAAGTGACCAGACATACTGCTGCAGGCATAACACTCACAGTATATGGTCAAACCAAATTCATCCTCTGCGTATGCAATACTAAAGTGCTCGAACGAATTACTACGGACTATAACCAACGCGGAATTTGGTCGGCTCTCGTCCTATCTAGGTCTAGGACAACCACCCCTGAGAGTAGTGAACAAACATCAACGACCCCAACCACTGCACTCCGTTCAGATTGTGTGTCTATCACGTCGTAAGAGAATATTAAAAAAAACTCTTGAACCTGCGCGAGTCTCTAAGAAAAAAAAAATAAAAATTAATTTTAAGTTGACATTCACCACCTATGTACTCGTCGACTTTAAAGCCATATACAAAGCTATGTCTAATTTTGGCATCCCTGCTAAACTCGTCAGACTATGCAGGATGACATTAGAGAATGCTCGCTTCTCCATCCGAATCGGTAAACATCTGACCTATAGTTTTGATGTCAAAAAAGGATTTAAGCATGGCGATGCGCTGTCGTGTGATTTCTTCGACATCATATTAGAAAAGATTGTTCAAAAATTACTGGCCAACACAAGAGGCACAATTTATTTCATATTCTCACAACTCCTCGCATACGCGGCATTGACATAATCGGAAGAACACAGCGAGATATCAATGAGGCGTTCACAATTATAAATATATGCTCACCACCGACGTCTTGGCCAGAATGTTTGTATTGGTAGATACATATAAGTTTGAGGGAGTTAAGGACTTCATCTGCCTTAGCTCCGCAGTGACCTGGAAGAACGACATCAGTTCCGAAATCAAACGCAGAATCACTCTTGCCGATCGCTGTTTCTTTGGGCTCAGGGGGCAATTGAGTATTAGAACCCTCTCCCGAACGACTAAGTTGACTCTATACCAGACCCTTATTATCCCAGTCCTGCTGTACGGCGCAGAAACATGGACACTATCATAAGCGGATGAGGAGATCCTTGATCGGTTCGGCGTATGATTTTCTGTCACATGGAGAAAAAGATTCAACCACGAACTCTACGGATTTAACACCTAAGCTGGCTAGGCCATGTAGAGCGAATGGACTCCACAGCTCCAGCCCAGAGAGTCTTTGAATCCAACCCCGAGGGACGAAGAAACAGAGGGCAGTCGCACTTAAGACGGCGCACGCAGGTGGAAGGGGACCTCAGCCAACGGGGTGTGTGGTAATTGAAAAGGGTAGCAAAAGATCGTACCAGTTGGAGGGGCATGTTGGTTGAGGCCCAGGTTAACCCCGAACTGTAGCGCCCGATAGGAAGAAGAAGAAATTGTTCATCATGGACAAGAACAAGTGGTAAACACACCTCCCTTTTCGGGCGCCTTGTGGTGGAGGGAGGCTTAAGAGGTTATAAGGCTCGAACTAAAGTTCAAAGAGCCAAAAAAAAAAAAATAATTAATAGACATTCCACTATTCCAGGTGGTAGCTGCAACAGCGGAAAACCACACGCGACCTTTTTAACCGCGGCCGGTGCAAGGATTCTGGAGGCCCCACCATTTGATTCAAACTCCCCGGCAGCCCCGAACGACACCAACTCCTGCCGTTCACTGCGCAAAGTTTCCCTTCGAATGCATCTTCTTTCGGAGATGCAACATGCTTATCAGCACGGAAAATCCTGCGAGACTGCGGTTTATTTTCGTCGACATTGAGGGAGCTTTTGATAACGCAACTTTCGATAGCGTGTGTAAATGTAAGGCGTAGTTTAAGCGGTGGTCCTATGAATCAAAGCAATAATTGTGCACAGGACATTGGCCGTTGATACAGGTCTCGACCAGTGTATGAAATTCGACGTAAACAAGGGCTGCCCGCAAGGTGGCGTCCTGTTTTCGCTGTTGTGGTGCATGGTGGTCAACTCTCTAAATGCCTCTGGAATCTATGCCCCGGGACTATGCGGAAGATGACGCCGTTCTTCCTGTCGACTCATGTCTTGCGACTGTCCGTTTCAAAGTACGGGCGGCGCTAAATGTCATCGATGATTGGTGTACAAGCAATTGGCTGTCGGTTAATCCTCATAAGACCGAAGTCGTTCTCTTCACCAAACGGAGGAAAAATACTGACATGACTCAGCTGGTACTAAAAGGCACTCCCATCCCGGCATCCAAGGAAGCTATATATCTGGGAGTTATCTTACGATTTACAAGCATCTTTGGTCAACATATTTACACAAAAAATAAAACCATTTTATTTAAAAACATTGAAAAGTAACAATTCATTCTCCGTATAGTTAACAAAACTTTAATAAAACTATAAGAAAAACTTGAATAAATATTAACCTTTAATAACTCATTGATCTTTCTTTATTTTTAAGGACTTTCGTGGACGATTTTTCATCAGAGATACATATACGCAATCCTAATGGCCATGCACTGTGTTACGAAGCACAGGTGGAGGCGAAAAAGCATATGCGTCTATAGTGACAGCCGAGCTGCAGTCAAAGCTGTGTCCAACTAGCTGTAATTAGTGATGAACTTAAGGCCTTCTTGAACAGAGTCGGTAGACTAAATTCACAAAGGTTTGTATGGGTTCCTATACAATTCCTACATTAATTGGGTGTTTAATACTCACAACCGTAGAAGGAGGGATTGTCCAGGAGCCAGGATGACTAAGCGCGTATGCCCTGATGTTTGCAAGAATGCGCAGCTTTCTTCCTGTTCTTAGGGAGAACCTCCCACCCCTGGACATATACTGCGAGAGCGTCCGGTCTCTGGAAAAAGAGTCCTTACGGACATGCATCAGTCTTGGATCGATGGGCCGTCTCGAGATTCAGAACTGTAACGAACTATGTCACCGGACTTCCTTCCTGGGAGAGGAGATTCTCTATTAGAATTCTCTCCAGGGAGGAATGGACCGGTGATTTGGTACGCACGGAAAATGAACTGGCATTCTACACCGACGGATCCAAAATGGATGTTGGCACAGGTGCCGAAGTCTACTTTGAGGCCTATAGGCTCGATGATGGATGCAGTGTCTTCCAAGCTGAGGTCTTCGTTATCAAGCAGGCGGCGGACCTGATCAGCAAAGAGAATATCTCAGGAAAAAGGATCAGCATCTATGTTGACAACCAGGCAGCCATTAAGGCTCTGCAGGCAGCAGGGATAAGATCCAAACTCGTCAAACTCTGCAAGGAGAAGTTAGAAGAGATATCCAATGTAAATGAGGTGACCCTTTGCCGGGTACCTGGTCATATGAATATCTCTGGAAACGAGAGGGCGGACGAGCTGGCTAGGGTGGGATCAAGTGCAAACATTGCGCAGATCTCAACTGAGGCCAAAGCACCACTCAGTGCGCTCTACAGGCTGATACAGATGGAGCTATTAGTGAAAGCCAATAAGCGATGGTGTCGCTTGGATACTTGCGCAACGGCGAGATCGACTTGGCCCGTCTATGATAAGAAAAGAACGGAAAATCTGCTGAAGTCCAATCGTGGGAATAGTCGACTGGCAGTCGGAGCCCTCACCGGGCACTGCATGCTATCCTACCATGCAGCTCGACTAGGCGAGCCCTACAATGACTTCTGCAGAAGCTACAGGGACGAAGAGGAAACTGAATCCATTCGTCACCTGCTGTGCGAATGTCCGGCGCTAGCCCAAGAAAGGAATATATTCCTAGGAAGATACTTCTTTTCGGGACTAGAAGAGGTAGGTAATATTGGGTTGAACAGAATACTTGGATTTTTATCCTCGTCTGGTTGGTTCAACCCAACGGTAAATGTCTAGGTATCAACGGGTTGAATAAATCAATTGGGCACAATGGACTCAACGTAGTCTACTTGAGCCATGACTTTTCGTCAATAGGGCACCCATGTAACTAACCTAACCTAGGGAGAATTGACTGCATAAGACTTGTAGGAGACATTACGGGCCATTACACTTATGCTGAGCATCTCTACGTACTTGGTATTAGTGAGACGCCTACTTGTGCTGCATGTTGCGAGTAGAATCGATACAGCAGAACATTTTTTCTGCAATGCTGGTGCACCCTTGGGGCCGACGTTGTGTGTGTCGAATCTCTGAAGCTCCTCATTTTTCTCCGGGAAAAATACATTAGTGTAAGGTGTCTGTCTGGAGTACAATGGACCAGTATTTGGTATTAGTGAGACGCCTACTTGTGCTGCATGTTGCGAGTAGAATCGATACAGCAGAACATTTTTTCTGCAATGCTGGTGCACCCTTGGGGCCGACGTTGTGTGTGTCGAATCTCTGAAGCTCCTCATTTTTCTCCGGGAAAAATACATTAGTGTAAGGTGTCTGTCTGGAGTACAATGGACCAGTATTTGCGCCTAAGTGCTCCAACAGACAGCAGAAGCTTAAAAAAAAAAATCACCACTTGGGGCTAGGTTCAGACTATAAGGTGGATGCATGAGAGCCTTCGAACCAAGCTCCCGCAGTATCTGACGAATCATTATCGATGTGTGTGGCCTGGTGTTGTCCTAGTGGTAACAATTGCTTCCTTCAGATAGGCAGTATGTGTGTATGTATGTATATATTAGTATTTTCCCTTTGATGGAGTCCATTTTTGACGGAGGCTCAGACAAACCCGAGTCAAACCAATCGCCGAATTTTACAAGAGAAGCTGTTTTAGCACGATGTCTCATCTTTTAGCGTACATTTGATGTATGTATGTATTTATGTATATGATATTTTCTTATCAACTAAAAAAGAAAACCTTCAAAACCTTAACCCAACACGCGAGCTGAGTTTCCTCGACTAAGAAGCCAGCTTCCAATTTATTTTATTTGTTTTATCATTTTATACATCTTGGGGGGAGAGAGCGAGCAAACAGAAACAGCAAAGAAGTTGATCGCGTTTAACATGGCAAACGCCAGTTTCGATCTCTGTCCCTGATCAATCAAAATTGACACACAGCCTCCGCGTGTTTCGCGTGTGTCGTTTCGAGAGGAAAATTCTGCGCACTATCTACGGTCCCGTTTGTTCAAACGGTGTATGGAGGAGAAGATATAACGAAGAACTATACGGGTTGTACAGCGACATCGGCCTGGTACGACGTCCACGGATACAGCGTCTAAGGTGTCTGGGCCATGTAGAGCGCATGGAAAATACAGCTCCGACCCGAAGTCTTCGAATCCAACCCGGAAGGAAAGCGCGGCAAAGGACGGCCGCATCAACGGTGGCGCACGCAGGTGGAAGGGGACCTTAACCAACTGGGCGTGCGGCGCCTGAAACAGCTGGCCCAAGACCGTGCAAGCTGGAGACGCTTGTTGGTTGAGGCCCAGGTTCACCACGGACTGTAGCGCCACCTAAGTAAGTAAGTAATTTTATACATCTACAAATGCCATAAAATAAGACCTTTATCATATGTATGTACGTATGTATGTTAACTTAATTATCTCTTCACAGATGTAAAGGATAAACATGCCATGTATGAATGTTTTCGATTACGGCCTAATGCTCTTATATTCAAGAACACGAAGCAAAGCTAGCAACCTTCTCTGCTACATACATACATATATAATCATTATTGAAAGTGATTAACTCCACTCTTACCTAAATTGCCAAACACTTAATCTACTCGTAGTTCTCCACTCAAGATACTGAACAAACATTTAATGTCAAATTATCCGCACACACGAGTGCGTACACAAGCACATGCCACACTCTACACCCCATACACACACTCCAGACAACACATAACCCCACTCAACTGAATTCGAAAGCAAATCACGGAAATTTGTCACCCTTAAAGGCTCTACAATTACTATTTCGTCCTTAATCTACACCTCATTTTACAACCTCCAATATAGACTCACATTATGCTCGTAGTTTGTTTGCAAATTACTACATACCCTACTCTATACACGGATCCAAGTTACTCTTCTGTACTCATTTACATTCACAAACCCATACACACACGCGTATAGATATAAAACCTCTTCGGCCACAAATCACTTCAATTCCGAACGATTAACTAACACATGTGTCACTCTTAAACGCAAAGTACACAATAAACTCCTAACAACTGGCGGTGTCGTGACGCGACACTCAGCACGCCTGGCAATACTGCCCGTCGCGCTGCCTCAACGATTTTGCCCTTCGCAACAATAATATTAATATCATTACATTCCGGACTCACCCCATCCCAAACCAAGTAGCAGTAGTCGGTAAGCAACCCCAGAAGCCACCCCATAAAACGTTCTAACATTTCAACTGACAACAATTTAACTCAATTTTCTATACAACTTGGCAATCGTTTGAATCCATCGTCGTTGTCGCACGTTGCCAGTCGGTCCATGATGCCGACGCTCGCTAAGGGTTGTGTAGGAGTGGTACACTCTATTCCTGCTATTTGTGCTGCCCGAAGGCATACACAGGCTGTATGTCGACTCTCGACGACAACGAAGTGAGGGCGAGCGGTGAACATTGTCTTATCCTACATCCTCCTCAGAAGCAAGCAAACGTGCACAGTGGCATTTGGAGCACTGCACCTCAACCTAGATGGATGAAATATGGAATATTCACGGAATCGTGCTTCATAAGCACAAAAAGCAGTACATTTATAGTAGCCACCCCGACCCTGATTAGAGACGACGAACGGTTCACATACCCCCGGCCAACCCACACGGCACTTGATCATCCAATAACCTTTATATATCATCATTATTATCATCCCTTATGGGGTTGGCTTAAGTTTCTACTCTGTCGTTTAAACATTGTTGCTTTGACGCGTTGGGTTGTCGGTCGTGCGGATGGAGAGGTAATTCTGCTCTCTGCCAGTGCAATCGCTTGCTTCCATATTTCTACTTCTTCCTCTTCTTCGTTCGGTTAGCAGCAAAGTTTGCAAGTGTGCGAGTATGTGTGTGTGTTGTATACTCCAAGGGTGAGAGTTTAATCTGAAAAATATTTTTGGATTTCACCACTACACCGAGGAGCAACTCTCCACTTTACTCTCGTAAACAATGTATAATTGAGAGCGTAATCGTTTAGGTATTTGCTCGCAGGAATAGCTATCCTTGGCTAACTCCCCTCTCTTAGCCGCCCCCCGGCAGCACTTGATACCATGTTGGAACGGGAGTGTTGCTGTCTTTCAAAAAAAACGTTTATTATGTGCCAAGGATCAGGTCGAAACGACAGTGGAGTAAACGTTCCGTGTGTACGATTGTGCATACATACTCGTACTAGTATACTTAAATCCGACTACGCTACAAGCACAACAACGACGTTATACTCTATATGTATATACATATGTATGTATGTACCTATAACGACGCTCGTACTGATTGACAGTAAATGGTAACTTAAGTTGTTTCATACATACATACATACATATGTATGTACGTTTGTTGGAGTCGATACGGGATGAGGGTAAGTTTTCCCTGGAATCCATCATTAAACGTTTCCTCTTGTAGTCTATACGAAGAAGAAACATTTCCTAGCCTCATCACTCACCCCATACCGAGATACATATCTACTACTGCACATCTCGCCCGTCGTTGCCCACACGACGACCTTTTACCCTGCTCTGATTCCATAGCAAGGACTAATAGAAAGTGGAATATAACAGTTTAAGTAGGTACTAGGAAAAGTTATTTAGACATTTTCATTGTTCGAAGCTCATTCGATGGCTGGTAAATGACGTTGTTTCTGCTCTAACTCTGGTCGTGGGGGCCAGGTAGAGTCGGGGGCAGAGATCACATCGGATTTTCTGTTTAGGGTGAGTTAATTAGAGTTTTAATTGTACAGTATGACTGGCAAGCAGTGGGTACATTGTACTCGGAATATGATTTACTGTTTTTTTTTTAAAACGACGGGCTTGGAAACAGATGTAGAATTGGCCAAGGTATACATAATTGTGGAATGGCTTGTGTTTGGCAAAATACACTAGATGAGTTTAGATATTTATGTTGTGTTTATCTGTCTCTTTGGCCATCTGTGATAAATTTGGCATATGGACGATTCCTTAATTTCAATAATAATAATCACAGTTTAAGACCATACAGACGAACCAGATCTTCCCACGTGGTTTGCGTCAAATTCTCTCTATGGACGGGGTACGCAGGTAACAGTGTTATGGCTAGAAGAGCAGGGCGAGACTTAATACAGCGAAAGTGTACGTCTGTATGAGAGCGACGATAAAACTACATACATAAATACATACATATGTATGTATGTACGATAACCATGACCTGGTCAGAACGTTTCTATTGGCTGTTTTAAGATTGGACTATACCAAAAGTGGAGAAGTATGTCCTTAGCCACTTCGAGTTAAACAGACAAGTGTAACCTTTAGCCCCATGATACCTATGTTTGGAAAAAGCATCTACATATATGTAGATGTAAAATGAATGGGCTCCGTGACTCGGCTCAAAAAGTCTTTTATCAGAAATCGATCGGAACTCAAGTAGCGTGTAGAAGTAAAAACTGACCTCAATCAAATGGGCACGCTTACTTGCCAGATTTGTTAGCTGAGAACTCGATTTTTAGAATTTTGTTGCCGTCAAATGAGTATGTTATTACCAATATTGGCTCGGGCGCCATGAATAGCAACATTATATTGAACCTTCATCGTCCAAGTTATGAAACGTGTAAACGTGTTAGAGAAAAATAAAATTCTAAAGGAGCTTGTATAGATGAAAAGTAAAACTAGGAGAACGTAATAATGCCATGTCTCATATTCATAAAATAAAAGTTGGAATGTATAACAATAATGCGATCCTATCCTGTTAGCCACACTATACCATTTAGAAGTACCACTTGTAAACGACGGCGTTGCGGATTTAAGGAATCTCAAATACAGAATCGAAATTAAAAAGGCATTTCTTCCCATTTAGTGCCATTTATACCTCACCTCTAGCGTCTCTCCATCTGGTAGGAACTGGCAACACGACGGACCGTTTTAGCTCGTTATGTCGCTCGAGTGAATATCATCAAAAGCACAGTGGTGGCTGAACGTTCATCAGAGGGCACGATACTCATCCTACTTCCTATGTATAGCTTTTGTTTTTTTTTTTTTTTTCATCTGGACCAAGTTCCCTTAAAGACGGAATGTTGTCACATTGCACATATAAGACCTTGTACATCCCAATGCCGTCATCATTATCGCCACCATACTACCACTGTCATCATCATGATTGCCTGCCAAAGTATTTAAGGAAGTATTCTAATTACGGATTGAGAATTTTTCCATTAATAATGTAATTTTCAACCCCGGGCCCACTTGGGGTTGCCGAAGCAAAAATATACTCCAAGTGCGGTTGGCGATACATACTATAATATAATATTGCCCGCACGTACAGCGAAAGGTTTACCACGACATCATCCCATCGATCCGGCGCAATGCACGGTCGATAGACGTGTGTCGCTCGAGTCGCGTTATGCCATGTATGCGATGGAAATTGAAATTTCACACATTATTGCATAATTAAAGTTTGAACATTTTCTCCATTAGGCGATCTGGGGGGCGTAATCGTCGCCGAGTAGCTTCATCTACATATACCATATGAGCATAAGCATCCATATGTACACATACCTCCATACATATGAGTATTCGTATCCTGTGGATGTGTCAGTTAATTTGTATGAATTAGTCAGGGATTTGTGCGATAACAACAGAAAGCTTACAAACTATTTGCACTAATTAATTGATAGTTGATTGGGGATTTTGTACTTGTTTACGATTGCTTGCAGGTGTTTTTTGTTTTAATGATTCTGTTCTCGTTTTGATCCTGATTTTTTTTGTGTGTACTCTGTTTCGATTATCATATTTTTTGTTACCTTGTTTTGTTTATGGGTGAATTTAATTGTATTCATAACTGCTGCCGAGGCATTCGTTTTAATAATTATTTGTTTATTGTAATTGTATGTAATTCATAAAGCATGTTATGAAATTATCCAAACATTTTCCTATTAATCAATTTTTTTTTTTCATTTATACCAGAAATTGTAGGTAATCCAGATATGAAATTAAAATTTTTTTTGCGAGATAACAAAAGGTTGTTTTGTTCAGAAAACAGACCAACAGTTGGGCTTCTCTAATTCATAAGAGAAGTATGATTGATTAAGAATTTTTACTTAACCCTTTCATGCCCAATGTTGCCTCTAGGCAACATTGTACCGATGTGCTTATAACTCCCGTTATTCTTAATATTTCTGATAACGATTTTTTTGGGCAACAACTATAAGTCTTAAGCATGCGATGTGCGAAACTTTGTGAATCAAGCATTGCTATTGTTAATTTGCGTGCCTGTCTTCTAAGTGTCCACAAGCGATAAAAAAAAAAATGCAAAATGTGTTTGGAAAAAATTTAATAAAAAAAAATAGCTGAAAGGATCTTTGAATAAAAATTGAACTGTAGAGCTGAAAATAGGTAATGACATTATTGTCTCAATTCTTTCAAGTAAGCTGTAAAAGCGTAAAATGTATAATAGCAATCGCTCGCTTTGACACAGGTGATCTCTACTAAGATAGTATCCATTTCCGTGACTTTAAGTCAATGAAATAAAACAATGAAAGTGAAAATAAAGTTGCCTACAGGCAACATTGGTCCATAATGTTCAAATTTCATATGAGTATATTTTCTTTGTCAGAAATGGAATATAAAGGCTTGACACAGTAGAAAATTACAAGATCGCCCAATTTTGACTGGGATGATTCTGCTAATGAAAGTGAAGGTGAAAATGAGAAAGAAGATGAGTTATTGGAAAATATGATAGAGGAAATGTTACATAATGTGGGTGAAAGTGGCGTAGAGATTGGTTCGATTGAGGAGCTTGCTAGGAACGTCACAGAATCTAGTAATGAAACGCAAAATGAGGTAAGCAGTGCAGGATGTAGTTGAAAAAAAACCGGGCAAGTGCGAGTCGGACTCGCGCACAAAGGGTTCCGTGCCATTATCTATAACAAGACACTAGCGCACAAATCGGTCTTAAGTAGAGCAACGTGAACGTCTCATAAGCAGGACTCACAATGCCGTAGTAAGGGCCTACGCCTTACTAAGAATTTTTATTTTTATTTCTTATGCCGCGGGCGGAATTAAATTGAAAAATTAATATCTCCTAAAATATTAGCCGTAGAATGCTCATTGTGGGCTTATTTATTTTTCATTAAATATTCATTTACAAACCGATTCAACAAAACCACCTGCAAATGTAAGTTGGTAGCACAATATTGAGTGATTTACCATGTTCATTCAATACCATGGACTCCTTATAGGTTTTCCTTTAACCTGAAAGTAGAAAACTAATTTCTGGATTTTTTTTTTTTTAATTTTAGGTTAAGTAGTTTCGCCTATTTTCTTGAATAACTTGGAAACTATTTATTTTAAAATTACAAAAAATACATTTACATTTGGGTCACAGAAATTGATATGTGTGCCAAATTTCAACTTAATCGGTCCCGTAGAATCGGAGATAATTGACTGTGAGCGACGGACAGACGGACACACGAGTGATCCTATAAGGGTTCCGTTTTTTTTCGGACGCACGGAACCCTAAAAATGGACCTATGTAGTTTGAGATGGATAAGTACCGGGGTGAATGAGGGCGATACTGTTTGGAAAAACGAAGTCATCTCCATCTATAGTAAGACCAAGGAACCGTTAGCTTATTTGGTCCAGTCTTTCGATGATGAAATTATTCAAAAAATCAGTGATGAAACGAACAAATAAGCTTTGCAAACGAATGGCGTAGAATTAAAATGTGAACCTTATGAAATATAGAAATTTATCGGTGTATTACTGTACTTGGGTTCAGTGAAAATACCACACATAAAAATGGCATGGGCGCAAAAATTCAGGCTTCTAGCTATAGCACAATAATTTTCAAGAAATCTGTTTGACAAAATATGGCAGTATTAGCGTATAAGTGATAATGCTGAACAACCCCAAAACGGACATGCTAATTATGACAAGTTGCTCAACGTTCGTCCAATGCTAACAAAATTTAAAGAAAAATATAATCTAATACCCCAAGATGAATAGCAAAGTGTCAATATTTTTAAATGTTCACAAGAGCTGGTGTTTCGAGAGCTATGTACGATCTTACTCTATATATTAGCGAAGGAACATGCCCATCTTATGGGTCCTCGGACATAGTTCTTTATTTATCGACGAATATTCCAAGTAATCGGAATTTTAAATTATTCTTTGACAATTGGTTAACCTCGGTCAGTCTTATGACTGCTTTGAAGGTATGTATCTTAGCTGTGGAAACAATTAGAGCGAATCGGATAAAAAATTGTGAACTGAAAACTGAAAAGGAACTGCAGAAGAACGGCCGAGGATCAAGTTATTTCAAATTTGAAAATGCACACAATTTGATTGTTTGTCGGTTGGTATGATAACAAGATTGTACAGCTTCTTTCAAACTATATAGGTAAGAACCCGATGAGTGAATAAAAGCGATGGTGCTGAAAAGAGAAAAAGTATGTATCGATCCCTCGTCCAGTTATCGTTGAATGTCATAATGGACATATGGGAGGAGTTGACGTTGCAGACATGTAGTCAACGGGTGGCAGTAGTCAACGGGTGGCTTTTGTACCGCAGAGACCTAAAACATTTGAGCGCAGAGAAAAAGTATGTCACTACTTGAGTTTCAACTGGACATTGCCAATGAATTACTGAACGCAACGAATTTAACCATCATACCACGCAAAAGGGACCGCCCAAACTTACTACAACTGGAAATGGAGAACGCTTTGCTATCGAATCCATCATCACTAGGTTCACCGTCACCAGCTCTATCAACCCCAGGTCTATCATCAGGTCCATCATCACCAGCCCTAGCTTCTACTAGCTCTCATAAAAGAGACCATTTTGCAGAAACTGAAAAAAGTAAGTTTTGACCAAACCAGCCATTGGGTACTATCTACGGTCCCGTTTGTTCAAACGGTGTATGGAGGAGAAGATATAACGAAGAACTGTACGGGTTGTACAGCGACATCAGCCTGGTACGACGTCTACGGATACAGCGTCTAAGGTGGCTAGGCCATGTAGAGCGCATGGAAAATACAGCTTCGACCCGAAAAGTCTTCGAATCCACTCCGGAAGGAAGGCACGGCATAGGACGGCCGCATCATCGGTGGCGCACGCAGGTGGAAGGGGACCTTAACCAACTGGGCGTGCGGCGGCGCTGGAAACAGCTGGCCAAAGACCGTGCCAGCTGGAGACGCTTGGGGGAGACCATGGGGTTCAAAGGGACCATACAGGATGTGTCAAACTGGCTTTCCACGATCAAAGTGCAGCAAATGCAAAGTATATTTGTGTTGCAATCCGCAAAAAAAAAAAAAAAATGCTTTGTATGGTATCATACTAAAATTCAATAAAAATATTTAAACAAAAATAGAATAAATTTATTTACATACGTATGTATGTGTTTTAAATTTTCCACTATTGCCCAATGTTGCCTATAGGACACATTCTATATTTCCGGAACCATGATAGATAGGACTTCGAAAATTATATCAGTTCATATTTAGGTGTATATTGACACAAATATGTCGACAAAACAATTTTTACCCCGGCCAAAAAAATTCGGGCATGAAAGGGTTAAGCACATTTTATAAACAAGAAAGCATTTAATTACAGTCGAAATTCCATTCACGCTAGCTTGAGCTCAAATCTTCTGGCCGCTCATTTCGATATGTTATTGAGTTCCGCCAACGAGAAAGTGAATTTCCAATATGCAGTCCCAGGCTCCTATAATGAAGTTCTTGATGCTTCAATAAGCTATCAGGAAGTGGTTTCGGCTATAGCGAGGCTTAAGGACGGAAAAACACCTGGATCGAATGGCATACCGACTGAATTTCATAAGTACGGCACAGCAGAGCTGACCAAGCTGACACTCACATTTAATAATACCTATTATGGAAACCGGGATAATACCACAGGAATTCAAGGAAGCGATTGTTTTTCCAATCCACAAGAATGGAAATTTGGCTGAGCTCTCCAATTATAGAGGTATATCCTTCCTTAATGCGTCTTACAAAATATTCACACAGGTTTTGCAAAAACGCTTTATTAAATGGGTCGAGGACGACCAGCTTTTGTGGCAGGTCTGTGATGGCTTCTAGTGCTGCTGTGGGGGTTGTTCTCATGGCCCCAGTGATACAGATGCAAGCTAGTCTTTGCAATTTGTTGAGCTTGGCCTGCACTGATACTCGTTTTGTTTTGTGCCACCAGACGGGCGCAGCATATGTAAGAATTGGTCTGGTGGATGTTGTATATAGCCAGCGGGACATTTTGGGGTTTGTGCCCCAGTTTTTGCCAGTGAGACTTTTGCTGGTCCATAAAGAGATCCTGGCTTTCTCAATGGTCTTTGTTATGTGAGAGTTCGAAGTGAGCTTTTCGTCTAGAGTTATCCCTAGATATTTGACTTCTTTTGAGAACTCTATCGCTTCACCGAAGAAGGTAGGTTTAGTAAGTTTGTGCCTATTCCTTCTTTTGGTAAAGGCGACTATGGTGCTTTTCCTAATATTAACATTTAGTGCAACCTTTATGCACCAGTTTGCAATAAGGTTTAGTGCCCGTTGGAGGAGTTCCGAGACTGTGTCTTCGAATTTGCCTCTAATCAGGATCACTATGTCGTCAGCGTAGCCTTGGACATAGAAGCCGTTATTGCTAAGTATGCTTATCAGTTCCACGATGGACCACAGGAGTGGTGAAAGAACCCCGCCTTGAGGGCATCCTTTCGCGGCGTTTACGCTGATTTTGTCATTGCCTAGTGAGGTGTTTATTTTCCTGTTGCTAAGCATGTGTTGGATCCAATTGCATGTCCACCCCTGTGCTGAGGATGCAATGTCTTATTTGGGTGTATTCAGTGTTATCGACGGCAACCTCAATATCGAGAAAGCAACCTATCGCAATTTCTTTGTCGCTCAGGGATTTGTTGATCCGGGCCGTTAGTTCCTGAAGAGCATGCGGGGTCGATTTCCCAGGCTGGTAGGCATATTCGTTTTTGTGAAGTGGTGATCTTTTCAGTGCACCGTCCCTAGTATGCCTAAACAGGATTTTTTCCATAATATATAGATTAGATTAGATTAGATTTTTTTTTTTATTTTTTTATTTTTTTTATTTTTTTTATTGAAATAGTTAACACTAACGAGTAGTTTACGTTTGTTTGTATATCACATTACATATGCATAGTATTTTACGTTAACAAGTACGTTTATTATACATTTCGGTTGTATCTTCTAGATAGCATTGTTCCCAATTAGCTCGTGTGGTTTAATTCGCTTTAGCCTTCGAGTAATCTCAGTTGTATCGTAAAGTTTTGCTGCTTCCTGGTTAGTATGTTGTTCAAGTCTTGAGTAGTGGGCTGTTGCAAATTCGCGTATCGTTTCTTCTACGGTTTTAACCTTAAGGTCGCGATGTAAGTCGTAGTTTCTGACATACCATGGAGCGTTTACTAAACATCTTAAGACTTTGTTTTGGAAGCGCTGAATTATTTCTATGTTATTTTTAGCGGCACACCCCCAGAGTTGGATGCCATATGTCCATATAGGTCTTAGTGTTTGGTTATATATAAGAAGTTTGTTATGTATTGATAGAACAGATCTTCTGCCAATTAGCCAGTCGAGTTTTCTCAGTTTCATATTAAGCTCTTCTCTTTTCTTTGTTATATGTTCTTTCCATCGTAGTTTAGCGTCCAGGTTCATTCCTAAGTATTTTGCGTTGTTGGAATACGGAATTTGTATCCCAGTGACAAAGATTGGATTAGATTAAATAGATTTTTTACAAATACAACAGTGATACATTTTATTTCATCAAAATCGCAGCAATAATCTATGAAAAAACAGTTGCACAATTTTCATACTTTAGCCTCAAAAGTTGTCACACCATTTTAGTTCGTGAAGTTAGAGGTTCGCTTTGTTTTGGGGATTTTATTCCCGCCTAGTTACAAAAAACAAGCAGTTTTTTTATAAAAACTGCTATTAAGGCCAAGTACGGCTTCAAATCAAGTTAATAATAGAACATTATTTTACATAGTTCCCAACTAATTGCTGTCATCATGAACCTTGTCTAAGCCATAAATTGTCAAAACCGTTTCCATTTACAATAATAAATAAAGCATGCCCACATTAATAACTCGTGCATGTGTCACGAAATTCAAATTCACAAGCGATTTAACATCTCACGAAGCAGTTGTTTTGCTTTTGCCTTTGTTTCTTGCTTTTTTTTTTTGTTTTTTTTCATTAAGTGCAACATCCCTTTAATAAATTCTTGTGTCGTTTTCCTTTCACATCATTAATTTCAATTTAACCACGACGGCCTATGTATCCAACATACGCTAGTATTCTCAAATCAAATGATTAAGACAAATTATACTAAACATTAACTGTCAATTAAGTGCTAACAGAAAACGAGAAAATTAAAATAAAAAAATAAATACAAATAAGAAAATAAGATTTCAGTAGTATAGTATCTTTATTTCAGATTTTCTTTTCACAATTTACATGGCCTGTATTACCGCCCATTACCTTACACAGAGATTTGATACATATGTATTACTATATCTTTCTACTGAAAATAATTCAAAATATTTAAGTTTGTTTTTGGCGATAACCAAAAAACTGTAGATAATATAAATTGGAATGCGAAACGCAATACATATTAAGGAAACAGATTATGCACTAAAGGATTATCAGCGTACCCCCAGCGTTCGACAAATTTTGCGTGGAGTTTAGCAATTCTATTCAAGATCAATAGATCGAGGTCGGTTGGGCTACGGCCTAGTAAGCCGGAACCGTAAAAAAACCACAAACGACCTTGCAAAAAACGAAAAAAGGACAATGATCCTCGGCTTTGTACGTGGAATGTTAGGTCCCTAAACAAGCCACGTGCAGCCGAACAACTTGCGGACGCCCTAGACCGCTATAAAGTGGACATAACCGCCATCCAGGAAATGCAATGGAATGGACCGGGTATAAAGCGGATGAAAAACTGCGATATTTACCACGGCGACTGCTATAGGGAGAGAGGACAACGATTGTTTGGATGCGGATATGTTGTTCGAGGTGGACTTAGCCAAAAAGTCCTAAGCTTTCGGCATGTGAGCGAACGCCTCAGCCTGATCTGCGTCCACGACCCCACGGAAGACAAGGATGAGTTCTACGATCTCCTAGACAGAACGTATGCCCAATGTCCCAGCTATGACATCAAAATTCTACTAGGAGACTTCAATGCTAAGCTGGTTAAGGAAAGCATCTTCGAACGAGTCATAGGCAAACATAGCCTACACGTCATCACATCCGATAACGGACACAGGCTGATTGATTTTGCCACGGGGCGATATCTCTTTCTAGCCAGTACGCGCTTCCCGCACCTCGATATACACAAAGGCACCTGGCGCTCTTTTGATCAATCGACTACCAACAGATTGAACACATCGCGATCGACGTCAGACATTCCTCCATTATTTTTGATGTTCGAACTTTCCGAGGGGCTAACATCGACTCGGACCACTATCTTGTAGTAGCCAAGATGCGCCTACGGGTATCACGAACGCAGCGGAGTAAAGTAAGAATACAAAGTTATGACGTCGGAAATCTACTATCGCCAGAAACCGCTCGTGCTTTTACCGATCGCGTCTCCCTTAAGCTCTCCAATACACCTCAATCCTCCACGCTGTCAATAGAACAGCAGTGGAGCCTTTGCAAACAAGCCTTGAAAAGCTCTGCATCCGAAGTTTTGGGTTTCAAGGCCCCACCACGAAGAAAGACCTAGTTCGATGGCGAGGGCAGGAGAATTCACACAGCCTGGCTGCATAAAAGAACTAGAGCAGCTCGTGAGCTCTACGAGTTAAAAAGAAGGGAGGAGCATAAGCTTCTTAGAAGAAAGAAGAAAGAGCACGAGAAGCGCGCGATTGAGGATTTGGAGAGGTGTTACTGCAGGCGTGACGTTCGAAAGTTTTAACAACAGATAAAGCGAACATGCCAAGGTCATAAAGCCAGAAGGGAAGCCTGCATGGATGAGAACGGACACCGAGTAGTAGAATCGCAGTCGATGCTGAGAATATGGAAAAACCACTTCTGCAGACTGTATAACGGCGATGTTAGTCAATATACCGCTGTCGACAGAATGATCCATTTCTAATCGACGGAGACCGCAGAGAATCCTGTCCCCCTGACCTCGACGAAGTTATGACTGCCATATCGAAGCTCAAGTCGAATAAAGCTGCTGGCGCAGATGGACTGTCTGCTGAGCTCTTCAAGGCAGCTGGGGATGACCTGGTTAGGAGCATGCACCAGCTCTTCTGTAAGATACGGTCAGAGGAAAGCATGCCCGAGGAATGGAGTTTCAGCATCGTATGCCCGATCCACAAGAAAGGAGATCCCTCTGACTGCACCAACTACTGAGGAATAAGTCTCCTTAACATCGCTTACAAAATCTTCTCTGCCTTTTTGTTTTGTCTTACGCCTGAAGCCTTTTGTAAATAAGCTGATAGGTCCTTATCAGTGCGGATTCAGGCCAGGGAAGTCCACCATCGACCAAATTTTCACACTACGGCAGATCCTGGAAAAAAACCAATGAATTTCAAGTCGACACTCACCACCTATTTGTCGACTTCAAAGCCGCATACGACAACGTAATTAGAGACGAGCTATACAACGCTATGTCTACCTTTGACATACCTGCTAAACTCGTCAGACTATGCAGGATGACTTTGGAAAATGCCCGAATCCGTGAACATCTTACCGATAGTTTTGATGTCAAAAAAGGATTTAGGCAGGGCGATGCGCTGTCGTGTGATTTCTTCAACATCATATTAGAAATGATTGTGCAAAAATCACTGGCCAATACAAGAGATACAATCTATTTGAAATCCTCGCAACTCCTTGCATAAGCCGACGATATTGACATAATAGGTAGATCACAGCGAGATGTCAATGAGGCGTTTGCGAGTACTGAGATGTAGGCGGCGAAAATTGGTTTGGCGGTAAACGAGGGCAAAACTAAATATATGCTGCCATCAAAAAAGGACGCTCACCACCGATGTCTTGGCCAGAACGTTTGCATTGGCAGATATAAGTTCGAGGTAGTTAAGGACTTCGTCTACCTTAGCTCCGCAGTGACCTGGAACAACGACATCAGTTCCGGAATTAAAGATAGAATCACTCTTGCCAATTGCTGTTTCTTTGGGCTCAGGAGGCAACTGAGTAATAGAGCCCTCTCCCGAATGACAAAGTTGGCTCTATATAAGACCCTTAACATCCCGGTACTGTTGTACGGCGTAGAAGCATGGACACTATCAAAAGCGGATGAGGAGGCCCTTGGTCGGTTCGAGAGAAAGATTTTGCGCGTGATTTTCGGGCCTATAAACGCGGACGGGGGATGGAGGAGAAGATTCAACAACGAACATTACGGGCTATACAGCGACATGAGCCTAGTCAGGCGTCTACGGATTCAACGCCTAAGATGGCTGGGCCATGTAGAGCGAATGGACACCACAGCTCCAGCCCGGAGAATCTTTGAATCCAACCCCGAGGGACGAAGAAGCAGAGGACGGCCGCACTTAAGATGGCGAACATAGGTGGCTGTGCGGCAATGGAAAAGGCTGGAAAAATATCGTGCTAGTTGGAGGGGCATGTTGGTTGAGGCCCAGGTTCACCCCGAGCTGTAGCGCCCATTAAGAAGGAGTAGAAAATTCGAGATCAATTCAACGTTTGCTTTTTTATGCAATTCGGTTGTGAGGTAATGCCATGGAAGGTCAAGCATCATTTTCAAAAGTTTGTTTTGCGCAATTTGTAGCTTTGAAATATGAGTTGTTGCACAATTTCCCCAGACTTGGCACCCGTATAAAATTATTGATTGGAATATTGCTTTATGTATTATTCTTTTGTTTTCAAATGAAAGACCTATTTATAAGTCTTGTACTTATGCTAACTTTATGCAAAGTTTGTTTGATGTGCTCATTGAACAAGAGTTTCGAATCGAGATGAATCCCTAGGTATTTGACACAGGAATTCCATTCAATTAATATATTATCGATCCGCAAAGGATATGAAGGAATATAGCAAGATTTCCTTTTTCTATTGAAAAGGATGGCTTGCATTTGTTCCCTATTAAGTTTAATTTTCCACTTTGTGTAATATAGAGAGAAGCAAAACCGTCCGGATGTTTTGCACTTCTACGGTTATTTTGTCGAAATGAAAAAACTAATATTATTTTTACAAATATTTCTTATTTATTTTTTCAATTCAATAAATTAAGTAACAAAAACACTCAAAACAGTTAATTACAAAAAGAAAAAACAAAAACTACGGAATTCCGTATCCGGACACTTTTGCACATTAACCCTAGAAGGAGAATACTATTTATTTTTTATTATTTATTTTATTTCATTATTCTCTTATAAGTTACAAAATTCCTTAGCTACAGAATTACAACAATATGTATTACTTAAGGCAATAGAGAATAGTTAATGACATTTTTTATTCTGCTACTAGTAGCTATAAATAGTGTTAAATGCCATTTTAAACAAGGATACAAGATACGTATATCATATATATTTATAATTATTTATAAATATTATTATTTAAATACATATATATTTATAATTATTTATAAATATTATTATTTAAATACATATATATTTATAATTATTTATAATTATTGTGGGGTGACAATATTTAATATGTCATAATTAAGTACAGGAATGCATAGTACATACAAGAAAGTAACAGAATTCAGATTCCTATGCGATTCCATAATATGCGTCGTTATAAAATATAAGTAAGCAAAACTTCAATCTCATTATGGTCAAAATCTAGAAGCCACGATTTAACTTTCTTTATAAAATTATGTTGATTTTCTATGAGTCTTATATTAAAGGGAAGACGATTTAACAGTTTACAAGATACAACTGGGTAGGAGTTTCTGTAATGAGTCGTACGAAAGGCTGGAGTTTCAACAACATGGCGTACAGTACTGCGCAAATTACGACAATCAGATATTGGGCTCTGCAAGTAACCACCTCTCATAAAAAATATCTTACAGACTCTGAAATAGAATAAATGTCTTGTATGTATGTATGTATGTTGGCGTTACAGTCCATGAAGAACCTGAGCCGAGCTTCTCTCAATCACCCATGTTGTGTGTGATTTCATTTTTCCCATAGGTGAAAGGGACCTACAGTTTATTGCCGGTTCCGAACGGCGAATTTCGAGAAGCTTTTCATGACAATTTTACTACAGGGGGTTTTGTCAGAACCCCACTGAGGAGAAACACCGTGAAAAACACGTTCGATGACATGGCTGTGTCAGGATTCGTTCCCGTGTCATCGGCGTCAGAGGCCAACACACTACCCACTGCGCCACGGTGCTCTTTAAATGTCTTACTGGCAGTATTTTCAAAGACCTGAACAGAACCATGGAATGGGCCATCCGGCGAGCCTTGGTTATCCTTCTTACGACATACCTTTGCAAGACGACGAGTGGTTTTAGATTGGTGATGTAAGCACCCCCCCAGCAGCTAATTCCATATTGCAGTTTTGAATGAAAAATTCCATGAGAGACGGTTTTAAGAGTTCGTTTAGAGCAACAATTCCTGAGAGGATAAATGCATCGTAGGGAGTAGCGTAAGTACTGCTTTAATATTGGAATGTCTTCTGTCCAACTCATGTTGTGGTCGATGATAGTACCGAGGTACTTAAAGTTCGTAAATGCTTCAATTTGAAAGCAGTATGAGTTGCAGGTAGCATTTTTTTTAAAACATTCCTCTTCGGCGCAAGCACAGTTAATTAAGTTCAAGCGCGGGCAATCAGTGGAATGAAAATTGATATTAACATCTGGAGGCACGAACGAATTCAATTTGAAAAACATTAACTTGCTCTTGTTACTCACAACCAACCTATGTACAGCAAACCATATTCTCATTATATGAATATCATGATTGAGTTCAGCTATCAAATTCAGAGCGCTCGTTGAGCCATACGCGGTTCCAAGGTCATCCGCAAAAGCCGTGACTCTACCTCTAAAAGGCAAGGAAAACAAGGAGTTGATAAAGATTAAAAACAAGATGGGACCCAACACAGAGCCTTGCGGAACACCTAAGCTAAGCTCACGAGGATGGCTGAAAACATATTTAATTTTTACTTTTTGCTTGCGATCTTTTAGATATGATGCAAACCAATCAAAGATAAAACCGCGAAATCCTGCACCAAACAATTTGTCTAAGAGAATGTCATGATCAACCATGTCAAACGCTTTCGTAATATCAACAAAGAGGCCAGCACAATGTTTATTTTCATCAAGTGCTTTGTTGATGAACGAGCAAAAATACAAAAGCGCATCTTCAGTAGAACATCCCTCTCTAAACCCAAACTGTACCGGGCTAAAAAATTGTATTTTGTGTAGATGTGCACACATACGTCTTTTTACAGCTTTCTCAAAAACTTTCGAGATTGAAAGCAGATTGAAAGCAAAGAAATTGGCCTGTAATTGTTCTTATCTTTTGGATTTCCCTTTTTAAAAAGTAGTAACACATTAGCACATTTCAGACGATCAGGGAAAACTCCACTCAAAATACTTAAATTAAATAGATGTGCTAGTATGTCATCTAAAAAGGGCACAATTTTCTTAAGGGTTCCATTGCAAAAGTCATCGTTTCCACAAGATCTCGAGTTGTTAAGGGAGTAGATGATCTTTAGAACCTCTAAACCATTGATTTCCTCAAAAAAGAAACTGTTCACACTCGTCGTTGGTTCTAATATCTCATCCCTTACACAGCGGCTGCAAAGCGATACCTGATTTGGTTGGATTGCCTGCCCTACTGAGGCAAAGAATTCATTGAATTCGTTAGCTATTGCTAGATGCTCCACAATGTCCGTAACTTCGCCACTCAATACGATGGGGTTGGAATGATAGGAGGGGCTGTTATTAATTATACCGTTAATAACTCTCCATTCCCTTTTTGGGTTTCCTTGAGCCTCGCAGAATTTAGAAATGTAGTAGCTGTCGCGGCAATTTGTAATTTCCATATTTATTACTATTTATTTAAAAGGGGAATTCCCATGGTATTCGTATATATCCCTTCTTCTATTTTACGCTGGCGACCAAACTTACTCTTCTTAGTGCACGTCTAGCTGTCCATGTACTAACATCTTTGTTTATAGCTTTTGCAGCATTTTTGGGTGTTCGAATGTCCTTATTATGAAGCAACCGTTCCATCAACCGAGCATCACCATCAGAAATGATTCTTGGTCGACCCCCAATATTGTTTGAACAACTCACATTTCGGCGTTTTTTAATATTGTTAACTGTTGTTTTATTTAGTTGTAACGGTTTAGCATCTTACGGCATGAATATTTTTTTTTGTAACAAATTTACATTATTTTCTAGGTGAATTGGAATTTTCTTAATTTCGCCTTAAAACGACTACACAGCAAATTGATAAATAATAATTTAAGCTCGAAACACCGCAGAAACCTCCATATAACGGAAAGCTCTTACGATACAAATAAAAATACAATATACGAATACCATGGGAATTCCCCTTTTAAATAGTATTCTCCTTTTAAGGTTAATGTGCAAAAGTGTCCGGATACGGAATTCCGTAGTTTTTCTTTTTTTTTTCTTTTTGTAATTAACTGTTTTAAGAGTTTTTGTTAGTTAATTTATTAGATAAATGTGAATTGAAAAAATAAATAAGAAATATTTGTAAAACTAATGTTAGTTTTTTCATTTCGACAAAATAGCCGTAGAAGTGCAAAACACCCGGACAGTTTTGCTTCCCACTGTACATGCTGAGTAACCCCACCGAATTGCAAAGATTTGTCTCAATGTTGAGAGCAAATTCATCAGATGAGAAAAATGCTGTGTCATCTGCATAAAAAGCCATATCACAAAATGGGAGTTTGGGGAGATCTGAGGTAAACAAATTGTACAATATAGGACCAAGGACAGAGCCTTGGGGAACACCAGAATCGAAATCGAATCGAGACAATAAACGAGCGTTTAGAAAGGGAACTTTGCACTATTTTACATAATTGCGGAGGAAAATTTAGACGCAATAATTTGAAGACAAGACCATTGTGCCATACAGTATCAAATGCTTTCTCAATGTAAAGAAGGGGACCACGTCAGTGGATTTGTTTTCAGAACTTTGTTTTTTGACATGCTTACAATTTCTCAAAACCTGATGCGTCGTGCTGTGAGAAGCTCTAAGCCCGAATTGTCCATTTGGAAGGATATCATTATCATCCATAAATTGAAGCAGTTTGTCCTTCACAATTTTTTTCTAATATTTTGCTCAGACTGCTAAGAAGACTAATGGGCCTGTAACTTTCAACGTTATCAGGTGGTTTTCCAATTTTATTTATGGGAATCACTTTAGCCCTCTTCAATGCATCCGGAAAGTATTTGATTTTTAGGCATGTATTTATAATAATGGTAAGGAACCCAAAACCAGCTTGTGGTTTTATTTGTTTTGAGACAGGCGATTTGGAATTGGATGTCATCGAAAGAAGTAAACGCACTCTGTGGCGTCTCTCCGCAAGACATGCTAAATACGATTAATTTATTACTTACTGCAAAGATTGTGATAGGGTCAGATGATTAGACACCAAATGGTTATTAGCAAAATTAGAAGCTAGTAAATTTGCTTTGTCACTGTCACTAAATATCCCACTTTGTAAAGGTGGAATTAGTATAATCTTATTTTTTATAATCCTGGCAGTATTCCAAAAAGGTTTTGCATTCTTGTCTAGTTTCTGAAGTTTACTATTCCAGGACTTATTACGAACTTCATGAATAAGCTTTAAAATGCGCTTATTAAGACATTTCATCTCATTTTTATAACTAGGATGTCGGTACCTCTGCCAATTTCTTCTAGCTATGTTCCGGGCTTTAATTAACTCTAATACATATTTCGGCAGTTTAAAAATGTGATAGTTTTTTGGAATTTTTGGTACAGAAGCATCCATCGAGCTAAGAACTAGCCGCGAGAAATACAATATAGCGTTATCCACATCTTCTTTAGAGTTAACGCCTTCAAGATTTATGGGAGAATTACGCAGAGTACTAGTTATTATTTTACGATACAATTTCCAGTTTGCATTTTTAAAGTCTAATACATATTCAGTCTTACATTCTCGTACACAATTAATTTTACAGATGACAGGATTGTGGTCTGAACCAAGTGAACTAACAGATATTGGCTGTGACAACTGACTAGGAACATTAGAAATGAAAAAATCGAGGACAAATGGACATTTACAAGTACATAAGTTGGCGTTGAAGGATATGCGATTGTAATTGGGAACAAATTACAGAGATTGCCCCAGGCATTTGCTCTATTACAACCCTAGTCTTTGCTTCTACAATTAAAGTCACCACCTTTCACAAAATCTCAATTTGTGGAAAACAGTTTTCTGAAATCAGAAGCTAGCCCTAAATTTTTGGTATCATTGATTACACCGCCCGTAAAGTATGCACAAATAGTGGTTATAAAATAAGATTTTATTAAATTTAATCTAATTTGTTTTCATTTTGTCTAAGTATAGGATGTATTCCAGCGTCGCATTGATTCTAGTATGTCCTGACGCCCAAGAGTTAAGAGTTACCTAGAGTTAAGATACAGGTAGTCGTCATTTTAAGGCCTTCGACAGAGCCCGGTCCGGCTCTGTGTCTCAATGCCAGTCGTATACCTAAATAGATTGAATTACTCGTACGTAAATTAGTACATACTTATAGGTGCAGCGATTCAGTGTAATGAGTTCGCAATAAAACTGTCTAACGACGGTGCATTAGCATTGATTCCAGATAAAAGTAATATTTATTAATAAGTGCCCACTTTTACGGACAGGTTAATTTGTTTTTCAATTCACTGCTGCCGGTGCACGTACATACACTACGCCGTTCGCGCGCCATGTCGTTCGCGTACACATAATTACATGTTTTTCTGTATTTGCTGCGCTTACCATTTGCACACTTCTCCTTCGAGTACGTTCGTCGTTTCCTCGGGATTAGAACCAACTGTCTGTCTGAGAGTACGTGTACCTAATGAACTATAAGCAGTTGGGTAAGTAGTCGACAGAATGTTAGGAAACCTGGTAGGGAATTCGCGTCACGCACACCTGATTCTCGCACGGCCAATGTAAGTGGGGTGACATGTTCCTTCAGACATTCTTTCTTGTCGAGCTAGCAAGCCCGATTGACATCAAATTTTCATCGAATGGAAGTTCACTTCCTCCATTGTGTTCCTTTTACGAGTAAGTACGTACTTCTCTGAGCGATTGGTTCTTGCGTAATTTACTGTGAAGCAAATTCGTTTTCGAATTCTAATCTCCTTCCTCGCCACCTCTTGCAGTTTCAGTCAGATGACTAAAAGCAAATTCTCCTGCATTCCGACAACACTCCAGTCAATCCGCAAGCTATTGTCAGAAAACGAAATCTCATACCAGAAATGTGTAGTAAATAGCTCTATGGGACAACAGCACAGAAGGAACAGGAAAAGCAATTGTGAGAAGGAAGCAAGTTACGAAACAGTATTTTTATAGGAGAAAAATTATATTTTTCCCTCAACTCGTAATCCTTACTCTTAGATAACTCCTATCATCTACTACAATCAGGATAGATGGACAGAAATAGACAACAATAAGTGTATAAAGATCGATAGCTGAATTTTGAGGAGAAAACGAACTTATCCCTACGTTGACCAATGTCCTTGTTGTTGTTACTTTAGCTGTTATTCACATCCTCGCGTTTTGACTGTCTTATACAATTGAATCAATAATCCCTATGAGAGCGATGGATAAAAATAAAAGTAGCAAATTGAATTTTTCCCTTCTATCAGCTGTTTAGTATTTGTTCTTTTATTTTCCTTCTATTTCTGTTTGGAAATAATCCATGAGGTAGGAATGTTGGTGGCGATGCGATGGAGCAAAAATGATGTGACGGCACAAGACTTGGATATCATTTACAAGTTTTCGAGCAAATACAAGGCCATTTATCTGAACCTTTTGTCCTCGAACGATTGTTGAATTTTTGGTCTCTTCTGAAAAAAAGACTCACAATAAGGTCAAACCGAATTTGATTGTTTTATTTTTTATTGTTTTAATTTTTTACTTAGACAATAGGTCTTATTTGGATTTCGCTGTCGGTAGAAACTGGCTAAGATCAAAATATTAGAGGCAGCTAAATCCAAGCACAACTTGGATAATGTGCGAAATAGTGGTTCACCTTGTCAATTCTCAGAAAGATATTCTTCTGTGTGTTGGCAAAAGCAGTAATCAAAGTTACTTACTTATCAGGCCAGCGATCCATGGAGGATCTGAGCCTGAGCTATAGCTGCCTTCCATCCTTGAAGACCAAGATGTCTTACATCCACGATTACTTGGTCTTTATACCGGAGGTTCGATCTTCCTCTTCTTCTCGAACCATGCGCTTGATGTTACCGAGCCAGTGTAGTCGACGGATCTTTGCCTTTCGGACTACATTCACATCTCTATACATCTCGTAGAGTTCGCGGTTGTGTCTTCTTCTCCATTAACCTTCCTCACAGACAGTACCAAATATTCGGCGCAGAATTTTTCTCTCGAAAGAACCCAAAATCACCTCCGCTGTCCTGCTTATCTTCCAGCTTTCGGCTCCGTACGGCTAGACTGGCAGTATGAGCGTTTTGTAAAGCATGACTTTGGTCTTTCGAGTGAGGAGTTTTTACCCCAGTTGATTAGACAAGCCTAAGTAGCAGCGGTTGCCAAGGACGATTCTATGCCGGATCTCCACTGTGGTGTCATTTGTGAAATTTACGTTTGCCATGAGGTAGACAAACTCCTTAACTACCTCGAAATTGTAGATGTCAATTGTTATATTTTGTCCCAGGTGGTGAGCGACGGATTGGTTTTTGCTTGACAGCATGTACTTCGTCTTGTCCTCATTGACCTTAAGACCAACTCGTTTCGCCTGTTCTTCAATCGCCGTGAATGCTTTTACAATGCCACGGCGAGAACACGCGATGATATCGATATCATCCGCGTATCCTAGCAACTGGACGGGCTTATAGAAAATAGTGCCTTCCCTGTTGACGCCTGCCCATCGCACTATCTGCTCCAGCACCAGATTGAAGAAGTCATGCTTCAAACGGTTCCGAAGTCCTAGAATCTAGTTGCACGGTGCATCTCGTAATTTTTAGCGACACAACTGGATCACTTTTACCGGGATCCCAAATTCGGCCATCGCGCCAAACAGACCTTCACGATGAATGCTGTCGTATGCAGCTTTGAAATCGATGAAAAGATGGTGTGTATCGATTCGAAGCTCGTTGGTCTTTTCCAGGATTTGTCGAAGTGTGAAAATTTGGTCTATAGTCGACTTGCCGGGCCGGAAGCAGCACTGGTAGCTGCCGATTAATGCGGTGCAAAATTGCCTTAGACGTTACAGTACGCTGGACAGAATCTTGTATGCGACATTGAGCAGGGATATACCTCTATAGTTCTTGCAAGAGGTAGGATCGCCTTTTGTGTGGATGGGGCAAATAGAGCTGGTATTTCAGTCGTCGGGCATGCTTTCATCTTCCCAAATTCTGCAGATGATCTGGTGCATACCACAAAGAATTAGAAGTTGACTTTAACCTGTCTCTTTTAATAGAATGTAATCAAACAAACGAAGTTCCGTGTCACGACTTTAAAAATGCTGACTATGTTTCGATTAATACTTTTTTTCAATCTGTTAACTGGGAACAACTTATCAAGTGCTCGAATCTACATATATATGTTTCGGAACATTTTAGATTCTGCGATATGTAATTTCGTGCCCATGAAAATTTTTAAAATTCTACAAGACCAGTTTGGTTTAATAAAAGTTTATCTAGATTGAAAAACGTTATGAATAAGTTCTATAAAAAAAAAAGTTAAAACTCGATCCTTTTCCGTCTAAGATTTCTTCCATTAAGAAAATAATATGAATTTAAAAAAAAAAATTATTTACAATCAGTATACATATCTCCTCTCTTGAGTTAAAAATTAAGCGTAAGTCAGTTGGAATTCCATCTTTTGCATATTTTTTTCAATCAAATTTTGTTGACTTAAAAATCCATTGTGAACATATTTGTCTCTGAAGAATATGTATTAGCGGCATTGTCATCCCTTGACTATAGTTTTTGAGTTGGTCCTGATAATAGACCACCATTGCTTCTTAAATCTTGTATGTCAAGACAGTCAAGCCCGCTTTGCATTATCTTCAACATGTCTTTAAGATTGGGCATATTCTTAGACAGTTGGAAGCACTCATTCATAACGCCACTTCATAAATCAGGGTCTAGAAGCTCTATAGTTAACTACAGGCCCATTGCAAAACTTCAGTTAATACCTAAAGTCTTTGAAGCAATTGTAAAAAATAAAATTTATAGCTTTGTTCGAAATCATATATCAGAACATCAACATGGCTTTGTAAGTGGGAGATCAACCACCACCAACTAGGCAATCTTTACCAATTATTGCTTATCTAACTAAGAAAATCGCGTACAAGTTGATACAATCTACACTGATTTTTCTAAAGCGTTCGATCGTGTACAGCATATTATTCTTTTAAAAAAGCTTGAGCTACTTGGATTTCATTCCGAGCTCCTAAACTGGTTAAGAAGCTACCTCATTGGTCGTAAGCAATATGTCCGAATTGGCAGATCTTTTTCTGGTTAGACTATACATTTTTCTGGCGTACCTCAAGGAAGTCACTTTGGACCACTCTTGTTTCTCCTTTTTATAAATGATTTGCCATTGCATGTGACAAAGTGTTCATCATATGCACAACATTAAAAAATGTTTAGTTCAATAAACTAACTATCAGATGCGGTCAAACTTCAGAAAAATTTGAACTCTGTTGTCCGTTCGTGTAATCATAATGGCTTACTATTTAACGTCCAGAAATGTAGCGTTGTAACTTTTGCTAAAATTTCTCAACCTTCACTTTTTACGTATGATATTAACAACGTACCATTATTGAGGTCGGCCTGCCAGAAGGACCTTGGAGTTACGTTTGACTCTTAAATGGATTTTTCGCTACATGTTGATAATGTGATTCCGTGGGCCAGCTTAATGCTGGAATTGGTAATAAGAAATTCCAAAGTTTTCAATGACCCTTTTACGCTTAAATCATTATATTGCTCGCTTGTGCGACCAGTTTTAGAGTATTGTTGTATTATATGGAATTCTCATCATCAGACTAGTAATACTCGAGAATACTAGAGAAAGTTGAAAAAAGGTTCACAAAGTTTACCCTTCGTAAAATGTTCACGCATTCTAATTATCCGTCATATGAGCAACGATGCAGTTCAATGGGTTTAAAAACACTAGCATCTGGAAAGAAATTACATTTGGCACTTTTTGCTTTTGATGTCGTAAGTTCTCACATTAATAGCCCTTTATTACTCGCTATGTTTAAAATATAGGCACCATCTAGCAGTCTACGTCCTAGAGAATTACATTTTTTACATGTTCCGTTTCACTCTACAACTTATGCAAAGTATAACCCAATAACTTGTATTACATTCAATCAGTATGATTTCGCCATTGATTTCAATTTGAGCAGAAATGGAGTTAACAATATCATTACGAATTTAAATTGAATTATATACTAACTATACTTATGTACTTATACCTATACTTATCTTTGTAGTTAATTAATATACTTATTACTGTAGTCTCTAAGAAAGAAACTGTACTTGATAGAGAATAAATAAATAAATAAATTGGGCATCCCTCAGACCACACTGTGGCGTACTTTGCGTAAGGATCTTGGTTTACACCTATACAAGATCAAGCTTACTCAAGAATGGATGCCGATGGACCATTTGAAGCGACGTATGTTCTCCGATTGGGCTCTGGAGAAGATGTGCCAAGATGACGAATTTCATTGCAAAATCATCTTCAGTGACGAAGCTCATTTTTGGCTCGATGGGTTCGTCAATGAGCAAAATATGCGTTATTGGTCGGGTGAAAATCCACATGTGCTTCATGAATCACCGCTTCATTCACAAAAAATAACTGTTTGGTGTGGTTTGATTACCGATTACCGATTATTTTTGACCCGAATTGGAGGATATGGACTAGGACGACATGTGGTTTCAACAGCATGTTGCCACAGGACACGTTACAATCGATTTATTGAAGAGTAAGTTTGATGAGCGTGTTACCTCAAGAATTGAGCCAGTCGATTGGTCGCCTCGTTTGTGCGATTTAACGCATCTAGACTATTTTCCTTGGGACTACGTTAAGTCATTGGTTTATGCCAACAAGCCGACGACGTTGGAAGAGCTCAGAGCCAACATTGAACGCGAAATAGCGGCCGTTTCAGCCAAAATGTGTGGCCGAGTCATCGAAAATTGGGTTAAACGAATCGACCGCTGCATCGTGCCCACGGTGGCCATATGAACGAAATTGAGTTCCATTGACAAATGGGTTGATTGTACTTCAAGCCGATAATAAAGTTTTTAAAATATCTCAAATGGTTTGCGTTTTATTAAAAAAAAAAAAAAAGTTGTCAAGTCCTTAATGGAAAACCCGATATAACTCGCAAGTAAGGACCTGACTTCCCCTGTCAGGAATTACGCTCAGAGGGAACACCTCTACTGATGATAACCAAATTGTTCAAAAACAAGCAACAACCTCGAGTACAGAAGGATTATACAAACATGGTCCGTTTAAAAAACAGCATTTTATTGTTCTCGAAAAAGAGGCACAAGAGGCACAATATATTTTAAATCTTCACAATTCCCCGCATACGCGGATGACATTGACATAATTAGAAGAACACAGCGAAATGTCAATGAGGCGTTTGCGAGTATTAAAGCGGATGCAGTGAAAATTGGTTTGGCAATAAACGAGGACAAAACTAAATACATTATATGCAGTCATCAAATAGGGACACTCACCGCCGACGTCTTGGCCAGAACGTTTGTATTGGCAGTTGTAAGGACGGCCGCACTTAAGATGGCGCACACCTCAGCCAACTGGGTGTGCGGCAATGGAAATGGCTAGCAAAAGATTGTGCTAGTTGTTGGGGCATGTTGTTTGACGCCCAGGTTCACCACGAACTGAAGCGCCCGAAAAGAAGAAGAAGAAGATGTTATTTGGGAAGAGAAAAGTGTCGCAAGGAATTAAGTCCGATGACACGGTGGCTGAAATATGATCGGAGTATCGTTTTTGGCCAAAACATGTTTGATATTTGATCCATTCTTACATCTTCTTCTTGATCACTCGTTATTGAATCCCGAAAACTGAATGCTCCCGAGGGCGAGTGCTCCCGCTTATATAGCCCTCGGTCCACTTTCTTGAATATTTACCGTCAGATGTTCCCTTCCAGAAGTCTCTAGAATGCTCCGGAATTTGCATTCAGCAGTATGCTGCTGAAGGCTACCATTATTTCCTTTATACCTGCAACAGAGCATTCCAAACTTTGACAGCGAAATTCGAACATAGCCGTCGGTTCGTGTCCGCAACACTGCCCTCTTCCTAAACTTAGTCGTCCTTGAACAAGCGATTTGATCCTTCCCCGCAGTAGGGTGCTAATCTCTCGCAGTGAACAATCTTACACTTCGCAAGTCTGTTTCCCGTCTGCTGCATTCCATATACCACGCCGTTGAGTTTCTTGATGACCTCATATGGCCCGTCCTAGGCCGATTGCAATTTGACCCACAAGCCTTTTATTCGTTATTCGTTGTGGGTTGTACAGCAATGCCAATTTCCTGGCTCGAATCCAGAACTGTTCGCCCTTGAGTCATCATCTCGCCTTCGTTTTATCACTGACCAAGAACAAGATAGAGTTCAGCTGCTCCTTCTTTTCGGTTACAAAGTCCACCCTGCCACTAGTTTTCGGTAGCAGACGCAACGACGAAGTGTTCTATTGCCCCGTGCGTTTTGCAGCTTACTCTAGCCGCCACCAGATCTTGTCCGGAAAAGTGTCCAAGTTTGGTTGCCGATAATAAGTTCGATATGATGAGACAGACCTCAGGCCTTTCGGATCGCTCATTATAAAGAATCGTAGCTCCACGTATACCCCCAAGGCCACATAGGCGTTTATTCTACACCCACGGTTCTTGAATGGATACAACTTGATGATTTTCGCATGCCGAAAGTGCCTTTCAGAAGCCTTTTCCAACCATCGATGCTTTCCGCGCTGCGCACCTTCGAGAGAGGAGGTGACCTCAGGAAAGAGGGTCGGATCGATTTCGGTAGGAGATACTTTCGTCGACCTAACCCTCTTAACTGATTCCCCCAGAGGTTTAGCCTCAACCATTGTGCCTTCGGCTTTGTCAGCTTCTTTTTGCAATTTTCGGACATGCAGCTTTCTTCTTCTTTTTTGGCACTTAGCAGTGCATTCAGCGGTACGTCCCAATTCCGGGGGGCGTTTCACCATTGCGGTTTCCCGTGCCACGCCATCGTTAGTGTCCGCTAGATGTACCGCTCATGCTCAGTCCGATCAATTGGTCAGACACTGAACCGCAGGAGTCGGTGTCGTTCCGGGCTGCCGTCGAGTTAAAAACTGGCCAAGTGCGAGTCGGACTCGCGCACGAAGTGTTCCGTACCTTCTGTATATAAAAATATGAAAGAGACGTTGTATGTTACCTCATCAGTGATCACATTAAAACAGCTAATCCGTTTGAAATGATTTTTTGCATGATGACTGATCTTGGTTGCAGGCAGGTTATAGGCATATTACTTTGATGATCAAAGTAATAAGATGATCTTGGATGGATGATCTCCATGATATGATAGTTGATCATCAAAGTGTCCATCGAATTCAAATCAATTATCTTGAATAACAATAATTATGGGAAAAAGGTTTGCAGCTAGGATTAATATATCAAGGACACAATAGGGATCAAAGCTTGGAAGTGTGTTATGGGAAAATTATGGGAAAAAGTGTTTTATTGGTTGTGAGATATGATCAAAAGTTAATTTCACAACAACTGAATTTGTTGCAACATTTGATATCTCAACCTATTAGGATGGAAAAAGAAAGGAATAGCAATTGTACGAAAGGGTTTGCAGCAAGGATTAACTTAGCAGTGACACAATAGGGGTCATCAAAGCTTAAAGGGTATTTATTATTGGTTGTTCGTAATTATAGAAAAACGGGTTGCAGCTAGGATTAACACATCAAAGACACAAAAGGGATCAAAGCTGGGAAGTTTGCTACTGGTTGTGGGATATTGTCGATTGTGGTCCTTCATGGGCTGTAACGCCACCAAAGAAGAAGAATGCTTACAAAGGCCTCATTGACGTCTCGCTGTGTCCGTTCAATCACATCACGTTGGCTCTCGGAAGGTTCGTACATCGAGAATACTGGAGGAGTGTGTGCCGTCGATCGCAATGTGATCAATCTGGTTGGTGGTTGATTGATCAAAAGACCGCCAGGTACCTTTGTGGATGTTGAGATGAGGGAATCGTGTACTTGTTACAAAGAGATTACGCCCCGTTAGGAAATCGAATAGCCTAAGTCCGTTGTCGGATGTGGTGTCATGGAGGCTATGCTTTCCTATGATCGAGTCAAATATGTCCTCTTTGCCCAGTTTTGCATTAAAACCTCCTAGAACTATTTTTGTGTCGTAGCTGGGTCATTGGGCAAAGGTTCTATAGGGTTCGTAGAAACCTTCTTTGAGTCGATCGTCCCTTTCTTCCGTTGGGGCGTGAGCGTATATTAAGCTAATATTTCCAAATTTGGTTTTGATGCGGATCGATATGAGGCGTTCGCTTACATCCCGGAAGCTTAAGACTTTTTGTCCGAGTCTTCCTCGAATAATGAATCCGCACCCGAATATGTGCTGTTTGTTCTCCTTGTAGCAGTTCCCGTAGTAGATGTCGCAGTTTTTCATCCATCTTTTGCCTGTTCCATCCCATCGAAGTTCTTGGAGTGCGGTTATACGTGCTTTATAGCAGTTGAGGGATTGCTCCAATTGATCGCCTGCACCCGGTCTGTTAAGGGATCTCACATTCCAGGTGCAGACTCTCAAGTCCGTTAGGCGTTTGCAGGGGTCGTCAGCTTTGTATCCGTCCGTATCCGAGGGTTGTGGTTGTTTCGGAACAAGTGGGTTTTTACGTGATAGGGATGTTAACCCTAAGCACAACCCCTAACCTGGAGGGCCAGGTTTCTCTTTCCCCAGGAACAAGGGGTTGGGTTGCTGCACACATTGGTTCACTACCTGGTGGGTGCCAGGGCAGCTATCCAACATAACCACAAAATAGAACGAAGGTCGAATGTACTTAGCTCGCGTAATTCGAAAAATGTCCTTATTATTTTAACAGAGCACGTATGTTGACATGCCAGTTTCCTATAAATGAGATTGTTATTCGAAACAGATTCAGACAAAAAATCTTAAATTTTGAGTTACTATTCCATCTATCTCATGTCCGTTGTCAATGAGGTTGGCGCGTTGGGATAGATGGCTGTGAAGCTTTTATTAGCATTAAAGAGAAACAGCTATAGTAGGTCTGGGACGAGAAATACTATCGAACTATAGCGATATGTTGCCAAAATGTCACCAATGGTAACCATGATATTTAGGTGAATAAAGGTTTTGTTTGCCTCAACTCACTAGGAATAAGCAGCGTCCACAGTGCTGATAATTAACAGGCCCGGAATACCTTTTGCCAATTTCTGTTTGAGAAGAACTTCAGAAGTAAAGTTCACCATCGGAAAAGTAACTCTTTACAGAAACTCAATTAACCTGGAACCGCTGTAGGGCACAGAGACTTCGAACTTATTAAAAACGGATAACGCCGAATCAAACATGTATGTTGGAAAGCGAATGTACCTACTCATATATCACAGTTCCGGTCAGAAGATTTTTCCGTTCCAACCCGAATAAACAGTAGCATATTGAGGAATACATTTATACGGAATTATATGTAGCACTATGTATTTTTATTAGTGACCTCTTGGCATCTTTTGGGTAAAATTAAGTTTTTATCCTCAAAACGAAAAACTTTGGCAAAGCATTTTCGATACCATCAACGAACGTGAAGTTTCTAGTGTGGAGAAAATACTACAATAACCAAAACCAGTTGCAACTCAAAAATTGAGATGCCTTCACATTGGCATTCCAAGTGATGTATAGTAGGGCACGTTGGCCACGCTTTGCCAATTGCATGAGAAGAGCACTGTATTTCAAGCACCTCTGCACCTATTTGCACCCACCGACAAATAGAAACCTGTCAAACGACGAGATTGATAGGTACTTCATACAAATGGAGGAAATAATCAAACAAACGATGGACAGAACGATACCACGCCAACGGCATAACGATACCACTGACATGTACCGAACTCGATAATAGACTCACTTCACAGAAAAGGAGACTCCCGTCAAGACTCAAACTCTTGTACAGGCAGTTTCCGACAGACAAAATTCGAATATCAGTCTTCAGTCACTGACTAAGAATCTTCAACAATTTTTCAAAGAAAATCAGAAAATATCCGTAGGTCTGCACTGGAACAACAAAATTTCCATTTCCGACAAAAAATCGGAATGATATTCAGGATCTAAAGCTTCCGAGAACGTCAGACAGCGAACGTCTACTACGTACACTCAGCATCGGTCCAGAGAGCGCCGTCTTAGACGACGACTTCTTTGTGATCGAGGATTTTTTGTTTACATTTTTACATTCTAAAAATCATTTTTTTTAATATCAATCTTACGCTAGACAAAATAAATTAAACAAGCTTAATTAACTTAATTACATTATATTACAAATACCTTACTGGCCGGACACTCTAAGATAACCTATATTTATGTCTTAAAAAAATGCATTTCGCTTAATATACTATATGCTATGTTGATGCTGTCGAACAACGTCTCTCCGATCGCGATTTGAAACCGATCTGTTGAACCTGAGGCACTCGGGCTCCCAGATTACGACGTCAGGCTCGTAGAGGAATCGCCTCTCCACGAATTACGGGCCACATGGAAGATTAGCGGCACCGTCACAATGACCCAAAAAGAGGAATGCTTCTGGGGGGACAAAGCCGCCATTAAGACGCACTCTCTCATAGTACAAACATATCCGTAAAATCCTTGCCCTATTGTATAGGAATTCGTTGTGATAGAATTTCCTGTACTCGGACTCTGGTGTTCTGTGCAATCCGAGACAAGTTCTTAGACATTGTCTCTCAAACACCCGAATCCTTTTCATCAAGCTGGCACTTACATTAAACCAGACGGGTCATCCATAGGCAATCATGGGCCTGATTAGGGCCATGTAGCAGATTACCTTCTCCCTGGAGTCAAGCTGACTGCTATGAAACAGCCATCTTGTTAGAGAGAAAGCGCCCCGAGCCCTAGCCAGAGCAGCATCCACATTTTTATCAAAGTACAGATACTGATCCAGCCAGATTCCAAGGTATCTGACTACACTTCTATTTGCCAGTGGACGCCCGTCCGGTCCAAGGATTGAGAATCTTCCAGTCATCACAGTACTGCTGGACCCTGTCGAAGTCACGCTGGAGCAAGGTAACAATGACGTCTGCATACGCTATCGATTGACGAAGAGAAGCTATCAGAACGCTGATATAAATGCTGAAAAGGATCGGCGAACTTCCTACCCGTCGCCATGTCACACATCACATACATATAGCAATGGCTTACTTATGCCCAACTGTTTGAGCTTATAGTAGAGTCTTTCTAACCATACGGTGTCAAAGGCTTTTTCCAAGTCAACGAGGCAGGCAGCTGTGCATTGGTTCTTGCATTTATTCCATTGGATATCCGAAACGAGTTTCGACGCGGAATGTATAGTATCATGCCCGGCCCTGGAACCGAATTGGTTATCCGGAATGATATTTTTGCCCTCAGCCCATTTAGCCAGGGCTCTATGTATTACCTTCTCGAAGACCTTGCTGACCGGGTTAGAGGAGTCTTTGCCACTCTTAGGGATTGGTTGGACCACCGCCGTTTTCCAACGCACTGGATAATATGCATTATTCAATGCATTGTTAAACAGGATGGTGTACCTCTCTATAGCCACTGGTGGAGGGTGTCTGAGTACAACATTGGAAATTCCGTCGGTACCCACAGAATTCTTCTTGTTGAGTGGCACGAAGATCAACTGGAGATCCTTCGTCGAGTGGGTTAGCCCCATTATTGTTGACAGCATTGTTTGCCGTAAAATCGTCACTCAGCCTGGTGAAACCAATATCCTCGGATCGCCAATGTTCTATATCATTTCGAAGGTAGGAGTGGTGAAGCAGGACTATATTCTCCAGGTCGTGGTTCGGGCGAATGCTCCCATTCACCTTGTACACTTCCTGAAAGACAGCCCCCACTGTCGCCACCTTCTCCTGAGGATCCTCGATCACAAAGAAGTCGTCGGCTAGGACGGCGCTCTCTGGAATGTGATCAAGGATCCTCAGGAGAATGTGGCGATAGTGGTAGCTGTCTTCCAAAAAGTGTATAAGGTAAATGAAAGCATAAAAAAGAAGAAATCCGTGGGTATTGACGGAATATCCAATGATGTACTTAGGCATCTTTCACCAGAGGCTATAGAGAGGTACACATATCACCGGGTGCGTTGGAAAATTGTGGTGGTGCAACCAGTCCGTAAGATGAGAAAAGACTCCTCTAACCCGGCAAAACGAGGGCGCAGTGGTGAGTGTGTTGGACTCTGACGCGCGATCAGCGAGCTCGGATCCCGATAAACACCAACGCCATGTTTATTTCGCGGCATCCCTCCTCGGTGGGGTACTGGCAAAACCCCCGTAATATACTTGCCATGAAAAAGCTTCTCGACTCGCGCCGTTGGGAATCGGCATTAAACTGTAGGTCCCTTTCACCAGTGTAAAAAATAAATCACACACAACATGGGTGATTGAGAGAAGCTTGGCTTTGGTCCTTCATGGGCTGTAACGCCACCAAAGAAGAAGAAGAACCCGGAAAATCTCCGATCGATAAGTCTCCTTCCGAGTACCAGCAAGGTCTTCCAGAAGGTGATCCACAGAGCCTTGTCTAAATAGGTTGAGGACAAAATATCATTCCGGATAATCAATTAGGTTTCAGTTAAGGCCATGATAATATACATACATGTATATTGACTCGCCTTTTTGTGGTGTAAAACAGCGTGTGACAAGTCGGTGTGATCAACCAAGGTGAAAAGAAAAGCTTTCAATAAAGGTTTGTGTATTGTGTAATAAAGTTTAAAGTGGATAGTATTGGATAATAAAGAAAAGTGGTGAAGCTACACAGATAATTGATCTGTGGTGAAAGAATTAAAAGTCTGTGTGTTTCAATTTAAATAAAAAGGACAATTGTAGTTTATCGCAATCCAGTGGTGCGAACCCTATTTGGTGTGGGGATCGAATAATTCGTAACAATATTGTTACGGAGACGCGAACCGATAGCTATGTTCGCATTTCGCTGTCGAAGTTCGAATGCTCTGGTGAAGCTGATGAAATGATGGTAACCTTCAGCGGCATACTGCTGAACGCCAGAGCATTTCGGAGACTTCCGACGGGAAACGTCTGACAGCGAACATTCGAGAAACCGGACCGAGAGCTATATAAGCGCGAACGATCGCCCTCGGGGCATTCAGTTTACGGAATTGCACAACGCGTGACAAGTCGGTATACCGTGTGATCAGTCGATAAACCTGTGTGAAACTAAAAGCTTCTAATAAAGGTTTGTGTTTGTAATAAAGAGTAAAGGGTTCAAAAGGTTGTGATAAAAAATAAAAGTGGTGAAGTGCTCAGATAATTGATCTGAGGCGAAATAAATAAAAGAGTGTGTTTATTGACTTCGATAAAAAGTAGACAGTTGTAGTTTTTCGCAATCCAGTGACATGAACCCAATTCTGAACTCGGGATTAATTTTCGTAACATTTGGTGTCAGAAGTGAGATTGCGAGTAAACGAGTGAAACCTTTATTCGAATTGGAAAGTGAGCTATTAATAAAACCGGCCAAGTGCGAGTCGGACTCGCGCACGAAGGGTTCCGTACCATCTGTATATATAAATATGAAAGAGACTATGTATGTATGTTACCTCATCAAATGACAGATCTAGGTTGCAGGCAGGATTTTTTGGATGAAAATCATTTCTGTTGTATGGGAGCCCTCCTTAAATATTCATTTTGTTCTGTTTTCAGTATTTGTCGTGGTAGCGGCAACAGAAATACATCATCTGTAAATTTCAACTGTCTAGCTATCACGGTTCATGAGATACAGCCTGGTGACAGACGGACGGACGGACGGACAGCGAAGTCTTAGTAATAGGGTTCCGTTTTACCTTTGGGTACGGAACCCTAAAAATGAATTATTGAAAGAGTGAGAAAATGGTAAAATTGGAGAAACTGACCATCGAACAATTGAAAAAAGAGCTGAATGCTCGGGAACTATCCATAGTGGGAAGTAAAGCCAACCTGGTGGAGAGACTGCGATTAGCGTTGGAGAAAGAAGGTGTTGACTGGGAGAATCATGAGTTTGGGGTCGATATCCAGTGAGCCAGCATTCGATATGCAACAAATTCTCGCGGCTTGGAATGACATGAGCCAAAAACTAGATCAAAAGCTGAAGCAAAATTCCGTTGCCATAAGTAAAAAGCTGAGGAAAATTCCGTTTCCGTAACTAGAAAGCTGGAGGAAAATTCCACTTCCATAAGACAGAAACTGAGGCGACCTCCAAAAGTTGGAGGAAAATTCCGCTACCGTAAGTAAAAAGTTGGAGGAAACTTCCACTTTCCTGAGCCAGAAGCTGGAGCCATTAGAAGAGATGCCAGAGAAGAATCGAGAAAGCTTGAGAGACATCTAGCAAGCCGTCAATGATCGCTTCGAGGACGTCGAAGAGAGAATCGAGACACTGGACAAGATGGTTCTAGATCTCGAAAGTAGTCAGGAAAAGGTGATCGAGACACTAGAATCGAGGTTCGAAAAGAAGGTTCTGGAACTCGAGAAAACTTTCCAGAACATTCAGCATCAAGGAAGTGTCGTACCGGTTGCAGGACCGAAATTAATAGCTCCCAACTTCGACGGCACGAGCGCGTTTAACATCTTTAAGCTGCAATTCGAAACAACAGCGGAACGGAATCAATGGGGAGAAGAAGACCGTGTGGCTGCCCTAGTGATTTCCCTTAAAGTTGAAGCAGCTGATGCACTACAGACCATCCCGGAGAGCCAGAGAAGGATTTACGCAGCCATATGGGATGCTCTTCATCGAATATACGGCATTGAGCAGATGCAGGAGATGCACAAGCTAGAGCTTAAAGGACGCAAGCAGCGTGAAAACGAGACCATCCAGCAGTATGCTGCCGACATCGAGAGGCTGTGTCATGTTTTTCAATTGATACGTTGGAAAAACTTAAAACGGATCCTTTCATCTAATGGTTATGGGACCCCGATACGCAACGGAGCCTGATTCTCCTGCCGAAGACATCTTTTAAGGAGGCAGTTCCCAGCGCCCTCGCAGGTAAAACATCGCTCTTGACATGCCGACCCTCCATCAAATTACGGCGCATATCTGAAGACCAGTATATTTCCAGAACAACTGCGGCGAGCAGGGGTGGCTCATTCCCAGGAGTACATTGCGAGAAACTGCCGCCTGCGAAGAAAGCTTTCGAGGTCAACTTCGCCAAAAAGAGACCAAGCGATAGAACGAGAACATGGAGGTGCAAAAGGTGCACATAAGACTCCGTTAAACTAGAACAAGTCAGTGCAGAGGGGCATGCGCTGGCTCCCACATTGGAGTGCCCCAGCATCCGCGTATCCCGAATCTGTAGGGGTGTAACCAGCCTAGTGGTCGAGGGAACAATGGACGGGCGACGATATCTGCTGACGTTGGACACGGGCGCAACTCATTCAGTCATCCGAAGCGGATTGGTTTCTGACATCGAACCATTTTCCGAGGTAAGGCTTCGTACAGTAATTGGTGAGAAGGCGGAAGTTAAGGGAAAGGTCCAGAAAATAATTACGATGGGTACCGTCGAGTTTCAGCATGATTTCATCGTTGCGGACATCACTGATGACATCATAATCGGCGTCGACTTTATGATTAGGCATGGCTTCACATTGGATCTCAACCAAAAAGTGATGAAGTATGGCAACTTGGAGCTCCCATTAACCATAGATAATGGACAGGGTAACAAGGTCAGGCGAATAGTCGTGCAAGCGCGCCAAACAGTTCCCCCGAATGCAGAAGCTGTGGTTTGGGCAAAGATAGAAGAGGATGCGGGGACAAGCCGAATGTGGGTGGTCGAACACGACAAAAGAAATCGACCCAGCGATATAGTTGTTGGAAGGGCTCTCGTGGAACCCCGACAAGACCAATTGGTTCCAGTACGAGTCCTGAATCCAGCCAGTACACCTAGGACTGTGCAACAGGGAACAATAATCGCTCAATGCCAAGAAGCTGCCGCCATTATGAACTGCGACGATAAGAAACAACAGGAAATCCAGTCCAATAAACCCTTCTTGAAAACAATGGTCAGAGAGTTGACGCAGCGTCTAGTGGGGAAGCAGAAAAGTAAAACAATATCCTGCTTCGTAAGTATTGGACAGTTTTTGCAAATGGTAGGAAATGTGGAAGAATATCAATTGTGAAGCACAGAATAGACACAGGGGACTATAGACCGATCCGGCAACCACTGAGGAGGGTACCTTTGGCGAAAGAAGGCCAGGTGATCAAGATAATCGACGAAATGGAAAATAAGGGCGTGATCGAACCATCTGCAAGCCCCTGGAGTTCGCCAGTAGTGTTAGTTAAGAAGAAGGATGGAAGTATCCGACTTTGCGTGGATTACAGGAAGCTGAACGACGTCACGAAGAAAGACAGCTATCCTTTACCGATAATCGACGATACCTTGGACACACGATCTGGTGCAAAGTGGTTCTCGACGCTGGACTTGCAAAGTGGGTACTGAGAAATAGAGCCTGACCGGCAAGACAAGGAAAAGACAGCGTTCACCGCCGCGGGAGAATCAGCCAATTATCTGTAATGCCCTTCGGTCTCTGCAATGCGCTAGCCACCTTCGAAAGACCATTGAACCGAGTAGTAAAAGGACTTCACTGGAGGACTTGCCTTGTCTATTGTGATGACATAATTGTCATGGGCAGGGATTTCAACGATCACCTTAGGAAGCTTGAAGAGGTACCCGAACGTATTCAGGCAGCCGGACTGAAATTGAGCCCGAAGAAATGTTCGCTCTTCAGAGCTCAGCAGAGAGAATATCTCAGGTAAAAGGATCAGTATCTACATATGTTGACCGCCAGGCAGCCATTAAAGCTTTGCAGGCAGCATGGATAAAATCCGAACTCGTCAAACTCTGCAAAGAGAAGTTAGAAGAGATATCGAATGTAAATGAGGTGACTCATTGCTGGATACCTGGTCATATGAATATCTCTGGAAACCAGAGGGCGAACGAGCTGGCTAGGTTGGGATCAAGTGCAAGCTTTGCGCAGATCTCAGCTGAAGCCAAAGCACCACTCAGTGCGCCCTACAGGGAGATAGAGACGGAACTATTAGTGAAAGCCAATAAGCGATGGTGTCGCTTAGATACATGCGCAACGCGAGATCGACTTGGCCCGTCTATGACAAGAAAAAGACGGAAAATCTGCTGAATTCCCAATCGTGGGAATTTTCGAATAGCAGTCGGTGTCCTCACTGGGCACTGCATGCTATCCTACCATGCAGCTCGACTAGGACAGCCCTACAATGACTTCTGAGGAGCTGCAGGGACGAAGAAGAAATTGAATGCATTCGTCACCTGTTGTGCGAATGTCAGGTGCTAGCCCAAAAAGGGAATATATTCCTAGGAAGATACTTCCTTTCGGGACCAGAAGAGGTAGGTAATATTGGGCTGAATAGAATACTGGGATTCTTATCCTCGTCTGGGTTGTTCAGCTCAACGGTAAATGTCTAGGTATCAAATAAATCAATTCGGCACAACGTAGTCTACGTGAGCCGTGACTTTTCGTCAATAGGGCACCCATGTATTTAACCTAACCTAACCTAGGTATTATGAAACATGAAGAAAATCTGTAGTTTCTATTTACAAAATCGGGCCCAATTAATAATTTCTAATGGGAAGTTAGAAACAAGGAGGCTTTTTATACTGAACGGCCCCATTGCATTACAGAGAAAAAATCCTTCAAATATGAAAACCAATCATCAAATTGTATTCTTTTCTTCTTTGAGAATAATGCCCTGTAGTGTCAATACCAGCAAAAAAGCATCTCCCGACTTTGTATATATGGAGGAAGATATTTCGCACCAGCGAATTGGGGAAACAGGCACTTATGTACTCACTTTCGTTTTCACATCCTGAACAAACCAACATGATGACACACCATGCCGAAGACCCTAAGGTCAAGAATTGAGGTAGTTTCTAAGTAATCTTACATATCCGGGGACCATAGAGCTTTATTTAAGGTCGTAACCAAGCAATCGATATCTTTATATCTCTCTTTAGCTCTTATTCCACCGGTCGGATATTTAGAAGTTCTTATATACAAATCCAAGCAATTAACACTCAATTGGTGTCTGTCTATATTTACATGGATCAATTTATCTCAGGCTTGCTGAATATATTTGTGGTATCTCGTGTATCTCTATGCAATATAATTCTGTGAAAGATGAATCTGACATTGATGAGCTTCTATTTGAAATACATTTTCTACATTTTCCAGTTACTTTTCTATGGATTCAAAGACTCTTCTTCGTAAAGACTCTTCTCCGTGGTTAGATGATGAAATCAAATTTAACAAGGATGCGTTGATGAAGGAATGAAGGGAGATAAATGTCAAATCATGAATTGCGTATTTCACAATTATGCTATTGTATAGTTATACATATTTATCTGTTTGGGTATTTAATTCATTAAACAGTCTCAAAAGCAGACGACTGCAGTGGAGAGTCAAAGGAGCGAAGTCAGATGATTGTGGGTGGACAAGTGGAATAAGTTTAGGGATATCTTACCCTCAGAGTTTATTTTTCTATTGATCCATCTTTCTCTCTCGAACCATATTCAAGTTACTGGTTAGGATTGAAGGAAAGAAGACCATTCAGAGCATGAAACGAGGGCAACGACGGATACGGATATATCGAAGATGTATGTACATATGTATGTATGTATACCATGTATCTGACCAAGAGATATTTTGGTTTGGAATTTTGCTTCAAATTATCATTCGTTTGCAGAGGATTTCGTATTATGTATTATTTTGATTTTAATTTTATCATCCGTACGTACCTATGTATGTACATCGATACACATGTGCAGGATGAGCAAATATTATTCATATGTACTCGTGCATGTGTGCCTTTCTTGAGATTATTATTCCACTTGATTGAGCTCCAGCCCCTGAGAAAAAGATTTATGTGTCATTATGTCATTGGACTTTGTTTCCTTGCTTATTGGACCGTCTCCAGCGACATGAATTTAATGGATTCCACATGTAATTTGCCAACTGAAACGTTTCTTTACAAACATTTTGCTGATTTGATGCTGATTTGAATATGGAACGATTGAAACCTTTTGTATGCTTATAGGGTTTGGGTATTAAAATTGAAGGGCAAGCAAGTGTGGTTGAATTGTTTGGAGTGGTCCCTTGAGGCGTATTTACTTATCCTGATTCTTTCAAGGATTTATTAAACTTGCCTCCTTATCAAGATCGATTGAGGCTGATTAGACTTGATTTACTCGATACGAGGAGAAAGGTGACAAGAATAATTTTATTACATAGAGTCCTTATTGGGGAGATTGACTGTCCAGAATTGTTAAGTCTCTTGAATATTAACGTTCCCTCCGTCAACTTACGTATTTCTCGATTTTTCGTTATAAAGCACTATAAAACTAACTACGGCCGAACCTGCGTCGTTAATAGAATTCAATATGTCATTACCCTCCGTTAAAGCTAATCTAATGGACTTCTTTCAATCTTAATTGTTAAGCTCAAGGTTCCTAGATTAAATAAATTTTTTGTTTCTTTGCTGTTTTTTTTTTTTTTTTTTTTTTTTGTGTTATAAGGTTAATATCGTAAGGTCTTAGAAAGGTATGTACTTTGATGACTAAATAAATAAATAAATAAATGTATGATTGGCACATATAAACTGTGGATGCTTTATTACTTTTAGCTCAATTGTGTGGAATTAGAGGGAAGCGAGAGAGTGCATTCATTATTAATGTTTAATAATGCTGCTAGAAGTTGTATGTATCATCGTTGCTCGATATCCGTTTTAAGAGATCATTGATCAGGTCGGAAAAATACGTATTCAACTTTTAGGGGCTTAGTCGATATTACATGCTCATTTCAGAGTCCGAATTTTTGTCGGACTTTTGTATTCATAATAAAATCAACATTCTCAATGGAAGAAACAAACCCCTTTACCACACGAAAAAATTTTTTTTTATTAATTCATTCTTCTAACTACCTTACGCTAGACAAAATGATTAAAACCAGCTAACATAACATAAGACTTAAGTCTAATAAAGCCGCGGGCGCAGACGGCCTGTCTGCTGAGCTTCTTAAGGCGGCTGGAGATGAGCTGGTAAGGTGCATGCACCATCTCATTTGCAAGGTACGGTCGGAGGAAAGCATGTCCGACGAATGGAACCTCAGCGTCGTTTGCCCGTTCCATAAGAAAGGAGACCCCTATAACTGCGCCAACTATAGGGGAATAAGTCTCCTTAACATCGCATATAAGATCTTCTCTGCCGTATTGTGTGAACGCCTGAAACCGTTTGTGGATAACCTGATCAGCTTTTATCAGTGTGGTTTCAGGCCAGGTAAATCCACAATAGACCAAATATTTACGCTACGGCAGATCTTGGAGAAGACCCAGGAATACCAAATCGACAGCTGGGGATGACCTGGTTGGGAGCATGCACCAGCTCATCTGTAAGATATGTCCAGAGGAAAGCATCTCCGAGGAATGGAGTCTAAGCATCGTATGCCCGATCCACAAGAAAGGAGACCCCTCTGATTTCGCCAATTACAGAGGAATAAGTCTCCTTAACATCGCCTAAAAAATCTTCTCTGCCGTTTTGTGTGAACGCCTGAAGCCTTTTGTAAATAAGCTGATAGGTCCTTATCAGTGCGGATTCAGGCCGGGGAAGGCCACCATCGACCACATCTTCACACTACGGCAGATCCTGAAAAAAAAACAATGAATTTCAAGTCGACACTCACCACCTATTTGTCGACTGCAAAGACGCATACGACAGCGTAATTAGAGACGAGCTATACAACGCTATGTCTACCTTTGACATACCTGCTAAACTCGTCAGACTATGCAGGATGACTTTGGAGAATGCTTGCTGCTCCATCCGAATCGATGAATACCTTACCGATAACTTCAAAGTCAAAAAAGGATCTAGGCAGGGCGATGCGCTGTCGTGTGATTTCTTCAACATCATATTGGAATGATTGATGATTGAGGCACAATCTATTTCAAATCCTCGCAACTCCTTGCATATGCCGACGATCATGACATAATGGGTAGATCACAGCGAGATGTCAATGGGGCGTTTGCGAGTATAGAGATGGAGGCGGCGAAAATTGGTTTGGCGGTAAACGAGGGCAAAACTAAATATATTCTGTCATTAAAAAAAGGATGCTCACCACCGACGTCTTGGCCAGAACGTTTATATTGGCAGATATAAATTCAAGGGAGTTAGGGACTTAGTCTACCTTGGCTCCGCAGTGACCTGGAACAACGACATCAGTTCCGAAATCAAACGAAGAATCACTCTTGCCAATCGCTGTTTCCTTGGGCTCAGGAGGCAATTGAACAACAAAGTTGACTCTATATGAGACCCTTATCATCCCGGTCCTGTTGTACGGCGCAGATGCATGGATACTATCCAAAGCAGATGAGGAGACCCTTGGTCGTTTCGAGAGAAAGATTTTGCGCGTGATGTTCAGGCCTATAAACGCAGACGGGGGATGGAGGAAAAGATTCAGCCACGAACTATACGGGCTGTACAGCGACATGAGTCTAGCCAGGCGTCTACGGATTCAACGCCTAAGATGGCTGGGCTATGTAGAGCGAATGGACACCATAGCGCCAGCCCGGAGAATCTTTGAATCCAACCCCGAGGGACGAAGAAGCAGAGGACGGCCGCCCTTAAGATGGCGCACACAGGTGGACGGGGACCTCAGCCAACTGGGTGTGCGGCAATGGAAAAGGCTAGCAAAAGATCATTGCTGCAAACAGGCAGTGATTGATGTACAGCTTGCACTTTATAAGTTATTATCAAATTACGTGTATCGTTGTCTCGTCGATGGGCTTACCATTTCTCGCAACATCTCCAGTCGACTAGTTTGCACGGGATGCAGAACGTCGTGGAAAACGATGTCAAAATGCAAGCTGCAGCCGCAATTATCTGAACTGGATCCTTTGACTTTTTCTCTAGAGCTACGTTAAATTGCTGTTTTATATCTACAAGCGAAAATAGAAACATTTGTGAAATTGGATGTAAACAATAGCCGTTCAGTATATGTAGTAGACAGGGCGCACATTCGAAGAAATACAGACGATCGATGATGGTTCCATGGTTCCACCAATACGAATGTAAACTGTTTTGAAATCAGGTTCTGTCACATAACTAGCAGAGTTCCACAGGGCTTAATATTAAAGCCTATACTATGGAACATAATGAAGTCAAAGCTCTAAGTCTAAGGTTCTTAATTGCAAATTGTATTGCAAACATAATGGTAGCTAAGCATACGATCAGTGAGCCTGGCTTAGAACTGGCAGAAGTCAAAGTCAAAGCTCTAAGACTAAGGTTCTTAATTGCAAATTGTATTGCAAACATAATGGTAGCTAAGCATACGATCAGTGAGCCTGGCTTAGAACTGGCAGAGCACAAAACAAATACAGACATTTTGGCCACTAAACGGAGAACTTGTTCGCGATACAAATACATACCATCAATACATCGAGATATGTTATTTAAAAAGAGGTTGACATTATCGACGAAAATATGATTAACGCTGTTCCGTAACGACAAACATGGATCCATGTATCTCCATCACCTTTTACGCAAGTAATTTGATTAATTTCCTTATCGCAGCCAATAATAATTCGAAAGGTTCCACTGTGTGGAAAACAAGTCTATAATAACGCCTCATATAATACAGAAATGAATAAAGCCCAGGCAACGGGTTCGCCGACGTGCTTAACTCAAGTCGCATCCGTTGTCATTTAGCACATACCTATGTTTGTAAATCTGAACTGGATCCACTCTTGTGGCAGAGTCAGGAACATGTTCTGTGGCTTTAAGTGTTTTTTTTTTTTTTTATTCCGCTTTTTTGCAGTCATGTTGTTAGTTTCCACTACCTACGTCAGTGGATTCCATCCATTTCCTTTTTCATTTCCACTTTAAATCTGATTGAAGCCAGTTTACTCGTTTAATTAATTGTTATTTAATATTATTTACATTCTTCTGCAGTATATGACTCCGTTGCCTTGGTGTTTATTGAATAGATGTATTCTTAAATGCTTTGGTTAGATTGGGTGAACCAGAGTCGTATTTGACAGCAGCGACAATTGATGGCGGTTAATATTCGGATCAACACACAAGAGATGGATTGCGTGGTGCAGTAGCTGCTTGCAGCTACATTCAGCGCAGGTTTGACGATGATGCATGTACATATGTATAGGTTTCTGGTCAAGTTGCTGGCTATTAGCATTTAATGGAACGTGTTAACGAGCTGATGCTCTTGATGCTTCTGTGATACGAAGGGTGATCGATGCCTTTCCAAGGTTTGTGGGACTTTTATGGAAGTACTACATGTACATATGTTTGTATGCAAATTTGGGCACGCAACAATGTATTGTTAGTTTTTATAGAGAAAGATTTTCTTACCCAGATGCACTGAATAATATAGGTTTATGTTGATGTGTCCATTTATCACGCTGCAAACACCTGACCAAAGTAATGACCGAAAGTTTTAGGGTAAGGTACGAAATATTGGGGAGCTGACCGACGAACCAAATACAAAATCTTTTATGCTAATTTCCAATCGGTCAGTGTAGCAGGGTCGGTTGTGATTTACATAGTATGTGAATAAACCACTTCCAGTCGTCGTCACCTCACTGTATTTAGAAAATTGAAAAATCAAAAGAGGAATAACAAAATTGTCCAAATAATACCCAAAGCCTTGCAGTCATCAGCAGCACTGTAGCACCCATTCATCCGCACCCAGGCCAAAGAGTGGCACGTACATTAATTGTATCGGATTAAGTCGTAGAACGTCGCGCCGTCGTCGTGAGTGATATACCAAATAGCAAACGAAACAAACCGAACGACAATGAAATGGTCACAACGGGGTCGGAAAAAAAGTCATAAGTTCCCACAATAAAAGCGTTTTTGATTGATGGTGTGTAATATAAGTTTTCTGTTCGATTTTACTTCTATTTCTCGTTTCTTTTCTGATTTGTTTTTATCTGTGTTTTTTTTTTATTTGCTTCACTGCTCGCTTAATGGATTCCAGCAGACCGACAATTTACCTAATGAAATATGCATGTTGATTTATTTGTACCCCTTGCGGGTCGACCGAAGGCCGAGCTGCGACTCACGCGCCATATCCTGTGATTTGCGTGCGACGCGTTGACGGAGGGATGGGCGGCAAAGAGGGGCGGTTTTCTATTTCTGCCGCAACAGTTAATTGATACTGAATGAAGTCACTTAGCGAAACGTTTGTGGCAGAGAACTGACTGGCTGTGCGGCTTGATAAGCAAACGGGGAGCTAGTTATCTCGTTAGTGGAATAGATACTGTGGTTGTTCACGTACATACATACATATGTACATAGGTACATACGTAGCTAAGAGGTGGATTGTGCGCGCTACAATTCAAACGAGTGATCGTCGCCGAACTCGTCAGAGTCTTCGATCGTTTAGGCTTAAAGAGTGCTTAAGTCGTTAGTTGATTGCTCGTTGCATTTTTGCCGGCAACGCGTCTTATAGAGTGACAGCTAGTTGTCTGTATTGCGGTGATTGTGGTGTGGTATGGTGTGGCACTGGTGGGACGACTTTTCTTGTCTTGATGATTACGTTTACGTTTTATGCTCTTCTCACACATTTGTATGTAATTCGGTCTAGCCGTACTAGTTGCGGTTGATTCTTTTGGATGAACGGATTAATTTTCCGCTTCGATATCTATTTATCTAAGTATGTGAATGCCGATACATATATGGTGATCAACATTGTGGTTGTGTGGTTGACAAATAAATGGCATTTGTCAATTCGATTACCCTCGAGTAATTGAGGTTGTAAATCGTATCGCACTTCGGGGTTAGTGTAATTAGACATACATACATACATACATACATATGTATGATGCAAGCGGGAGGCCGTACATATACATACATATATATATATATATATGTACATAGGCAGTACTTATCGAGGGAGTGTAAATTTATCTGAAATCAGTTAATCAATGTGCGCTGATTGGTTCCATTAAGTGCTGTTGCAAGACTCGATTGATAGCCGCAAGCATGAGGACATTTTGAGCATACATACATATGTATGTACATATGTAGATTAGTGGCTAAATGGTGACTAATCGACAAATGAACCAACTGGGTCAAACGACCTCTATGAATGGTGGTATTCAGCAAACACCTACAATAGATTCTATTAGTATCGTGTTTTCCGCATTGCTTTAGCCTCTGGTACCTATACTATATGTACATACATACATACATATGTATATGTATGGGTATACATATGTGTGTATAGTGACTATTTATATTTAAATGTGCAGCGACGTAAACAAAGCTGCATTGTTTGTAATTCAAAAGTCGATACGCATTCAAACTGCGAGTATCTCATAAATTCTTGAACAAGAAACAGTCATTCAGTTTCAGTTAAATTCAGTGAAGGCGAAGCACCCAATGATGTGTCAACATAATGACAACTTTATAAGGGCTGGCAACAAGCAATGAAGTCTTTGTAATAAATGGAACCAATGGTCCCTAGGATTCGAGACAGGACAAATAGTTTCTATTGGTGATTTAGATTTATAGAGCGATATCAATGTTGAAATTGCTAGCCAATGTTGCACTAGATATATAGAATAAAATCTAATATTTTGTTGACGACGGTGTAGGGATTCGTTTCTATTGAACAGTTATTAAGAGACAGACAAAAGTCTTCAAAATAGGGTAGGGTTATGTTTTAAGCATTAAGATAATGTACATACATATGTATATATGTACATACATACATACATACACACACACATACATACATATGTATGTACATACATACATATGTGTTTATGTGATGTATACACCTACATACATAGGAATTATTGCTCATAAGTCGGGTCGGCCAATTATTGGCCTTTGAGCAGATTTCTCAAATAAGCTCGTTGCGCTACGAAGTCGAACCATTTTTGAATCGAATTATTACGAAGGATCGATCATATACGAAAAAGTAAAAATGCTGTTCAAGCAAGAAAAATAAATGTGTTTGGAGAAGATGTATTGAGAGAACACCGCCGGTGCCAAAACTTGTTTGCAACATTTCGATTCTGTAATTTTGACGATGAAAATGCACCAAAATCTGGAAGACCAATTGAAACTGATGATGACACAATAAAGGCATTAGTTGATGCAAACCTATGAATAACATCACGTAAGACTGCAGCAAGATGAAATTTATACAATTCAATAAAATAGTATTCACTATAAAAAATCGTTTTTCATTCCCATAAAACCAACCTTAAAAAGCAATAGTTTTTCTTAATTTCGGGCTTCTTATGACTCTAACTGATAAATTTGCAAAATATTTTTTTGAGAGATGACGGATGTAACAAATTTATAAGGCATTTGATCTGATGTTTCAAAAATTGTACCTTTAAAAAACGGTATAGAGAGCAATTTAATTCTTAAAATATGTAAGAGGGGATTTGGGATATACGAGGGCTGGTCCTTAGAAGCAGATAGTAAAACAATTTGTTTGGGGTACATGATAATAATAATCTCGTTTTAGTTCAATACACTTCGACAGACTCCTCTGTGGTCTCAGCTATTTCGAGCAATTTTATTCTTCGGTCAATTACCACCATGTCGTGGATTTTATCGAACATTTCCGGAGTACCTACTAACGTCTACGGGACGTCCTCAACGACGTTCGTCTTCTTTTGATGTACGGCCACGTTTAAATTCATTCATCCAATTATAAATTGTTGCAAATACAGGAGCTGATGTGCCATGATCTATTAAATAGAAATGTTTAATCACCGCTCTAAATTCTATATTTTTTTTTTTTTAAATACAAACTGACGACGAAAACGAAACCACTCGAGAATATGGCTGCAACTTTGTCGTCCTCGTCTATCTAGTGAGGAATAATGTATGTATGTTGGCGTTACAGTCCATGAAGGACCTGAGCCGAGCTTCTCTCAATCACCCATGTTGCGTGTGATTTAATTTTCCCATAAGTGAAAGGAACCTACAGTTTATTGCCGGTTCCGAACGGCGAATTTCGAGAAGCTTTTCATGACAATTTTACTACAGGGGGTCTTGTCAGAACCCCGCTGAGGAGAAACACCGTGAAAACACGTTCGATGACATGGCTGTGTCGGGATTCGATCCCGTGTCATCAGCGTCAGAGGCCAACACACTACCCACTGCGTCACGGTGCTCTCAGTGAGAAATAATTCTTACTAAAAAACAGAATGTTTGTGATGCTATGAGCGCCATCTCTTGGATTTTCAAAGGATTTATTGACCCCCCCTAGTACATATTTATAATAAAAGAATATGTCCTGAATATGTATGAAACACCTGATATTCAGAGGGTGCTATGTCTAGACTATACGATGGGGACATCAAAACTTCCCAATCTCTACAGGACGAATTTCGTGAAAGTCTTTCAAAATCGGTTTTTGTGCCGTAAAGAATCGATGCTGTGGGTGAACTGATATTGCAAGATTGCCAAGTGACACACCGAGAGATTGAGGCGCGCATGGACAATAGTTTATATTAAATGAGCGTTTGAGTGTCAAAAAAATGTTGAATAAATTCCCCAGCAGTATTTCAAAACATGTACATACATATGTATATGAAGTTGTACAGGCGAGGAATCATGAACCTATGCATATGAACCCGAAACAATCGACTGTGTAGGTCTTTTAAGAAGAACTAGAAGAGGCGGTTGACGCTTTCAAATCATGTGTTTGTGAAGATACCTCAATCGAAAAATGTTTCAAGCACAATCAGAAGTACATTGATTTTTATGATGAATACTAAGAAACCAGTAAGTATGATCTTAATTGAGCTCTTTCCTTTCAAATGGTTTTACTACATTTTTTCAAAAGCCTGCATATTGAGCTTACCTTTGTCGAAGTGTTATACTATAATAAATATTATGGCGAAAAGCAGCAATTTTTCAATGGGTTTTTTAAATGGTTTCTTCACGTTTAGAATATATTCATCTGTACGTACGTACGTACATATGTACATACATACGAGTATGTACACACCTTCGTTCGTTCATCTTTTTTCATCAATGGTGTTGATGTCAAATAGAGATTTTAAAAGGTTTTCATAACAAAAAATGGTTTGTTTTCTGTCATCTTTGTCACTTCATTCTTTATAATAAATGCTAGCCATATATCGCTATGAAGTCCATTCGATTGAAGACCGAGTTCAAGTTATTCAAGGGAATTACAAAAATTGTGAAATCGTTGGTTGTCATAATCGTTCAAATGGAAACAACCAGAGGTCGTTGAGAACGTACATTTGAGGTTACGGGTTCTGTAGGATACCAAAGTTGGGTAGGCCCAACATTGTTCGTACGACAAATATTAAGCTGGTGTTATGCAATTTATAAAAGAATGTACATATAAAAGATAGACTATCAACACCGTGTTGATTAATAAATTTGGACATTTTAAAGACCAGTTCGTTGCGAATTATGCACAATGACATTATTCCGAGTCATAACTTCACCGTTTGGCTCTGAAAGCATCATACAATTGATGAACAACTTCTATCCAAAATCGTCTTCACCGTTGAGACACATTTTACGTCAAATGGGACAGTGAACAAGCTAATGGGCATCATTTGGCACAACAGAATCCACGTGGATATCAAGGGCAGACGATTCATCTTTAAAAAGTGGCGTGGTGCAACGTGCCACACTACATGTAAGAATATAGATAATTTGCAAGGGTTCCTCGAAAAGCACATAATTTAGCACCGCGGCAACATCTGTATGTGCCCTGCACGATCGTACAGTTTAACATCACTTGGCTGCAACCCAAAAAACGTTACTGTCAAGACAAACGTCATAGGATCGTCCCTGTTTTAAGACAGCAACGAACCTTTCACGCAAACAATCAATAAGCTTTAAAAAATATGCCCAACTTGATTCAGGAATATCTTGTTGTCTTAATTCGAGTTTACTTTTCTGCGCCTTATTTTATCAAATCTTCTTCTTCCTTGGTGGCGTTAGCCCATGGAGGGCCGAGTTTACCATCAGTCACCCATATTGTGTGTGATTTATTTTTCACACAGGGGGAAGGAACCTACAGTTTAATGGCAATTCCGAACAGCGTAAGTCGAGAGGCTTTTTTAAGGCAAGTAGGTATACTACGGAGGGTTTTGCCAGTTTACCGCTGAGGAGGGTCACCACCTTTACGTTCCAAGTTTACTTAAAAAAAACAAAAAAAAAAAAAAAAATAAAAAAATAAAAAAATACATGAAGAGGACAAAACAAAAAATTTCTGTTTTTTGTCACTTTAAAACGTTGAGCTCATTTTTTAGGGTTCCGTACCCAAAGGTAAAACCGAACCCTATTACTAAGACTTCGCTGTCCGTCCGTCTATCACTAGGCTGTATCTTATGAACCGTGATAGTCAGACTATTGAAATTTTCACAGATGATGTATTTCTATATGCTCGTTATAACATAGCATAGCATAAAAACAGAATAAAATGATAATTTAAGGGGGCTCCCTACAACAGATATGATTTTCATCCAAAAAATCCTCTTGGTCACATTCTGACCTAAGGTTAGTCGACAATATCCCACAACCAGTAGCAAATTTCCGATTTTTAATCCCTTTTATGTCTTTGATGTATTAATCCCAGTTGCAACCCTTTTTTCTATAATTACGAACAACCATTAATAAATACTCTTTAAGCTTTGATGATCCCTATTGTGTCACTGCTTAGTTAATCCTTGCTGAAAACCCTTTCGTACAATTGCTATTCCCCTCCTTTTCCATCCTGATAGGTTAAGATATCAAATGTTGCAACAAATTCAATTGTTGTGAAATTAACTTCCGATCATATCTCACAATCAATAACACACTTCCAAGCATTGGTCCCTATTGTGTCCTTGATATATTAATCCTAGCTGCAAACCTTTTTCCCTTAATTATTGTTTTCACTTTTTCACCTACATACTTGCTGTCAAGTAAGATAATTGATTTGAATTCAATGGACTCTTTGATGATCAACTATCTCATCATGGAGATTTCTGATCATCAAAGTAATATGCCTATAACCTGCCTGCAACCAAGATCTGTCATCATGCAAAAAATCATTTCAAACAGATTAGCCGTTTTAATGTGATCACTGATGAGGTAACGTACAACGTCTCTTTCATATTTTTATATACAGGAGGTACGGAACCCTTCGTGCGCGAGTCCGACTCGCACTTTTAATAAACTAATTTTGCACATTTTTCACGGCACGCTTGAGATTGTTATCATGTTGATATGTAGGCACATACAGTGGCTCAAAGTTAAAATGGAACAGAACAAGGCGAAAAGAAAGAATAAATGAATGATAATAGTTTATGTACTAGAGTAAAAAAATTAATTAATTTATTTAAAGATTTAACAATAAAGACAAAAAAAAAAAAAAAAAACATAGGGATTCAATTTTAAATCTAAATTATAAAATATGAAGAACAATATCAAAAAAAGCAATAAAGGATCTCAAAGTTATAATGGAACAAAACAAAAAAAACTTTGTCATTATATGTAATTATAACCTATTTTGAAAAAGTTAAGATTTTGTTAGTAACCCTTTTTGCTTCTTTTCTACTGCTAAGCGAGATGGCACAAGTTTTCGACAGTAGGAATCAATATTTCCCTATCCTTCGATTAAAGCCATTTTAAGTGGGTTTACGTTTGAAATTGAATGTTCTTTTCAACTCTTCCTCATAAATGCTCAATAGCGTTTAGAACTGGTGACTGAGGCGGTGTATCCAAAACGAGGGGGCAGTTGTATAACAGCCAACTTCTAACACGATAGGCTTTGTGTTTGTGATCGCTGTCTTAATAAAAACAAAATTCGTCTTTGATTCCAATTTCTTTGTACTTTGAGGTACATATTCTGGTCATTATACCTTCAATTATGTGAAGGTTTCCTGGACCTTAAGCCGACATAGGACCCCATACCATCACAGAGCCACCACAATTTTCACTAATGGCGGCAAGTTCTTTTGCTTAAGCTCCTTATTGGTACTTCTCCATAAGTATGATCTACTATCTGATCTAAACACGTTCAATTTGCTCTCTTCGGCAAAAATAACATAGTTCCAGAACGAAAAATCCTTGTCCTTCTTTTTATTAATTTTGCTAATAAGAGGTTTGCTAATAAGAGGTTGCTAATAAGAGAGGCTAATGGTAGAGGCTATTCTGCCATTAAACTCGTGCTTTCTTATGACAATTTTCACACTTTCTGAGTTTGCTTTTTCACCAAGATGTTTTTCGGCCAGTACACTAAGTTTTGGAGCACTAATATGGGAATTTTTTTTTTACAGTTGGTGTAATAACAAACGCTCACCTGCTTTCGTAAATATTTCCCCGAAAATTTGCTTTAGATTTATTGCTATATTCTGCACATTCTTTGTAACGCTGTACATTGTTAAATACTATTGTTGGAGCTCTATTTATAATATCTGCAATTTCTCGCACAGTTTTGCTATTTCTATTAAGACGAATTCTGATTTTTCGCAATTCAACTGGTGTGTTTGGTGCCATAGTCATATTTATCCTCCTTTTCCTCAAAAACACAAGACAATTTAACTCTAACTGTTAACTGAGGATCTTCTACGTCACTTGCAATAGAACAGCATAGTAAATCACAGTTCCCTGAAAAGTGACATAAACTTCGTAGGGGTGTTCCATTATAACTTTGAAATCGCTTTATTGCTTTTTTTTGATATTGTTGTTCATATTTTATAAATTAGATTCAAATTGAACTCCTATGTTTATTTTGTAAGTCTTAGTTATTAAATCTTTAAATAAATTAATTCACTTTTTTTACTCTAGTTTCTAGTACACATATAAACTTTTTTTTTAAATAATTTGCGCGCGCACCAAGGTCTAATAACCTTATTATGTCGGGGACACAGTGCGGGCAGAAGGTAGAAAGGAAGAGGGATAGAGGAGATGCCGATCTTAAATGCTTGCATGTTGAATTGAGGGGGGAAAACCGAATCCGACAGGGAGTTCCAGATTCGTGTGGTTCGGTTAATGAAAGATTCTCTATATTTGACAGTACGTCTGAAAGCGGGCTTCAGGGTATATTGGTGAGCTTTCCTAGAGAGATATGTATTGCGGGAGAAATGTTGAAGGGGCAGAATGCACCTGGCTATTTCATCAGAGCATTTTTGGTGGTAGTAACGATACTATTATCTTTCATTTATGCTTTCTTTAAGCCTTGTTCCATTTTAACTTTGAGCCACTGTACGTTCATTTCAAATGCATCCCTTCGTCTGCATACGGAAGCATGACTTTCGGACGGATGTCCTTATGTCTAAAATTACCCATTATTCGCTTTATCTTATTAATTGGTCCAATTCTTTGCCTGACAGAACATCCCTAGACCAAAATATTTCCTTCGACGTGTTTTATGGTGCCTCTTGTAAAGCGTGAATGTAGCCTTTTACCTTTTGGTCTTCACGCCTACTTATTTTCATCGCTATCATACAGGTTATACCTTGATTCATCTGCGACTAATACGGTTTTTCATTTGGCAACAACACAGTCAATGTGCGTCTTTGCAAATGCAAGTATAGTCCTTTTTTTGTTATAAGAAGTATAATTATTTAATCAGTGTTTTAAGAACTACGTACATAGTGTTTACCAAAGTTACACCACCGACTCAAGTTTCTTCAGTTTTCTTTAGAAAAATATTTATGTGCATATGTATGTATGTACATATGTATGTATGTATGTACATATGTACATATATACATACATACATATGTACATGCATACATATAACTGAGAGTTTTTATTTTGCCCAACCCGCATGTGCGTACCTAGGTACTATTCATCCTAACGGAAATGTTTGATTTTTTAAATAAATTCGTTACATTTTGTTGCAATATTCGGCAACAAAAACTCAACATTGCATTTTGAAATTGAAAATATGTACATATGTAAATACATACATATGTACACACGTTCATATGTGTGTAAGTATGTATGTTCATATGTACATACATAAGTATGCATCCGTAGATCAATTATATTTTTCTTCAATTGAAGTCAATCTGTCACAATGCTGCGTCTAATTGATTGGCCATATATGTATGTACATATGTATGTATGTAGATATGTACAGGACAGAAATGTTATAAATAATTGTATGGATTCACGAAGAATAAATGAACACTCGGATTTGAATCCAAAAATATTTGGTAAACAAATACCTACAACAGGAAACAAAAAAAAAAAAAAAAAGGTTCAAAAGCCATATGGCTCAAGAATAATACATACAATGCGCCATACATACAGAATAATAATTAGGTTTCGCAAGAAATAAATACCTACCAGGGACGTAAATATGCAATATAACTCACCCAAAGAGGTTTTTTTTTAATTATTAAAATCCCAGCGGTAAAGATTAAAAAACAACTCCATCCAGAGATCAGAGGACAGCTTAATTTTTTTTTAATATACTTATGTACTAATCCCCTTTGGCAAATACAAATCTATTTGAATCCAGTTATCAATCACCATCCACTCTACCACAACTTCGAAACGATGCAATAAATGTATGTATGTAGATACATACATATGTATGTATAACGAGAATCTATGGAATTGAATCGAGCACGTACCGTAGAAACATCTTAATCATATCTCACTCCGTCTCATTGAAATCCCGTCACCGTTTCACGTTCAAAGAAATGCTTTCTCAATAATTCCGTTCTTCTTTCATTGGCACAATCAATTATCCACGAAGAAGAGTAAATGACAACAATATTCATTAATTCCGGGCGGCGCCGTCGCTGCCGTTGCTCTATTATAAAACGATACACAAGACCCGCAAACGATATAACTTACCGACACACGAAGAAATAACAATAAAAAACTGAAATGTGTGCCTTAACTTTTGACGGTTGATTAACACGAGTAGATGACAAAAAGCGTGAACCGAAACACACAGCAAGGAAAGAAAAAAAAAAAAACAAACAACACCAATAAAGAATGAAGAGAATAAAAAAAGAAAACAGACTCAGGCCCTGACAAATAAAATTGATTGAGCACACAGAACCACGGGACAAACACTTAACTAGGTCTTCTCCTCGACTTGTTATTTTATTTTTGCTCTCCTTTTTTCTTCTTCGAATAAATCTCATAGATAGATAAATAATAAATGCCCGTATGGTAAATAAGACGAGCACGACACAGTACGGCGCACAAAGCACTCGAATATCTAAACGCAAAAGCCAACCCGACGACGATCCGCCGCATCAATAAATGAGATCAAAAACAATCTCTCACATGTAATTAGCACACTATTGACACCCGCTCTCCGTCTCTTCAAAACCGTAATAATAATAAAAACGAAAAATAACCACACAGTCATCAACATGGCATCATCATCATTATCATCGGCATCATCATCATCGTCATGACTATTATGAGAACGATTATAGCTAACAACATTATAAACATCCCAGCAACATTGCCCGGTGGATACGAAGAACCGACAAACATTGTATTACCAACATTTAGTTGATAATACCGTGCAATGTACACTGCAGTAAGGGAAATATACGAAAATTCAACTTAGATACACAGAGATATCCCGTCCACTTATTACACCAATTACTCCAAGCGACAGACTATTAGTGATTATGTTGGCGCACGACTATTAAATTCGAATATCATAAAGTATCTCTTTCGGAGCGAGATAAAAGATACACTCCGACCCACTCTCACTTGCTTTGCAACAAAAATGCTATTTACCAAATGAGAAATTCATCTAATAAATGTATCCAGATACAAAACAGAGAATAGCAGAGTCAATCACACCACCACTACAAGCAGCACAACCACCATACCATCACCATCGTCGTAGTCATATCATCAGTTGTCGTCGCGCGGTACCATCATTATCGTCATCATCCTTCGAAATATGTGTTCTATCTCATGCATGCACCGGCAACAGTGACATAGACTGCGAAGGGCAAGGGGATTTCCCTGCCCACACTACTGCTGCCCTACTGCTAATAGTTTCTTGTTCTCCACTCCCAATCCGCTTTGCCTTGATTCCGTCACTCTTATTACTCTCTGTTTCTCCACCTTTATCCACTTATCGTGTTGATGTTATGTATGGCGGCAGGGTTTATTCCAGCCTCACGTCCCCAGACCGCTTGCTATTCCTGAGTCGACCTGACTAACTGACTATAAATATGAACTGAACTGGCAGCTAACTCAAACGTCAATTTACAACTGAAACGATTTGCCTGCTCATTCGGAAAGCAAACATAATATACGGCCTATTATTATTGCTGTTAATATTACGGATTCATATGAGAGTGTGTGCATGTATCTCTATCTGAACATGTATAAAATATCCATTACTCATACACAGTTAAACGGGGAGAACGAGCAAATTGTACGGAACGACAGCTACCAGCAATGCTCCGCATAGCACAAGCACCAGTCAATGCAGAACAGCACCACGCAAACAAGGCACAGGAAGACGTTGCCGCTTCTTTCCTCATCTTCATCGTTGTCGTTACAGTAATCTCTCGCATTGTATCGTCGCCGCATTCTGACATTGGAATAAGTTGAGCCCCCCAATTCCTTTTTGGCGTAATTGAAACCAACCCGATAAGACACAAGCTCCAACCGTGTGAGTGAGAGATACTTAGTATGTTGAATGTTAATATAATAACACATTGGGTTTTCCTGTGTATCAAGATACAATTTGTATATTTGCAAAATGGGGTGGAGGAACAACCAGTCACTTAGTCACATGCATCACACTAATACGGATTACTTCTTATGCTATTTGCTACTATTGCTGCTGCATGAATGAGGAATGCAAATGTTCACTCTTCTTTCCAAACAAATCGAAGTAAAAGAAACAGAAAGAAGAGAGCAAAGTAGAAAATATACCAAGCGAGACAGAGAGTTGCAACGAGAGTGAGAGAGAAAGAGAAATAATCGAGTGCACGGGGGCGGATAAACGGATACAAAACGGACACACAATTGTAATTTCTCGTATAGATTTTATTGTCTGCTTATAGCTTCAATCGACATTTCAACTAAAAAGGAGTCATTGTCTGCCGATGTGTACGTATTACGTGAAAAGAAAGTAGAACGAAAACAGTGGGTCCAAACGCCCTTCTGAGGATCCAAGATTCGTATGCATTCTGCTTCTATTTATTCATATTTATAGGTTTGGTGCAACTGTATTATTCTTAGAAAAATAGGGCTCTTAATAAATATCATGTGTATATATACATACATATGTATGTGCATATGATAGGTACATGCGTTTGTAAAAAGTAACATAAACTAAATCCAACATGAGGGCATCCATATTCTTCAGGACTCGCTCATATGTACATTATCAGATTAAGTTTACCCACTTCGGTGATGACTTATTCACAGATCCAAAAACAAAGATCATCTCTTAATAGTATTGGTGACAAGTTTTTATCACCGAAATTCATCGACTAGGACACTTAGCCAGTGAGTTTCTAATATTGTTCGATGATTGTGCTCTTTCCAGTTAAACCAACATTGTGTTCTAACAACCAATTGACAGAAGTTTTGCGTTCATTCAATTTTGCAAGGATACAAATCCTCATTTATAACATGCCGAACGACTGATACATGCCCAATATCATAGGAAGGCGGGATACCGATCTTGAAGGCTCCTTCGTGACACACTCTATCGGACATGTAACTGGTTACCTCAAATAAATTGTATCCATATTGTAACAATCAATCATCAATTCCGTTTCGGTAATTTCGATGTCAAAGATCGGAGGGCCAATTGTGGAAAATCTCGATCAAATTATGGGTACAGTCGATTGCCTAGTGTGCATAGAGACGAGCTATACAGCACCATGTCTAGTTTTGACATCCCTGCCAAATGCGCAAGAGAATTTTCGCTGCTCCATAGGTCGGAAGCGACTTAACTGAGACCTTTAATGTTAAAAAAGGTTTTAGACAAGGCGATACACTAACGTGTCCTTAAAAGGATAGTGCAAATTTCACTGGTCAATACGAGGGCCACGATGACAGTGACGTAATTGACGCAATTGACGTAATTGACTGAGCGAGATGTGAATGAGGCTTTACGAACCACAGGCGTCTCAGACAAAGCGCACATATTCTTCTTCTTCTTAACAGGCGCTACAGTTCGGGGTGAACCTAGGCCTCGACCAACATGCCCCTCCAACTAGCACAATCTTTTGCTAGCCTATTCCATTGCCGCACACCAAGTTGGCTGAGGTCCCCGTCCACCTGTATGCGAGATCTTAAATGCGGCCATCCTCTGCTTTTTCGTCCCTCGGGGTTGGATTCAAAGACTCCCCGGGCTGGAGCTGTGGTGTCCATTCGCTCTACAAGGCCCAGCCATCTTAGGCGTTGAATCCGTAGACGCCTGACTAGACTCATGTCGCTGTACAGGCCGTAAAGTTCGTGGTTGAATCTTTTCCTCCATTCCCCGTCTGCGTTTATAGGCCCGAAAATCACGCGCAAAATCTTTTTCTCGAACCGTACAACAGGATCGGGATGATAAGGGTATTATATACGGACGTCGGTGGTGAGCTTCATTTTTTGATGACAGCATATATTTAGTTTTGCCCTCGTTTACCGCCAAACCAATTTTCGCTGCTTCCACCTCAATACTCGCAAACGCCTCATTGACATCTCGCTGTGATCTACCTATTATGTCAATATCGTCGGCATATGCAAGGAGTTGCGAGGATTTGAAATAGATTGTGCCTCTTGTATTGGCCAGTGATTTTTGCACAATCGTTTCCAATATGATGCTGAAGAAATCACACGTCAGCGCATCGCCCTGCCTAAATCCTTTTTTGACATCAAAACTATCGGTAAGGTGTTCACCGATTCGGATGGAGCAGCGAGCACTCTCCAAAGTCATCCTGCATAGTCTGTCGAGTTCAGCAGGCATGTCAAAGGTATACATAGCGTTGTATTGCTCGTTTCTAATTACGCTGTCGTATGCGGCTTTGAAGTCGACAAATAAGTGGTGATGTCGACTTGGAATTCATTGTTTTTTTCCAGGATCCCGTAGTGTGAAGAAATGGTCGATGGTGGACTTCCCTGGCCTGAGTCCGCACTGGTAAGAACCTATCAGCTTATTTACAAAAGGCTTCAGGCGTTCACACAAAATGGCAGAGAAGATTTTGTAGGCGATGTTAAGGAGACTTATTCCTCTATAGTTGGCGCAATCAGAGGGGTCTTCTTTCTTGTGGATCGGGCATACGATGCTGAGACTCCATCCCTCGGGCATGCTTTCCTCTGACCATATCTTACAGATGAGCCAATGCATGCTCCTAACCAGGTCATCCCCAGCTGCCTTGAAGAGCTCAGCAGACAGTCCGTCTGCGCCAGCCGCTTTATTCGACTTGAGCTTCGATATGGGAAACTTAACTTCGTCCAGGTCAGGGGGACAAAGCGCACATATTGCCAGGCATAATTTCGAGGTAGTCAAGGGCTCCATCTACCTTGACATGTAATGAATATCGAAATCGAAATTCTGCTTTATGGCGCAGAAACATGGCCCTTATCGAAAGCGGGTGAGGACGCCATTGGTCATTTTGAGAAAAAAATTCTGCGTACGATTTTCGGCCTGTTCTGCATAAATGAGGAATGAAATGCTGAAAAAAAAACATTTGGATTAAATACGAATAAATACAAAATGAAACTGGAAATACGGGTGCCACATGAGTTAACGCACAAAAACCTCAAGGACTGAATTTTCATCAGTGTTTCGTGAGATTGACAATGAGCAGCTTTCCCAGGGCAGAACTCTTAATTTGGACTTGCACTGAAAGCAATTGGATCGCTTGAGTCAAACGATCGCCCACAAGCTGCCAACTTTGCCCAAAAACCGAGTAATTATATTCGATAGCTACTCTAGGAGCTTGGTTTGGAGGTTCTAATGCATCCAACCCACAGTCCAGACCTGGCGTTTGATCCTATACATGGTGAACGATTTTACTAATGACAAATTCGTTGGAGAGCGCCGTGACACAGTAGATAGTGTGTTGGCCCCTGACGCCGACGACACGGAATCGAAGCCCGGCAATAGCCTTTTCATCGAATATGTTTTTTACGGTGCTTCTCTTCAGCGGGGATCTGATAAAACCCCCTGTAGTGTATAATTGTCAAGAAAAACTTATCGAAATTCGCCGTTGAGAACCGGCAATAAACTGTAGGTCCCTTTCACCTATGGGAAAATTAAATCACACACAACGTGGGTGATTGAGAGAAGCTCGGCTCTGGTCCTTCATGGGCTGTAACGCCAACATACATCCATACATACATAGAACTCATGTATCGTTCGAAAATCCAGAATATAAGTCCGGTTTTTCAAGATTCAAGAGTTGAATTTAACAATCGCTCAACCAATCTTGTGCTTTTAGCTGTTGAACGTGATAGCGAGTATTAGATGAACTTATTACAACGCTAGAGTGGTGAAATCAAGAAAAAATGATACAAAAAGTTTTCTTTCATTAAACTTTCATTGAAGTGTACGGTCTAAAGGCGTCGTGGCGAAGTGGTTAGCGTGTTGGGCTCTGACGCATGATGAGCGAGTTCGGATTCCGATAACACCAATGCCATCGAACGCTTATTTCGCGGCGCCCCTCCTCGGCGGGGTACTGGCAAAACCCCCCGTAGTATACTTGCAATGAAATAGGTTATCGACTCAAGCCGTTCGGAATCACCATAAAACTGTAGGTCCCTTTCACCTGTGTGGAAAATAAATGTTTTTTTTCAGTTTAAAAAATAAAAATGACGCACACATTACAAGCAACGTGTTGTGATTCAGTTTCTAGCGAAATCTGGGAAAAAATCTTTGGAAATTGCAGGTGGTGTATGGAGCCGGGTGTATGTTGAAAACAAGTGTGTTTGAATGGGCAAAGTGATTCAAGAATTGCCGTGAGTCAGTAGAAGACGATCTACGTGAAGCATCGTACCGCGACATTGTTCATCGGGAATATGTTCCTACCGACCACACAGTGACTGGGCAGTTCTATATTGGTGTCCAGAAGAGGTTGCAAATACGTGTTTTCCGTGTGCGATCCGATAATGCACCGGCTTATTCCTCCTTGACTGTGCAGGAGTTTTTAGCGAAAAGAAGCATTACAACGTTTACGCATCCACCCCATAGCCCAAGTTGAAGTCATACTTCATGGGAACTCATCATGGCGGTCTAGAGAAGGTGAAAAGCTGTAACCATGGTTCTGAACGAGTTAACCTCAGAGGATTTTCAAGGGTATTTCGAATAATGGGGGCACCGTTAGTATTGTTGTATAGAGATGGAGAGGGGACTATGAAAGTCGATATATAAAATATTGCGATAAACTTAATTTGGTTGTTTTTTGGTTAGAAATTTCCAGGGCTTAATTACCACACTGCCACTGTAATTTTTCTAACCTTTGGACCCATTAGACTCAAGATTTTTGATTGCATGATTGCATATGGATCGCCGACATTTGTAATTAATGTATCCGAGGCTGTTTGTTGGAAAAGCCCATGACACTAGGTAGGTAGGTAGGTAGGTAGGACTTTAGCCTTCCCAGAAATGAAAAGAACACACATAGGCCAGGGAGGCCCGTTGTGCAGCTACGAGGGAGTTTAGCCCACTATTCGTGGAACCATTTTGTGCTTCTTAAGAAATTAAGAAGATCAGATATCCCTACTTGCTGAACTTCGGTCAGATCGTTAAGGAAGTAAGATCCCAGGTATCGTTTCCTGATTGTGCAAAAATGCCGGGCAGGCGCAGAGAAGGTGATGGATGGATTCAACCTCCTCCTCGTCTAGACAGCTTCTGCAAAAATCATTCGGAATTATACCTAGTTTTTGCGCGTGACTGCCAATAAGGCAAGGTCCAGTGATGACACCGATGACTTTGTAGATGTCAGTTCTTTTTAGGGAGAATTTCGGAATTTCCTAGTCCGTTGACTGTCGAGCCGGGGCCAGATTTGTCTGGTGATTAGGCAGGTTTGTCCCTGAGTCCATCTCCGGTTCGTCTCGGCCCTGGCGAGATTTGTAAGATTAAGTTTAATGGCTGCAAAGGGTATTCCCTCACAAGCCACGATTGATTGTAGCGTCGTTCCTTGTTTGGCGAGTGTGTCGGCTCTTTCATTTTCTGGAATGTCGCTCTGTCCCGGTACCCAGATAAGTTGTATGTTGAACTGTTCGGCCATCTCGTTAAAAGATAGGTGACAGTCGAAACTAGTTTTTGATGTGTACACAAAGGACTCCAACGACTTTAAGGCTGCTTGACTATCCGTGAGAATGCGGATATCCGTGGTGGATATCACGTTCCACTTCAGCCAAGACTAGGCCTCATTTATTGCCAACATTTCCGCCTGGAAAAGGCTGCATTGATTTGGTAATTTTAGAGCTTTGTTCAGCTTAAGTTGTTTGCAGAATACTCCACTACCCGCCTCGTCTTTGGTTTTAGACCCGTCAGTGTAAAAATCTACGCAGTTTCTGCGGGGTTGAGTCTGGCGAGTCCAGTTTTGTCTGTCCGGGTAGATCGTTGTAAAGTTTTTTTCCAAGACTGTGGTGGGTTCTGTGAAGTCTAAGTTTTCTGCCATAGTTGACCTATTATTCAGGATGGAGGAGTGGCCAGTGAAATAGCTCGTCCAGTTCGAGTTGGGTCCATGACACTATCGTGGACAATAAAGTCCAAAATCCTACCGTCTACCTCATGTTCTGATCTTCGAAAGGCACATTTTCGAAATTAAATGAAAGTATTTAAAAGATGACTTATAAATTCGACAAAATATTATATGAACATTGCTGCCTCGTTTCGGCACAATGACCGCACTGAACTGAGCCATAAAATCAGGAGAAAATCATTTCATATTCCTGAGCACACACTTTAGAGAGCAATTTATACAAAGTTAATCGTTTTCCGCAACAATTTTCGTTCGAGTTCATCGTGTGTCCCTGAGTTCAAAATGCGTCTGAACTCGTCTGCATGCAGCCATGTGCCCCTATCTACTTATGTTTGTTTCTCTACTCAACTATGTTATGCTTTGGGTAAAACTTTCAGTGTATTAGTGTAGGAGGTAAAAGAGCGCATGGTAGTGATTAGGGTACCCGTCCCCACCACCGATGCTTCGAATACTGTCTGGCTTAAACCGTCATAATTCAACGTAGAACGTAAATCGAAGTATTTAAGGAACCATGAATTACTTTTATTACCACAGAACGATTGCTTCGATGATGATGGTTTTGATGTCAAAAAGGAGTGCTGAGAGAGAGGTAAAACGGCAAGGAAGTGGTAAGACTGTATGGGTGATGGTGGCAAGGGTGGAATTGGCTTTGCTGCACGTGAATTAAATTGCGATGCTTTTCTAGAACACTGGGACATTTGGTGTGTGATATCCTTTTGTTCCTACTGAAACATATGTACATACATACATATGTATGAGTGTGTTTATGGATATTCTGTTTTGGTTCTGTGTTTCGGATGCAACGTTGCACTTGCAGATTTCATTATTTTCATTGTGGTGCTGGTCGTGCTGTGTGGCAAGTGTACTATTCTCTTGCTGACAATGTACAGTATATTCGCTATTAATTGAAGTGGGAATAGTGCAATCATTTTTGTTTTAGTTTAATCCTTGCACCAACTTCATAGTAGATACAACTGCTGTCGTTTTGTGATATGTATTACATATTACAATTTCTTTTTTGATGTGTAATGATTCAGGCAATCAACCAGCTTCCCTGCCCTATTCATTCTTTTTTTTTAAACAAAGAATTGGCACAATTCCAAAACATCTCTATACTCGTGAGTGAATCCTAACATCTTGTAATGGCGACATCTCCAACTGAGGACAATCTCTTTTTTGACGGATGAGGGGGGAAATTGGTTCCCTTTATTGGTCGGTCTGCCAGACAACTTCAATTCAATTTGTAGCAACAATTTACACAACCTTTAACTAAATGAATGGTTGAGCTTGTTTATGAGGCGTTGTATTAATTCTCTGGATGTATTCCATACGAGTAAGCAGCTGGCCTCATCAATGATTCAAAGTTGCACACATCATTCACCAGCACACAGTTGTGCTCTCTCACAAGATACTGTACTATACTGTAACTTTCTTCAAAGAAACGGATGCTGCGCCCTAAAAAGGTCTCTCATCCACACTCACACACAAACATGGTCTTCCTGCTCCGCCTGTAGCTTTGTTGGTTTTTCTCTTGTTGCTGAGACCTTTCGGTAAGAATCAAATAAATCTGATGCTGGAGTACGAACTATGGAGCAAGCAGCACTCGAGTCGACCGACTCGAAATTCATCAGCAATTCGTGCTTATTCCCGTTATTATTGTAAGCATCGTTTAATGTAATTTTACTGCTTTGCAAAATTGCTGTGTATTTGGCTGTGCACGTGTGTCTGTGTGTAATTAGTGCCGTTTAAGTGCTTGTCACCCATTTCGTCTTTCCTCGCCCGTTCACCATTCCTCGATGGATATGAATTGAAACTGGGAATCCAGTGGATTCAATGTGATTCGCCTGTTCGGTAATCGGATGCGAGGTACTGTGTGTATATCTGTCAAGCTACAAACGAAGTGCAATTGTGCAATCCATGATGGGAAGGAACGAGAATGCACTGGATCTGTGGCAGAGGTATTGGCAGTGTGGATTGAAGTGTTTGGGTCAGAATGCTCGTACGGCTCTCTTGGCCGTAAAACAATTTATCCTCGTTTTCGGCTTGCAGCCATTTAATTTCCGATTATAGTGAGATTTTCATTTAATTTTTCGTATTCCCTTTGCCATGGTGTGTGTGCCTGTGCAAAAGTATCGCTGGACGATGTTGTTCGGATGCTGGTTTGATTGCCAGATATCAGACACAAGAACGAAGAGGAAGAGGATTGCGTATAGTGAGCGGTCGGTGAATGGATAATTGGTACGTCCTGTCGTTGATGAGGCAGCACATTAACTTTTATTTGCATTTTCGATTTTCCAAATTGAAATTATTATTTATACGGTATTTTGGAGATTTATTTATAGGTTGGGCTGCACGCGACGCCAAGTGAGACAGGATGCCGGATAGATGACGGGGTAATTAATTTGCTTGACGTTTTCATTTGGACTTCGGTGAGTTGATTGCCGAGGTTATTTGTGGAGTTCGAACTGGAAGACTGATGTGGATGAAGATAACTGCTGGTTGGCGGTGGTGCTTGAGTGCGGATTTTAGTTGAGCTGATATTATACATATGCATGTATGTACATATGGATGTTTGTATGTACGTACGGGCCTAAATGAAATTACTGTTGGTGTATGCCTTCGGATTATTTAAGTGTGAGTTTAAACCTTCTGTAGTATGGGTGGGTATGTGATTAATTTGTACCGAAGTGACCTAAAACAAATTAACACTCGTATCATAGAGCCGTAATAAAAGGATCTAATCAGGATGAAAGAGAATTTTTTTTTACGAAATTTTATTAAAATTCTTGTAACAGTTCAAAAACCAATCGAATGGCAATTCATTCAGACAATAAGACAATTTAGGTAGATGATCCCATTCAACTGTGCCCACCATCCTAAATCCGGTATTTTTGGTAAATGTCTCTATTATAGAACTTTCATTCGTATGAAGAGGGAGAACTAAGGTAGAGGTGGATACAACACTGTTAATAAACTTCATCAACACCTCAGGGTACCATCTGGCGACTTTCTCTGGAACTTAGAAACAGTGAAAGGCGTATGGTAAGTTTTCTGCAACAGGAAGCCGGATCAGTTAGTTGGACTGCAGATACGAACGGACAAGAATTTCGGTTCAGTACCTAGGATATTAGGTCCCTTAACCGGTCGGGTGCGATCCGATAATTAGAAAAAGCCAAAAACTGCTAAAAAGCACACATTACCGCATTTCAGCAAATACGATGGGATGGATAGGGTAAAAATGGAATAAAAAACTGTCACATACATACTACATACATATGTACATATGTTTATTACGGAAATTGTTGGAAGATTTTAGGAACATCAGCTCAGTTGCGGCAGGTTGAAAGACGGCGTCTACACTCTTTTATAAAGAATATGCACACAACGTCCCAACTATGACACCAATATCGTTCTAGGAGATCTTATTGCAAAACTGGGTAAAGAAAGCATTTTTGAACGAAGACGAATCCAGACCAATCTCATAGTTAGCATACGATTTCCACAAGGGGACCTGGTGATCTCCTCTTCAATTAACCATTAACCAAATCAATCATGTTGCGATCGACGCCAGAAACCATAGAACGGATATGGCATCAAAGCGGCCTACGAACTAACAAGAAGTGAGGAACATTCTCTTTCAAGTTTGACAAAAACTAAACGAATCTCCAAGAATAAAAACACGGACAATTGTCTGTTGAATTATCGTCAATTTTGACTATTGTTAGGAAGAACAAATCATGACCCCAACTTAGACAAGGTTAGGGTTATAACGACCCGGCATCGGATCGATCAACTAAGTAAGCTTGGTCATGCATAAACATAATTTGCAAAGCAAAACTCACACATTAAAAAGGTATTTTTTTGAGCTACTCAAACCGAATAAAACAAATACAATGGATGAGAAAAAACGGGTGCTACGCGAGGTACGTATCTTGTTACATTTAGCAAATTGGTGGAAACCTACACCAGCATTAAAAAGAAATCTTACCCCAGCCGTCGTATTTGCCAGACAATGTCCCTTTCTATTATCGCTTGTTTCGTTTGGTGGTACATGGGCAGGGTGAGTAGCACTTTCATTTTAATTTTTGTAGATGTTCTTTAACATTACTTACTTATCAGGCCAGCGATCCATGGAGGATCTGAGCCTGAGCTATAGCTGCCTTCCATCCGTGATGGTCCCGGGCACGCTGCTTCCAGTTGTCAAGACCAAGATGTCTTACATCCGCGATTACTTGGTCTTTATACCGGAGGTTCGGTCTTCCTCTTCTTCTCGAACCAGGAGGCTCGGAGTCGAAGACCCTCTTAGCTGGAGCGTTGATGTCCATGCGCTCGATGTGGCCGAGCCAGTGTAGTCGACGGATCCTTGCCTTCCGGACTACATCCACATCTTGGTACAGCCCGTAGAGTTCGCGGTTGTGTCTTCTTCTCCATTCACCTTCCTCCCAGACAGGACCAAATATCCGGCGCAGAATTTTTCTTTCGACAGAACCCAAAATCAGCTCCGCTGTCCTGCTTATCGTCCAGCTTTCGGTTCCGTACAGCAAGACTGGCAGAATGAGCGTTTTGTAAAGCATGACTTTGGTCTTTCGAGTGAGGAGTTTTGACCCCAGTTGTTTGGACAAGCCGAAGTAGCAACGGTTGTCAAGGGCGATTCTATGCCGGATCTCCACTGTGGTGTCATTTGTGGAATTTACGTTTGCCCCGAGGTAGACAAACTCCTTAACTACCTCGAAATTGTAGCTGTCAATTGTTATATTTTGTCCCAGGTGGTGAGCGACGGATTGGTTTTTGCTTGACAGCATGTATTTCGTTTTGTCCTCATTGATCTTAAGACCAACTCGTTTCGCTTGTTGTTCAATCGCCGTGAATGCTTCCACAATGCCACGGCGAGAACACGCGATGATGTCGATATCATCCGCATATCCTAGCAGCTGGGTGGACTTGTAAAAGGTAGTGCCTTCCCTGTTGACGCCTGCCCGTCGCACTATCTGCTCCAGCACCGGGTTGAAGAAGTCACATGACAGCGCATCTCCTTGCCGAAATTCGGTGCATGTTTCGAATGGTTCCGAGGTCCTAGAACCGTGTTGCACGGTGCATTGCGTGTTTTTTAGCGTGGCGCGACACAACTAGATCAGTTTTACCGGGATTCCGAATTCGGCCATCGTCCCAAACAGTTCTTCACGATGAATGCTGTCGTATGCGGTTTTGAAATCAATGAAAAGATGGTGTGTATCAATTTGAAACTCGTTGGTCGTTTCCAGGATTTGTCGAAGTACAAAAATTTGGTCTATAGTTGATTTGCCGGGCCGGAAGCCGCACTGGTAGCTGCCGATTAGTGCGTTGCAAAATGGTTTTAGACATTCACACAATACGCTGGACAGGATCTTGTATGCGACATTGCGTAGGGATATACCTCTATAGTTCTTGCAAGAGTTAGGATCGCCTTTTTTGTGGATAGGGCATATAGAGCTGGTATTCCAGTCGTCGGGCATGCTTTCATCTTCCCAAATTCTGTAGATGATCTGATGCATGCTCCCTACCAGAACATCGCCGCCAGCCTTGAAGAGCTCTGATGGCAAGCCATCTGAGCCTGCGGCCTTGTTGTTCTTCAGCTTCTGAATAGCTGTGCCGACTTGTTCGATGCTGGGTGGGAGGACTACTTCAGCGGCTGGAGTTGGGATTTCCTCGGTCCCTACCATTCTCTCTTGGTCATGCTCGTTAAGCAGCTGCTGGAAGTGCTGCTTAAATACATCCACTATTCCCTGCGGGTCGGTGACAAGACTACCCTCACAGTTTTTGAAGCCTCCTGCAAGGCCTTTGGCTTTCTTTTAAAAGGCTCTTGTTTTAATTTTATCCCTAGACTCCTCGATATCCTTGAGCTGAGAGGCTGCGGAGATTCTTTTCATTTGTCGCAGTAGTTTTTTCTCCTCCCTTCTTCTGGCTCGGTACTCTCCTTGCGCTGCCCTGTTTTTCCTCTGCAGCGCCTTTTGGTACGCCTCGTCGGTTGCTGCCTTTTTCTGCTCACACTCGCCATCATACCACGGGTTTCTTGTCGGGGGTGGTAGGTATCCTAAGGTGGTTTCGGCTACTTCCTGAATGGCTGAGCGGCAATGCAGCCACATATTATTGGCATTTGTGTTCGACGTAGGCATACCGTAGACTCGCTCAGCTGCTCCCTGTAGACTCTGGCAACCTCCGGTGTGCTCAGGCGCCCAATGTCGAACCTCCTCCTGATGGGCTGGTGCAGCTTTCTGACATTGGACAGTCGAGCTCTGAATCTTGCTGCTACGAAGAAGTGGTCAGAGTCGACATTTGCCCCTCTGAATGTTCGCACATCCAGGATGTTTGACGAGTGCCTTGCGTCAATGAGCACATGGTCGATTTGGTTGGCGGTTCGACCGTCCGGAGATCGCCAGGTTGCTGTGTGGATTCGCTTGCGAGGGAATCCTGTGCTACTTATCACCGCATTACGAGCTGTCGCAAAGTCAGCGAGTCGGAAGCCGTTATCTGTTGTTGTATCGTGGAGGCTGTTCTTTCCGATCACTCCGCCAAGGGTGTTCTCCTTACCGATTTTGGCGTTGAAGTCCCCGAGCACGATTTTTACATCGTACTCCGGACAAGCTCCGTAGGCGTTATCCAGGAGGTCATAGAAGTCCTCCTTGATAGGGTTTTCAGCCTCGTCGGTAGGGGCGTGTGCACATATAAGGCTGATGTTATAATATCTGCCTCTGATGCGGATCACAGCCAGGCGATCACTTATAGGTTTAAAGTCGATGACCTTCGACCTTAACCGCTTTCTCACGACAAATCCGCATCCCAGTAAGTGCAACCTTTTGTGACAGCTGTAATAAATGTCGCAATTTTTCTTCCTAATCATACCGTTTCCTATCCAGCGTATTTCCTGGACCGCAGTAATATCCGCCTTGTACTGCGTGAGGATTCCTTCTAGTTTATGAGCAGCTCCGGGAGTGTACAGGGTTCTGACATTCCAGGAGCATACTCGCAAATCGTGTTCCTTTTTCGTGCGTTGTCGTCGTCGAGTATCCGTCCGTGTATCCGAGGCCTCTTGCTCATTCATAACTTTAGGTTTTTTATACGTGGGCGGATTGTTAGCCCGCCGCACAACCGCAATTCTGGTCGGGGTTTTTTTCGCTGCATACGTTTGTTCACCTCCCAACGGTTGTTGAAGAGGCTATCCAGAGGGCGCCGCGAGGAGGCCGTATGTCAACTTGACCCGGGCATTTAAACAGGGATCGTTGCTGGCATCTCACCAGGTTGAGAGCAATCAACAACTTTACCCTGTATGTCCGAGCCCATGCCCTCTTTGTTATCTTTGTACTGCTCAGAAGATTTGAATAAAAAAAAAAAGCCTGAGCGTACTATTCAATTTTCCTTTTTCTATAACTTAAGTCTAACTAAGACTAATAATAGGCAATTGTCATTCATTCAGGTTTTTCTGCTTCGTTTATATAGCAAAAGATGTTTTGATATTGACATTTTCATTAAATTGTACTATTTTTATTAAACCAACTCGTTTTTTTTTTTTGGTCAAAATAGGCATTGCTCTTCTGAGGCACTTCGAGTGATTAAAAACTTTAAAAATTATGGGAAAACATTAAAATTTATTGCTGAGAATTTAGGAAGATCAGTCAATTTTGTCGCCAACGCATTAAAAAGAGCACCTGCAGCAGAAACACGAGGTAGACTGCGAAAAACAACTGCTGGCCAAGAAGGCCCCCTTTTTGCCTTCGAAAGCTATCGCGACGGAAATGAACAGCATCATCAGTCCACCAACCGTCTGCAGAAGGCTACAAGAAAGTCAGTTACCAGGAAGAATCGCCAGAAAAGTTCCATTACTTAGCAAAAAAAGTATTAGAAGCAGGAGTGAATTTGCACTAAGTTTGCGTGCCCATAAAGCCGAACAATTTCGCAACATATTATGGAGCGATGAGACGAAAATTAATTTATTCGGCTCTGATTGCGAGCGAAATATTCGAAGACCTCAAGGAATGAAGTTTAATACCCGCTATATTTCACCTGTGTGAAAAATAAATCACACACAACATGGGTGATTGAGAGGCTTGGCTCTGGTCCTTCATGGGCTGTAACGCCACCAAAGAAGAAGATATTAAAAAAACTGGTAAACATGGTGGCTCAGTAATGGTATGGGGATGTTTTTCCTGGTTTGGCGTGGATCCTATTTAACAAATCAATAGCATGATGATAAAAGAGGTCTACTGCGATATTTTGTAGAATGTCATGTTGCCGTACGCGGAGGACAACATGCGAGTACATTGGTACTCGCATGCAAATGATGCTAAGCATTCGTCTAATTTGGTGAAATCATGGTTGAGTATCGGTGCTCCAGTGGCCTTCTCAATCTTCGGATCTTAATCCAATGGAGAATTTATGAGGGAACTGAAGTGACCCCTTCAGCTAAAACAAGTTTTCAAAGCAAGGCTCAATCGTGGTCAGCCATAGAAAGAGCTTGATTCCTGTTAAAACTTGCCGCAAGTTGACTGACTCAATGCCAAGTCGAACACAGGCAGTGCTAAAGAATAAAGGTGGTAACTCTGGTTACTAAACAACCAGAACTAACAAATAAAACCTGACATTGGTATACAAAAAAAAAGTTGTTTTATTTTTATTTTTTAAGTTAAGCCATTTTTTCAAAATTACCTATTATTTTAATGAGCACTGCATGTACTTTAGTATACATATTGTATGTAAACATCCTTTTTTTTTTTTTGATTTTTAAGTTTGTACTTTTTTTTGCTTTTTTTTTTTTTTTTTATACAACCTTAACCCTAACCTCAACCAACTTACCCTACGGAGTCCGTTCCAGCCACGTCCGGCCACGGGGGTGGCCGCGGTGCAGTGGTTAACATCATCGACCGCCGAGCGAAAGGTCTATGGTTCAAATTCGCTTCGTAGCCAAGAAAAAGTAATTCCTATACGGAAAAAAGTATGCAACGCAGTTGTGAAGGAGTGAGTCACCGCTGCACAGAATTACGGGCCACATGAAGATTAACGGTACCGTCAATCTATCCTGGATGAGCGAACGAATGCTTCTGGAGGAACAGAGCCGTTCAGTCTGTTTCTCTAAATATATACATTTTGTTGGCGTAGTAAGCCGAAGTCGTTGCCCTTGCAACGTGACCTCGAATAAGTTTTATTAGAAAATTGTCTATCCGCAAAATCCTTGTCCTATTGTACAGGGATATAATTTTCTGTACTGGGACTCTGGTGTTCTATGCAATCCAAAACAACTCCTTAGACATTGTCTCTCAAATACCCGTATCCTTTCCATTAACCCGGCGCCGATGACGTGTCAAATTATTACGCAGCCAATGACGTGGGTCTGATAGGCCCGATATATTAGAGGGCATACAAGTTCATTAAGTATACATTTTCAATTAAAAAACCTACCTGATGCTTCATCTATTAGTCTCGTTCTAAGGATTTGAGTTAATAAAACCTGATTTATACGCTAAGTAGGTATTTTAATCGCATTTTCCAAATATTTGTTAAAATCACAAAAATTGAGATACGACTCTAAACTCTTAAAAACATAACAAAACTATATTCTTATTATTTATACTACTAAAATGTACTGTAGAGAGCACCGTGGCGCAGCGGGTAGTGTGTTGGCCTCGGACGCCGATGACTCGGGATCGAATCCCGACACAGCCATGTCATCGAACGTGTTTTTCACGGTGTTTTTCCTCAGCGGGGTTCTGACAAAACCCCCTGTAGTAAAATTGTCATGAAAAGCTTCTCGAAATTCGCCGTTCGGAACCGGCAATAAACTGTAGGTCCCTTTCACCTATGGGAAAATGAAATCACACACAACATGGGTGATTGAGAGAAGCTCGGCTCAGGTCCTTCATGGACTGTAACGCCAACATACATACATACAAAATGTACTGTAATATAATATACATACTATAACACTTTTTATGTAAACAAAAAAAAAAAAAAAAACAGAATTCAATAACATTTCATTTACTCTTCATTCGAGCTATGTTCATTCTCCAAATTGATGCAATGCTCACAGAAGAAAATTGCGTGCTCGATGCAAATATGATTTTTACACTTGTTACAAGTATACTGTGTCTTTCGGTCTTTAGAAGATGGACAAATATGACATCTTTTACGATCTTTTGGTAACTTTGGGGCAGGTTCAGCTCTTTCTTGCCCTAGATGGGACGCAATTCTCTTACGAAGTTCGCTTGGAAGTTGTATGATGTCTTTTCGCTGTTTCATGTGATCTGATATGAGTTCTAGCCCTAAGTTTCTTAGATGTTGTCTCCTTTTCATATTCGTTGAATTTTTTTTTATTATATATGGTAATCGAGTTTATGGCTGCCATATTGAATACAGCATAAAATATAACCATTGGCCATCTCTTGGTATTTCGTGACACATTATACGATGCACTTAACTCATCTACTACGTCGACGCCCGTTTTTAGGGTTCCGTACCCAAAGGTAAAACGGAACCCTATTACTAAGACTTCGCTGTCCGTCCGTCCGTCTGTCACCAGGCTATATCTCATGAACCGTGATAGTTAGAGAGTTGAAATTTTCACAGATGATGTATTTCTGTTGCCGCTACTACGACAAATACAACAAAAAACAGAACAAAATTGATATTTAAGGGGGGCTCCCATACAACAGACATGATTTTCATCCAAAAAATCCCCTTGGACACATACTGAACTAAGGTTAGTCGACAATATATTTGTGTCTTTGATGAATTAATCCTAGCTGCAAGCCTTTTCCCCATATTTATTGTTATTCACCTTTTCACATCGTTGCTGTCAAGTAAGATAATTGCTTTGAATTCAATGGACACATATGATCAACTATATTTCATCATGAAGATTTTTGATTATCAAAGTAATATATAATAATTTTAATAATAAGTAATAGTAATAATATATATACCTGCCTGCAACCAAGATCTGTCATCATACACAAAATGTGATTTAATGTGATGACTGATGAGGTAACATACATAGTCTCTTTCATATTTATATATACAGATGGTACGGAACCCTTCGTGCGCGAGTCCGACTCGCACTTGGCCGGTTTTTGTTTTGCATGTAGTGTTGATATAGCTAAAACTATCTTATTTTTTTTTTTTTTTTTTGGTACATACGATACTAGAGTCGCGTTTTTCCGAAAGCCGAAAATAGAACTAGCAACCTCTCGTTTTTGGCCACGATTGAAGATATCAGGCACTTCGGTCTTATTTTTCCGAATTGTTCCTGTGGCAGTTAATTTATGTATATTTCCGGATAAGGTCCAACATAAGTGCCTAGCTCGTAAACCAATTATCAAATGTCACGTGAGGATTGGTGTTCGCTATTGGTTGTATTAATCTAACCACAACATCGTGAGCTTTGTTGCTGAAAGAATATGGTCCAGCAGGCTGACGTCCGGGATACATTTCAAGATTTACCAAGTAAAAAGTACTTACATCAACCAACGCATACATTTTCAAACCATATTTTGAAGGTTTATTAGCCATGATATGACTGACATGATATAAATAAACAAACAGTTAAAACAAAAAAATAATAAATAAGTTAATAAATAAATACAATATTAAAACAAAAACATGTACACCAACTATGACGTCGGGTCTCACGTACCCGAATTGTCTTTATGCACAAGTTGTTCCCACCATGTCTAGCAAACGACTGAATACTCACCGCACACTGCGAGAGGAATGTGTTGTCTCCAGCTACTCAACGCTGTGCGATCGCAGCGTGCAGATATTTAAAAACACAAACCGTTAAAATGTGCTCGGGTCCCACAGACCCAACGTCATCGACGCCGGGTTGCGCTGACATTAAAAGCGACGGGACATCTATAGGCAGTTATAGGTCTGATTAAGGCCATGTAGCAGACTACCTTCAATCTAGAATCAAGTTGGCTGCAATGAAACAGCCATCTTGTCAGAGCGAAAGCGCCCGGGCTCTTTCCAGAGCAGCATCTACATTTTTATTAAAACATATGTAGATACTGATCGAGCCAAATCCTGCGGTACCTGACTGCACTTTTACTTGCTAGTGGATGCCTGTCCGGTTCGGATAAAAATCTGCAGAATGAGGTGTTCTCGAAATTACATTAAATTTTTGCCTCGTTAAACAATTTCTAAGTTTTTTTTGCCATATGCTTCGTGTCGTTATTCTGTATAAACACCTATTTATGAGTGGTAGCGAAGCCTAACATTTTGAAGAACGGCATCGTAACTTTTTAACGCAATTATAAGTACGTTTTTCAAAATTGTATGCTTCTTTTATTCCGAATAATGGACCAACTTTCTTTTAAGAAAGAGGAACTTCTCCAAATTGGGATAGACCATTGAAGTTATTATTAACTGCTGATGTGATTCTGACCCCCAATAGAACCTAATATTCGGATCGCAGCAAAGTTTTCGTGCTTATTCGTCATTAGATAGTGTTGATGAACTAAGTGTCTGAAGAAATACGCTATGTGGCGCCTTTTTTTACTATAAAAAGGTAAAAATGCTGCACAAACAAGCTGACAAATTTTAGAAGTGTACGATGAGAATGCTTTGAGTGAACACCGGCTTGATTTGCTCGATTCCGCTCCGGAATGAAATCTAACATTTTTTGAAGCGCACGTACATACATATGTACCTAATACGTGCGATGAAAAATGGCAAACGGCAAACAATTCTAATAGTACAAAATACACACCTTAACTTCAAATACGAAGTTTGATTACATTGAGTCGTTTAGTATTTATTCTTCTGAAGGACCAGAGCCAAGCATCTCTCTCAATATTTCTTCTTCTTAGTGGGCGCTACAGCTCGGGATGAACCTGGGCCTCAACCAACATGCCCCTCCATCTAGCACGATCTTTCGCTAGCCTTTGCCATTGCCGCACACCCAGTTGGCTGAGGTCCCCTTCCACCTGTGTGCGCCATCTTAAGGGCGGATTCAAAGACTCTCCGGGCTGGAGCTGTGGTGTCCATTCAATCTACATGGCCCAGCCATCTTAGGCGTTGAATCTGTAGACGCCTGACTAGGCTCATGTCGCTGTACAGCCCGTAAAGTTCGTGGTTGAATCTTCTCCTCCATCCCCCGTCTGCGTTTATAGGCCCAAAAATCACGCGCAAAATCTTTCTCTCGAACCGACCAAGGGCCTCCTCATCCGCTTTTGATAGTGTCCATGCTTCTGCGCCGTACAACAGGACCGGGATGATAAGGGTCTTATATAGAGTCAACTTTGTCGTTCGGGAGAGGGCTCTATTACTCAGTTGCCTCCTGAGCCCAAAGAAACAGCGATTGGCAAGAGTGATTCTGCGTTTGATTTCGGAACTGATGTCGTTGTTCCAGGTCACTGCGGAGGTAGACGAAGTCCTTAACTACCGCGAACTTATATCTGCCTATACAAACGTTCTGGCCGAGACGTCGGTGTTGAGCGTCCTTTTTTGATGACAGCATGTATTTAGTTTTGCTCTCGTTTTCCGCCAAACCAATTTTCGCCGCCTCCATCTCAATACTCGCAAACGCCTCATTGACATCTCGCTGTGATCTACCTATTATGTCAATATCGTCGGCGTATGCAAGGAGTTGCGAGGATTTGAAATAGATTGTGCCTCTTGTATTGGCCAGTGATTTTTGCACAAACATTTCCAATATGATGTTGAAGAAATCACACGACAGCGTATCGCCCTGCCTAAATCCTTTTTTGACATCAAAACTATCGGAAAGGTGTTCACTGATTCGGATGGAGCAGCGAGCATTCTCCAAAGTCATCCTGCATAGTCTAACGAGCTTAGCAGGTATGTCAAAGGTAGACATAGCGTTGTATAGCTCGGCTTTGAAGTCGACAAATAGGTGGTGAGTGTCGACTTGAAATTCATTGGTTTTCTCCAGTATCTGCGGTAGTGTGAAGATTTGGTCGATGGTGGACTTCCCTAGCCTGAATCCGCACTGATAAGGACCTATCAGCTTATTTACAAAAGGCTTCAGGCGTTCACACAAAACGGCAGAGAAGATTTTGTAGGCGATGTTAAGGAGACTTATTCCTCTATAGTTGGCGCAATCAGAGGGGTCTCCTTTCTTGTGCCTCTCTCTTTATTTAGCAGCCATCAATAATCAATGAACTTGAAACACGGAAGAATACAATGCAATTTGAAACGCCTCAATCTAAATTCTATTAATTCTATCCTAGGGTAAAAGTTAAACGAGAAAGGGAAAGAAACAAAAAAGTGGTAGAATCATATAACTTCGATAAACATTTAATTCAAATTTTTAATGTTCAACTCCGTTTCTTACGCCACCTGACTAGACTAACTTTAAATTGCACTTTCCAAACTCCAAAAACTTTTACCGCTCTGTAAAATGTCACATCCACCTATCGTCCCGTCATCTAAAATATGCGCCTAACGTATTCGTACGCGGACATCAACAATAATCTTTAATGTATGCTTACTTACCGCCGTCACTATGTGCCTGATTCCTACTAATTACTTATAAACGGAGCTATAAAACGAATCAATTGCTTGCGTCTATCCATTACACATAAATACTCACATATTTACATATGTACCTACGCAACCAAAAGGAAAACTGAAGCAGATGTACGAGGTCGGATTAATTCACAACTGAATATGTACATAACGTATTCTCTGATTTATTCCCATCCTACAAGTCACTCGCCTTCTCGAACTGAAAACCAACTCAGCAAATTCACTTAACTACGAACTGGCAACATTAGAGTGCTTCAGGGGAAACATGTTGCAATAAGCCTGCAGGCCATCACAGTGTGGAATGTATCCAAATGGAGTTGTGCACCCTTGACTGAAAGCACTTTGCGCTACAACGAGCTGTGTGCGTGTATATCAGTGTATCTACGTATCTCTGGATCTAGTCCACGCGCAACACTACACCATCTGCATCAACATACTCGTATATATGTATGTATATACATAGGGGCGAGCATACATATTTTCATTCTCTGTACGTATGGATGTACAACAATCAAAGGGTCGCCTTGACGTCGAACAGCAGAGTCGGATTCGTTTAAGTAAAGCGTTTTTTTTTTCCTATCCTACCTCGCATGAATGGAGTTTTTGTTCCGACAGAATGGAAGAACTCACCGCCAAAACGATAATAACATGCAATCCGTACAGTGACGGTGGATAATTGAAAACATGCTGCTCCTAGTCCTCGTCATCATTTCACCCACTCACTTGCTCTCATTCTCTCTTTGACGTCCGCTCGTGCTCCTCACGAACTGAGTTCTTCACATTAAATACAAATGGGCATACACATATACATACATACATACATATACTACGCCTAGCATAATGCTCGTTAAGAGGGAGACGATTATTCTACAAACGAAGTGTACTTCAAATGCCGAATAACAAGTGGAGACCTATTTATAAACTTTCTGATGTCGATGGAGCCATTGTTTTTGAGGGTACAATTGCATGTTCATATTTGCTACTGTGTGCATTGTAAACGCATCGAGCAAACTGCGTAAGTAACGCAATCAAATGCCGTCGCCATCCTAATTGATGCTGGAATGTGCATTGTGCCTCGCCACAGTAATAGCAGTTGCGGTACTACTACGGATCATTATGCACATTTATCTTCATTTGCTATTCCCAGTACGCACATACATACATACATACATAGCTGTACATTGTAGATATGGATGCAGAACGATTATGTACAACATATATGAGCCATATGGCGTTGCCGTGCCGGCATCGAATCCTAGAGTGTCTGTCTACTAATTGCAGCATAATAATGTAGCGTATGTACGTTGAAAGGTGGATTTATGGCTTATGTATGTTCGGGGCAACGAGAGAGGAATGGTTCGTTATGGGTCGTAAGGGAAGGTGTCATTTAATTTTGTGGATTTCCCTGTGAAAGCAACTGCTTGTGCGTTGCCAGTTAAATGTTTGTTTTGTTTGCGGACATGGGATTTGGTGACGGCTGTTGGGGACTTCAATTGATGGATTGTTACTATAGTAACTAAGCTGACAAACATTTAAGTTTGCGATTGAAAAGGTTTAATTTAGTGTGTTGTACCACCCATCGGGATTGGAACCAAGATAATTATAAATTATACGATACGAGGAGAAGAATATGTAGAGGATTTAACCATCGACGTTGCTCTTAAAAGCCTGTATGCTGAATTCAGGATAGAAGACCGAATCCGGCAAGGAATTCCACATTGGTGTAGTTCGGTTAAGGAAAGATTTCTTATGCTTGACTATTGGTGAGCATTTCTAGAGAGAACTGTATAATGGAAAAATTGTTGAAGAGGCGGATGCAATTGGCTATTTTTTCAGAGCATTTCCTGTGAAAGTATCGATAAAACAGGGAAAGGATAGAGATTCCTGCAATGCTCCAGCGATTCTAATGGTTTGGTGGTGCTGGGATCTCCTACCAGTTTTATCGCTCGGACCAGACATGAGCGTTAAACACCTGATTCAGGACGAATAAACGATTTAGACATTGTAGCTTAATCCAAGGGTGAGACAAATGTCTTGACCTACATATGTATGTATGTATGTATGTACATATGTATATAAGGAAACTACGTATTTCGCAGCATTTTTGGGACCACCAAATAAGTGGTCGTTCCAACCAAAAATTGCTAGTGCCACACATCCCCAGATGAAAAGCTTTTTATAAGATTGAAGTTCCACTCACGGATAATGGCTGCGAATCGGTGGTATGCTTGGAAGCCAAAAGGCAGCAGTGGGCAGTTTGTTGGCCTCTGACGCCAATGGCACGGGATCGAATTCCGACTGCAGCCATGTTATCGAATATGCTTTTCACGGTGCTTCTCCTCAGCGGGATACTGACAAAGCCCCCTGTAGTATATGTATGTATTTGTCACGAAAAAGTTGGCGAAGTTTACCAGCACGCGGCTATGCGGCGTACAGTTGTAATAGCGACAGTCGTCGTTCGTTTTGGAGGATTATGCTGGTATTAAAGGAAGTGTTCAACATTTTATCTACATTTTCATTACTTTTAAGCTTACTATAATAGTTTAGAAACAGTATCTTTCCATGGTTGTAGCATCTAGGGCCAATTGGCCTGCATAATTATAAGAATTTCAATTTCAATTTCAATTTATTTTTTAATTACATTAACATTACATTACAATGATTTTCTTACCTGCTAAGCCACATGGCTTATCTGCAGGAGGTTATTTCTCAAATTCAGTTTATTTCATTGATACCATCTGAAGGACGGTAGTTCGAAAGAGTGCATCAAGTTTAAATTGACTACATTTAGTTAATAAAGACAGAAGTTACAAACATTTAAAGTTACAAATGATGTATTTACAAATTCTAAATCAATATCAAGTAATAGATTCTAGGAAATATTCCTTTAATTTCTTCTTTCTTAAATTAATCTGATTCAAGTTTCGCAAATTATATGGGAGATTATTTAGGATGTGTGGGATGGTGTACATCAGCTGACGCCTGCCGTAGACGTTGTTGAATGGTGGAAGATGGTACATCTTGTCTGCTCGTCTTCTGGTGTTGAAGTTGTGATTGATGGGAATTCGGTACCTCTCATCGTCATAGTACTCCAACGCCGCTGTCATACTAAATATCTGCTTCACCGTGAGAATTTTCACTCTGCTATCTATGCTGCTTCTTCCCGATAGTAATTTTATCGCCTTATTTTGAATGTCTTGCAGCTTCGCGATGTGTGTATCTGCTGCACCCCCCCACGCTAGTATACCATATTTCAATCTTGACTCGATAAGAGCGTGGTACACTTGTTTTTGCACGCAGTGTGAGGACTTATGCTTCAGATAAGAGAGTGCAAACAGGGATCCTTTCAGCTTCTTCCGCAGATCGTTTATGTGTGGTTCCCATATAAAATGACTGTCGATCGTTACACCCAGATATTTGTACGTATCCACGACATCTATAACCTGACAGTTTCTTGGGTCGGTGCAGTTGAATGTTTTGATATTTATTTCGGACTTTGGGTACTGTGGGCTACGGATATGCAATAATTTAGTTTTTGCCGCATTTATTACTAGTCCATTATCGTGACACCATTTCCCTGCTTCGTCAAACTCTGCCAGCATTATCCTGGTTGCTTCTACGATAGATTTGTGGCAAACAACAATCGCCGTGTAATCTGCATATGCGAAGGGAGAGCTCATCTTAAGCGAGTTTAGTAGCTCGTTGGTGTATAATATGAACAGTAAGGGGCCAAGTTTAGAGCCTTGTGGGACTCCATACTGCACTGTGTTGGCCTTGCTGTAGTCGCCTTTAATTCCGACGCGGAATGTTTTCGTTTTAAGATAATCTCTCAACCAATCCGCCAGTCTTCCTCTAATTCCTAATCTTTTCAGTGCATCGATAAGTTTATGGTGGTCGAGGGTATCAAATGCTTTGCTAAAGTCTAAGAAAAGCACCAAGACGTGGTGACTTTTGTTGAGACTTGTATTAATTAAACTCGTAAAATTGCCGAGAAGTCGATTGGTGCTTTTTCCCTTCTGGAAGCCGTACTGATTCTTGCTTATCAGCTTATGCTTATCAATAAATTCCCATATTCGATCTGCAATGATTTGCTCCAAGATCTTTTCTATCACCGGCAATATTGCAATCGGGCGATAGTTCGCTATCTCGTGTTTGGCTCCTCCCTTGTAGATAGGTCTAACAAGTGCCTCTTTGAGCTTTTTTGGAATCTTGGACGCTTTCAAACCCATGTTGATAAGATTCGTGATTATGGGCGTAAAGACATCGGCATTTGATCTTATGTCTATTGCCCTAATCCTATCTATTCCAGGTGACTTTTGGATATTGAGTGAGCTATATATATGGTTTGTTACTTCCGCACTGTCTGTATCTCTCAAGTAGATTGTGTTCCGTAAAAAAGTGTTCTGGTGACTGTATGTTACTTTGGTACATACGTGGATTATTGATGCTGCCTGCTGTGAAAATGAGTTCGCAAATTTATCTGCCAGACCGATAACATTCGTATTGGGTGAGAAGTTTTTTACAATTGTTTCGTCTATCGATGGTTTCCTTCGTCCCAGAACTTCATTGATGAGCGCCCAAGTTTTTTTCGGATCACATTTTTCTTGCTCGAACTTTCTTTTGTAGTACTGTTCCCGGCTTCTACATATTTTTTTGTTGACTTGGTTGCGTAATCTTTTGTGTTCGGTTTCATATGTTATGTTGGTTCGATTATTCTTCCACCTGCGATATAGTCTATCTTTTTCTTTGCAGCTCTCTAAGATGTCCCTTGTCATCCAGTCGGGACTTTTCCTTCGAGTTTTCTCCTTATAGACAAATGTCGAGTTTTCGTATATATAGCCCATTTTTTTAGCTAGTTCATCAAAAAGAGTTTCTATGTCCGTTTCCTCTAGCATCGCGGTCCAGTTGGTAGCTCTAATCAGTTCGTTTATTTTTGTAGTTCTAATATACGATTTCAGTGGTTGAGCATTTCTTGCTGCAAACGCATCGTAGATACCGTAGATAGTGCTGTAGTGATCTGATATATTGCTTTGAACTGTAGCCGAAAATATTTTAGCCTGTGATAGGTTAACCAATATATGATCGATCAAAGTACAGCTCCCTCTATTTAGATCTATTCGCGTCGTGTCTTTAATAACATTGTGCAATCCATTCGCAGCCAGCATTTCCTGATAGCTAAGGACGTAATTGTTCGTACTATCTTTGATATTTATGTTCATGTCGCCCAAAATTATTACATCATCATTTGCTCCTTTTATGTTCGCAATTTTCGGTAATTCGCCAATGAATTCTTTTTCAGACTGATTCGGAGGTCTATAAATTCCAGAGACTATTTTCTTTTTTCTATTTGAATTAATTTTCACCGTTAAATTTTCATAGGCTGTGGTCTCAACGTTTATTCTTTTGTAGTTTATATTACTTTTAAGGAACATCGCAATACCTCCTCCTTTTCTTTTATTTCTATTATTAAATTCTGAGCAGAAACCTTCGAGACAATACAGACTATTTTCTTCTTTTTTTATGTTTATTTCCACTAAAACAATTATATCGACGCAATTCAGGATCGGACTAACATTTGCATAGAAAGCATCCCAGTTTTTCCTCAGCGACCTAATATTCAAACATAGACAATTAAAATTCAATTTCTCCAATTCATTTTTTGCTTCATTGAAATCTAACAATTCCATATATTTTAGATCAAACGCAAACGCAATATAATTGGCCAAAGTGTTGATAAAGGCATGAAAATCCGACCATCATGAAAGCCCAAGGGCCAAACGCTGCATAAAAAAGAGTTTGGATTAAGGCTTGATACAAAAGAAGTTGGATGTATGTGCGCTATACGAGTCAACACAAAACAACCTCATGAATCAAATCGCTGCTAGATCCCAGCAAAATTGGACAATTTCTGAAGCGGATAGTGGTTGGCGATAACAGGTGAATCACTTACAAAAATGGTCGTGGTCGAATAAAAGTGACCTGGGACTGACTGCGTTTGGCAGATACCCTGCCGCAATATTTTCGATTCGGACCTGTTCTGCCAACAATTAGGCCGACCGAAGGAACCAATCGCCTAGAAGCAGCTAGGACAATGCTAGGCCACGCACATGGATAGTGCCTCGCCAAAAGCTCTGAGAGCTTGGTTGAGAGATTCTAATGCATCCACCTTATAGTTCGGACTTGGCACTAAGTGATCAGCATCTCTTCATGTTCATAGCGAACGATTTTGCTAGTGAACAATCCGCCTTAAAAGAGGCTTGTGAAAACCACTGTCACTGCCTTAATATAGCGTTAATTTTCAAGCATTTGGGTTTCTTTTTATAATACCTATTAATTTATCATATAAGTATGCCTTTTTTATGAATATACGTATAGCAATTTTATTTACAAGTCCTTGGATTAAAATTAGGAAAAAAAAATATTTTCATTAAGTCCTAATGATTTTTACTCTTGTTTATAAACTGTTTCACTAAACGGTGTTGTCAAGACCTTGTCGAAATTTTTATTTTATTTTATTTTTGAGATATTTTTTGGTTTGCTAGCTCACTCAGATTGTGAGTGGGCGCGAAGAAGGGCGCGCCGAGGTAAATCCTCCTGCGATTCGCAAAAGAGGGACATGAGCAGAGGAGGTGGTGTATTGATTCCTCCTCCTCCTCGTCCATGCAGCCGCGACAGAAGTCATTGTAGGGTAGCCCCAGTCTGGCGGCGTGTTTTCCAATGGTGCAGTGACCTGTAATGACATCCACTAGAGTGCTTAAGGTTGCTCTTTTGGTTGTCACCAGGTCCCTGGTTCGTCCTAAGCTTAACTTAGGCCACAATTGTTTGGTGATAAAGCCGATATTGCTCTCATTCCATTGGAGATTGGTCTCCTCTATGGTTTGAAGCTTTATCATGTGCTTTATTGGTGTTTCTAGGTACCCGAGAGTAGGTAGGCTGAGTGTGCTTGACTTTGCGAGTTCGTCGGCCGCGCAGTTTCCTGGAATATCCCTATGCCCGGGAACCCACAGTATTTTAATGTTGAACTGTTCAGCCATCTCATCTAGAGATAGGCGACAGTTAAGGGATGTTTTTGATTTGTGGGTTACCGCTGCCAGGGATTTTATCGCAGATTGGCTATCCGTGCAAATGATAACATCCTTGATGGATATTACATTGATCCTGAGCCATGCCAGGGCCTCCGTTGTCGCAGTTATTTCTGCCTGAAACACACTACAGGAATTTGGGAGTCTAAATGATAGGTTGAGGTTAAGTTCCTTGGAGAAGACCCCACTGCCTATATTGACTCCATCTGAGAGCCATCGGTATAGAGGGAGATCGAGTCCTTTGGTATGACTTTCCCTTCAGCCCATTCCTCCCTTGATGAAAAGACAACTTCGAAGTTCCTGGTGAACACATTCTGCGGGTTGATGTAGTCAGTGTCCATGGGTACTTTGAAGTGTTTTAGAATAGGGGTGTGGCCTTTTTGAGATGTGGGCCATTTTCGTATGCTCCTCATCCTTAGGGCCGCGCATGCAGCAACTTGCTTGCTGAAAAGGTTTAATGGTGGAGGATGTAGTAGAACATTTAAGGCCTCCGTGGGGGTTGATCTGATCGCTCCGCTTATATACATATAAGCTGGCCGATCTTTGTACCTTCCCCAGAAGGTTTCAATTGACTGCTTTGTCCAGAGCAGTCCACCAGACTACGACGCCATACAGGAGGATAGGCCTTATGACTGCTGTGTACAGTACATAATGCTTGGATGGAGACCCCACCTCCTGCCCACTACTTTCTTACAGCTGTAGAGGGCAACAGTTGGTTTATTGACCCGGTCAAGAATTTTGGGTTTCCAAATCGGCCTCCTGTCAAGGACTAGGCCTAGATATTTAGCCTGTTCTTTGATTGTTAGTTGAGTTCCACCCAGCCTCGGTGGGTTGAGGGACGGAATTTTATATTTGTTAGTGAGCAGTACTAGATCGGTCTTCTTTGGGTTCACCCTAAGTCCACAGTACCGTGTCCAGGTTTCTACTGTATGTAGTGCACTCTGCATAAGGTCGCATAGAGTGCTGGGAAATTTTCCTGTGACGGCAATAGCAATGTCATCCGCATATGCGATCACAGCGTACCCTTCCTGCTCAAGCAACAGCAGTAGTTCGTTGACCACCAGGTTCCAGAGGAGAGGGGAGAGTACTCTACCCTGTGGTGTACCTTTGCTGACCATTCTGATTGAGACGGCACCAGCGAAGTTGGCTTTGACAACTCGTTGTATTAGCAGCTGTCGTACCAGTTCTATCACTGATCCCGTAACACCCAGATCAGACAGCGCCTTGATGACGGCCCATGGTTCAACATTGTTAAAGGCGCCCTCAATGTCGAGAAAGGCGACTAGAGTGTATTGTTTACTTTCCAGTAACCTTTCTATTTTACTGACCAAAGAGTGGAGTGCTGTTTCCACCGATTTGCCTTTGTTGTAGGCATGTTGGTTATCCGACAGCCTTCCTGAGATGCAGCTGTACCGGATGTGTACGTCTAAAATCTTCTCTAGAGTTTTTAATAGAAAAGAAGTGAGACTAATAGGCCTTAGGTCATTTACATATGTGTGGGAGCTTTTGCCTGCCTTGGGTATGAAAATGACTTTGGCTACCTTCCATTTGCTGGGGATGTAGCGAAGGGAAGGGCAACTTTGTATATGTATAACCACATGCCAGGGGAGGATGATATCTGCTACCTGCTGGAGCTCAGCTGGTATGATCCCATCCGGCCCCGGAGACTTGTAGGGTTCAAAGCTCTTTATGGCCCAAAGGACGTTGTTGTAGCTGACCAGGTCAGGAGCACGCTCGATGGAGGGTGTCGTTGGCTGATTGATTCGAGGAGGTGTCATATCCGAGTCACTACTGCTTGGGAAGTGTGCGCTTAGGAGAAGTTGCAGGGCTTCCTCTCTGGAGGTTGTCCAGGAGCCCTCATTATGCATCAGGTGGCTCGGATTATACGGAACCGAGGCCAGAATCTTCCTTATTTTTGAGGCCTCGGAAACCGCCCTTATATTATCGCAGTAGTCCCTCCAGGATTGTCTCTTTGACCTCCTGGTCGCTGCTTTGATAGACTGTAGTGCTTCCTTGTAGAGGTCCCAATCCTCTTACAAGCGGGTATATTTAGCTTTGTTGAAGAGCTTTCTGCTCTTTTTCCTTAGGGAGACTATCTCTTTGTTCCACCAGGGGGGTTTGGGTTTGACTCTGGGGGTGCTAACTGCACAAGATTGAGACAGTGCTCTATTGAGGATTTCTGTTAGCTCATTTACTAAGCTGTCTAATTCCGCTGAGTTTAGCGGATAGGTGGGGTGTCTTGTCCCTAGGTGGGGTTCAACATAGGTTCTATATTTTTGCCAGTCAGTTTTCCTGTAGTTCCTGAAAGGAGCTCGGGCACTGACGTGGTTGACCATGCTTAATTGAATGTAACGATGGTCAGAGAGGTAGTGTTCTTTTAGGACTTTCCAATCTCTGACTTTGTCGACAATGTCCTGCGATGCAAAAGTTACATCCAGGACTTCCTGTCTGTTTTTGGTAATAAAAGTTGGTTCACAGCCGTTGTTGCAAATGGTGAGATTAGTATGTAATACATAGTTATACAAAGACTCACCTCGCTTGTTTATGTTGCTGCTTCCCCAAATCGTATGGTGTGCATTCGCATCACATCCTATGATCAGTCCGGCATTTGTTTGCTCCGCATCCTTGATCTGGCTTACCAAGTTGGCCGGAGGGGGAGGACTTGGGTGGTCATGAGCTAAATAGGCTGAGGCAATCCAGAGCTTGGGGGAACTGCCCTCGACACTAATAGCCGTGATGCCCTAGTCGCTGTAGGATGGGAGTAGAAGGGTTTTTATGTGTGATTTAGCTAGGATACAAGCTCTTGGCTTACCTGCATCGCGCACGTAGGTGAGCTTATATTCGGACGTTCCGAGTCCACGTACCATGTTATTTACTATCCATGGTTCCTGGATCAGAACGACGTCTTCTCCGCTTTTGGTGAGGTGGAGCATTAGGGCGGTCGAGGCCGCAATAGAACGATGGAGATTAATTTGGAGAATCCGCAGCATGATGGCCGCAGTCTTTAACCTCCACCGCTCCAAATCTGACATAGTCTCGCCAAGGTCTACCTCGGGAAGGTCCAGGTCGGACATTAGATTACTGTCTTCGCCGGTAATCTCGTTGACTACATTGGAGGGGGTCCCAGTCAAGAGAGTCTCGACAGTGATCATCGGCTCCATAGTAGGGAGTTGCTCTGGGATCGTCGATACCAGGGAGTCGGCTGATGCAGCACAGGAGGCACTCTTAGCTGAGTCCTCCCCGTCGTTTTTGTATATTCTGAGCTTCGCAGAGTCAAAGCCCAGAGAGATCATGTTGTTGACCAGAGCTAGAGGTGCCAGGGAATCCTGATTGATTACGATGGTAATCAATCTTGAAGGTCCCTTAACATCCTCTAGCTTGACTACTTTCCAATCCTTGGTGGGAATTAGGGGATTGCAATTCTGCCAAAATCCCCTTAGGGTCCTCGGGATAGGCCGGTATAATGGCTCTAGCCCTAGGTCTATTCGGGATTTGGTTCAAAGGTATAGCCTCAAGTTGAGCTCCCTCCCAGACCTCGCCGACTTTGCTGAGTGCGAGCTTAAAGAGGTCCATAGACCTTTGGTCTTCGAAGGAGATCAGCTTGATTCTACCTTGATAGTACCCTGCATGATGGGTAGTAGGGAAGGGTCCAGGGTATCCCTTGAGTATCGGGAAGTAGCTTTTGAGCAGCACATTGCTAATCAAAATCCACTTAGCCGGAGGGACATTCCCATTCACATCACCCCGATCGGCAACAGCCAATGTGGTCAAGACCTTCAGCACGTCGCGATAGTAGAGTTGTGTTTGGGATCCAGGGGAGATGCTTTGAGACCGCACTTTCTTAGAGGTGGAGGGGAGTTCCTCAGCTGACCTCTGGCGCTTGCCATCCTGCTCTTTAACGGATGATTTACCAAAGCTCTTGATTGTGCATTTCGCCCATTTATATATACACAGATTTGTTTTATATTGTCATCTCGTTTGAAATTCCCACCAAATTCCTGATAATATCGAATCATACGCGAGCTTCACTGTGTGAACAATTTTACCATCCTCTGGGCTTGGGCAGCATCCATGACGCCTAAAAGAAAACAGTTACCACTAGTTCTTTACGTATTCATATGCATAGAACCATGATTTGTTGACTTCCAAACCCTTTGTAGGAGTAGACCGGGAAAGAAACACGACAACTAAGTGACAGTAGTTACTTCTTTATTAAATGAACGTGTGAACTTTACATGGTTGGGTTACTTACATATATAGGGTTGTCAGAGTTTCCGTTAAACCGCAATCGGAGACTTTTCGGATCGATCATACGTTCTGGATAAGCTGTATTGAGAGCAGTATACCATTAACTCGATTTCAATTCAACTATATTCCAGATTTTCATGTACTTCTCAAGTTTGCTTACACCTTATAGACAACTTTTGAAGCATTCTGATTCAATTTTTTTCACCATTTCTTTGCACCAATTAACACCAGCCTATTTTTGAGCGATTGTCAACAAACAAATTTGTTTGACGCCTAATTATAATTCTTTCTTTTAGTGGCGTTACAGCCCATGAAGGACCAGAGCCAAGCTTCTCTCAATCACCCATGTTGTGTGTGATTTATTTTTCACATAGGTGAAAGGGACCTAGAGTTTAATGCCGATTCCGAACGGCGTGATTTGAGAAGCTTTTTCAGGCAACTATACTACGGAGGGTTTTGCCAGTACCCCGCCGAGGAGGGACGCCGCGAAATAAACATTCGATGGCGTTGTTGTTATCGGGATCGGAACTCGCTCATCGTGCGTCAGAGTCCAACACACTAACCACTGCGCCATGGCGCCCTCACTAATTATAATTAGCATGAATAATTATTCATGCAATGTTAAAGGTATGCAGGTGGAACTAAACATGATCTTGCAATACCAGTTTCGCCCAGCATCGATATCGCGACCACAATTTAATTCGAAAAGCCTGGAGATAGTGCTTTATAACCAAAAGTCGAATGGAGTTGTTCGGCACAATGTTGTTGGTTTAGTCCATGTTTATGATGACACGATGACAACATCAGATTTGTATTCACATTTGTGTTGTCAAATGTGAAAACAAAAGTAGCAACCTACATACTTATACTTTCAAAATTTGTTAACTAAAAGGCCACAGGAGTGATTATGGGTCAGCTCAAACTTCTTCTTGGGTACATTTATTCAGGACAGCGACAAAAACATCAAGATGGATCCAACTGATTTGATGACAGGTAAAGGCCTGTTTCTCAATGTTAGAGCTTCTAGCTTGGGATAATATCTCTATTTTAGAAAATCAAACTGTGTTCAATGACGTCTTTGAACGAGCAAAACACCACACCCGGAAAATAGATTCCTAACCTCTCTTAGTATAGAGCCAAATACTCAGTCACTTACTTCGAAGGCGTCGGAAGATCTTATTCCGGCGAAAATATTGCAGCTGTAGCTGAAAATGTTGCAGATGAGCGGCCAACGCCGACTATATGACGTACTATGAAATTTTTTTTACAAGTTCGTCTACACAGTGCTTTTTCCCTTTCATAGAGCAGACGGTCCATCTGTTGATATGTATCTGAATTATGAAACATGCAATATAAGCATAAACAAGGAACTTTACTAACTTTACTAATTACGACAAACAAAAACTGTGAGTGTATGTTTCCGCACATTTACTGTCTTGAACCATAAAACAATGGGATGACCGTGATGCAGTGGTAAACATCACCGACCATCGAGAGGAACGTCTAGTTCAATTCCTATACGGAAAAAAAAGAATTTTGTTTGAAAGACAGAAGACAAAATTGTGTTTTAGAAGCCATAAATTCTAGACGAATGAGATCTTTTCATTTAAATTTCTTGTCGAGATAGGAATTTAATGAGCTTAACATATGCAGCTACGAAGATCAGAGTCGTGGATCCAAGAACAAATATGAAAAGCTTAGAATACTGTCGTCAGCGAAGAAGGGTTGGATTAGAAGTAACATACAATAGATCACTGATGAATATTGAAAAGAGTGGGATACACCGCCCTTCGTTTTGTGAGAAACAGTCTTAAAACCATCGAAAATGATCAGAATTCATCAGTATCGCATGAACGCATTTTCGACAAAGCAGCCTGATGATAAACTCTGTCAAATGGTTTACTATGTTTTTACCAGAACTGTGCAGAGATTGAATTCACTTTTCGTTGAATTACCGATTCAAGTGACTTGTTGCTACCATACTGTTTCCGTTTCGAGATATTTCATGTGCTGACCACTTATCAGAGAAGGAACTTAAGTGCTTTAGGTCGGTAGGAAGAGAAGGAGGAAGATTCACCTTTTTATGGACGAGCTGGGCAAATGGGGTAGGATGGATAGAAAAACTTGTGCAGCGGTGTCGCCAATCTTGGTGAACATCTCTTTAGTAGTTTAGGGGGAATATGATCTGGATCAGCCGCTTGTTTTTTTTTTTTTTTTTGTTGAAGGCTTCTGCTATCCGCTGGAGCACTCAGACAGACACCTTACATTACTGTATTTTCTCCGTTTTCCGGAGAAAAATTTGTCTGATTGGAAGACAGACGCATATTTTCCTAAGGGGAAATGCAGTCGGATGCTTTCGCGCTCAAAGAAGACCCCAGCACCGGACCCCCGCCCAGATCTGGAGCCATCCGTGAAAATGCGAAGACTATCCTTTCCAGGTTCAGTATCCAGCCATTGCCAATCCTGACGCCATGGAAACTCGACTGTGAAATTACGACGAAATAGGATAACGGACGTCAGTGCGTCAGAAGGCATGTCCGTGAGACAGGGGTCGCAGGACAATTCATGCGCAAGCACACCGTTATTTCTATGCGAGTTGTACCAAAAGCCATTTCTCTTCAGACGAGACATGGCTTTCAGAGCACACCCTCTGATAAATATATCAAGAGGTGGAAGGTTCATCATAGCATCTAGAGCAGCGCCCGGCGTGCTGGGGAAAGCCCCCGTGCAGCTGAGACTAACCGTTCTTTGGAGTTTGGTGAAAGAGGCTACGACGTGTTTGCGTTTTAGTCTGTTCCACCAGACAACCGATGCATATGAGATTATAGGTCTTATCATTGCCGTTTAGATCCAAAGGACTTTTGCCGGCGATAAGCCCCGTGTTTTGCCGAAAGCTCCTTTGCATTGCCAGAAAGCTGACAGCGCTTTGGTGATTTTTGACTCAACATGTTTTGACCAGAGAAGCTTACTATCTAAGATGACTCCTAGATACTTAGCCTCCTTGGATATCGGGATGGAAGTGTCTTTTGGTACCAGCTGAGTCATGTCAGTATTTTTCCTCCTTCTCGTAAAGAGAACGACATCGGTCTTAAGAGGATTGACTGACAGCCCATTTCTGGTACACCAATCATCGATTACATTTAGCGCCGCCTGTGCTTTGCGACGAACAGCCACCAAACATGAGCCGACAGAAAGAATGGCGACGTCATCCGCATAGACCTGGGCGTAGATTCCAGAGGCATTGAGAGCATCAAGCAGGGAATCGATCACCATGCACCATAACAGCGGAGACATGACGCCACCTTGAGGGCAGCCCATGTTTACGCCAGATTTGACACACTGGTCGAGGCCTGCATCAGCGGTCAATGTCCTGTGCATGAGCATTGCTTTGATACAAAGGACCAGTGCTTTATCTACGCCATGATGTCTGGCAGTGTCACACATGCTGTCAAAAGTTGCGTTATCAAAAGCTCCCTCAATGTCGATGAAAATGCCCAGCGCGCATTCAATACGCCCAACTAGGTTCTGAAGCGCAGTCTCGCAAGATTTTCCGCGCTGGTAAGCATGTTGCATCTCCGAAAGAGGGTGCATTCGAAGGGCAACTTTTCGCACGTGCAACTCTTCCAGTCTCTCCATGCTTTTCAGCAGGAAGGATGTTAGACTAATTGGTCTGAAGCTCTTGGCAAGTGAGTAGTCCTCTTTTCCTATTTTGGGAATGTAGACCACTTTCACTGTGCGCCAAGGAATGGGTATGTGAGCAAGTGCTAGACTAGCAGCGGAAATTCTTTTCAGAGTAGGAAGCAGCTGCCTTATACCTTTTTGCAGCATAACAGGATATATCCCGTCGGTGCCCGGCGATTTGAAGCCAGCGAAGGATGCCACAGCAAATTCAATAGCTTCAGTCGTAACCACGCGCGACGCAATATACCAGCTACGCCGAGTTATTTTCATCGTTTCAGTTGCAGTTTCCCTTGAAGGAGTGTGCAACGAACCGATGTCGATCTGATTTCCCGGGAAATGAGTCGCAAACAGTAAACTAAGAGTTTCCGCTTTAGACTCAGTATAGGTACCATCAGATTTTCTGAGTGCATCTAGCCTACTCGGTTTTCCCCGTTTGAGGACTTTAACCAACTTGCTAGTCGCACTCAGAGACTTGATCTCTTCGCAGAAGGTCCTATAAGAATCGTTCTTCGATTTACGAATAAGTTTCTTATATTCTTTCTGCTTCGACCGATACTTGTTCCAGTTATCTTCCGAATTCGATTTGAGCGATCTATTCAGAAGAATTCTGGCTTCCTTGCGAAGACTTTGGAGCTCGGCATTCCATCAGGGGACCAATTTTCTTCAGGGAGGTTTGCTGACAGGACATGCGAGTTCAAAACAACTGGTGATGACGCCGTGATGATCAGCCGCTTTGTGAATGTTCAGATCTTGAAGCACTCTCTTCACTATATGAATGAGGAAGGAAATTTGTCAATTAAATATTCTACGCTCTTAAGATCGGAATCCGGGAGCGTAGAACTGCAGTGGTTAGTGTGTTGGACTCTAACGCACGATGAGCGAATTCGGATCCCGATAACACCAACACCACCGAATGTTCATTTTGAGACGCCCCTCCTCGGCGGGTTACTGGCAAAACCCCCCGTAACCATGAAAAAACTTTTGGACTCACGCCGTTCGGAATCGGCATTAAGCTGGGACCTACAGCACTTGTGTGAAAAATAAATCACACACAACGTGGGTGATTGAGAGAAGATTGGCTTTTGCCCTTCATAAGCTGTAAGGCCACCAAAGAAGAAGAAGTTTTGCCTAAAGAGCTAGCAGCTGGAATGTCATTGTAAATCAGTGTAGGAAAAGATTAGGAGACCGATTACTTAATATTTTTGACGAAAGACCAAAAATGAATGTGTCGTCGAGTTCAATGTTTTCGAGGACACCGCAGGTAACATAGTTTCTATGATTAAGGAAGCAATCATCAATGGCAATCACAATTATCATTGAGTGTAAATTGATGTATACGTCTGGAAACCAAGGTCCGACAAGTAAGGAAGATATCACAATGGTCATTAACAAAGGTAGCGCTCACTTGACCGATATCATCTTCAAAAAGTAATGGGCAATGTCGTTTCGATTTATAGACATTCAGCATAAGATAACATCAGGTTTCCATATCTCTCCTCTCGTCCGTTAACATATCATAAGGTCTTGGCATCTAAACTTAGCGAGGAGCCAATATTGACTTTGATTATTATCTTATTCCAACTAAGGTTTGTATGCGCGAGCACATCCCGGACAATAGAGAATCGAGCAGAACAATCAAAATTTGACTTAGATGAGTAGTTTAATACAATCCACTGCTATCAACATGCATGTTTGCCCGGTCCATAAGAAAGGAGACCCCTAAAACTGCGCCAACTATAGGGGAATAAGTCTCCTTAACATCGCATATAAGATCTTCTCCGCCGTATTGTGTGAACGTCTGAAACCGTTTGTGGATAACCTGATCGGCTCTTATCAGTGTGGTTTCAGGCCAGGTAAATCCACAATAGACCAAATATTTACGCTACTCAGATCTTGGAGAAGACCCAGGAATACCAAATCGACACTCACCACCTCTTCGTCGATTTCAAGGCCGCGTATGACAGCGTATATAGAGACGAGCTGTACAAAGCCATGTCTAGTTTTAACATCCCTGTCAAACTCGTCCGACTGTGCAGGATGACAATGGAGAATTCTCGTTGCTCCATTAAGGTCGGTAATGAGCATACCGAGACCTTTGATGTTAAAAAAGGATTTAGGCAGGGCGACGCGCTGTCGTGCAACTTTTTCAACATCGTGCTTGAAAAGATTGTGCAAGGCCACTGGCCAACACAAGAGGTACGATCTATTTCAAGTCTACGCAATTGCTTGCGTACGCCGACGATATTGACGTAATTGGACGTAAACAGCAAGACGTCAATGAGGCTTTTGTGAGCATTGAGGTAGAAGCGGTTAAGATGGGTCTCAAGGTTAATGAGGGTAAAACCTAATATCTGCTCTCATCTAAAAGAGACGGACAACACCGACGTATTGGCCAGAACGTCACCATGGGCGGATATAACTTTGAAGTGGTCAAGGAATTCGTCTACCTTGGCTCACTGATTACCAGCGACAACAACACCAGCGCTGAGATAAAACGCAGAATCACTCTTGCCAACCGCTGTTTCTTTGGGCTCAAGAGGCAATTGAGAAGTAGAGCCCTCTCTCGGAAAATCAAGGTGACACTATATAAGACCTTGATCATCCCAGTCCTCCTTTACGGCGCAGAGGCTTGGACCTTAACAAAAGCGGATGAAGATGCCCTTGATCGTTTCGAGAGGAAAATTCTGCGCACTATCTACGGTCCCGTTTGTTCAAACGGTGTATTGAGGAGAAGATATAACGAAGAACTGTACGGGTTGTACAGCGACATCGGCCTGGTACGACGTCTACGGATACAGCGTCTAAGGTGGCTAGGCCATGTAGAGCGCATGGAAGATACAGCTCCGACCCGAAAAGTTTTCGAATCCACTCCGGAAGGAAAGCGCGGCAGAGGACGGCCGCCTCAGCGGTGGAGCACGCAGGTGGAAAGGGACCTTAACCAACTGGGCGTGCGGCACTGAAAACAGCTGGCCAAAGACCGTGCCGGCTGGAGACGCTTGTTGGTTGAGGCCCAGGTTCACCACGGACTGTAGCGCCACCTAAGTAAGTAAGTAAGTAAGTATTAACATGTTTGGCTTCAAAGAATCTTCTGTAAGAGGCCTTCGGTTTTATGACAAATGTCAAGTACGATCATATAGTTTCAAGTAAAACCAAAGCGTATTGGAGGCATCGTTGGCTATATCTCTTACCTGACTGGTACGACAATGTATACAACATATGCATTTATTCCTCATCATCGCTTTTCTTATAGAAATATCATTACAAAATAATCACTTTATACTATCATCCGCCTGAATGCGGGTCCAGGATATAGGAATTGGAAATCTCTTAAAGGCACTTTGGAGCCAATACCACAATTTCACAGACGTTTTATTTCGTTTCCCTAAAGCGTTTACTCGTATTGAATAAACTGATCGAAGACAGCATGTCCCAATGGGCATTTGTTGTAGATACTAAAGCAATCCATACCATGGTAACCCTCCTCATATGCGGTTTTATAGTGTTCCTCCATCGATTTTTCCGGTCTACAATTTAAATGTACAATTTCGATAGAAAGAAAAGCCTTCATTAGGAATATCTTTGAACCTACGTCATCAATCGCTGATAAATTAGCTGGTAGATATTTGTCCCTTTCATCGCCTGTGCATTTTGACAGATAGCTCGCAGCATACACTGTCTACCATTTCTTCCTCGATTATTCATATAATTTTCCATCACAGCATAAAGATAAGTCGCAGACATGTCTCCGGATTCTGGTCCATTAAGCATTCTTCCAGGGTTGGCTCTCATGATATTCCATGAGTATTTGTCCCACCAGTCAGACGGTTTCTGCACCATGTTGTATTGATATTGAATATTGAAGGTCAAGTTGAATGAGCGCCACTTCTTCCTATCATATAGATTTATCGGAATAGTAATGCTCGCGGATAACTATTGGAGAAGAGCTTCGTTAAAGTTTTTCCATATGGACAACAAAATTTAAGCTTTACCTTCATTGATCCACCGTCTGTCCAAACGATAAATCTCTCCTGGCGGCTAAGGGTCCAATTTCCATAGTGGTGTTTGGCTTGTATCAAAACTAATCCCGTGATCAAGAGAATCCAGTGGAGTTTTCTGTCAAGTTTCCCAATGATGACAGGGTGCTAAGATTTTTGAAAGCTTAATCACTTACCGTATATTCATGGTGTTTCTTCAGCCAACCATATCATAGCACTGAAAGGAATAATAATTTGAATAGCATGGGGCACGAGTTAGTCAGCAGATCGTTCTGTTAAGGGGGTCTAATCAAATTAGACCAAATTCATGTCGAAATTTATTCATTAGTATGGCATCTAATGGGAATGGAATAAAGTTAAGATTAAGACATTAGTACTCACAACTTAGCGTGCGTGCGGTACTCTGAGCATTGAATGACTTGCGTTATGGTTATGAATGACGGAAATGATCACTATTTGCTGAATAATTTAGACCGTGAATACGTAAATAGTGACAAGAATACTTTAGGCAGCCCGAAATTCTGCTTAAAAAGGTTATTTGTCTGAATAAAGTCAATGAATTCCTTAAATTAGCATATTGCTGACCATCGTAGAAGCGATGAAAACATTTCAGTTCCGTATTGTAGTGCCGGGAGATTAGATCCCTAATTTCTTTAGCCTAAATAAGTTTAGCCGCTTATTCTTCAACATTCCTTGCAGACGATTTAAATTCTTGTCTCTTGCATTGCCCAATTAGTTCAACGTAGTATTTTTTGGAGGATGTCAAAGAAATTATGTTGTTGAATAAGCTAGGTGACAACCCAACGGGGTAAACTTTGTACCCTAGTCAGCGCTAGGATTCCTCAGTTGCTATTGTAGATGTATCCATTTAACTTGCGATCGTAGATGAAATTAACTTCTTGACTGGCCCTAAGTTTTGACTATTGTTAGAACAGATCTTATTGATTTTGTAGATTGCATCTTTTGATTTTATTTTTTTAAGCCCTAGCCAAATTTGACTTTAACTACTTTCAGGAGATTCAAAGTCAAAACAATGAGTTTGCGGAGTGTAAGACATATTTCCAGACATACATTTTGGAAAAGTAATGTTTTTGTCCGAGAAACAGTATTGAATTTTTTACTTAACTTAATTATTTGAATGCTTCTACATGGCATGTATTTGGCAATGAAGTTCCGCAAATTAAGTCATAACTCGGGAACTGGCAACACTGCGTCGTTCGTCAATATCTGTTAATATCAGCCCTTCCGGCAGCAAGTTTTTTTTATGAGTTATGTGTATATTTCACCTATGGGAATATGAAATCACACACAACATGGGTGACTGAGAGAAGCTCGGCTCAGGTCCTTCATGGACTGTAACGCCATCATACATACATACATATGTGTATATTTCGGAAAAAAAACATCTGTTTCAGTGGCGTGGTTAAAACAAGTGACACACATTACAAGCAACGTTGTTCGTGAATTAAATTCTGGTGAAAAATCCGCGGAAATCCTCCAAAAATGACAGATGGTGTATGGAGACGAGAGTCTGTTGAAAACACTTATACACATTTGAATGGACGAAGACGATCGATGTGAAGGAGCTTCCGAATCGTTTTCCTAACGGGGAGTAACCTCCTTGTAGCAAGCACATGATTCCCGCATCTTGACATCCACAAGGGTAACTGGCGGTCTCCTGGTCAATCGACCACCAACCATATTGATCACATTGCGATCGACGCCAGACACTCCAACAGTATTCTCGACGTACGAACCTTCCGAGGAGCCAACATCGACTCGGATCAGTACCTTGTTGTAGCCAAGGTACGAATGAGGATATCAAGAATGCTTAGAAGTCGAGTAGGACAAGGTCAGTTTGACGTCGGAAAGCTACAATCGCAAGAGACTGCCAGAATCTTTGCCGATCGTGTCTCTTCTAAGCTCTCTCAAAATCCGCCCCAGCAGCACAAACACTAGAGCAGGAATGGGCGCATTGCCAGAGCGCCGTCAGAGACGCTGCCTCAGAGGTGCTGGGTTTCAAACCGCCACCACCTAGAAACCTCTGGTTCGATGAACAATGCGAACAAGCCCATGCAGCAAAACAGGAGGCATATGAAGCCATGCTGCAACGACGGACAAGAGCTGCTCGCGAAATCTATGAGCAGAAGACAAGTTAGGAGCACACGCTTTTCAGAAGATAGAAGAGAGAACAAAGAAAGCATGAGATCGAAGAGATGGAAAGATGCTTCCGCAGGAATGACGCCCGGAAATTTTACAATAAAATGAACATGCCATGGCTACAACGCCAGAGCGGTGTCCTACAGGGATGAAAATGGAGAACTGGTAGTGGAATCACAGTCGATGCTGAGGGTTTGGCAAGACCACTTCTGCAGACTACATAACGGCGATGACAGACAAGATACCGCTGTCAGGCAGAACGAGCCATTCGTAATGGATGACCATGTAACAGAATTCAGTCCACCCGACCTAGACGAAGTCAAAATAGCGATATCAAGACTTAAGTCTAATAAAGCCGCGGGCGCAGACGGCCTGTCCGCTGAGCTTCTTAAGGCGGCTGGAGATGAGCTGGTAAGGTGCATGCACCATCTCATTTGCAAGGTATGGTCGGAGGAAAGCATGCCCGACGAATGGAATCACAGCATCGTTTGCCCAGTCCATAAGAAAAGAGACCCCTATAACTGCGCCAACTATAGGGGAATAAGTCTCCTTAACATCGCATATGTATAAGATCTTCTCTGCCGTATTGTGTGAACGCCTGAAACCGTTTGTGGATAACCTGATCGGCTCTTATCAGTGTGGTTTCAGGTAAATCCACAATAGACCAAATATCTACGCTACGGCAGATCTTGGAGAAGACCCAGGAATACCAAATCGACACTCACCACCTCTTCGTCGATTTTAAGGCTGCATATGACAGCGTGTATAGAGATGAGTTATACAAGGCCATGTCTAGTTTTAACATCCCTGCCAAACTCGTCCGACTGTGCAGGATGACAATGGAGAATTCTCGCTGCTCCATTAAGGCCGATAATGAACAAACCGAGACCTTCGATGATAAAAAAGGATTCGGACAAGGTGACGTGCTGTTGTGCAACTTTTTCAACATCGAGCTTGAAAAGATCGTGCAAGAGTCGCTGGCCAACACAAGAGGTACGATTTATTTCAAGTCTACGCAATTGCTTGCGTACGCCAACGACATTGACGTGATTGGACGGACACAGCGAGACGGAATTCGTCTAGCTTGGCTCACTGATGAATGGCGACAACAACACCAGCGCTGAGATAAAACGCAGAATCGCTCTTGCCAACCGCTGTTTCTTTGGGCTCAAGAGGCAATTGAGAAGTAGGGTCTTCTCTCTGAAAACCAAGGTGACACTGTATAAGACCTTGATCATCCCAGTCCTCTTTTACGGCGCAAACCTTAATAAAAGCGGATGAAGATGCCCTTGGTCTTTTCGAGAGAAAAATTCTGCGCACTATCTACGGTCCCGTTTGTTCAAACGGTGTATGGAGGAGAAGATTTAATGAAGAACTGTACGGGTTGTACGGCTACATCGGCCTGGTACGATGTCTACGGATGGAGTCTAAGATGGCTAGGTTATGTAGAGCGCATGAAAAATACAGCGTCGATCCGAAGAGTCTTCGAATCCACCCCGGAAGGAAGGCGCGGCAAAGGACGGTCGCATCTACGGTGGCGCACGCAGGTGGAAGGGGATCTTAATCAACTGGACGTGTGGCGCTGGAAACAGCTGACCAAAGACTGTGCCAGCTGGAGACGCCTGTTGATTGAGGCCCAGGTTCACCACGGACTGTAGCGTCACCTAAGTAAGAAAGTACAAGCGAAACAAATATCGGAACGTTAAACATGGCAATACGCCGGGATAAAATAAAATTGTGTTTTTCTGCTATTCTACTCGGAATCAAAGCCAAGAACATAAGTGTAGTATGTTGGCGTTGCAGTCCATGAAGGACCAAGGCCGGGCTTCTCTCAATCACCCATGTTGTGTGGTTTTATTTTCATACAGATGAAAGGGGCCTACAGTTTATTGCCGGTCCGAACAGCGAAATTCAAGAGAGTTTTCTTGACAATTATACTACAGGGAGTTTTGTCAGTACCCTGCTGAGGAGATGCACCGTGAAAAGCACGTTCGATGACATGGCTGTTGTCGGGATTCGATCCCGTGTCATTGCCGTCAGAGGGCAACACGGTACCCACTGCGCCACGGCGCTCTCACCTAATTGCAGTAGGCGGTATTAATATTGATCTTTTAAATGAATCAAATAGAGATACTGTGAACTATTCTCAATGGATTCATATGGTCTCTTGCGAACGCATAGGAATAATAGAAGATACTTTCGCGGCAATATCTACGATTACGGAATAACTGATCATCGTATGATAGCTCTCAGTTCTGATATTTTAACAAACCCTGTTAGTGCTCCCAAGTCCGTCCGCAAAAAAAATTATACAAACTACGCCCTGCTACACAAACATGTAATTTAATTCTAAGTAAACATGTCTCAAACATGTTTACTTAGAATTAATCCTTCGACTGCTTATGACGTATTTTTTTCAATTTTACAAAAACACATTGATAACTGCACTTCTAAGAGCTAAATCACAATACTGCGTTAGTGAATTGCGTTATTACGTTGCGTTACGTTGAATTTATTAGCTGTTTTCATATCAAAACTCACAAAAATAAAAAATTGTCTTTTTCGTCAACACATTCAATTGACGAAAACTGTCAAAACTCACAGAAATGTTAATCGTGTTGGACTTTTGTATGTTAGGTTAGGTTAGGTACAAGTGGTTGGTATGAGCCACACGTAGGCCGGGGTCGGCCCATTGTGATACCACATGGATCATTACCCTGATCCGCTACCTGTGAACCAGCCGCTGCTTCTGATGAAGCGATGGAGTTGAGCTATTTTTAGGTTTGCTAGCTCTCTCAGATTTTCATAGAAAGGCGCACCGAGGTAGATCCTCCTGCGGTTCGCGAAAGAGGAGCATGAGCAGAGAAGGTGATGTATTGATTCCTCTTCCTCCTCGTCCAAGCAGCCGCGGCAAAAGTGATTGGAGGGCAGCCCTAGTCTGGCGGCGTGTTTTCCAATGATGCAATGACCTGTAATGACACCCACTAGAGTGCTCAAAGTAGCCCTTTTGGTTGCTACTAGGTCCCTTGTTCGTCCTAGGTTTAACTTAGGCCGGATTTGTTTAGTGATAAAGCCGATATTACTTTCATTCCATTGGAGGTTGGTCGCCTCTATGGTTCGAAGTTTTATCATGTGCTTCTAGGTACCCGAGGGTAGGTAGGCTGAGGGTGCTTGACCCTAACTTGGCGAGTCCGTCGACCGCGCAGTTTCCTGGAATATCTCTATGCCCGGGAACCCACAATACTTTAATGTTGAACTGTTCAGCCATCTCGTCTAGAGATAGGCGACAGTTTAGGGATGTCTTTGATTTGTGGGTTACCGCGACCAGGGATTTTATCGCAGCTTGGCTATCCGTGCAAATGATAATATCCTTAGCGGATATTACATTGATCCTGAGCCATGCAAGGGCCTCCGTTATCGCTGTTAATTCTGCCTGATACACACTGCAGTGATTTGGGTGTCTGACTGATAGGTTAAGGTTAAGTTCCTTGGAGAAGACTCCACTACCTACACCCGACTCCATCTTGTAGCCATCCCATATAGAGGGAGATTGAGCCCTTTGGTATAACTTTTCCTTCAGCCCAATTATCCCTGAATGGAAAGGCAACTTCGAAGTTCCTAGTGAACACATTCCCGGGATGATGTGGTCTGGTAGTATGACCTTTTTGTAATGTGGGCCATTTTCCTATGCCCCTAATTCGTAGGGCCGCGCAGGCAGCAACCAGAGGTCCAACGGTGGAAAATGTAATAAGATATTTAGGGCCTCCGTGGGGGTTGATCTGATCGCTCCGCTTGTATATAAACAGGCCGATCTTTGTACCTTTCCCAGAAGGTTTCAGTAGACTGCCTTGTCCAGAGCAGTCCACCAGACTACGATGCCATATAGTAGGATGGGCCTTATGACTGCTGTGTAGAGCCAGTTCATAATGCTTGGTTGGAAATCCCACCTTCTGCCCACCACTCTCTTACAGCTGTAGATGGCAGAGGTTGTTTTCTTGACACGAACAGGAATGTTAGTGATACACCCTGTACAAGCACCCTAAGGAAACTACCACCTTAGGTGTTTCTGTCAATCTGACACAAGCTGTCAATGGACATAAAAACATATTCGCGCAAAAACTAGTGAATTGTACCGCGCTTTTCTTGGCTTTTTTTTTTTTTTTTTTTATTGTATATTAGTTAGTATGTAATAAACTTGGATTCAGAAAAGACATCACAGTTAGGTTTCCAATTCAGCCTCCTGTCAAGGAATAGGCCTAGGTATCTAGCCTGATCTTGGATTATTAGTTGGATTCCATCCAACCTCAGTGGGTTGAAGGGCGGAATTTTATATTTATTGGTAAACAGTACTAAGTCGGTTTTCTTAGGGTTGACCCCAAGACCACAGTACTGCGTCCAGGTTCCTACTGTACGTAATGCACCCTGCATTAGGTCGCTTAGAGTGCTGGGAAATTTTCCTGTGGCGGCAATAGCAATGTCATCTGCATAGGCGGTCACAGCGTACCCTTCCTGTTCTAGCAACAGTAGTAGTTCGTTGACCACCAGGTTCCAGAGGAGAGGGGAGAGTACTCCACCCTGTGGTGTACCTCTGCTGACCATTCTAGTTGAGACGGCACCAGCGAAGTTGGCTTTGACTACTACAATTGCGTTAGTAGTTGTCGTACCAGTTCAATCACTGATCCCGTAACACCCAGATCAGACAGCGCTTTGGTGACACCCCTTGGTTCAACATTGTTAAAAGCGCCCTCAATATCGAGAAAAGCGACTAGAGTGTATTCCTTATGCTCCAGTGACCTTTCTATTTTGCTGACCAGTGGGTGGAGTGCTGTTTCCACCGATTTGCCTTTGTTGTAGGCATGTTGGTTATTCGACAGCCTTCCTGAGATACAGCTATGACGTATGTGTGCGTCTAAAACCTTCTCTAGAGTTTTTAATAGAAAAGAAGTAAGACTGATAGGCCTCAAGTCATTTGCATACGTGTTAGAGCTTTTGCCTGCTTTGGGTATGAAAATGACTTTGGTCACCTTCCACTTGCTGGGGATAAAGGACAGCGAGAGGCAACTCTTGTATATTACCACAAGCCAGGAAAGGATGAGATCTGCTACCTGCTGGAGCTCTGCTGGTATGATCCTGGATGGTCCTGGAGACTTGTATGGTTCAAAGCTTTGCAGAGCCCATAGGACAATGTTGTTGTTGACCAGGTTGGGAGCACGCTCCAAGGAGGATCTCGTCGGCTGGATGACTTGAGGAGGTGTCATAGCCGAGTCACTACTGCCCGGAAAGTGTGCATTTAGAAGAAGTTCCATGGTTTCCGTTCTGGAGGTCGTCCAAGAACCATCATTCCGCATTAGGTGGCTTGGGTTATACGGGGCCGAAGCCAGAATCTTTCTTATTCTTATTCTTCTTACCAAGAATTCCTTTTGGCCTTTCTGGTTGGTATGTATGTTGGTTATTACACGGCGCTTGTTTAGTAAAGATTGAAATTAGTGCGAAAGAGAGGGTCAGTGAAACAGAAATACTCTGGTACAGTAACGTGCGGATAGGCTACTCCGTGCGTCTTTTTGAGATTAAACTATGGATTATCTACATGATTTGAGCGCTTGTAATAACTACGAAGTGAATATTTACTTTTGTTACATTTATCGTTTTTTTAAATACATACATACATAGCAGTAATTGCGAAGGCGCCGTGCGCAGTGGTTAGTGTGTTGGACTATGAAGCACGATGAGCGAGTTCGGATTCCGATGACACCAACGCCATGGAATGTGTATTTCGCGGCGTCCCTCCTTGCCAGGGTACTGGCAAAACCCCACGTAGTATAAATTAACGAAATCAAAACATTATTTGTCTTATTCAAAAATCTTTATTGTTTTATATTTTCCTCTATGAGGACTTAATATTTTCGCTTGTCCGCACGTCTTACTCTTCGGACGACTGACTGAGAAGTGGCTCACGGCTCTCATACCAAACAGTTTCGCTGAGAGCTTGTCAGTATGACAGATGATGCTCAGCTTCCTGTTTATTTGTTATGATCCGTAACTTCTCCTCTTCTTAAGCAAAGACGTCCTCGGCTTCATCTCAACATTAACGTGCATCTCTGACATACATATTGTTACGAAATTTAATTCCACACCGAATAGGGTTCGTATCACTGGATTGCGATAAACTACAATCGTCCACTTTTTATTCGAATTAAAACACACACTTTTCTTATTTCTCCTCAGATCAATAATCTGAGTACTTCACCACTTTTATTTATTGTTACACTTTATTACGCAGGCAAACCTATACCAAAAGCTTTTATTTTGACACTGGTTTATCGACCGAATACACTGTACACCGACTTGCCACACTCTATTCACTTCCGTAAACTGAATGAATTCCAAGGGCGAGCGTTCGCGCTTATATAGCTTTCGGTCCACCTTCTCGAATTTTCGCCGTCGGAAGTTCCCCTATGGAAATCTCTAGAATGCTCTGACAACTAGCATTACGCCGTTGACAGTTCATATCATTTCAACTTCCGCTTCACCAGAACTTCGACAGCGAAATTCGAACTTAACTGTCGGTTTGTGTCTCCGCAACATTGCCCTCCTCCTTAACTTGTTCGTTCTCGAACAAGCAATTGGATCCTTCTCCGTAATTTGGCGCTAACCTCTCTACGTGGACAATCTTATACTTCGCCCGTCTATTTCCCGTCTGCTGTATTCGATATACCACGTCGTTAAGTTTCTTGATGACCTCATATGGTCCATCCCAGGATGATTGCAATTTGGGGCACAGGCCTTTTTTTTGTTGTGGCTTGTACAGCAATACCAATTGTCCTGTCTCGAATCCAGAAGTGTTCGCCCTCAAGTCGTATCTCGCCTTCATTTCATCGCTAACCAAGTTCAGTCGCTCCCGGATGAACTGATGGATGGAGTGCAGCTGTTTCTTCTTTTCGATTACGAAGTCCTCCCTGCCGCTAATTGTCGGTAGTACCACGCCGAACTTCAAGTCCGATGGAAGTCGAAGATCAGTTCCAAAAATGGCTTCAGCTGGTGTTATTGCCGTTGAATTGTGCTGTGCCGAACGGTACACCATTAAGAAAAGGGGAAGATGTTCATCCCAGTCCTTCTGATCTCCAACGACGACTTTTCTCAAGTAATCCTCCATCGTCCGGTTGAACCTTTCGACCATACCATCAGATTGTGGGTGTAATGGTGTTGTCCGTGTCTTTCTGATACCTAGTATGTCGCAGAGTTCTTTGAACACCGACGCGACGACTCAAATGTCCTTCCTTGGGCTGAGTGCAGTTCCATTGGTCCCCATAACGCGCAACCCAGTTATCTACGAATGCATCCGAAACGGTTTTGGCTTCCTGGTTCGGGACGCAAAACACCTCAGGTCACTTGCTGAAGTAATCGATCACCACCAGCGTGTAATTGTTTCCAGCGTTGCTCGTTGGGAACGGGCCTGCGATGTCCATGGCGATACGTTCGAACGGTTTGTACTGCTGTATATTTCCTCGAGTTTTCCTAAGCGGCCCCTTTGCCTTTGCACACTTTTCACACCAGTGAATGAAACGTGTGACCCATTCATGGCATCCTACCCAGTAGAAACGTCTCTTGATCTTTTCTACAGTCTTGTTAAAACCAAGATATCCCCCACTTGGTCCCTCGTGGTATTCTCGGATAACTTCGTTTATTTATCCCTTAGGAATACCAGCAGATCGTTTAAAATGTCCCTGTTTTCACTTTCCCAACTGCGGTAGAGGCAACCGTTCTTCAGCTTCAAACTCTGCCATTGAGCCCAGTAAGCTTTCACGATTGGGCTTTCACTGGATATTTGCTGCCAAGTTGGTCGAAAACCTCGTTCTTGGTAGTCGATGACGACTGCCAGAGCGGCATCTTCTCGCTGCTTTCTTCCGACCTTCTCGACAGTCCCGGAATCTTCTGGCAGCACATGGAAACGATGGATGTTGGTGACCTGTTCCTTGGCTTCGGCACAGGAACAATGTTTGCATTCAACATCGCAAGGTCACCTCGATAATGGTCCAGAAAAGAATTACGACGACTCGTAATTCTTTTCTGGACCTTACCCTTAAATTCCGCCTTCTCACCAGTTACTGTACGAAACCTTACCTCGGAAAATGGTTCGATGTCAGAAACCAATCCGCTTCGGATGACTGAATGAGTTGCGCCCGTGTCCAACGTCAGCAGATATCGTCGCCCGTCCATCGTTTCCTCGATGACTAGGCTGGTTGCACCCCTACAGATTCCGGATACGAGGATGCTGGGGCACTCCAATGTGGGAGCCAGCGCATGCCCCTCTGCACTGACTCGTTTTAGTTTAATGGATTGTTAGGTGCACCTTTTGCACCTCCACTCCACGTGCACTCCCTTGGTCTCTTTTTGGCGAACTAGACCTCGAGCACTTTCTTCGCAGACGGCAGTTTCTCGCAATGTGCCCCTGCTGGTCCCAGATGTAACATCTACCCGGGAATGAGCCACTCCTACTCGCCGTTGTTGTTCTGGAACTGTCATGGTCCTCAGATATGCGCCATAATTTGATGGAGGGTCGGCATATCAAGAGAGATGTTTCGCATGCGAGAGCGCTGGCAACTATCTCCTTGTCTTTGGGAGGAGAATCAAGCTTCGTTGCGTATCAGGGTCCCTTAGTCCTCTAATGAAAAAATCCGTTTTTAGTTTCTCCACCACATCAACTGGAACATACGCGTAGGCAAGATAGGATAGCCTCTCGATGTCGGCAGCATACTGTTGGATGGTCTCGTTTCCATGCTGCTTGCGCCATTTAAGCTCCAGCTTGTGCATTTCCTGCATGTGCTCACTGCCGTATCTTCGATGAAGAGCATCCCATATGGCTGTGTAGTTCCTTCTCTGGGTCTCCGGGGTGGTCTGTAGAACGTCAGCTGCTTCACCTTTAAGGGAAATTACTAGGGCGGCCAGACGGTATTCTTCTCCCCATTGATTCCGTTCCGCTGTTGTTTCGAATTGCAGCTTAAAGATGTTAAACGCACTCGTGCCGTCGAAGTTGGGAGCTTGATGCTGAACGTTCTGGACAGTTTTCTCGAGTTCCAGAACCTTCTTTTCGAACCTTGACTCCAGTGTCTCGATTCTCTTTTCTTGATTATTCTCGAGATCTAGAACCTTCTGTCGAACCTCGATTCTTGTGTTTCGACTCTCTCTTCGACGTCCTGGAATCGATTGTTGACTGTCTGTTGGATGTTTCTTAGACTTTCTCGATTGTTCTCTAGCATCCCTTCTAACGTCTCCAGCTTCTGGCCCAAGGAAGTGGAATTTTCCTCCAACTTTCTACTTACGGTAGCGGAATTTTCCTCCAGCTTTTGATCTAGTTTCTGGCTCAGGGAAGTGGAATTTTCCTCCAGTCTCTCTAGTTTCTGGCTCAGGGAAGTGGAATTTTTCTCCAACTTTTGACTCATAGCATTAAGAGCCGTGAAAATGTGCTGCATATCGAATGTTGGCTCACTGGATGTCGACGGCTTGCCTACACCGAACTCGTGATTCTCCCAGTCGACACCTTCTTCCTCCAACGCTGATCGCAGTCTCTCCACCAGGTTGGCTTTACTTCCCACTGTTGATAATTCCCGAGCATCCAGCTCTTTTTTCAACTGTTCGATGGTCAATTTTTCTAATTTTACCATTTTCTCACTCTTTCAATAATTCACTTTTAATAGTTCAATTCACAATTCGAATAAACAAACCGACAGTTAAGTTCGAATTTCGCAGTCGAAGTTCGAATGCTCTGGTGAAGCGGAAGTTGAAATGATGTCAACTTTCAACGGCGTAATGCTAAATGCCAGCGCATTCTAGAGATTTCCGTAGGGAAACTCCCGACGGCGAACATTCGTAAAGTGAATAGAGCGTGAAAAGTCGGTGTACAGTGTGTTCGGTCGATGAACCAGTGTGAAAATAAAAGCTTTCGGGTAAAGGTTTGCGTGTATAATAAAGTGTAACAATAAATAAAAGTGGTGAAGTAGTCAGCTGGTTGATCTGAGGAGAAATAAGAAAAGTGTGTGTTTTAATTTGAATAAAACGTAAACAGGTGTAGTTTATCGCAATTCCAGTGGTGCGAACCCTATTCGGCGTGGGATTAAATTTCGCAACAATATCTTTATGTTTTTAAAGTTCTCAGAGAATTCTTTAAACAAAGTGATAAGAACCTGAATAGAAATTACCGTTGCCACAACTTAAGCGTCAATAACCAAACATTAATTAATGTTCCTGTCTCTTAGTTCGGCACCGGATTTCGGCAAGGAGATGCGCTGTCGCGCGACTTCTTCAATTTAGTGCTGGAGCAGATAGTGCGACGGGCATTCGTCTATCTTCTACAAGTCTGTTTAGTTGCTAGGGTACGCGGATGATATTGACATCGTCGCGCGGTCTTGGCGTGACGTTGTAGAAGCTTTCGCGGCAATTGAGGAACAGGCGAAACGAGTTGGTCTTAAAGTCAACGAGGATAAGATAAAGTACATGCTGTCCAGCTAAATCCGATCCGTCGCTCACCACCTTGGTCAAAATATGACGATTAATAGCAATGATTTCCAGGTGGTTAAGAAGTTTGTCTACCTCGGGGCAAACGTTAACTCCACAAACGACACCACAGTGGAGATCCGGCATAGAATCGCCCTTGGCAACCGCTGGTATTTAGGTTTGTCCAAACAACTTGGGTCAAAACTCCTCACTCAAAGAACCGTCGAGCGGTTCAAATTCGTTTCATAGCCAAGAAAAAGCGATTCCTATACACAAAAAAGTATGCAAGTCAGTTGTGAATGGAAAGCGATCAAAACGTACTGCTGCAGGCATAACACTCACAGTATACATATGTATGTTCAATTGAAATTCATCCTCTGCGTATGCAATATTAACACCAAAAGTGCATGAACGAATTACTGCGAATCGTAACCAACCACCCCTGAGAGTAGTGAACTAACATCTACGACCCAAAACCACTGGACTCCGTTCAGGTTATGTACTGTGAACCATCGCTCGCATATTCTTGGAAACGTTTAAAGGCCTTAGCCTTGACTGCGGGTGTAACTAAACCAAAGTCGTGCTTTATAAAACGCTTATACTGACAGTTTTGCTATACGGTGCCGAAAGCTGGACGATAAGCAGGACGGCGGAGCTGAATTTAGGTTCTTTGGAACGGAAAGTTCTGCGCCGGATATTTGGTCCTGTCTGAGAGGAAGGTGGATGGAGGAGAAGACAGAACCGCGAACTCTACGAGCTGTTCAAATATGTGGATGTAGTCGGGAAGGCAAAGAGCCGTCGACTACACTGGCTCGGCTCGGCTACATCGAGCCGGTATGAAGACCAAAGGTTTCGCGGATGCAAGACAACTTTGTCTTGATAACTGGAAGCAGCGTGCCCGGGACCGTCAAGGATGGAAAGCAGCTATAGCCCAGGCTCAGATCCTCCATGGATTGCCGGCCTAATAAGTAAGTGAAGTAAGTTACAGTTTTAGCAAATGTTCAAGTGTTTCAAATCCCTTTCTCTCCATGCTTTCTGGTTATACTCATATCTACCCCACTTCGTATCTCAGAATTGTATTGTATTTTATGTATTTATACGCAGTTCATTCGACACTAGCTTTAAATGTTTATAGAATTAGTTTTCTTCATATCATTAAATAATTATAAATGCATACATGCGAGTATGTATATTAGTCTTATGTTGGAATGAATTAATAAACAAACAAAACAGACAAACAAACAAAAGGCACAAACATCCTCTCCTGAATTCGTTTTAGAACTGTCCTCATCAGAACTCCTTATTATCTCAGCGGCTAAACTGGAAATCTATACCACGAAGGACGAATACAAATCATGGGTAGGGAACTTAAGTGACTTGAAATTGTTAGAGATGATAGAATACTTGGACAGATGACCACCGAGTTGTTATCCTGAAGTACAAATATATATGTATTCAATATACATATCTAGAGATGGTAGGTGCAGCAAAATATTTATCAGTGGTGTTGGGACATACTTGATTGACCAAGAACTGACCTTTGGATACCATCCCGCCTTTATAAAATTAAGTAGGGAAATTATAATACGTCTTTTGACCACTATTTTGAACGGATGAATATTTTTGCTGATCAGGTTATGAGTTATGGGAACAGACAGGTTCGATTTCACGATCTTCTTCGAAAGTAATGCGTTAATTCAAATCGAAATCACACCTGTTCGAGATTGATGTAAAGCTTATATTATTAAGCTCACGCTATGTTTATTTTACTTAAACATTCCTCTACAGAAGAATCACTGTGCTAGTGGCCACATGTGCATGTATACATTTCGCTAAGGGACGTAGTATTTAATCATCATTGCTGATCCTACGTTTATACAGGTATTTCACGTGCATTGAAGAATGCTATTTTTCACCAACGTTTTAGCCATCGGTAGCGTTTATGGACGTATTTCTACTAGCATTGGTTAGAGTGAATAATTCTTCTGATAATTTGTTGAATTAATTTGTTTATACTTTTAGCATCGATAACCGAACACACACAGTTCTCACTCAACATTGATCAATTTGCATCGAAGGAGCTACAAGAGCCTTGCATTCGGCGCTGATCTATCTTTTATATTCAACTAAATGCAAATAAGTGTGTAGTACGAATAGTCGGAAACATTTTATTTTACTTCAAGTATTTACTCGTATTTGTATTGAACAAACTGGTCAAAGATAGCATGACCCATTGGGCATTTGCTATATATCTGGAAGCAATCTACCCCATGTAGGCCCTCTTCAAATGCAGTTTTGTAATGCTCTTCCATCGTATCTTCAGGCCTACAATTTAGATATATAAGTTTAATAAGACAAATTGTTCCAAAATTAGCATAACTTACGTCAGCAAACGATGATAGATCTGCTCGTAAACACTGGTTCCCTTAATAGCTTGTGCATTCTGACAGATAGCTCGTTGCATACACTGTCTTCCATTTTTGCCTCTATTGTTCATAAAATTTTCCAAAAACGCATACAGATATGTTGCTGTTAGGTCGACTGGTTCTTTTTCGACTAACGTACTTCCTCTCAGGGATCTCATGATATTCCATGAATATACGTCCCACCAATCACTCGGTTGTTGTACCATATTGTATTGAAATTGAAAATTGAATGTCAAGACGAGAGAGCGCCACTTCTTCTTGTCATAGAACTTTAAAGGTATAATCACAGTTGGGGCCAACTATTGGGAAAAAAAACCTTTGGTCTTGTTTGCTTTAAGGATAATTAACAAACCTTTGTGGATCCACCATCGGTCCAAACGATGAATCTCTTCTGCCGAATGAGTGTCCAGTTTCTGTAGTCATGTTCCAAATGCCCTGAAATTAGTTTCACAACCAAAAGAATCCAACAGAGTCTCCTGTAAAAAGAGGATAAATATGATATGTATCTAGACTTAGAACTCTTTTGAACAATCTATTGCTTACCATTTGTCCATGGTCCCACCTTAGTAAATAATCTCATCGTACTGAATTTACCGTTCGACCAGGGTAAGGCGAAAGTCAGTTAACACATGTTTACACATCTATTACCAAGGTCTAATCAAATCTGACAGATTTCAGGCGGAATTTCCCTTGTTAGAATGAAACCAAGCGAGGACGGAATATTTTTCCGAATATCTCAGGATTATGGCGTTTTTACTAGCAACGTTGGGTACTGCTGTTGAGTGAGTTAATTAGGAAGTGATGTGCGTTTTGGTTGAGTGAAAATCAATGGTTATTTATTTAGGCATCTAAAGTGTGAGCCGGTGACTTGAACGTAACACAAATTACATTTAGGAAACGACATGTTCATATTTCAATTTCTATCTTTCTTTCTTTTTTCGCTCTGGAGTGACCAACACCGCGAAAGGTGGAATACATTTAGCGATAGCTTATTACGGTCGCGCGGTAAATTGAATACAGTGCAGCGGCTGGCTTCCATTCGAGAAAAAGAATGAATTAGCTGTCTACAAACGTTAGGGGTTGTGCATCAACAGTTGCATGGGAGGTTCAGAAGAGTCATCGGATATGCTGAGGACCTAGTAGTCATTGTTACGGGCAAGTGCGAGATCACTGCTCCAACTTATCTCTGACTGGTGTGTCAGAGAGGGCTTATCTATTAGTCCTATTAAGACAATCTTAGTCCCATTTACAAAGAGGAGGAAGGTACAATCCTGCTCAATTTTTCAAAATGGCACACACATAGGATTTTTAGAGGAGGTAAAGTATCTAGGTATTGACCTAGACCGCAGACTCAACTGGAACTCCAATATGAACAACAAACTCATGAAAGCGACTAAGGCCATGTGGGCCTATCGACGCACCTACGGTAAAGCCTGGGGACTTAAGCCTAAGGTAGTCCACTGGTTATACACTGCGAGAGTAAGACCTATCGTCACCTACGGGAGAAAAAAGTTGAGCAAAAAACTACAATTGTTAAGCCTCAACGCCTTCAGAGACTAGTGTGTCTCGGCATCACAGGCGCTATGCCAACCTGCCCCACGGCAGCCCAAGAAGCACTCATTGGACTCACTCCACTGCACCTTTTTGTCAAAAAGGTAGCATTACGCAGTGCAATCAGAATCCTCTGCTCGGGAACAAATATGTCATGTAGACCCGTAGGCCACATGACCATATTTAATGTCTCGGACGCATTGTTGTTCTTATGGCCCCGGTGATACAGATGCAAACCAGTCTTTGCAATTTGTTGACCTTGACTTGCACTGATACTTGTTTTGTTTTGTGCCACCAGACGGGCGCAGCATATGTGAGAATTGGTCTGGTGATTGCTGTATATAGTCAGCGGGATATTTTGGTGTTTGTGCCCCAGTTTTTGCCAGTGAGACTTTTGATGGTCCATAAAGAGATCCTGGCTTCTTCGTGCAATCTTTGCTAAAAGTTTTAGCGTTTTTTCTTTCTGGTACATACATATGTACTAGTAAAGTTTGAAGGTATTTTATATTCCTAACTGATTTTTTTTAACATTTTTCCCCAGCGTGACTATCCACCTTGACGTGGTGCTGGGGCTTAAACTAGCCTGGGCTACCATGTCGAACAATATGGTCTCCAAGCCAGTAACTAAGAGGTAGTCAGCCCTATGGTGGTGTGAGCTAATTGAAACCGTGCCCAAGGATGAAAGGTTCGAGGGTTTATTTCCAACCGTTAACGAGCTCCCTTAGGTGCACAGGCGAGGCCTAAGATATTCAAATGCCTTACTCCGATACTCGGCGGCTCTGTCGGAGTGGACCCATATTTCCGGCCGTACTCGTGGGAACAAAATTTCAAAGACAAACATAATTGAGCCGAAAGCTCCAGGAGCTAGTGCTCTCACATTCTGTTAGCTTTAATTTTAATTAGTAGCTAATAAATTATAATAATAATAATAATAAACATAAACACAAAAAAAGATGATAAAGGAGAGCTCTCTCTTGAGTCAGTGGCTGTACCCCTTATGCATATATTAGAAGAAAAGGGTATTCCTCTGCTCTCCGATTTGGAGAAGGGAAAACTCAAATGGGCTGAGGAAACCATTGCCAAGGATGCCCTGATAAAGCCAAAGATTGGCAAAGGGGCAACGGACAATGGTGGCAAATATCCAGAAAAGCCCCCAGCAAAAGGAAAACGACGAACAGGGGCAACTGGAGCCGAAGCCGATAAGGCGGACTCCAGTGGCACACAGGCTCGACGCAAGGGTGGAAAGAGCGCACCAAAGACCGCTACCAAGAAACGGGAAGGATTTGTGACAAAAAGGGTGAGATCCCAGGAAGAGGCCAACAACCCAGCGAAGAGAGCCAAGGTCAATAGTGCGGCGCAGTTTAGCAGGTCTATCCGCTTGCTGTAGTGGATTGTGGCAAGCCGAGCGACCAGTATACCTTCGAACAGGGGAAGATGATCGAAAAAGCTCTGGCCAAGGCGATCTTCGACCACATTCGGGGGAATGCTAGGAAACCTGCGCCAACGTTTGGCCTTACGAACTGGAAGCGGGGCATAAGCAGACTGGACTGCAAAGACCAGTTCTCGCATGACTTCGCCTCAAAAGTCGTTCCCAGTCTTAAGCCATGGGAAGGAGCTGCCCTAAAGGCAGTCCCGCTGGACAAGATACCGAAGAGCCCTAGGACCAAAATGAATGTACCGGATATGGGGATGAAGAAAGACGAGATTTTCGGTTTTCTTAAAGCACAAAACCCAGCGGTCCCTATGGATGACTGGGAGGTTGTGGCTTTGGAAAGCAACGGAAATAACACTAAAAGTATTTTTTTCGTTATAGAGAATCCACCGGGGGTTCTAAGGAAAAAAAGGCTATGCGCATGTTCTTTAGACTTGGTGAGTTTCTCTTGAGACTCACGAAGAAGGCACGGCCCGGCGAGGTATCACCGGTGGAGGTGGAAAAAGATACTACAAACAATAAAGGTAGTAAAAATAAACCTTCACCACAGTAAAGCCGCCTCGGTAAACCTCATGCTGCTCCTCAACAGGGAACAGCTTGACTTGGCCCTAGTCCAGGAACGATGGATCCTCCACGATCGGGTAAAAGGACTAGGGTCATCAAAATACAAAATAATTTATAATGGTAACGAAGGCAAGGTTAGGACTTGTATTGTAGCCAGGAAAGAACTCCACACACCAATGCTAACCAATTTCAGCTAACCAACCGATCAGACGGTTGTGGAAGTCAAAGGGAAAGATGGTACCTTCACGATGGCGTCGGTATACCTACCATACGACGAAGGCACGGACGTCCCCTCGGAAGGAGCAAGGTAAGAGGAACTTAGTCTTAGGGTATGATGCTAACGCCCATCATACCACTTGGGGTAGCACTAACATAAATAGTAGAGGCGAGGCTTTGTTCAGTTATGTCCTTAATACTAACCTAATTATGTGTAATCATGGTAATTAACCAACTTTCATTACTAAAAATGGAAGGGAATGGAAACGGTAATGCAAAGGTCTCAAACTGGAGAGTGTCCGACAAAGCGTCACTTTCTGACCATTGCTGGACGCTCTTTGATCTGAATCTGTGCGTAACTGATGGCAACGTCTTTCGGAATCCGCGGAAGGCGAATTGGCAAAATTTCAATATGGAATTGGGAAAAACCCTAACTCGACCTCCGAATGGAAATCCCAACTCCTAAAGGCATCGATAAGATGATACTAAACCTAACCGATAAGCTAAGCCGGTCCTTCGAGAGATCTTGCCCCATTAGAAAACCAAGTAAAAAGAACCACCCGCCGTGGTGGAACGCTAAAATAGCAGAGCGGCTACGTATCTCCAGACATAGTTGGAACCTCACTAAAGAAGGTTCCATCGAATGGTCAACTTACACAGATAATGTTAAGCGACTCAAAAAGTAAATTAGATTCGCTAAAAAGAACTCGTTGAGAAATTTCTGCGGGTCTATTGAATCATGTACGGATGCGGCTCGTCTGAGAAAGGTCCTTGCCAAGGCTCCCACGCAGTTTTCTTCTGTCAGGAAATCTGATGGTAGCTGGACAGACTCAAACGAAAGCATGCTTGACACCCTACTAAAGTGTCACTTCCCTAACTGTATAAGCGCAGGACCATTCGAGACGGCAAATACACTGATAAGGGAACAGACTGGGCCTGAAATAATCGATAAGATCGTTACCAAAGAAAAAATTCTGTGGGCGGTAAAATCATTCGACCCCTACAAGGCGCCAGGAATAGACGGTATATAGCCGAAAATGCTGCAAGAACCAGGGGAACTTATCATCCCCTGGCTAGAACGCATATACTGCTGGTGCCTCAGGATGGGTCATGTCCCACAAGCATGGAGGCAGGTTAGGGTGGTGTTTATACCCCAGTCAGGGAAGGTCAACCATGCGACGGCAAAGGAGTATAGACATATCAGCCTATCCTCCTTCCTTATGAAAACACTGGAACGACTAATCGACAGATACATAAGAGATGAGATTGGTGATAGCTACTTATCACAATCACATAATGCTTACATAAAGGGTAGATCGGTAGATACCGCTTTTCACAAGGTGGTCTATACGATAGAAAAGGCACTCAATGACAAAGAATATGCCCTACCGCGGTGGTAAGACCTATTTTAGTCTATGGATCAATTGTCTGGTGGAAAGCACTTGAGAAGAAATGCAACCTTCAAAGTTTTACAAGGATTCAGAAGGCTGGCTGTCTGGCGGTGACCGGATCTATGAAATCCACACCAACGGCGGCCCTTGAAGCGATGCTGAACATTCCACCACTAGACATGTATTGTGAAAGCATTGCAGCCAGGGCTGCGCCAAGGTTGCAAGAATCCAGTCTTTGGAAAAGATGTCCTCATTGCCACGCATCAATCCTGGATCGATTGGCTACCCTAATGTCCGTAGCCGCAACGGACTATACCACCCCAGGAGGTTCTCTATTAGGATGCCTTCCAGGGAGGAATGGGCCAGTGGTATGGTAAACACGGAAAAGTAACTGGCAATCTATAACGACGGATCCAAAAAGGATACCGGTACAGGAGCCGGAGTCTACTTCAAACCTCAGGAAGCATGTCACTCCTACAGACTTGATGATGGCTGTAGCGTCTTCCAGGCTGAGATTTCCGCAATCAAAAAAAGTGCGGATCTGGTTCTTAGGGAGAATTTCTCAGGTAAGAGAATCAAAATCTATGTTGACAGTCAGGCAGCCATTCAGGCTCTGCAAGCAACATGGATAAGATCCAAACTCGTAAAGCTCTGTAAAGAGAACTAGAGGAAATACCGGATGTCAATGAGGTAACCATTTGCTGGGTACCAGGGCATGTCAATATTTCCGGAAATGAGAAGGCGGACGAACTAGCCAGACTGGGATCAGGTGCAGATACTTCGCAGATCACAACTGAGGCTAGAACGCCACTCAGCACACTATTCAGAGAAATAGGGGTGGAACTAGGAAAGGCCAACAGGCGATGGTGTCAATTAGACACATGCGCTACGGCAAGGCTAACATGACCTGACTATAACAAAAAAAGGACGGAAAGTCTGTTAAATCTTGGTAGAGGGAATTTACGACTGGTAGTCGGCGCCCTCGGTGCTCACGGAAAGCGTGAGATCGAGGAGATGGAGAGATGCTTCCGCAGGAATGACGCCCGTAAGTTTTACAATAAAGTAAAACAAATATGCCATGGCTACAAAGGCAGGGCGGCGGCCTGCAGGGATGAAAATGGAGAACTGGTAGTGGAGTCGCAGTTGATGCTGAGGATTTGGAAACACCACTTCTGCAGACTGTATAACGGCGATGATAGACAAGATACCGTAACAGAATTCAGTCCACCCGACCTCGACGAAGTCAAAATAGCGATATCAAGACTTAAGTCTTATAAAGTCGCGGGCGCAGGCGGCCTGTCTGCTGAGCTTTTTAAGGCAGCTGGAGATGAGCTGGTAAGGTGCATGCAGCATCTCGTTTGCAAGGTATGGTCGGAGGAAAGCATGCCCGACGAATGGAATCTCAGCATCGTTTGCCCGGTCCATAAGAAAGGAGACCCCTATAACTGCGCCAACTATAGGAGAATAAGTCTCCTTAACGTCGCATATAAGATCTTCTCTGCCGTATTGTGTGAACGCCTACAACCGTTTGTGGATAACCTGATCGGCTCTTATCAGTGTAGTTTCAGGCCAGGTAAATCCACAATAGACCAAATACTTACGCTACGGCAGATCTTGGAGAAGACCCAGGAATACCAAATCGACACTCACCACCTCTTCGTCGATTTCAAGACTGCATATGATAGCGTGTATAGAGATGAGCTATACAAAGCCATGTCTAGTTTTAACATCCCTGCCAAACTGTGCAGGATGACAGTGGAGAATTCTCGCTGCTCCATTAAGGTCGGCAATGAGCAAACCGAGACCTTTGATGTTAAAAAAGAATTTAGGCAAGGTGACGCGCTGTCATGCAACTTGAAAAGATCGTGCAAGAGTCACTCGCCAACACAAGAGGTACGATTTATTTCAAGTCAAGCAATTGCTTTCGTACGCCGACGACATTGACGTGATTGGACGGACACAGCGAGACGTCAATGAGGCCTTTGTAAGCATTGAGGTAGAAGCGGCTAAGATGTGTCTCAAGGTTATTGAGGGTAAAACCAAATATCTGCTTTCATCTAAAAGAGACGGACAACACCGACGTATTGGCCAGAACGTCACAATGGGCGGATATAACCTTGAAGTGGTCAAGGAATTCGTCTACCTTGGTTCACTGATGACCAGCGACAACAACACCAGCGCTGAGATAAAACGCAGAATCACTCTTGCCAACCGCTGTTTCTTTGGGCTCAAGAGGCAATTGAGAAGTAGAGCCCTCTCTCGGAAAATCAAGGTGACACTATATAAGACCTTAATCATCCCAGTCCTCCTTTACGGCGCAGAGGCTTGGAGCTTAACAAAAGCGGATGAAGATGCCCTTGGTCGTTCCGAGAGGAAAATTCTGCGCACTATCTACGGTCCCGTTTGTTCAGACGGTGTATGGAGGAGAAGATATAACGAATAACCGTACGTGTTGTACAGCGACATCGGCCTGGTACGACGTCTACGGATGATACAGCGTATAAGGTGGCTAGGCCATGTAGAGCCCATGGAAAATACAGCTTCGACCCGAAGGGTCTTCGAATCCACCCCGGAAGGAAGACGCGGCAGAGGACGGCCGCATCAACGGTGACGCACGCAATTGGAAAGGGACCTTAACCAACTGAGCGTGCGGCGCTGGAAACAGCTGGCCAAAGACCGTGCCGGCTGGAGACGCTTGTTGGTTGAGGCCCAGGTTCACAACGGACTGTAGCGCCACCTAAGTAAGTAAGTAAGCTAGACTAGGCCAGCCCTACAACGATTTCTGCAGAAGCTGTAGGGACGAAGAGCAAAAATAATCCGTTCGTCACCTACTGTGTGAACTCCTTGCACTGGCCCGAAAAAGATTTACGTTCCTCGGGAACTACCTCTTCTCGGGTTTAGGGGAGGAATCTGTGTGGTTCAGCTCAGCGGGCAACTAACAGGTTCCCCTCAGGTTAGTTTTTCAAATTGGGCACAGTGGACTCCTCGCAGTCTAAGCGAGCCTTGACTTCATGTCAATAGGGCACCCAACTAACCTAACCTAACATTTTAATTTAAAAAAATCAATTACTGGCCGAACAATACATACATATGTTTGTATGGATGTACATTGAAAAAAAATTGTAGTCAACGAGACATCCACCATATATCTATTATACAACTTTAATCTCTTGATTACTGTCAAATATACATACATATGTACATAATAACACATCAATTTGTGAGGCCCCTAAATCAAGACACTAAAAAGCAACCTCTTAAACAGTATACCCTAACCGACGACATTCTGCACTGCATTCATTTACATCTGGCAATGTCGTAATCATTTATTATTGTATCAATTATCGCTGACAAACAATTACGGCTTCGTGTCTGCCAGGCCGAACGACCGACCGAATGAACCCTTCATAGACTTCAACAAGCGTACTTCCATCCCCCGCGGCACGACCGCGCACTCATCAACCCCCTGCAAACGACCAAATTTACAAACATTAATTGCATCATTAAACGACTGTGAGCGACACAAAGATAGCTCCCCGTTGTTCACTGATGGCATATGCGGGCGGCATATGGCAGCGTACACTCTTACATTCCATATCTGTATTTTCATCATGAAGTTATTTACGCTCGTATGGAATGTGCATACATGCTTTTTGTGTCGTTGTGTGGGATACTTAATATAGCGTACAACAACGATTGACTTGAATGCTCGATTGTAAACTGAATTACTGAGAAATGTTCAAGTGCTCATCGGGGGGTGTTTTCTATTCAATGTTTAGATACATTGTTGCAAGAGTACTTAACCTCTCCACCAAAACGTTCTGTTCGATTGCTCAGTAAACAAAAACGAATGGCAAATGAGAAAGAGTGAGAAGAAGAGAGAGCATGAAAATGAAATGTGACTCCCCCTCCCTCTTTTCAATCAACAAGGCAAATGAACACCCACTCAGTCGCTCGCCGCCAAGGCACTGACGGACAGAGCGATTGGGTATACCGGTATCGGTCCATTAATGGCTTTATTTCGGTGTTCGCCAGTTAAACGTTTCCATTACAAAAATCAATTGAGACGATTTGTTTTGTTTTTTTTTTTTTTTTTGTTTCCATGTTTTGTTTGATCCAACAACCCCTTTGTCATGTGTTGTGCAGGTTACTCACTTTTGCGGACGCAACACCACAATGATGTACCCATTATACACTGATATCCATCCTGAATCCCCCTGCATGACGGTGCCGGCTCTGTTCGCCTGGTGATGCCATTTCAATTGCGTACAAACGTATTTATTGATTACAGTCTGCGCGTCGTCCTAACGAGCTTCTGCTGTTTGGTGAATGGATGATTTATTGGAGAAAGATTTCGTCCTGAAGGAAATTGCGATTATTTTAGATTATTTTCGGTGATTGTGTGTGTCAGCAACGGGTGTGGAGGCCAGCGTCAACGGAGAGCAATAAGGAGAGAGCATGTTGTGCTTCCACATTTGATTTATACATACATATGTAGATACGTACATACTTACTTTACAAAAACGTACATACATATGTATGTACGTATAATGTATATACATATATATGTATACAACATGTAGTGAAAATAGATATCTCTAATTGGATATAAGGCATATGTACATATGTATGTACATACGTATGCAAGTAGCTACATAAGTATGTATGTTTGACATGTAATAGAGGAAACGGAGGAGGTAACACATGGACTGCAAATGAATCCATTAATATCAATTAGCTTGTGAGAATGCAACGGTGTTTCAAGGAACAGTAAATATGTAGGTAGGTGCATTAGTCAAAATATAATTTTAACGTCTAACTACAGTGAACAGCAAAAGTCTTGATACCCCAACATGTCTTGTCATCGTGTATGGAAAATACATATATTAATAATAGTTTCCGACAGATCTAGTGGCAGTATGCGAGCGTCTGGTGGCCGGTCTGTCCCGCTCGGCAGCCGGTCGAGCTTAGCCCGAAGAAGTCACGAGCAGCCCGGAAGTGGCCTCGTGAGCCATTACGGCGGTGGGGGATTATCACGCCATGCACTAACCAGTGCGTGCGGGGAGTAAAGGGCAACAAACAACGGCATCGACTTAGGGTGGGCACGTGGAACGTCTCATCGCTCACAGGGAAGTATCACGAGATGGTTGAGGAAGCCGCCAGGTAACGGTTAGATATCGTAGGTATCTCTTCGACAAAGCAAAGAGGATATAAAACTATGGACCTTTCGGACGGGTGGAAACTCTTCCTGTCGGGAGTTGCACCTCAAATGTCTGGCACAGGCGGGAGTGGGAATACTCATAAGTCCCAGGCTGGCAGACTGGGTATTGGAGTGGATACCATTACGAGGGAGAGTCGCGATTTTAAAACTCAAGTTTGAAAGATCAACTTTGACTCTGGTGCAGGTGTATGCACCGAATCTAGAGTCTGAGTATGCGACTTTCCTGGATGAAATTGATGCGGCCCTTGATAGGGTGGTTGAAATGGATTCCTATATCCTGATGGGTGACTTCAACGCCCACGTGGGTGTGGATGTAATGACACGGAGGAGTGTGATTGGGAGGAACGGTGATCCTCATCAAAACGCGAACGGAGAGAGGTTGTTGGATTTTTGCTGTGCAAATGGCATGTCCATTATGGACACCTTCTTTCCGCACAAAGGCATTCATTAATATACGTGGTATCGTCGGAGTCTTCAACAGAAATCGCTGATAGATTTCTTTGTGGTACCATCGTGTGTGAAACGGATGGTTTGTGACGTTTGTGTGTTGAGAGGGGCTGAACTGTCAACTGATCATCACCTGGTGTTGTGTAAGCTGTACCTTACTGATAGAGTACCTCGTCTGCCAAGGCGGAAACCAAGAGTGGTTACACGCGTACGGTGGGAGAAACTACAGAGCAGTGAGGTGCGGAAACACTTCGCACGACACATATCCGAAAGGTTTGAGCACATTCCAACTGTTCCGTCGCATGTAGAGGAAGAATGGCGACTATTTTCAACAGCTGTTATTGCCTCTGCACGTGATGTTTGTGGAGAGAAGCGGCTTGGTGTGGCGGCTGATGGTGGGGAAAAAACTGCATGGTTTAAAACACTCGGAGTTCAAGAAGCCATCAGAGAGAAGAAGAAGGAATAAAGAGACTGGATTCTTTTGGGGGACTCTGCTTCTCGTGACCGATACACTGTGGCGCGAAGAACTTGCAAATTTGCTGTGCGAGCAGCGTAAGAGCAGTCCTGGAAGGAGTTCGGCGAGAAGTTGGAAGGCGACCATAGATGGTGTTTTGCCTTCCAATGAGATGGACATTTACGCAGATGGAGCGAGCACTTTTCGGATCTGCTCAATCCCGAACAGAGCACTGAGGGGGACAGATCTATAGTCTTGCGTGTGGTCGAGAATTGAATCGCTAAAAGTTGGCAAATCCGTCGGTGTGTATGAAGTTCGGTCAGAAATGCTTAAGGCAATGGGTAAAGAGGGAGTATTATGGCTCGCTCGTGTCATTAAGGTGGCCGGGGAATGCGGTGAGACACCTAGCGATTGGCAAACGGGGGTGATTGTTCCTCTTTTCAAAAAGAGAGATAAAAAAGAGTGCTCCAACTATAGGGGCATATCTCTTTTAAGTGTCCTTGGTAAAGTCTACGCTAAGGAGTTGGAGGCGCGTTCTAGAGCTATGGTCGAATCCAGGATAGGGGATAAACAGTGCGGGCATCGTCACGGCAGAAGTACAACCGCCCAGCTTTTCACTCTAAGAATGGTACTCGAAAGGGCTTGGGAGTACGCCAAACCAATCTACAGCTGCTTTGTAGATTTGAAAAAGGCGTATGACCGAGTTCCTCGAGGTAAACTCTGGAGTGTTCTACAGGAGTATGGGATTGATGGTCCTCTGTTGAGGGCCATTCAGTCTCTATGCACAAACTGTAGCAGCTGCTTTCGAGTTAACGGTAGTAAATGAACACCTTTGCCTTAACCTTGCGTCTTGTCACCTCCCCTTTTCATTATATACATGGACTGGATGTTGCAGCGCAGTTGAGGCGAGGAGTTTTTTACATTGGGAGAGTTGAGGATAAGCCATCTTCTTTTTGCAGAGGACTTAGTTGTCCTCACATCCTTCCAGATGGAACTTCAGCACGCGCTAGATAGGTTTGTGTTTATTTCCAGAACACCTGTCCAATGCACCCTACATGTTAGTGGAGTCCCATTGAAGCAGGTGGAGAAGTTTAAGTATCTCGGGGTCTTCTTCACGAGTGATGGGAGGAGTAATACTGAGCTTTCCTGCAGAATTGGCCAAGCTGGGTCAATTTTGAAACAGCTTGGAAGATCTGTAATCAGGAAGACAGAGCTTGGTGTCAAAGCCAAGTTAGCGGTTTTCAACTCAGTATCTGTTCCAACTCTCACCTATGGTCATGAAATTTGGCTATTGACCGAAAGAATAAGATCGCGAATACAAGCTGCCGAAATGAAATTTCTTCGTGCTGTTGTGGGAATTACTCGCCGGGATAGGGTGAGGAACACGACCGTGCGCGGGGAGCTCAATGTTGAGCAGCTACTTCTTCGAACGGAGAAGGCTATGCTTCGTTCATGCACTTTTGGTGTTAATATTGCATAAGCAGAGGATGAATCTCAATTGACCATATACTGTGAGTGTTATGCCTGCAGCAGTACGTTTGGTCGCTTTCCATTTGGAGTTTTTTTCTTTAGGCACATGGATAAATGCATCCGTTCCGAAAATTTAAAGGTGTGTTATATCTGGAGTTTTATTATACCATAATTCATAAGGACTCTTACCGATTTGTAGACTTCTTCCTGTTCGATTTAGCACATAGACAGCAGTCGTAACTGCTTCTTCCCAAAATTTGTAAGACAAGTTCTGGGCATGTAACATGGATCTGGCACATTCCACTGCTGTCCGCATATCCCGTTCAGCTCTGCCATTGTGTTCAGGGGTGTGGGGTGTACTTTTCTGATGACGAACGCCGTATTTTCGTAATAAAATATTCATTCCCTCGTTGACAAATTCTAGAACCTTGTCCGACCGCAAGGTTTTGACACTCAGACCAGTATCAATACGCACTTGGTCAAAAAAATGCTCAACACAATCTTTAACATCAGATTTGGATTTGATGCAATAAATCTTACGAAAATTGGAAAAATCATCTCTGAACAGGAGCATATAATGTGCACCCCCATATGAAGTCTCATGCATGGGACCACAAAGATCCGTATGGATAATCTCTCCAGCTATCCTGGCCCTGCTGGAACTAGGTTTACATAAATGACTGACGATGGTGCTTACCTAAGATACATGCCTCACAAGAAGGGTTCTTTCTATCATCAAAAGATATATTTGTTGAGGCCAGAACACTCTTCACATGACTGAAATTCTGGTGGCATAGTTTCTGATGCCATGAATCCAACGTAGATGTCGCAATGCATGCTTTTCCAAAACTTTTCGGTGGAATTACTCTGAACATCATCTTGAAAAGCTTGTTGGATTCTCGAAAATCAACCGCGACAACTTGTTCATCCTTTAAAATCTTGCAGCAGTTAGACTTAACTTAGATTCAACTTGATATCCGAAACGAAGAGAACATTAGATAAAAATCTTTCATTCCAACGTTTACCATTAAAAGCTTTGATTTTGATTAATTCCTTTCCGATTGCTAACATCGGAATTGCCGATTCTTATGCATCTTGGTTCTGCGAAATTCTCGAAATCCATCAGCCAAACTTTCTTGAAGCACACATGTTCACTTGCTTCCGAATCCATAAACCAATTGTCCTTTTCAGCTTCCGTGGCAAAACAACAAACAAAAGCGTCACTGATGTTTCATTTCTTTCGTTTGCGCTGGGAACACTCCATTTTCTAGTGCCCCTCCCTTTTACATACTCTGATGGACGAAAGTATTCGTAATGTGATGTTACTAACAATAAAAAGAGGAAAAGACAAGTTAAAAAAGTTATTATTTGGAAAACGTTTTTTTATCTTATAGAGAAAGATATATACAACAAATTAAGTAAAACTCAAAATAAAATTCATTTCAAAAACAAACAGTAGCAATAAAAGTAACTGAACAATTGAGAATTTGGCTGGACAAAAGTATTCGTAATTTTATGTTAATTCAACACACACTCTTAATTACTTAAAATTTAGTAGTTGGTTGAATTGCCTTTTGGCTCAATAATAGTATATTTGCTTGCAGTCTATTTGACAAGGAATGTACCAATTTTTTGGTGAAGTCAGTACCTATTTTTGTCCATTCTTCCTGTAGCAAGTCTATGAGTTGCTGTTTAGACATTATGTTGTGTTGTTGCACCCGTTTATCCAACATATCCCATAGATGCTCTATAGGATTGAGATCTGGTGATTGGGGTTGTATTTTCAAGGTATGAGGAGTGTTATATAATATCCACGATCGAACCATTTCAGCAGTGTGCCTTGGGTCGTTATCTTGCTGAAAGTAAAAATCGTTGGTCAGATGTAAATCATTATCACTGATCTTTAAATTTTCCTTGAAGATCTTAAGGTATACTTCTTTTTTCATGATTTCGTCGATGAATACAAGCGTCCCTGCATCAGAAGCTGCCCTACATCCCCATATCATGACTCCACCACCACCATGTTTGACAGTTGACTGAACAATTTTTTGATCTAATTCGGTGCCTGCTTTCCTCCAAGAATTTTCCTCCTATCTCTCAATGTCAGTTTACTCGGACGAGCACTCCTAGGCTTTTATTTAAGTCCGATCAATTTTTCAAACGTTTTGTAATATCATATGCAGTTGCGTAACTCTTTTTCACTATGTCACTAATGTTTTTTCCTGATTCACCACTTTAAAAAGATTTAAAGTTATCTTTCGCTCTGCAGAAGTAGTTTCTTTACTTTTACGTACCATCCTGCTCATATCAGTAAAATGCACTTTGCTGTATCATAGCTGTTATCAAATTATAACAGTAAATACCTTAAAGTTTAAAATATACTCGTTCAAGCATTGTATTTTGTTATTGTGTTTGGAAATATTCAGGACGCCGTGGCGCAGTGGTTAGTGTGTTGGACTCTGACGCACGATGAGCGAGTTCGGATCCCGATAACACCGACGCTATCGAATGTTTATTTCGCGGCGTTCCTCCTCGGCGGGGTACTGGCAAAACCCCCCGTAGTATACTTGCCGTGAAAAAGCTTCTCGACTCACGTCGTTCGGAATCGACATTAAACTGTAGGTCCCTTTCACCTATGTGAATAAATAAATCACACACAACATGGGTGATTGAGAGAAGCTTGGCTATGGTCCTTCATGGGCTGTAACGCCATCAAAGAAGAAGAAGAAGTTTGGAAATATTGTATGATATTTAGAAATTACGAATACCTTTGTCCAACCAAATTCTCAATTGTTTAATTACTTTTATTGCTACTGTTTGTTTTCGTTATGCAATTTATTCTGAGTTTTATATAATTTGTTGTATATATCTTTCTCTATAAGATAAGATAAACGTTTTCCAAATAATAGCTTTTTAAAAGTGTTTTTTCCGCTTTTTAGGGTTCCGTACCCAAAGGTGAAACGGAACCCTATTACTAAGACTTCGCTGTCCGTCCGTCTGTCACCAGGCTGTATCTCATGAACCGTGATATTTAGACAGTTGAAATTTTCACAGATGATGTATTTCTGTTGCCGCTACCACTAAAAACAGAACAAAATTAATATTTAAGGGGGGCTCCCATACAACAGACATGATTTTCATCCAAAAAATCCCCTGGTCACATACTGAACTAAGGTTAGTCGACAATATATTTGTGTCTTTGATGAATTGATCCTAGCTGCAAACCTTTTCCCCATATTTATTGTTATTCACCTTTTCACATCGTTGCTATCAAGTAAGATTATTGATTTGAATTCAATGGTGATTATCAAAGTAATATGCCGATAACCTGCCTGCAACCAAGATCTGTCATCATACAAAAAATGTGATTTACTGTGATGACTGATGAGGTAACATACGTACATAGTCTCTTTCATATTTATATGTATATACAGATGGTACGGAACCCTTCGTGCGCGAGTCCGACTCGCACTTGGCCGGTTTTTATTGTTAGTAACACCACATTACGAATACTTTTGTCGATCAGTGTATGAAGCATTTTCCCCGCTTCGCACCGAACATTCCTTCACCCAAAATCATTTTATTTTCCTTCTTTGCAAGAAAAGCCCAAGTCACTGCACTTGTTTCCAACCTTGTTTCCTCCATACAAAGCCTAGAGATATGAACAGCAATCGTGTCTGCTGGATCCTTGCTTGCTGCTGCAACAAGTGTGTACTTGTCTCTGATTTCTGCTCATAAACGTTCTCCAGATTTGATCACATCTGAGTAGATTTTTCACAGTTTAAAACGTGTAGCATCGCTTCCTATCCCAAACTGGTAACAATCATCCTTTACGCCTTATTGTCCAACTTCGTCCACTTGGTCAGCTCGCCTTCTCCAGATTCCGGCTTGACTTTTACACCAGTTACAATATCCCAAAGCTGTCCCGCTTTTAATAAAACTTTTAATTGAAATTTCCAAAGTGTCCATTGTTCATTATTTTGTAACCTTCAGTTTCCATTGCAACAATACGTAATAAAATAATAAATAATAAAATCATTTTTGCTTTATTTCATATAAAAGAAACAATAACGTAAGTACAAATTCAATAGATAGACTTTTTTTAAAATCAAACATTTATATGAAATAGTTAGGAACATTCTGTTGTCAGAGGGACAAGTGATGAATGTACCATTAGGGAGGAAAAGTAAATGCAAAAGTGTTGATGGGAAATGAGAAAAATTGAGCAATAACATTGAAACTTATTCTGAAATATGTACAATGAAAACAACTAATGAAAGGAAGAAAATAAAATTTAAGTTGGTATGATTTTAAAGGATGGCAAAGGACTAACAAAGGCCTCGTAAGGGTAGCATCTATCCGACGGATGCTGCTAAAAAGCGAGAAGAGCCATCGCAGTCGATCATCTTGCGGCACTGTTAGTAAGTCCTATCCCCACCTCCTCGTGGTGCCATCTGGAGATTTCCTATGGAAATTGCAGACGGGGAAGGGCGAATGGCGAATGGCGAACCTCCTGCGCCAAAAAAAAAACAGGATTAGTCGGTTGGGCTACGGCCTAGTAAGCCGTAACCGTAAAAAAACACAAACTCCGAAACAACCACAAGCCTCGGATATAACGGACCGGATTTATGTTGACGACCCTTGCAAAAAACGAAAAAAGGACAATGATCTTCGGCTTTGTACTTGGAAGGTTAGGTCCCTAAACAGGCCACGTGCAGCCGAACAACTTGCGGACGCCCTAGACCGCTATAAAGCGGACATCACCGCCATCCAGGAAATGCGATGGAATTCACCGGGCATAAAGCGGATGAAAAACTGCGATATTTACTACGGCGACTGCTATAGGGAGAGAGGGCAACGATTGTTTGGATGCGGATTTGTTGTTCGAGGTGGACTAAGACAAAAAGTCCTAAGCTTTCGGCATGTGAGCGAACGCCTCATAACAACCCGTATCAAGGATACATTTTTTAACATCAGCCTGATCTGCGTCCACGCCCCCACGGAAGACAAGGATGACTCAGTTAAGGATGAGTTCTACGATCTCCTAGACAGAACGTATGCCCAATGTCCCAGCTATGACATCAAAATTGTACTAGGAGACTTCAATGCTAAGCTGGGTAAGGAAAGCATATTTGAACGAGTCATCGGCAAACATAGCCTACACGACACCACCTCCGATAACGCACACAGGCTGATTGATCTTGCTACGGGGCGAAATCTCCTTCTAGCCAGTACGCGCTTCCCGCACGTCGATATACACAAAGGCACCTGGCGGTCTTTTGATCAATCGACTACCAACCAGATTGATCACATCACGATCGACGTCAGACACTCCTCCACTATTCTTGATGTTCGAACTTTCCGAGGGGCTAACATCGACTCGGACCACTATCTTGTTGTAGCCAAGATGCGCTTACGGATATCACGAACGCAACTACTTCTGCAGACTGTATAACGGCGATGTTAGTCAATATACCGCTGTCAGGCAGAATGATCCATTTCTAATCGACGGAGACCGCAGAGAATTCTGTCCCCCTGACCTCGACGAAGTTAAGATTGCCATATCGAAGCTCAAGTCGAATAAAGCTGCTGGCGCAGACGGACTGTCTGCTGAGCTCTTCGAGGCAGCTGGGGATGACCTGGTTGGGAGCATGCACCAGCTCATCCGTAAGATATGGTTAGAGGAAAGCATGCCCGAGGAATGGAGTCTCAGCATAGTATGCCCGATCCACAAGAAAGGAGACCCCTCTGATTGCGCCAACTATAGAGGAATAAGTCTCCTTAACATCGCCTACAAAATCTTCTCTGCCGTTTTGTGTGAACGCCTGTAGCCTTTTGTAAATAAGCTGATAGGTCCTTATCAGTGCGGATTCAGGCCAGAGAAGTCTACCATCGACCAAATCTTCACACTACAGCAGATACTGGAGAAAACCAATGAATTTCAAGTCGACACTCACCACCTATTTGTCGACTTCAAAGCCGCATACGACAGCGTAATTAGAGACGAGCTATACAAGGCTTTGTCTACCTTTGACATACCTGCTAAACTTGTCAGACTATGCAGAATGACTTTGGAGAATGCTCGCTGCTCCATCCGAATCGGTGAACACCTTACCGATAGTTTTGATGTCAAAAAAGGATTTAGGCAGGGCGATGCGCTGTCGTGTGATTTCTTCAACATCATATTGGAAATGATTGTGCAAAAATCACTGGCCAATACAAGAGGCACAATCTATTTCAAATCCTCGCAACTCCTTGCATACGCCGACGACATTGACATAATAGGTAGATCACAGCGAGATGTCAATGAGGCGTTTGCGAGTATTGAGATGGAGGCGGCGAAAATTGGTTTGGCGGTAAGCGAGAGCAAAACTAAATATATGCTGTCAGCAAAAAAGGACGCTCAACACCGACGTCTCGGCCAGAACGTTTGTATAGGCAGATATAAGTTCGAGGTAGTTAAGGACTTCGTCTACCTTGGCTCCGCAGTGACCTGGAACAACGACATCAGTTCCGAAATCAAACGCAGAATCACTCTTGCCAATCGCTGTTTCTTTGGGCTCAGGAGGCAACTGAGTAATAGAGCCCTCTCCCGAACGACAAAGTTGACTCTATATAAGACCCTTATCATCCCGGTCCTGTTGTACGGCGCAGAAGCATGGACACTATCAAAAACGGATGAGGAGGCCCTTGGTCGGTTCGAGATTTTGCGCGGGATTTTCGGGCCTATAAACGCAGACGGGGGATGGAGGAGAAGATTCAACCACGAACTTTACGGGCTGTACAGCGACATGAGCCTAGTCAGGCGTCTACGGATTCAACGCCTAAGATGGCTGGGCCATGTAGAGCGAATGGACACCACAGCTCCAGCCCGGAGAGTCTTTGAATCCAACTCCGAGGGACGAAGAAGCAGAGGACGGCCGCCCTTAAGATGGTGCACACAGGTGGAAGGGGACCTCGGCCAACTGGGTGTGCGGCAATGGAAAAGGCTAGCGAAAGATCGTGCTGGATGGAGAGGCATGTTGGTTGAGGCCCAGGTTCACCCCGAACTGTAGCGCCCACTAAGAAGAAGAAGAAGATTTTAATTTTGATTATAACTAAGAGATAATAGCCAGAAATTAAGTTGTTTCAAAAAGATTGATTCATTTCGTTCGCATCTAAGTCTTACACGAAGTTTATTGAAAATACGGCAGGAAATGACAGTGTAAAATCTAGAAAACAGTGTCTTATTGACTAGAGGTACTGTGATGAAATTTAAGGAGTTGACACGAAGGGAATGGCTACCATACAATCTAGCAGCTGTATAACCCGATTTATTGAAAAATATTTTAAAAACCTTATAAAAGTAAAGATGTCTTAAGGGAAGAATTCTAAGATTTCTGAACAGCTTAAAGCTTGGAGATCTGCGGCTAACCTTGCGAACTAAACGAACTGAATGTTTTTGTTTTATAAGCAAGGGCTGAACCCTAACAAAGTGTGCACCCCCCAACACGAGAGTCCGTATTGAAGTTTGGAAATGAAGAGACCATTATAAACCAAACTGAGAATTGATGAGCCACAATAAAGGCTTAGATGGTATATTTGTCGGACAACTGCGTTTAGATAATTTTTTAGGTGGGACGTGTGATCCGACCAATTTAGTTTTAGTCCAAAATAACTGTCAGGTATTTAAATCTCTTAACACGTTCAATAAGGAAGCAATGGTCTGAGCACAAAGCATTATCGATGAAATTGGGTGAACAGATATCAATGTTGCAATCGCGACTTAGACGAAATCTTGAGCAACGAGGTGAGTGATATTTAAGGAAAATATCTTCACACTTGTCAGCTCTATCGAATAACATAAATTTAGTCTTAGCGTTTATGGAAAGTTTATAAACTCCAAACCACCTACGAAGGGTTTCCAAATCAAAGTTAATATCAAAATGGGAGCTGTTAGTATAAGACAAAGCAGTATCATAAGTGAAAGCTGTTATTTTACCCTTAAGGGGTTGACTAAATAATGAATTCACATAAACCAAAAACAATAAAGGTCCAAGTGCAGATCCTTGCGGCGCGCCGCAACGCTCAGAGCTTAGAGAAGACTGAATCTTAACTCTCTGTCTACGGCTGAGTAAATAAGATGTTAACCACAGATTAGTAGAACCTCTAAATCCAGCATTAAATAACTTATCAAGTAATATCGGGTGATCTACCATGTCGAAGGCTTTTGTTACGTCAATAAAAAGAGCGGCGAGTAATTCATTTTGATTAACGCAATTGTAGATCTCACCGCAAAGCTTTAGTAATGCGTCTTCAGTAGATCTTACTTACTTACTTATCAGGCCAGCGATCCATGGAGGATCTGAGCCTGAGCTATAGCTGCCTTCCATCCTTGACGGTCCCGGGCACGCTGCTTCCAGTTGTCAAGACCAAGATGTCTTACATCCGCGATTACTTGGTCCTTATACCGGAGGTTCGGTCTTCCTCTTCTTCTCGAACCAGGAGGCTCGGAGTCGAAGACCCTCCTAGCTGCAGCGTTGATGTCCATGCGCTCGATGTGGCCGAGCCAGTGTAGTCGACGGATCCTTGCCCTCCGGACTACATCCACATCTTGGTACAGCTCGTAGAGTTCGCGGTTGTGTCTTCTTCTCCATTCAACTTCCTCGCAGACAGGACCAAATATCCGGCGCAGAATTTTTCTTTCGAAAGAACCCAAAATCAGCTCCGCTATCCTGCTTATCGTCCAGCTTTCGGCTCCGTACAGCAAGACTGGCAGAATGAGCGTTTTGTAAAGCCTGACTTTGGCCTTTCGACTGAGGAGTTTTGACCCCAGTTGTTTGGACAAGCCGAAGTAGCAGCGGTTGCCAAGGGCGATTCTATGCCGGATCTCCACTGTGGTGTCATTTGTGGAATTTACGTTTGCCCCGAGGTAGACAAACTCCTTAACTACCTCGAAATTGTAGCTGTCAATTGTTATATTTTGTCCCAGGTGGTGAGCGACGGATTGGTTTTTGCTTGACAGCATGTATTTCGTTTTGTCCTCATTGATCTTAAGACCAACTCGTTTCGCCTGTTCTTCAATCGCCGTGAATGCTTCCACAATGCCACGGCGAGAACACGCGATGATGTCGATATCATCCGCGTATCCTAGCAGCTGGATGGACTTGTAAAAGATAGTGCCTTCCCTGTTGATGCCTGCCCGTCGCACTATCTGCTCCAGCACCAGGTTGAAGAAGGCACATGACAGCGCATCTCCTTGCCGAAATCCGGTGCATGTTTCGAATGGTTCCGAGGTCCTAGAACCGAGTTGCACGGTGCATCGCGTGTTTTTTAGCGTGGCGGCATCAGTTTTCCCGGGATCCCGAATTCGGCCATTGCCCCAAACACTTCTTCACGATGAATGCTGTCGTATGCGGCTTTGAAATCGATGAAAAGATGGTGTGTATCGATTCGAAACTCGTTGGTCTCTTCCAGGATTTGTCGAAGTGTGAAAATTTGGCCTATAGTTGTTTTGCCGGGCCGGAAGCCGCACTGGTAGCTGCCGATTAGTGCGGTGCAAAATGGTTTTAGACGTTCACGCAATACGCTGGACAGGATCTTGTAGGCGACATTGAGCAGGGATATACCTCTATAGTTCTTTCAAGAGGTAGGATCGCCTTTTTTATGGTTGGGGCATATGGAGCTGGTATTCCAGTCGTCGGGTATGCTTTCATCTTCCCAAATTCTGCAGATGATCTGGTGCATGCTCCCTACCAGAACATCGCCACCAGTCTTGAAGAGTTCTGATGGCAAGCCATCTGAGCCTGCGGCCTTGTTGTTCTTCAGCTTCTGAATAGCTGTGCCGACTTCTTCGATGCTGGGTGGGAGGACTACTTCAGCGGCTGGAGTTGGGATTTCCTCGGTCCCTACCACTCTCTCTTGGTCATGCTCGTTAAACCGCTGCTGGAAGTGCTGCTTAAATACATCCACTATTCCCTGCGGGTCGGTGACAAGATTACCCTCACAGTTTCGAAGAGCCTGGGTGCCTTTTTGAAGCCTCTTGCAAGGCCTTTGGCTTTCTTGTAAAAGGCACGTATTTTATGCTTATCCCCAAACTTTTCGATGAGCTGGGAGGCTGCGAAGATTCTTTTCTTTTGTCGCAGTAGTTTTTTCTCCTCCCTTCTTCTGCCTGGGTACTCTTCTTGCGCTGCCCTGGATTTCCTCTGCAGCGCCTTTTGGTACGCCTCGTCGGCTGCTGCCTTTTTCTGCTCACACTCGCCATCATACCACGGGTTTCTTGTCGGGGGTGGTAGGTATCCTAAGGTGATTTCGGCTACTTCCTGAATGGCTGAGCGGAAATGCAGCCACATATTATTGGCATTTGTGTTCGACGTAGGCATACCGTAGAGTCTTTCGCTCAGCTGCTCCCTGTAGACACTGGCAACCTCCGGTGTGCTCAGGCTCCCAATGTCGAACCTCCTCCAGATGGGCTAGTGCAGCTTTCTGACATTGGGCAGTCGAGCTCTGAATCTTGCTGCTACGAGGAAGTGGTCAGAGTCGACATTTGCCCCTTTGAATGTTCGCACATCCGACATGTTTGACGAGTGCCCTGCGTCAATGAGCACATGGTCGATTTGGTTGGCGGTTCGACCGTCCGGAGATCGCCAGGTTGCTGTGTGGATTCGCTTGGGAGGGAATCTTGTGCTACTTATCACCGCATGACGAGCTGTCGCAAAGTCCATGAGTCGGAAGCCGTTATCTGGTGTTGTATCGTGGAGGCTGTGCTTTCCGATCACTCCGCCAAGGGTGTTCTCCTTACCGATTTTGGCGTTGAGGTCCCCGAGCACGATTTTTACATCGTATTCCGGACAAGCTCCGTAGGCGTTATCCAGGAGGTCATAGAAGTCCTCCTTGATAGGGTCTTCGGCCTCGTCGGTAGGGGCGTGCGCACATATACGGCTGATGTTATAAAATCTGCCTCTGAAGCGGATCACAGCCAGGCGATCACTTATAGCCTTAAAGTCGATGACCTTCGACCTTAACCGCTTTCCCACGACAAATCCGCATCCCAGTAAGTGCAACCTTTTGTGACAGCTGTAATAAATGCCGCAATTTTTATTCCTAATCATCATCCTAATTATCCATAATCATACCGTTTCCTATCCAGCGTATTTCCAGGACCGCAGTAATATCCGCCTTGTACTGCGTGAGGATTCCTTCTAGTTTATGACCAGCTACGGGAGTGTACAGGGTTCTGACATTCCAGCAGCATACTCCCAAATCGTGTTCCTTTTTCGTGCGTTGTCGTCGTCGAGTATCCGTCCGTGTATCCGAGGCATCTTGCTCTTCATAACTTTTAGGTTTTTACGTGGGCGGATTGTTAGCCCACCGCACAACCGCCATTCTGGTCGGGGTTTTTTTTGCTGCATACGTTTGTTCACCTCCCAACGGTTGTTGAAGAGGCTATCCAGAGGGCGCCGCGAGGAGGCCGTATGTCAACTTGACCCGTGCATTTAAACAGGGATCGTTGCTGGCATCTCGCCAGGTTGAGAGCAATCAACAACCTTACCCTGTGTGTCCGAGCCCATGCCCTCTTAAACATAGAAAACATAGAATCCATAGAGTTTTCAAATATTGTGTTTGCAAATATTTCGTTAACAATTACAAATAAACATGTTATTTGAAAGAGAAACAGATCTGTCGGAAACTATTATTAATATATTTTCCATACACGATCAACAAGACCAACAAGACATGTTGGGGTATCAAGACTTTTGGTGTGCACTGTATATACGACCGGTCTCATGAGGCCATCATGCACACCGTATTCATGATTTGTATCGCTAGAGAGACGTTGGGTTCCAGTACAACCCGTTGGGGACCCGTTTGAAATGTTCATTAAATAGTAAATAGTAATCGGAATATTAGCGCATTCACTAGGTTTAATTGAGCTTTGAAATGCTATAATGAACAATCCTTTTCCATTGAAAAGAATAATTAATATCGAGAATGATTTTGACAATTTCCAATCGGATATTTCGATTCTAACGATTTACTATCCACGATTGCTGCCTCTAATGGGATGAACTAGGCGAGATGTTATAAATTGTAATTAGAAACACTGAATGCAGTACAAAAGTATCCATTCATTCAAATGTATTCACAGTTTAATGAGTTGTATTTTGCAATCTTCTTTGTATTATACAAATTTTGTTCATTGCTTACTCTTTGCTTTGACAGAGGACATCGAGAATTGGTTAAAATCTCACCAAAGTCAGAGACGCAATAAAACTGTGTAAAGGGTAAGAGTCTTGATCAGTACTGCATTGTTCACTTCTAAGGGTGTGACTTCACCCTAGCTGGGTGACTTTGGCTTGTCGCTAAATCAGCTCCTTTTTTTTTTTTAGAGTCACACGCGCATACAAGGCTAAAAGGGCCCACAGACCTCTCACTTGTGTGCACACATGTGTGGGTGTGCGACCAAGGGTGCTATCTGTGGGCTAGTGCACACACCATTTTCGGTGTCAGACACGGAGAGAGTAAATATCAAAGGTCTTTGATTTTTGGTGTCGGTGTCTCTATCGGTGTGACGTGTGTGGCGGAATCACACACCGGTGTCGGTTAACATGTGTGCACACAAGTGTGAGGTCTGTGGGCCCTTTAAGGCTTTATAACGATGGACGTTGTGCGAGCAGAAGGTAACAGGGAGAGGGAGAGGAGCTGCCTATTAACATTGGTCTTAAATGTCTGCATATTGTATTGAGGGGGGAATACCGAACGAGGTAGCGCGTTCCACATTCGTGTGGTTCGGTTGAGGAAAAAATGTCTATGTTTGACAATACGACCGAAAACGGGCTTCAAAATGAATTCATGCGCATTCCGGGAGAGGCGTGTATTGCGGGAGAAGTTATGAAGCGGAATGCAACTGGCTATTTCGTCAGAGCATTTATGATGAAAGTAACGATAAAACAATGAAAGGCAGGATACGTTCATACGATGTTCCAGCGAGTCTAGTGTTTTGGTAATGCTGGGGTCACCTATCAGTTTTATCGCGCATTTTTGTATTCTGTCTAGTAGGTGCAATGAGGTCTTAGATGCACCAGATCAGACATGGGCGTTGAACTCCAGCTCAGGAGGAATGAACGCCTTATAAATTGAAGCCTGATCGGTGGGTGTGAAGAATTTCTTACATCTGTATAGCATTTCACGGCATTCTTACTTACTTACTTTGATGGCACTACAGTTCGGGGTGAACCAGGGCCTCAACCAACAAGCTTCTCCAGCCAGCCCGATCTTCGGCCAGCCGCTTCCAGTGCCGCACGCCCAGTTGGTTGAGGTCCCCTTCCACCTGTGCGCGCCACCTTAAGTGCGGTCGTCCTCTGCAGCGTCATCCCTCGGGGTTGGAGTCGAAGACTCTTCGGGCCGGAGCGTTGATGTCCATTCGCTCTACATGGCCTAGCCATCTTAGACGTTGGATCCGAAGACGTCTAACCAGGCCGATGTCGCTGTACAGCCCGAACAGTTCTTGGTTGAATCTCCTCCTCCATACTCCGTTTACACAAACGGGACCAAAGATTGCACGCAGAATTTTCCTCTCGAAACGTCCAAGAGCCTCTTCATCCGCTTTTGACAACGTCCAAGCCTCAGCGCCGTAGAGGAGGACCGGGATGATTAAGGTTTTGTAGAGGGAAACCTTAGTTTTTCGCGAGAAGGCCCTATTACTCAATTGTCTCTTGAGCCCGAAGAAGCAGCGATTGGCAAGAGTTATTCTGCGTTTTATCTCAGCGCTGGTGTCGTTGCTGCTTGTCACTACCGAGCCAAGGTAGACGAAGTCCTTGACTACTTCAAAAATATAGCTGCCGAAGATGACGTTCTGACCAAGACGTCGGTGTTGTGCGTCTTTCTTGGATGACAGCAAATATTTGGTCTTGTCCCCATTTACCCTTAGACCCACTTTCGCCGCTTCTGCTTCAATGCTTGTGAACGCCTCATTGGCGTCTCGCTTTGTTCGTCCAATAACGTCAATGTCATCTGCGTAGGCAAGCAATTGTGTGGACTTGAAGTAGATCGTACCTCTTGTATTGGCCGCAGAGTCCCGCACGATCTTTTCAAGAATAACGTTGAAGAAATAACATGACAGTGCGTCACCCTGTCTAAAACCTTTTTTAACATTAAAGGGGTCGGTTAGTTCACCTCCGACCTTAATGGAGCAGCGAGAGTTCTCCATAGTCATCCTGCATAGTCTGACGAGTTTGGCAGGAATGTTAAAACATGACATGGCTCTGTATAGCTCGTCTCTATAAACACTGTCATACGCGGCTTTAAAGTCGACGAAAAGATGGTGCGTGTCGACCTGGAATTCATGGGTTTTCTCCAAGATCTGCCGTAGTGTAAATATTTGGTCTATTGTGGATTTGCCTGGCCTGAAAACATACTGATAAGAGCCAATCAGGTTATCCACAAACGGTTTCAGGCGTCCACACAATACGGCAGAGAAGATCTTATATGCGATGTTAAGGAGACTTATTCTCCTATAGTTGGCGCAGTTATAGGGGTCTCCTTTCTTATGGACCGGGCAAACGATGCTGGGATTCCATTCGTCGGGCATGCTTTCCTCCGACCATACCTTGCAAATGAGATGGTGCATGCACCTTACCAGCCCATCTCCAGCCGTCTTAAAAAGCTCAGCAGATAGGCCGGCTGCGGCCGCGGCTTTATTAGACTTAAGTCTTGATATCGCTATTTTGATTTCGTCTAGGTCGGGTGGTCGGAATTCTCTCGAATCGTCGTCAATTACGAATGGATCGTTCTGCCTGACAGTGGTTCCTTGTCTGTCATCGCCGTTATACAGTCTGTAGAAGTGGTCTTGCCAAACCCTCAGCATCGACTGTGATTCCACTACCAGTTCTCCATTCTCATCCCTGCAGGCCACCGCACTGGCTTTGTAGCCATGGCATGTTCGTTTAACCTTATTCTATAATTTCCGGGCGTCATTCCTGCGGAAGCATCTATCCATCTCTTCGAGCTCACGCTTTCCTTGTTCTCTCTTTTATCTTCTGAAAAGCGTGTGCTCCTCTCTTCTCTTCTGCTCATAGATTTCGCGAGCAGCTCTCATCCGTCGTTGCAGCGTGCCTTTATATGCCTCTTGTTTTGCTGCATGGGCCTGTTCACATTGATCATCGAACCAGGGGTTTCTAGGTGGTGGCGGTTTGAAACCCAGCACCTCTGAGGCAGCGTCTCTGACGGCGCTCTGGCAATGCGCCATTCCTGCTCTATTGGTTGAAGGAGATACGATCGACAAGGATTCTGGCAGTCTCTTGTGATTGTAGCCTTCCGACGTCAAACTGAAGTTGTCCTACTCGACTCCTGAGCATTTTTGATATCCATATTCGTACCTTGGTTTCAACAAGGTATTGGTCCGAGTCGATGTTGGCTCCTCGCAAGGTTCGTACGTCGAGAATACTGGAGGAGTGTCTGGCGACGATCGCAATGTGATCAATATGGTTGGTGGTCGATTGACCAGGAGACCGCCAGGTACCCTTGTGGATGTCGAGATGGGGGAATCGTGTGCTTGCTACAAGGAGGTTACGCCCCGTTAGGTAATCGATTAGCCTAAATTAGCCTACTTGCCCAGCTTTGCGTTGAAATTTCCTAGAACGATTTTGGTGTCATAGCTGGGGCATTGGGCGTATGTATCTGTTCAGACTGATAAATACGCGAAAGCACATACACGTACATATACATATATGTGTGGAAAAGCACAATCGCTCAAGGACACAAAATTAAAAACAATTAAAGCTTTTAAATCTTAGTAAGAAAGATCTATGGTGGTGAGTTTTACGGTGTAATGGTAAAGTTAAGGAGATGAACATAAAATAATTTTGAACTCTGTGAATCTTGAATAGGAACTTGAGTTGTAAGATGCCTGCATTGGATTACAGGTTTTACATAGGAAAATACAGGAGTGATATATTGGCATGAGAAAACAGGATAAACCTGCGAAATACAGGATAGATGGAAACGTTAGGTTAACATGCTGTTCGAAGACCGCCACTAGAAAAAATCAAACCACAGTACACGATATAATCCATCCGACGTGGTGGCGGAAATATTTAGATGTTTGTCATTCTACGGCATATGACTATAGCATTTCAAAACGAAAACGAAACGAGAAAAATGTATTCTATAGCAAGACATGAGTCTAAAGATAAGTTGAAGGCAGTGAACAAGTTTTTCTTAAAGACGGAACTGAAGAAGAGAAAATTATGCTTAAGAACTGGATATTAAATCGCCGGACTGAACTGCGTATCCATAGGACATCTATGGAGGAAAGAAGTAGAATAACATTTGAATTTGTAAACAAAAAAACAATCGAAATAAGTTTGTTGCTCAGTTTTATAATCTATCTTTACAATTGCTCCCACGGTTCGACGCACCCTTGATAATTCTCCGAAGCTAACTCGTTCAGAACCATGGTTACAGCCTCTTTGACCTTCTCTACATCGCCCTTATGAGTTAAATTGAGGTGTGAATTTATGTCGCAGTGGCCAATATCGGGGCTACATATTGGCGAGAACCTCGTTTATTTCAGGGAATAGGGTATCGATCCGCCTTTGTTACAGAATTGAGTGTCCTGTAATCCACGACGAGCCTATACTGTTTATTCCCAGTGGAGTCTGGTTTTTTTGATACTATCCAGACGGGAGAGTTATAGGATGAACGAGACGGCCTAATTATGCCATCCTCGAGAAGTTTGGATATTTGCCTCTCTATCTCGTCCTTGAGTGACATCGGATAAGGATAGAATTTCGAGAAGACCGGGGAATCGGTATTCGTTCGAATTTCGCCTACCACTTTCGTGGTGAAAGTCAGTTTCTCTTCAGGCTCAGAAAACAAGTTGCGATAATCGTTGACAAGGGATTTTACAAGTGCTTGTTGAGTTTCGAGTTGGTTGGTTTTCGAGTTTAAGGAATTGATGGTCTGAAACGTCATCTGCTTAATGCGGATCTTGGGTCCGCCGAGAATAGTCATATAGCTCTCCAACTCTTTTAAGCTATCGTTTCCCAAAATCGCATGGATCGTAATATGGGGAGGAGGAAGAAATAATTCTTGGTTCTTTGAGGAAAAACAGTTTGGTTCCGACATTGTGTGTAATTCAGATGCTACCGCCCACTGAGCTTACTTCGAAGGGTTCATCATTGGGAATGGGAATGTCCACAAGGGAAGGTTGAATATGTATAGTTCCGGTTTGATCCAGTGTATATTAAAATTTGCAGGACTTTGCCACTCTTCGTCTTCCCCTCAAAGTAGGATATCGAAGAGGTTGCTGGCCTGAAAAATGGAGATCTGTGAAGTCATTGATAACGTTGGCCACGGCCATCGGTGCCATCCGCTTGTTCCAGGGGCTGGACGTATTCGGCCCAGGTTTGGTCGTACTCGGTTGACTCGGGTTCTGTAGTACGATCGGCGTCGGGATAGGGATTTGTGTCCAAATGGTAGTTTGGCTGCCATATGGTTTAATGGGATTGGTTGAATTCTGATGTTCCTGGCTGGGGCATGGGTGCCGGTTCCCTTGATGCAAAACGGTCGACCTGTTGGGATCCTGGGGCGCTTTGTTTGAATGCTGGCGTCGGTCCCTTCGGTCCGAAACGAATTGTTTGGGCTGATACCCAGTCTGATGACTCTAACTAACAGGTCCTTGTTTCGGAATTACGTTCGAAGGATGGACGAACGGCTGTCTCGGTATATAGTTTTCATTTTGTTTCCGGAATTGATTTACGAAGGGTCGGTTACGTGCAAGAGGGGGTTGAGTGTAGTGCGGATGACGAGATGGTGCGGGGTGCAGTGATTCTGGCTGCAAATGTTTTTGGAGCTGCCTGGTTATTGCACTCGTGATTTGTCCAATAACACTGGTTTTCCGATTTGAAGCATAGGTTCAGTGCCTAAGGCAGCTTTCGCGACTCTCTCATAGCGAGTAAGCGCGGAAAATCTCCTCTCAGTGCACGAATGAACGTGTCCAATGCCTTCTCCCTATACGTTTCGGTTAGAAGCCGTATGGCATCCGCACTTGCATCCATGCAGGATATCCTATTAAGCATTAAAGAGAGATGGGTATAAACCACCTGATAGAACTCCTGCACAGGTCTGCCTCGCGGTATCAGAGAAGCTATTTGGTACTTTAGGGTGGTGACGTTCCTTTTTGTCGACGTAATGCATCGCCAAACATTTCGACATCGCGGTCCAATCAAGATATTTCGGGGTACTCTTATGGGGCTCGTAAATGGCGAGAATGCGCTCTACACTTTTACGCCAGGAGCTGAATTTTCTAATTCTCTTGGGTCACCTGAAAATGGTCTGGGGCAACGGGTCACGTCTGGGATTCGATCCATATCCTCCAATCGTTCCCTATGTTCATGGTCGATTGTCTAATCACCACCAGGTAAATTGGTATAATCGGGGTTCGAATAGTTCTGTATTATTGACGGGATTCTGGCCCCTAGCACACGGTTGACAATGGATGAAATTAGGGTGTTCAAAGCAGGGGTCGATGCGACTTCCCTATTCGCGTCCATATGAGAAGTTGAAGAATGAAAGGAAGTGTTCTTTTATTAAGCCGTTTATGTCTTTTTTTTTCTATTTTTTTATTTGGGGCTAGTGCTACCAATTGGCATTTGGCACTGCGATCTTTGCAGATATATTGTGCCTGCTAACCGATTAGCCGAAGAACTTCTTCACTTCCATAATGAGTTCTCGTAGGAGCGAAGATGATCCCCTCAGGGGTCATAACTTGGCTGAGAAGTATACGCTTGTTAAGATGTCAGAGAGCAGCACCTCACACAGTATGTGTACCGCCGTCTCTTCATCCTCGAAACAGAGTCGACACTCAGTTTCAGACGGGAGGCTAACTTTGTTAAGATGATATCTCAGACCGCAGTGCCCTGTCAGATAGCTGACCGGTCTTCTGATACCCACCCTATTGAGTTTGAGTATGTCAATAGAGTGTTTGTTCAGGGGTCGTATAAGTCGTTTCGATTGACGGAGTCCCCGAACGCTGTTCCAAAAGGATAGGTGTTGCGATTTTTCCCACTTGTCTAAGAAGAAATTGATTTTAGACTTGGGAGTGCCGCAGAATGGTTCTGGACCTATATATTTATCGCTGGAAACTTTCCTGGCGAGTTGGTCGGCAATTTCATTGCCCTTAATACCTTTGTGTCCTGGCACCCACCTAAGTTTGACATCGTTTCTTTTGGCGACGACTTTTGTATGGCATTCCTTGACGATTTTTGAGTTCGTGCTGTACGAACTCAGCGCTTCAAGCGCTGCTTGACTATCAGAGAGTATGTTGATGGTTACTCGTCTTATGCCAGTCTCAAGCTTTAGATTGGCGCATGTTAGGATGGCATGTAACTCTGCTTGGCCTTTGAGATCTTGCGATTTGCTCCAAAGATGCCGGCGCCAACGCTAGAAGCCATCTTGGGGCCATCCGTATACCACCTAAGGCTTTTGACATTTAGCAAGGGATCACTGTTTTCCCATGCTGAGCGATTAGGGATCAATATCTCAAATTTCTTGTCAAAAGGGAAGGTGTGTTGCAATGCGTCCGAGACCGTGGTAATCATATCCAATTCGGGAAGGTGTTGTAATATGGACATGTGACCCTCGGGTCTACATGGCATATTTGTTCCGGAACAAAGAATCCTGATTGCACTGTGTAATGCCACCTTTTTGATAAAAAGGTGCAGTGGAGTGAGTCCAATGAGTGCTTCTTGGGCTGCCGTGGGGAAGGTTGGCATAGCGCCTGTAATACCGAGACACGCTAGTCTCTGTTGGAGTATATTTCAAATTTCTTTATTTTGTTTAGTTATTCTCGTTTTTTTTTTTTTTTTTTCTTGTTTATCGTAAGCCTCCTATAAACGTATATTTCGACAACACTTAAATAACCTGGAAATCAAGCCATTACCCCCGGCCTTAGTGGAAATAATTAAATGTGGGTATAAGATCTCACGTAGGGCTTATTCTATGATCTAGTTACTCACGTAAGCCTCTCGGAACGTGATCATAATTGGCCATTATCCCATCGAATCCACCACATCACTTACTTTGTCGTCAGATCTATAAAACAACCTATGAAGTTAGAAATGAACATTTTATGAATTACACGATGGAAGCAATTTGTGATTCCGTCGAGCTCAGTCATAAAACTTAGCGCCTCGAAGGCACCCAAGTTATTACTCGCTGCTCCCTCTTGCACCTGCTTCCATCATAAATCAAAGCAAATAAAGGAAAAAATTCAATGGGTTCCATATCTCAACCTAACAACCAATAATCTTTCGCCTGTCCCATTAAAATATCTCAAGCAATAGACGAAGGAAGCGAATGCTTCCATTGTCAGACTGTTAATTTATAAAGTCGTCCCCTAAGTTCCTGCTCACAGCTCACGATGAACGGAAGCACGACACCATGTACGTTAATAGTTTTTATGAGGTTCTTCATCGCCCCGAATTGTTGGCGAGACCAATTAAACAGGAATCCTCTGGAATTTCACTTTATCACTTCAGGGATCGATTCAGATATAAAACTGATGTCACATAACTGCCAGAAATCTCATTTGACGAGCATTACAATAAACCACCATCATCGCTATAAAGGCAAATATTCGACATCCTGCATGTCATCCGATCGAGGAGAATGATCGCATGTGCGTGCCTGGGTCGCTCTTTGTTTCCCCTCATGATCGTTTCCAACATCTCGGCAGTGCAGTGCATTGTGCTTCCAATAACTCCGGTGGCAATCAAAATGGGGGGAAAATAAATTTCTGTTAACACATTGTAAAGTTTATGAGTTGCTGCAGTGATCTATGAAGTCTGCTGCATGATGTAGTAGTACGGATGCAAACGAAGATGACAATGGTCGTTTTAGATTGATTTCAATCACCCGGCAGGCCGGGCCGGAGTATTTTCAAAACAACGCAGCACACATTGAACTCGAAGGCTCATGCTGAGCGAGAATGAAAGTTGGACTAGCGCACTACGCATCGGGTGCAGTGTCTAGGAATAGAGTAAAGTGATTTATGTTCAACAGGCAAATCGAATTAATAGACTCGCTTAGACACTTTCAAAGATATCCAGCGTGCACACACCCGCTGTTGGATATTGTCGGGGAGTGCTATTGTGGTGTTTGCCACCAAGTGTATACAGATACGAGTAGTTGGGAATTTTAATTGTTTTCTTAAGTGGAAAACAAACATATTCGTGGATTAAACAGGCAACGATGGTATATAGCCGTAAATGTGTTCATAGCCGTCACTCTCGTCGCATCGCATAACGATGAGGTCGTTCTCGCTAATTCGAAATGTCTTACATTTGGAAATTTAGTTTTATTCGTGCGGTGTATGTACTTATGCCCCGTTGCTTGGGCTTCTCCCTTGACAGAAGTCTGCTGCTGCTACTGCCATCGTGTGCTTCTTAATGGATTTCCATGTCAGATATTCAGTGTATTTTTAAGTTCTAATTAATTTTCTCTATCTTTTTGGATCCGACGTTTTTCTTTTTTATACAATAAATGAAAACTGTAATGGGAGGTGTCTGGGAGGGGGGTGTTTATGAGATCATAACTTAAGTATCTTGAGAAAAAAATGGTTGATAAATATGCGGCAGATAAATTGGGTTTAAAATCAGTGGGATTGAATTACAAAATTTAATTTGTAGTTACGCATAATAGGAAATTGTTTATGGCGTTGAGTCGATTAAACTGTGTCGAGCGTGGGTGAGAGATGCATTCACATTCACTTTGATTTAAGTCTCAGCGAGTGGTGATATATCTTGTAGTTTAGGATTTAGGAGCATTCCGGGCGCACTTTAGGTTGACTAGTTCAACTTTTTAATGGATTTATGAACGTGAAGGTGCCTGCCAACAGTTAGTGGAGTGAAAATATCAATTTAGGAATGTGATACCTTAAGGTTAAGCACTAATGTCTGTCTATCGTATTTAGAATACTACTCAAATGTCGTTTATTCTTTATGTGGTATTATATGTAATGGGAATTGAAGGTGCTGCTCCGGGATTAGAATCGAATATTTAAGGTGTGGTAATGGATGAACTTTCTTCTCCGATCTCCGTCAATAAAAATTGGAACACTTATTATACGTTCACACATATGTATGTACATATGTATGTATAGTTTGTGTGTCCCTTAATTGCATACTCATTCTCTTCCAAAAGGTTCAAGACTGTGGATGTGGGTACCAATAATGATTATTCCATTACTAATTTCCTAGAAAGGTTCCATTAAAAAAAAAATGTTTTGGTTGTCTGTAAAGTCGGTTTAATCGGCAGCTACCAGTGCGGCTTCCGGCCCGGCAAATCAACTATAAACCAAATTTTCACACTTCGACAAATCCTGGAAAAGACCAACGAGTTTCAATTCGATACACACCATCTTTTCATCGATTTCAAAGCCGCATACGACAGCATTCATCGTGAAGCACTGTTTGGGGCGATGGCCGAATTCGGGATCCCGGTAAAACTGATCCAGTTGTGTCGCGCCACGCTAAAAAATACGCGATGCACCGTGCAACTCGGTTCTAGGACTTCGGAACCGTTTGAAAATTGCACCGGATTTCGGCAAGGAGATGCGCTGTCATGTGACTTCTTCAACCTGGTGCTGGAGCAGATAGTGCGACGGGCAGGCGTCAACAGGGAAGGCACTATCTTTTACAAGTCCATCCAGCTGCTAGGATACGCGGATGATATCGACATCATCGCGTGTTCTCGCCGTGGTATTGTGGAAGCATTCACGGCGATTGAAGAACAGGCGAAACGAATTGGCCTTAAGATCAATGAGGACAAAACGAAATACATGCTGTCAAGCAAAAACCAATCCGTCGCTCACCACCTGGGACAAAACATAACAATTGACAGCTACAATTTCGAGGTAGTTAAGGAGTTTGTCTACCTCGGGGCAAACGTAAATTCCACAAATGACACCACAGTGGAGATCCGGCGTAGAATCGCCCTTGGCAACCGCTGCTACTTCGGCTTGTCCAAACAACTGGGGTCAAAACTCCTCACTCGAAAGACCAAAGTCATGCTTTACAAAACGCTCATTCTTCTTGCTGTACGGAGCCGAAAGCTGGACGATAAGCAGGACAGCGGAGCTGATTTTGGGTTCTTTCGAAAGAAAAATTCTGCGCCGGATATTTGGTCCTGTCTGTGAGGAAGGTGAATGGAGAAGAAGACACAACCGCGAACTCTACGAGCTGTACCAAGATGTGGATTTAGTCCGGAAGGCAATGATCCGTCGACTACACTGGCTCGGCCACATCGAGCGCATGGACATCAACGCTCCAGCTAAGAGGGTATTCGACTCCGAGCCTCCTGGTTCGAGAAGAAGAGGAAGACCGAACCTCCGGTATAAAGACCAAATAATCGCGGATGTAAGACATCTTGGTCTTGACAACTGGAAGCAGCGTGCCCGGGACCGTCAAGGATGGAAGGCAGCTATAGCTCAGGCTCAGATCCTCCATGGATCGCAGGCCTGATAAGTAAGTAAGTAAAGTCGGTTTACGGTCGATAATTTTACGTGATAAGGTCATTAGAAAACATTGATGAAAAATGAAAAACACGTGGTGTTTCCAAGCAGTCCACCATCTTAGTACTAACCGCACTCGACGCTGTTTGATTGCGGTGTTCGGAAGACAGCCGATCCATATGAGATTGTTCGGACAGTATTGTGGTTTTGATAAGGAAACGCAACACTCATGAGCTGCTCGTGAGTGTGCGTTACATAACGAGCAATTATTAAACGCACGCGTTCATGAGTAATTGGCTGTGAGCATTTTTTTTCGATTTATAAATGGGCACATATGTACGTATGTATGTAGATATGTATGTATGTGTATATGCATATCCAACATACAAACTCCATACTTTTCCACACGAATTCTTCAGAATCGTATTTTTCGTCTAAAACAGAATCAGGGTGTATGCATGTACATATGTATGTACCACCTGGGTTACTGATTACTCCTAAAAGTATGCCTACGTCATCGCAAATTTTTTTTCATGCCCCTAAGTTTGCAAACAAAATTCTATCCCATAGGCAAAATAGATGCCTTTATTGCTTGCTTCACGCTCTCGCTTGCACGCTCAGCTCAGGCGGAACATGACAATGGGTCATACTTTTTCGTACGTGCAGCCGGTGTTCATCGATTTATAAGACGTTATCACGTCAAAAACTAGTGATAAGTCGTTTGCTTCGCCTTAGCATCGATTGCGATTTTGCATGCACGGTGCATCGCGTGTTTTTTAGCGTAGCGCGACACAACTGGATCAGTTTTACCGGGATCCCGAAATCGGCCATCGCACCAAACAGTTCACGATGAATGCTGTCGTATGCGGCTTTGAAATCGACGAATAGATGGTGCGTGTCGAGGAGCTGCTGTAGTGTGGAGATTTGATCGATGGTGGACTTCCCTGGCCTGAAGCCACACGGGGTTTCTGCTTTAGACTCGGTTAAGGTACCATCAGATCTTCTGACTGCATCCAGCTTTGTCGGTTTTCCCCGTTTCCCCTCGTACAGTGCTGTGAAGCCAAAAAGATTGGTCTCATCTTGTGTTGCAATGCTAATGCCCAAAACACTAAGTAATTGTATGTATGTATGTTGGCGTTACAGTCCATGAATGACCTAAGCCGAGCTTCTCTCTCAATCACCCATGTTGTGTGTGATTTCATTTTCCCATAGGTGAAAGGGTCCTACAGTTTATTGCCGGTTCCGAACCGCGAATTTCGAGAAGCTTTTCATGACAATTTTACTACAGGGGGTTTCGTCAGAACCCCGCTGAGGAGAAACACCGTAATTAATTAACACATTAAGTAATTAATTAATTATTTTCCCCGTAAACGTATGTATGTATGTAAGTACATACTTAGATATGAAAGAATAACACCAGCGAAAAAGAAATGAAGAGCTGATTATTTGGACTTAGGGGACAGCTAAAAAGGGACTTTGGCCAATTATCTACAAATATCGGTGTTTTGACATTTATGCCACAAGAGCGCTGGTTCGATCTATGATCAGATTAAAGTGAATTCGTGGAGGGAAATTTAATGGGTATCTATCCGCGATATACAATCACTGTGTTATGATTGAACACCGCGTTTTAGGGTCCAGTTCTAACAACGATGTAGCAAAGGATGATTACCACCAAAATCTGTAGACAGATTGCTTTCACAATTGATTAGATTTGACTTAACTTGAATTTGTGTCAACGAAAGTGCTATTTGTTCTCAATTCTGCCTAGAAGAAGACTCTTAAGGGGAAAGCCAATTTAGCGTTGGTTCGTGTTAACGGAATACTAATTCTTCAAGAATCTTCAAAGACTCCGTGCATGTTTATGTTCACTGTCGTGTATATGCATCTACAAAACTGTGATAAGAAAATAGGCGTTACAAAAAAGATAATTAATAGGGTCATAAACATCATGCTTCTGTACATTACTCTCTACCATACATCAAATATTTGAACGTGTCCCCTAGTCCCAGGACACAGATCAAACGCAAGGAAACGTTTGCATTTCAAAAATTCTCAAATATTCTTTAATTTTTTCCTCACGTTCCTTTTTTATTTAATTTATTCACTCACCATTAACATAAATTAAACGAAGCAACATGGAATGATATACGGCGAAGAAAAGGCGAAAGCACGCTAATGAAAATCATAACAATCATCAGCACACACTTGTCGAAAATAATACAAAAATATACACAAGTAGACCCTTAGCGCTGGATAAAAGCGACTGCCAGTTCACCACTTCAATGAGGCCACGATGCGACAAAAGAGGCCCCAGGGAGAGCAAGTATTTAACACGACACGCATCCTTTTAATTGATGGTATTTTAGTCGTTTCAATTGAATTTTAATTACCTCGACGTCACCAAGGAATGCTAAAGTCATTTACGTAGCCCCAAAGTTCGAACAGAGGTCGCGGCGGCGGCGGCTACCCAACTGCATCAGCCTTAAGGATTCTACATATACTATACATTCTTATGTACATATGTCGCTGCTTCGGTGCATTGTTATTCAGCTGCGCAATGTTTAATACACGAGTGTGTGCCGGTGCGTCTACCCGCTTGTTGCGCTTTTGTCGGAGTGTACTTGGCTCGAAGTCAAGTGAGCAGATAGACATGCCGACAAGCATCCTAATTGCCAACATTTAGGACTATCACTCGCAATAGATCCTCATCCTCAGCCTCATGCTAAAAGCCGCAGACAAATCGCTCACATATCGTTACATATCTTGTACATATTGCGTGCACATTAGGTCATTTATCGCCACCACTAGGGCATATCTTATTTTTAGTTTCAATTTCACACTTCTGATAGTTTTATGGGGCGGCGAAAAACAAGCCGGCGAACCGCCTAGCCGAGGAAAACGACTATTTCGACCTCGTTTCTCGACTTGCAGAGTACTTTATCTTACATTGTCGCACTCAAAAACAGGTCGACAAAGTTGTGTTTTTTTAAATTGCTTAAATTACTTCGATGAAAAACAGTTTTGCGGCACATGCATTGTGTTCCAATAGTGACGAGTACAACTGAGCGATGGACATACTATACAGTCCGTCGTCCGTATGAGTACTCATTAGCTGAGGTGAACGGATCAAATACCTCACGGAGCTATAAATACACGATACGACCACGTTGTATGTACATATGTTCATGATGGGAATGTTTTATGGTTGGCAGAGTGTCGTCGGATTTCGAGCGATTGGCACTGGTTACCTGGGCAGGACTGCGAGGTTCTGCGTCAAAACGAATATGCACTGATAAACAAGTGCTAAGCTAAACAGATTTAGAGAGATTCCGGAAAATTAAGTGCTGGCTATTGTTGAGGCGATCTTTCAAATCGAGTGTATAATTGTTTAGCTGTTTTGCCTGCTCGGCGACAGGCAATTTGAGGACGGGCATTTGTACTAGTAGAAATGTTTGTTTCAAGGCGATTACTTGAGCTTCGATGTGGGCTGATATTTCAACGTAACTAAGCGCTGAAGGTGATGGAGGTAATTTTTTTAAGCAATTAAGCAGAAAATGGGGAACTCGTGATTATGGTGGGAACTAGGTCTTAAAGAAAAACTCAAATGTCATGTTTCTGCGAGGTTCGCTATTTTATTTTCGTGACTCTTCTTTATAGCGATATCGAATGAAACGTCGTATTGTGACTTTAATTCATAATCATCCAAAGGACAATCAAATCGGTTTGGATTTCATGTGGTAATGTGTAACATTACTGCGAAATATAATAGTGGCTTCTTTTATAAGTTGGGAAAAATCGGCAAAGCGTTTTAAAAGGGCTTAAACTGATATTAATCAGCATTTTGATGTTGCGTATGTGATCTTGTCATGGCGAAGGTGTTTTATTTTCTTTGTGGCAGTGTGGCATTAGTAGAATCTTTACCTTATAGGCAAATGACAAAGAGATACCATCTAGATCCAGGCTATCGACACTTCAGAAAAAGCTTCTAGAAATTCACTATTCTTCTTCTCCTTCTTCTTATCGGGCGCTACAGTTCAGGGGAAACCTGGGCTTTAACCAACATGCCCCTCCATCTAGCACGATCTTTTGCGAGCCATTTCCATTGCCGCACACCCAGTTGGCTGAGGTCCCCTTCCACCTGTGTGCGCCATCTTAAGTGCGGCCGTCCTCTGCTTCTTCGGCCCTCGGGGTTGGATTCAAAGACTCTCCGGGCTGGAGGTGTGGTGTCCATTAGCTCTACATGGCCCAACCATCTTAGTCGTTGAATCCGTAGACGCCTGACAGCCCGTAAAGTTCTTTTCCTCCATCCCCCGTCTGCGTTTATAGGCCCGAAAATCACGCGCAAAATCTTTCCCTCGAACCGACCAAGCACCTTATCATCCGCTTTTGATAGTGTTTATGCTTCTGCGCCGTACAACATAACCGGGATGATAAGGGTCTTATATAGGGTCAACTCTGTCGTTCGAGAGAGGGCTTAAAACTCAATTGCCTCCTGATCCCAAAGAAACAACGATTGGCAAAAGTGATTCTGCGTTTGATTTCGGAACTGATGTCGTTGTTCCGGGTCACTACGGAGCCAAGACAGTCGAACTACGTCAAACTTATAACTGCCAATACAAATGTTCTGACCAAGACGTCGGTGGTGAGCGTTATTTTTTGATGATAGCATATATTTAGATTTGTCCTCGTTTACTGCCAAAAGAATTTTCGTCGCCTCCATCTCAATACTCGCAAACGCCTCATTGGCATCTCGCTGTGATCTACCTATTATGTCAATATCGTCGGCGTATGCAGGGAGTTGCGAGGATTTGAAATAGATTGTGCCTCTTATAGTGGCCAGTGATTTTAGCGCAATCATTTCTAATACGATGTTCAAGAAATCACACGACAGCGCATCGCTGTCATCAAAATGATCGCTCAGGTATTCACCGATTCGGATGGAGCAGCTAGCATCCTCCAAAGTTATCCTGCATAGCCTGACGAGTTTAGCAGGTATGTCAAAGGTAGACATTACGCTGTCGTATGCGGCTGTGAAGCCAACAAATATACGGTGAGTGTCGACTTGAAATGCATTGTTTTTATTCCGGGATCTGCTAGTGTGAAGATTTGGTCGATGGTGGACTTCCCTGGTCTGAAGCCACTGAAATTCACTATAACTTACTTACTTACTTATTAGGCCAGCGATCCATGGAGGATCTGAGCCTGAGCTATAGCTGCCTTCCATCCTTGACGGTCCCGGGCACGCTGCTTCCAGTTGTCAAGACCAAGATGTCTTACATCCGCGATTACTTGGTCTTTATACCGGAGGTTCGGTCTTCCTCTTCTTCTCGAACCAGGAGGCTCGGAGTAGAAGACCCTCTTAGCTGGAGCATTAATGTCCATGCGCGATGTGGCCGAGCCAGTGTAGTCGACGGATCCTTGCCTTCCGGACTACATCCACATCTTGGTACAGCTTGTAGAGTTCGCGGCAGCTTTCGGCTCCGTACAGCAAGACTGGCAGTATGCGCGTTTTGTAAAGCATGACTTTGGTCTTTCGAGTGAGGAGTTTTTACCCCAGTTGTTTGGACAAGCCGAAGTAGCAGCGGTTGCCAAGGGCGATTCTATGTCGGATCTCCACTGTGATGTCATTTGTGGAATTTACGTTTGCCCCGAGGTAGACAAACTCCTTAACTACCTCGAAATTGTAGCTGTCAATTGTTATATTTTGTCCCAGGTGGTGAGCGACGGAGTGGTTTTTGCTTGACAGCATGTCAAGCATGTTCGTCTTGTCCTTATTGGATCGTTTCACCTGTTCGTCAATCGCCGTGAATGCTTCCACAATGCCACGGCGAGAACACGCTATGATGTCGATATCATCCGCGTATCCTAGCAGCTGGATGGACTTGTAAAAGATAGTGCCTTCCCTGTTGATGCCTGCCCGTCGCACTATCTGCTCCAGCACCAGGTTGAAGAAGTCACATGACAGCGCATCTCCTTGCCGAAATCCGGTGCATGTTTCGAATGGTTCCGAGGTCCTGGAACCGAGCTGCACGGTGCATCGAGTATTTTTTAGCGTGGCGCGACACAACTGGATCAATTTTCCCGGGATCCCGAATTCAGCCATCGCACCAAACAGTCATTCACGATGAATGCGGTCGTATGCGGCTTTGAAACCGATGAAAAGATAGTATGTATCGATTCGAAACTCGTTGGTCTTTTTCAGGATTTGTCCAAGTGTGAAAATTAGGTCTATAGTCGATTTGCCGGGAAGCCGCACTGGTAGCTGCCGATTAGTGCGGTGCAAAATGGCTTTAGACGATCACACCGTACGCTGGACAGGATCTTGTATGCGACACTGAGCAAGAGGTAGGATCGCCTTTTTTGTGGATGGGGCAAATAGAGCTGGTATTCCAGATGGCAAGCCATCTGAGCCTGCGGCTTTGTTATTCTTCAGCTTCTGAATAGCTGTGCCGACTTCTTCGATGCTGGATGGGAGAACTACTTCAACGGCTGGAGTTGGGATTTCCTCGGTCCCTACCACTCTCTCTTGGTCATGCTCGTTAAGCAGCTGTTGGAAATGCTGCTTAAATACATCCATTATTCCCTGCGGGTCGGGTTTCGACCCAGGCAGAGCCTGGGTGCCTTTTTTAAGCCTCCTGCAAGGCCGTTGGCTTTCTTGTAAAAGGCTCGTATTTTATGTTTATCCCCAAACTTTTCGATGAGCTGGGAGGCTGCGAAGATTATTTTCTTTTGCCGCAGTGGTTTTTTCTCCTCCCTTCTTCTGCCTGGGTACTCTTCTTGCGCTGCCCTGGTTTTCCTCTGCAGCGCCTTTTGTTACGCCTCGTCGGCTGCTGCCTTTTTCTGCTCACACTAGCCATAATACCACGGGTTTCTTCTCGGGGGTGGTAGGTATCCTAAGGTGGTTTCGGCTACTTCCTGAATGGCTGAGCGGCAATGCAGCAACATAATATTGGCATTTGTGTTCGACGTAGGCATACCGTAGCGTCTTTCCGGTTTGCTCAAGCGCCCAATGTCGAACCTCCTCCTGGTGGGCTGGTGCAGCTTTCTGACATTGGACAGTCGAGCTCTGAATATTGCTGCTACGAGGAAGTGGTCAGAGTCGACATGTGCCCCTCTGAATGTTCGCACATCCGACATGTTTGACGAGTGCCTTGCGTCAATGAGCACATGGTCGATTTGGTTGGCGGTTCGACCGTTCGGAGATCGCCAGGTTGCTGTGTGGATTCGCTTGCGTGGGAATATTGTGCTACTTATCACCGCGTTACGAGCTGTCGCAAAGTCCGTGAGTTGGAAGCCGTTATCTGTGGGTGTTCTCCTTACCGATTTCGGCGTTGGAATCTCCGTGCACGATTTTTACATCGTACTCCGGACAAGCTCCGTAGGCGTTGTCCAGGAGGTCATAGAAGTCCTCCTGGATAGGGCATTCAGCCTCGTTGTTAGGGGCGTGTGCACATATAAGGCTGATGTTATAAAATCTGCCTCTGATGCGGATCACCGCCAGGCGATCACTTATAGGTTTAAAGTCGATGACCTTCGACTTTAACTGCTTTCCCACGACAAATCCGCATCCCAGTAAGTGCAACCTTTTGTGACAGCTGTAAAAAATGTCGCAATTTTTCTTCCTCATCAAACCGTTTCCTATACAGCGTATTTCCTGGACCGCAGTAATATCCGCCTTGTACTGCGTGAGGATTCTTTCCAGTTTATGAGCGGCTCCGGGAGTGTACAGAGTTCTGACATTCCAGGAGCATACTCGCAAATCGTGTTCCTTTTTCGTGCGTTGTCGTCGTCGAGTATCCGTCCGTGTATCCGAGGCATCTTGCTCATTCATAACTTTTGTTTTTTCTTACGTAGGCGGATTGTTGCCTGCCGCATAAGCGCCATACCGGTCGGGGTTTTGTCGCTGCATACGTTTGTTCACCTCCCAACGTTTGTTGAAGAGGCTATCCAGAGGGCGCCACGAGGAGGCCGTATGTCAACTTGACCCGGGCATTTAAACAGGGATCGTTGCTGGCATGAAATAGTTTGAGCCTGCCAAATAGCAAAATATGGCTTTGTGAACAGCAATATTCTCGACTCCGAAGAAATTAATAACTTTTTAAACGAATTGGAAGTTTTGCCTTATTAAAATGTGATAGAGGCTGTGGAGTATGTTCGTCCTTCAGTGTATAGCAATGGAACTCTTTTGCTATATGTACTTCCAATCCCCAAGGTGGATCCAAAGGTCTACCCTTTAACAGCCGCCTCCGCTAAGATTCAGAACGAAAGACAAATAGACCTAAACTACCGAAGACTTCTCGTAACTCATAACATTATATGTATACGGACTGACCAGACTTTATTATTTTTTTTTTTTTTGTTGAAGGTTTCTGCTATCCGCTGGAGCACTCAGACGCAAACACTGGTCCATTGTACTCCGGACAGACACCTTACATGACTGTATTTTCCCCGTTTTCCGGAGAAAATTTTGAAGGAAAATTTTGTAGAGCTAAGGGATTCGGCACACACCACGTCGGCTCCAAGGGTGCGCCACCGTGCGCGAGCAAAGGCGGAACAATCATAGAGGATATGTTCTGCAGTCATCCTCCTCCTCGCAACATGCAGCACAGGTAGGCGTCTCACAGATGCCAAGCACGTAGAGATGCTTAACAAAAGTGTAATTGCCCGTGATAACTCCCACAAGCCTTCTGCAGTCGATTCTCCTTAAAGACAGGAGGAACGCTGCAGATTTTTTGCAGACATCAGGACACACGCGCTTTAATCTGCAACCTGGACAATCCCTCCATCTACGGTTGTACGTATTAATGTAGGAATTTACCATGGACGCAGGTAGACCTAGAGCGGGTTCAGGTCCTGAGAAGCTCTCCTCTGAACCCATTCTGGCGAGTTCATCAGAGATATCATTTCCTGGGATCCCAGAGTGGCCTGGAACCCATACAAGCCTTAATATATTTAGTCTGCCGACTCTGTTCAAGAAGGACTTGAGTCCAAGCACTAATTTGGAACTAGTCAAGGGGGTACACACAGCTTTTAGGGCAGCTTGTCTGTTACCCTAGACGCATAAGCTTTCGCCCTTCCACCTGTGCTTCACAACATAGTGCATGGCCATTGGGACTGCGTATATCTCTGATTGGAGGACAGACGCATATTTCCTAAGGAGAAGTGCAGTCGGATGTTTTCGCGCTCAAAGAAGACCCCAGCACCCGAACCCCGCCCAGACCTGGAGCCATCCTCGAAAGTTCAGTATCCAGCCAAAGCCAATCCTGACGCCATGGAAACTCGATTGTGCAATTACGGCGCAGTAGGATAACGGGCGTCAGTGCGTGAGAAGGCATGTCCATGAGGCAGGGGTCGCAGGACAATTCTCGCGCAAGCACGCCGTTTATCTTATGCGAGTTTTACCAAAAGCCATTTCTCTTCAGACGAGACATGGCTTTCAGAGCACACCCTCTGGTAAATATGTCAAGAGGTGGAAGGTTCATCATAACATCTAGAGCAGCGCCTGGCGTGCTGGAGAAACCCCCGTGCAGCTGAGACAAACTGTTCTTGGGAGTTTGGTGAAAGAGGATACTACGTGTTTGCGTTTTAGTCTGTTCCACCAGAAAACCGATGCATATGATGATATATGCATTTCATTGCCGTGTAGGTCCACGACCAAAAGCTCCTTTGCATTGCCAGAAAGCTGACAACGCTTTGGTGGTTTTTGACTCAGCATGCTTTGACCAGAGAAGCTTGCTAACTAAGATGACTTCTAGATACTTAGCCTCCTTGGATATCGGAATGGAAGTGCCTTTTAGTACCAGCTGAGTCATGTCAGTATTTTTCCTCCTTCTCGTAAGGAGAACGATATCGGTCTTAAGAGGATTGACTGACAGCCCATTTCTGGTACACCAATCATCGATCACATTTAGCGCCGCCTGTCGCTAAACATGAGCCGACAGAAAGAATGGCGACGTCATCCACATAGGCCTGGGCATAGATTCCAGAGGTATTGAGAGCATCAAGCAGAGAATCGACCACCATGCACCATAACAGCGGGGACAGGACACCGCCTTGAGGGCAGCCCTCAGCCCGCCGGATTTGTATTAGTTAGATAATACAGTTTTTATAACTACTTTAATGGAACTATCTTAAATAAAAATTCTTCCATCCATTTGGTCCAACTGGACAATGACGTAGTGAGCATAACGAATAGAACCGGAACCGGGTAACGACCATCCCACAGGCACTCCACCCAGTTTTGGTAAACGTAACAAGCAAACGAATCAAACCCAGTCTTGAATTCGTGCACGCTCTCAGCGAAGAAAGCATCGAGCGTATTAACATCTTAAGGAAGAATTTCAAATCCTCTCTTCTTTCAGAATTGTCCGTGATCATCGTCATAATAATTACCATAATTTTACTACATAGCTAACAAGATCTATGGCAAGGTCAATCTCCCATTACTTGGTCTACATGCCAGGCCAGGACCTACCCCACGTTCGAAACAAGTGCTATCCGTGCAAGTCAACGACACCAAGGAAAGCTCGAGTCACCCTGGATGCTCAAACAGCGATCTGCGGGACGTAGATATTTGAAGGGGCAGCAGTTAACACCATCGGCCGTCCACCTGCCGATGAAATTGGAGCCGTGCGCATGTTCAAACACAGAATGCATGCTTGCAGTCCACATACGCGTTGATTGTTAGGATAGTGGCAGTCGATATTGTGACTTGAAGTGAAAGGAAAAAGGTCTTAAGCTTCCAGTATGTAAGCGTACGCCTCATAACTATCCGCATCAAAACCAATCTCGGCAATATAAGTTTATTATGTGTCCACGCCCCCACGGAGGAGAAAGTTGGCCGACATAAAGACGACTTCTATGATCTCCTGGGTAGAACGTATGCGCAATGTCCCAGCTATGACACCAAATCGTTCTAGGAGATTTCAATGCGAAGCTGGGTAAGGAAGCTATCTTTAAACGATTCATTGGAAAGCACAGCCTACACAACACCACGTCAGAAAACGGACTAAGGCTAGTAGACTTTAAGGCGGGACGTAATCTGATAGTAGCAAGTACACGATTCCCACACCTCAACATCGATAAGAGGACCTGGCGGTCTCTCGATCAATCGACAACATTCCTCCAGCATCCTAGATGTCCAAACCATTCGAAGAGCCAACATCGACTCGAACCATTACCTTGTTGTGTTCAGAATGTGCAGAATGTGTTCACCAGGAACTTCGAAGTTGTCTTTCCATCCAGGGAGGAAAGGGCTGAAGGGAAAGTCATACCAAGGGACTCGATCTCCCTCTATACCGATGGCTCTAAGATGGAGTCGGGTGTAGGCAGTGGGGTCTACTCCAAGGAACTTAACCGCAACCTTTCATTTAGACTCCCAAATTACTGTAGTGTGTTTCAGGCAGAAATAACTGCGATGACGGAGGCCCTGACATGGCTCAGGATCAATGTAATATCCACAAAGGATATTATCATTTGCACGGATAGCCAATCTGCGATAAAATCCCTGGCAGCGGTAACCCACAAATCAAAAACATCGCCTATCTCTAGATGAGATGGCTCAGCAGTTCAACATTAAAATACTGTGGGTTCCCGGGCATAGGGATATTCCAAGAAACTGCGCGGCCGACGAACTCGCAAGGTTAGGGTCAAGCACACTCAGCCTACCTACCCTCGGGTACCTAGAAACACCAATAAGTACGGTAAAGCACATGAAGCAGAAGCAGAAGCGGGTCTTAGGGTAAATGGGGACAAGACCAATAAATGCTGTCATCCAAGAAAGACGCGCAACACCGACGTCTTGGTCAGAACGTCCCTTTCGGCAGCTATATTTTTTAGGTATTCAAGGGCTTCGCCTACCTTGGCTCGATAGTGACAAGCAGCAACGACTCCAGCGCTGAGATAAAACGCAGAATAACCCTTGCCAACCGCTGTTTCTTCGGGCTCAAAAGGCAATTGAGTAGTAGAGCCCTCTCTCGAAAAACTAAGGTATCCCTCTACAAAACCTTAATAATCTCGGTCCTCCTCTATGGCGCTGAGGCTTGGACGTTATCAAAAGCGGATGAAGAGGCTCTTGGGCGTTTCGAAAGGAAAATTCTGCGTGCAATCTTTGGTCCCGTTTGTGTAAACGGAGAGTGGAGGAGGCGATTCAACCAAGAACTGTACGGGCTGTACAGCGACATCGACCTGGTTAGACGTCTTCGGATCCAACGCCTAAGATGCCTAGGCCATGTAGAGCGAATGGACATCAATGCTCCGGCCCGAAGAGTCTTCGACACCAACTCCGAGGGACGACGCAGCAGAGGACGCCCGCATTTAAGGTGGCGCGCACAGGTGGAAAGGGACCTCAACCAACTGGGCGTGCGGCACTGGTACCGGCTGGCCAAAAATCGAGCCGGCTGAAGAGGTTTGTTGGTTGAGGCCCTGGTTCACCCCGAACTGTAGCGCCATCAAAGTAAGTATGAAACCTCAATTCCCGTCTTTCCTTTGTGCAGAGCCTGTGGTCAGCTCTAAGTGTTTTTTTTTTTTTTTTTTTTTTGAATAAACGATCACAAGAGGTTTTAACTCACATGTTCACTTCTGATATAAATATTTACAATTTCAATATCATAATTAAGTGCCCGATCACCAAAAGTCCCATTAAATAAAACAATATATGCCTGATGACGGATTCGGAAATCAATTTATTCTTAATGACCCGAATACTATATGCACGCTTGGGTAATTAAACCACACTCAATGACATCGCATCACTTGCCATAGTCCAGCGTGCATTGAGTCAATAATTGGCAATTGAATTCCAGGGGATATTGCACTTTAGTGTAACATTTAAGTTGAAAGTATCAAAAAGGTTCACAGAAGCCGCATAAAGACTTGTGGGCTTCCGTGATTGCTGTACAACTAAAAGCTCTTATTATCGTACCATTCATCCACCAAAGTTTCAGATGATACTGTTGCATACATATGGATATTAATAATCGACGTACTGAATCTTTGCCTTAAGCTGATGTTAAGTACAATATATATAGTTGGTTAACTATGATAAACAAAAATGTGTGGTTTTACTGGAAATTTAATTAAAAAGTGTACACGTCAGTTCGTCCCATTCGTATGTAAGTGACTAGCAAAAAAACTAAAACCGACTCACATGAGTTTTATTGCTGAATGAATTAATTAATCTGAATTTTTCATGAATTGTTGTCGGTAAATATTATTTTATTAATTGGATATTAATGAGATCGTATTAATTTTTGTAACAAGCGTCCGCTGAGTTGAGTTTACTCATACGCATGAGGTGAGGCAGTTAGCCAACGTCAACAATCTGGTTCGATTTCTGATTGAATATCAAATGTATGCGATTTAATTTATAGCGCCGTGAGGCGAGCACGTAAATTATTCAATTTATCCCCGATGGGTAATTAATTAGTATGTTGACGATTAGATCCGACGGTAATAAGATACATTTAATAGGATCACCGTACGTACTACGTACTTTACACCCATATGCTTGCTTGTGGCAGGATTGCATAGGCGGTGATCGTATTTTGGATGAATACGCATCGTTTAGGGCAACGACAGTAGGTCAACCACAATGATTTAATTGAGCAATGAAATGGTATATGATTAAGCTCCCTCAGGTACTTCCTGTCGCTCGGATGTAGATAGGAAATGATGGGCAATGAAAATTTTGTCGAATGCGAGGGTAATTGATGCAATGAAAATTGCAAGGTCCCTCCAACCTGAATTGAACCTCTATTCATTCTTGTATCAATGATCCCACTAAGGTTTAAGGTCCACAGTGTAATAAATTAAAAAACCAATGTGGAACGTCCAACGGTGGAGGAAGTAATTTTAGCGATTGAATCGCTAAAAGTTAGCAAATCCGCCGGTGTGGATGAAGTTCGGCCAGAAATGCTTAAGGCAATGGGTGTCATTAAGGTGGCCTGGGAATGCGGTGAGACACCTAGCGATTGGCAAACGGGGGCGATTGTTCCTCTTTTCAAAAAGAGGGATAAAAAAGAGTGCTCCAACTATAAGGGCATATCCCTCTTAAGTGTCCTTGGTAAAGTCTACGCTAAGGTGTTGGAGGCGCGTTCTGGAGCTATGGTCGCATCCAGGATAGGGGATGAACAGTACGGGTTTCGTCACGGCACAAGCACAACCGACCAGCTTTTCACTCTATGAATGGTAGTCGAGAAGGCTTGGGAGTACGCCAAACCAATCTACAGCTGCTTTGTAGATTTGAAAAAGGCGTATGACCGAGTTCCTCGAGGTAAACTCTGGAGTGTTCTGCAGGAGTATGGGATTTGTGGTCCTCTGTTGAGGGCCATTCAGTTTCTATGCACAAACTGTAGCAGCTGCTTTCGAGTTAACGGTAGTAAATGAACACCTTTACCCTTAACCTTGCGTCTTGTCACCTCCCCTTTTCATTATATACATGGACTGGATGTTGCAGCGCAGTTGAGGCGAGGAGTTTTTTACATTGGGAGAGTTGAGGATAAGCCATCTTCTTTTTGCCGAGGACTTAGTTGTCCTCACATCCTCCCAGATGGAACTTCAGCGCGCGCTAGATAGGTTTGTGGCCGTATGTACTGATGCTGGAATGAGGGTTAACGTGGACAAATCCGAGGTTATGGTTATTTCCAGAACACCTGTCCAATGCACTCTATATGTTTTTTTTTCTCTGTTTTTTTTTTTTGGGTTAGTGCTACCATTAGCAATGCGGCATGCAACCTTTGCAGATCAATTGTGCTTGTTAGCCGATTAGCCGGGGAGCCTCTCCACTTCTATAATAAAGTTGAGAATGCTTCTCGCAGGAGCCAAGGTGATCCCCTCAGGAGTCATAACTTCACTGGGAAGGATACGCTTTCTAAGATGGCAGAGAGCAGCACACTCACATAGTATGTGTTCCGCCGTCTCGGCGAAACCGACACTCGGTTTCGGACGAGGCTAATTTTGTTTAGATGATATCTCAGACCACAGTGTCCTCTTAGGTAGCTGACTAGTTTTCTGATATCCACCCTATTGAGTTTGAGTATGCCACTAGAGTGTTTGTTCAGCGGTCGTATAAATTGTTTAGATTGAAGGAGTCCCCGAACGCTGTTCCAAAAGGACAGGTGTTGATATTTTTCCCACTTGTCTAAGAAGAAATTTATCTTAGACCCGGAAATGCCGCAGAATGGTTCCGGACCTACATGTTTATCGCTGGAACCTTTCCTGGCAAGTTGGTCGGCAATTTCATTGCCCTTGATACCTCTCTGTCCTGGCACCCACCAAAGTTTAACATTGTTTCTTTTGGCGAGGTCTTGTAGGGCGTCATGGCATTCCTTGACGGGTCTTGAGTTCGTGCTGTACGAACCCAGTGCTTTAAGCGCTGCTTGGCTATCAGAGAGTATGTTGATGGTTACTCCTCTGATGCCAGTCTCGAGATTTAGATTGACGCATGTTAGGATGGCATGCAGCTCTGCTTGGAAGATGCTGGGGCTTATTCCAAGGGCCTTCGAGATCTTGCGTTTTGGTCCAAAGATGCCGGCGCCAACGCCGGAAGCCATCTTGGAGCCATCCGTGTACCACCTGAGGCCTTTGACATTTAACAGGGGATCACTGTTTTCCCATGCTGAGCGATTTGGGATCAGTATCTCAAATCTCTTGTCAAAGGTGAAGGTGTGTGGCAAAGCGTCCGAGACTGTAGTAATCATATCCAGCTCGGGAAGGTGGTGTAATATGGACATGTGGCCGGCGGGTCTACATGGCATATTTGTTCCCGAGCAGAGAATTCTTATTGCACTGCGTAATGCCACCTTTTTGATAAAATGGTGCATGGAGTGAGTCCAATGAGTGCTTCTTGGGCTGCCGTCGGGCAGGTTGGCAAAGCGCCTGTGATGCCGAGACACACTAGTCTCTGAAGGCGTTGAAGCTTAACAATCGCAAAATTTTTCCTCAACTTTTGTCCACCATACGGTGGGCCCGTAGGTAACGATAGATCTTTCTATCGCGGTGTATAACCTTAGGCTTATGTCCCCAGGTTTTACCGTAGGTTCATCGACAGGCCCACATGGCCTTTGTCTCTTTCATGAGTTCATTTTTCATATTGGAGTTCCAGTTGAGTCTGCGGTCTAGGTCAATACCTAGACTCTTTACTTCCTCTAAAAATCCTATGTGTATGCCATTTAGAAAGATTGAGCAGAGTTGTACCTTTCTCCTCTTTGTAAATGGGACTAAGATTGTCTTATTTGGGTTATTAGATAAACCTTCTCCGGCACACCAGGCAGAGATAAGTTGGAGCGCAGGCTGCATGCGCTCACAGGCAGTGATCTCACACTTGCCCGTAACAATGACTACTAGGTCATCAGCACATCCCATGACCTCGTAGCCCCAAGGGGTTAGCTTGCGTAGTAGATCATCGATGACTATCGACCAAAGCAGTAGTGAGAGGACTCCCCCTTGTGGGCATCCTCTAGCCGCCGATACTGTCACTGAGAACTCTCCGCATTTGGCTGATATGATACGGCTATTTAGCATCGCCCTAATCCCTATCCCTGCAGGATAGTGCAGTGGTTATCGAATCATGGTCAGTATTATCGAAGGCTCCCTCTATATCGAGGAAGGCGCAGATTGCGATCTCCTTTTGTTTGAAACTATTTTCAATGCGCGTCACCAAGCGGTACAGCGCATTCTCGGTAGATCGCTCTTTGCGATATGCATACTGGTTGGGATGCAGGGGTGTTTGATTTTCCAGGATACCTCTAATATGGAGCTCTATCAGTGTCTCCATTGTTTTTAGAAAGAACGAAGTCAGGCTGATAGGGTGATAGGATTTAGGTTGCTCACTAGGCCTCCCAATCTTGGGGATGAAGACAATATTGACCTCTCTCCAAATTTGGGATATGTATACCAGGTTGAAGCAAGACCTAAAAAGAATTAATAGTGGTGATAGAATTGTATTTTAAGCCTTTCTGTAAGATCCCAGGAAAGACACCGTCATTGCCTGGAGCCTTGTAGGGTTTAAATGAACCAATTGCCCATTTGACCCTGTCAGTGCTGAAGAGTCTACCAGAGAGGTTATTTGTTCTACTGCCGATTAATTTGAACGTCAGAGGACATCGACTAAGGTGTAGAACCAGGGAAGTGCACCTCGAGCAAAGCCTCCAGGGTTTTCCTGCGATTGACGGTAAAGGTGCCGTCTATGTTCTCGCAATGTTTCCTCCAAGACGTTCTCTTGGATTTCCTCAATTCGAGATTGTTTTTAGTTAGAGCAGATTTATAATCAGTCCAACTATTATACCGTTTAGCTCTGTTAAACAGCGATCTCACCTGCTTCCTTAGGGACTCAAGCTGAGTATTCCACCAGGGCACACACTGTTTGTGTGTAATTGACCTAGGTGGACAGCTGTCTCTAATGGATGAGATGAGTGCTGCATTGAGCTGGTAAGCCGCTTCGTCGATATCGTCTGTCGATTCAATCGACTTGAGAAGCATATCCTCTTTGGCGGCGAGTTGAGCTTGGAACCGAGCCCAATTCGTTCGTTTGGGCTGATATCCGGGCTCAGCCTCTTTAACCTCACCGGAGATGTTGACTGGTGACCAAACAGAGAGGCTTCATTGGAGACATGCCAGTCCCGAATCGGATTTGAGACAAATGGGCTAGAGATGGTGAGGTCAAGCACCTCTTCTCTAACCGCATTTATGAATGTGGGTTTGTTGCCTCTATTGGCTACGGTGAGTTCGTTAATGACTAAAAATTCAAAGAGTGACTCACCTCGTTTGTTGGTATTGCTACTGCCCCATTCCATATGGTGCGCGTTGGCGTCGCATCCAATTACCAGGTGGTGTTTTTTCTTGTTGCAATACCTAACCAGATCCTGGACTTCAGTGGGAGGGATTTTTTTGGCCGTCTCCGGGAAAGTAAGCGGAGGCTATACAACCTCCCTTACTCCTTCATCGGTGGGGACTTCCACAATTACGGCTGCCTGGTCCCTTGTGATGAATTCTGGAATGGGGAGAAAATTTAAATCAGTGCCGCTCACACATGCGGCCCTAGGAGGAGAACCTCCTGTAGTGTAAAGTAGTTTACGCGACCTGTTTTGCAGACCCATAATCTTACCTTTATGAACCTAGGGTTCTTGGATTAGCCCAATGCTGATCCTGTCGCGATACAGTCGCAGGCTAAAGGTGTTTGAGGCACATTTAGCATGGTGCAGGTTGCCCTGCAGCACACGCAGCACACGCATTATTTGCGACGGTAGGCCGGATCCTTCGTCCTGTATGGCTTGTTGTTTCCACGCCTGAAGTTTCCGGTCCGATGGGAGTTATCCTCTGATCTACTTCCCATAGAGGATTCCCCTTGTTTGGTTGAGGGACGATACATCACCTCCTCTGCTCATGCCCTTCTTTTGCGAATCGCAGGACGATCTACCTTCTATGAAAACATAAGTGAGCTAGCAGACCTAAAAATAGCTTAACTCCATAGCTTCATCAGAAGCACCGGATGGTTCTCAGGTAGCGGATCAAGTTATATGGTATCACAATGGGCCGACCTTGGCTACCTGTGGCACATGCCAACCACTTTTACCTAACCTAACCTAAGTTTGGACTTCAAAAGATCATGCGGCAGTGCACGCTGTCACAAAACTGCCTTCAGATATCAACTGGTATCTGATCACCAAAAGATGAACAGGTGCCTGCCTAGTAGATATCGACAGGACTTCAACGATCAACATAAATACCTAAATGAAAAAGGCATATTTACTATTCAACATAGGCAAGTAAAGTATGATGGTACATTAGTCCGTCATACATACATAGATGGAAAATCTTCGACTATTGGAAAGAAAATGTTCTCGAGTCTGCTTGTCCATGTATAGATGCGAACATTCCAATGATGATAGTTTTTCTTGCCAATGCACTTATAACTTGAATCAGGATCTCCACCAATCACAAACTTTTTTCTTTCCTTCCAGAGTTTACGGCTCTTGAAATCATTAAAATTACTTTGTCTCTTAAAACATCTCATTCCTCTTCTTTTGACCACATCTCTAGCTATGTATGTCTTGAAAAAAATTTCTTTCCAAGTTGCAGATGTTTTGAGCTATATTTTAAATTTCTTTGTTAAGCAGGATATTTTCCCGGAAGTCCTTAAAACAGCTATTGTGATTTCACTCCATAAAAAAGGTGACACTAAAGTTTTCAATAATTATCGTCCTATTTCTCTTCTATCAGTCTTTTAAAAAATTTCAGAAAGAGGTATGAAATCTAGAATTATATCATTTTTTGATAGCACGAAATTTTTTAGTGACTGCCAATATGGTTTTGGAAGTGGTAGATCAATAGAAAGTGCTTTGCTCAAATTGATTCGTGAATTATATGAAAGTATAAATTCATCTAAAATCTCTGCTGCGCCGTTCATAGACATCACTAAAGCTTTTGATATGATGGATCACTGTTTATTTCTTGATAAACTTTCATGTTTAAAATAAAAAACTACTTTAGTTCGAGGAAAGATATTAACATGGGAGTTCCAAAGGGTTCTGTCTTAGGTCCCATTCTGTTCTTACTTACTTAGGTAGCGCTACAGTCCGTGGTGAACCTGGGCCTCAACCAACAAGCGTCTCCAGCCGGCACGGTCTTTGGCCTGCTGTTTCCAGCGCCGCACGCCCATTTGATTAAGGTCCCCTCTCACCTGGGTGCGCCACCGTTGATGCGGCCGTCCTCTGCCGCGCCTTCCTTCCGGGGTGGATTCGAAGGCTCATCGGGTCGGAGCTGTATTTTCCATGCGCTCTACATGGCCTAGTCACCTTAGACGCTGTATCCGTAGACGTGGTACCAGGCCGATGTCGCTGTACAACCCGTACAGTTCTTCGTTATATCTTCTCCTCCATACACCGTTTGAACAAACGGGACCGTAGATAGTGCGCAGAATTCTACTCTCGAAACGACGAAGGGCATCTCCATCCGCTTTTGTTAAGGTCCAAGCCTCTGCGCCGTAAAGGAGGACTGGGATGATTAAGGTCTTATATAGTGTCACCTTGGTTTTCCGAGAGAGGCCTCTACTTCTCAATTGCCTCCTGAGCCCAAAAAACAGCGTTGGGCAAGAGTGTCTCTGCGTTTTATCTCAGTCGCTGGTCATCAGTGAGCCAAGGTAGACGAATTCCTTGACCACTTCAATGTTATATCCGCCTATGGTAACGTTCTGGGCAATACGTCGGTGTTGCCCGTCTCTTTTAGATGAAAGCAGATATTTGGTTTTACCCTCATTGACCTTGAGACCCATCTTAGCCGCTTCTACCTCAATGCTTACAAAGGCCTCATTGACGTCTCGCTGTGTCCGTCCAATCACGTCAATGTCGTCGATGTACGCAAGCAAGTGCGTCGACTTGAAATAAATCGTACCTCTTGTGTTGGCCAGGGACTCTTGCACAGCGCGTCACCTTGCCTAGATCCTTTTTTAACATCAAAGGTCTCAGTTTGCTCATTACCGACCTTAATGGAGCAGCGAGAATTCTCCATTGTTATCCTGCACAGTCGGACGAGTTTGGCAGGGATGTTAAAACTAGACATGGCTTGTATAGCTCATCTCTATACACGCTGTCATATGCAGCCTTGAAATCGACGAAGGTGGTGAGTGTCGATTTGGTATTCCTGGGTCTTCTCCAAGATCTGCCGTAGCGTAAATACTTGGTCTATTGTGGATTTATCTGGCCTGAAACCACACTGATAAGAGCTGATCAGGTTATCCACTAACAGTTTCAGGCGTTCACACAATATGGCAGAGAATGTGCCATGTGCGATGTTAAGGAGATTTATTCCCCTATAGTTGGCGCAGGTATAGGGGTCTCCTTTCTTATGGACCGGGCAAACGATGCTGAGATTCCATTCGTCGGGCATGCTTTCCTCCGACCATACCTTGCAAATGAGATTGTGCATGCACCTTACCAGCTCATCTCCAGCCGCCTTAAAAAGCTCAGCAGACAGGCCGTCTGCGCCCGCGGCTTTATTAGACTTAAGTCTTGATATCGCTATTTTGACTTCGTCTAGGTCGGGTGGACTGAATTCTGTTACACGATCGTCCATTACGAATGGCTCGTTCTGCCTGACAGCGGTATCTTATCTATCATCGCCGTTATGCAGTCTGCAGAAGTGGTATTTCCAAATCCTCAGCATCGACTGCGACTCTACTACCAAATCTCCATTTTCATCCCTGAAGGCCGCCGCTCTGGCTTTGTAGCCATGGCATGTTCGTTTTACCTTATTGTAAAACTTACGGGCGTCATTCCTGCGGAAGCATCTCTCCATCTCCTCGATCTCATGCTTTCCGTGCTCTCTCTTCTTTCTTCTGAAAAGCGTGTGTTCCTCTCTTCTCTTCTGCTCATAGAATTCGCGAGCAGCTCTCGTCCGTCGTTGCAGCATGGCTTTATATGCCTCTTGTTTTGCTGCATGGGCTTGTTCGCATTGTTCATCGAATCAGGGGTTTCTAGGTGGTGGCGGTTTGAAACCCAGCTGCTGTGGGCGGATTTTGAGAGAGCATGGAGGAGACACGATCGGCATTGATTCTGGCAGTCTCTTGCGATTGTAGCTTTCCGACGTCAAACTTACGTAGTCCTACTTGACTCCTAAGCATTCCTGATATCCTTATTCGTACCTTGGCTACAACAAAGTATTGGTCCGAGTCGATGTTGACCCCTCGGAAGGTTCGGACGTCGAGAATACAGAAGGAGTGTCTGGCGTCGATCGCAATGTGATCAATCTGGTTGGTGGTCGATTGGTCAAAAGACCGCCAGGTACCCATGTGTATGTTGAGATGGGGGAATCGCGTGCTTGCTACAAGGAGGTTACGCCCCGCTAGGAAATCGATTAGCCTAATCCGTTGTCGGATGTGGTGTTATGGAGGCTATACTTTCCTATGATCGACTCAAATATGTCCTCTTTGCCCAGGTTTGCATTAAAATCTCCTAGAACTATTTTTGTGTCGTAGCTGGGACATTGGGCATACGTTCTGTCTAGGAGATCGTAGAACTCATCTTTGGCTGAGTCATCCTTGTCTTCCGTGGGGGCGTGGACGCAGATCAGACTGATGTTAAAAAAATTTAGCTTGATACGGATTGTTATGAGGCGTTCGCTCACATGCCGAACTTTTTGCCTTAGTCCACCTCGAACAACAAATCCGCATCCGAACAATCGTTGCCCTCTCTCCCTATAGCAGTCGCCGTAGTAAATATCGCAGTTTTTCATCCGCTTTATGCCCGGTTCATTCCATCGCATTTCCTGGATGGCGGTGATGTCTTATAGCGATCTAGGGCGTCCGCAAGTTGTTCGGCTGGACGTGGCCTGTTTAGGGACCTACCATTCCACGTACAAAGCCGAAGATCATTGTCCTTTTTTTCGTTTTTTGCAAGGGTCGTCAACATAAATCCGGTCCGTTATATCCGAGGCTTGTGGTTGTTTCGGAGTTTGTGTTTTTTTACGGTTACGGCTTACTAGGCCGTAGCCCAACCGACTAATCCTGTTTTTTTTTTGGCGCAGGAGGCTCGCCATTCGCCCTTCCCCGTCTGCAATTTCCATGGGAAATCTCCAGATGGCACCACGAGGAGGTGGGGATAGGACTTACTAACAGTGCCGCAAGATGTCCGACTGCGGTGGCTCTTCTCGCTTTTTAGCAGGCCAACATCCGTCGGATAGATGCTACCCCTACGAGGCCTTTGTTAGTCCTTTGCTATTCTTTGAAAATTTGCCATGGGCCAACGACGAGTTTTGCGGCTGCAAGAATATATAGAACACTTTTTGTCGACTTCATCAACTCCTCCTTTAGTGTGATTGTAGTCTGTAATCATAATTGGTTTCCCTGTATCAGTATCAATATCTGGTGGGAAGTAGTGATCAACAGGGCAGCTTTGGTTTTTTTTTTTTCGCTACATATGATAACAATGTACAGTTCTTCGTGAAACCATACAGAGAACTCTCCAATTCTCTACTTTTGTTCGGCAAAAAGCTTGGTGGTATCTGGGCTTTGTTGTTCTTCAGCGTACCTAGGTAGGTCAGTCCTCTTTTTAACAACATTTCTACAAGTGGAATCGAACTAAACCAATTGTCAGCTGTTATGTTGCGGTTTAAGTTCTCGGCAACTTTCGTAAGTCTTAGAACAGATTGACTAGGCACTGCCATTTTTCTTTCTTGTTCAGTCAGCCCTACGCCATCCGAATCTCTGCTATGGTAGATGTAGGCATTGAAGATGTAGTATGTGCGGGCATCTACCAATAACATTATCTTGATTCCATACTTTGCTGGTTTCTGGGGCATATAAGTAATAAATTGGAAACGACCTTCAAATGCAATCAACATTTCATCGATGAAAAAGAATGGTCGAGGGGTATATTGAGACTGACTATTTGAGATGAACTTATTGAAAATGTCTGAAATTGGGTCAAGTGGATCTTCTTTCAGACGTTCCTCTCTGGTAGTGGAATCATCAAATCGGAGGCAGTTTAGCAAACAAGAAAAACACCCTTTGGACATTACAAAGCGGAATATTTAATGGCCAGTCCCATCGGTGACAAATATCATACGAAGATCGACGTGGTTACACTTAAATTCCGACGAGTAATACATTATACCGATAAAGGCTTTTGTTTCAGTTACATCGGTGTCCATTAGTTCTATTTTAGTGCTATGTTTGAACTGCAATCAGTCATTATGTAATTTCTGGTTGGTAAATGCAACCAAACATTCCAAAATTAAATTGTCCAACATTTTAGACCAAAGTTTGAAATAGCCTTCAAATTGGGATTGTACAAACGGCCAGGTAGCCTTTTAATGTTGTGGGGCAGTTTTAGATGTGCTGGTGCACTCTTGTCTATTCCAAATAAAACCGTTCTTACCTTTGTAATATTCTTCACTCACATGTTCAGCGGCGGAAGAATGTGTCACTTCTTTATGTAATTTTTCAACTTCATCTTCCTCTGAAACTTCGTCGGGTTCCAAGATTTCAGTTTCTGGCACGAAATTCGAGTCATCACTTTCATTGTCAAAATCGCTGAATTCGTGCTCGCTTTCTTCGTCTAACCATTGTTCAATTTGCTGGTCGTGACTCCAAAGGTTCCTGTCCACATTCTTTTAGATTTACGAAACCCTTGGCTGGTACTTGGTTGATTCATCTAAGAAATAAATACCAAATAGAACTTAATAAATGAATTTCACTGACATGTTGCCTAGGAGGCACTATGAACAGTTACGCTGAGGTGGTTGTTTATCAGACATATACCTTAACACTGACGGGGTTGACTATTAGACACTCCCTTCCGCAACACGATACACCCGAACACCACGATCGCTCGAGTTATACTTACGTGAGCACGATCATAAGGACGAAAGGTACTGAGAACAAAAGAATCAACAATTAAAAAAATAACGACGCAATACAAGTTTTTTGATTTTCTGGTGTCTGACATATTACCAAGTCGCTAGTCAGTCGCAGAGGTTTAAGAACTGTGGGTTTTATGCTGTTCGATTAGCTGAAAATCATAAACTGCGTATTAATACCAGACATTTTGTAACGCTGCCAACAATTGATAAAACACACTTTTCCCGATTCTTTTTAGTCACTTACTTACTTACTTTGATGGCGCTACAGTTCGGGGTGAACCAGGGCCTCAACCAACAAGCCTCTCCAGCCGGCCCGATCTTCGGCCAGCCACTTTCAGTGCCGCACGCCCAGTTGGTTGAGGTCCCCTTCCACCTGTGCGCGCAACCTTAAATGCGGTCGTTCTCTGCTGCGTCATCCCTCGGGGTTGGAGGCGAAGACTCTTCGGGCCGGAGCGTTGATGTCCATTCGCTCTACATGGCCTAGCCATCTTAGACGTTGAATCCGAAGACGTCTAACCAGGCCGATGTCGCTGTACAGCCCGTACATTTCTTGGTTGAATCTCCTCCTCCATTCTCCGTTTACACATTCATTCGTTTTTGATAACGTCCAAGTCTCAGCGCCATAGAGGAGGACCGGGATGATTAAGGTTTTGTAGAGGGATACCTTCGTTTTTCGAGAGAGGGCTCTACTACTCAATTGCCTCTTGAGCCCGAAGAAACAGCGGTTGGCAAGAGTTATTCTGCGTTTTATCTCAGCGCTGGAGTCGTTGCTGCTTGTCAATATCGAGCCAAGGTAGACGAAGTCCTTGACTACTTCAAAAATATAGCTGCCGAAGGTGACGTTCTGACCAAGACGTCGGTGTTGTGCGTCTTTCTTGGATGACAGCATATATTTGGTATTGTCCCCATTTACCCTTAGACCCACTTTCGCCGCTTCTCCTTCAATGCTTACGAACGCCTCATTGACGTCTCGCTTTGTCAGTCCAATAACGTCAATGTCATCTGTGTAGGCAAGCAATTGTGTGGACTTGAAGTAGAACATACCTCTTGTATAGGCCGCAGAGTCCCACGCGATCTTTTCAAGAATAATATTAAAGAAATCACATGACAGTGCGTCACCCTGTCTAAAACCTTTTTTAACATCAAAGGGGTCGGTTAGTTCACGTCCGACCTTAATGGAGCAGCGAGAGTTCTCCATAGTCACCCTGCACAGTCTGACGAGTTTGGCAGGGATGTTAAAACATGACATGGTTCTGTATAGCTCGTCTCTATAAACACTGTCATACGCGGCTTTAAAGTCGACGAAAAGTTGGTACGTGTCGACCTGGAATCCATGGGTCTTCTCCAAGATTTGCCGTAGTGTAAGTATTTGGTCTATCGTGGATTTTCCTGGCCTGAAACCACACTGGTAGGAACCTATCAGATTGTCCACGAACGGTTTCAGGTACTTACACAGTACGGCAGAGAGGATCTTTTGTACCCGATGTTCAGGAGGCTTATCCCTCTGTAATTGGCGCAGTCATAGGGGTCTCCTTTCTTATGGACCGGGCAAACGATACTGAGATTCCATTCATCGGGCATGCGTTCTTCCGACCATATCTTGCAGACGAGTTGGTGCATGTTCCTAACCAGCTCATCGCCAGCTGCTTTAAACAGCTCCGCGGGGAGTCCGTCTGCTCCAGCAGGTTTATAAGACTTAAGTTTCGATATCGCTATCTTAACATCGTCTAGGTCGGGTGGACGGGATTCTCCTTCGTCTTCGTCCATTGTGAATGGCTCGCTCTGCCTGACGGCGGCATTTTGACTATCATCGCCGTTATACAGTCTGCAGAAGTGGTCCTTCCACAATCTCAGCATCGACTGTGACTCCACTACTAGTTGTCCGTGCTCATCCCTGCATGCTTCTGCTCTGGCTTTATAGCCGTGGCATGTTCGTTTTACTTTCTGGTAAAATTTTCGAACGTCGTTCCTGCCGTAACATCCCTCCATCTCCTCGATCTCGCGTTTCTCGTGCTCCTTCTTTTTCCTTGTCAGAAGCGCATGCTCCCTGGTTTGATGATGAGTGCAGACGGTGGTGGCTCAAAACCGAGTATATCTGAGGCGGCCTCTCTAATGGCTTTCTGACAACGACTCCATTGCTGTTCTATGGTTTCTGCAGATTGCATCGGGATCTGAGAGAGCTTGAGGGAGACTTGATCGGCGAAGGTTCTGGCGGTCTCCTGCGATTGCAGCTTTCCGACACCGTTGGTTCCGAGAAATTCGCATCCATACCTTGGCTGCAACAAGGTAATGATCCGAGTCGATGTTGGCTCCTCGAAAGGTTCGGACATCTAGGATGCTAGAGGAGTGTCTGCCGTCGATCGCAATATGATCAATTTGGTTGGTTGTCGATTGATCGAAAGACCGCCAGGTCCCCTTATGGATGTTGAGGTGTGGAAATCGTGTACTTGCTACTGCCAGGTTATGTCCCGCCATAAAGTCCACTAGCCTTAGTCCGTTTTCTGACGTGGTGTTGTGTAGGCTGTGTCTTCCAATGACCCGTTCAAAGATAGCTTCCTTACCCAGCTTCGCATTGAAATCTCCTAGAACGATTTTGTTGTCAGTCTTCCAGTTGTCAAGACCAGGATGTCTTACATCCGCAATTACCTGGTCTTTATACCGGAGGTTCGGTCTTCCTCTTCTTCTCGAACCAGGAGGCTCGGAGTCGAGAACCCTCCTAGCTATAGCATTGATGTCCATGCGCTCGATGTGGCCGAGCCAGTGTAGTCGACGGATCCTTGCCTTCCGGACTACATCCACATCTTGGTACAGCTCGTATAGTTCGCGGTTGTGTCTTCTTTTCCATTCACTTTCCTCACAGACAGGACCAAATATCCGGCGCAGAATTTTTCTTTCGAAAGAACCCAAAATCAGCCCCGCTGTCCTGCTTATCGTCCAGCTTTCGGTATGTATGAGCGTTTTGTAAAGCATGGCTTTGGTCTTTCGAGTGAGGATTTTAGACCCCAGTTGTTTGGACAAGCCGAAGTAGCAGCGGTTGCCAAGGGCGATTCTATGCCGGATCTTCACTGTGGCGTCATTTGTGAAATTTACGTTTGCCCCGAGGTAGACAAACTTCTTAACTACCTCGAAACTGTAGCTGTCAATTGTTATATTTTGTCCCAGGTGATGAGCGACGGATTGGTTTTTGCTTTGACAGCATGTATTTCGTTTTGTCCTCATTGATCTTAAGACCAACTCGTTTCGCCTGTTCTATCATCCGCGTATCCTAGCAGCTGGATTGACTTGTAGAAGATAGTGCCTTCCCTGTTGACGCCTGCCCGTCACACTATCTGTTTCAGCACCAGGTTGAAGAAGTCACATGACAGCGCATCTCTTTGCCGAAATCCGGTGCATGTTTCGAATGGTTCCGAGGTCCTAGAACCGAGTTGCACGGTACATCGCGTGTTTTTTAGCGTGGCGGCATCAGTTTTCCCGGGATCCCGAATTCGGCCATCGCACCAAACAGTTCTTCACGATGAATGCTGTCGTATGCGGCTTTGAAATCGATGAAAAGATGGCGTGTATCGATTCGAAACTAGCCGGTCTTTTCCAGGATTCGTCGAAGTGTGAAAATTTGGTCTATAGTTGATTCGCCGGGCCGGAAGCCGCACTGGTAGCTGCCGATTAGTGCGGTGCAAAATGGCTTTAGACGTTCACACAATACGCTGGACAGCATCTTGTATGCGACATTGAGCAGGAATATACCACTGCAGTTCTTGCAAGAGGTAGGATCGCCTTTTTTGTGGATGGGGCAAATAGAGCTGGTACCAGAACATCCCTACCAGAACATCGCCGCCAGCCTTGAAGAGCTCTGATGGCGAGCCATCTGAGCCTGCGGCCTTGTTATTCTTCAGCTTCTGAATAGCTGTGCCGACTTCTTCGATGCTGGGTGGGAGGACTACTTCAGCGGCTGGAGTTGGGATTTCCTCGGTCCCTACCACTCTCTCATGGTCATGCTCGTTAAGCAGGTGCTGGAAATGCTGCTTAAATACATCCACTATTCCCTGCGGGTCGGTGACAAGATTACCCTCGCAGTTTCGAAGAGCCTGGGTGCCCTTTTTGAAGCCTCCTGCAAGGTCTTTGGCTTTCTTGTAAAAGGCTCGTGTTTTATGCTTATCCCTATACTCCTCGATATCCTTGAGCTGGGAGGCTGCGAAGATTCTTTTCTTTTGTCGCAGTGGTTTTTTCTCCTCCCTTCTTCTGGCTCGGTACTCTTCTTGCGCTGCCCTGGTTTTCCTCTGCAGCGCCTTTTGAAACGCCTCGTCGGTTCCTGCCTTTTTCTGCTCACACTCGCCATCATACCACGGGTTCTTGTCGGGGTGGTAGGTATCCTAAGGTGGTTTCGGCTACTTCCTGAATGGCTGAGCGGCAATGCAGCAACATAATATTGGCATTTGTGTTCGACGTAGGCATACCGTAGAGTCTTTCCGGTGTGCTCAGGCGCGTCGAACCTCCTCCTGATGGGCTGGTGCAGCTTTCTGACATTTGACAATCGAGCTCTGAATATTGCTGCTACGAGGAAGTGGTCAGAGTCGACATGTGCCCCTCTGAATGTTCGCACATCCGACATGTTTGACGAGTGCCTTGCGTCAATGAGCACATGGTCGATTTGGTTGGCGGTTCGATCGTCGGGAGATCGCCAGGTTGCTGTGTGGATTCGCTTGCGAGGGAATCTTGTGCTACTTATCACCGCATTACGAGCTGCCGCAAAGTCCGTGAGTCGGAAGCCGTTATCTGTTGTTGTATCGTGGAGGCTGTGCTTTCCGATCACTCCGCCAAGGTAGTTCTCCTTACCGATTTCGGCGTTGAAGTCCCCGAGCTCGATTTTTACATCGTATTCCGGACAAGCTCTGTAGGCGTTGTCCAGGAGGTCATAGAAACCCTCCTTGATAGGATCTTCAGCCTCGTCGGTAGGGGCGTGTGCACATATAAGGCTGATGTCATAAAATCTGCTTCTGATGCGGATCGCAGCCAGGCGATCACTTATAGGTTTAAAGTCGATGACCTTCGACCTTAACCTCTTTCCCACGACAAATCCGCATCCCAGTTAGTGCAACCTTTTGTGACAGCTGTAATAAATGTCGCAATTTTTCTTCCTACTCATACCGTTTCCCACCAGCGTATTTCCTGGACCGCAGTAATATCCGCCTTGTACTGCGTGAGGATTCCTTCTAGTTTATGAGCAGCTCCGGGAGTGTACAGGGTTCTGACATTCCAGGAGCATACTCGCAAATCGTGTTCCTTTTTCGTGCGTTATCGTCGACGAGTATCCATCCGTTTATCCGAGGCATCTTGCTCATTCGTAACTTTTGTTTTTTTTACGTGGGTGGATTGTTAGCCCGCCGCACAACCGCCATTCTGGTCGGGGTTTTGTCGCTGCATACGTTTGATCACCTCCCAACGGTTGTTGAAGAGGCTATCCAGAGGGCGCCGCGAGGAGGCCGTATGTCAACTTGACCCGGGCATTTGAACAGGGATCGTTGCTGGCAACTCGCCAGGTTGAGAGCGATCAACAACCTTACCCTGTATGTCCGAGCCCATGCCCTCCATGTACTACTTTTTAGTCATATTTGTTCTTAAATGTCAGTTAATTTTTTTTCCTCACTCTTGTTATGATATGAACATTTACATTTTCTCAAAATATCTATGAAACAATATGTAGATTTGGGAAATAGATGAAAAATAACTTAAATTCTTTCTTCCGATTTTATACCGAATTTTGTATACTAAAATAGTCTATGGTTCGTTATTAACATATTTTTTTAATTAGTCTCATCCAATATTAAATTCATAATCACAAAAGTGAAATACACCCCCACCACACGCCTTTTGTATGCACATGGCCCTTTGTTGACAGCCCCGCCTCTTTTAACACATCAAACACAATTTGCCATTTAGATGGCAAGGATAGATGGATGCTGTATATGTATGTTTAATCAAGCGCACGACTCTTCATTATACATACATACATATGTATCTATCAAAAATTCATATACATGCATATATAGGTATATGCATGTGGACCTGTGAATTTCAAAAATAGTACATTAATAGAGCGTTTTTCAACCTGCCATGCGACGTGGCCACACGTGAGAGAGTTGGATTTTTATGCGGTGGGTTGGGTAGTACGAGTGTACTTCATAGTACTACTCGTATAAACGATGTTTCAATTGCTGTTGCCATTTTCGTCCCATGGGTAGTGACTAAAGGTGGGGTAGACCAGCTGCTTAGCCGTCTAATTGCATCGAGATTTTGTGGATCAAAGAGATCGTAATCAATCATAAAGGCCCAAATGTGTGCTGGTACATGAGTGGCCTAATGAATAGGAATGTGAGTAAGTGGTTATGAGTTTGAATGATCTGCGATGGTGTGTTTTATAACTTTATTTCAAGTGTTGCGTATTCAGTCACAAGAGCTACATGTACATACATACATACATATGTATGCATGTATATGGTATAACAAGAAATAGAGCTAGTGGGAGACGGTTCGGGGAAAATATAATCTTTTTTAGAAAAGGAATTTAAATTAACGCTATTTTGAGAAACGTACATAAATACATGTCTAAGGCTGAACCCACACCAAAGCCGACAAAACGTTTTTCCTTGTCGTGTACGACAAGAATACATTGCATCTTATGAGTCAACACACACCAAATGGGACGCAACACGACAGAACATTTTGCTCGGCCGCGCTCATAGCCCTTTCAACAAACGTGTTGCGAACACGTTTCGTTGCCGAAGAGTACACACTACCTTAGCGGTCAACCCACACCGGACGAAATAAACAGAGCACGACACGACAAAGCAAAAAAACATGTCGAAATCTGTTCGCCGGTATTTTGTCTTTCTGCGACAAGATCGATGCATTGCGAATTTGTGAAGCGAAGATAGAAGTTGACGCGGAGAAGCTACTAATTTTGATTGAGCAAAGGAGGGCCATGTATATTACGGGGCAAAACCCCCCGTAGTATACTTGTCAAGAGAAAGCTTCTGGACTTAAGCCGTTAGGAATCGGCCTTAAGCTGTAGGTCCCCTTTACCTGTGTAAAAACTAAATCACACACAGCGTGGTGAGTTCGGCGAGAAGTTGGAAGGCAACCATTGATCTCCGAAAAAGGTGTTCTGGCAAACCAGAGGAAGGAAATTCAACATAATCGAAGAAGTTAAATCCAAAGATGGTGTGTTGCTTTCCAACGAGATGGACAGCATACGCAGATGGAGCGAGCACTTTTCAGAGCTGCTCAATCCCGAACAGGGCGCTGAGGAGGACAGACCTATAGTCTTGAGTGGTGCGGTGGAGGAAGTCATTTTAGCGATTGAATCGCTAAAAGTTGGCAAATCCGCCGGTGTGGATGAAGTTCAGCCATAAATGCTTAAGGCAATGGGTAAGGAGAGAGTATTATGGCTCTCGCATGTCATTTAGGTGGCCTGGGAATGCGGTGAGACACCTAGCGATTGTCAGATTGGGGTGATTGTCCGTCTTTTCAAAAATGGGGATAAAAAAGAGTGCTCCAACTACAGGGGCATATCTTTTTTAAGTGCCCCCGGTAAAATCTATGCTAAGGTACTGAAGGTGCGTTCTAAAGCTATAGTCGAATCCAGGATAGGAGATGAACAGTGTGGGTTTCGTCACGGCAGAAGTACAACCGACCAGCTTTTCCCTCTAAGAATGATACTCGAGAAGGCTTGGGAGTACGCCAAACCGATCTACAGCTGCTTTGTAGAATTGGAAAAGGCGTATGACCGAGTTCCTCGAGGTAAGCTCTGGAGTGTTCTGCAAGAGTATGGGATTGATGGTCCTCTGTTGAGGGTCATTCAGTCTCTATACACACACTGTAGCGGCTGCGTTCGGGTTAACGGTAGTAAATCAACACCTTTCACTGTGGGCGTTGGACTTCGTCAAGGGTGCGTCTTGTCACCTCTCCTTTTCATTACATACATGGCCTGAATGTTGCAGCGCAGTCGAGGCGAGGAGCGTTTTACATTGGGTAAGTTGAGGATAAGCCATCTTCTTTTTGCAGATGACTTAGTTTTCCTCACATCCTCCCAGATGGAACTTCAGCGCGCAAACCTAGATAGGTTTGTGGCCGTATGTGCTGATGCTGGAATGAGGGTTAACGTGGACAATTCCGAGGTTATGGTTATTTCAAAAACCTGTCCAATGCACTCAACATGTTAGTGGAGTCCCATTGAAGCAGGTGGAGAAGTTTAAGTATCTCGGGGTCTTCTTCACGAGTGATGGAAGAGTAATACTGAGCTTTCCTGCAGGATTGGCCAAGCTGGGTCAATTTTGAAACAGCTTGGAAGATATGTAATCAGGAAGACCGAGCTTGGTGTCAAAGCCAAGTTAGCGGTTTTTAACTCAGTATTTGTTCCAACTCTCACCTATGGTCATGAAATTTGGTTATTGACCGAAAGAATAAAGAAAGAATAATCGCGAATACAAGCTGCCGAAATGAGGTTTCTTCGTGCTGTTGTGGGAGTTACTCGCCGGGATAGGGTGAGAAACATGGCAGTGAGCGGGGAGCTCAATGTTGAGCAGCTGCTTCTCCGAACGGAAGGGGTTATGCTTCGATGGTTTGGTCACGTGAGACGAATGTCGCCATCATCACGACTTCCGAAGCGTGCCTTGGATGCAATACCATCAGACAGGCTACCGCTTGGCAGACCCAGGACGAGGTGGTTGGACCAAGTCCAAAAACTCGTCTGGGTACGCTTGGGCATAGCTCCTGATGAGTTAGAGTCGATGGCGGAGGATCAAGTGGCCTGGAGATCCCGCCTGCACGCATTACCCCCGCGAGTCTTTTAGTGGAACATGCGGGCTACTGGAAATGTGTGTATGTTTGTATGTACAGCGTGGGTGATTGAAGCTTGGCTCTGGCCCTTCACGGGCTTGTCATGCGACAAAAAAACCTTTTGTCGTCTTCGGTGTGGGATCAGCCTAAGAGGAAGTGGAAGTGGAAGGCTGATGGGTGTTGTGGAATTTAATGATTTGAAAATTACGTACCCTAAACCAAAAAAAACGTTGTACAGTATGCCAGTCAAACTTCATCAGTCAGTATCTTCTAAACAACAGAAGTTGTATGTATGTATGTATGTATGTTGGCGTTACAGTCCATGAAGGACCTGAGCCGAGCTTCTCTCAATCACCCATGTTGTGTGTGATTTAATTTCCCCATAGGTGAAAGGGACCTACAGTTTATTGCCGGTCCCGAACGGCGAATTTCGAGAAGCTTTTCATGACAATTTTACTACAGGGGGTTTTGTCAGAACCCCGCTGAGGAGAAACACCGTGAAAACACGTTCGATGACATGGCTGTGTCGGGATTCGATCGCGTGTCATCGGCGTCAGAGGCCAACACACTACCCACTGCGCCACGGTGCTCTCAAACAACAGAAGTTAATGAAGTGAAATAAAGTGAAAATGAAACGCTAAATTATTAAAATGCTGATAAACTCTATTTTGAACTTAACAATGTATTCATTTCTTATAAAAAAGAAACATAAACAAAATAACACTAAACAAAAGACAAAACAAAAACTTGTACACTTCATAAATGCATTTTTCTTCGTGAACTATTGGGACACGTTACTTAGCCTAATATTTTGTGTGTTACCCTTTATGGTCTAAGACCATTTGAAGCCTCTTAGGCATTGAAAGAGCCAAGCTCCTGGTAACGTCCGGAGTAATTGTCTGCCATATCATTTTGAGTTCTGTTTTCAGCTCTGCCTTGTTTGTAACCGTTTTATCCCTTAATTATTTTTCAATATAAGCCCATAGATGCTCAAAAGGGTTGTGATCCGGAGTTTGGGGTGGATGGGGAAGTACTTTCTTCACATTATATAACAGCCATTCCCTCACTAACATGGACGAATGCCTTGGATCATTGTCCTGGAGGAAGCAAAAGTTTCCTTCTAGACCCAATTTTGCGGCTGTAGGATGGCAAAGGACTTACAAACGCCTCGTAGGGGTAGCATCTATCCGACGGATGTCACCGCAGTCGAACATCTTGCGGCACTGTAAGTCCTATCCGCACCTCCTCGTGGTGCCATCTGGAGCTTTCCTATGGAAATTGCAGACGGGGAAGTGCGAATGGCGAGCCTTCTGCGCCAAAAAAAAAACAGGATTAGTCGGTTGGACTAAGGCCTAGTAAGCCGTAACCGTATAATCGGGTATCAATCGGATGAAAAACTGCGATATCTACGACGGCGACTGCTATAGGGAGAGAGAGGACAACGATTGTTCGGATGCGGATTTGTTGTTCGAGGTGGACTATGGCATGTGAGCGAACCCCTCATAACAATGCGTATCAAGGCTAAATTTTTTAACATCAGCCTGATCTGCGTCCATGCCCCCACGGAAGACAAGGATGACTCCGCCAAAGATGAGTTCTACTATCCCCTAGACAGAACGTGTGCCTAAAGTCCCAGCTATGACATCAAAATTGTACTAGGAAACTTCAATGCTAAGCTGGGTAAGGAAAGCATCTTCACCTTCTAGCCAGTATGCGCTTCCCGCACCTCGATATACACAAAGGCACCTGGCGGTCTTTTGATCAATCAACTACCAACAGATTGATCACATCGCGATTGACGTCAGACGATCCTCCACTATTCTTGATGTTCGCACTTTCCGAGGGGCTTACATCGACTCGGACCACTATCTTGTAGTAGCCAAGATGCGCTTACGGATATCACGAACGCAGCGGAGTAGAGTAAGAATACAAAGTTATGATGTCGGAAAGCTACTATCGCCAGAAACCGCTCGTGCTTTTACCGATCTTCCTTAAGCTCTCCAATACACCTCAATCCTCCACGCTATCAATAGAACAGCAGTTATAAAAAGGGTAAAACTTTGGTTAAACTATATTTTATTTTTTACGATGGTATCCCGTGGACTGTCCGACACAGAATGACCGATCATTGTCTTAGCTTATCCTAACAATATCAAGTTAACGCTTCATTTTGGTGTAAACATGAACTCACCACGGCTACTAACAACGGCTTGGCTTGGGTTTTAGTATAAGCAGTGGAGTTACCGTACTCTCTTGCACCTGGCTTGGCTTGGTTCATGTTCAACCTGTAAACAACCCACGCATGGCTTGGCTTGGTCCATGCTTAACTTGTAAACAAGCCACGCAGGTACACCAATGCCAGCAATGTCATAATATATGAGTACAGCCATGCAAGTACATAACTCGCGCGATTGAGGATTTGGAGAGGTGTTACTGCAGGCGTGACGTTCGAAAGTTTTATCAACAGATAAGGTGAACATGCCAAGGTTATAAAGCCAGAACGGAAGCTTGCAGGGATTAGAACGGACACCTAGTAGTAGAATTGCAGTCGATGCTGAGAATATGGAAAAACACTTCTGCAGACTGTATAACGGCGATGTAAGTCAATATACCGCTGTCAGGCAGAATGATCCATTTCTAATCGACGAAGACCGCAGAGGACTCCGTCCCCCTGACCTCGACGAAGTTAAGATGGCCATATCGAAACTCAAATCGAATAAAGCTGCTGGCTTAGACGGACTGTCTGCTGAGCTCTTCAAGGCAGCTGGGGATGACCTGGCTAGGAGCATGTACCAGCTCATCTGTAAGATATGGTCAGAGGAAAGCATGCCCGAGGAATGGAGTCTCAGCATCATATGCCCGATCCACAAGAAAGGAGACCCCTCTGATTGCGCCAACTATAGAGGAATAAGTCTCCTTAACATCGCCTACAAAATCATCTCTGCCATTTTGTGTGAACACCTGAAGCCTTTTGTAAATAAGCTAATAGGTCCTTATCAGTGCGGATTCAGGTCAGGGAAGTCCACCATCGACTAAATCTTCACACTACGGCAGATCCTGGAAAAAACCAATGAATTTCAAGTCGACACTCACCACCTATTTGTCGACTTCTAAGCCGCATACGACAGCGTAATTAGAGACAAACTATACAACGCTATGTCTACCCTTGACATACCTGCTAGACTTGTCAGACTATGCAGGATGACTTTGGAGAATGCTCGCTGCTCCATCCGAATCGGTTAACACCTTACCGATAGTTTTGATGTCAAAAAAGGATTTAGGCGGGGCGATGCGCTGTCGTGTGATTTCTTCAACATCATATTGTGCAAAAATCACTGGCCAATACAAGAGGCACAATCTATTTCAAATCCTCGCAACTCCTTGCATACGCCAACGATATTGACATAATAGGTAGATCACAGCGATATGTCAATGAGGCGTTTGCGAGGATTGAGATGGAGGCGACGAAAACTCTTTTGGCAGTAAACGAGGGCAAAACTAAATATATGCTGTCCTCAAAAAAGGACGCTCACCACCGACGTCTTGGCCAGAACGTTCGTATTGGCAGTTATAAGTTCGAGGTAGTTAAGAACTTCGTCTACCTTGGCTCCGCGGTGACCCGGAACAACGACATCAGTTCCGAAATCAAACGCAGAATCACTCTTGCTAATCGCTGTTTCTTTGGGCTCAGGAGGCAATTTAGTAATAGAGCCCCCTCCCGAACGACAAAGTTGACTCTATATAAGACCCTTATCAGCCCGGTCCTGTTGTACGGCGCAGAAGCATGGACACTATCAAAAGCGGATGAGAAGGCCCTTGGTCGGTTCGAGAGGAAGATTTTACGCGTGATTTTCGGGCCTATAAACGCAGACGGGGGTTGGAGGAAAAGATTAAACCACGAACTTTACGGGTTGTACAGCGACATGAGTCTAGTCGGGCGTCTACAGATTCAACGCCTAAGATGGTTGAGCCATGTAGAGCGCATGAACACCACAGCTCCAGCCCGCAGAGTCTTTGAATCCAACCCCGAGGGACGAAGAAGCAGAGGACGGCCGCACTTAAGATGGCGCGCACAGGGTGTGCGGCAATTTAAAATACTAGCAAAAGATCGTGGTGCATGTTGGTTGAGGCCCAGGTTCACCCCGAACTGTAGCGCCCGCTAAGAAGAAGATTCAAATAGGCGAACTGATGGGTCTTTCACTACGCAGTCCGTATTTGGCACCCAATTAATGGTTCTTATTCCAGCAAATTAAACATAAAATTCGAGATCAAAGTTTTTTTTTTTTTTTAACTTAAGTAGAAACCTTGTTTACGAAATAACATTTCTATCCACAACTGTTCGCTTCTATTTTTAACAGATCTTGAACACGAATAGTAAGATTTGTGTAAGAGCTTCTCGAAAAAATATAGCTTGTAAAGGCCTATACACCGGCCTTCATATATCGAGCCAGTTTTCTTTTTAAATACAAGCAACCGTAAGCCGTAAACGGAGAATGTGCATTTCTTTCTTTGTTTTTCTCGACATCCGTTTTCCATTTCAAATATAGGCAGGAACACCAGCTCTTATTGAATTTGTGTCAGTTACGAATTCTGAAAACTATAGTGTTCATGTTCAAATGGACGTTTATTTTGATGTATCGATGTTATAATCAAACCATCGATATCCATCCGTTATTAATGGCCTTCTAACAAATGTTCACTCGAAGGTTCAAATCAGCTGTCAACTTTATAGACAACAATCTAATCATTATTCATTTGTATTTCAATTCAGCAAGAGCGAGAGTGCATCTGTCTGTCTTTTCCGTAGGCGAAATTGCAGTAAAAGCTACATTTTATGTCGCTATCCATCCATTTAATCTACCCGCAACCGATTTTGGCTTCCAGCCTTATTTCGCATCTCACCTCCGAAACCCTTAGAAGGATGGCAGGCCAACGCTACTACTCGAATACATGTATACATCGTTGTCAACGAAAATCATCGTCAGCAACAACGTCGCCAGTATGGCAAAAATGGCTTCGGCCCCCCCCCAGGAACACAGGAAACCCATTAGTGTGTAAGCCTTTTTGATTTTGTATGGAATTCAACAATTTAAATATTGCAATAAACAAACCGCGCAACATGGCCAACATGCCCGTACAAAGATGCACCGGCTGTGAAACGTATCGGACAGTGGCAGTCTGAGGCGGCAGTAACAACTGACGACTACATGCACACGCATACCGAGAACATGACTTACTTGGCCCTCTTTGGGGAAGGCAACACACTACGACGGCCACGCACAGCATGACAATGCTTTGTGGCAGGAACTGGTTAGAGGGATTGGTGATTCCTTCATTGGTTGTTGGCTAATTAAAGGGACGACGCTGGATACTATTACGATTCCAATTATGCAAACAACACCAAGCAGAATGCCTCAGTTCAAAAGACTTTAATTACCGAGAGATGTTCCATGCCATATTTACTCAGAGGAGCTGGGTGACACAAAAACAAAACTCTACGTTGGTTTTTGTTGAATTCCTACGCGGTACAGAAGAGCCGATATGTCTTGGTTGCTATGGATATGGACGCAGTCTCATTGTTCGAGTCATAGCTAAATCGGACGAAGTGGCTTATTGAGGGCGAATGATGTTATGGAAACTAATCTATTAAGGCGCCTATAAGTATACAATAAATGAGTAGGTGTATACAGTCCGCCAAATATCCCTAAAAGTATATGATGCATTTACAGAAATGTTGTTTTAAATCCAGAAAGTATTCTTCTCAGTTTTTTTATTGGCGAACCAATAAACGAAATTTAAATTCTGCAATGAAAAGTACGTTTTAGGGTGGTTGTTAAAAGCACAAATATTTGCTATTAATGCTATCCTTCAGACTGAGTGATATTAAGACACGGATCCACTTTGTCCTCTTAAATCGTAAGGATCAAGAAACTATTGATCTTAGAGATTCATCCATTTTTATCGGGACAGTTTGCAGTTACCTACTTACTTTGATGGCGGTACAGTTCGGGGTGAACCAGGGCCTCAACCAACAAGCCTCTCCAGCCGGCCCGATCTTCGGCCAGCCACTTCCAGTGCCGCACGCCCAGTTGGTTGAGGTCCCCTTCCACCTGTGCGCGCCACCTTAAATGCGGTCGTCCTCTGCTGCGTCGTCCTTCGGGGTTGGAGTCGAAGACTCTTCGGGCCGGAGCGTTGATGTCCATTCGCTCTACATGGCCTAGCCATATTAGACGTTGGATCCGAAGACGTCTAACCAGGCCGATGTCGCTGTACAGCCCGTACAGTTCTTGGTTGAATCTCCTCCTCCATACTCCGTTTACACAAACGGGACCAAAGATTGCACGCAGAATTTTCCTCTCGAAACGTCCAAGAGCCTCTTCATCCGCTTTTGATAACGTCCAAGCCTCAGCGCCGTAGAGGAGGACCGGGATGATTAAGGTTTTGTAGAGGGAAACCTTAGTTTTTCGAAAGAGGGCTCTACTACTCAATTGCCTCTTGAGCCCGAAGGAGCAGCGATTGGCAAGAGTTATTCTGCGTTTTATCTCAGCGCTGGTGTCGTTGCTGCTTGTCACTATAGAGCCAAGGTAGACGAAGTCCTAGACTACTTCAAAAATATAACTGCCGAAGGTGACGTTCTGACCAAGACGTCGGTGTTGTGCGTCTTTCTTGGATGACAGCATATATTTGGTCTTGTCCCCATTTACCCTTAGACCCATTTTCGCCGCTTCTGCTTCAATGCTTGTGAACGCCTCATTGACGTCTCGCTTTGTTCGTCCAATAACGTCAATGTCATCTGCGTAGGCAAGCAATTGTGTGGACTTGAAGTAGATCGTACCTCTTGTATTGGCCGCGCAGAGCCCCGCACGATCTTTTCAAGAATAATGTTTGAAGAAATCACATGACAGTGCGTCACCCTGTCTAAAACCTTTTTTAACATCAAAGGGGTCGGTTAGTTCACCTCCGACCTTAATGGAGCAGCGAGGGTTCTGCATAGTCATCCTACACAGTCTGACGAGTTTGGCAGGAATGTTAAAACATGACATGGCTCTGTATAGCTCGTCTCTATAAACACTGTCATACGTGGCTTTAAAGTCGACAAAAAGATGGTGCGTGTCGACCTGGAATTCATGGGTGTCCTCTAAGGTCTGCCGTAGTGTAAATATTTGGTCTATTGTGGATTTTCCTGGCCTGAAACCACACTGGTATGAACCTCTCTACGGCAGAGAGGATCTTGTCCGCAAGTTCAGGAGACTTATCCCTCTGTAACTGGCGCAGTCATAGGGGTCTCCTTTCTTATGGACCGGGCAAACGATACTGAGATTCCATTCATCGGGCATGCGTTCTTCCGACCATATCTTGCAGATGAGTTGGTGCATGTTCCTAACCAGCTCATCGCCAGCTGCTTTAAACAGCTCCGCGGGGAGTCCGTCTGCTCCAGCAGCTTTATAAGACTTAAGTTTCAATATCGCCATCTTAACATCGTCTAGGTCGGGTGGACGGGATTCTCCTTCGTCTTCGTCCATTGTGAATGGTTCGCTCTGCCTGACGGCGGCATTTTGACTATCATCGCCATTATATAGTCTGCAGAAGTGGTCCTTCCACAATCTCAGCATCGACTGTGACTCCACTACTAGTTGTCCGTGCTCATCCCTGCAGGCTTCTGCTCTGGCTTTACTTTCTGGTAAAATTTTCGAACGTCGTTCCTGCAGTAACATCTCTCAATCTCCTCGATCTCGCACTTCTCGTGTTCCTTCTTTTTCCTTCTCAGAAGCGCATGCTCCTCCCTCCTTTTCTGTTCATAGAGCTCGCGGGCAGCTCTCGTCCGTCGATGCAATGTGGCCATGTATGCATTCTGTTTCTCTACATGGGCCTGTCTGCACTCATCATCAAACCAGGGGTTTCTCGACGGTGGTGGCTCGAAACCGAGTATATCTGAGGCGGCCTCTCTAATGGCTTTCTGACAACGACTCCATTGCTGTTCTATGGTTTCTGCAGATTGCATCGGGACCTGGGAGAGCTTGAGGGAGACTTGATCGGCGAAGGTTCTGGCGGTCTCCTGTGATTGCAGCTTTCCGACGTTAAATTTTGGTGTTCTTACTCGACTCGGTTGGTTCCGAGAAATTCGCATCCGTACCTTGGCTGCAACAAGGTAATGATCCGAGTCGATGTTGGCTCCTCGAAAGGTTCGGACATCTAGGATGCTGGAGGAGTGTCTGCCGTCGATCGCAATATGATCAATTTGGTTGGTTGTCGATTGATCGAAAGACCGCCAGGTCCCCTTATGGATGTTGAGGTGTGGGAATCGTGTAATTGCTACTACCAGGTTATGTCCCGCCATAAAGTCCACTAGCCTTAGTCCGTTTTCTGACGTGGTGTTGTGTAGGCTGTGCTTTCCAATGACCCGTTCAAAGATAGCTTCATTACCCAGCTTCGCATTGAAATCTCCTATAACGATTTTGGTGACATAGCTGGCGCATACGTTCTGCCTAGGAGATCATAGAAGTCGTCTTTATGTCGGTCATCTTTCTCCTCTATGGAGGCGTAGACACATTAAACTTACATTGCCGGGATTGGCCTTGATGCGGGTAGCTATGAGGCGTTCGCTTACATACTGGAAGCTTAAGACTTTTTTCCTGAGTCTGCCTCGAACAACAAATCCGCATCCGAATAAGCGTTGTTTATTTTCTCTGTAGCAGTCTCCGTAGTAGATATCACAGTTTTTCATCCGTTTTTTTGCCTGGTCCATCCCATCGCATATCTGCTTTATAGCAGTTGAGGGTTTGCTCCAATTGATCGCCTGCACCCGGTCTGTTAAGGGACCTCACATTCCAGGTGCAGACTCTCAAATCCGTTAGTCGTTTTTAGGGGACGTCAGCTTTGTATCCGTCCGTATCCGAGGCTTGTTGTTGTTTCGGAACAAGTAAGTTTTTACGTGATAGGGATGTTACCCCTAAGCATAACCCCCAACCTGGAGGGCCAGGTTCCTCTTTCCCCAGGAAAAAGGGGTTGGGTCGCTGCACACATTGGATCACTACCTGGCGGGTGCCAGGGAAGCTATCCAGGGGGGCCACGCGGAGGCTGTTTTAGCTGTTTTAGAAATCGATAATTCCGGAATGAAGACAACAAAAATAAGAACAAATCAAGTCTGTCTAAAAATCACCCTGTATTTCACTGAAGACACATACTTTTACATTGTTTTTCCAGGTCCTGTTTTACAATTACATATTTGCTTTCCTTACACTTACATAGTATGTAACGGTATTACATTTGATTTTTGTTATGAAGTCGATTATTGACATCATACTTTAACGATCTGACTAGTTGTTTTCTTGAATGAATCTTTGTATTAGCAAACACTTTTATACAATTACACTGAACAGTTAATATACCGAAGGTTCTGTGAAGGTTCTCTTAAAAATACATCTTTCATCTGTTTTTGTTTTTTCTTTTTTCAACTGCATAGATGTATACTAAATACACTACCGATATACATTTTGAAATTGTTCATTACAAATACAATACAAAAAAATATATAAATACAGATAGAAATAAGATTAGATAGTAAAAGTAAGGTTAAGGATAGAAGAAGAACTGAACTATGTCCTGCCACCGGCATTTCTTTTTTGTGATATTTCATATTTGTATGAGTATTTGAGTTTTAAAAATACTTTTACATTAAGGAATACATATATGTATATATATACAATTGGCAATATTATCATCTATTTACGTACACAATATTGTTTGGAAAAAAAGGTAAAAAAATATTGTTTTGACTATCAAAAATGGTAGCCGTAAAAGTTAAATACAATCTATGATAAAATAGCTTTTGTTGAACTACATCTGGGATTGTGTTGGTTTGCCCTACGCCAAGACAATAGTCTGCGATAAATGCTGCTTTGAGACTTATGTAAGTTGTCAACTTGAAACCCATAGTTATGTATATTTAATTGATTTTAGTGATGTATTATGGTTTGATGTCACGATAGTTAGACTTTGCTTTCAGGGACGTCGGCTACGTGCTTGAAAGCAGTTCGAATTCTGGACAAATATTGTGATGAAATGTGACCATAGCTCTTGTTATACCATTCGGGTGTTTTACCCCTAGAAAATGAGGGATTGATATTAGTAAACGTTTAGAATCTTAAGATGGGACACATTTACTTAATATCGACACGAGCAAGATGCATGACTCGAGAGCGACCACTACCACAGGGTTCGATCAGATATCTGGATGCTAATACAACGCCACGGACGCTTACGAAAATTGGCCTTGCTTTCGGATGATCGATGGAGGTCTCCACGATGACACATGCTCCCCGTGGAAGGTCCGTTTGCCAGGATCTACAAAAACACACAAATGAGACAAGTATGAAGTGTTAACGTAGCAATTGCACCGAATATCGGCGGCTACTTAAACTTGATCAATTTGTTATTGAATGAATAACACTGTGGAAAACAAATATACTTACATATATGCATTTTTACTAGTAAAATATGTAGATTAATTGTCAAAATCCCTTGCAAAAAACGAAAAAAGGACAATGATCTTCGGCTTTGTACGTGGAATGTTAGGTCCCTAAACAGGCCACGTGCAGCCGAACAACTTGCGGACGATCTAGACCGCTATAAAGCGGACATAACCGCCATCCAGGAAATGCGATGGAATGGACCGGGTATAAAGCGGATGAAAAACTGCGATATTTGCGAGAGAGGACAACGATTGTTCGGATGCGGATTTGTTGTTCGAGGTGGACTAAGGCAAAAAGTCCTAAGCTTTCGGCATGTGAGCGAACGCCTCATAACAATCCGTATCAAGGCTAAATTCTTTAACATCAGCCTGATTTGTGTCCGAGCCCCCACGGAAGACAAGGATGACTCCGCCAAAGATGAGTTCTACGATCTCATAGACAAAACGTATGCCCAATGTCCCAGCTATGACATCAAAATTGTACTAGGAGACTTCAATGCTAAGCTGGGTAAGGAAAGCATCTTTGAACGGGTCATTGGCAAACATAGCCTACACGATAACGGACACAGGTTGATTGATCTTGCTACGGGGCGAAATCTCCTTCTAGCCAGTACACGCTTCCCGCAACCCGATGTACACAAAGGCACCTGGCGGTCTTTTGATTAATCGACTACCAACCAGATTGATCACATTGCGATCGACGTCAGACACTCCTCCACTATTCCTGATGTCCGAACTTTCCGAGGGGATAACATCGACTCGGACCACTATCATGTAGTAGCCAACATGCGCCTACGGATATCACGAACGCAGCGGAGTAGAGTAAGAATACAAAGTTATAAAGTCGGAAAGCTAATATCGCCAGAAAACGCTCGTGCTTTTACCGATCGAGTCTCCCTTAAGCTCTCCAATACAACTGAATCCTCCACACTATCAATAGAACAGCAAAGGAGCCTTTGCAAACAAGCCCTGAAAAGCTCTGCATCCGAAGTTTTGGGTTTCAAGGCTCCACCACGAAGAAACACCTGGTTCGATGACGAGTGCAGGAGGATTCACACAGCGAAGCAGGATGCATATAAGGCCTCGTTGCATAAAGGAACAAGAGCAGCTCGTGAGCTCTACGAGTTAAAAAGAAGGGAGGAGCATAAGCTTCTTAGAAGAAAGAGCATGAGAAGCGCGCGATTGAAGATTTGGAGAGGTGTTACTGCAGGCGTGACGTTCGAAAGTCACCTAGTAGTAGAATCGCAGTCGATGCTGAGATGTGGAAAAACCACTTCTGCAGACTAAATAACGGCGATATTAGTCAATATACCGCTGTCAGGCAGAATGACCCATTACTAATCGATGAAGACCGCAGAGAATTCTGTCCCCCTGACCTCGACGAAGTTAAGATTGCCATATCGAATCTCAAGTCGAATAAAGCTGCTGGCGCAGACGGACTGTCTGCTGAGCTCTTCAAGGTAGCTGGAGATGACCTCATCTCTGAGATATGGTCAGAGGAAAGCATGCCCGAGGAATGGAGTCTCAGCATCGTATGCCTGATCCACAAGAAGTTAGACCCCTCTGACAGAGGAATAAGTCTCCTTAACATCGCCTACAAAATCTTCTCTGCCGTTTTGTGTGAACGCCTGAAGCCTTTTGTAAATAAGCTGATAGGTCCTTATCAGTGCGGATTCAGGCCAGGGAAGTCCATCATCGACCAAATCTTCACACTACGGCAGATACTGGAGAAAACCAATGAATTTCAAGTCGACACTCACCACCTATTTGTCGACTTCAAAGCCGCATACGACAGCGTAATTAGAGGCGAGCTATACAACGCTATGTCTACCTTTGACATACCTGCTAAACTCGTCAGACTATGCAGGATGAATTTGGAGAATGCTCGCCGCTCCATCCGAATCGGTGAACACCTTACCGATAGTTTTGATGTCAAAAAAGGTTTTAGGAAGGGCGATGCGCTGTCGTGTGATTTCTTCAACATCATATTGTGCAAAAATCACTGGCCAATACAAGAGGCACAATCTATTTCAAATCCTCGCAACTCGTTGCATACGCCGACGATATTGACATAATAGGTACATCACAGCGAGATGTCAATGAGGCGTTTGCGAGTATTGAGTTCGAGGTGGCGAAAGTTGGTATGGCGGTAAACGAGGGCAAAACTAAATATATGCTGTCATCAAAAAAGACCGCTCATCACCGACGTCTTGGTCAGAACGTTTGTATTGGCGGATATAAGTTCGAGGTAGGCCCAGGCTTATGCGGATGATGTTACCGTTCTCTCTGTCGGCTCATATTTAGCGACTGTCTGTCTCAAAGCACAAGCGGCGCTAAATATGATCGATGAGTCGTGATGGGCTATGCATTTTGTTGTGAAGCACAGGTGGAAGGGAAAAAGCATATGCACCTACAGTGACAGTTGCGCTCAAGGGTGTGTCCAATTCTTTAATCAGCTTCAAATTAGTGCATGAACTCAAGACTCTGTAACTTGTCACTAAGGTTTGTACGGGTCCCACGTCCCTCTGGGCTCCCAGGAAATCAGATGTCTGTCTGATGGGCTCGTGCTAGAATGGGCTCAGAGGAGAGTCACAGTAAGTAAGGTGTCTGTCTGACAGTACAATGGGCCAGAGTTGTGTCCGAGTGCTTCAACAAACTCCACCTTATAATTTTATTTTTACGTATGTACATACAACCTCCCTTCTTCGGGCGCCTTGCCGTGGCGGGAGGCTTAAGAGGTCATAGACCTCGAACTAAGACTCGCAGACCCAAAAATGAATGGACAATCCAAAGGAATTGTGTACACCAGGTGGTACCCACAGCAGCGGAAATCAACCCGCGATCTCTTTGATCGCGGCCGGGGCAAGGATTCTGGAGATCCCAACATTAATTTTTAACCCTACGGCAGCCCGGAACGACACCGGCTCCAACTATCTTCCTTTTACTGGGAAGGTGCAACCACCCAGTAAATGCGTGATCAGTTCCCGTAATGACGGAGCCGGAAGCTTTCAGGTTTCTGCTATGGCCGGCGCTGCCGCGAAAAAGGTGGTGGGGCTGACAGACAGACTCCGAACGCAGAAGGCAAGGTCATTACGGGTCCTAGCAGTCCTCGAACTGACAAGGCTGTCCCAAACCGGCGTTCGAAGGGAGCAGGAGCTCTAACCGAAAAAGGTAAAAGCTCCCGCAAACGGAAGACCGCCGCTATGGATAGCCTCGCTAGGGAGAGAGTTTGCGATGCCTCCCTCTCCGGTGGGGCGGTAGAAAATCGGAGTCCAATGGCAGATGTGACGATCCAGAAGAATCAAAGCATAGGCCAGAAGGCGAAGATAGCCAAGAACCGCTCCTCGGAGGCCGGCACATCACACAACAAAACCCCTTCCTCCGAGAAAGAGATCCAAATGACCGTAAAGAGTCGAGAGAAGCAGCCCTCTTATAAAGAGGCAGCCGTCTCCTCTGAAAAGTTCAGGACAGTTTTTATCCAGTTCAATCTACACCATTACAAGGCTGTTACTGCTCTTTTAAGTAGTAGAATTGCATGCAGTAATACAAATCATCACGTTGTATCCATTCAAGAACCGTGGGTGTGGAACAAACGCCTATGTGGTCTTGGTGGTATACGTGATGCAACGATTCTTTACGATGAGCTACCCGAAAGGCCTAGTGTCGGCCTCATCATATCGAACTCATTATCGTCAACCAAACTTGGACACTTCTGTGGAAAAGATCTGGTGGCTGCTATAGTAAGCTACAAAACGCACGGAGTAATAGAACACTTCGTCGTTGCGTCTGCTTACTTTCCGTGCGACTCGATACTACCTCCACCACCGAAGAAGGTTTCTGAACTCGTAGAGTACTGTGAAGCCAGAAAGATTGGTTTCATCTTGTGTTGCGATGCTAATGCCCAAAACACTGCTTGGGGCAGCAGCAAATGCAATACAAGAGGGGACCGTCTTTTGGACTTCACTCTCTCGTCTGGCCTTACCATCAACAATGTTGGCTCTCAACCAATGTTTGTTACGACAAGACGACAGGAGGTGATTGACCGGACATATGATATGTAAAGGACATCACTAACTGGCGAGTCTTGCCTGATGCTACGCTGTCGGACCATAAATATATCAAATTCCGATTAAGATGTGGGATCTCTTCCTTGCAACCTAGACGGAATCCGAGAAAGACGGACTGGGAACGGTTTAGAGAGGAGCTTGAGAAATCCACACAGGCCCTACCTAAACTTAGAACGAAACAATTTGTAGAGAACGCCGCTCATAACCTGAATAGGGCCATCACCAGTTTTTTTGAACTCGCATGTCCTGTCAGCAAGAAGGGAGACCCGTATAACTGCGGCAACTATAGGGGAATAAGTCTCCTTAACATCGCACATAAGATCTTCTCTGCCGTATTGTGTGAACGCCTGAAACCGTTTGTGGATAACCTGATCGGCTCTTATCAGTGTGGTTCAGGCCAGGTAAATCCATAATAGACCAAATATCTACGCTACGGCAGATCTTGGAGAAGATCCAGGAATACCAAATCGACACTCACTACCTCTTCGTCGATTTCAAGGCTGCATATGACAGCGTGTAACTTCCCTGTCAACTCGTCCGACTGTGCAGGATGAGAATGGAGAATTCTCGCTGCTCCATTAAGGTCGGTAATGAGCAAAAGAGACGGACAGCACCGACGTATTGGCCAGAACGTCACCATGGTCAAGTAATTCGTCTAACTTGGCTCACTGATGACCGCCGACAACAACACCAGCGCTGAGATAAAACGCAGAATCACTCTTGAACAACCGCTGTTTCTTTGGGCTCAAGAGGCAATTGAGAAGTAGAGCCCTCTCTCGGAAAACCAAGGTGACACTATATAAGACCTTAATCATTCCAGTCCTCCTTTAGGGCGCAGAGGCTTGGACCTTAACAAATGCGGATGAAGATGCCCTTGGTCGTTTCGAGAGGAAAATTCTGTGAGCTATCTACGGTCCCGTTTGTTCAAACGGTGTATGGAGGAGAAGATATAACGAAGAACTGTACGGGTTGTACAGCGACATCGGCCTGGTACGACTTCTACGGATTCAGAGTCTAAGGTGGCTGGCCATGTAGAGCGTATGGAAAATACAACTCCGACCCGAAGAGTCTTCGGATCCACCCCAGAAGGAAGGCGCGGCAGAGGACGGCCGCATCAACGGTGGCGCACGCAGGTGGAAGGGGACCCTAACCAACTGGGCGTGCGGCGCTGGAAACAGCTGGCCAAAGACCGTGCCAGCTGGAGACGCTTGTTGGTTGAGGCCCAGGTTCACCACGGACTGTAGCGCCACGTAAGTAAGTAAGTATCCCCGGGAAAAAAATGGGTCCTATTATTTTAGCCATTATCAATATCAAGGGCCATTCTAAGCGAGCAAGACATAAGGAATTGGTTCAGCCGTGTTCGTACATATTGTTGAGGACACGAACCGACGGTTTTGTTCGAATTTCGCTGTCAAAGTTTGGAATGTTCTGTTGCAATTAAAATGGAAATTATGGTAACTTTCAGCGGCATACTGCTGAATGCCAATGCCAGAGCATGGTGCATTCTAGAGACTTCTGGAAGGGAACGTCTGACGGCGAACATTCGAGAAAGTGGACCGAGGGCTACATATATAAGCGGGAGCACTCGCCCTCGGAGGATTCAGTTTTCGGGATTCAATAACGAGTGATCAGACGGTATTCAGTGTGATAGTAATCAGGCCACCTAATGAGTTGTAGAGACACAGTGTGTAAACAAGGTGTGTATAAGCAATAAAGTGTAAAGTGTGTAAAAGGGGGGGGGGGGGGGGGGCACACACACACACACACACACACACTTAAGCAGAGAGGTCCTTTGTGCGTTACTACGAGGGGGTCGACCCCCTTTTCATGAAACCATTTTCCGATTCTGACGTAGTTAAGAAGATCGGTTATCCTTATCTACTGAACCTCAGTTAGATCATTAAGGAAATAAGATCCTAGGTATCGTTTTCTGCTTTGGTAGAGGGCCGAACAAGCGTAAAGCAGGTGTTAATTGGATTCATCCTAGTCTTCGTCTTCACAGCTCCTGCAGAAGTCATTCGAAATTTACCCTAGCCTTTGTGCATGCTGCCAATAAGATAGGGACCAGTGATGACACCGAGGATTTTTTTGATGTCGGTTCGTTTTAGCGAGATTAGGTCCTAATTAGCCGCCATCAATCTTGGCTTAGTTATTATCTACGCCAGCTATGCATGGGGATACATACCAACGAGCTGGACAGAGGTAACGGTAAAATTCATTCCCAAAGTTGGCCGTATACCCACAGACCTGCCTAAGTCCTACAGACCGATAAGCCTTACCTCTTTCCTCCTAAAAACAATGGGAAAAGTTCTGGATGGGCACATCAGGGATGGTGCCTTGAAAAGATCACCACTTCACAAAAACCAATATGCCTACCAGCCTGGGAAATCGACGGCGCATGCTCTTCAGGAGCTGACAGCCCAGATCAACAAATCCCTGAGCGACAAAGAAATTGCGATAGGTTGCGTTCTCGATGTTGAGGGTGCTTTCGTTAAGCCCCGATTACACCCGAATAAAACGTTGCATCCTCAGCACAGGGGTGGATAACACCTCATACAATCGGATCCAACACATGCTTAGCAATAGGAAAATAAACACCTCACTAAGTAGGTAGGTAGGTAGGTAGGTAGGTAGGGTCGTAGCCTTCCCAGAATTGAGAAGAATACACATAGGCCAGGGAGACCCGTTGTGCAGCTACGAGGGGGTTTCGCCCCCCTATTCGTGGAACCATTTTGTGTTTCTTAAGAAGTTAAGAAGATCAGGTATCCCTACTTTCTGAACATCTGGCAGACCGTTAAGGAAGTAAGAGCCTAGGTGTCGTTTCCTGATATTGCAGAATGCTGTGCAGGCGCAGGGAAGGTGGTGAATGGATTCGATCTCCTCCTCGTCCTGACAACTTCAGCAGAAATCTATTCCTAGTTTTTGTGCGTGACTACCCATGAGGCAGTGTCCTGTCATGACAACGATGCCTTTGTAGTGTCAGTTCTTTTTAGGGAGATTATACTCCTAGTTCGTTGACTGTCAAGCCGAGGCCAGATTTGCCTGGTGATGGCGCAGGTATGTCCCGAAGTCCATCTCAGGTTCGTCTCGGCTGTAATGGTTGTAAGGGGTACTCCCTCACAAGCCATGATTGATTGTAGCGTCGTTCCTTGTTTGGCGAGTGTGTCGGCTTTTTCATTTCCTGTAATGTCGCTGTGTCCCCGTACCCAGATAAGCTGTATGTTGAACTGTTCTGCCATAGGCGACAGTCGAGACTAGACTCCAACGACTTTAGGGCTGCTTGACTGTCCGTGAGAATGCGAATATCCGTGGTGGATATTACGTTCCAATTCAGCCAAGACAAGGCCTCTTTTATTGCCAACAGTTCCGTCTGGATAACGCTGCAGTGATATGGTAATTTTAGAGCTTTATACAGCTTGAGTTGTTTGCAGAATACTCCACTGCCCACTCCGTCTTTGGTTTTAGACCCGTCAGTGTAAAAATCCACGCATTTTCTGCGGGGTTGAGTTTGGCGAGTCCAGTTTTGTCTGTCAACACCTCACTAGACAATGATAAAATCAGTGTAAATGCCGCGAAAGGATGCCCTCAAGGCGAGGTTCTCTTACCTCTCCTGTGGTCCATCGTGGTAAATGAACTGATTAACATACTCAGCAACAACGGTTTATATGTCCAAGGCTATGCTGACGACATAGTGATCCTGTTTAGAGGCAAATTCGAAAACACAGTCTCGGAACTCCTCCTATGCCAACTGGTGCATAAAGGTTGCACTTAAGGTCAACCCTAGGAAAAGCACTACAGTCGCCTTCACCAAAAGGAGGAATAGGCACAGACTTACCAAACCTACCCTCTTTGGTGAAGCGATAGATTTCTCAAAAGAAGTCAAATACCTAGGGATAACTCTAGACGAAAAGCTCACTTGGAACTCTCACATTACAAAGACCATTGAGAAAGCCAGGATCTCTTTATGGACCAGCAAAAGTCTCACCAGACCAACTCTCACATAAACTGCGCCCGTCTGGTGGCATCAACCAAAACAAATTGCTCAACAAATTGCAAAGACTAGCTTGTATCTGTTTCACCGGGGCCATAAGAACAACCCCCACAGCAGCACTAGAAGTCATCACGGACCTGCCACCTCTTCATCTCATACTGAAGAAAGAAGCAATGGTCTTCGCCCACAGACTGATCGTGGAGGATGACTCTAACCGTAGGCTCTTTCACCCTGATATCCTTACCGAACTAGACAGGCATGAAATCCTAAAGATATCTCTCACAGACAAGTGTCTCCTCAGATACAACTTCAGCCAAAACTACAAGGTCACATTCCCCAACCGACAAAACTGGGAACAGGATAGACCATCCCTCAATCGTGGATCCTACGTGTGGTACACAGATGGCTCCGAAACGAACGAAGGCGTTGGGGCTGGAGTATACGGAGCAAATACAGGCACATAGAATCTGCCTCAGAGAAAATATAAGCAGAAATACACTTAGCAAAAACATTTACATTCTCTCTGACAGCAAGGCTGCACTTCTGGCCCTAAAGAGCTATGAAATCACCTCCAAACTGGTATGGGACTGCCTACAGCTACAACTGCACAAACAGAGTTCATCTCATTTGGATACCTGGATACACCGGCCATACAGGCAACGAAAAGGCGGACCTACTAGCAAGCAAAGGCTCTGTATCACCATTTATGATGCCACGGCCTTGACAATTGGCCTTCTCTAACATTAAAATGACCGGAACGAAACCTAGTAGCAAGACGATAACTACTTTTTACATTTCCAGTCGTCTGGCTTATGTTTTTCTCTTTGCTGGTCTTCATCTCTGACGCACGTTTAAACAAAACTGAGTCATCAATTCATGAAAATTCACTAACCAACAAGATGAATGAAGCTTAAGTGGGTCTGAGGGTAGTTGTGGGCAAAACCAAATAGATCATGTCTTCGGACAGAATAGATATCTTGACCAAAAAGTTATTCGCCTATGGTGGCTGATTAGTCACAAAAAGTAAGACTATTCATGCCAATGAGAGCACCGTGGCGCAGTGGGTAGTGTGTTGGCCTCTGACGCCGATGACACGGGATCGAATCCCGACACAGCCATGTCATCGAAAGTGTTTTTCACGGTGTTTCTCCTCAGCGGGGTTCTGACAAAACCCCCTGTAGTAAAATTGTCATGAAAAGCTTCTCGAAATTCGCCGTTCGGAACCGGCAATAAACTGTAGGTCCCTTTCACCTATGGGAAAATGAAATCACACACAACATGGGTGATTGAGCGAAGCTCGGCTCAGGTTCTTCATGGACTGTAACGCCAACATACATACATACATACATAGATACATTCATGCCAATCGCTGCTTCTGTGGACTCAATCAACAATTAAGTTAATGTAGGCCTTAAACCTCTCTCTAAACCAATGCAAGCATGTACAAAACAATTACGCATTGTAGGGGTGGTACAATCTACGAATCTACGTATTTAGCGAGTGAGCACCATGATCCTGGACCGATGAGTACATCATTCCAACCGCAGCAGAGTACGACTGCAAGCGAATATGAAAAGGAACTTCATCAACCTTGACGTGCGGCATTTGCAGAAGTTGGCTAGAGCTCATGCCATCCAGGAAATTTTAAAGAGGAACGTCGAGTACGATGACCTGCTTGACATATTAGACGATTGGCTAGTTACACCACTTCAACCTTCAACACTTCACTGGTTCACTTCAACCTTCAACAGTAAATAAGAATCCCTTACAAATGGCAACATTGCAATCTTACTTATCTTCTCTTCAACAGAACATTATGGAGATGTTTCCAAAAATGATTCCAAATTACCTTAGCACACAAAAGTCCGTGCATACTTGGCCATCGATTGCGTACTGGAATAACTCCGTTCTCTCGTCCAATTTCTGAATAGTCTGACTGTGAAGTAGACTATGATCCCACGATGCTCGCTGCTTCAATACATACTCCACCACATCTCTTGGCGGACCTTCGACTTCTGTTGTGCAACGCCACAACCTTAATGGATGTCCGTCGCCGACTTTCTTATACGCAATGTCAACATTTGGATCCAAAGAAGTGATGGTTATCCAGCCTCTCGATCTTAAAACAAAAAAAAAAAAAAAAACCGTTTAGCTGCAATGTGCTTTTCTATTTCAAGCTATCAAGGGCAAACTAACTTCTCTCGACCTTCCTTTATTGTAGCACTGGTACACTCATACAGATATCCCCGCCAATTGTGGAACTGCATTCCTTCACCCAGTGCTTCGAGTGGAACAGGCTTGGACTCTTCCATATAGCCGAAATTGCACTTTGATATCCTCTCGCGGGATGCGGTAAAAATCTGCTTGTAGTTGTCGATCATGAAAGACAGACACTCGTGAGAGGCCTTTGCCTCGGATAGTTCTTTAACATCCGGGACGCCGGTGGTCTTACGTCGTCTCGGCGATGAAGCTACAGATGTGTTACCCGTCGATATGCTATTGTGAAACAATGAAGGTGCTAGGCAAACTGCCAAGTTGTTGGCTGTCATTTGATTATACTGCGAGTTGTCAGCGACTAGTGTGAGGAATTCGAGTAATGCATAAAGAGTCTCACGATTCTCATCTGGTAGCAATAGAACAGCACACTGGACAGCATCGAGACGGACATCGGGAGGGAGATCTAAAAACATAAAAGCAAAGAAAACAAGTTAGGAAACTGAAAGACAAGGTGATTGGCAAGACTTAACGTTGGAATATCGCGGCAAATGTCTCAGACATCTTGGTGGTCAGCAATGACTCGGGTAAATCCCGAAAATACTGTTTCAACATATCGGCGACATCGTATGCCTGCTGGGTGTCAAAGACATCCATACAGTCTACCGATGATTCAGCAAGTTCAATACGTTCCTTTAGCTTGGATATCCTTGATTTAACGCCTGATTTGCGGAACAATCCGATTTGGTCTAGGGCGTTCAGCTGTAGCCACCTGAAGGCGGCTTTAACTGCCACCGGAAGTGTCTGTCCGGTGCGCTGTAGTATGAGCAGTAGTGGCACCCCAAACACCTTCTTATCCTTGTAGTCGGGCATTTTAATTTTCTTGATAAATTTCGGTAATTCCCAGTTCCAACCGGACCGATGTGTTGGACAGTAACGTTCCATGTAGCCGGTAAGAATGACCAACGCCAATTTACGGATGATCTGCAACTGACCGCAGGACATGGCAGCAAACGGTGTTCCTTCGGTCTTGTCGGCTTCGCCCTTTCGTGAGAGGCACTTCTTAAAAATCATATGAGGTCGTTCCTCCTCCTGGAAGCTATGCCATCGGACAACAGGACTTTTACTAAAATGACAGCGTAATGAGATGTGGGTTTTTTTGGTAAGAAATGGTGACATCTTACCTGACTTTGAGTTGTTCTGTATCACTTTCGGAGTTCTTGTGATCCTTTCGGACGGTTGACCGAGTTCGAAAACTAGCCGAACGGAACCCCTCACGCTTTTTGGGGTCCTTGCCGAGATTCAGTGAACCACCGCGGGTCAATTTCTTTACTTTCATCTGATAACAGAAAAGAGTAATTAGCAGCTAAGGGTTCAATGAAATATATTGTCCTTACCTCCGTTGGTTTGGCATCCTTAAAGACAAACTTTCTACCCTGGTGGCATTCGGAGTCGGAATGTGCACCGATATCGTCAACCTTACCACTTCGCTGGAGGAATCTCCGTGATTTCGATGGTGTCTTACGAAGCGACAGTGTCAATTTTCCGCCACCAGTCGATGACGACTCCTGACTGTCACTATAGTACGACGACGAATCGTCTGATTTACCTTCCTTGAGATGTGGCATAGGAGGGGCAGTGAAGAAGTGTAATGGACTCGTTCGCATCGATCGCGGAGTTGTTGGTGTTCTTTTTGGACTACTGATTCGATTCGGACTCAGGAAATTGTCATTTTGTGATGGAACCTTTAATTCATTTTGATGACCAGGATGATGAAACAGTGGAGTTTTTGGGTATATATGCATCGGACTGACAGCTGATGGTGATGGTGGTGTCGAATAGACAGCATCCGGCTTGCGATAGCTTCGCTGTCCCAAATCAGACAAATCGAACATCTGAGGTCCACTTAAGACGATACCTTCGCGATTTTGACGTTTCCTTCGTCGTGATTTAATTGATTCAACACGTCGTAGAAGGGCTTTAGCACCATCCTTTAGACGTTCACTACCAGTTCGTCTGAGCCGAACAGCTGTGGGATCATTTTCGGTCTGTGCCATCTCCTCGGTCTGCTCATGAGGCAAGGACAGGTTAAGATTAGCGCCGGATATGTCATATGTATCGTCATCCTCATAACGATCTGGACTGGATTCTTTTGAGGAACTCTCGGTTTTGTCTTGACTTAGCTTGCTGGGCAGTTCGAGGCCCATTTCACCGATACGTGACCAACGTCTGATGTGCGGCTGGAATGTCCAATTTTCACTTAATGCGCAATTCTCGTCGTCGGAATCTTCTTTCTGCGAGAGAGCAAGGTTATGATTAGTTATATTTGTAAGTGGTGGATCTTAAGGGTTTATCTTAGGCATACCTGTGGAGTGTGTGTCTTGTGACTACTGTCCAATCGCATATTAGCGCATCTGTTCAGGATGCAAAGACGCCGGTAAAGCGATTGTAATGGATCGTTCTCCAGATTTGTATGGTCTTTGGCTACATTGGTCAGATCAATTGGAAATTGATGATCTGAAAATTAAAAATAAAAAACATTTGTTTAAAATGGGTCTACTGATATTCGATGGGTATTTTGGAAACTGAAAGCGAGCAGAGTAGAATAGGCCAGAGATATGGGTACATGATACGAAGCATTCTGCGATACACATATGCACGGCAAAAGACAGCTACAATTGTGTCTTAAAAATCGTTTCTACTAGTGATAGTAAAAACGGCCCTAAAAATCCAGATACAGCTACGGTGACTAGGACATGCTGATTCGTTGCTCTCTAATCAGTGTATGTACGAGTACTTCGTGTTACCAGACGGAATTAAGCGTCAGCTGGGCTACCATTGAAACCATAAAAAAATTATAAGCAGGCTTCCTGGGCATGTCTAACAAATTTCTAATTTCTTGAAACCCTTACTGCCTCAAACTAAACCTGCAGTAAGATACATATGTGGCGTTTATTGAAAGTTGGAACGTTAACAGTATTCAACTTTTTAGACTGTCTAACCTAGACGAAGTCAAAATAGCGATATCAAGACTTAAGTCTAATAAAGCCGCGGGCGCATACGGCCTGTCTGCTGAGCTTCTTAAGGCGGCCGGAGATGAGTAAGGTGCATGCACCATCTCATTAACAAGGTGTGGTCGGAGGAAAGCATGCCCGACGTATGGAATCAGCATCGTTTGCCCGGTCCATCAGAAAGGAGACCCCTATAACTGCGCCAACTATAGGGAAATAAGTCCTTAACATCGCATATAAGATCTTCTCTGCCGTATTGTGTGAATGCTCGAAACCGTGTGTGGATAACCTGATCGGCTCTTATCAGTGTGGTTTCAGGCCAGGTGAATCCACAATAGACCAAATATTTACGCTACGGCAGATCTTGGAGAAGACCCAGGAATACCAAATCGACACTCACCACCTTGTCGATTTCAAGGCTGCATATGACAGCGTGTATAGAGATGAGCTATACAAAGCCATGTCTAGTTTTAACATCCCAGCCAAACTCGTCCGACTATGCAGGATGACAATGGAGAATTTTCGCTGCTCCATTAAGGTCGGTAATGAGCAAACCGAGACCTTCAATGTTAAAAAAGGTCTGTCATGCAACTTTTTCAACATCGTGCTTGAAAATATCGTGCAAGAGTCACTGGCCAACACAAGAGGTACGATTTATTTCAAGTCTACGCAATCGCTTGCGTACGCCGACGACATTGACGTGATTGGACGGACACAGCGAGATGTCAATGGGGCCTTGGTAAGCATTGAGGTGGACGCAGCTAAGATGGGTTTCAAGGTTAATGGGGGTAAAACCAAATATCTGCTTTCATCTAAAAGAGACGGACAACACCGACGTATTGGCCAGAACGTCACCATGGGCGTATATAACTTTGAAGTGCTCAAAGAATTCGTCTACCTTGGCTCACTGATGACCGGCGACACCAACACCAGCGCTGAGATAAAACGCGGAATCACTCTTGCCAACCGCTGTTGCTTTGGGCTCAAGAGGCAATTGAGAAGTAGAGCCCTCTCTCGGAAAACCAAGGTGACACTATATAAGAACCTGATCATCCCAGTCCTCCTTTACGGCGCAGTTCACTAGTTTCGTTCACTAGTTTACGACCGAGCGACAGCGTATTCCGATATCGACAGCATCATCCAATGGGGTAAGAACATTAGAGTGGAATTTAATGCATCCAAAACACAATGCTGTCTCTTGTCGTTAAAGCGTATAACTAACCCGCAGCCATTATCCATGAATGGCACTTGCATCTCAGAAACCGAAAAGCTTTCCATCCTGGGTATGTGTGTCGCTCACAATCTTAATTGGAGCGACCACATATTCAGTGTCGCCAAGAGTGCTGCGAAATGCCTAGGCTTCTTATACAGATGTAAGAAATTTTTCTCACCCTTAGATCTGGCTACAATCTATAAGGCGTTCACTCGCCCCAAATTAGAGTTTAACGCTCATGTCTGGTCCGGTGCTTCCAAGACCTCATTGCACCTACTAGACAGAATACAAAAACGCGCGATAAAACTGATAAGTGACTCCAGCATTACCAAAACATTAGACTCGCTGGAACACCGCAGGAATGTTACCTGCCTCTCCCTGTTTTATCGTTACTTCCACCAAAAATGATCTGATGAAATAGCCAGTTACATTCCGCCCCTTCGACATTTCTCCCGCAATACACGTCTCTCTAGGAATGCTCACCAATATATCCTGAAGCCCGCTTTCGGACGTACCATCAAATACAAAAAATCGTTCATTAACCGAACCACACGAATCTGGAACTCCCGGCCGGATTCGGTTTTCCCTCCTCGATGCAACATGCAAGCATTTAAGATCAATGTCCATCGGCATCTCCTCTATCCTTCTTCCTTTCTACCTTCTGCCCGCACTGTGTCGCCGACATAATAGAGTTATTAGACCTTGAGTGCGCGCAAATTATTAAAAAAAAAAGAAATATCCTTCACGTGAACTGTTTTTTACTGATTCACGACCTTTCTTGAACCGCTCTGCCATTCAAACACATGTTTTTTCGACATAAACTTGTATCCAAACACTATCAGTAATTTTCGGATGATTTCCGAGGGTTTTCTTGTAGTGTGAGCCATTCATTTTTACGACCCCACTAAAAGGATTTTTTTTTTTTTTTTGAAAAATACACGCAACTCACGAACAAAACGTGCTGCCGACTTCAGTATCGGATGAAAAGAAAGGACCCCCCTTTCTGATGACGAACGATGCACTGTTATCAGTTTCCGAGTTATGACTAAATTTTCCGTGCTTACTTGCCACGCCTCGAACAAACGGATCCTTTTTCAGGATCCATATTGTTTCCAATTGTTCCTGATGTTGTCGGTTTATGCTGATTTTCGATTTCAACAGAAGTAAAAGCGCAGTAGCGTTGAAAATGAATCGTTTGACCATTTAGAAGTACCTTATGGTGGTCGACTTATGTACTTGCAGGTCACTAAACAGACAGCGTCACCTTCTACCGATTATCTTAGACCAATTTTCTATCAGAGGGCGCCGTGGCGCAGTTGTTAGTGTGTTGGACTCTGGCGCATGATGAGCGAGTTCGGATCCCGATAACACCAACGCCGTCGAATGTTTATTTCGCGGTGTCCCTCCTCGGCGGGGTACTGGCAAAACCCCCCGTAGTATAAACTTGCCTTGAAAAAGCTTCTCGACTCACGCCGTTCGGGATCGGCAATAAACTGTAGGTCCCTTTCACCTGTGTGAAAAAATAAATCACACATAACATGGGTGAATGAGAGAAGCTTGGCTCTGGTCCTTCATGGGCTGTAACGCCAACATACATACATACAATTTTCTATCAGATGCAACGACTCGTTAACTCGTTAGAGAGGTCTCGCATGCATACTTATGTATGTAGTTAGCTCTGTCATGAGGAGCTCACAAATCGCATTTATTTTGTATCCAGCCTTTCATTTTTAACAGTTCAAGATAGTTTTGTCGTCAATGCCTAGCCTCATATCTCATTCGACGTCTGTTATAGGATCACTTTGTTGTCCGTTGCTCGGGAACTCGTGGAGGTATCGAGTTGAAATTCAAACGGTATACTCAGGTATACAGTCTCTCGAAGCTATGAATAAATCAAACTTCTAAGTTAACGTAAAAAAAAAGATACGGCTGTTTATGCCGAAAAAAACGTATATTTCGACACTCTAAAGGTGTTGAAAATTTATAGGGTATTTTCAGTTGACCTAGAACTATGAAATTTGGCAAGTAATACCATCTTATACTACAAATGAAAAATACACATTTGCAATTAAATCATAAAAAACAGGGTTTTATGCAAGGAACGGCCGGCGGTCCAAGTTTTGAATTTAGTTAACCATGTCATGTGGGGTATCGTATGAAAGGGTTTCATTGGCACCAGTTTTAACAGATTTTTAATTATTTTTATGAAGTATAGTTTTCGATTTATGACGAAGAATGAAAAGCATAGGTAGGTACCTAATAATTTTAGTGTATGTGGTACCTAACAGCTTGCACTTTATGCATACCTGCTCATTTAATTTAAGATTTTGTAATTAAACATAACAAAATCACAAGAAAGGATACCCCTCTGATTGCGCCAACTATAGAGGAATAAGTCTCCTTAACATCGCCTACAAAATCTTCTCTGCCGTTTTGTGTGAACGCCTGAAGCCTTTTGTAAATAAGCTGATAGGTCCTTATCAGTGCGGATTCGGGCCAGGGAAGTCCACCATCGACCAGATCTTCACACTACGGCAGATCCTGAAAAAAACCAATGAATTTCAAGTCGACATTCACCACCTATTTGTCGACTTCAAAGCCGCATACTACAGCGTAATTAGAGACGAGCTATACAACGCTATGTCTACCTTTGACATACCTGCTAAACTCGTCAGACTATGCAGGATGACTTTGGAGAATGCTCGCTGCTCCATCCGAATCGGTGATAGTTTTGATGTCAACATAGGATTTAGGCAGGGCGATGCGCTGTCGTGTGATTTCTTCAACATCATATTGGAAATGGTTGTGCAAAAATCACTGGCCAATACAAGAGGCACAATCTATTTCAAATCCTCGCAACTCCTTGCATACGCCGACGACATTGACATAATAGGTAGATCACGGCGGGATGTCAATGAGGCGTTTGCGAGTATTGAGATGGTGGCGGCGAAAATTGGTTTGGCGGTAAACGAGGGCAAAACTTAATATATGCTGTCATCAAAAAAGGACGCTTACCACCGATGTCTTGGCCAGAACGTTTGTATAGGCAGATATAAGTTCGAGGTAGTTAAGGACTTCGTCTACCTTGGCTCCGCAGTTACCTGGAACAACAACATCAGTTCCGAAATCAAACGCAGAATCACTCGTGCAAACCGCTGTTTCTTTGGGCTCAGGAGGCAACTGAGTAATAGAGCCCCCTCCCGAACGACAAAGTTGACTCTATATAAGACCCTTATCATCCCGGTCCTGTTGTACGGCGCAGAAGCATGGACACTATCAAAAGCGGATGAGGAGGCCCTTGGTCGGTTCGAGAGAAAGATTTTGCGCGTAATTTTTGGACCTATAAACGCAGACGGGGGATGGAGGAGAAGATTCAACCACGAATTTTACGGGCTGTACAGCGACATGAGCCTAGTCAGGCGTCTACGGATTCAACGCCTAAGATGGCTGGGCCATGTAGAGCGAATGGACACCACAGCTCCAGTCCGGAGAGTCTTTGAATCCAACCCCGAGGGACGAAGAAGCAGAGGACGGCTGCCCTTAAGATGGCGCACGCGGGTAGAAGGGGACCTCAGCCAACTGGGTGTGCGGCAATGGAAAAGGCTAGCGAAAGATCGTGCTAGATGGAGGGGCATGTTGATTGAGGCCCAGGTTCACCCCGAACTGTAGCGCCCACTAAGAAGAAGAATAATTAAACATAACTCTAGCTAGTGGTACCTAGTAGTATTATACGGAACCCTTGGTGGGCGAGGCCGACTCGGACTTGTCCGGTCTTTTTTTCTTTTGGAGAAATTGGGCGGCTTACCTTTAATATAAACTTTGTCAAAGCGAGTGAATCATTTCATAAACAGACTAGGCTTTGTCACAAGGATGCATATCGTTCTTCAAATTGTTGTAGTAAGGGACCATCTTCTTCCAGCGATACGTGGTAAGTGTATTGATGAATTGATATTATTGGTTGTGCTCACACTATGGAAGGATCCCACTATTCTACGAACGATAAGTGAAAATGTGACAATGGAACACGGCGATGAACTAAAATCGATTTGAAAAATGAATGCGAATGATAGCCCACTTGCAACTCTCTATCTTTCCTTGGATTACTACATGCGATAAAGTCGTATTAGATTAGAGGGTATCCACACAACACACAGTTTATTCAGAGGTACAGTATGTATCAATAATCCACTAAAACTTCAATCACTATAAAAATTACGAAAAACCCAACATCAAACAATCACGATATATTAAGCCTCTTAAGCCCGCTTAAAAGCTTTAGCTCATTGATTATTCTATATTTCCTTCACAAAACACAATTTCACTCCAACAATTTAGAGATGTACACAGTAAAAAAAAAGAAATATTGTAATACATCCTGAAAGATATTGTATTTAAAAAACAATCCGAATTAGCAAAGCACTCGTTTAATAAATTCAATTGATTGGACGATTGGAAAACCGGGCAAAAGATAGGAGTACACCTCCTTTCTGTCCGAGAATAGTATCTGATTTACGTCAAGAAGTGGCCGTATTACATGTAGGAAATCTTGTTCTTAGCCACTGGATGCGTGCTTTTCTTTTATTAACAAAGAAGGAAAGGAAGGAAATCTTACACCCAACATCATTCTCGAGATGAATGACCTACGGTTTCCTATTGACCATTAGAAGAACACCCGATTGATCGTCATAGAAACAATGTAGTCATTTTAGAAAATAGCATTTTATTTAACGATGGAAATCGGCGAGTAAAACGACAATCCGCGGTATGATTTTGATAATACTTAGCCAGTGCGGAGCAGAATAACCAAATGGATACGTTCCAGAGAGAGAGGAAATCAAAAGAAATGAGTAGAAAAAACAGAACAGAGTCAAACAAAAAATTTATTGGATCCAGATCCGCTGGATTGAAAAGGGCGGGCCGGTTAGATGGGATCTCCATACGTAGTTGAATGCGTCTGTCTGGTAAAAATAGCAATTTTCCATGTCCAGCCGACAGAGAACGATAGAGTCGAGCCAGAGAATTGCATGCGTGATAATGCAACTAATGTCTGGTGGTAATAATTTCTCATATCTGGTCGAATCCTCTACGCACACGAGTAATCTAGTTTGCATTGACGTCAGATTTGGGCCACAATTCGATGCAGTTGTCTACACGCGCTGCACTGTGAGTTGCAAAAGTTGCACATGAAGTTGATACTGTTGGGGAACAGAGATCTCTTGAGTGGGTAGTGTGAACAATTTTGCTTTGAGGCATGCCTGGGCAGAGGATTTCCTAATCCACTTGACCATGAAACCAAATGATTTGAATTTATATTGGTACTCGTATTCCTGTGGTCTTGGTTTCATTTTTGCCATGTAAAGATCTGCAGATCGTAGATAAGGTTATGACGAGTGAATGATTATTTATCGATAATAAATTTTGGTCAGCAATCCGATTATCTGTGACAGATTTAACTTGACTGCATACTATACCTGCCGTTTCGATACGCAATCAAATGAGTACAACAGGCTGTAGAATAGAGTTCATCCTATGTGGAAAACGCAACAACATAACTTGTTTAAAAATCTGCTTATATAAGTACTAAATAAGTCTAACCATTTTGCATTATCATAATATGAAGAAACAGGGAATCAGCATTCCTCGCGGACTTGCTACTAGAGTATTCATTGGAGTTGTGGATTCATGAATTCAATAAGTAGGACTGTTTACAGATGATGCAGGCTTCAGGTGTTCACACAAAACGGCAGAGAAGATTTTGTAGGCGATGTTAAGGAGGCTTATTCTCTGTAGTTGGCGCAATCAGAGGGGTCTCTTTTCTTACGGATCTGGCATACGATGCTGAGATTCCATTCCTCGGGCATGCTTTCCTCTGACCATATCTTACAGATGAGCTGGTACACGCTCCTAACCAGATCATCCCCAGCTGCCTTGAAGAGCTCAGCAGACAGTCCGTCTGCGCCAGCAGCTTTATTCGCCTTGAGTTTCGTTATGGCAATCTTAACTTCGTCGAGGTCAGGGGGACGGAGTTCTCTGCGGTCTTCGTCGATTAGAAATGGATCATTCTGCCTGACAGCGGTATATAGACTAGCATCGCCGTTATACAATCTGCTGAAGTGGTTTTTCCATATTCTCAGCATCGACTGGGATTCTACTACTAGGTGTATCATCCCTGCAGGCTTCTGTTCTGGCTTTATAACCTTGGCATGGTCGCTTCATCTCGTGCTCTTTCCTCTTTCTTCTAAGAAGCTTATGCTCCTCCCTTCTTTTTAACTCGTAGAGCTCATGAGCTGCTCTTGCCCTTTTATACAGCGAGGCCTTATATGCATCCTGCTTCGCTGTGTGAATCCTCCTGCACTCGTCATCGAGCCAGGTGTTTCTTCGTGGTGGAGCCTTGAAACCAAAAACTTCGGATGCAGAGCTTTTCAGGGCTTGTTTGCAAAGGCTCCACTGCTGTTCTATGGATAGAGCGGAGGATTGAGGTGTATTGGAAAGCTTAAGGGAGACGCGATCGGTAAAAGCACGAGCGGTTTCTGGCGATAGTAGTTTTCCGACGTCATAACTTTGTATTCTTACTCTACTCCGCTGCGTTCGTGATATCCGTAAGCGCATCTGGCTACTACAAGATAGTGGTCCGAGTCGATGTGAGCCCCTCGGAAAGTTCGAACATCAAGAATAGTGGAGGAGTGTCTGACGTCGATCGCGATGTGATCAATCTGGTTGGTAGTCGGTTGATCAAAAGACCGCCAGGTGCCTTTGTGTATATCGAGGTGCGGAAAGCGCGTACTGGCTAGAAGGAGATTTCGCCCTGTAGCAAGATCAGCCAGCCTGTGTCCGTTATTGGATGTGGTGTCGTGTAGGCTATGTTTGCCGATGACTGGTTCAAAGATGCTTTCTTTACCCAGCTTACCATTGAAGTCTCCTAGTACAATTTCGATGTCATAGCTGGGACATTGGGCATACGATCTGTCTAGGAGATGGTAGAACTCGTCTTTGGCGGAGTCATCCTTGTCTTCCGTGGGGGCGTGGACGCAGATCAGGCTGATGTTAAAAAATTTAGCCTTGATACGGATTGTTATGAGGCGTTCGCTCACATGCCGAAAGCTTAGGACTTTTTGCCTTAGTCCACCTCGAACAACAAATCCGCATATAAACAATCGTTGCCCTCTCTCCCTATAGCAGTCGCCGTAGTAAATACCGCAGTTTTTCATCCGCTTTATACCCGGTGAATTCCATCGCATTTCCTGGATGGCGGTGATGTCCGCTTTATAGCGGTCTAGGGCGTCCGCAAGTTGTTCGGCAGCACGTGGCCTGTTTAGGGACCTAACATTCCACGTACAAAGCCGAAGATCATTGTCCTTTTTTCGTTTTTTGCAAGGGTCGTCAACATTAATCTGGTCCGTTATATCCGAGGCTTGTGGTTGTTTCGGAGTTTGTGTTTTTTTTTTTACGGTTACGGCTTACTAGGCCGTAGCCCAACCGACTAATCCTGTTTTTTGGCGCAGGAAGCTCGCCATTCGCCCTTCCCCGTCTGCAGTTTCCATAGGAAATTTCCCGATGGCACCACGAGGAGGTGGGGATGGGACTTACTAACAGTGCCGCAAGATGTTCGACTGCGGTGGCTCTTCTCGCTTTTTAGCAGGCCAGCATCCGTCGGATAGATGCTACCCCTACGAGGCCTTTGTTAGTCCTTTGCCATCCCTGATGGATGGATATTCAGCGTTTACTCCGATGCATAATAAAGAGAAGATGGTAAAGAAAGAGAGATAATGCTTTGTCTTTAGACAGCTGCCAGTACTAACATCTTATATCACTTAAAACAAAACAATAAAATGCCTTTCTGAAGGCAAACAAACAAGATTTCAACCTATTCTCCACTTCCATCAGGCACAAGTGCTGTAATTACTTATTCATCATCAGCTTTCTTCCCATTAACGACTGAACAAACCACAGCCCGCTGATCACGGAAGGTCAAAGCAGATTTCGTGCAAGCCAGCAGCAACCGCCAAACCAGAACAACAGATGATTAAGACTGATGGGTCTCATGAAGCTGGCGGCCGCCTACTCATTATCGTCTTTCAGGAAACATTCATACAATATACATATACCTACACTTTTCGATTAACTACATGCGGAGCTGACAAGGTCATCGGAGCATTGTGTCTACCCGTCGTATGTGGTGAGACTGGTGGTCGCACGCAAACATCAGATTAACACAATTTCCTGTATCCAAGTAACCAATATGGAATCCCCTACGGCAAGCATCACTTATACCTGCATCAGTGCCAGTCTCGTATAGTTATGTCACATTAAATGCCAATCCTTGTTGTCGGACGAACAGGATGCGCACGCGTACAACCATAATCTTATCGTAAAAGCTCTAACATCCAAACAGATGGACGTGCAAGCAAGTAAATTAATAAATCACAACATTAAATTTCCAGTGAATCTTTCACAACCTTTTTAGCTCCGGGATACGATCAAACACACATTCATACTTCGAGTCGAGATCCAGCGGCACTCAGCATTAGCTACGGTCTACAAGAAGCATGAATTCTTATGTTAAAAGGCATTAATTACGCACGGGAGGCAGGATTTTATGCCAACCATGTGCAGAGTCAATCCATAGCTATGTGACTTGTGATTTGCGATTTGCTTGGAGGGGCGTGAGTGAGCTGGGAGTCCTCGTTTTCGATTTCGAACCAACGACCAAGCGGTGTCATTGGACAAAGATTAAGGACCAGCAATCAACGAATTTCGGGATCGCGTAGGCATAACATGGCATAGGCATGAAGATGAAGTGAAAACGAAATGAATTCCTTAAGATCGGCAGGTAAACGAAAGTGGTTGATGTGTCCCCAGATATTCATATCGCTTTTTTGGTAGAATACGGCACAACAGAGCGGCAAGATTGTTGGCCATACTTTTGAGTCTGACGCCTGCTTGACGAGTCAACGAACCTCGGTGTGTTCGTAACATTGAACTCTAGAGGATTTCAGGTTCTGAAAGGGAGTGTACGCGTGATATAATTTATGTTTATCTTTGTAGTGCGTTTAATGTGCATGCAGGGTGATGATGGAGATAAGGTTTACGGAAAACGCTAAAAGGAGGTGTGTGCCAGTCGAAAAACTTTTGGAGGAAAACTTAAATTCAGTTGATGAGAAGTGAGTTCCGCATCACGTAATAATGTATGTATGGTCTCCTATCAAGGACATCTTTGGAGCTGCAACTATGTCCAATCGGAAGCCTTGACTTCAACTTAAAATAGCCCAGTGTTGGACTCCGTTATCGAGGTCGCCTGAAACTTGCAGTAAAGCATTTTGATGGAATGGCAAAGACTGAAAATTGCCAGTAGGGAGAAGAAGATCAAGAGATTCGATTTACTGAGGCATGAAAAACTCACGAGCAGGTTTTGAAAGATGATCTAAGAGCATAGTCAGAAAGAACTAATTACGAACTAATAACGTTGTTTAGTACTGAACATGATAATGAGGAAATGTCAGAAATGTTCAAGACGATTAATATTAGGATAGTGTTAGGGTTTTTTCAAAACAAAGCGAACCTCTAACTTCACGAACTAAAATAGTGTGGCAACTGTGACACATCTATTGCATACTAATCAGTCTTTCGAGTTCAGCCCGCTTTAGTAAGAACGCCGGTTTGGAGTTGATTCCCAACAACCTTTCGGATAGAAAACTTGGATCGAAGAGGATTCCATCAATTTTCTTGACCCTCGAATACGCAACGTAGGTCAACCCGGCACTAAATTCACTTATCCCTAAGTCCACAACTGCTTTGTCCAATGTAATTCCTTGCGACCTGTGAATACTAATGCCGTAAGACAGCGATAACGGAAATTGCTTCCTCGTGCCATTGACTGCTCCTTTTTTAAATAACTTTACGACCTGAGTTATAGGAATAGCGCCTGAAGCGAAAGTCGGTCCCGTATAAGTTTCAAACTTGACCATGATGCAGATAGGAGCTTCGCTTGGTATGGAGTTTCCGACTCTGTTTTCGGTCCGACCGTAAATAATGTCAATGACTGTGCCCATCGAGCCATTGCACAGTCCGCAAGAGGTCCACAGGTTCTGGCGTAACATCACTTTAGCGCCAACGCAGAGTAATAGTTGTGCGTCCAGTTGTTAAGCTTCGTCATCTGACGCTTGAGCGGCGGTTGCATTATTGTTTGAGGCATTTATTCGAGTCACTGGGCATCCAAGCGATCGTAAGGCGTTCTTGTTATAAGCTTTGATGTTTTTGTTGGTCGCCATCAATCGTGTCGCGTCCTTGAAATCTCGGGTCGATCCTGGATTGTTGTCGACACGCTTCCATCTTCTGGTAGTGCCGCCAAGGCGGACATATTGATTTGCAAGTCAGCTTAGAAGCGATTCTGTTGCTTTAGAAACACCAGAACATCGTGTACCACATGTCGTCTGACCCTGAAGTCTTTGTAACCTTGGGCTTCCTGCTTTCTAACCGGCAAGATGTTGACTGTATTAGGAACTCTAGGCAATTCGTTTGCAATCGGTTGGAGATTTTGCTCGACGTTCAGCACATTTCCTTTGTAACGGAATTAACCATTGACACGACTGCGGAGCTGATAAACGCTGAGAATGGATTGAATCCGCGCTACCAACATCTGCTCGACCTCTGGAACATCTCTTGGATCCATATTGTTTTGAGCAGTGTACTTGACAGGGTTTTTAGTGCATTAATTGCAGATGACTTCATGGTGGCTGAGTTGTAGTCGTGAGCAGTTGTCGCTCGTCGAGATTCTGGGTGAATGTTCTGATAAATTCAGTGTCTCCAAAATGTGTTGTTTCTATCTTTGAGTTTCGAAGAGGGTCGTCGATAATGTTTGGGCGAACGTTCCTCATTCTGGCTGCGTCTCTGGTCGATCGTCGATCCGGGATCGTTTAGGAGGAAGTGGCATATTGTCTCAAACTGTTAAACTGTTTTTTTGTAGACTTCAGTTGATATATGAGATTTATTGTTGTTTATTGTTATTTTCTTTTTTTATCAGTAGTTTTGCTTCACGTATATTCAGTTTTGATGATGAATATGGCCGTATTCAGTCATGCAAAATTCTTTAAGAAAAATGACGTGACTTGGGGGAGAAAAGCATCAAAAATGGAGTTTTTGTTCAAATTTAAATAATTGCGCGCGCAAAATTTTTTTCGAATATTTTAATTTTTTTCTAGATTCATTTTGGTTTTTAATTTTTTACAATTAAACTAAATCGAAATTCAAAATTCCGGCTTCGTCATGACCCGATTTATATGGTCAACTTACTTACTTACTTACTTAGGTGGCGCTACAGTCCGTGGTGAACCTGGGCCTCAACCAACAAGCGTCTCCAGCTGGCACGGTCTTTGGCCAGCTGTTTCCAGCGCCGCACGCCCAGTTGGTTGAGGTCCCCTTCCGCCTGCGTGCGCCACCGTTGATGAGGCCGTCCTCTGCCGTGCCTTCACACCGGGGTGGATTCGAAGACTCTTCGGGTCGGAGCTGTATTTACCATGCGCTCTACATGGCCTAGCCACCTTAGACGCTGTACCCGTAGACGTCGTACCAGGCCGATGTCGCTGTACAACCCGTACAGTTCTTAGTTATATCTTCTCCTCCATACACCGTTTGAACAAACGGGACCGTAGATAGTACGCAGAATTCTCCTCTCGAAACGATCAAGGGCATCTGCATCCGCTTTTGTTAAGGTCCAAGCCTCTGCGCCGTAAAGGAGGACTGGGATGATTAAGGTCTTATATGGTGTCACCTTGGTTTTCCGAGAGAGGGCTCTACTTCTCAATTGCCTCTTAAGCCCAAAGAAACAGCGGTTGGCAAGAGTGATTCTGTGTCTTATTTCAGCGCTGGTGTTGTTGTCGCCGGTCATCAGTGAGCCAAGGTAGACGAATTCTTTGACCATGGTGAGGTACTGGCCAATACGTCGGTGTTGTCCGTCTCTTTTAGATGAAAGCATATATTTGGTTTTACCCTCATTAACCTTGAGACCCATCTTAGCCGCTTCTACCTCAATGCTTACAAATACCTTATTGACGTCTCGCTGTCTCCGTCCAACCACGTCAATGTCGTCGGCGTACGCAAGCAATTGCGTAGACTTGGAATAACTCATATTGTGTTGGCCAGTGACTCTTGCACGATCTTTTCAAGCACTATGTTGAAAAAGTTGCATGACAGCGCGTCACCTTACCTAAATCCTTTTTTAACATCAAAGGTCTCGGTTTGCTCATTACCGACCGTAATGGAGCAGCAAGAATTCTCCATTGTCATCCTGCACAGTCGGACGAGTTTGGCAGGGATCGGTATCTATATTTTGATAAAAGTGTGGATGCTGCTCTGGAAGGAGCCCGGGGCGCTTTCGTCCTGACAAGATGGCTGTTTCACTGCAGCCAACTTGATTCTAGGGTGAAGGTAATCTGCTACATGGCCTTAATCAGGCCTATATGATTGCCTATGGATGTCCTGTCCGGTTTAATGTGAGCGCAAGCTTAATGGAAAGGATTCGGGTGTTTGAGAGACAATGTCTGAGGTATTGTCTTGGATTACACAGAACACCAGAGTCTGAGTACAGAAAGTTCTATCCCAACGTATAGGATCCATACGATAGGGCAGGAACTTTACGGATAGGCAACTTTCTGATTAATCTGATTCGAAGTCACGTTGCAAGGGCAATGACGTCGACCAATAACTTGATCTCTGGGGCTTACTAACCCAACTGACTCCTTTGCGAACCTGACGTCGTGCTCTGTGAGCCCGAGCACCTCAGGTTCAGAAGAGCGGTTTCTCGCCGAGATAGAGAAGACGTTGTCCGACAGCTTCAACGCTTTTGGTGGCTGGAACGGACTCCGTAGTGGAAACTTTCAGGTAGCCTCTTCAAGGCAGGTTCGCCGAACCTCAATGGCGGACTTACATAGGGTAGGGTGGGCTAGGGTAGGCTAGGGTAAACTAAGGTAGGCTAGGGTAGGCTACGGTAGGCAAGGGTAGGTAAGAAGTATTGCGCGGCCGCTTGGGAATACCGCTTGTTGCTATTTTTTTTTTTTTTTGTTTTTGTCCATTTTCAGTTATTTAATTTTTGCAAAAAACTTCATCGGTTCTAAGTTGCGTGGAACGAACCCGGTCCCATGTCAATATCTTTGGTTCTCAAGATAGTCGAAGCCAAAATTCCGCACGCACATGCGTACACACACACATATATCTCTATGAAAACCTTGGATTTGGTTTCTGGTGACTTTAAAACGTGGAGATACATATGTCAAAATATGCAAAATCGGCCCCATTACAATAACTTCCCTCTGGGAAGTTAGTAAATAAAATTAATATCAGTGCAGTGCAGTGCATTACTAGATCGCCTGATCGTCGGGCAGTCCCTCCACCTCTTTCCCTCTTCGACGGGTGTTGGCACTCATTACGCGAAATTGACTGAGTGCTAACACTACTGACACATAGCAGGTCGTGAGTGTGGATTCTTGTTGGTGGAGCAAAGCTTACTATTGTAAGGGCAGTAGTCTGTCTTTGCAGTGCCGACGCCGGATCTTCCCGTCACGGCTTTGCTTAGTTGGTGTTGCGTCCGTTAATGTTTTGCATGATGTATTGATGGGGGAATTCTGCATACAGTTCTGCAACATTCGTGGGTTAAGAAAGAATTTCTTTGCCACATATGCCTACGACTCTCTCCGAAAACCGGGTGTTTTGACAATTTGTGAAACACTTACTTACTTATCAGGCCTGCGATCCATGTAGGATCTGAGCCTGAGCTATAGCTGCCTTCCATCCTTGACGGTCCCGGGCACGCTGCTTCCAGTTGTCAAGACTAAGATGTCTTACATCCGCGATTACTTGGTCTTTATACCGGAGGTTCGGTCTTCCTCTTCTTCTCGAACCAGGAGGCTCGGAGTCGAAGACCTTCTTAGCTGGAGCGTTGATGTCCATGCGCTCGATGTGGCCGAGCCAGTGTAGTCGACGGCTCCTTGCCTTCCGGACTACATCCACATCTTGGTACAGCTCGTAGAGTTCGCGGTTGTGTCTTCTTCTCCATTCACCTTCCTCACAGACAGGACCAAATATCCGGCGCAGAATTTTTCTTTCGAAAGAACCCAAAATCAGCTCCGCTGTCCTGCTTATCGTCCAGCTTTCGGCTCCGTACAGCAAGACTGGCAGAATGAGCGTTTTGTAAAGCATGACTTTGTTCTTTCGAGTGAGGAGTTTTGACCCCAGTTGTTTGGACAAGCCGAAGTAGCAGCGGTTGCCAAGGGCGATTCTACGCCGGATCTCCACTGTGGTGTCATTTGTGGAATTTACGTTTGCCCCGAGGTAGACAAACTCCTTAACTACCTCGAAATTGTAGCTGTCAATTGTTATGTTCTGTCCCAGGTGGTGAGCGACGGATTGGTTTTTGCTTGACAGCATGTATTTCGTTTTGTCCTCATTGATCTTAAGGCCAATTCGTTTCGCCTGTTCTTCAATCGCCGTGAATGCTTCCACAATGCCACGGCGAGAACACGCGATGATGTCGATATCATCCGCGTATCCTAGCAGCTGGATGGACTTGTAAAAGATAGTGCCTTCCCTGTTGACGCCTGCCCGTCGCACTATCTGCTCCAGCACCAGGTTGAAGAAGTCACATGACAGCGCATCTCCTTGCCGAAATCCGGTGCATGTTTCGAATGGTTCCGAGGTCCTAGAACCGAGTTGCACGGTGCATCGCGTGTTTTTTAGCGTGGCGCGACACAACTGGATCAGTTTTACCGGGATCCCGAATTCGGCCATCGCCCCAAACAGTGCTTCACGATGAATGCTGTCGTATGCGGCTTTGAAATCGATGAAAAGATGGTGTGTATCGATTTGAAACTCGTTGGTCTTTTCCAGGATTTGTCGAAGTGTGAAAATTTGGTCTATAGTTGATTTGCCGGGCCGGAAGCCGCACTGGTAGCTGCCGATTAGTGCGGTGCAAAATGGTTTTAGACGTTCACACAATACGCTGGACAGGATCTTGTATGCGGCATTGAGCAGGGATATACCTCTATAGTTCTTACAAGAGGTAGGATCGCCTTTTTTGTGGATGGGGCATATAGAGCTGGTATTCCAGTCGTCGGGCATGCTCTCATCTTCCCAAATTTTGCAGATGATCTGGTGCATGCTCCCTACCAGAACATCGCCGCCAGCCTTGAAGAGCTCTGATGGCAAGCCATCTGAGCCTGCGGCCTTGTTGTTCTTCAGCTTCTGAATAGCTGTGCCGACTTCTTCTATGCTGGGTGGGAGGACTACTTCAGCGGCTGGAGTTGGGATTTCCTCAGTCCCTACCACTCTTTCTTGGTCATGCTCGTTAAGCAGCTGCTGGAAGTGCTGCTTAAATACATCCACTATTCCCTGCGGGCCGGTGACAAGATTACCCTCGCAGTTTCGAAGAGCCAGGGTGCCCTTTTTGAAGCCTCCTGCAAGGCCTTTGGCTTTCTTGTAAAAGGCTCGTATTTTATGTCTATCCCTAGACTCCTCGATATCCTTGAGCTGGGAGGCTGCGAAGATTCTTTTCTTTTGTCGCAGTAGTTTCTTCTCCTCCCTTCTTCTGGCTCGGTACTCTTCTCGCGCTGCCCTGGTTTTCCTCTGCAGCGCCTTTTGGTACGCCTCGTCGGTTGCTGCCTTTTTCTGCTCACACTCGCCATCATACCACGGGTTTCTTGTCGGGGGTGGTAGGTATCCTACGGTGGTTTCGGCTACTTCCTGAATGGCTGAGCGGCAATGCAGCCACATATTATTGGCATTTGTGTTCGACGTAGGCATACCGTAGAGTCTTTCGCTCAGCTGCTCCCTGTAGACTCTGGCAACCTCCGGTGTGCTCAGGCGCCCAATGTCGAACCTCCTCCTGATGGGCTGGTGCAGCTTTCTAACATTGGACAGTCGAGCTCTGAATCTTGCTGCTACGAGGAAGTGGTCAGAGTCGACATTTGCCCCTCTGAATGTTCGCACATCCAGGATGTTTGACGCGTGCCTTGCGTCAATGAGCACATGGTCGATTTGGTTGGCGGTTCAACCGTCCGGAGATCGCCAGGTTGCTGTGTGGATTCGCGGGCGAGGGAATCTTGTGCTACTTATCACCGCATTACGAGCTGTCGCAAAGTCAGCGAGTCGGAAGCCGTTATCTGTTGTTGTATCGTGGAGGCTGTGCTTTCCGATCACTCCGCCAAGGGTGTTTTCCTTTCCGATTTTGGCGTTTAAGTCCCCGAGCACGATTTTCACATCGTACTCCGGACAAGCTCCGTAGGCGTTGTTCAGGAGGTCATAGAAGTCCTCCTTGATAGGGTCTTCAGCCTCGTCGGTAGGGGCGTGTGCACATATAAGGCTGATGTTATAAAATCTGTCTCTGATGCGGATCACAGCCAGGCGATCACTTATAGGTTTAAGGTCGATGACCTTCGACCTTATCCGCTTTCCCACGACAAATTCGCATCCCAGTAAGTGCAACCTTTTGTGACAGCTGTAATAAATGTCGCAATTTTTCTTCCTAATCATACCGTTTCCTATCCAGCGTATTTCCTGGACCGCAGTAATATCCGCCTTGTACTGCGTGAGGATTCCTTCTAGTTTATGAGCAGCTCCGGGAGTGTACAGGGTTCTGACATTCCAGGAGCATACTCGCAAATCGTGTTCCTTTTTCGTGCGTTGTCGTCGTCGAGTATCCGTCCGTGTATCCGAGGCATCTTGCTCGTTCATAACTTTGGGTTTTTTACGTGGGCGGATTGTTAGCCCGCCGCACAACCGCCATTCTGGTCGGGGTTTTTTTTCGCTTCATACGTTTGTTCACTTCCCAACGGTTGTTGAAGAGGCTATCCAGCACTTGCAAATTTGTGAAACACAGGTTGATGAAAAGTCTGATCCTTCGGATTTTCGTCTTCCTGGATATAGCTTAGTGCCATCATTCGTTTTTCTTCACGGCCTCGACATCTACATACGTTCGTAGAGATATTGCTTGCCAGGTGCTTCCGCAGTATAGCCAAACATCCACCTCGAAATTTAGTTCACCCTTCGTATGCACACAATTCACTACAAAACTGGACAGAGACGTCCAGACGCGTTTGATGCACTGTCCGACTCCAAACAAAGAATTATTTCCCTGTTTTCTCGCACCGAAGTTGTTATAGCGGGTGAATTTAATGTTCACAATTCCGAGTGGCTTCAACATTATGGACAGACAACACCCGAAGGTAGGTATGTCGAAATGTTCACTGAGTTGAATCATCGACAACGACGTGGACGCGGCAGTTGATCTGATCGCAAACAGCCGGAGGACAATGCGTGGTTTGACTTGAGATGCAAAGAGGTTATCAAGTCGAGAGGGATAAGTTTTCGCAATTATAAGGCAACATCACCGAGGAAGACCGAAGAAGATAGACATATGTATACAAGCCAGAAATGACTGCAACTCCCACTTTAAACGAGCCAATTTTTTACACAACCAAAAACTGAGGTGTAAAATCCTTCAATGTTCCAAAGGTAGAAGATTTTGGTCGTTCGTTAAAAACATCAAGAGCTCCATCTCGTCTATACCCACGCTCATTTACAATGGCATTCCTGCTGTCACATCCTTAGAAAAAGCCTAACGCTTGCTGCCTACTTCGCAGCAAACTCGCAGCTCCCAAAATCATCTTTGTCACTGCCTGTTCTGGAGTACCCTAATTCGACCATGGAACCATGGGACAAATTTACTTCGGTACTCGTACAGTTGCAAGGGCTCTTCAAAAACTTGACATACACAAACCTGGTGGCTCAGATGGCATTTCCCCAATTATTCTGAAGAGATGTTCTTCTGGCAAAACCACTGCGTAAGCTTTTTCACACCTTTCCTACTCTTCTGGATTCTATCCGAGTAGGTGGAAAAGAGCATTTGTCCAGTCCATTCCCAAAAAAAAGGCGAATCTTCTTCTCGCTCCAATTACCGTCCCATGGCACTAACGTCCCGCCTTTCCAAGGTCTTGGAAACGCTGGTAATTCATCAGCTAATGCAATAACTTGAGTCGCAGATGCCCCTCAATGACTGGCAGAATGGTTTGCGCAGCAACAGATCCTGGTGATTTGATGGCATATCTCACCGAGAAGTGGAATCAGGCAGGTGAGAGCAAAATATTCGCACTCGATATTTCGAAAGCATTTGACAGAGTTTGGCATGAAGCTCTTTTGTCGAAAATGCGTGCATTTGGGATCGATGACTCCCTTCTTTTATGGATTAGAGGCTACCTTCCGAATCCTTCAATTCAAGTTGTCTTGGATGGATTCAAGTCTGATACTTTCTTTGTAAAAAGCTGGGGCTACGTCTTGTCTCCAACACTTTTCCCATTTTTATAAACGATCTTCTGTCTGTTACCGGCAGCTTATGTTAAGCTCATCAAATTCCGATATCGACGACGACAATAGAGTGGAATTGAATGCATCCAAAACACAATGCTGTCGTTAAAGCGCAGAACTAACTCAATGCCATTATCCAAACCGACAAGCTTTTTATCCTGGGTTTAGGCATCAGTGACAACCTTTGTTGGAATGATCACATATTTAGTGTCGCCGGGAATGCCGCGAAATGGCTAGGTTTCCTATACAGATGCAACAAATTCTTCGCACCCACCGATCTGGCTACAATTTATAAAGCGTTCATTCGTCCTAAGTTGGAGTTCAACGCTTATGTCTGGTCTGGTGCATCTAAGACCTCGCCTGCCTTACTGGACCGAATACAAAATCACGCGATAAAACTCATAGGAGATTCCAGCATCATAAATTCATTACACTCGCTGTATCATCGCAGCAATGTCTCCTACCTTTCATTGTTTTATTGTAACTTTTGCATTACTGTTGCATTCCGCCCCTTCAAAACTTCTCCCGCGATACGTCTCTCCTGAAATGATCACGATTTTACTTTGAAGTCCGTTTTCGGTCGTACTGTGAAATATAGAGATTCTTTCTTCCAACAAACCACACGAATGTGGAACGCGCGACCTCGTTCGGTCTTCCCGCCTAAATATATGACGCAGATATTTAGGATCAATGTCATTAGGCACCTCCTCTCCATCTCCCTGTTACCTTCTGATCGCACGAGGTTATAAGGCCTTAACCTTGAGTGCGCGTATAACCATAAAAAAAACAAAAAAAAAAAAAATTCAGAATTGTTTCGAGAGCGGCTAGAATTACTCAACAGAAAAGCAGTTGCGTTCCATCACGACAATGTTAAAATAAACTGACGACCAAACCATCATTGAGCCTCTACCATGCTTCATGGTCGAAGCAGGAGGCCTTATATGCATCCTGCTTCGCTGTATGAATCCTCCTGCACTCGTCATCGAACCAGCTGTTTCTTCGTGGTGGAGCCTTGAAACCCAAAACTTCGGATGCAGAGCTTTTCAGGGCTTGTTTGCAAAGGCTCCACTGCTGTTCTATTGATAGTGTGGAGGATTCATGTGTATTGGATAGCTTAAGGGAGACGCGATCGGTAAAAGCACGAGCGGTTTCTGGCGATAGTAGCTTTCCGACGTCATAACTTTGTATTCTTACTCTACTCCGTTGCGTTCGTGCTATCCGTAAGCGCATCTTGGCTACTACAAGATAGTGGTCCGAGTCGATGTTAGCCCCTCGGAAAGTTCGAACATCAAGAATAGTGGAGGAGTGTCTGACGTCGTTCGCGATGTGATCAATCTGATTGGTAGTCGATTGATCAAAAGACCGCCAGGTGCCTTTGTGTATATCGAGGTGCGGGAAGCGCGTACTGGCTAGAAAGAGATTTCGCCCCGTAGTAAGATCAATCAGCCTGTGTCCGTTATCGGAGGTGGAGTCGTGTAGGCTATGTTTGTCGATGACTCGTTCAAAGATGCTTTCCTTATATAGCCGTCTTAAAAGACAATCTACTCTCTAGTGTGGACAACTTGGGCCTCACATCGCCTCGGTCTTCCAACAAGACAGTGACCCAAAATATACGGCAAAAATTGTCAAAGAATGGTTGCTGTACCATACCCCCAAACAGCTTAACTCTCCTTCACAATCTCTATTCCTTAATCCCATTGAACATCGATGGGAAGTTTTGGACAGAAATATCAGGAAACGGGTCATAACGTCAAAACAAGACCTTCGGACGGCATTAACCGAAAAATGGGCTAAAATCTCTCCTGAAGTTACAAAAAACTTGTTACTTCGCTTCCTAGAAGATTGGCTGCAGCTATTAAAGCTCACGAAGGTCCAACAAAGTATTAACGCTCAGCTTTTTAAGCATATGTAAAACTCAAGTGTATACTAATTTTTGACTGCTTTTTTCAGGTGACGTTTGCTTTTATCATGAATAATTTTTGAAAACTATTATTTTTTTGAACTATTTTGTAGTGGAAAATAAAATATTGAGTTGTAAGCTTTATTTGGTGTTTAAATCATTTTTCTAGTCACTTGCAACATGGCGTATCTTACGTTCTGTACTAGTGGGCGCTGGCTGTATACTAATTCTTGACTCTCACTGTATGTAGGTAGGTTAGGTTGCGTACTCCTGAATTAAACAGAGTAAAGTAGAATTAACTCAGGTACACGTGCATCTTTTGCTCGGGGCGTTTCACAAAACTTCCGCTTCCTCCACTCCATGCTTTTCTAGTCGAAATGCGATCGTCACCACTACCATCACATCTATTGATTACATTCTCTTAAACAAACGGGTTATTTATAAAAATAATTTCTCATAATTTCCAGAATAAGACCAAAACAACGGTTTTTAAGGTCAAAGGAAGTGCCACACATGAGTGCTCGTTTTAAAATACAGTGTACATTTCATTAAAACACAACACATCAAGGGATACATATCCTACGTCCTCACACTTGCTCGTACCCATATCAACAACCTAGTAAAACTTATCCCTTCGGTATGGCGCGAGACAGACAAGCGCTTTATAAATAGCTTCATCTCAACCACCCCGCCTGGATCGGCTGCCATACGGACAGTGTGTTAGAAAGCTCATACGTCGACAACCCTACTTAGACCTTTGCAACCCCTCTGTGATATGTTTTAATAGTGTCGTACATGTATGTATTTATAGAGAGATATATGTACATACATACATAAATTGTTGGCACAATCTATCTAAACATTTCATTTCAATGAACTTTCTAATACAATGAATTCAATCTAGTTTCGTCATTTATACTTCCGTAACTAGGACACTAGTTGAAAAGAGATATGTATGTATGTTGCCACATCAACCAATCTCCACTCTCGAGTATATTAAGATATTCTTCTTTTTTGCTCTCACAACTTGAATGTTGCTTTTTGCAGTGGCCTCCAAATAATATTTTGGGTTTGTGGTCAATGCTATATTTATACGAGTAAAAATTAATCTTTCTGTTTTTTAAGTGAACTTACCTTCGTACATTTGGGCGTATTGTGGAAAACCCGCTGCACGGAGCCATTTACACGCTTCAATGGCTTCGATTTCTGAAACGACAAAGAAGTAAATTGGTTTTCGATTAATTTAATTACTCTTTGGCCTTTGCTGCGTTTTTTGTTTTTTTTTTTTTTGTTTTTTTTGTTTCCCGGCTGTGATTTCCTTCTCAGGGATTTAACAATGAAATTTTGTATATTCAATTAAGTAAAGTGCTTTAAAATGCGATTATCATCAGGTGCACTCAAATTGCAAAACCTGCAACTTACAGGTTGAACATAGTGATGAAAATTCATTTTTTTAAAGAGTCTACGACGGAGAAACAGGGTTCATAGAAGGTTCTACACTCATGGGAGTTTTGTTGCAGAATTTAGTCCAAATCCAATCTACTACGAACCTGCGACAAGAAATTCGGCTCTACGCATAATGAAAAACGATCATAAACAAGAGACTGACTTCACTGACTGGGTTTTGAAGCAGTTGAAAGCGGACTGCGAGATGAGCAGTAAAATCATTTTAGGCGACAAGATCCATCTTTAGGCAAACGGTCAATTTTTAGACGAAGACAATCCACATGAGGTAATGTATCAGCAGAAAGTCGGTCATCCTGGCATCTTGACGATGATGGCATCACGACCATCACCAACAGACAACAGAAAACAATAACAATCGATAATAACCAAATTGTTTGGTTCCAAATTGGATGATATGGACGTGAACGATATTTGGTATTAACAAAACGAACAGTAAGAGTATTGCATACCATAACTGATATCATGCTGATGGATATACTACACAAGCGATTCGAGGGCACGGCTACGGGACCTGGCCGCCGAAAGGGGTATTTCCTCACAAGCCGCGATTGATTGTAGTGTCGTTCCCTGTTTGGCGAGCGTGTCGGCTCTTTCATTCCCTGGAATGTCGCTGTGTCCTGGTACCCAGATAAGTTGTACGTTGAACTGTTCGGCCATCTCGTTAAGAGATAGGCGACAGTCGAGACTAGTTTTCGATGTGTACACATAGGACTCCAACGACTTTAACCCTGCTTGGCTATCCGTAAGAATGCGGATATTCGTAGTGGATATCACGTTCCACTTCATCCAGGACAAGGCCTCTTTTATTGCCAACAGTTTCGCCTGGAAAACGCTACAGTGATTTGGTAATTTTAGAGCTTTATTCAGCTTATAAGTTGTTTGGAGAAGACTCCACTACCCACCCCGTCCTTGGTTTTAGACCCGTCAGTGTAAAAGTCTACGCAGTATCTGCGGAGTTGAGTATGGCGGGTCCAGTTTTGTCTGTCTAGGTACATCGTCATAAAGTTTTTTTCCAAGACCGTGGTGGGTTCTGTGAGGTCCAAATTTACTGCCATGGTTGTCCTGTTGTTCAGGATGGAGGAGTGGCCAGTGACATAGCTCGTCCATTTCGAGTTGGCTTTTAGTCTAATGGCCGTGTGTGTGGCAATTTGCTTGCCGAAAATATCGAGTGGTGTACAGTTGAGTATCGTGTTAAGCGCAGCCGTTGGGGCGGACCTGAGGGCCGGTAATGCACATACACGCCAACCTTTGTACCTTCTTGAGTTGTTTGTGGGATGTTGTCTTGTCCAGTGCAGTCCACCATACTATCACTCCATACATTAGTATGCGTCTAACGACCGTGATGTAGAGCCATAGGGTGATTTTTTCCCTATGGCTTTCTTGCATGTGTAGAGAGCTATTGTTGCTTTTTTAGCTCTTTCGATAGCTCTTCCAGGTTAATTTCCTGTCTAGTATAATGCCAAGGAATTTGGCATTGGAGGAATAGTTTAATCTGGTACCAAGCAAAGTGATAGGGCAGTGTTGCGGGATGTTATGCTTTTTGGTGAATAGCACGAGCTCCGTTTTCTGGGGATTTACCCTGAGCCTTGCTAGGCGCCCATTTGCAAAGGATTGAGAATGCCATTTGCATACGGTCATTCAATGTGGATAGGTATTTACCTGAGATTGAAGTGGCAATAACGTCCAGGCCTTCTTTCTCCAGTCTAGTTAGTAGTTCGTTTATAACTACATTCTAGAAAAGAGGTGAGAGATCCCCTCCTAGCGGGGTTCCTCTGGTAACCACTCTGGTGGTTACTTGGCTTCACCATTTGGAGATAATCTTGCGTGTTAATAATAACTCGATGATCAGCTCTATCAGAGTCCTCTCCACCTTTAGCTTTTCTAGCCCTTCTATTATTGCTTTCGGAGTGACGTTTTTAAAGGCGCCCTCTATGTCAAGGAAGGCTGTTATAGTGTATTCCTTAAGATGGATTGATCTTTCGATTTTCCTCACTAGTGTATGCAAGGCTGCTTGTACCCATACAGTAGGCGTGCTGTGCCTTAGAGATTAGGGACGAATCCAAGTTGTGGCGTATGTGTAAGTCTATCAGCCTTTCCAAAGTTTTTAGTGCAAAGGATGATAGACAAATAGGCCTAAGATCCTTGGGGGAAGTGTGAGAATTCCTGCCGGCCTTGGGGATGAAAAGCACCTTTGCGCACTTCCACTTTTCTGGAATGTGACTCTAAGCTAGGCATCCTTTAAAGATAATCTCTAGCCATGGTATAGTCCATTCCATTATGGGCTAGTGGGCCATATTCCTTTAAGCACGATGCTGGCCAGAATGTTACCGTTAATGGAGAGCGTTATAGAAACATGATGTCTGACTTCAGTTAAATACCATGGACGTGACATCAACTAGATGGCGCAACATGCCACACGCCGCGCGACAGCATCAATTTATTGCGGGAAACATTGCTGAGCGTATAATTTCGCGTAACGAACCTGTGAACTGGCCACCACGATCCTGTGACCTTTACATCACTATCTTTGGGGGAATATGTATCACTCGCATCACTAAACTCTTAATCTTTTTAGCGTAAATTATCCCCCGAAATGAGTTAACAATTTGAAGATTACTGAAAATGAATTGTAAGAAACTAGTTCCATTGAGGACTGACAAAAGTCTGGCAGACAACAACGGACACCGAAATATTATGATCAAGACAGAACTTTGATCATACCACCGAACCTCATTTAGTCCGTAAACAAAATTGTCGTATCTGGGGAGAAGGATTTTGTGGAATTATTTTAGAAAAATCATTACTACCGCGAAATAAATGGAATCATTGTCCCATTCCTTTTTTGGGTGCGGACAAAGGTAAAACGGAACCCCATTACTAAGACTTCGCTATCCGTCCGTCCGTCTGTCACCAGGCTGTATCTCATAAACCGTGATAGTTAGACAGTTGAAATTTTCACAGATGATGTATTTCTGGTGCCGCTACCACGACAAATACTAAAAACAGATCAAAGTGAATATTTAAGGGGGGCTCCAAACAATGAAGGTACATGCCACACAACACGTCAAAATATTGACGTGTTTCCAGCCTGCTGCAAAGCAAAAGAATTGAACTCTTTACCATTCAATATATCAGTCATAGGGATATTGACATACACAGATTCAATGAGCATCAACAGGTGGAAAGAAGCTGACAACATTTTATCCCTGAATTGCGCGTAGATGTACTTATTGATGTCCCACATCGAAACCAAGCCCCTTCACAATAGCAAGGAAATTTTCAAAAAAATATACAAATCACTAGATTATGTTTGTTAAGCTCCTTTCTCCACGGCGATTAATATTATAGGAATTGTCCTGACGTCATCTGTTCAAACAAAAGCCTAAAGGTACATGTTTCTATAATTGCACCAGGAACGAAAATATTAAATCTCTCGGTAAATTTCGATGGCAAGTCTCATCCAGAGTCAACGTTGGCGTAAAATTAACTTGACGGGATGGCGTGAAAGGAAGAATTCAGGAGCATGGTGTTGTGTCGTTTTGAAATTTAAATAATGATACTGAAGGATGGAGGTGAACTTAAATGGGATTGGGGACATTAGCCAGATTATGCTTTAAAGCACCTTGAGTATGTGTGATTAACTTATATACTTACTTACTTAGGTGGCGCTACAGTCCGTGGTGAACCTGGGCCTCAACCAACAAGCGCCTCCAGCTGGCACGGTCCTTGTCCAATTGTTTCCAGCGCCGCATGCCCAGTTGGTTAAGGTCCACTTCCACCTGCGTACGCCACCGATAATGCGGCCGTCCTCTGCCGCGCCTTCCTTCCGGAGTGGATTCGAAGACTCTTCGGGTCGGCGCTGTATTTTCCATGCGCTCTACATGGCCTAGCCACCTTAGACGCTGTATCCGTAGACGTCGTACCAGGCCGATGTCGCTGTACAATCCGTACAGTTCTTCGTTATATCTTCTCCTCCGTTTGAACAAACGGGACCGTAGATAGTGCGCAGAATTTTCCTCTCGAAACGACCATGGGCATCTTCATCCGCTTTTGTTAAGGTCCAAGCCTCTGCGCCGTAAAGGAGGACTGGGATGATTAAGGTATTTAATAATGTCACCTTGGTTTTCCGAGAGAGGGCCCTACTTCTCAATTGCCTCTTGAGCCCAAAGAAACAGCGGTTGGCATGGTTGGCAACAGTGATTCTGCGTTTTATCTCAGCGCTGGTGTTGTTGTCGCTGGTCATCAGTGAGCCAAGGTAGACGAATTCCTTGAACACTTCAAAGTTATATCCGTCCATGGTGACGTTCTGGCCAATACGTCATTGTTGTCCGTCTCTTTTAGATGAAAGCAGATATTTGGTTCTACCCTCATTAACATTGAGACCCATCGTAGCCGCTTCTACCTCAATGCTTACAAAGGCCTCATTGACGTCTCGTACCTCTTGTGTTGGCCAGTGATTCTTGCACGATCTTTTCAAGCACGATGTTGATAAAGTTGCATGACAGCGCCTCACCTTGCCTAAATCCTTTTTTAACATCAAAGGTCTCGGTTTGCTCGTTACCGACCTTAATGGAGCAGCGAGAATTCTCCATTGTCATCCTGCACAGTCGGACGAGTTTGGCAGGGATGTTAAAACTAGACATGGCTTTGTATAGCTCATCTGTATACACGCTGTCATATGCAGCCTTGAAATCGACGAAGAGGTGGTGAGTGTCGATTTGGTATTTCTGGGTCTTCTCCAGGATCTGCCGTAGCGTTAATATTTGATCTATTGTGGATTTACCTGGCCTGAAACCACACTGATAAGAGCGGTTCATCCGATGGTGAGTAAAACGTTAAGACACTCGTTATATTATTTTACGCCTGCAAGATAGAAGTTTTGAAGCTTGAGCCCATAGTAATCATGTCCTCAATTTTATTCTATTTTAGCAGCAAGATACTACCCTACTCGAGATGCCACAAATGGCGCTACGAATACTAGAGCGGCAATCAACTAGAAGTCTAAAAACTCTAAGCTATCATTGTCGGAGATCAACCACGACATATGTATGTAATGTGTCGATAAATAAGAAATAAAGAGAAAACACGTAGAGCATGTGCTGAATTATAGGTGCGTACCAATAGTTATTAGTCTTATCGCATGACGTTCATAACACAATATGTAATATATCTACATCTGAATTTCCCAATTATCGCACACAACTGCACATTCTAGGAAGGCAAGCATCCTATTGGGCAAAATATTTATCTTGACCAACGAACTGGTTCTTCATTTCACATTTGGAAGGTACATATCCATTTCTAATCGACGAAGACCCCAGAGAATTCTGTCCCCCTGACCTCGACGAAGTTAAGATTGCCATATCGAAGCTCAAGCCGAATAAAGCTGCTGGCGCAGACGAACTGTCTGCTGAGCTCTTCAAGGCAGCTGGTTAGGAGCATGCACCTCTAAAATATGGTCAGGGGAAAGCATGCCCGAGGAATGGAGTCTCAGCATCGTATGCCCGATCCACAAGAAAGGAGACCCCTTTGATTGCGCCAACTATTGATGAATAAGTCTCCTTAACATCGCCTGCAAAATCTTCTCTGCCGTTTTGTGTGAACGCCTGAAGCCCTTTGTAAATAAGCTGATCAGTGCGGATTCAGGCCAGGGAAGTCGACCATCGACCAAATCTTCACACTACGGCAGATCCTGGCAAAAACCAATGAATTTCAAGTCGACACTCACCACCCATTTGTCGACTTCAAAGGCGCATACGACAGCGTAATTACAGACGAGCTATACAACGCTATGTCTACCTTTGACATACCTGCTAAACTCGTCAGACTATGCAGGATGACTTTGGAGAATGCTCGCTGCTCCGTCCGAATCGGTGAACACCTTACCGATAGTTTTGATGTCAAAAAAGGATTTAGGCAGGGCGATGCGCTGTCGTGTGATTTCTTCAACATCATATTGGAAGTGATTGTGCAAAAATCACTGGCCAATACAAGAGGCACAACCTATTTCAAATCCTCGCAACTCCTTGCATACGCCGAAGATACTGACATAATAGGTACATACATCACAGCGAGATGTCAATGAGGCGTCTGCGAGTATTGAGATGAAGGTGGCGAAAATTGGTTTGGCGGCAAATGAGAGCAAAACTAATTATATGCTGTTATCAAAAAAGGACGCTCACCACCGACGTCTTGGCCAGAACGTTAGTATTGACAGATATAAGTTCGAGGCAGTTCACCTGTGTGAAAAATAGAATCACACACAACATGGGTGATTGAAGGGAAGCTTGGCTCTGGTCCTTCATGGGCTGTAACGCCACCAAAGAAGAAGTTAAGAACTTCGTCTACCTTGGCTTCGCAGTGACCTGGAACAACGACATCAGTTCCGAAATCAAACGCAGAATCACTCTTGCCAATCGCTGTTTCTTTGGGCTCAGGAGGCAATGACAAAGTAGACTATAAGACCCTTATCATCACGGTCCTGTTGTACGGCGCAGAAGCATGGACACTATCAAAAGCGGATGAGGTTCGAGAGAAAGATTTTGCGCGTGATTTTCGGGCCTATAAACGCATACGGGGGATGGAGGAAAAGATTCAACCACGAACTTTACGGGCTGTACAGCGACATGAGTCTAGTCAGGCGTCTCCGTATTCAGCGCCTAAGATGGATGGGCCATGTAGAGCGAATGGACACCACAGCTCCAGCCCGGAGAGTCTTTGAATCCAACTCCGAGGGACGAAGAAGCAGGGGACGGCCGCACTTAAGATGGCGCACACAGGTGGAAGGGGACCTCAGCCAACTGGGTGTGCGGCAATGGAAAAGGCTAGCAAAAGATCGTGCTAGTTGGAGGGGCATTTTGGTCGATGCCCAGGTTCACCCCGAACTGTAGCGCCCATTAAGAAGAAGAAGAAGATATCTGAGATCTACACATCTCTGAGACTACTTAGTATATGAGATTTTATAGCATTTCTCTGAAAATTATTTTCCTACTCTTACTGCTACCTCATCCTTTCGCATACATACACTTTCACAAACTAATTTATTCAAATGTATGCCCACTTGCGTCACACCGATTTTAATGGCACTCATTCAATTATTTTATTTCATCGCTTCGACATAATATCCACCGGATACAAGCACATCGAATCAATAAAGGCCAACCACCCAAAAACCACCTGTATGCTTTGTATCTGAATCAATATTGAGCACATTTCAGAAACACCTCGTCTCAACAGATACCGACAAGATACCTGACCAAACATCGTACTTAAGCTTGAATTACCTGAACGTTTATTATTAGAAAATTAGTGTTCTCCCCCTGTTTAGGCAAATATTATTGCTTCGGCTATTTAACGATTGACAGCATTGAGAACGGTTCGCCTTGCTCCTTTAGATTGGCCAAAAATAGGATTTATCTGTATACATGTATTTAGATCAACAGAATGTGGTCATATCTGAGCAATATATTCCTTTTGTTTTTTTTTTTTTTTTTGTGCTGGACGCAGTCATGTGAGATAATTCTCCGATCATCGATTACGTCTTTTCCTAGAGGGACGACTCGATGTTTATGGATGTGTGCATATCCTTCAAGTTGGCACATTAACATCATTTCATTCAAGAAGCCTAGACGAGTAGACAGCTAAGGAGAATTGTATTGAATAAAAACGGCGGAGATTAGTGAATGGAAATGTAAGGATTTAAACTGGTGTCTCGGTAATTGAATGATCATTACTAAAAATTGAATGAATTTCGAGCAACAATGGTGTCCTTGTATTCTTATATCTTTTGTCTACGCTCAAGGGATTTCACTGAATGAAATTTGCAAAAATTGTCATATTTGAGTGGCTATAATCCATGTCAAACAAAATTGTCGTTTCTGGGGAGAAGAGTTTAGTGGAATTATTTAAAAAAAATAAAAATCATTACCATCATGGAATAGGTGGAAAGAAGCTAACAACATTTTATCCATCAATTCTATACTCAAATGACGTAAAAAAGGAAATACAGGTACCTTGAAATGAATTCATCAGAATGGTATTGTAAATGTTACAAAGGAGTGTGCTTGTGGCGGTTTATTTGGTTTATTGTTTGCTCGGTACAAATTTCGCCTTTTTATGGGCAGAGATAATGATTTACGGGTGGCCGTGGTGCAGCGGTTAACATCATCGACCGCCGAGCGCAAGGTCTATAGTTCGAATTCACTTCATAGCCAAGAAAAAGTAATTCCCATACGGACAAAAAGTATGCAACGCAGTTGCGAATGGAAAGTGACCAGACGTACTGCTGCAGGTATAACACTCACAGTATATGGTCAACTGGAATTCATCCTCTGCGTATGCAATATTAAAAGTGCTCGAACGAATTATAATGGACTATAACCAAAGCGGAATTTGGTCGTCTCTCGTCCTATCTAGGACAACCACCCCTGAGAGTAGTGAACGAACATCAACGACCCAAACCACTGCACTCCGTTCAGTTTGTGTGTGTAACAACACATCATAAGAGAACATAAAAAAAAACCTCTTGAACCTGCGCGAGTCTCTAAAAAAAAAGAAAGAAAAAAGTGACAGTTTACAACGAAAGAGAAACAGAGGACGAAGTCTATCGGATCAGTTCGGTAAGGTAAATCGTTCGATGAAGTGAAGTCGGGATAATTTTTTTCATGACCGGTTGCAGAGTCCTGGTTTTACTTGTAGGTATAACTTTGCAACACAACGTCCTAATAAACTTTGAGGGCCATTTTCAATCTCATCAAATCCTTGGATTTGGATTCTGGTGACGTTGAAACGTGGAGATACATACATATGTATGTCGAAATTTGGAATTCGCAAAATACAATTACAATAACTTCCCAATGGAAAGCTAAAAAGAACAAAATCTTTCTTGATGGTAGTAATTATGATTTTGAGCATTACTCTGGCATGGACAATCGATGCAACAGTTGGTATTAGGTCTGTATCTGAATGGGCCCAGTCTATTTACTCGACACTTCTTCTTTTTCTTTTGGTGGCGTTACAGCCCATGAAGGACCAGAGCCAAGCTTCTCTCAATCACCCGTGTTGTGTGTGATTTATTTTTCACACAGGTGAAAGGGACCTACAGTTGAATGCCGATTCCGAACGGCGTGAGACGAGAAGCTTTTTCAAAGCAAGTTTACTACGGGGGGTTTTGCCAGTACCCCGCCGAGGAGGAACGTCGCGAAATAAACATTCGATGACGTTGGGGTTATCGGGATCCGAACTCGCTCATCGTGCGCCAGAGTCCAACACACTAACCACTGCGCCACGGCGCTCTCATTTACTCGACACTGCAATATAATATATTCAGTTCAATCCTTTTGAGCTGGTTATGTAAGAGATTGTGTACCGAGCTATTTTTTTTTAACACGGCAAGGATATTTAAATATATGTACGTCCATATGTATATCTAGCATTGGGAGCAGGTATTACTTACTTACTTACTTACTTACTTATCAGGCCTGCGATCCATGGAGGATCTGAGCCTGAGCTATAGCTGCCTTCCATCCTTGACGGTCCCGGGCACGCTGCTTCCAGTTGTCAAGACCAAGATGTCTTACATCCGCGATTACTTGGTCTTTATACCGGAGGTTCGGTCTTCCTCTTCTTCTCGAACCAGGAGGCTCGGAGTCGAAGACCCTCTTAGCTGGAGCGTTGATGTCCATGCGCTCGATGTGGCCGAGCCAGTGTAGTCGACGGCTCCTTGCCTTCCGGACTACATCCACATCTTGGTACAGCTCGTAGAGTTCGCGGTTGTGTCTTCTTCTCCATTCACCTTCCTCAAAGACAGGACCAAATATCCCGCGCAGAATTTTTCTTTCGAAAGAACCCAAAATCAGCTCCGCTGCCCTGCTTATCGTCCAGCTTTCGGCTCCGTACAGCAAGACTGGCAGAATTAGCGTTTTGTAAAGCATGACTTTGGGAATTTTGACCCCAGTTGTTTGGACAAGCCGAAGTAGCAGCGGTTGCCAAGGGCGATTCTACGCCGGACCTCCACTGTGGTATCATTTGTGGAATTTACGTTTGCCCCGAGGTAGACAAACTCCTTAACTACCTCGAAATTATAGCTGTCAATTGTTATGTTTTGTCCCAGGTGGTGAGCGACGGATTGGTTTTTGCTTGACAGCATGTATTTCGTTTTGTCCTCATTGATCTTAAGGCCAATTCGTTTCGCCTGTTCTTCAATCGCCGTGAATGCTTCCACAATGCCACGGCGAGAACACGCGATGATGTCGATATCATCCGCGTATCCTAGCAGCTGGATGGACTTGTAAAAGATAGTGCCTTCCCCGTTGACGCCTGCCCGTCGCACTATCTGTTCCAGCACCAGGTTGAAGAAGTCACATGACAGCGCATCTCCTTGCCGAAATCCGGTGCATGTTTCGAATAGTTCCGAGGTCCTAGAACCGAGTTGCACGGTGCATCGCGTGTTTTTTAGCGTGGCGCGACACAACTGGATCAGTTTTACCGGGATCCCGAATTCGGCCATCGCCCCAAACAGTGCTTCACGATGAATGCTGTCGTAGCAGGTATTAACCACAATGAAATACAACTCACAAGTAAATGGAATCTACCAAGAACGCCCGGATCGATTGACCACCAAACTTCATCGTACAATTCCCTAATGAACTCATAATCAATTGCTTGTTGTCATCGTTTGAATTTAATTGGTAGTTTGATGTTTTTGTTTTTATTACAAAGTTCTGACCAACTAACTATAACCCAATGCTCGCATACTCATCCAAGCTAGTCTAAAAGTTAGTTCACATAATTCGGCAAAACCACCAATTACCAACGTCTATGATCCTGCCCCAGTCCTGTGTTGCTAGTGACAACAGCAACTAGAAAACATTAATTAGACGACACTACAAGTGGGTAGGTTTAAGCATGGCTGGCTTATGCGGGGGTCTCAAAATTTAATTAAAAATTCTTCCGTTTGACTTTATACATACATCGAATGTTTAATAGAGCGACAGCATGTAGAATGATGCATAATAACGATATGAAATTCATTCAAGCGTGTACATAAAGCTTGCCATGCTGTGCTACAGGTTGCTTTATATCACAGGTAATACCTTCATACATACAACTGCATGTGCAGGAACAGGAAGGGTTAACTTAAAGTTCTGGATAGCCTTTAATGGTTTCGGACAGAATGACAACCAATGGAAGTTCATAGGCATGTGGGTCATTGATGGTTTTTCAGTTTTAATTACACGATCAAGTACAGAACGAAGGTGTGTGTGACTGAACATCCGGAATCCCTTCGAACAAGGAATCAATTTAGATAGCTTTTTTATCACTTATGACACAAATAATTTTAATAAAATCCAGAAAGGGTGTCACCACGAATCAATGTACATCAGCACTTCACGGAGTGATAATGAAATTTACATATGCGCCAACGCAATAGCGCAAATTCAATGGTGTGGTGCCCAGATTGTGGGCAGTGAAAAACCTGGCATAGTCATGTACCAAATCATAAAAAAAAAAAGAAACCATAAATGGTACTTCCATATAAACATGCTCTGTGGTGCAGGAGATTAATTCTCTAGTACATGATCATATAAGTGTAATAGTTGGCCAATGTCAAGGCAAAGACAGGCATTATTACATTTTGATGTTAAGCAATTTCTAATTAGAAATTTGATTTAAAACTCGCGAAGTAGAATTTATTCATCTTTTCTATTATTTATACCTTCCACCTTAAAAAACATGGTTACAGTGTGGTTTAGCACCAATAAATAAATTATACACCTGTGAATGCGAGATATCACAGATTCCATAAATACACAAACTCCTCCACCGGCATGTTTATATTCATCAACGGGTTTCCATCTATTATGTACGCATAAAAGCATTCAACAGCCTAGAGTTCGAATCTACGATATCGACCAGGAATTTGATTGAAACTTTTTGTATTAATAATCAAATACTACCTCGAGCTAACGAGGCCTGACATACTCGTACAGTCCTGGTCGGGTATGTGTACCTCAACAACACATAAAATAATGTTACAAATAAGAAACAGCCAAGACAACGATATACTGCTGTCCCGGTAGTAATCATTTTCAGCACCCACCCGCAGGGGCATTGTTTTCTTCCAAATTCTTGTTGATGTTTTTGTTCTCATGTCCACATGAATGCCTTAAAATGACACACAACAATGTAAATACACCCGACAAGACGTAATGATTAATAAGGGGCTAGTGACCTAGCATGAGACAAATACCTGCAATCTTTCGTTCCCGCATTTTTCGCCACAGTGCTTCGGCCTTGCGTTTTGGCCAATTTTCAAATTTTTGCGAGAAACTCCGGAAAAATTTATATTCACGGATGGTGATTGACATTCGCCGTTGCATTGCGAAGTCGTTTATATCTCCACACGCGGTACTCAAGACGTCACTTGAATGCTACAATAATACGATAAAATTAGGAGTTTCCAACTCACATGACTAATACACATAAAATTACTATTGAAGGTAAAATCTGCACACCGATACCGAGTCAAATATGTACGTTCGAAAACACACAACGCGGATTGACAACGAGCCTTTGCTAGAACGTCTGCAATCAACAGAGTTTGTAACAGCACTAATGAAACACCACAGAATGAATATTGAAAAATCCAATAAAGATAATATTCTCTCGAGGTACATGCAACCGAACGTGGATAGACTCGTACAGCAGCCGGGCAGGACCATGCTTTTCCGAAGCGGCCTTACAACCACTACCAACATCGGAAAGCCACCCCGGCACAGTGGGTGGTAAAATTGTTCACACAGTAAAGCTCATCGTGTGATTTAATTTTGACAAGAATTTCAATATAAAAGCAATTTGACTATAATTCGAAGAAAGGACACTCCTAATTGCTTTGTCTTTTGTAAATATTTTTAATACCTCATTTTGTTAAGTACAATAACGAAGACAAATGTCGATATATTTATAGGACGGGATGTGGATACCAAATCTCAATTTTCGCTGCAAAGTAGACATTTACGAAATCCGGAAACTATTTTCTTTAGTGACCAACTCAAACCTAATGACTGCTGACAAATGAATGGTTATCTTGACTAGAAGAAACACATTTTTCTACATTTTTTCGATGACTATTGGTAACTGTATTTTTTTAGACGTCGTGAAAGCTACTCCTGCTCAGTGGGTGGATATTATCAGATATTTGGTTGGAATTTCAAACGCGATACTAATATAAAAGCAATTTGGTTATAATTCAAAGAAAAGTCATTCCTAATTACTTTAAGCTTTGTAGATATTTTTAATAACTCTGGGTCATTTCATTAAGTGGACAAAAGGTAGATATATTTTTAGGACGCTAAATTAGATACAAGGATGGCAAAGGACTAAGGCCTCGTAGGGGTAGCATCTATCCGACGAATGCTGGCCTGCTAAAAAGCGAGAAGAGCCACCGCAGTCGAACATCTTGCGGCACTGTTAGTAAGTCCTATCCCCACCTCCTCGTGGTGCCATCTGGAGATTTCCTATGGTAATCGCAGACGAGGAAGGGCGATGGCGAGCCTCCTGCGCCAAAAAACAGGATTAGTCGGTTGAGCTACGGCCTAGTAAGCCGTAACCGTAAAAAAAAACACAAACTCAAACAAACAACCACAAGCCTCGGATATAACGGACCGGATTTATGTTGACGACCCTTGCAAAAAACGAAAAAAGGACATTGATCTTCGGCTTTGTACGTGGAATGTTAGGTCCCTAAACAGGCCACGTGCAGCCGAACAACTTGCGGACGCCCTAGACCGCTATAAAGCGGACATCGCCGCCATCCAGGAAATGCGATGGAATGGACCGGGTATAAAGCGGATGAAAAACTGCGATATTTACTACGGCGACTGCTATAGGGAGAGAGGGCAACGATTGTTTGGATGCGGATTTGTTGTTCGAGGTGGACTAAGGCAAAAAGTCCTAAGCTTTCGGCATATGAGCGAGCGCCTCATAACAATCTGTATCAAGGCTAGATTTTTTAACATCAGCCTAATCTGCGTCCACGCCCCGACGGAAGACAACGATGACTTCGCCAAAGATGAGTTCTACGATCTCCTAGACAGAACGTATGCCCAATGTCCCAGCTATGACATCAAAATTGTACTAGGAGACTTCAATGCAAAGCTGGGTAAAGAAAGCATCTTTGAACGTGTCATTGGCAAACATAGCCTACACGACACCACCCCCGATAGCTGACACAGGCTGATTGATCTTGCTACGGGGCGAAATCTCCTTCCAGCCAGTACGCGCTTCCCGCACCTCGATATACACAAAGGCACCTGGCGGTCTTTTGATCAATCAACTACCAACCAGATTGATCACATCGCAATCGACGTCAGACACTCCTCCACTATTCTTGATATTCGAACTTTCCGAGGGGCTAACATCGACTCGGACCACTATCTTGCAGTAGCCAAGATGCGATTACGGATATCACGAACACAACGGAGAAGAGTAAGAATACAAAGTTATGACGTCGGAAAGCTACTATCGCCAGAAACCGCTCGTGCTTTTACCGATCGCGTCTCCCTTAAGCTCTCCAATACACCTGAATGCTCCACACTATCAATAGAACAGAAGTGGAGCCTTTGCAAACAAGCACTGAAAAGCTCTGCATCCGAAGTTTTCGGTTTCAAGGCTCCACCACGAAGAAACACCTGGTTCGACGACGAGTGCAGGAGGATTCATACAGCGAAGCAGGATGCGTATAAGGCCTCGCTGCATAAAAGAACAAGAGCAGCTCGTGAGCTCTACGAGAAGAGAGGAGCATAAGCTTCTTAGAAGAAAGAAGAAAGAGCACGAGAAGCGCGCGATTGAGGATTTGGAGGGGTTTTACTGCAGGCGTGACAATTGACAGCTACAATTTCGAGGTAGCTAAGGAGTTTGTCTACCTCGGGGCAAACGTAAATTCCACAAATGACACCACAATGGAGATCCGGCATAGAATCGCCCTTGGCAACCGCTGCTACTTCGGCTTGTCCAAACAACTGGGGTCAAAACTTCTCACTCGCAAGAGCAAAGTGATGCTTTACAAAACGCTCATTCTTGTTGTACGGAGCCGATAGCTGGACGATAAGCAGGACAGTGGAGCTGATTTTGGGTTCTTTTTTTTTTTTTTATAGTTTGCGCATGTTCAAGAGTTATATTCTTATGATGTTTGGCACACAACCTGAACGGAGTGCAGTGGTTTGGGTCAATGATGTCGTTCACTACTCTCAGGGGTGGTTGTCCTTGATAGGACGAGAGCCGACCAAATTCCGAAATTCCGCGTTAGTTATAATCCGTGGTAACTCGTTCGAGCACTTTAGTGTTTCGAAAGAAAAATTCTGCACCGGATATTTGGTCCTGTCTGTGAGGAAGGTGAATGGACAAGAAGACACAACCGCGAACTCTACGAGCTGTACAAAGATGTGGATGTAGTCCGGAAGGCAAAGATCCGTCGACTACACTGGCTCGGCCACATCGAGCGCATGGACATCAGCGCTCCAGCTAAGAGGGTCTTCGACTCCGAGCGTCCTGGTTCGAGAAGAAGAGGAAGACCGAACCTCCGGTATAAAGACCAAATAATCGCGGATGTAAGACATCTTTGTCTTGATAACTGGAAGCAGCGTGCCCGGGACCGTCAAAGATGGAAGGCAGCTATAGCTCAGGCTTAGGTCCTCCATGGATCGCTGGCCTGATAAGTAAATATGTAAGTAACTCCATCGATCGAATCTCGTGATAAAAGTTTCATATAAAAAACTGAAAGCATGCTTCTTCATGTAAATACGCTATCTGCAAATCATCGTAGGAATATTTTTGAACGCGACTATTTCTCTTTCAATAGGTCAGATATGGAGAACTTCCCTTCATTTCCATGAATGACAATACCATCAACGTGAAGCGCTTTGCTGATATGTAAGCGGCTTTCTTTTTCCATCCTTCCCCACACCATACCAATTCATATTCAAAGAACTCATCCATACCATCCCGCCCCTGCCCGTATAGCTATGAATCCAACTTTTATTTTAAAACTCAGGATGATTCGGTTAGTTTTCCATAACATAGAGATAAGCGACTAAAAATAAGTATCGATTCGAATTGATTCTTCTTACTGTGTCAAACCGCCAGGATATGAATACCTTAATACCATGCTAGCTGTCAAGCTTCTCGAAAGGAAATACACAAATGGCGCAAAAGTGGAAATACACAAAGAGGAATGCCGAAAGAGTAAAATGGTTCTTTCGCTTTTGTAATAATTCTAATTTGTTTTCAAAAGAAAATTCGTCGTATCTTTCTGATTATTTATTTACTCGATACCCAGCGGGGGTGACATTTCTATGGTTTCTGTTCGAGTTCCGGCACAAGGGAGAGATAGTGGCAACAGGTTGGTTGAGAGCAAAACAAAAGCATGGCATACAAAAAGGAAAATAATGGCAGCAAAGGCCAAACGCGCGCGCATACACCTGACCATAACTCCCACGCTCCCACCACTGATTCGGTATATCTTGGAATAGTACGCGGCCAATATAATCGGATAGGTAAGCGAATAGAATGCTGGTGAGTCTTCTGCCCCAGGTAATCTTCATTCCACTCGTTGGTTGGGATGCTTTTGCAAAATTGAAATATTTTTAGAAGAAGAAAAGAAGATACATATTAGGAGCAATAGAGTAGTTGTCAAGGACCGATGAGAACGTTGGAAATTTTAATTATATTTTACCCGCCATAACACTGGCGGATGGAAGTTTTGTGAACCATTCCTATTGGCATAGAGTGCGTCGATGTGGAAATATGTTATCATGGGGAAGACGTGGCAGTAATGAGAGGTTACGGTGTGGTTTGAGTAATATGTGACGCATTGTTCCAGTTGAAAGCAAACTGAATGCAGGAGGATACTTCTCTATCGCCCGTCATCGACAATTTTTATCAGTCACAGGACTTCCAATGTAAATATACCTTTTTTAGATTTTATGGATGACATTGGCCATTACGCGCTTCCTATCTTTAAATTTAAATAAAACAAAGTGTTCGTTTGAAAGACCTATCGAAACCATTTTATATGGAATATAACATTTTCTGAATGGCGCGCACTCGAAAGGTCAAATTCTCCATGACTCTGGCGTATAAAACAGGCTGAATTTGACCGATGGTAAGGGTTATGTTGGCTTTGAGGCCCGCTGTGGTCTGCGGCTTATTCGCATAGAACTGCGACTTCAGAAAACAGAAGCAGGCTCTGAACCTGCAGAGTGGCATGGTTCCCGGATAGTAAAGTGTTGATGGTGGAGTTTTGTGCCACTGCGGGCAAATCTACTAACTTACTTACTTACTTAGAGGGCGCTACAGTTCGGGACCTCAACCAACAAGCCTCTCCAGCTGGCACGATCTTTGGCCAGCCGCTTCCAGTGCTGCATGCCCAGTTGGTTGACGTCCCTTTCCGCCTGTGCGCGCCACCTTAGATGCGGTCGTTCTCTGCTGCGTCGTCCCTCTGGTTTGGAGTCGAAGACTCTTCGGGCCGGAGCGGTGATGTCCATTCGCTCTACATGGCCTAACCACCTTAGACGCTGTATCCGTAGACGTGGTACCAGGCCGATGTCGCTGTACAGTAAACGGGACCAAAGATTGCACCCAGAATTTTCCTCTCGAAACGCCCAGGGGCCTCTTTATCCGCTTTTGATAACGTCCAAGCCTCAGCGCCGTAGAGAAGGACCGGGATGATTAAGGTTTTGTAGAGGGAAACCTTAGTTTTTCGAGAGAGGGCTCTACTACTCAATTGCCTCTTGAGCCCGAAGAAGCAGCGATTGGCAAGAGTTATTCTGCGTTTTATCTCAGCGCTGGTGTCGTTGCTGCTTGTCACTATCGAGCCAAGGTAGACGAAGTCCTTGACTACTTCAAAACTATAGCTGCCGAAGGTAACGTTCTAACCAAGACGTCGGGGTTACGGGTCTTTCCCATTTACCCTTAGATCCACTTCAGCCGCTTCTGCTTCAATGCTTGCGAAAGCCTCATTGACGTCTCGCTTTGTCCGTCCAATAACGGCAATGTCATCTGCGTAGGCAAGCAATTGTGTAGACTTGAAGTAGATCGTACCTCTTGTATTGGCCGCAGGTGCGTCACTCTGTCTAAAACCTTTTTTAACATCAAAAGTCTCGGTTAATTCACCCCCGACCTTAATGGAGCAGCGGGCATTCTCCATAGTCATCCTTTACAGTCTAATGAGTTTGGCAGGAATGTTAAAACATGACATGGCTCTGTATAACTCGTCTCTATAAACACTGTCATATGCGGCTTTAGAGTCGACAAAAAGATGGTGCGTGTCTTCTCCAAGATCTGCCGTAGTGTAAATATTTGGTCTATCGTGGATATTCCTGGCCTGAAACCACACTGGTAGGAACCTACCAGATTGTCCACGAATGGTTTCAGGCGCTTACACAGTACGGTAGAGGGGATCTTGTACGCAATGTTAAGGAGACTTATCCCTCTGTAATTGGCGCAATTGCCATCTCTTTTTTCTCCTCCCTCCTTTTCTTTTCATAGAGCTCGCGGGCAGCTCTCGTCCGTCTATGCAGTGTAGCCATGTATTCTGTTTCTCTACATGGGCCTGTCTGCATTCGTCTACATCTGAGGCGGCCTCTCTGACGGCGTTCTGACAACGACTCCATTGCTATTCTATGGTTTGTGCAGATTGCATCGAGATTTGCGAGAGCTTGAGGGAGACCTGGTCGGCGAAGGTCCTGGCCGCCTCCAGCGATTGCAGTTTCCGACGTTAAATGTTGGTGTTCTTACTCGACTCCGTTGATTCCGATAAATTGGCATCCGTACCACGGCTGCGACAAGGTACTGATCCGAGTCGATGTTGGCTCCTCGAAAGGTACGGACATATAGGATGCTGGAGGGGTGTCTGCCGTCGATCGCAATGTGATCAATTTGATTGGTTGTCGATTGATCGAAAGACCACCAGGTCTCCTTACGGATGTTGAGGTGTAGGAATCGTGTACTTGCTACTACGGTATTATGTCCCGCCATAAAATCCACTAGCCTTAGTACGTTTTCTAACGTGGTGTGGTGTAGGCTGTGCTTTCCTATGACTCGTTCAAGGATAGTTTGCTTACCCAGCTTCGCATTGAAATCTTCTAGAACGATTATGGTGACATAGCTGGGACATTGCGCATACGTCCTAGGAGATCATAGAAGTCGTCTTTATGTCGGTCATCTTTCTCCTCTATGGAGCCGTGGACACATTAAACTTATATTGCCGAGATTGGCCTTGATGCGGATAGTTATGAGGCGTTCGCTTACATACTGGAAGCTTAAGACTTTTTTCCTGAGTTGGCCTCGAACAACAAATCCGCATCCGAATAAGCGTAGTTTATTTTCTCTGTAGCAGTTTCCGTAGTATATATCACAGTTTTTCATCCGCTTTTTGCCTGGCCCATCCCATCGCACTTCTTGGAGCGCGATAATATCTGCCTTATAGCAGTCCAAAGAGTTGACCAGTTGTCCACCTGCACCTGGTCTGTTGAGGGACCTAACTTTCCAGGTGCAGATCCGGAATTCGTTTCCTTTTAGACATTTGCGGGGGTTGTGAACTACATGTTCCATCCGTATCCGAGGCTGTTAGTTGTCTCTGACAAGCTTTGGTTTTATGCGATAGGGACGTTAACCCTAAGCGCAACCCCCAACCTGGAGGGCCAGGTTCATCTTTCCCCAGGAATAAGGGATCGGGTTGGCTCGCACATTGGTTCATTACCTGGCGGGTTCCAGTATAGGTCATTCATAGCCGTTTCAATTTTGGGAAGCGAAAAAAGTCGCAGGCATGATCACGAGTTTCTAAAATTCTTTTTTCAATAAAAAAGGATGCGTAGCGCCCTAGATTTGATTGAGAAGTGAGCTTCTCTAGGGCCACAATTTCCTTAAGGAGGATACGTTTCCTAAGGGAGCAAGGTGCAGTCAATTCACATACTATATATGTTACTAGATATGTGCTCTAACGTTTCAAGAATAAACCTGAGACTGCAGCGACCCAAGAAATAGCTGGCGAGTCTTTTGATATCACTTCCCTTAAGGTTGAAGATATTATGGTAATGTGAGTTCCAGTGGCATACCTTGAACTTCTTGCCCTTTCCCAAGTGTCTAGAAATGTGTTGATTCTAAGTTTTAGATTTCCACAAAACGATCTGCGCCTGTTTACGCCTTTGGTCAGAAATTACTTGCTAATTCGTCAGCTGCCTCATTGCCCTTATGGTCAGCAAGGGATTTTAAGATTGCCACGCTTGGGATTTTCTGTCAAATATGTACGTTATGTTAGTTTCGTGAGTGCCCCAAGGTCTGCTATAGAACGTGTCCAAATGACATGCGAGGATTTAAAGACACTCTTGCTTAACTATTGTGGTCTTCTGCTCAGCTTTGTTCCATTAGGAAACAAATGCGTAAGTGATAATGGGTCTAACTATTGGGGTGTATAGCCAGAAGATTACCTTCTTTTCAACCTCCAGTTCGGCTCAGATTACCTTGGTGACCTAAACATTTTGTTGTTTAGGTTGTCGTCAGGGTTAATACGCAACTTGACTCTATTGAAAAATCGAATTTAGGCCGACTGAGCAAGGTTTTAATAAACTTTTTTTATAAAATTAACTGGCTCTAAAGAAACCAACTTGCAGAGAGCTGCATGGTGTAAGCTATTTCATTGATTTTTATTTGAAGTTTTGTTTCGTCAAGACAATGCACCATTTTACATATGATTGGGTTGGTGATTCGAGTTCGAATATTAACTCAAATTTACCTCGTAAAGACTAATAAAGGTACAAGTCAGTGTATAGATTCGATAAAGTACGAGAGAAAAAGGTGACAATTGATTTAGACTTCGGTTGGACTTAAATCACTTACCTGCTAGGTGTCTATCACTTTGCGATCGAGAATATCTCAGCGTCTGAAATAACAAACAGAACCAAAATTCAGATCTTCCAAATCACTGTTTTATACAGGCATAGATAACCACCTACCTGTTTTTGTCCGCCGAAATCATCACGGTGCCATTTTCGTGGCTTTTTCAACAGCAGCGGTGCCGAATTTGACTTGGTCGTCAGTTCTTGTAGACCCAAGCTTTCATGACCACTATGCAACGATGCACTGCTGGGTGACGGTAGTTCATGGAAATTCGACGATAATACACTTTGAAATGGCTCTTGTCGTAGTGTTAAATGCAGCCTGTCATTGCCTTTGCAATTTTTGATCATCAACTCGTGTCGTAGTGACGAAGGAAGTGGCGAAAGTGTTGATACCTCTAATGAATGACTTCTAGATTTCTGCACGTAGTTGTATGGTAGCAAATGTGTAGATGCATCCCTACTCCCATTCTGACTGTCATCGTCGTTTATTTGTAAGTTGGACTTCTTGCGAAGGACGACCGCTTTGCCACTATTATTCTCGCAATCTATGTTATCATAATCGTCGAAGGTGCCCGTCTCGAATTCTTCATGATCGTGGTCGACTTCTCCATTGTGATGATGAATATCCATATCGTCGACATCGTCATCATCGTGCGTCTCATCATACAAACTAAGCACTTCCAATAAATCAGGATCGTCTGACGATCCCACCGAGCTGCCCTTTTGAAATTTGATTTTCCTTAACGCATCCAGACTGCTAGTCAACGAATCATTGTCTGCATTGTTCTTCCAGAAGCCTGGTTCTTTTGGTGGCGTCGCTGTACCAATGCCGCTTTCATTGTTGTCATTATCCAAGCCGGATGAGTCGAGTGAGATTCCAGATTTACCCGAGCTAAGTACACCAGATGCTTCCTCGCATGCCGATGATGAAGTTGAGCTATGATAGAAAGAAAATGTTTAAGATTCCTATTCAGTATCATAGATATAGTATATAAATATTCATAACTATGGTACAGATGGGTGATTGGTTATACGTACTTGTTGTCTTCATCTACGGCGCCAACACTCCTCAAAATCGATTCTTCTGAAGTCCAGATTGTTGAGGTAGATCCTTTTTTGGTCGTATCGTTGTGCAGCAGATAGAGATTATGAGTTGTTGCTGTGTGATGGACTCGCTCTCGTTTTGGTATGGCGGTAGGTCCCGCTGACGCTGTCACTTGATTTTGTCTTTGGCTTTGTGGTGTTGTGGACCGTATTGTTTTGATATCACTTTTGAATTGTCGTCGGTGTTTTTCCGCAATGTCGTCATCATTTTCAGCAATTTTCAACATAGTACTCCCGGGTGTATTCTTTGGCAGGAAACGACAATTGGATTGTGGATTGTGATTACTGTCATTACCATTGGGTGCAGATGGAGACTTCAGGTACATGCTGTCGCCGTTGGGACTTAGGCATCTCATAGCGAATGTCGCGGCAGCTAGACGTTGTTGATCAAGGTTAAACGATTGCAGCGGGAGAACAACCTGTTCCAAGAATGAGGAATACGGATGAAATGTTTAAAAGAACAAGAATGGCAAGACGAGAGTACAAGAGCATATGTTGCACGACTTAAATGAAAAAAAAAAAAAAAAAACACAACAAGAGACAAGGCTACCAAACGTGCACAGACTCCTGGAGGTTTAGGTGCATGGACTCACGACGGGATGATACAGCTTAGTGTGTTTTTCCAACTCTCTGAATAAAACAAAGAATTCGAAGGATAGTCTAGACGAAATAATGAAAAAATTTGGAGCTGGATGTGAATGAGCGAACCGACCGAGGAGTGCCAGTCAGAAACCGACAACATCAAAGCCAATCAGGTTGGAATTGAAGGGTAATGTAGGAAATTGTCTGCCTTGTACAACACATGCATACATACATATATATATATTGGGTACCGATATACTGACGACACATTTCCAGATCAATAGGACTAACACGCGGGGTGTCGATTCATGAAATATTTGCTCCAAGTCACTTAACGCGGCACCTCTGTGCCTTGTGGCTAGTACTTAGTAACTAACGATTTAGGTGGAACGTGTACATATGTATATACATACCACACTACCATCAAAGAAAACATATCCACAGGATTGCATTCAGCATCTCATACATAGAAGGACTACAAGTTAACAGCTGAGTGTACAACAATGGCAAGTGGTCCTTTGCCAATAAATCATTTAAATCAATTTCCGCTTGTTGTTTTTTTCCTTTGTTCGATTCTCGTGCATCTTCTCTCATGCACCCAGTGTGTTGCAAAAGCATCTTCAAATACACCCAGCATCAGACAATTGGTATTCTGTGAACGTTGCATTGCTGATCAACTTATGCATCACGATGAAAGAAAGACGAACGACGACGACAAAGATCGCTATCACCGATCAAGATGCACCGACGACGATTGCAACCACAATGCAACTTGTTGTCGAAGTGTAGTTTTTGTGCGTCTGGTCATTGTCCAAAAATGGAAATGCACTAAGCCAGCTGAAGATCTCCTCGAAGATATGTCAATTTGAAGTAAGAGATGTACTACTGCTTCCTAGCCCATTAAGCGGTGTGTGATTTAAAAGTTTAATTCCTTCACCTATTGTTCATTGATGAGTTTGGTGAATGTGAACACCGGGGCCTTGAAGATCACTTGCCTACAGCTTGATGTCGATCTTGTCCTGCCCAAGATGGACCTGGACCAGGTTATTTTTTTGATTTTATTTTATGGATTTCATTAAATTCATTTCTTTTTTATTTGCCGGCTATAGCGACTTCCACGACTACTACGTCCATGGCACAATGATTAATATGATTTGGTCAATTGGTAAAACGCATAACGTAATGTCGTAGCGTAGATTGCAAAACAGATGGACTGCATCGGGAAGTGGGTCAGAAGTCCATTAAATTTGCGAGCGGCTCTTTTTGCTCGGATGACTTCTTGTTGTCCCCGAAATAACGAGCCGAAGACAACAACGGCACGGAAGTGAGACTTATGTTTTCATTAGGCATCCATGAAGTGCACATTTGTCATGTGGGCATTTCGCGTTGGCTTGTCGGCCGTTGCTCGTTTTGAGATATGGTCGTTGTGTTGATTACAAGGACCGACGGGAAATGCCGGAAAAGTGATGATGCGTTTTTTGGGAGTCGATGATTTATCTTTCCAAATTGGTATTTTACCATTTGGGTAACGGAATACGTTCAAGCATGACCCCATCATCCTGCTGCGTAAGTATGATGCGATGCAGACAATGCATGGTCTAATTTATGCGACAGTCATTCCTCATTTAGAGCGATAACCCGAAGCAAACAATGCTACTCAACCGCAAAGATGTTAGCCGCAGCAGAAGTATATGTATATGGGCATACTCGTACTACATACTCAACGCTTGCATGAACACCCATCCGAGTGATTTGAGAGCGATCGTGTGGTTCTTGGTGTGGACAACTTTTCAGATACGGGCAATTAATTTATGTCATGCCGAGTATTTCAATTTGAGGAACGTAAACAACATAACCATTTTGGTCGGTGGTTTATCTGTGCGGGAACGACGCTGCTCTCATGGTTCCGACGGGATGAATGGGATTGTTTTCATATGGTATTATGAAACTCGCTGTCAACGTAACGGCCGAGACGTATGTCTAGGGGACCAGAACAGAGTTATTCGTAAGGTATTTTGAAAATGGTGTGGATTTGGTGATTACATGTTGATCGGAAGCCATGTGTCTCCCTTTGATGTGTAGACACATAAGGATGTATGTATGTATGTATGTATGTATGTATGTATGTGTGCAACTGTTTGGGGATATTTTTTTGGTACGTGCGACAGTGCGACCTTATGTTGTGAATGATCTTCTCAATAAGAACTAAATAGGGAAAAAAGAGATTTAATGAATGTACATACATATCAAGTGGACAGACTAATGTTTATAGAGCAGGAATGAGCGCATTGCCAGAGCGCATCCAGAGACGCTGCGTCAGAGGTGCCTGGTTTCAAACCGCCACCACCTAGAAACCCCTGGTGCGATGAACAATGCGAATAAGCCCATGCAGCAAAACAAGGGGCATATAAAGCCATGCTGCAACGACGGACGAGAGCTGCTCGCGAAATCTATGAGCAGAAGAGAAGAGAGGAACACACGCTTTTCAGAAGAAAGAAGAGAGAGCACGGAAAGCGTCAGATCGAGGAGATGGAGAGGTGCTTCCGCAGGAATGAGGCCCCTAAGTTTTACAATAAGGTAAAACGAACATGACATGGGTACAACACCAGAGCGGCGGCCTGCAGGGACTAAAATGGAGAACTGGTAGTAGAGTCGCAGTCAATGCTGAGGATAGACAAGATACCGCTGTCAGGCAGAACGAGCCATTCATAATGGACGACGATGTAACAGAATTCCGTCTACCCGACCTAGACGAAGTCAAAATATCGACATCAAGACTTATGTAAGTCAAATAAAGCCGCGGGTGCAGACGGCTTGTCTGCTGAGTGTCTTAAGGCGGCTGGAGATGAGCTGGTAAGGTGCATGCATCTCATTTGCAAGGTATGGTCGGAGGAAAGCATGCCCGACGAATGGAATCTCAGCATCGTTTGCCCGGTCCATAAGAAAGGAGACCCCTATAACGGCGCCAACTATAGGGGAATAAGTCTCCTTAACATCGCATATAAGATCTTCTCTGCCGTATTGTGTGAACGCCTGAAACCGTTTGTGGATAACCTGATCGGCTCTTATCAGTGTGGTTTCAGGCCAGGTAAATCCACAATAGACCAAGAGTGATTCTGCGTTTTATCTCAGCGCTAAGGTAGACGAATTCCTTGACCACTTCAAAGTTATATCCGACCATGGTGACGTTCTGGCCAATACGTCGGTGTTGTCCGTTTCTTTTAGATGAAAGCCGCTTCTACCTCAATGCTTACAAAGGCCTCATTGACGTCTCGCTGTGTCCGTCCAATCACGCCAATGTCGTCGGCGTACGCAAGCAATTGCGTAGACTTGAAATAAATCGTACCTCTTGTGTTGGGCAGTGACTCTTGTACGATCTTTTCAAGCACGATGTTGAAAAAGTTGCATGACAGCGCGTCACCTTGCCTAAATCCTTTTTTAACATCAAAGGTCTCGGTTTGCTCATTACCGACCTTTCTGGAGCAGCGAGAATTCTCCATTGACATTCTGCACAGTCGGGCGAGTTTGGCAGGAATGTTAAAACTAGACATGGCTTTTTATAGCTCATCTCTATACACACTGTATAATCAGCCTTGAAATCTGTTAAAGTTATAATATTGCTTGAAGAATATTTGCCGAATAAAAAGAATAAAAGGAATTGTTGTTCGTTCGATCTGATTAATATTTCTCGAATGAATAGAATTCAGAGATGTTTATTTTGGAATGAAATAAAATGAACTACTTAGTTTTATATGAAACAAATGTGACAACAACAAAGTATTATTTTCAACACTCCCACTTTTTGTCAACATTCAAACTGTGCAAAATCTTCATTATTTCAAATGCACCACACCAAAAACTTTAAATTACTTTTCAACTGAAACAACCTCCATCAGTCCACGCAGGAACTGAAAACGTTCTCTTGGTAGAGCTTTTGTAAGAACGTCTGCGACCATTTCTTTTGATGAGACATACTGGAGATCAAAGCAACCTTCCTCGAATTTCTCACGAATAAAATTGTATCTTACATCGATATGTTTGCTTCTCCTGTGGAACTCGGGGTTCTTTATCAGTCGGATAGCACTTTGGTTGTCCATAAAAAATGAAGTGATGTCATCAATCTTGTTGGGTGTTAATTCTAGAAACAACCGTTGCAACCAAACTAGTTCTTTAATTGCCTCAGATGCCGCAATGTACTCTGCTTCTGTCGTAGAAAGCGAAACACATTTCTGCCGTGTACTGTTCCAACTTATTATGCCATCGTTATATTTTAAAACGAAACCTGACGTTGATCTTCGTGTCACAACAACACCAGCATAATCCGCGTCACTAAAGCCACACAGACGGCCATGCCCACCACGTTTGTATAGAACCCCATAACTGATTGTGCCCCTTATATACTTCAGTATACGCTTCACTGCATTCTCATGAATCAGTGTTGGTTTTTCTAGATATCGACTGACGTTCCCGATAGCGTAGCTTATATCTGGTCTTGTTGCAATAGCTAGGTACATCAGACTTCCAACCAATTGCCGATATGGAAACTTACTTGGCCCCGACTCATCGAATTTAGATAAGACCTGGTTTGGATCGCTAGGAACAGAAACCGGATTGCAGTCCTCAAAATTAAATCGTTCCAAAACCTTTCGTGCATACGCAGTCTGATGCATAAAAATAGAACCATCGCCTCGTTGATCGATCTCAAATCCAAGAAAGCAACCCACCTGCATCGTTCTTATTTCAAAATGTTTCTGCAGGTGCTTGATAACCGATGTCACAATGGCCATATCGTCGCCTACCACGATCCCGTCATCCACATAAATCGCCAAAATTATCGTATTTTCTTTACGATGACTCACAAATACACAGGGGTCTGAATTGCAAACTTTAAACCCGAAGAGCTCGATGAATGATTTAAATTTACGATTCCAACAGCGCGAAGCTTGCTTCAGGCCATAAAGGCTCTTCTGCAGTTTACAAACGCGTCCACTGTTGTCGTCGAAACCAATAGGTTGTTGCATATACACGACTTCTTCAAGATCGCCGTTAAGAAAAGCCGTTTTAACATCAAACTGCTTCATATGCATCCCCTTTTCTGCAACCAGAGCCAAAATTGCGCGTAATGATGTAAATCGAACCACTGGACTAAATGTTTCCAAATAGTCGATGCCGTATTCTTGAGTGAATCCACGACATACCAACCGTGCCTTGTAGCGTGGAGTCAAATCACCTGGATTTTTCTTCACCTTAAAAACCCATTTATTGTCTACTAACTTTTGACCGTTTGGTCTTTTAACCAGCACCCAGGTTTGATTTTCCAATATTGAATCGATTTCCTCCTTCATCGCATGTATCCACTTGTCACTTTCTGATGAGTTGACTGCCTCCTCGTATGATTGTGGATCCTCATTGACTGACAACAAGGCCATCGCCATTGAAGCACTTTCTTGACGGTTACGTAAACGAGTTTCCAATATATTGCTTTCATCAATGTCTTGCAATATTATCGGACGTCGACGTACATCCTCTGTTATTTTTCGAGCTTCACCTCCTTCATTATCGTCTTGTTGGATACTATCACTTATATGTGCGTCACAATCTGCATCATCTTCCTCGATAATTGTGACTGCAGACGGTTCTTCTGCCAAAAACCTCACGTCACGTACTACCAAGATGCAATTCGACTTATCCATAATACGATATCCCTTTCGGCTTTCATCGTAGCCAACAAAAATGCATTTTTTTGATTTTGCATCCAGCTTGGTACGTTTTTGTTTTGGTATATGTACATAAACCTCTGATCCAAAAATACGAAAATGTTCAAACTGTGCAGGCTTACGGTACCAAAGCTCGTATGGGGTTTTGTTCTTCATTGTACTGGTCCCCGTCCGATTCAGGATGAAAACAGCTGTTTGTACTGCCTCTGCCCATAGCTTTGGGTTGAGACCCTTTGCATGGATCATGGATCTTGCAGATTCCATGATTGTTCGATTTTCACGCTCAACACATCCATTTTGCTCAGGCGTATATGCGACTGAACGACGATGATGAATGCCATTTTCTTCCAAGAGCCGTTTCATGCAAGAATTCACAAATTCTAGCCCATTATCTGTTTGAAGATTTACAACAGCATGTCCGCACTGCTTTTCAGCGATTTTAAGAACTATTTTTAGTTTTTCAACTACTTCAGACTTATTTTTGAGGAAAAAGACAAATCGAAATTTAGAGAAATCATCCTTAAAAAGTACAAAATACCTCGAGCCTCCGTACGAAGTTTCTTCCATTGGTCCGCAGACATCAGCATGAATAATTTCACCGCATTTTGTTGATCTATCTGGTCGCAAACCAAAGTTTAATCGATGTTGTTTCCCAAATGCACAGCCATCGCAATCAAAGTTTTCGTCGACAAAACCAATCCCATTACTACGCAACAAGTTACGAACATGAGCCAGATTTTGATGACCCAAGCGCTCGTGCCAAACGCGCAGAGAGCTGTCTTTAACAGCCACCATTGATTTGTCAAATGTCGGTTCGATGACCCTGAAGAGCATTTGAAACATACCTCCCTGTCTTGCTCCCACTGCCACCACGTTGTCACCATCCAAGAGCTTAAACAATTCTTTACTTGACCAACTAGTATGCCCATTATCCATCGCCTTTGTCGAAGAAAACAAATTCGCAACCAAACTCGGTGCATACAAAACGTCTTTCATTGTTTTCTCGATCCACTTGCTGCCGTTAAATGATAACACCTTTAGATCACCACGTCCAGTTGCCAGCATCAATTTTCCGTCTCCGAGTAGTACTTTAATCGGTTCATCTAATTGAGTAAACGTCATAAACCACTCACGGCGCTTACACATATGGTTCGTGGCACCCGAATCAACAAACCAGGAATCACTCTTTGCCAAAGACTGGGCAATGTTGCCAAAAAAAGCTTTGTCCCCATGAGTTTTCTTTGGCTGAGCACTTTCTGTTGCAAATTGTGCTTTACAATCCCGTTTCCAATGTTCCGTTGACCCACATTTGAAGCATTTGCCAGTTCGCTTTGGTTTATTTTTCCTTTTATGATCCATATGATGATGTTTTCTTATTGCACCAGTATTTCGTTTGGCCAATAGTGCCTCGCTCGTTTCAACTTCCCTCAAGTTTAATCCCTGAACCCCCAACCGGCTTTCCTCAACCATCAGTCGATTTGTTAGATTTGTAATCGTCCGTTCCCCCTCGCTGTAGAGTCCCATGCTGTGGAAAAGTGTTGATACTCTGATGGCAACGTCATCAGTATTTTTGTGATCAACATACTATCATCGATTGTGACTCCCATAGTTTTTAACTTTTGCACTAGGTTTTCCAAAGATGAAATGTGTGTAGCTATATCGTGCCCCGGATCCTTTCTGTATGCATAATACTGTTCTTCCAATAAATGCTTGGCTGAATCATTGCTCTGCTCATATATTGAATGCAACTTTTCCCACATTTCTTTCGATGTCGAACAGGTGCACAAATGAATAAGTACCTTCGATCCGCACGAATTCACGATTAGTTTTTGTGCCTTGGCATCATTTTTAGCCCACTCTGCCAAAACTTTCGCGAAGTTTTCGTCTTTCACATCAGTTGGTTTCCTTTTTGTTCCATCTACCAGGCCATAGAGTTCCGATGCTAACAAATTCACTCGAACTTGGAATTTCCACATCATCCATTGCGAAGGGTCGATGAATTTCTCAATTGCTGATGTCTCCTTGTCCATTCCAAATTTTATTTTCGCTAACAATAACGCTCTTCTCAATTTTTGACCGATGCCCGGAAATTTTACCAATGCCTCCAGCAATTATCAAAGAAATTGCAAGCAAAGAAAAATTTCGCTATCAATGTCCAAAAAAAAATGGCGTCACTCCTTGTTGAGCAGAAAAAAAAACTCTGTTGAGCTCCCAGCCCGTAATATCAATCAAGATCGCAGAATTCCTTTGTACCTATTATTTCTCAGCGTCGACCTGGGCCCATAACCTGTTAAAGTTATAATATTGCTTGAAGAATATTTGCCGAATAAAAAGAATAAAAGGAATTGTTGTTCGTTCGATCTGATTAATATTTCTCGAATGAATAGAATTCAGAGATGTTTATTTTGGAATGAAATAAAATGAACTACTTAGTTTTATATGAAACAAATGTGACAACAACAAAGTATTATTTTCAACAAAATCGACGAAGAGGTGGTGGTGTCGATTTGGTAATCCTGGGTCTTCTCCAAGATCTGCCGTAGTGTAAATATTTGGTCTTCTTCTTCTTTGGTGGCGTTACAGCCCATGAAGGACAAGAGCCAAGCTTCTCTCAATCACCCATGTTGTGTGTGATTTTTTTTTCACACAGGTGAAAGGGACCTACAGTTTAATGCCGATTTCGAACGGCGTGAGTCGAGAAGCTTTTTCATGGCAAGTTTACTACGGGAGGTTTTGCCAATATCCCGCCGAAGAGGAACGTCGCGAAATAAACTTTCGATGTTATCGGGATCCGAACTCGCTCATCGTGTGTCAGAGTCCAACACACTAACCACGGCGCCCTCAAAACAAACGTATGCAGCGACAAAACCTCGATCAGAGTTGCGGTTGTGCGGCGGGCTAACAATCCGTCCACGTAAAAAAAACATAAAGTTGTGAATGAGCAAGAAGCCTCGGATACACGGACGGATACTCGACGACGACAAAGCACGAAAAATGAACACGATTTGCGAGTACGCACCTGGAATGTCAGAACCCTGAACACTCCCGGAGCTGCTCATAAACTAGAAAGAATCCCCACGCAGTACAAGGCGCATATTACTGCGGTCCAGGAAATACGCTGGATAGGAGACGGTATGATGAGGAGGAAAAATTGCAACATTTATTACAGCTGTCACAAAAGATTGATTGGGATGCTGATTTGTCGTGGGAAAGCGGTAAAGTTCGAAGGTCCTCGCCTTTAAACCTATAAGTGATCGCCTGGCTGTGATCCGCAACAGAGGCAGATTTTATAACATCAGCCTTATATGTGCACACGCCCCTGCCGACGAGGCTGAAGACTTCTATGACCTCCTGGACAACGCCTACGGAGCTGGTCCGGAGTACGATGTTAAAATCGTGCACGGGGACTTCAACGCCAAAATCGGTAAAGAGAACACCCTTGGCGGGGTGATCGGAAAGCACAGCCTCCACGATACAACAACAGATGACGGCTTCCGACTCACGGACTTTGCGACAGTTCGTAATGCGGTGATAAGTAGCACAAGATTCCCTCGTAAGCGAATCCACACAGCAACCTGGCGATCTCCGGACGGTCGAACCGCCAACCAAATCGACCATGTGCTCATTGACGCAAGGCACTCGTCAAACATCCTAGATGTGCGAACATTCAAAGGGGCAAATGTCCACTCTGACCACTTCCTCGTAGCAGCAGGATTCAGAGCTCGACTGTTCAATGTCAGACAGCTGCACCAGCCCATCAGGAGGATGTTCGACAATGGGCACCTGGGCACACCGCAGCTGAGCGAAAGACTCTACGGTATGCCTACGTCAAACACAAATGCCGATAATATGTGGCTGCATTGCCGCTCAGCCATTCAGGAAGTAGTCGAAACCACCTTAGGGTACCTACCACCCCCGACAAGAAACCCGTGGTATGATGGCGAGTGTGAGCAGAAAAAGGCAGCAACCGACGAGGAATACCAAAAGGCGCTGCAGAGGAAAACCAGGGCAGCGCAAGAAGAGTACCGAGCCAGAAAAGGGGAGGAGAAAATACTACTGCGACTAAAGAAAAGGATCTTCGCAGCCTCCCAGCTCAAGGATATCGAGGGATAAACATAAAACACGAGCCTTTTACAAGAAAGCCAAAGGCCTTGCAGGTGGCTTCAAAAAGGGCACCCAGGCTCTTCGAAACTGCGAGGGTAATCATGTCACCGACCTGCAGGGAATAGTGGATGTATTTAGGCAGCATTTCCAAGAGAGTGGTAGGGACCGAGGAAATCCCAACTCCAACCGCTGAAGTAGTCCTCCCACCCAGCAATGAAGAAGTCGGCACAGCTATTCAGAAGCTGAAGAATAACAAGACCGCAAGCTCAGATGGCTTGCCATCAGAGCTCCTTAAGGCTGGCGGCGATGTTCTGGTAGGGAGTATGCACCAGATCATCTGCAGAATTTGGAAAGATAAAAACATGCCCGATGACTGGAATACCAGCTCTATTTGCCCCATCCACAAATAAAGCGATCCTACCTCTTGTAAGAACTTTAGAGGTATATTCCTGGTCAAGGTCGCATACAAGATCCTGTCCAGCGTACTGTGTAAACGCCTAGAGCCATTTTACACCGCACTAATCGACAGCTACCAGTGCGGCTTCCGGCCCGGCAAATTTCCATACTTCGACAAATCCTGGAAAAGACCAACGAGTTTCGAATCGATACACACTATCTTTTCATCGATTTCAAAGCCGCATCCCACAGCATTCATCCTGAAGGACTGTTTGGTGCGATGGCCGAATTCGGGATCCCGGGAAAACTGATCCAGTTGTGTCGCGCCACGCTAAAAAATGCGCGATGCACTGTGCAACTCGGTTCCAGGACTTCGGAACGTTTTGAAACATGCACCGGATTTCGGCAAGGAGATGCGCTGTCATGTGACTTCTTCAACCTGGTGCTGCGTTGGATATTTGGTCCTGTCTGTGAGGAAGGTGAATGAAGAAGTTGGTTGTGTCTACAACCGCGAACTCTACGAGCTGTACAAAGATGTGGATGTAGTCCGGAAGGCAAAGATCCGTCGACTACACTGGCTCGGCCACATCGAGCGCATGGACATCAACGCTCCAGCTAAGAGGGTCTTCGACTCCGAGCCTCCCGGTTCGAGAAGTAGAGGAAGACCAAACTTCCGGTATAAAGTCCAAGTAATCGCCGATGTAAGACATCTTGGTCTTGATAACTTTCAAGGATGGAAGACAGCTATAGCTCAGGCTCAGATCCTCCATGGATCGCTGGCCTGATAAGTGAGTAAGTAAGTGAAGTGGTTACTAATTCACAAGAATCAAGCTTTCGTAATACATATCTGATAAAAAGAATACGTACACTCTCTTTCACACTCCCCCCTCTCAACGGTGCAACAGTATCTTTCACTGACCACAACATTAACACTAGAACTAGACTGTCATTTTGAAATATGTTGCCCCGCAATATGCATCTTGCTCTGGCCCGTCATGGGCTGTAATGCCAGCAAAGAATATGCATCTTGCACAAAGAATATGGCCAAACATTTCATAGACATCATTTTCAAGTCACAAACCTGTGACACAATCGTCAATACCTTCATCTCTACATTAGAGCAACCACGAAAAGAAAAACCGATTCCATACTCATGTGGAATCCTGTGATCTTGCGCACGCTCACAATACACCCAGCTTCACTCCTCATCGAGTAGCCTGCGCGCCGTTTCGTATTTATGGTAATTTCACGAACCATTTCATAAATCGATCTGCAAAATTGCGAATTCAGTTCAGGTTATTCCGGCGAATCAATAAAACAAAGTAATCAAATGCTCAACATCACCGTCTATTTCACATTAGGTATTGATGCTGCGCGTTAGATTGGGTCTGAATGCCTAAATGGCTGAATGCCACCGAATGTCGCCAGTCCATTGAGGCTTGTCGGTGGGCACGACAAGCACCTCAGTGCATCAGGCGAATGGGCATACACGAGACAAAATTAACTTTGCATTAGGTGAGAGGAAATAAAATTTTTTATTGATGTCATACAATTAATTTACAACCTAAATATCGTAGATACTTACGATGTTATGCTGTATCTTTTCATCGTTTTCATTAAGCAGTTATATTAAATTTATATTGACAGGTATCCAATGCTCCTGCAAGACATGGGTCTCCACAAAATTTTGAGGAAAGTTTTAATGATACGGTTCAATTAATTCATGAGAATTTTATTCATATTCTCTTTGTTCCAGGGGAACAGCTTTTGATTGCCCATCGTGCTTTTCCAGATTTTGAAGATTCTTCTTCCAAGCGAAGCCATAAATCAACAAAAAAACCCTTTGTATAACCGAGTTGGCATACTAATTTTCCACCATTGGACGGCTGTAGAGTGAGAGTCGCTAACACAGTTCTCAGCGTTACAATTAAAGAACCGAAAAAGAATTAAAATGAGAATGCAATGGGAAAAGTGACAGCAAGTGGGTCGAGATCAAAAAAAAAAAAAAAAAAAAAAAAAATGTTGAGACTGATGAAACCGTGCCTTCCGGGAGGTCTACGATTTCGTATTGAAAAATGACACTTTCTAATGGACGACCTGCATTTGTTTATTACCCACCGAAACTCTAGTTTATTAAATGTACCATGATGACATACGAGCGACGAGCATAAATGAAAGGAACAGATGACGGTCATGATGTGAGGGTCTATCGTATGTGACGATATGTCTGGTAGATGTGAAGGTGAATGTGTGAAATTTTAATTTTCAATTTGTATCCATGGGAATATCAAAGTATATAATTCGTAGTTATATACAGGGTGCGCCGCGAGCAGTGTGCCAAAAAGCTAGAGCGTGTAGGTCTGGTCAAGACAAGAAAAAAATCGAATGGGAGGGGGGGTCTATTCCCCCCCATTTAGCAGGGAGGGGCAATTTTCTAAAAAGTTGGCTTAAATTGAAAAAAAAAAAAATATTCAAAATCAACGGTTACATACACAATGCCGTGATATACTTTTTTGTAAAGCTAGAAGCCTCTTCTTTCATCATGTTTTTGAACCAAGCTGTTTTAAGGAATAGTTTTTAAGAAATTAATCTTCAAACTCAAAATTTTGAAAAAAAAAAACTGGAAAAAAAAATTTCGAACTATTTTTTTTCAAAATTTTATGTAATTAAGTTCTCATTTTTTTTTTTCAATAATTCAATTTTCTTATTAGCTCTTAGTTATAAACAGAAAACCGGATGCAAAAATGTCTTGTAGTTTTTGAGAAATTAAAGAAAAACCAAAACCAGTTTTTTCTAAGAAAAACCTTTTTTTTTTTGGTTTTAACGCGGCTGGACTTGTAGGCAAATTAATGTATGAAACATTGACCTCTTTTTCATTATTTTTAAATAATTCGGAGTTTTATGAAGATACAATAAAGTGACACAGTATTGGATTAGCCCTGGATTAATCCTTTTTTTTCATTGATAACGCCTGAAAACTGACCTGGCAATTTCGTCTGGGTCCGCCCGCCGCCGATGGGTTTTACCCGCTAGGACCTTAAGACAATAAAACCGCAATTTTTCTTTATTGAAAAACAAAGTATTTGCAACCCAAATGTAAATAAAAGGCATCGCATTTTTAATAAGAAAACATTTCCAAATTGGATGTTAACTCATCAACACATTACGATGTCAAACTTATACTCTCGAGAAGAATTAACGGACATGCACTTCTGCTACGGTTTAGCTGATGGTCGAGATCGTGGAGCCGAAAGACTCTACGCTGAAAGATATCCCAATCGGAGGTGTCCCAGTCGTAGCATGTTCTCAAGAATGCACCGACGTCTGCGAGAGCACGGAGTGCTAGAGCATCGAAGAAGCGAAAAATCAATTACAGATGGATCAGCAATCTTAGATGAAAGAATTTTGGATTTGGTCCGACGTAATCCCTCCCTTAGTACAAGGAGGATAGCTACGATGCTTGGCGTGCCCAGAGCTAGAGTATGGAGAGGGCTTCATACCGAAAACTTACACCCGTACCATTTTACGCCAGTTCAAGAACTCACCTCAAACGACAAGTTTTTGAGAGCAGAATTTTGTCGATCATTACTGCTTCGAGATGAAACTGAACGAAACTACTTTGCAAGGATATTCTGGACGGATGAAGCACAGTTTACCAGAGATGAGGTTACTAACTTCCACAATTTGCATAACTGGAGTAGCACCAATCCACATAACAAAAAACAAAACAAATCACAACACCGCTTTAGCTGTAATGTTTGGCTTGGTATTGTTGGACAAACTGTAATCGGGCCCCGGTTTTTGAATGCCGTTATTAATGGAGAATCATACCTGCAGTTCCTACGAGACCTTTAGCCCGATTTGATGGACAATGTTCCCTTGGCCATAGCAGACAATTTAATCTACCAGCAAGATGGAGCACCAGCAAACTACAGCTTACAGGTTAGAAACTGGCTGGATGATCATTTTAGTGACCGTTGGATCGAAAGAAGGGGCCCCACGGAATGGCCACCTAGATCACCAGATTTAGCTCCTCTAGATTTTTATGTGTGGGGATTCATGAAGAATTATGTTTGCGAAGTGGAAATAGTATCTTTGGAACAACTGTAAGAACGGATCGAAGTCGCTGGAGTCAAATTGCAGCATAGACTTATGTGCAGCCATTAGAAGGAGATATAATATTTGCCTTCTAAAAATGGGGATCATATTGAAATGTATTATAATAAAACTCCGAATTATTTAAAAATAATGAAAAGAAGGTCAATGTTTCATACATTAATTGGCCTACAAGTCCAGCCGCGTTAAAACCAAAAAAAAAAAGGTTTTTCTTAGAAAAAAGTGGTTTGGGTTTTTCTTTAATTTCTCAAAAACTACAAGACATTTTTGCATCCGGTTTTCTGTTTTTAACTAAAAACTAATAAGAGAATTGAATTATTGAAAAAAAATGAGTACTTAAATACATAAAATTTTGAAAAAAATTAGTTCGAAATTTTTTTTTCCAGTTTTTTTTTTTCAAAATTTTGAGTTTGAAAATTAATTTCTCAAAAACAGTTCCTTAAAACAGCTTGGTTTAGAAACACGATGAAAGAAGAGGTTTCTAGCTTTACAAAAAAGTATATCACGGCATTGTGGATGAAACCGTTGATTTTGAATATTTTTTTTATCAATTTAAGCCAACTTTTTAGAAAATTGCCCCTCTCGGCTAAATTTTTTTTCTTATCTTGACCAGACCTACACGCTCTAGCTTTTTGGCACACTGCTCGCGGCGCACCCTGTATATTCTATGAAGCTCAGCAGATAGGTGAATAGATTGCAATTTATTGTCCTCCAAGCTACCTTTACTCAACAAGCCAACACAGATGGACTCCAACAGGATAATACTAGGTTGGTACTTACATGCTGCTTTGGTTGCGGAATACTGATTTTTGGCGCGACATCGCCATTGCCGTTGGTCATAGAGGTACGCGAACAGGCGGTGGACCATTTATCTGATTCCATTAAGTTGTTCAATTCCCGAAGGAATTTGTTGGCCCATATGTTAACGTCGTCATTTGAGTCATAACTGCCGCAATCGATGCTCTCACTATTACTGTTGTTGTTGCCATTGTTGCCGCCACTGCCGCTGCCATTACCCTCACATTCAGACGGCGAAGAAGAAGGACTGCTTAGAGCGGTTCGCAAATAGTCGTTTTGACTATTCAATCGCTTAAGCGCGGCTATGCTACTACCACTTGTCCTGGTCGGAGCAGGCGGTGGTACTATTAGCCCATTACTGTGATTTAGGCCGACAACGGAATTTGTTGACGTGATGATGGTCGGTGTTGTCGGCAAAGATCTATATTCGGATGGTATACCAATAGTAACTGGGACTCTTAAGTAACGGCCACTCTTTGATAGGCTACTCGTAGAACTATTTACGTCGCTTTGGTTACCACTGCCGCTACTGTTACCCCTACTACTTCTGTCATTGCTGCTACTACTTTTAGTTTCATACGCTTTCGCATTGTCATCACTGTCGCTTAGACGACACGATGTTTCATTCAAAGGCAATTTGTTGTCAGCTACCATCTGTTTGACGACCGTCGTGTTATCTACATCCGTACATCTATCCAATTCGTCACTCCGCCTGGCCTTATATAGTTCGAAGACTTGGTTGATTTCATTCTGCAAAGAGAAACGAAAATATTGGTTGTATTCGAGTCAACAGATAAGGTTTGCAAATTTATATCCAAGAAATGCAAAGAACTATTCGCCGAGATGCATGCATCACTATGTCTTGCGAATTGATAGTACCCAATTTGTGTAATAAATCAGAGACCGGACGTAGGCGCGTCACATCACAAGTCGTTGTCGATTTAATGTCCCACACGAAAGGGTGAAACATTATAGAGGGATATATGTACGTAGATGCTATGTGGGAAATTACGATTTCTTGGAATACTTCTTAGGATAAGTGAGAGGCGAAACTAAGGAACTGATATACTTATGGCTAAATATACGAGTATAATGCTGTGGTTAGGAATTGCTGTTTTGGATGCATTTTGGACATTTTTTCTAATTGGATTCCATTTTAAGTGCAGCTTTTATTTAAGAAATGTCCCGGTCAATGTAGGACTAACTAGTATAACCTACTTAGAAATGAGATTACCGGGGATGACAGCAATCTACTGTCCGACCTGGACCTCCCCGAGGTAGACCTTGGAGAGACTATGTATGTCAGACTTGGATCTGGAGCCTGATGAAGAGTCTGCCAACGTCACAGCGGTGAAGGTAAAAGACTGCGGCCATGATGCTGCGGATCCTACAAATTAATCTCCACCACTCCATTTCGGCATCGGCCGCCTTAATGCTCCGCCTCACTAAAAGCGGAGAAGATGTGGTTCTGATCCAGGTTAGCGAACAACATGGTATGCGGACTCGGAACATCTGAATACAAGCACAACTACATGCGCGATGCAGGTAAGCCAAGAGCTTGTATGTATCGGCCTCGGCCTATTTAGCCCACGACCACCCAAGTCCTCCCCCTCCGGCCAACGTGGTGAACCTGGTCAAGGATGTTGAGCAAGCAAATGCCCTAATAATAGCGTGTGATACCAACGCACATACACGATGAACATCAAAGATCGAGGTGAGTCTTTGTTTAATTATTTGCTACATACGAACCTCATCGTTTGTAATAACGGCTGCGAATCAACTTTTATTACTAAGAATAGACAGGAAGTTCTAGATATAATTTTTGCATCACAGGACATTGTCGACAAAGACAGGGAATGGAAAGTCCTAAAAGAGCACTCCCTCTCTGACCATCTCTTTATTCAATTCAGCAAAGTTAGCAACATCAATGCCCCTGCTCCCTTCAGGAACTACAGGAGAACTGATTGCCAAAAGTATAGAACCTATGTTGAACCTTACCTAGGAACACCCGACCTATCCGCACAACCCAACGGAATTAGACAGCTTAGTAAATGAGCTGACAGGAACCCTCAACAGAACACTGTCTAAATCTTGTGCAGTTAGCACCCCCAGAGGAAAACCCAAACCCCCCTGGCGGATTGAAGATGTAGTCTCCCTTAGTCTTAGTCTCTCCGCTTGCAAGAGGATTGGGACCTCTACGAGGAGGCACTTAAATCCTTCAAAGCAGCGACCAGGAAGGCTAAAAGGAAATCTTGGAGGAACTACTGCGAGAATATCAAGGCGGTCTCCGAAGCTTCTAGAATATGAAAGATTCTGGCTTCGGCCCCGTACAACCCAAGCCACCTAATGCGGAATGATGGTTCCTGGACAACCTCCAGAACGGAAACCCTGGGACTTCTTCTGGACGTACACTTTCCGAGCAGTAATGATTCGGCTATGACACCTCCTCAAGTCATCCAGCCGACGACATCCCCCTTTGAAAGTGCTCCAAACCTGGTCAACAACAAGATTGTTCTATGGGCTCTGAAAAGCTTTGAACCCTACAAGTCTCCGGGACCGGATACGCCAATACGCCTACAACAAAGGCAAATCGGTGGAAACAGCGGTCACTTACTGGTCAGCAAAAAAGAAAGGTCACTGGAACGTAAGGAATACACTCTAGTCGCATTTCTCGATATTGAGGCCGCCTTTGTTGAACCATGGGCCGTCACCAAAGCGCTGTCTGAACTGGGTGTTACGGGATCAGTGATAGAACTGGTACGACAACTGCCAATGCAAAGTCAAAGCCAATTTCGCTGGTGCCGTCTCAACTAGAATAGTCAGCAGAGGTACACCACAGGGTGGAGTACTCTCCCCTCTCCTCTGGAACGTGGTGGTCAACAAACTACTACTGTTGCTAGAACAGGAAGGGTACGCTGTGACCGCCTATCCAGATGACATTGCTATTGCCGCCACAGGAAAATTTCCCAGCACTCTAAGCGACCTAACGCAGAGTGCATTACGTACAGTAGAAACCTGGACGCAGTACTGTGGACTTGGGGTTAATCCTAAGAAGACCGACTTAGTACTGTTTACCAATAAATATAAAATTCTGCCCTTCAACCCACCGAGGTTGGATGAAGCCCAACTAATATTCAAAGATCAGGCTAGATACCTAGATCTAGTCCTTGACAGGAGGCTGAATTGGAAACCTAACATTCTTGATCGTGTCAAGAAAGCCGCTGCCCTCTACAGCTGCAAGAAACTGGTGGGCAGAAGGTGGGGTTTCCAACCAAGCATTATTCACTGGCTCTACACAGCAATTATAAGGCCCATTCTCCTATATGCCATCGTAGTTTGGTTGACTGCTCTGGACAAGGCAGTCTACTGGAACCTTCTGGGGAAGGTACAAAGATCGGCCTGTTTATATATAAGCGGAGCGGTCAGATCAACCCCCACGGAGGCCCTAAGTATCTTATTACATTTTCCACCGTTAGACCTCTTCATCAAGCAAGTTGCTGCCTGCGCGGCCCTACGAATTAAGGGCATAGAAAAACGGCCCACACTACAAAAAGACATACTACCATTCTTAAGCACTTCAAAGTACCCACGCACACAGACTACATCATCCCGCAGAGTGTGTTCACTAGGAACTTCGAAGTTGCCTTTCCAACCAGGGAGGAATGGGCTGAAGGAAAAGTTATACCACAGGACTCGATCTCCCTCTACACCGATGGCTCCAAGATGGAGTCAGGTATAGGTAGCGGGGTCTTCTCCAAGGAACTTAATCTCAGCCTATCATTCAGACTCCCAAATCACTGCAGTGTGTATCAGGCAGAGTTAACAGCGATAACGGAGGCCCTTGCTAGGCTCAGGATCAATGTAATATCCGCTAAGGATATTATCATTTGCACGGATAGCCAATCTGCGATAAAATCCCTGGCCGCGGTAACTCACAAATCAAAGACATCTTTAAACTGTCGCCTATCTCTAGACGAGATGGCTGAACAGTTCAACATTAAAGTATTGTAGGTTTCCGGGCATAGGGATATTCCAGGAAACTGCGAACTCGACGAACTCGCAAAGTTAGGGTCCAGCACACTCAGTCTTCCTACCCTCGCGTACCTTGAAACACCAATAAGTACGGTAAAGCACATGATAAAACTACGAACCATAGAGGCGACCAACCTCCAATGGAATGAAAGTAATATCGGCTTTATCACTAAACAAATCTGGCCTAAGCTAAGCCTAGGACGAACCAGGGACCTAATGGCAACCAAAGGGGCAACCTTAAGTATTCTGGTGGGTGTCATTACAGGTCACTGCATCATTAGGAAACACGCCGCCAGACTGGGAATACCCTCCAACGACGTCTGTCGCGGCTGCATGGACGAGGAGGAGGAGGAATCAATACATCACCTCCTGAGCTAGCAAACCTTAAAATAGCTCAACTCCTTCGCTTCATCAAAAGCACCGGTTGGTTCTCAGGTAGCGGATCAGGGTAATGATCCTTGTGGTATCACAATGGGCCGACCTCGGCCTACGTGTGGGTTATGCCAACCACTTGTACCTGACCTAACCTACTTAGAAAATGAGAATTTGTTAGGACCATAATGTGCTACTATCCGTGAAAAGGGTACCCGTACCCTTGCCAACTGCCAATCTGACTAACGAAGGGCAACTAAATCTACATTGTGCAAATGCCAGTAATAAAGTAATACGAATAATGAGAGATGAAAGGTGAAATATAATCTCGAAAGAAGAACATCGAGTTTGTTTATCGAAACGATTTCGAAGGAAAGTATATAATTAGGAAGGACATGGCTATTTTGACCAGACGATTAGAGTCATTGTTTGAAAAGTTTAATTCCCAGGGAAAGCCAATATGGAGGAGCTACTCCCAAAATCCTTAGTTCCACACCACAGATGTCCCTATTTATGACCTTTTGCAATATCCGATAATTGTATCGGTGTGGAACTTCTGTGGTTTTACTGTCAAGAGAATTTTGCATAGACCAGAGCAAATGGTAAACAGAAGGTGCGAGGCCCAGGCTATACGGTGGATGCCATCAACACTTACCAACCAAGTTTCGTCAATTTGTTCTGAGATATGTATGAAAGATGTGTGTGGCCTAGCATTGTCCTAATGGTGCAAAACTCCTTTCTGTTGACCAATTCTAGTCACCCTATCATGAATGCTTCATTTTAACGGTCGAGCTGTGCACAGTAAATGACCGAATCGAATTTTTGAAGGTTGTAGCAGCTCATAATGTATGTATGTATGTATGTACGTTGGCGTTACAGTCCATGAAGAACTTGAGCCGAGCTTCTCTCAATCACCCATGTTTTGTGTGATTTCATTTTCCCACAGGTGAAAGGGTTTTGTCAGAGCCCCGCTGAGGAGAAACACCGTGAAAACACGTTCGATGACATGGCTGTGTCGGGATTCGATCCCGTGTCATCGGCGTCAGAGGCCAACACACTACCCACTGCGCCACGGTGCTCTCATAGCTCATAATGGGCTGCAAAAATTGCTCAATTTCGTTGCGTTTAAGCAATGTCTCACTGATGGTAATTCGGTCAGTCAGTAGTCTGCTCTTTTTAGATGATTTGAAACTTTCATATGGTTGATGTTAAGTCCCTCCACTATGTCTTGACCGCTTGCATGCGTTCCTGCCCCACAAGTTGCAAGATTTCATCGACTTTTTCAGTAATTGGTTGACCAGAGCGAGGTGCACCCTTGACACTGACATTTTCGGAAAGGAATCGAGCAAACCATTCTTGGGTCCGACGTTCACTCACCATCGGTTGCTGAGTAAACAATCCCTATCTGACGCCGAACCGTCCAATCTAGTGAGGATTTCGCTGTTGTTAATAAAGGCGTATTCTTTGATTTCTCGTTGTGCAGAAAGAGTTGATCTCAAGGTGGATGACTTGCGCATTTTTCAGTCTGCACGTTGTCAATACTCTTCAGTACTTTTCTAAATACCTTGTCCTCTAACTAACAGCTAAAATAAGCAGCATGGATCTCAAAAATGTAAGGACATCCATAGAGTATAACACGGCCCACTTCATTCTTAGCTAATAGTAGTAATACTGACACAGCTTTTCGCAAAACTTCTTGCAGCTTATTGCGAACCACGTTGAGAGCACCGTGGCGCAGTGGGTAGTGTGTTGGCCTCTGACGCCAATGTCACGGGATCGAATCCCGACACAGCCATGTCATCGAACGTGTTTTCACGGTGTTTCTCCTCAGCGGGGTTCTGACAAAACCCCCTGTAGTAAAATTGTCACGAAAAACTTCTCGAAATTCGCCGTTCGGAACCGGCAATAAACTGTAGGTCCCTTTAACCTATGGGAAAATGAAATCACACACAACATGGGTGATTGAGAGAAGCTGGGCTCAGGTCCTTCATGGACTGTAACGCCAACATACATACATACTTATTGCGAACCACGTGGTCCTTTAATCCCCACTTCTATATGTGTATATGGATCACTCCTTCGGTTCGCAAGGAAACTGATTAGAGATCAAATATTGGAGTTGATTTCTTCAGGGACAGCTGCAGTCGGAACGTAAACGCTTCCAGCCGTGATAAATGTCAATTTTCCCTTTTAATTTCACGCACTTATAGCAGTACAAATAAAACCCCACCTTAGTACGGTTAAGAAAACAACATATTCATGCGCTTCGTGGTGGGATACATTCATCATATAATCCTTTGGGACCTGCCCTACGGTACGAGACTAGGACGATAGCAACTATTTAAACTCTGCAAGCAACAAGTAACGTTTTCAGTTTGCAAAGGACTTCTGTCCGGCAAGGCAACTATGATTGCCACGTACATATTTGTGACTATTTTGTGCGGTGCGTTTTCATATCCGTTCTGTCCATACAATACTGACGATAGTGAGTTTAAGTTCGATTTGAAAAGGACTAGTGAGGAACGAAATGGCAGAGATATGGATTTTGATAAATTTGACTATAAGACAGATATGTCAACAGAGGATCTCCTCGATACGGATAATGTGAAGAGGAGCACAGAATACACAAACTGGAGGAACATGTTTGGTCCGCAGACATATTTCACGTCACTATATTCGCCGGATATCAGGTAGGTGCCTTGCTTTTATGGAGCTACATATGTATGTACATAAACATATAGAGTTACATGAAGACTTTTCGATCATTAATTTGAATAAGAGAAATCCACGGAGAAATACCAAAATCCACCTTCACTTACTATCTCATCTACCCACACAACCAAAAAGGCCACATTGCGCATAAAAGTGTTGAAACATATTCTCAATTGTACCAAGTACATGATGCAGATAGCAACAGGGCGGTCGAGATATGACTTTTCTCGTTGAGATTGCAGCTCCAGCACTTTACCATCAGTGGAGGGGATCGTTATCGATAAATTTCCTTAAAACGATCGACAATATTTCAATTAAACTTTCCAATTGCAAGGGGATGCGTCAGCACCTTGTGAGTTCCTTATGGGTCTCGTTATGTCGCAATCTATACGTTCGTGTGGTCCAATTTACTTTTCGAGAAAATTTAAATCATGTCTCGGACCATATCACTGGGTTTTGTGTTTTGAATTTCAAAAGAGGCACAATTGTAGTCGTATTCACTGCACTTGATCCATCCAGGATTGCACTCTTCTTCGTCGTGATTTTCGGCTCAGGCTTTATTCGGGTTACGGTCGGTCGTGTTTAACTTCCTGTCACACATATTGAACGCTATCTGATGATCGTAAATCGTTTTTATTGTAATTTTTTTATTTCTTATATTCGCTTGCCTTTTCGTTTCATTCACGGAGAGGAAAAAGCTAAATTACATGAACTGATCCCATGCTGGGCATAAGATGCAGATGAAAATCAGTGCAGTAGAGCAGGACGAAAATGGAATTGACACAATTAAAAGAAAGGCTGAGTTGAGTGTACATACATACATATGTATAGTATCTTCGAAATACTTTCGGTGTGTCGTGTCTAAATTGTTGATTGAATGAAATGAAGTACTGACCCAACCCAGGGAGTATGTATCAGTACATATCTGGGTCACTATAATGAATGAGATTGAGAGTTTGAGTTTTCGAAATTTTGTTCGTAGTATAGGTAGTCGGTTTCCTGAATGGAGTGGGATGCTTAATAAACGGAAGGTAAACTGAGCGATTAAGGTTGGGGATAAGAAAATAAAGACTCTGATTGCCTCGTATCGCATACAATGTGGGTGTGGGATAAAAGGTGCAGATTTCTCTTTGGGGATATTGTGAGTAATATTATGGTCCTTCGTACATTCGGATTTGGTAACTTGACTGATGGTAATGAGAGTGTTTGTTTGGCATCGAGTAACATCCAATTAAACTAGATCACCCTTTTATACCAGTTCCACGGAGTGAAAGGCTTATTTTGTGTAATTAACATGCCAGTTTTACTCATTCGACTAGATACATATGTATAGGCCAGGTTTCGTAAAGTAGATGGAATTTCTCGGCACTGGTGATTCTCTGTCAGATACAACTGACATCAGAACTTAAAGAACTGTTGAATGAATTTCACTTCCACTCTTTCGTTTGAAACTTGATGTAAACTTGAATAAGTACTCTACATACAATGATGAGATGGATATTTTAGTCCCGACAAAATCGTACAACTAAGCGGGGATACAAGCGCCAATACAATCTTACATTCGCTCCAAAACAATAGAACCTAGCTATCCGTACCACTGAGAGACTGTGTATAAGGAGTTATGGTAAATATACATATGGGAAGGATCGCTACGCCAATGGATAGAGTTTAAGACAACACATACACTCCGCGACACTTGATTACCCTCGCTTAAAGTTTCTACCTAAATCATAAAGTATGCGTAATATTACTTCGAATCTATATTTTCAACTCTTATTTTCATTTCCTCTCGGCTACCTGATGACTGAGCTGTTAAAAATTAAGGATAAAAACAGGGAAATCGTCATTTTCGGTTTTTTGCCTATGTAAAGCCTGACATATGATTACCCTCATCAGTTTGTTTTCAACATTTAAAGCGCAAGGACCGTTAAATTAAGTAAAACTTTGTTCTATTTTATTCCCACTTATTATTTATTAAAACTGTTTTTATTTAAGTTGCAATTTAGAAAAGATGGGTCGAGGTAAAACGCTAACAAATTTAGAAATTGGCAAAATTCTTGCGCTCAAGCAAGAAAATTATTCCAACCGGGTGATTGCTAGAAAAATTGGTCGAGATCCATGGACAGTCAATCATTTTCTAAGACATCCAGAAAATTATGGTTAAAACCGAAAAAGGCGCACAGCAAGAGCGACAACAGAACGAGATCGCAGGTCCATTTTACGTGAAGCTTCAAATTCCGCTGCGACCGCTCGCAAAATAAAGGAGAAAGTTGAAACCTCAGCCAGTGTCCGGACAGTTCAAAGGGTGATTCAACAGTGTCCACATCTCCGACGACAAAAACTGAAGAAAAAACCACGTTCAAAAATTTAATTTGGGTGGCTCTGATGGCTTTCAGTATTACTTCCACGATTTAAGAAAATCGGAGATGTTCCTGTCACGTCGTCACACTGCTCTTGGTTCTGTCATGGTGTGGGCTGCAATTTAATTGTATGGCCCAATAGATCTGGTTGTCTTAGATGGTCGGAAAAACTCAGAGGATTACATCGAGCTTCTGGAAACGCAAATAATCAATTTTCATGAAATGTTTGATGGTCAACGTTGGATTTTCCAGCAGGACAATGCAGCCATCCACACAGCAGCGTGTGTAAAACAATGGTTTAGAAGAGAAAATGTGAAAGTTTTAGATTGGCCGCCTCTTTCTCTCGATCTAAACATAATTGAAAATGTTTGGGGATGGCTGTCGCGGAGAGTTTACGAGGAAGGACCTATTTAAAAAATGTATATCGATCTGCAAAGAATAGGCTTTTTGAAGTTATTCGCAGTAAGGGAGGACCTATGAAGTATAAGCAATAAAAAAATATAATTTAAAAATTGAAAACATTTCCTTTTTCTTGTGTTTTTAGAGATGAGAGTAATCAAGTGTCGCGCTTCAAATAGACAAAAAACCGAAAATGGCGATTTCCTTTCCTTTATCCTTAATTGTTTACAGCTCAGTCATCAGGTACCCGAGAGGAAGTGAAAATAAGAGTTGTAAAAATGGATTCGAAGTAAATCTATTCGATTCGATTTAGGTAGAAACTTTCAGTGAGGGTAATCAAGTGTCGCGGAGTGTACATATTATATTTTTTAATTAAGTTGGGTAATCTATTTTGAAGACCCATTGATGCAATTTGTATCGGAAAAATAATATCACTCAATTGCTACAGGTGTCGATCTGATGGTTTTTTTTTTATCTCGGCAGTGATGTCCTTATTTATGTAGGTCTTATTGGCTGGTTGGCATCTTCTTCTTCTTAGTGGGCGCTACAGTTCGGGGTGAACCTGGGCCTCAACCAACATGCCCCTCCATCTAGCACGATCTTTCGCTAGCCTTTTCCATTGCCGCACACCCAGTTGGTTGAGGTCCCCTTCCACCTGTGTGCGCCATCTTAAGTGCGGCCGTCCTCTGCTTCTTCGTCCCTCGGGGTTGGATTCAAAGACTCTCTGGGCTGGAGCTGTGGTGTCCATTCGCTCTACATGGCCCAGCCATCTTAGGCGTTGAATCCGTAGACGCCTGACTAGGCTCATGTCAGCCCGTAAAGTCCGTGGTTGAATCTTCTCCTCCATCCCCGTTTGCGTTTATAGGCCCAAAAAATACCGCGCAAAATATTTCTCTCGAACCGACCATCCGCTTTTGATAGTGTCCATGCTTCTGCGCCGTACAACAGGACCGGGATGATAAAGCCCTCGTTGTTGCAGGTCACTGCGGAGCCAAGATAGACGAAGTCCTTAACTACCTCGAATTTATATCTGCCTATACAAAAGTTCTGGCCGAGACGTCGGTGTTGAGCGTCATTTTCTGATGACAGCATATATTCAGTTTTGCCCTCGTTTACCGCCAGACCAACTTTCGCCGCCTCGAACTCAATACTCGCAAGCGCCTCATTGATATCTCGCTGTGTTCTACTTATTATGTCAATGTCGTCGGCGTATGCAAGGAGTTGCGAGGATTTGAAATAGATTGTGCCTCTTGTATTGGCCAGTGATTTTTGCACAATCATTTCCAATATGATGTTGAAGAAATCACATGACAGCGCATCGCCCTGCCTAAATCCTTTTTTGACATCAAAACTATCGGTAAGGTGTTCAACGATTCGGATGGAGCACTGAGCATTCTCCAAAGCCATCCTGCATAGTCTGACGAGTTTAGCAGGTATGTCAAAGGTAGACATAGCGTTGTATAACTCGTCTCCAATTACGCTGTCGTATGCGGCTTTGAAGTCGACAAAAAGGTGGTGAGTGTCGACTTGAAATTCATTGGTTTTTTTCCAGGATCTGCCGTAGTGTGAAGATTTGGTCGATGGTGGACTTCCCTGGCCTGAATCCGCACTGATAAGGACCTATCAGCTTATTTACAAAAGGCTTCAGGCGTTCACACAAAACGGCAGAGAAGATTTTGTAGGCGATGTTAAGGAGACTTATTCCTCTATAGTTGGCGCAATCAGAGGGGTCTCCATTCTTGTGGATCGGGCATACGATACTGAGACTCCATTCCTCGGGCATGCTTTCCTCTAACCATATCTTACGGATGAGCTGGTGCATGCTCCCAACCAGGTCATCCCCAGCTGCCTTGAAGAGCTCAGCAGACAGTCCGTCTGCGCTAGCAGCTTTATTCGACTTGAGCTTCGATATGGCAATCTTAACTTCGTCGAGGTCAGGGGGACAGAATTCTCTGCGGTCTCCGTCGATTAGAAATGGACCATTCTGCCTGACAGCGGTATAATGACTAACATCGCCCTTATACAGTCTGCAGAAGTGGTTTTTCCATATTCTCAGCATCGACTGCGGTTCTACTACTAGGTGTCCGTTCTCACCCCTGCAGGCTTCCGTACTGGCTTTATAACCTTGGCATGTTCGCTTTATCTGTTGATAAAACTTTCGAACGTCACGCCTGCAGTAACACCTCTCCAAATCCTCAATCGCGGGCTTCTCGTGCTCTTCCTTCTTTCTTCTAAGTAGCTTATGCTCCTCCCTTCTTTTTAACTCGTAGAGCTCACGAGCTCACGAACTTCGGATGCAGAGCTTTTCAGGGCTTGTTTGCAAAGGCTCCACTGCTGTTCTATTGATAGTGTGGAGGATTCAGGTGTATTGGAGAGCTTAAGGGAGACGCGATCGGTAAAAGCACGAGCGGTTTCTGGCGATAGTAGCTTCCCGACGTCATAACTTTGTATTCTCACTCTACTCCGTTGCGTTCGTGATATCCGTAAGCGCATCTTGGCTACTACAAGATAGTGGTCCGAGGCGATGTTAGTCCCTCGGAAAGTTCGAACATCAAGAATAGTGAAGGAGTGTCTGACGTCGATCGCGATGTGATCAATTTGGTTGTTAGTCGATTGATCAAAAGACCGCCAGGTGCCTTTGTGTATATCGAGGTGCGGGAAGCGTGTACTGGCTAGAAGGAGATTTTGTCCCTTAGCAAGATCAATCAGCCTGTGTCCGTTATCGGAGGTGATGTCGTGTAGGCTATGTTTGCCGATGACTCGTTCAAAGATGCTTTCCTTACCCAGCTTAGCATTGAAGTCTCCAAGTACAATTTTGATGTCATATCTGGGACATTGGGCATACGTTCTGTCTAGGAGATCGCAGAGCTCATCTTTGGCGGAGTCATCCTTGTCTTCCGTGTGGGCGTGGACGCAGATCAGGCTGATGTTAAAAAATGTAGCCTTGATACGGATTGTTATGATGCGTTCGCTCACATGCCGGCAGCTTAAGACTTTTTGCCTTACTCCACCTCGAACAACAAATCCCCATCCAAACAATCGTTGCCCTCTCGCCCTATAGCAGTCGCCGTAGTAAATATCGCAGTTTTTCATCCGCTTTATACCCGGTCCATTCCATCGCATTTCCTGGTTGGCGGTGATGTCCGCTTTATAGCGGTCTAGGGCGTCCGCAAGTTGTTGAGCAGCACGTGGCCTGTTTAGGGACCTAACATTCCACGTACAAAGCCGAAGATCATTGTCCTTTTTTCGTTTTTTGCAAGGGTCGTCAACATAAATCCGGTCCGTTATATCCGAGGCTGGTTGGCATACCAACGTATATTTTGCTTTTCAAACTTCTCTATAGGCAGAGGGCCTATTCAGATTAAGCCAGAAATTAAGCGATTTTCGAATAAACTTTACATTTTTATTGTAGAATTCACGTAGAATTAACGGTAATGGCATTCATGCAAACAAAACAGTTGCTTTCTTGTCGATGTGGTATCTGCTTTTGTTATTCTTGTGGATTCTTGTTGGCTAAAATACCATCGCATTAAAATGCTAATGATGATGATGAAAATTAGTCATAAATTACAATCGGTGAACACACGACGCGAATAATGGTCAGTTCGCTTGACCTCTTGTAAATTAAATTCAAGTCTCTATGCTTAACTCTTAACAAAAAGGTCCTTAAAATGTCTAATCTCAGACGGATCCTCCACAGAACCCGTACTCTCGAATTCACGTACCAAACGACCTATGGTTGTTTAATTCAGGCAGTTACGGCGTTTAATTTTTTATTGAATACACATATGATGAAATTACATGCGATTTCCAATCGACTAAGACTCCGATAGATGGAGTCACTAGGACAACCCTTTGTAAATGATTGACCAGTAAGACTTTATAAATCATATGTCATGAAGAACTCGTACCTGACTAATTCAGTACGAAATTAAAGACCTACCTACATGATTTGCTGTAATTGAATTATAATTGCTTGCAAGTTTTAATCAATTTGCAAGAACTATATGGCTCGAAGCCGATCTTGGTAGTGATTATTCATTTTCATTGATTGCCGGTAATTACCTTGTGAGTAGAACGCGCCGTCAAATTGAAATTATAATTGATCTTTATTCGTTTGCCGGCAAAAAGCTTAACAAGTATTGTGTTACCATGTGGAACGGGTTCCAATCGTAATAACCCGTAATAACAATTGTTCGGCGTTTAAGCCAAACATATGCCACTCAACTTAATTTTACGTAATTTTAGTGAAAAAGATACAATCCATAACGAGTTTTTATTCTTCTAACCGCTAGGACTGAGAGCACCGTGGCGCAGTGGGTAGTGTGTTGGCGTCTGACGCCGATGGCTCGGGATCGAATCCCGACACAGCCATGTCATCGAACGTGTTTTTCACGGTGTTTCTCCTCAGCGGGGTTCTGACAAAACCCCCTGTAGTAAAATTGTGATGAAAAGCTTCTCGAAATTCGCCGTTCGGAACCGGCAATAAAACTGTAGGTCCCTTTCACCTATGTGAAAATGAAATCACACACAACATGGGTGATTGAGAGAAGCTCGGCTCAGGTTCTTCATGGACTGTAACGCCAATATACATACATACGTACAACCGCTAGGCCTGGTTCGATGACGAGTGCAGGAGGATTCACACAACGAAGCAGGATGCATATATGTAAAGGCCTCGCTGCATAAAAGAACAAGAGCAGCTCATGAGCTCTACGAGTTAAAAAGAAGGGAGGAGCATAAGCTTCTCAGAAGAAAGAAGAAAGAGCTCGAGAAGCGCGCGATTGAGGATTTGGAGAGGTGTTACTGCAGACGTGACGATCGAAAGTTTTATCAACAGATAAAGCGAACATGCCAAGGTTATAAAGCCAGAACGGAAGCCTGCAGGGATGAGAACAGACACCTAGTAGTAGAATCGCAGTCGATGCTGAGAATATGGAAAAACCACTTCTGCAGACTGACTAACGGCGATGTTAGTCAATATACCGCTGTCAGGCGGAATGATCCATTTCTAATGGACGAAGACCGCAGAGAATTCTGTTCCCCTGACCTCGACGAAGTTAAGATTGCCCTATCGAAGCTCAAGTCGAATAAAACTGCTGGCGAAGACGGACTGTCTGCTGAGCTGTTCAAGGCAGCTGGGGATGACCTGCTACAAACATTCTGGGTTCTACTGCTCCAGTTCCGATGGTCACTGTTGCTGGTCCCACGTCTGCTGATGCTGTTTTGCCTGCCGACCCGGTCAGTGATGCTCTTGTCATCTCTACTGCTGCTACCGTTGATGATGCTCCCGTTTCGTCAGTTCCGCATACGCTGTCCCACCCTCCGCGTGCTCACCATCACTCTCGATCATCGAACTCCGATGGCTCGCAAGCTTCCAAACCACAGCGAACCGCCAAACGGTTCAAACCGATCATCGGTACAAACAAAAACATTGCTTCTGGTTTGGAACTCGAGGTTGTGTCTAAATTGATAAATTGAAACGGCTACATTTATCATCATTTAAACCCACTACATCGTGTCACTCTGTGCTCGATTATGTGGCATCGGCGTTTGATGTGGAGTCTGCATTACTGGAATGTTATAAGTTGATTAAATTCGGGGTTAATGAGAACTCGCTCAAACATGTCAACTTCAATCTTGGTGTACCAGCTGACATGATGTCAACATTCCTAAGCTCTGATGTATGGCTGAAGGGTATTCGAGTGCGTGCTTTTGAATTTAATTCAAAAAACGATGTACCCAACCCCCCTCCTACCAACAACTAATTCATCATAATAATATTGCCTCTGGTCACCTCATCAATTGGATCATTTTGGTGCTCGCTTGTCCACTTTTGGCTCCCTCTCTCTTTTCTACCATAACGTGGGGGGGCTAAGAACAAAGACGAACTTGTTCCATTCTGCTGCTGCTGATTCTCCCTATGCTGTTGTCGCTCTAACCGAGACATGGTTGAACGACAAAATTTTCTCAGAAGAATTATTCACATCTAGGTATGATGTCTTCAGGAAGGATCGACGTGCTGCTCAAACTGGCTGTTCGTTCTTACTTTAAGAGTGAACAAATTGCATTACCCGATCCGTCACGCATGGTTGAACGAATTTGTGTGCGTATTCTTATTAAATCATCAACTGAGGTGAATAGTTATTATATTTACTTCTTTGTCTCATATATTCCACCCGGATCTGATAATGCAATTTACGAAACTCATATTAGAAATATAAAAACCGGCCAAGTGCGAGTCGGACTTACGCACGAAGGGTTCCGTACCATCTGTATACATAAATATGAAAGAGACTATGTATGTTACCTCATCAAATGACAGATCTTGGTTCTAGGCAGGATTTTTTGGATGAAAATCATGTCTGTTGTATGGGAGCCCCCCTTAAATATTTTGTTCTGTTTTTAGTATTTGTCGTGGTAGCGGCAACAGAACAACATCATCTGTGAAAATTTCAACTGTCTAACTATCACGGTTTATGAGATACAGCCTGGTGACAGACGGACGGACGGACGGACAGCGAAGTCTTAGTAATAGGGTTCTGTTTTACCTTCGGGTACGGAACCCTAAAAACCATTGTAAGTTCGTTAGATAGCAGATCTTTTGCTGTAGTTTTAGGAGATTTTAATTTAAGTAATGTTAAGTGGATTCCCTCTGAGGATGATAAATGTGTTTTTCCGCTTAATGTTTCAAAGTACCATGAACTTGAAGTAATTGATTCTATGTATTCTTTAAATTTTCGACAAGTAAATGTAATTGCTAACTCTTTAGGGAATATGTTAGATCTAATTTTTACTGATGAAGAACTTGAAGTCTCTGTGAATAACGCATCTTTTCCTTTGCTTAGTGATAGTGTTCATCGTAAGGCACTGCAACTTTCGTTCAATTTAACTGTGTTAAATTTGTATACGTCGGTGAATACCTCCAATATATCGACATTGAATTATAAGAAAGCCCATTATACCCTAATAAATAATGCTTTATGGCAAGTTGATTGGCACTCAATCCTTTCAACCAGTAGTCTAGAAAATGCGTATGCTATGTTTGAAGATATTTTGAAATCTTATGTTGCAAGATTCACTCCGCTGAGGTTTACTAAAAAACACTATGCTCAGAACTTATAAATCCAGCAGAGATTCAGAGTCTTTCGACGCCCGGTTCCGCCAAATTAGGAGGGAATACGAGTTTTTAAAACGTTTCACCTTTCGACAATATATTTCTTCTATGGAGCGTAAAATAAAATACGACAGTAAATGTTTTTGGTCATTTCTAAATTCTAGACGCAAGTCTGTCGGCCTTCCTAATACCATGATCTTTAATGGAGTCTCTAGTACCGATTTATATATGATTTGTCATATTCCCTTTTTTTTCCTATCCAGCTTTATAAATGTTAACATCGACTATTGTAGCAATCCCCGTAACATACCCCCTGTAACGGATCTTGGGTTCTTGTACTTACTGATGATGTTTTCTTGGAACTTGGATCCAGTGCAAGTATCGCCCCTGATCACTTGCCTCCGTTACTCTTAAAATCTTATGGTTGGTCATTAGCTAAACCTCCTTGCATAATATTTAATATGTCGCTGAGTAGCAGAGATTTCTTAAACTGCTGGAAATCTTCTTTCATTGTACCTATCTATAAAGCTGGCTCCAAAAATTCTGTTGAAAATTATAGGCCCATTGCAAAACTTCAACTCATTCCCAAGATTTTTGAAGCTATCATTAAGAAAAAGCTTTATTCACATTTCTGAATTCCAGCATGGTTTTGTTATTGGTAGATCCACGGCAACTAACCTGGTAATATTTACCAATTATGTAATCAAAAGTATGGAAAGCAATTGCCAAACCGACACTATCTACACTGACTTCTCGAAAGCATTTGACCGCGTTCAGCACAATGTACTGATCTCGAAAATTCGTCTTCTTGGATTCCACTCCAACTTATTGCTCTGGATTCAAAGCTATCTCATTGGTCGTACACAATATGTACGTATTGGAACTACGCTGTCCAAAGTAATTGTTAATTACTCAGGAGTTCCTCAAGGCAGTCACTTAGGCCCACTCCTTTTCCTTTTATTCATAAACGACTTATCTTTATATATACGGAATTCTAACTCTTTACTTTTTGCTGATGACCTGAAAATCTTAAGGTCGATATCGACATATTCTGACGCTGCGGATTTACAACATGACATTAATAGTTGAACTGAATGGTGTTACGCTAATGGACTACACTTTAACATTAGCAAGTGTTCGGTAATGACCTTTTCTAGGTTATGTACCGACATTGTTTTTGATTACACCCTTAACAACAGCATCCTGAATAGACCTAATGAGCAAAAAGATTTGGGTGTAATATTCGACAAGAAACCTGACTTCTCGATGCACATCGATTACATTGTGTCTAAAGCGAACTCTATGTTGGGTTTCTTATCTCGCAACACGAAAGACTTTCAAGATCCTTATGCACTGAAGACCCTGTATATTACTTTAGTCCGCTCAGTATTGGAATACTGTTGTGTAGTGTGAACCCCTTCTACTTAAATAGGTCTAACCGAATTGAGAAGATCCAAAAGGGATTCTCTAAGTTTGCATTGCGCAAGATAGCTTGGAATTCAGTTATTCCCCCTTATCATGCCAGATGTGCATTGATAAGTCTTAAGGAGCTAAGCAAGCGGAGAGTATACTATTCGGCAATGTTCGCTAGGGACATAATCGTTGGACATATTAGTTGTCCGGATCTCCTTTCTTCTATTAAAATGTATTCACCTTCGCGCGGCCTGCGACCCAAACAACATGATTTCTTATATATCTCTAAACATAGCTCTAATTATGTTCGATTGAATCCAATTAATAATGCTTGTCTTAATTATAATTTATATGATGATGTAATTGATTTTAATCAATCTCGAAATATATGCAAAACTGCCTTATTGAATGCTATTACGTAATTTTTAACACTTTTAATTATATTTTTGCCTGTATGAGTATTTACACTATTAACTATTAACTTACACTATTGTCTACGAAAGTTTTGTACACTTGATAGATAAATAAATTAAATGAAATGAAATGAAAAGAAAAGCATGCCCTAGGAATGGAGTCCCAGCATCGTATGCCCGATCCACAAGAAAGGAGACCCCTCTAATTGCGCCAACTACAGAGGAATAAGTCTCCTTAACATCGCCTACAAAATCTTCTCTACCGTTTTGTGTGAACGCCTGAAGCTGATAGGTCATTATCAGTGCGGATTCAGGCCAGGGAAGTCCGCCATCGACCAGATCTTCACACTACGGCAGATCCTGGAAAAAACCAATGAATTTCAAGTCGACGCTCACCACCTATTTGTCGAGTTCAAAGACGCATACGACAGCGTAATTAGAGACGAGCTATACAACGCTATGTCTACCTTTGACATACCTGCTAAACTCGTCAGACTATGCAGGATGACTTCGGAGAAGGCCATCGCATTCGTAAACAATTATTTTGCAGAGAAAACGACGAGTTCTATTAGGACGGGTGATCAGGACTGGCCCTTGACAGATACCGAACTGGAAAGGATTCTCTTCGCGTTTTCACAGATGGCTACAGTTCTGGCCGGGAGTCCGGCGTTGAGGTTTTCCATAAACGCGAAAACGCCCGACTGCATTTTTCGCTAGGAGAATATGCATCTGTCTTTCAATCAGAGATATACGCAATCCTAATTTTGAACAAATCGGTAAACTAAATTCACTAAGGCTTGCATAGGTCCCAGGACACTCTGGGATCCCAGGAGATGAGATCTCCGATGCACTCGCCGGAATTGGCTCAAGTGGACCTGAAGCCGCTCCAGGCCTACTTACTTTAGGGATTAAATAATAATGCACACAATCGTAGATGGAGGGAATATCTAGGATGCAGGATGACTAAGCGCGTACGCTCTGATGTCTGTAGGAAATTCACAACCTTCTTCTTATCATTAAGGAGAATTGAACGCAGAAAAACTTGCCGGCACCATTACGTGCCATTACACTCAGCTTAGCATCTCTGCGTGCTTTACATCAGTGAGACGGCCTGTAGTGCCTTTGCTTGCATTCGGTGGTGCTCCCGTAGGGCTGATGTGGTGTGTACCGAGTCTCTACATCAATGAAGCTCTTACTAATTTTTATCCGGAATACGGGGAAGATACAGTAATGTGAGTTGTCTGTCTGGAAGAACAACGAACCAGTATGTCAGTCTCCTACAGATAGCAGAATCAGCAAAAAAAAAATAAAAAAAAAAACTAAAAACAAGCAAATTTGTGTGGTGCAGTGGTTAGCATCATCGACCGCCGAGCGGAAGGTCTATAGTTCAAATTCGCTTCATAGCCAAGAAAACGTAATTCCTATACGGACAAAAGTATGCAACGCAGCTGTGAATGGAAAGTGACCACACGTACTGCTGCAGGCATAACACTCACAGTATATGGTTAACTAAAATTCATCCTCTGCGTATGCAATATTAAAAGAGCACTATCGAATTATTACGGACTATAACCAAGCGGAATTTGGTCGGCTCTCGGTCCTATCTAGGACAACCACCCCTGAGAGTTAACGAACATCAACGACCCAAACCACTGCACTCCGTTCAGGTTGTATGTCTATAGCACATCATAAGAGAATATATTTGTACATAAAAACTCTTGAACCTACGCGAATTTCTATAAGAAAAAAAAAAAAAAAAAAAAAAAAGAGGAGATATGCTTTGAACAGATCTGCTTTGAAGAGTCAAGTTGGGCTTTTGGATAAGCCTTTCGGCTTCACGATCCCGACCATTCAGCTATACGCTGAAAGATATCCCAATCGAAGGTGTCCCAGTCGTAGCATGTTTTCAAGAATTCACCTACGTCTGCAAGAGCACTGCTCGTGGGACACTCTGTATATGTATATGTATGTATGTCGTAATAAAAACATACATACATACATCCGTACATACATATATCCAACATATACCAACACCGACAGATTGTTTGTTGCGACTATATACCTTATGATGCATCCATATTCGTAAGTACATACATATGTATGTACATATGTATGTAGTAACTACAACCTCTATTCCATAATTGTGTCGTTCAATTAATTTTCAGCCCTAAGACATGGCTAATATCTCATATTATAATATACCAAGATTAATCAATTAAAAAGGTTAATTGCTCAAAGGAAGTCGCCCACGTCAATCGTTTGGCACAATCGTCCAACGCGGGTCAACGAGCCTAATTACGACTAATTGCAGCATATGTACATCCATACATACATACGTATGTACATACCTACATATTTTCAATACGCCAAGCGTTCATTTGTTATTCTATTGCGGTCGCTTCCATTGAACATCGCTCACAATCGATGAATGATCAGCTGTCATGAAAGGTAGAGACAACGCTCACCCACATCACCAGTGCGAAGACATACTTCCCCTGCATACTTCCACACGTTAACACAACCACCTACATATGTATGTACATATGCTGATGGATCACTCTGATAGACTAAAATACGACACGAAATTTCAATTCCCACCGTACGGAGTCGCAACAACCAATATGGTTTCAACGCCGCTGTTCCCAGAACACAAGAAAACAGATACTCTGTTGTCTGTTGAACCCCTGTGGTGCGCGTGCGCGTCCGTCTAATCAAGCAACGATTGGAAATTCAATACCCACAGTTGTCACAGGTAACCGATATGGGATAATAGCCTCTAATCATCACGGTTATCATCACTCGCATAAGGGGAACTGAAACTTAAAAAATCAATAACAGAAAAAAGCAAACTATTGCAGATCATACATATGTACACACATACATATGTATGTATATCAATCAAAATGTACATATGTATCTCTGTCTACATTTCGGTTTATTTTTTTTTTTTTCTTTCAGCATGGTGGACAATCCCGCAGGGCAAAACGCGGACGACTATTTAATACACCTGAGTGCCAACAAGGATTTGATCAAGTTCCTTGAATGGACAATGGCACATCTTCGTTCGCGCAACTCCAACAATTCGTCCGATAACTATTACCCCGGTATGAATATGTGGAAAAAGCTGAATCTGTCGGGACGTCGTGAGGTGCCGCTGTATGTCGAAGAGCCCAAGTACATTGTAATGCGCAGTGAACCAGATGATCTGGAGCCACAATTGAGTAAGTGCAAAATATGCTATGTAGGTACATATGTATGTATCTATGTACATATGTATGTATGTATATGAGTGCCAATGTAAGCAGAGATCATAGTTTTGCTTTCGATCTATTTTTTTTTCTTTTATTGTTTTTTGCTTTAGAAAAGGAGTGATTGTTGAGTTTTGAGTCTACTATGCGGGTCGTCTCTGGATATGGGTAAAATATATTGTGAATGCTTGCAATGGCTGTGTACCTGGATCGAGTTTCTCGATCAAAATTCGAGATAGATTCCTATATGATAATGCTTTTCTTATTATTTTTTCTTTGTTTTTATTTTTCGTGTGGATTCATGTAGTCGTGCTCCGTATTACGCACTGTTGGGTTGGAGATGCCGTTTCGGTGCGTTATCTTTATGGTTGGAATCTTAGACATTCATCTTTAGAGGTTGTTCCAAATAATTGCTTTGTTTCCTTTCCCTTAATTTTTGGAGCAGATGTGATGGGCCATTGGTTTGTTGTTGTTTTTTTCTTGAATGGATTTACGAGTTTTTATGAAGACTATAAACAGAATTATATGTACATACATATGTATATGTAACTTCCTCGTTTTCACATTATGTTGAAAATAGCTTATTTTCATTTTATTGGGAAGGTTGGGCTAGGTTTACTGATGAAAAGGGTAAGATGGTAGAGTCTTATGGAGTTGAGAAGTCGTTTGTATTAAGATTCATCAAATGAAGGATAGTAAAAATTAAAAGTTTGTAGTATTATGTATTTGCAAGACATCAAATAATCCGTATTCTGACGGCACTCAGTCGCCATTTTGCACGAAGTGTACACGCGACCTAACGTGAACGCAGCCCTGACGAGAAAGGGCGACCATAGGTATTCAAGTGAGCAGCAGCCGAGGAAGAACAAATGTACGAGACGACCATTGCGAGTCGGAATCGCAAACGAAGGGTTCCGTATTATCTATAAAAACGGCGAAAAATTGGGAGCCCCACTTAAATACTTATTTTATTCTGTTTTTAGTATTTTAGAATATTTAGTATTTTTGAAAATTTCAACTGTCTATCACGGTTCATGAGATACAGCCTGGTGACAGACGGACGGACGGACAGCGGAGTCTGTTTTTACCCTTTGGGTACGGGGAACCCTGAAAACGATTGTACAAACAGACCAGCGAGAAAATTGGAGTAAATTCTATAACTAGAAGCTTATACAAATCAGAAAAGTTAGAAATTCAAATGCACATTGCGATAAAACTTTCCCCCGTTACATTTGGATTTACATAAAGATGCTTTTAACAGAAAGTAAAACAATCTTGCAAGCTTCAAGGACGTATTCCGAAAATCACACAAAAAAAACTTCAAATCTATACAGGGTGCCTCACGAGCAGTGTGCCAAAAAACTAGAGCGTGTAGGTCTTGTCAAGACAAGAAAAAACCGTATGGGAGGGGGGTCTTTTCCCCGCCGTTTAGCTGGGAGGGACAATTTTCTAAAAAATTTACTTAATTTGAAAAAATTAAAAAAAAAAATAGAAATCAACGGTTACATCCACAATGCCGTGATATACTTTTTTGTAAAGCCAGAAATCTCTTCGTTCGTCCTGCTCTTCAACGAAGCTGTTTTAAGGAATAGTTTTTGGGAAATATATTTTCAAACTCAAAATTTTGAAAAAAAAAAAATATTTCGAACTAATTTTTTTTTTCAAAATTGTATTTAATTAAGTATCCACTATTTTTTTTTTTTTTTTTTTTTTTTTCAAAAATTCAATTCTCTCATTAGCTTTTAGTTAAAAACAGAATACCGGATGCAAAAATGTCGTAGTTTTTGAGAAATTAAAAAAAAAAAACACCCAAACCACTCTTCCTAAGAAAAACCTTTTTTTTTGGTTTTAACGCGGCTGGACTTGTAGGCAAATTAATGTACAGTGGTGTTCTTATAATTAGCACACCCCTACTCAAATGTGTATTTGCTTGCAATACACACTGTACTTACAAGCTGCACAGGAGTAAAGCCATAATATCCCAAGGTACTACCGTCATGAATATGAAAACATACTACAAGGAAGATTCCGCTAGGTTTTCCTGGTTTTGCAATCGTTAGAGCTAGTGATCAATGCAAATTGGGAGTTCATATAAATAGCACATATCGTGGTGTGTCAGAAAAAAAAATATTTTTCAGCGATTTAAGTGAGGTTAGTTTGAATCTTTTTAAGGATAGCCATAACTACACTCATTTCTTACACAAATAGGAGCAGAGGAAAGCGTTGCACGGAGGAAAAGAGGCAAATAGTCGGAACCATGATACAGGATGGAAAGACTATTTCAGAGGTGGCAAGAACACTAAGTTGCTCTAGGAAGCTTGCTCAAAATGCAATGAAGGTCATACGGTGCAGTCAATCTTCCGCAAATCCCGTAAGGGATGTGACTGACAGAATTATCCACAAAATCAGTGGCAGCGACCTTTTCATAACTTCCCGGGAGATAAAGCAACAACTACCTGATCAACACAATGTGCGAATATCAGCCGCAACTGTAAGTCGCCAGTTAATTGAATTCCAGCTTCATGGAAGAATCGCCAGAAAAAAACCTCTGGTCTCCAAAAAAAAAAAAAAAAACCGAAAGAGAAAACTTATTTTCGCAAACGCTCACAAGAACAAACTCTTGTCCTTTTGGAAAAATATCTTGTGGAACGACGAAAATAAGTTCAACAGGTTGGAATCAGATGGAAAAAAATATGTGCGAAGGCCAACGAACCAAGAGTACCATCCCAAATACACCGTTAAGACTGCCCAGCATGGCGGTGTGAGCATAATAGTGGGGGCGGCGACGCCATGGCATGGCGCTGGACCTATTGTGAAAATAAATGGCATTATGAATCAACATCAATATAAGCTAATCCTGGAGAACCAAATGGAGCCATATACCGACGACTCTATGCCTGTATCACGGATTTTTATGCATGACAATTATCCAAAGCATACTTCGCGGATAGTGAAGAATTGGTTTTCGGCGCGACAAATTTTCCTGCTTGATTGGCCGGCCCAAAATCCCGATCTAAGTCCTATCGAGAATCTTTGGACTGATGTTGATTCCCTTGTTAAAGACTCCAGCTCAAAAAATTTAGAACAATTTCGGCAAACCATGAACGCTGCTTGGGAACTATACCTGCCCAGAAATGTAAGCGCTTATTAGAGAGTTTGCAAAAACGTTGTCAAGAGTGATAAGGAACATGGTATATCCTACAAAATGTTAATAAAATATTTACTTATACATTAATTTTTTTAGAGTATTTACTAATTTTTTTGAGTATTCCGCTGACTGCTATTTGAATAAATAACAATTTTTTATTTTTTCCCATTTTGAATTATTATTTTTAAGTTAATTTAGAGGAATTATGTGTTGTTTAATAAGGCACATATAAACGCACATCAAAAAAAAAAAAAACTGAACCTCTTTTTAGACTTTTGGCTCAACATAATGTATGAGAACTTACGGGTGTGCTATTTATCTGAACCTCTTTTTAGACTTTTGGCTCAACATAATGTATGAGAACTTACGGGTGTGCTATTTATCTGAACACCACTGTATGTTGTATGAAACGTTGACCTCTTTTTATTATTTTTAAAAAATTCGGAGTTTTATGAGGATACAGTAAAGTGACACAGTTACCCCGTTTACATGCGTAGTTGAATCCGGATTCAACTAGGATCGAAATTCATATAAACGTGGATCTAGTTGAAATAGAGTTGACTCGACTCGCTTCAGCTAGCAGAGCTGGAAATGCACTAGCAAGGTTATTCAGGCACGTTTTACCAGAGAAATTCTTTAAGATTAATTCGTCAACTCCAGACTTTTTCCTTCCCAGCATTTCATTTATAAGACTCCATGTTTTACGGGGGTCGGATCTGGTTTGGTTGAACTTGGTTTTGTAGAATATAGACTTTTGGGCTGTTATTTCTTTGTTCAGTTTGTTTCTGAAAGTCTTATACTTCAGTTCATATGATTTATCCAATCTATTATTTTTCCACCTCCTGTAGAGTTCATCCCTTTTTATGCATTTAACGACTAAATCAGCAGATATCCATGGATTATGCTTTCTTCTATTTTTTATTTGCTTGGTATACGTCGATTTTTCGTAAATGTATGTCATTTTATAATGAAGTTTTTGCATCTGGTTTTCTGTTATTAACTAAAAACTAATAGGAGAATTGAAATTTTGAAAAAAAAAAAAAAATATTCACTCAACAGCCAAATCCTTTTGTGATAAAAGTCCTAAAGTTACACAACGTCTCCAGTAGTGGTATCTCTTCATGCATTTGTGTGTAAACGATGAACCAATTAACTAATAGTATTTCTATCATTCCCCATAAAAGGCGATGCCACCACTTCTTTGACCTATGGTCCAGCCCACATGCGGACCTTAGTTGATGGGCATGATCTACTCCTCCCATAAATCTATTATAGTTATTAACAACTATAGGACAACTGACATCTGACTTGTCTCTTCTGGAAACAGTTGGTGCCTCGTTGCCATGGTAGCTGGAAGCCAAAAGCACCCTGTTGATCAGCTAAGCAACATAGTTTATAATCTCTTTTAATGGGCTTCATCGGGTTATATTGTTTCATTGAGTTTCTGCCTTTTAAAAGAATCATGAATTCATCAACAGAAAGCTGTCTTGTCCCATGGTAGGAAGAGCTGAATTTCTAATTCTAACAACTAATCATTGGACGAAGCTTGAAGTGTCGATCTTGATTATCTCTTGGAATAAGCCTGTTGTTGTTTATATGAAGGTTGCTCAAAACAGCGCTAAATCTATTGCGGCACATGGTTTTGCCATGGGGTTTGAGTTTTTTCTTCGACAAACTGCATTCTGGACGAATTTCATCCGAAATATTTCCATCATCGATCAATAACTCGTCAAGCTTCGTTTGAAATAAAGCCTCATCTGGTTCCTGATTCATTTGGGCGATATCTCTTACTTTGAAATAAAGCCTCATCTGGTTCCTGATTCATTTGGGCGATATCTCTTACTTTTTAACGTAATGTAAGCAAATCCAATTCGTGTTTAGACTTAGTATCGGTATGGTATTCTTTATTGTTCAAAGGTAAATACTCAAGGATATATGTATGATGAATTATGTCGTTTGGCCTGCAACCGATTTTATTGCTTTTATGAATAACTTGAGAAAAAGAGATAGAATGAGGAAAGGGGCATGGGTAATAAAAACATTGATAGCCATAAGTAAGATGAACATGCTGTAGGAAGGTCCTCCAAATGTGCAATTCTCAGCAACACCCTTATGCAGTTTTGTGATGAACAATTTGATGCAAGACGAGCCTTAGTAATCCAGTCTATCTACAGTTGTCGATTAATATGTATCTTCCCTGGCTATGAGTCTACATTTGTACATACATGCTTAGATGTATTTACATATGTACGTTGTCGTTACAGTCCATGAAGGACCAGTGTCGAGCTTCTCTCAATCACCCATGTTGTATGTGATTTTTTTTTTACACAGGTGAAAGGGACCTACAGTTTAATGGCGATTCCGAACGCCTTGAGTCGAGAAGCTTTTTCTTGGCAAGTATACTACGGGGGGTTTTGCCAGTACCCCGCCGAGGAGGGACGCCGCGAAATAAACGTTCGATGGCGTTGGTGTTATCGGGATCCGAACTCGCTCATCGTGCGCCAGAGTCCAACACACTAACCAGTGCGCCACGGCGCCCGAATATACTTGGGTGTGGAGTTGTCTTTGGAACTTTCAGTTTATTTAATTTTAATAAACATTCCAGTCCATGTTACTATTACAGAGTTCGAATTTTTCTGTCAACTGTCTATAACTGTTATGGAAAAATGGTCTGAACTAAGGTCAAGGTATGATTTTTCCTACAGGTGAGCTAGTCCTTTGTTTTTGGTCATCTCCTGCATAGCAAGTAAGTCAGGTATTTTCTGTAAGTCATAGGGCCAGTATATACGTTCTCCTGTGCTGAATGTCTTAATCACATCTATTTCTGTTGAGTGAAAGAAGTAAAAACTTTCCCCTCCTGGTAATTAGGTATTTCAGATACAGTTGCGCATGCTTTGCTTTAATATATACACGTAGATACTTCAAAAGAGTGTTCTAACATAATGCGTACAAATGCAATTTCTATTTTTAAATATATTGTATATAGTTAAGCATAAATTTATTACTATTTTTATTTATTTGCCGCTTTCAATGTCGTCATTAAAACCAAAAACATTTCGCAAGTTTCAAATTTTTCCATAGGAGTGACGCCCGACATTCCCTTTATACCTCCGCGTGGTCGTAAGTACATACCTAATCTGGAAAGCCTCTTGACACGCAATGATCTTTTTTTCCCCAATCGAGGCAAACGAGACCGATTAAATGACATCTTTAAATACGACGATTTATTTTTCCCCCATCGCGGGAGAAAACGTACCGGCAATAATCGCTACCCGATGGACGACCGAAAAAAACTCTATTGGCCATTCGTAAGTGAAGGCGTTTTCACAGACTTCGATAACTTGCCATCCATGCTATCAACATCACCAACGGTTCCATCTGCACGGGTTAAGAATATTAATGGACTAGTGTCAACATCGGCATTACATCTACCACCGCTACTGCAGATCACAGCACCAGCTCTGGCTACCGACGATGACGAGCATCAAGATACTGTTGAGTGTACCATAGCTGCTGGTACTGTCGCACAATGTCAAAAGCCAGATGACGTTAAAACAAATGGATTCGATCAATCAGTCAAAGCGCCGATACATCAACGGCAGGAGGAGAAACGACAACGGCAGATTAAAGCGGGTGCTGTTTTAACCCATGCCGATAGCCAGCGTGATCGTCGGCTGCTGTCATCATTATCGACATCAGTTGAAGCGACCGCATCATCATTTTTGCCGCTCATTCAGTCAGATCAAGTGCGCCGATTGCAGCAACATCCAATTAGAAACAAACAATGGCGGGACTATTACATCTAACAGCTGTGCGCCTGGAATCTCATTATTGTATTGTTTCACTTTTCCTACTCCTTTCGTCTATCTTCAGTTTCGTTTATCGACTTTCAAGCAATTATTAATCACCATGGATGACTTGTAAGTGCTCTATGGCCAAGCATACGTCGCACATGAGCACTCTCACGTCGTAGTTATAACAGATGCACTATATGATTAAACTAATAAACAAAAGAGTACTAAGTGGTACTAGGAGAGTTAATGTTTTTCTGTCTTTTTTATTTTTTTTTTTTTATCTGCGTGCGGATATAATAACCAATTGTCTGCTAGGAGCTGAAGTACGATATGACCGATACATCATGACGACGATATGCTGATCAGACGATCAGATTTCCTTTCAAGGCAGTAGCTGGATTAATGATGGGAGATAACTGTGATATAACTCGATTTCTTTTCCTGATTTAACCTCTAGTGATGATTCGTCATTGTACTCAGGATCTACCGGGATTCAATTAATTAACCTTTGGTAAATCGCCCCCCAACTCGTATCTAATTAAATTAATTTCAATACCCCATACCACCTTGCCTGATATAGTATTTGAAATTATCTCAGCCATATTAGTGCACCAAACAACCTATACCGCTTGTGGGCATATTCAGTTTTATGTCCCTTAGCTAAAGCGTATCGGATCCAAAACGAATGTAGATTTAATCCAAAAATTCGCTTGTGACTCTTGAAACCCTCTCTCCTGTAGCCGGCTGGTAATTTACACTCATTGTGACTTTGTGTGGTAAAAGCGTGACGTTATCTCGAGCTCTGATTATTGCCATAAACAATGACCAGCTTGCACGCTAGGCACAGCCAAGGTAAAATCTAACTACTCGTAGATACCACCAGGCACCAAAATACGAATTTGTTCACAAAAAATGACAACCATGTCGAAATGCTTGCGCGCCTCCTCCAAACTCTCCTATCTGAGGACAAAACGAATTCACGCGCCGCATAATGAACTAGGCACTCTCCGGAATTGCTCGCTCGTAGATGCTCTGAAGCTGATGTTCCGTGTTTGATGCCTCGTTTAACGGAGAGAAAAGCAAGACAGAACGACCGACTTGCTTGCCGCACTCTTGAGGAGATATGATGGCGAAGATATGATGAAGCGACATCATTATACTTTATAGTGTGCTAGAAGAAAGCCGCCACTGTCTGTCTATTGTGCTGCTGCAGTTTATTAGCCGGGGCTTTAAGAGCGCTCGCACCTCAACACGAGAAAATTGAAAATGATCATTAAGTGACAATTTGTGTATGAAGACCAAGAGGGAGCGTATGTAACTATGAATACACTGACGGCATAAATTATACCGCGCTACTGCACTCCATACGACCAGCCGGTTGGGAGCCTTAACGACAACCGACTACTACGATGGACGACGAAATGGCAATTCGTTTTAATGCGTTGACGTGATAACAATCCGAGAAAGTTGTTCTCCTATTTGGATCGGATGTGTCTTACTCTCATCACGGCCACATTAAAATGATCACTGACTGTCCGTCGACCAACTAGTACTCGTACGCCATGCTCTTTGCTTTCGTATACCATGGATCCTTTGAGATATAACCATGTATTGTGAAATCGATAAAACGAAAGTGAACTGCATTTCACTGAGCCATGCCGCTTTGGACGTATCATTCCAGAGAGTAACTACTATGCGCGTACAACCAGCAGTAGTGATAGCTGTCAACTGGTAACGAGAAGGCGCGTTAACGCGTTGAAACCATAACAAACCCAGTAGGCGGCCGTGCCTGTCCAGTTGCTAGTTCGAGGTAAAAGTGATTTTTTATATACATAAATACATATTTCGTTATTCTGTTATGACCATAGACCGGCTTGTATGTATTTTACTTCGTCAACGACAACATTGATCTCTAGAGGATCGAACAAGACTCTCCTCCTGCGTTCTAATGTAAGGATTTCTCTTTTGACAGAATATGCACTTGACAGGTGACAGAAATCCACTGGCTTTGTTTTCTGTATATGCTGCCACACCATAGTACCAACCACTGCAGCGGTCAATTGAGAAAGTTTTTTACTTTTTTTTTCTGTTATCATATTGGTAATAAGGCTTGAGCACTTGTGGCTGTCTGTCAAGCCTCTTATGAATAGCGATTTTATAAATATAGAGAGGCAATCGGATGAGAATGGTCAAAATGTATACTCTCATGTTAATTGCAGTCTTCATTTTCAACGGTTGTTAGCTGTCACTGAAAGTGTACGTTCGGGCCATCACATAACGACTTCACAAGTTGTGTAAATGAAATGAAATGGAGTTCAATGTAGGTGACTTAAATGAGTTTGCTACAAAATTTGGAAGGGAGATGACCTTAAACTGGGAGTCAGTGGCCGACATTCATCAAGGTCATATCGGTTTATTAGCTTTCGAGCGTTCACCCTGAAGTATAGGAGTATATATGGTCGTTTTTGGGCATAAATGAAGACATACATATTGTCTCGTTTTGCCTGTTGAGTTAATAAGGAATCGAAGACTAGCCAGTGATTTAGGCTCTGTGTTTTGTTCGCGTTTGATGGCCACGTTTTGGTGATTTTTGTTGCATAACTAAATCGTTACGGACGGATACAAAGCTGACGACCCCTGAAAACGACTAACGGACCTTAGAGTCTGCACCTGGAATGTGAGGTCCCTTAACAGACCGGGTGCAGGCAATCAATTGGAGCAAACCCTCAACTACTATAAAGCAGATATAACCGTACTCAAAGAAGTGCGATGGGATGGACCAGGCAAAAAAACGAATGAAACACTGCGACATCTACTACGGGAACTGCTACAAGGAGAACAAAGAGCGCATATTCGGGTGCGGATTCGTTATTCGTGGAAGACTCCGACAAAAAGTCTTAAGCTTCCGAGATATAAGCGGAACACCATATGGCGTTATGGAAACATTAGCTTAATATGCGCTCACGTCCCAACGGAAGAAAAGGACGATCGATTCAAAGAAGAATTCTACGATCTCCTAGACAGAACATATGCCCAATGCCCCAGCAACGACACAAAAATAGTTCTTACTTACTTATCAGGCCTGCGATCCATGGAGGATCAGAGCCTGAGCTATAGCTGCCTTCCATCCTTGACGGTCCCGGGCACGCTGCTTCCAGTTGTCAAGACCAAGATGTCTTACATCCGCGATTACTTGGTCTTTATACCGGAGGTTCGGTCTTCCTCTTCTTCTCGAACCAGGAGGCTCGGAGTCGAAGACCCTCTTAGCTGGAGCGTTGATGTCCATGCGCTCGATGTGGCCGAGCCAGTGCAGTCGACGGGTCCTTGCCTTCCGGACTACATCCACATCTTGGTACAGCTCGTAGAGTTCGCGGTTGTGTCTTCTTCTCCATTCACCTTCCTCACAGACAGGACCAAATATCCGGCGCAGAATTTTTCTTTCGAAAGAACCCAAAATCAGCTCCGCTGTCCTGCTTATCGTCCAGCTTTCGGCTCCGTACAGCAAGACTGGCAGAATGAGCGTTTTGTAAAGCATGACTTTGGTCTTTCGAGTGAGGAGTTTTGACCCCAGTTGTTTGGACAAGCCGAAGTAGCAGCGGTTGCCAAGGGCGATTCTACGCCGGATCTCCACTGTGGTGTCATTTGTGGAGTTTACGTTTGCCCCGAGGTAGACAAACTCCTTAACTACCTCGAAATTGTAGCTGTCAATTGTTATGTTTTGTCCCAGGTGGTGAGCGACGGATTGGTTTTTGCTTGACAGCATGTATTTCGTTTTGTCCTCATTGATCTTAAGGCCAATTCGTTTCGCCTGTTCTTCAATCGCCGTGAATGCTTCCACAATGCCACGGCGAGAACACGCGATGATGTCGATATCATCCGCGTATCCTAGCAGCTGGATGGACTTATAAAAGATAGTGCCTTCCCTGTTGACGCCTGCCCGTCGCACTATCTGCTCCAGCACCAGGTTGAAGAAGTCACATGACAGCGCATCTCCTTGCCGAAATCCGGTGCATGTTTCGAATGGTTCCGAGGTCCTAGAACCGAGTTGCACGGTGCATCGCGTGTTTTTTAGCGTGGCGCGACACAACTGGATCAGTTTTACCGGGATCCCGAATTCGGCCATCGCCCCAAACAGTGCTTCACGATGAATGCTGTCGTATGCGGCTTTGAAATCGATGAAAAGATGGTGTGTATCGATTTGAAACTCGTTGGTCTTTTCCAGGATCTGTCGAAGTGTGAAAATTTGGTCTATAGTTGATTTGCCGGGCCGGAAGCCGCACTGGTAGCTGCCGATTAGTGCGGTGCAAAATGGTGTTAGACGTTCACACAATACGCTGGACAGGATCTTGTATGCGACATTGAGCAGGGATATACCTCTATAGTTCTTGCAAGAGGTAGGATCGCCTTTTTTGTGGATGGGGCATATAGAGCTGGTATTCCAGTCGTCGGGCATGCTCTCATCTTCCCAAATTCTGCAGATGATCTGGTGCATGCTCCCTACCAGAACATCGCCGCCAGCCTTGAAGAGCTCTGATGGCAAGCCATCTGGGCCTGCGGCCTTGTTGTTCTTCAGCTTCTGAATAGCTGTGCCGACTTCTTCTATGCTGGGTGGGAGGACTACTTCAGCGGCTGGAGTTGGGATTTCCTCGGTCCCTACCACTCTCTCTTGGCCATGCTCGTTAAGCAGCTGCTGGAAGTGCTGCTTAAATACATCCACTATTCCCTGCGGGTCGGTGACAAGATTACCCTCACAGTTTCGAAGAGCCAGGGTGCCCTTTTTGAAGACTCCTGCAAGGCCTTTGGCTTTTTTGTAAAAGGCTCGTATTCTATGTTTATCCCTAGACTCCTCGATATCCTTGAGCTGGGAGGCTGCGAAGATTCTTTTCTTTAGTCGCAGTAGTTTCTTCTCCTCCCTTCTTCTGGCTCGGTACTCTTCTCGCGCTGCCCTGGTTTTCCTCTGCAGCGCCTTTTGGTACGCCTCGTCGGTTGCTGCCTTTTTCTGCTCACACTCGCCATCATACCACGGGTTTCTTGTCGGGGGTGGTAGGTATCCTAAGGTGGTTTCGGCTACTTCCTGAATGGCTGAGCGGCAATGCAGCCACATATTATTAGCATTTGTGTTCGACGTAGGCATACCGTAGAGTTTTTCGCTCAGCTGCTCCCTGTAGACTCTGGCAACCTCCGGTGTGCTCAGGCGCCCAATGTCGAACCTCCTCCTGATGGGCTGGTGCAGCTTTCTGACATTGGACAGTCGAGCTCTGAATCTTGCTGCTACGAGGAAGTGGTCAGAGTCGACATTTGCCCCTCTGAATGTTCGCACATCCAGGATGTTTGACGCGTGCCTTGCGTCAATGAGCACATGGTCGATTTGGTTGGCGGTTCGACCGTCCGGAGATCGCCAGGTTGCTGTGTGGATTCGCTTGCGAGGGAATCTTGTGCTACTTATCACCGCATTACGAGCTGTCGCAAAGTCAGCGAGTCGGAAGCCGTTATCTGTTGTTGTATCGTGGAGGCTGTGCTTTCCGATCACTCCGCCAAGGGTGTTTTCCTTTCCGATTTTGGCGTTGAAGTCCCCGAGCACGATTTTTACATCGTACTCCGGACAAGCTCCGTAGGCGTTGTCCAGGAGGTCATAGAAGTCCTCCTTGATAGGGTCTTCAGCCTCGTCGGTAGGGGCGTGTGCACATATTAGGCTGATGTTATAAAATCTGCCTCTGATGCGGATCACAGCCAGGCGATCACTTATAGGTTTAAAGTCGATGACCTTCGACCTTAACCGCTTTCCCACGACAAATCCGCATCCCAGTAAGTGCAACCTTTTGTGACAGCTGTAATAAATGTCGCAATTTTTTTTCCTAATCATACCGTTTCCTATCCAGCGTATTTCCTGGACCGCAGTAATATCCGCCTTGTACTGCGTGAGGATTCCTTCTAGTTTATGAGCAGCTCCGGGAGTGTACAGGGTTCTGACAAAAATAGTTCTAGGAGATTTAAATGCAAAACTGGGCAAAGAGGACATATTCGAGTCGATCTGAGGAAAGCATAGCCTCCATAACACCACATCCGACAACGGACTTAGGCTAATCGATTACGCGGGGCGTAACCACAAGGGTACCTGGCGATCTTTTGATCAATCGACCACCAACCAGATTGATCACATTGCGATCGACGCCCGAGGGGGCCAACATTGACTCGGACCACTACCTTGTTGTAGCCAAGGTACGAATGAGGATATCAAGAATGCTTAGGAGTCGAGTAGGACTACGTAAGTTTGACGTCGAAAAGCTATAATCGCAAGAGACTGTCAGAATCTTTGCCGATCGTGTCTCCACCAAGCTCTCTCAAAATCCGCCCACAGCAGCACAAACCATAGAGCAGGAATGGACGCATTGCCAGAGCGCCGTCAGAGACGCTGCCTCAGAGGTGCTGGGTCTCAAAGCGCCACCACCTAGAAACCCCTGGTTCGATGAACAATGCGAACAAGCCCATGCAGCAAAGCAAGAGGCATATAAAGCCATGCTGCAACGACGGACGAGAGCTGCTCGCGAAATCTATGAGCAGAAGAGAAGAGAGGAACACACGCTTTTCAAAAGAAAGAAGAGAGAGCACGGAAAGCGTGAGATTGAGGAGATGGAGAGATGCTTCCGCAGGAATGACGCCCTTAAGTTTTATAATAAGGTAAAACGAACATGCACTTGCTTTCTTGCATTTCCTCTGGTTGTTTCCTAGGTCGTCATCGGTTAATCCGTCCGTTTTTTTGTATCCGAGGCTTTTTTGGGATTTTTACAGGTATGGCTTACCGGGCCATAGCCTAACCGACACTTATCCTGTTTTTTGGCGTAAGAAACTCGCCATTCTCCCTTTTCCGTTCGCGATTTCGAAATAGAAACCCCAGGTGGCACCACGAGGAGGTGGAAAAGGAAATAGGGCTTACTAACAGAGCTGCTAGATGTTCGACTGCAGTGGCTTCTGCTCGCTATTTTACGGGCCAGCGCATGTCGGATACGCTACCCCTACGTGGCCTTTGTCGGTCGTTTACCACGAACGAAACTTGAGAGAGGTACATTTAACACGCTCCGTTTGCCATGAATTGGCTGCATCGCCGGTGGTAACTACTTGGCGCTGGGTGGTCCAAGGTGAATGTATAAGAACCTCCCAATCAAACCCACGGAGCTTCTGGCAAGTCATTATCGGTATGTGTGCCCTGTTGTTGTCCTGATGGATCACAATTTTTCTCCTATTGGTTGTCGCCAGCCGCTACAGAGCGATTGTTTATTTTTGACGTTCTCCTTGGTGACAATTGTCACAGGTTATAATGCGATTCGCACGTGGAAACTCGATCCATGAGATTTACTTTGTGTTAACTCGTGTGGTACTTATGCAGCAAACCTTATATCAATTCCACGTTTAGCTTCTGATCAATAGAAACAGTTCTTATATGAGGGCCAGACAAGATAATTTCCATGATTTTATCAACTTTTCGACAATTGTGTTTCCAGAGTGTGGTACATTCTTCACATCAAAATTACAGAAACGGAATCGACGAACGTCTTCGCCTTTAATGAAGAAAAGCTGTCAAGTATGGAGTCCTTCTCTTTAGCGGTGTCCATCTTTGAAGCGTGTTCGAGCAAATCAAAGCTGCTCCCACCGATACTACTTTGAAATGGATAAAAAATGTGGACCTGTTTCTTTATCATCCCAGAGATTTGGATTTTATCGAAAACGAATAAGAAAACCCTTTGCCTTTACGAAATTTTGCATTTACAACGTCTTGATTCACTTATTTTCACAAACTGCTTAAGTGGTCTATCCAGTGCTTGTCCAGAGCATAGTCATTGTTAGTCATTGTCAGTCGTCAACTACTAAATTCTTCCGCCAAAGGCACATCGACTTATATCTTCATTCAAAAGTGATTCGCTTCGGTTGTATAAGTCTTCGAGCACAAAGAGGCGTTACCTGATCACTGTCATTTTAGATGAAGCATTAAACCACTCCTAATCGAAGACTCTGAATGCCAACAAAGAAAAAGTCTAGCTCGCCGTCCGATCAGTTGATTCAGTCATCAGTCATTTTTTGACGCCCGCTCGCCTACTTGACGATCATCGCTTATGACCATTGACATTGCGATTTCCATTTATCTTTTCTTTTCTCTCGACTCTAAAGCAGAAGCAGTTTGAATGATAAATTGCGTAAGCTTCACTAAATTCTGCTCCTACGCAGGAACCACACATAATGTGGTGCTCTAAGCCCAAGATGATGCGGGCCACCAATATTTCGGTCAGTCCACACATGAACATGCATCATAATTGCCCTTAAAAGGGGCTTTCATTCAACCGTCTCTTATTTGGATGTCTAGATTGGCCATTTATGTAGGTCATCTATTGATCTGTCGTTCGATGACATACAAGCTCAAAAATTAACCGCTACATGCGTGCGGAAGATGTGTTTGATCTAACCGGTCCAGTCATTTTAATTTTGATTTCACAGTTTCAATAGAGCGCAGTGAATCTCCTATTTCCGCGAACCGGCTTTAACCTAGCGAGCTCCTACCGCTGCCATATGCCTGTGTTCATGACTGTCTTTCTCTTGCGAACGAATAGTTACGGGAAATCATTATTTTGATTGCCTTTCTCGTTAGGAGCGGGCGATCGAGCATAAAACTGCCATCAGACTATTACGCTTCCATTCGAGAGTGATGCTTTTGTTTCTTCTACCCACTACAAATTCGAATGCAATGAGGTTATGGTTCTCAGTATTATTCGCCGAGGAAGTGAGTGTGATGAAAGTGGATGGCATCCTGCCCGGCGGGTTTGTGTATCTTTGCGTGGTTTGTGGAACTTTAAAACAAACATTTACAGAGCACTTTGCAACGTATGTATTGTGTTTTGTTTGGGATTCTTAAGTTATAATGACACCGACTTGTGTGACACGTCAACTTTTAGATGTAATAATTCGCCACGGATAAGACAACGACGTTTATTAGTGTCTCTTCCCTGAACGCATAACCCAGCGATACGATACGGTTGTTATCTCCGAAGTCGGGGTAAATCCCCATACTTCGCTGGTCTTTTCAGTTTTGAGAAGAGAAAAAAGTCCCAGGGGCCCAAGTCCGTTCAATACAGTAGCTGAGGCCTGATTGCGGTGTGTTGCGGATGATATTCCCCCTGTACGTTAGAAGAGATGTTCTTCTATGCTGGCAAAACCACTTCGTAAGCGTTTCTATTTACTCAACTCTACAGAGCTCTTCTCGAAAAGATCAATGCAATCCCTTAAAAAGGTGAACTTTCCTTCCTCTCCTCCTACTGACCCATAGCACTTCCGCCTCTTATTTCTAAGGTCATGAAATCGCTGATAAATCATCAGATATCAGCTCATAAAATATCTCGAAACACTCTGACCAACAGTTTGGTATATCTCACCGAAAAGTAAAATCAATCTCTGCACAATTCGTTGAAAGCAAGATCGATATTTCAAAGGCATTTGATAAAGCTTGACATCAGGCTAACTTGTCGAACACCCGTGCCTAAACGGTCGATGATTCTCTTCGTAAATGATTCTAGACTACCATTTTGAAAGTTTACTTCGAGCTGTTTTGGAAAATTTAAGTCTCCTTTACATAAAATTAATGGCGGTGTTGGGGGCTCTGTTTTGTCCTCAACTCTCTTCCTCTTTTAAGCTCAATAAATTCCGATCCCCACAGAATAGTTAAATCTCATCTGTGTGGAATTTAATACTTCGAAATCATAATGCTGTCTTCTGTATTTTAAATAGAACCATAAGAGTCATAGGGGAGAAGGGAGCTAGCAAACAGAGCAAAGAAGTTGATCGCGTTTAACTTGGCAAACGCCAGCTTCGATCTCTGTCCCTGCTCAATCCAAGTTGACACACAGCCTCGACTACCAACCAGATTGATCACATTGCGATCGACGCGATGATAGACAAGATACCGCTGTCAGGCAGAACGAGCCATTCGTAATGGACAACGATGTAACAGAACTCAGTCCACCCCATCTAGACGAAGTCAAAATAGCGATATCAAGACTTAAGTCTAATAAAGCCGCGGGCGCAGACCGCTTGTTTGCTGAGCTTCATAAGGCAGCTGGAGATGAGCTGGTAAGGTGCATGCACCACCTCATTTGCAAAGTAGTGTTGGAGGAAAGCATTCCCGACGAATGGAATCTCAGCATCGTTTGCCCGGTCCATAAGAAAGGAGACCCCTATAACTGTGCCAACTATAGGGGAATAAGTCTCCTTAACATCGCATCTTCTCTGCCGTATTGTGTGAACGCCTGAAACCATTTGTGGATAACCTGATCGGCTCTTATCAGTGTGGTTTCAGTCCAGATAAATCCACAATAGACCAAATATTTACGCTACGGCTGATCTTGGAAAAGACCCAGGAATACCAAATCGACACTCACCAGCTCTTCGTCGATTTCAAGGCTGCATATGACCTGGTGATCGTGTAAGAGTCACTGGGCAACACAAGAGGTACGATTTATTTCAAGTCTACGCAATTGCTTGCGTATGCCGACGACATTGACGTGATTGGAAGGACACACCGAGATGTCAATGAGGCCTTTGTAAGCATTGAGGTAGAAGCGGCTAAGATGGGTCTCAAGGTTAATGAGGGTAAAACCAAAAATCTGCTTCCATCTAATAGAGACGGACGACACCGACGTATTGGCCAGAACGTCACCATGGGCGGATATATAACTTTAAAGTGGTCAAGGAATTCGTCTACCTTGGCTCACTGATGATCAGTACGGCTCACTGATGATCTGTACGGGTTGTACAGCGACATCGGCCTGGTACGTCGTCTACGGATACAGCGTGTAAGGTGGCTAGGCCATGTAAAGCGAATGGAAAATACAGCTCTGACCCCGAAGAATATTCGAATCCACTCCGGCAGAAAGGCGCGGCAGTGGATGGCGCACGCAGGTGAAAGGGGACCTTAACCAACTGGGCGTGCGGCGCTGGAAACAGCTGGCCAATGACCGTGCCAGCTGAAGACGCTTGTTGGTTGAGGCCCAGTTTCACCACGGACTGTAGCGCTACCTAAGTAAGTAAGTAAGTAATCAACATTTTGTCAAGGAATTTCAGCAAGGATTTAGAAGAAAGAACGTATGTAGGATACTTACAAAAAACAGGAAAGGGTATAAACTATTCGTAACACCCAATGTTGATAAGCATAAGTATTGCATCTGAAATTCCTACAGCACCGTGATAAACGAATACTTTAAGGTATGTGATTATGGTATCACTGACAGGAGTAAAATTGGAGTTTGGTCATCACACTGCAGCATATGCATTTAAATGCACCTAGTCGGATGACATTTTATTACTAGCACTGATTAAGAGGAGGAGAAAACTTAGCATAATGTCCAATTAGATTAGTTACGTAGATTTATTCGGGAAACGATGAGGGGACTTTTGATGAATCCACTCAGACAATAAAACCATTTTGTTGGCCATAATGATGTGGTCATGTAAACTTGTAAAGAGATACATCTGAACGTTTCCCAAGAAACATGTGTTGGTTAATGAAAATAAGATTAACGACACTCCACGCTATCAAATTCTGCTTGAACTAAGCACCATCTCCCACTCATCTACTAATACGCTCGGTATCGATATCATAATCTAATCGTAGTTTGTTTATCTCATGTTCAGTGTCAGCGACCCTCTGTCTGATTCGCTTTGAGGTAAGTAAATTCAAACCACAAAACCACAGATGCTTTAGTTTACATATGTATGAATATCACACCAATTCGACATCAATTGGACACCTTTCTTGGGGCAGCTGTGTCGCCCAGTGCAGATACCTCATTAATCGACTCAACAACGAATACAATTGAATTAATTGTCGCGCGACTATTGGGGATTTTCGCTTTTTCCTTTCATCGCCCAATCCTAATGAACATTTCCAATACTAAATGCAAAAAGTTTCTCGAGCTCCACTATGAACCTATGTATGGCACATACATATGATGAGAGATATTTCATCTCGAGCTAGGCTTATTCAAATACGAGTGAGTACAAGCTTCTATTGGCAACGTTGTGACAATTGGTGGGAGTGAGCAGAATTTATGATTATGATTCTTCCTTATTTACGACAACTGTGGAGGCTGCCATGGATGAGAGGGTTAGGGGATAGAAAGAAAAAAAGTAATAATTTATCAATCAATCATGGCTAGAAATTATACGCTGCAGTGGAGCTAATCCGAGCCAGGTGATCATATGCTGGGATTTTGCAAGACGTCTCTGTCGCTCGGCTGACGATGGAAGTTTGGAATTACGTGCCCCGGCTCATTGTTGTTGAGCGAAAATTTCACGGCGGAGGTTAATCGAATTTGGCAAAAGAGTCTTGATATTTGACAAGCGTTGGCATTAATCAAGTGATATTAAATATTAAGCGACTACTTTTGGTGGGGGTGGAAAAGCTCATCGTCGGATTAGAAGAGAGATCGATAATGAACTTAATTGTGATTTATATTCAAAGTATTGTACTTCCTGGAGACTTTAGATGTGGCTACTGGCCATGTACAACTGTTTGATAAAGTGAAAGATCGTATATACATACCTCAACTCGTTCTAGGTACTCCTGCAGCACATGATATGGATCATCGGCTTCATCCAAGTCCTCTAACTCAATATAGCGCGGCATTGTATCACAGTTAGTCTTCGAATCCGTTCGTTGTGAGAAACACATGTGATTTTTGTCATTTAAACGTGTGTTTTGGGTCACGCTAGTGTCATTATTATCATCATTATCGCCGCCGTTGCACGGTTTCAAGTCAATGTTTGAGGTGTTAGAACTCGCACTGTAGGCTGTCACTTTAGATTCAAATTTATTACCGAACCCGGGTAATACTTTATCTCCTGTGGACACGGCAGTTGATACTACCGGTGATACTGTGGCACTGGCCATGGTGGTTTTTGCCTCAAGCGAACTTGTGACCGTTGCACTTGTTTGTGATTGCGATTGTGATGGAAGTTGTGTAGTTGCTTTTTGTGATGTAGTTGCTGCTTGAATTGCGGCTTCCGTTGCTCGAGGCGGCGAAGATGATGGTGATCGTGCTGATGGCGGTTTGGACAATGACGCTGATTGCGTTGATGATGCTGTATTAATTGCACTACCTGTCATGGTGGTGTCGTTATTGCACTTGTCATTACATGCTGTACTGGATGTTGAGTTGTCGATTGTTACTGAAATAAGAGAAGATTGATACAATGAAACTAAGTGGGAAAGAAAGTGTTAACGGAAAAAATGTCCGATGGGGGGAGATAAGATTAGGATCAGCTTGACAAGAAGAGAATTAAATGGAAAATTAATGCAGGAACTGGGTACATGGGTACAAGGCACACGAGATTGGAATGTGATCAAACATGGGAAAATAAAACTAAGGCTGTACATCTTCTCTGTTTACTGGAAACTTAAAGCAATCTTATTGAATAAAACTAATTTCTAATAAAAACAACTGAGGTTGAGGCAAATAAATGTGATGGTCGGTTTTTTACTACGAAGCCTACCATCTAGTAAGTCGAATTGATTCCAAAAATATTGACACACAACAGCTTTAAGGATCTTTGTATTACGAAAACATTAGACATAGTTAGAGGGCGCCGTGGCGCAGTGGTTAGTGTGTTGGACTCTGGCGCACGATGAGCGAGTTCGGATCCCAATAGCACCAACGCCATCGAATGTTTATTTCGCGTAGTATAACTTGCCCAGAAAAAGCTTCTCGACTCACGTCGTTCGGAATCGGCATTAAACTGTAGGTCCCTTTCACCTGTGCGAAAAAGTAAATCACACACAACATGGGTGATTGAGAGAAGCTTGGCTCTGATCCTTCATGGGCTGTAACGCTACCAAAGAAGAAGAAGAAGACATAGTACTGCTCAGTAATGGTTAGCATTTGGAACTCTTATAATACTTACTTACAAATGTAGCTTGGGTAGGATCTTCAATATCAATATCAATATCATCATCATCATTAGAGGGTTGTCCAAGTTAGGTGTAGTAAAGCATATGTCAATTTGACAACGAGACTATGTGCGATTATCTTCTCCTGTCTTTAATTTCGTTAGTGGAATATTCGCTATTTATCCGTATAGAGCGAATCAATCAAATCTGATTAAAATTTAAAAAAACGTGGTCTAGGTGCGACCCGCAACTAACTTCCCAGTGGGAAAAATGAAAATGAAATTCGTAAACGCAAAAAGAGAGGTGTTATAAGTTTGAGGTCTGTGTGTCTGCCTGTGGCATAGGAAAGCTAACGTGATCGAAATGGTTCTTAGCTTTGTGAAGATCTGTTTAGGTGTTTCATGTTTCAAGGTCATTAGCTTTTTTTGTTAGCTGCGGTAGGATTCTTAGACGAATAATGGGTAATGTATCGGTTCTCGTCCGATCACCGCAATCAACCAGCATCGGGCGCGGTCAGTGGGGAACCGCTTGGAAACACCGCGTGCTGTTGGCTGCTCTATGAACATTTAAGCAGAAGCGGCTAAAGTGGGTCTAAGGGTAAATGACCAAATATATGCTGTCATCAAAGAAAGACGCGCAACACCGACATCTTGGTCAGAACTTCACCTTCGGCAGCTATATTTTTGAAGTAATCAAGGACTTCGTCTACCTTGGCTCGATAGTGACAAGCAGCAACGACACCAGCGCTGAGATAAAACGCAGAAAAACTCTTGCCAACCGATGCTAGTAGAGCCCTATCTCGAAAAACTAAGGTATTCCTATAAAAAACCTTAATCATCTCGGTCCTCCTCTATGGCGCTGAGAAGCGTGAGATCGAGGAGATGCTTCCGCAGAAATGACGCCCGTAAGTTTTACAATAAGGTACAACGAACATGCCATGGCTACAAGGCCAGAGCGGCGGCCTGCAGGGATGAAAATGGAGAACTGTTAGTAGAGTCGCAGTCGATGCTGAGGATTTGGAAAGACCACTTCTGCACACTGTATAACGGCGATGATAGACAAGATTCCTCTGTCAGGCAGAACGAAAACCAAGATGACACTATATAAGATCTTAATCATATCAGTCCTCCTTTACGGTGCAGAGGCTTGGACCTTAACAAAAGCGGATGGGCCTCAAATCAGCCACGACATATCAGCCAGAACGGCGACGCCTGCTCAAAAGTGGACTTCGTGGGTGTATTGCACGTAGAAAATCGCATATGTCGGGAGTCAACCTCAAGAAACGGCTAAACTTCGCCAAATTGCATGCCAACAAACTGACTGAATTTTGGAAAAAAATTCTCTGGAGTGACGAATCAAAATTTAATTTGATCGGGTCGGATGGGAAATTGTACGTAAGACTTCCCCCAACAAGGAACTAGACCCCAGGTACACCATTTAAACGGTTAAGCATGGGGGAGGAAACATCAAAATTTAGGGTGCGTTCTCTTGGTATGATGTAGGTCCTTTAGTACGTATCCTGGGCAATACGGACAGATTTATGTACAAGTGCATACTAAAGGATACAATGGAGCCCTACTGCTACGAATACATGCCCGTTTCGTAAATTTTCCAGCATGATAATGACTCTAAAAACACGCACGAGTAGTAAACTAATGGTTTGTTGAGGAAAAAAATTAATGTTTTAGATTGGTCAGCGCAAAGTCCCGACTTATGTTAGGTTAGGTATATGGGTGCCCTAATGACGAAAAGTCAAGGCTCACATAGATTACGTTGAGTCCATTGTGCCCACTTGTTTTATTTAACCCGTTGATACCTAGACATTTACCGTTGAGCTTAACCAACCAGACGAGGATAAAAATCCCAGTTTTCTGTTCAGCCCAATATTACCTATCGCTTCTAGTCCCGAAAGGAAGTATCTTCCTAGGAATATATTCCTTTTTTTGGGGCTAGCGCCGAATATTCCCAGGATTGAACTTTAGCAGATTTTCCGTTCTTTTCTTATCATAGACGGGCCAAGTCGATTTCGCCGTTGCGCATGTATCTAAACGACACCATCGCTTATTGGCTTTCACTAATAGCTCCGTCTCTATCTCCCTGTAGAGCGCACTGAGTGGTACTTTGGCCTCAGCTGAGACCTGCGCAATGTTAGCACTTGATCCCACCCTAGCCAGCTCGTCCGCCCTCTCGTTTCCAGCGATATTTCTATGACCAGGTACCCAGCAAAGGGTCACCTTATTTACATTGGATATCTCTTCTAACTTCTCCTTGCAGAGTTTGACGAGTTTGGATCTTATCCATGCTGCCTGCAGAGCCTCAGCGAAGACCTCAGCTTGGAAGACACTGCATCCATCATCGAGCCTATAGGAGCGATGCATGTCCAGAGACTCAAAGAAGACTCCGGCACTTGTGCTGACATCCATTTTGGATCCGTTGGTGTAGAATGCCAGTTCACATTCCGTGCGTACCAAATCACCGGTCCATTCATCCCTGGAGGGAATTCTAATAGAGAATCTCCTCTCCCAGGAAGGAAGTCGGGTGACATAGTTCGTTACGGTTCTGAATCTCGATCCAAGACTAATGCATGTCCGTGAGGACTCTTTTTCCAGAGACCAGATTTCTGTAGTCTTAGCGCAGTTCTGGTTGCGCCGCTCTCGCAGTATATGTATGTCCAGGGGTGGGAGGTTCAGCATGACTTCAAGAGCCGCCGTGGGTGTGGACTTCATAGATCCCGTCACCAGACAGCCTGCCCTTTGAACCTTTGACACACTCTGAAGATGACATTTTTTCTCGAGCGCTTTCCACCAAACAACCGAGCAATAGAGTAGAATAGGTCTTACCAACGCAATGTACAACCAACGTACTAACCTCGGTGTGAGGCCCCGTGTTTTTCCAAAGGCTACCTTACAGGAATATAGTGCCACGTAGGCTTTTTTGATTTTTTCCTCAATATTTTTTCTCCAACTAAGCTTGGAGTCCAAGATTATGCTAAGATATTTAGCAGATTTTCTAGGGATCAGATCTATACCATTCATAATGGGGTAGGTATATCTTGATACAGATCTTTTCCTTGTAAAGAGGTAGTACTGTTTTCGCAGGATTTACTCCCAGGCCTCGCCCCTTGAACCAGTTATCCACTAACATCAGTGCATAGCTTAGTCTATCGCTGAGGACCTGCGGAAATTTTCCAGAGACTAAAATGGCAATGTCATCGGCGTAGGCTGTGAAATGAAAACCCTCCGTCTCTAGAATCTTGACCGTCAACCACAAGGAGCCATAGGAGGGGTGACAGAACGCAACCGTGTGGTGTACCTTTATTCACTCTCACCCTTCCCTTTGCTCTCCCAACCACCGAATTTACTATACGAGTACCCAGCATTTGCCCAATCCAACTGCATACACCCGAGTTTATTTGGGCCATATGAAGGTTAGACACTATTGCCTCGGTACTGGGTACTGACGTTATTAAAAGCAACCTCAATGTCTAGGAAGGCACCTAGAGTGAATTCCTTGATATTGAGAGATTTTTCTATCGTAAAGACTACCCTGTGCAGAGCAGTATCTACAGGTTTTCCCCTTATGTACGCGTTGTGTGATTGTGACAGATAACCGTCACCAATCTCTTCCCTTACGGGTTAGCATTACTCGACTTGGGTATGAAAACCACCCTAACTTCCCTCCACGCTTGAGATACATAACCAATCCTGAGGCACCAGGAGTAGATGCGTTTCAGCCACGGAAGAATGACCTCACATGGCTCTTGCAACAAGATCGGAAAGATCCCATCCATTCCCGGCGCCGTGTAAGGGTCAAAAGAGTTGAGTGCCCATAGGATCTTTTTCCCGTAACAATCTTATCGACTGTCTCATGCTCAATACATTCCCTTGGCATCGTGAGCGCCAAATTGAAGATTCCTGCATCCTCGCAGCCAGGGAAATGACACTTCAGTAAAGAATCAAACACGCTCTCGTTTGAGTCAGTCCAGCTACCATCACATCTCTTTATAGAGAACATATATGTGGGAAGAGTCCCGACTTAAATCTCATCAAAAATGTGTGGGCAGAATTGAAAAAAGGCCTAAAGCATGTAAAAATCGAAAAACAGACCTCGACAGACCTCTTCCAAAAGATTAAGAATATATGGGAAAGCTTACCTCCTTCAAGATGCCAGGCTCTGGTTGAAAGCATGCACCAAAGACTTTGTGTTGTTATAACAAACAAAGGCATTCAATACGATTTTTTTTCGTTTCTAATCCATTGGCTAGCTTTTAGTTTAACTTGTTTTGTTTTTCATGGATTTTTATTATTTTATTTAATTGTTAGAATTAAAACCTAAATGAATAAATGATATTCATGTACATATGTATGTATATTTACTCTAAAATATAAAGTCTCTTTTTTAGGCGCCCTTGAAAAAGGAGAAATAAACAAACACACTGAAGGCAAAAGCAGCCGTTTCTAATTCTATGACCACCACGGTAGGTGTGTCATTTGAGGAACCAATTGACAGATTATTCTGTAACCTTCTTTCACCACTCCGCATGATAAGCCCATCCATTCCGAACTAGTACACACTAATTCTCAAAAAATGAGTATAATATGTCACGAAAAGTGGCCATTGTCGCACCCAGAAAGTGTATCAAGAACTCGGTCATTGCAGCCGAATAGTGACCATCGTGCCCATTAATCAAGAGCCTCCAACAGACCCCGTTTAAAACACTCCCTCACGCATGATGGATTGAGTGCGAATTGGAATTAATTGAATTCGTACTTTGCAGATACATACTATGTATGTATCAGATTTCGCTTACACTCGAATAGCCACATAATGCGATAACATATCCGGAAAGACAACAACACACACTGCATATTGCATCACCTGCAGCAACCGGGTGACTGACTGCATACAGGCCATGCCCTGCTGTGACAGAGGCACGCTTATCCTCATACCTCGTGGTAATGGACAGAATGCACTCATTTCAGAATATCGTATTTCATATCACGTACATATGTACATATATGTACGTATAATCTTCTTTTTTTTTCGGGATCGACAACTTCAAGAGATCTACGGTCAGTCGCGCGAGTTGCCCGTTCCTATGCCACCGATGAATGAAAACGAATTTTTCCGCAAAAGTGCAGATGTCTTGACGATTCTGGGATTTTTTCGAATGACTTAGACTGGTTGCGAATGGACAACGAGAGCAGACCTCCCAGCATGAGATGGCATGCAGTACCGCCTGGTCAATGATTTACTTTGTTGTTTAGCTTGGACCCTTGTAGCTTCGGGTTGGGTTGTGTTCACATTTCTGCACGTGATAAATTTCACTTTAAATACTTTACTTTATTTAGGTGGATCCTTGCTGTCCTTTCACGTATGCATTCGTTAATAAGTAAGTAGGTCGCAATCACCGGTTAGCAATGAGTTAATCGGTTTGACCAATTTAAGCATCTTGTCCGACTATGGGTTGATGAAACGAATGGCTTTACGAAAGCCAGAATGCTATATAAATAATGTTGCAGCATGACAATATGCTTGACGTGAGTTATGGATTAGCGTGTCGTATTTATCAAAATGGCTTGCTCCCAACGTTCTATAAACTTAACCACGACTGGTAATCGGCCATGACCTTCGTGTTCGAAGAGACAAGTAGCATAGCTTAGGAATCTTCATCGGTACTTTGAAGACATGCCAACGAGACCTGTCACCATATTATGGTGTTAAGGGATCCCTCTTACTGCTTTCCCCCACCAATTCACCATGAGAGTCTCTTCACTAAAGTCTGCTGCTATATCAACTAAGACCATCTGACACTAAGAAAGGGTTTAACCATCACTGGCACCTCTTCTGAGTAGCTATCGTACCGATAACCTGACACTCGTTTGCCGAGATTAACTGCGGCCTTCGCAGTCAGCTCGTTTTATGCTCACGTCATGGATGTCCTTAAGCACCTCAGCTGGGCGCTCGCGTCATAAACTATGATGATGATTTACATATCATCACTGTGACCAGCGCTACCATCTCGAAACACAGACTCTATGTCTACAACCACGGGCCATGGGGATGATGTTGATGATGATGGCATAAAATGGAAGAGGAAAGAAACCAGCAATAAAGTTACCACTCGGCTTGCGTGTAATGCGCGCACACGGATCTGTGCACATGGGTGTGCTCATTATATATCCATTAATATGAAAGACAAATGCGCGTTAGGCAGCAAATACCCGCACGTCCAGCACGTATACAAGCATATACATCCACGCTTAAGGGAATATTTGATGGGGCACGACTATCGTATCTGAGTGATGTAAGAGTTTCCTGGCCAGCGGACAGATGGACGTGTGCTCACGCGCTTTTGCGAATTAATTTCAAATCAATCGAAGCGGACGTCTTTCCTCCTCACCACACCAATTCGTGTCGGGATTTCTCCACTCGACATAAGTTCGCTTCTAAGCTGGTGTAAAGTCATTGGCTAAGCAAGACACTCTTTGCGGAAGTGGTACATATGCTACGTACGATCGACGACTAGGACTAATTGCATTCGAAAGAACGCACTATACCATGACGTTGACCTCATCGTTGACAAGTGGTGATTGTGCCAAAATATCAGATTCGCATTGAATTATAAATTAATTGTGGGCTCGAGTCGTTTCCACGAACATACTTTTGCCAGCTTATTTAATATTCCGTAAAGTGATCGTGCGTGCTGTTTGGCGGATATGCTGGACATATTAGCGTTGATTACGTATGAGGGAGAAGACAATGGCCTTTCGACTTGAGCTGCGAATGAGTATAAGGTTTCTCTGCGTGCGGTTAACCTGGCTGTGCTAAGGAGTGAACGATTTAGTTTGTCGTTTGCCATTTCCCTTTGTATCGATTTCGTTGGCTTTGTACTCGTAGAAGCGAATCATGGTGCAGAAGGCATTGAACCATTTTATTGATTAGCAGATGTGTTTGTTGGGTTGTTTATGCATTGTAATATAGATTTTTCTTTTTCCACAAACTTATTGAAGCATGTTTCCCCCATTCCCGGTTAGAGGACAGACTTCGTTTCCGTTTTGCTTTGGTTGAGTATCTGACGTCGAAGTTGTGGAGGGTAACTTTGAGAAACAGGTACTATTTGACTAGACCAAAATGTTCAACCATTGTTTCTAGAGCTAGGAAAGCCAAAGGAAAAACTGAAACTATGTCTTAATGATCCTAGTTAATAACATAGCAAGCAACACAAAGGGCTTATAATGACTACCAGATGCTCTATATGGTAAACCAAAAAACCGTCATGATTCGACTGTGTCGTTGAAGAATTGAATGGCATATGACTTAGTTTTACACCTAAAATGTTAGATGCCTCAATAGACTATATGTAACAGAACAGCGCATGCAAGCCTTATGCCGCTACAAAGCAGATGTACACGTACCTCAAGAAGTGCGATGAGATGAACACGGCAAAAGCGAGAAGGAGGTCACTTTAGTTGTGTCAATTACAGTCCCTTCGGGACTTCTCTGAGAGAAGCTCGGCTTTGGTTCTTCATGGACTGTAACGCCAACATATATATGTACATACATACATACACAATTCCCTTCGGGTGGTAAGAGACTAACAAAGGCCACGTAGGGTAGAAGCCACTGTAGCCGAACACCTAGCAGCTTTGTTAGTAAGTTAGTAAGTCCTATCTTCACCTCCTCGTGGTTACCTGGGGATTTCTATGTGAAATTGAGAACGAAAAAGGACGAATGCCAAGTTTCACTGATGACAATGACAACCAATGAAATAAAAACAAAAACAAAAAAAAAAAACAGATTTTCGGCTATGTATACGTGGAATGTTAGGTCCCTCAATGGACCAAGTACGGCCGAATAGCTTGCGGAGGGTTTAGACTGCTATAAGGCAGATATTACCGCAATCCGGGAAGTGCGATGGGATGGACCGGACAAAAAAACCGGAAGAAAAACTGCGTCATCTACTATGGCGATTGCTGTTATGTTATTAGATGTAGACTGAGGCGAAAAGCCTTAAGCTTCCGGCATGCAAGTGAACACCTTAGATTAATCCGCATCAAGGCTGCATATCATCTTACTTTGCGCTCACGTCCCCATCAAGGAAAAGGATGTCGTCACAAAAGGCGACTTCTACGATCTTCTAGATAGAACAGATATCCAATGTCAAAACTAGGATGTTAAAATCGTGCTAGATTTTAACGCGATACTGAACAAGGTTATCGTTTTTTATAGGCTAATGACCCTATAAAGCACAGCCTACATAACACCATATCCGAAAATGGATCTAAGCTGATAGACTGCGTAAGGGGACAAAATCTTTACGTTGCTAGCACGCGTTTCTCGCATCCCAATATTCACAAGGGTACCTGACGGTCTCCGGATCAATCAATCGTAAACAAGATTGACGTTGCGATTGATGGCAGGCATGCATTCGATATTTTGGATGTACGAACTTTCCGAGGAGCCAACGTCGACTCGAACCACTATCTTGTGCAGCCAGCTTCGCTGGTCAAAGCATGTGAGTCAAAAACCACCAAAGCGCTGTCAGCTTTCTGGCAATGCAAATGAGCTTTTGGCAAAACATGGGGTTTATTGCCGGTAGACGTCCTCTGAATCTACACGGCAATGGTAAGATCAACAATCTCATATGCATCGGTTGTCTGGTGGAACAGACTAAAACGCACATACGTCGTAGCCTCTTTCACCAAACTCCAAAGAACGGTTTGTCTCAGCTGCTCTAGATGATATGATGAACCTTCTACCTCTTTATATATTTATCAAAGGGTGTGCTCTGAAAGCCATGTCTCGTCTGAAGAAAAATGGCTTTAGGTACAACTCGCATAGGAATAACAGTGTGCTTGTGCAAGAATTGTCCTGCGACCCCTGTCTCATGGACATGCCTTCTGAGGCACTGCCGCCCGTTATGCTACTGCGCTGTAATTTTACAGTCGAGTTTCCATGGCGCCAGGATTGGCTCTGGCTGGATACTAAACCTGAAAATGATAGTCTTCGCATTTTCACGGAAGGCTCCAGGTCTGGGCGGGGGTCCGGTGCTGGGGTTTTCTTTGAGCGCGAAAACATCCGACTGCACTTCTCGTTAGGAAAATATGCGTCTGTCTTCACATCAGAGATATACGCACTCCTACTGACCATGCACTATGTTGTGAGACATAGGTGGAGGGGGAAAAGCATATGCGTTTGCAGTGACAGCCAAGCTGCACTTAAAGCTGTGTGCAACCCCTTAGTGCTTGAACTCAAGTCCTTCTTGAACAGAGTCGGTAGACTAAATTCATTAAGGCTTGTATGAGTTCCAGGCCACTCTGGGATCCCAGGAAATGAGATCTCTGATGAACTCGCCAGAATGGGTTCAGAGGAGATCTTCTCAGAACTGAACCCGCTCTAGGTCTACCTACATCCACAGTTAATTCCCACATTAACGACCGGGTGTTTAATAAACACAACCGTAGATAGAGGAATTATCCAGCACGCAGGATGACAAAGCGCGTATGCCCTGGTGTCTGCAAGAAATCCGCAGCATTCCTCCTGCCTTTAAGGAGAATCGACTATAGAAGACTTGTGGGAGTCATTACGGGCCATTACACTCTTGCTAAGCATCTCTGCGTGCTTGGCATAAGTGAGACGCCTCTCTGTTACTGATACTGCAGAGCATTTTCTCTGTGACTATCCCGCCTTTGCTCGCGCACGGCGGCGCACCCTTGGGGCCGACGTGGTGTGTGCCGAATCTCTTAGCTCTACTTCACTGAAGCTTCTTCTCATTTTTCTCCAGAAAACGGGGAAAATACAGTTATGTAAGGTGTCTGTCTCCAGTACAATAGACCAGTATTTCCGTCTGAGTGCTGCAACAGATAGCAGAAGCCTTCAACAAAAAATAAGAAAAAAAACCTTTGTAGACAAGACAGTCCTAAAAGTCACTGTCAAGTAAGACTCTTGAGAAAGATTGGTCAACTTGTGTAATCATTTCGGCATGGTAAGCGGAGTTTGGTCTTGAAACCGTCCAAATATAATTACACCATATGCTCTTATTAACACATGGTATCTGTCAACTTAATCTGAACTGAACTCGTCCTAAATTTATCTCACTTAGATTAGTGCACCAATCAATTCGCAATACGCAAGGCATAAGTCAACTGAAGTAATATAACATGAAACGGTCCTAGAAGCATGCCGTCATTTTGAAAACCTCAATCACATAAATAACTTTTTTTTTGTTGCTTTTTTTAAAGCATAATAATATATGACGATCAGCTAAACCGATTAGTTACCCCTAGCTCTAAACATAGAGCGGCGCCAGACTTGGTTGCACACATTTTTAACCAATCTTATCGACAACCTATCACCAATCATTTGGAAGACTGCGAAAGACCAGATGGATAGTGCATGCGAATCTGATCCGTTAAGTCCAAAACGAAAAAACCAAAATATCATGTCGACTAGATTGTTTGGACTGACAATCTCCCCAATCCATCGCCTTACATAACCTCAACTTAAGATATAGCACATACCTAGGCAATTTGAATGCAGTCGATCTGATTGTGTTACAATTTCCTCGCAGTCTGCATAGCTACCATCGCTTTCATTCGAAATGTCATCAGGACTGCATCCGATCATTATTCTCCGCGCTGTCGAATTGGTCGCCATACCTCCTTGTGCTGTTGTCGACGACAACGACAATGTTGTAGCTAACACCGCCGCTGTTGTTGCAGACGTTGTCGTCGATGTTGTTAGTGGCGCTGATGCCATTTCTATTGCATCCGCGGTGGTCGTTGCTGTCAATGTTGTCATTGCCGTAGTTGTTGTTGTTGTTGCAGCAACCATCGCCGGCAGACTATCGGCTGGTAACAGCCCACGCTTGATACTATTACCATTCGGCGACGCAGTCGTCTTTGTTAGGGTAATTGTCATTTTTATATTGTTGTTATTATTCTTTGATCGCTGGCAATAATTATCCGCTTGTACGTCATCCACGCATTCCTCTATCGATGATGCTGGTCGTCGTGGACGACAACAACAGCCGTTCAGACGAGCATTGTTGGTACCCTTCTCCGGCTTATTGTTATGCGAAATATTATTGCTGAGTCTTTGGGTTTGTTGCTGTTGCGAATGGGATTCGCTGTCATTCGAGTGCTGGTGAATGGCTGGTTTTTTGACAGTTCCACTGTCACTGCCACCGTTCGAGTTATTTGTCTGTTCGATTGTTATATCATTTGCATGAGCCGCAACGACTGATGTCTGCATTGGGTGTGTGTTGGCGCAGTTTCCGGTTGCATTTTGACTTCCACGGCAATTTGAATTTGATTGCTGTGAACTAATGTGACTTGGCATTGCTGGGGGGTTTCTCAGTTGGGACTCATTCTTTTCGTGGTCATGGCTTTGTTGTACATCTTCGTCAATATAGGCCAAATCGTTATCGCGTGTTATCGTGATAGATTGATGTGACCAGTTTTCCGCCGATGCTACCTCGTTCGCTCGTGGCATAGCGGTGTATCCATGGAGGATTATTCTGAAACGAAACAAGTGTTCAATACGAAATTAGTTGCATGCGACTTGTGGCGTATACGTAACAATTTAAACTTTCACGTTATGCAATAGAGACCAAGGAAATTGATCATGCTTCCAAACAAAGGTAAACAGACAGATTATGGACATGTTATACACAGTCTTCCTGTTGGGCAGCATGCTGAACAACAAAAGTGTTACTCTTAATTGTGGAAAAAAATACATTCCTTCCGTAGCTTGTGGGGTAATTGTCTTTGCTTTCTCGTCACAGAGATTTCCCTGTATGACCACTCGTATGTGGATGAAATCCAGTTCCTTTAATGGATCTGGATTTCATGCGATTTTATAGCGGAGAGCAGTATCTGTATACATTTTTAGATAGCTCGTACCTGAGCAGCCAATTAACGTACAATCAAATTTGTGTTCGTTTGTTAACTCGTTGTCCGGGATGATTTTGTTTCGATTTTTTGGCACAAAATAACATTTATCGCGGACGAGAGTAGATGTTAATGACGGTAAAGCATTTGTAGTTGCTTTTTTGATAGACTCTTGTTACCGAGCGACAATCTCTTGGTTAACAGTCTGACAAGTGTTTACTTGTAATACGAGCAATAACTATTGAGCAAAATATAAAAACGAATAGATCAAATTCGTGTTTGTATGTAGTACTGTGGCCAAAAAGTGAGGTGACATACGTAGCATTTATTTTGGAAAATCTTTATTTACTCTTCCAGATCAATTTCATAGCCTTCAAAGTAATCTCCCTAAAACAATGCACTTATGCCAATGGATTTTTCAATATTCGAAACAGTTGTTAGGGCCTCCAGCCCTCTCTTCGATGCGGATTGTATCTCATCTTACTTACTTACTTTGATGGCGATACAGTTCGGGTCGAACCAGGGCCTCAACCAACAAGCCTCCCCAGCCGGCCCGATCTTTAGCCAGCCGCTTCTAGTGCCGCACGCCCAGTTGGTTGAGGTCCCTTTCCACCTGTGCGCGCCACCTTAAATGCGGTCGTCCTCTGCTGCGTCGTCCCTCGGGGTTGGAGTCGAAGACTCTTCGGGCCGGAGCGTTGATGTCTATTCGCTCTACATGGCCTAGCCATCTTAGACGTTGGATCCGAATAGTCCGATGTCGCTGTACAGCCCGTACAGTTCTTGGTCGAATCTCCTCCTCCACTCCTCCTCCGCGGAATTTTTCCTCGAAACGCCCAAGAGCCTCTTCATCCGCTTTTGATAACGTCCAAGCCTCAGCGCCGTAGAGGAGGACCGGGACGAGGACGAGGAGGTCTTGTAGAGGATACCTTAGTTTTTCGAGAGAGGGCTCAACTACTCAATTGCCTCTTGAGACCGAAGAAGCAGCGGTTGGCAAGAGTTATTCTGCGTTTTATCTCAGCACTGGTGTCGTTGCTGCTTGTCACTATCGAGCCAAGGTAGACAAAGTCCTTGACTACTTCAAAAATATAGCTGCCGAAGGTGACGTTCTGACCAAGACGTCGGTGTTGCGCGTCTTTCTTGGATGACAGCATATATTTGATCTTGTCCCCATTTACCCTTAGACCGACTTTAGCCGCTTCTGCTTCAATGCTTGCGAGCGCCTCATTGACGTCTCGCTTTGTCCGTCCAATAACGTCAATGTAATCTGCGTAGGCAAGCCACTCTGTGGACTTGAAGTAGATTGTACCTCTTGTATTGGCCGCAGAGTCCCGCACGATGTATTCAAGTATGATGTTAAAGATATCACATGACAGTGCGTCACCCTCATTGTATCTCATCTTTTTCACACAAGTGAAAGGGACCTACAGTTTAATGCCGATTCCGAACGGCGTGAATCGAGAAGCTTTTTCATGGCAAACATACTACGGGGGGTTTTGCCAGTACCCCGCCGAGGAGGAGCGTCGCGAAATAAACATTCGATGGCGTTGGTGTTATCGGGACCCGAACTCGCTCATCGTGCGCCAGAGTCCAACACACTAACCACTGCGCCACGACGCCCTCACAGCGCCCTACCAACCCAAAAATAAAAACGTTTCCCCAAATCCATTGGGACGCGTAGTTTAAATTCAAGCCCCACATTACTCTTTTAACACAGTAGTATGCCTATTAGTACAAAATTGACGAAATCGGAAGAGACTCAACTCAGTGATGGGTAGTAGTTGGTGGAATTATATGACCACCTATGGGCTAGGTTAAAGTACTAAACGAAGTAATGAGACCTCTCTAATGAGCCAAATCATATGAGGTCAAAACTTGTACAAAATTGGTTAGAACGGAAAGTTTTATATGAAAAGGCAATTTCCTTACCCACTATGTATGTAGCGTTCAATTCTAATCATATCATTTGCTGATTGAAGAGAGTGACACCTCCATGTCCCTTAGTAAGCTGCAGCCATGTACAGATAAGATTGTAAGCCTTTGACCAGAAATTACAGCCTCTGTAAGTTACCTTACAATTCATCGACAATGTTTCACGACTTTCTGAGGAACATGTTAAACATTTATCTGTGTACCAATCTCATTCGAAGTAATAAAGCGTACCTATTGCAAACAAATAATTAATTTCTTAAAACAGCAAAACCCTGAATCAGCCACAAATCTCCCGAGCAAAACACTCTCCGCCATCTAAATGCATTATACTCGCCGCTCTACATTGAATCGCTGCACGGTACGCCAACCATATTCCACCCAAACCGGATGCACATGTGAATTCGTTGCTCACAATTACGAATAAATATCATGACTGCATTACTTGCACGGAATTAATTGGATTTGTCTAGTGGAATAATAACCACGACAACTATTCCCAGCCAACAACTGTCAACAAATGGAACTGAACAGCAATTAGAATGCATCCAAGGAATACCAATCGCTACTGCACTGTTATCCGCACCAACCACCCGGTTCGGTCCCGTGATTAAGTGCAAATGCTAATCATCCTCACGGATTTCTGGAAAGCAATCTCAACTTAATCTCAGTTAGCCACTGAGCGCAATGAATCACTTGTTTTGACAGACGAACGTCAACCAGTTGGACAGTTCATCGAACAAGTCAGTTGACCAGGAAAGCATTGTAATTTCCGTTTCTGACCCACACCCAGTGAATACATATAGGTACATAGGTATGTACGTGGCAGGAGAATAAATCATCGACAATTTGCAAAATATCTATAATAATTCCTTTCACGAATCAATTTCGGATGATTTATCTGCGAACACGGCCGTCTGTCAGAATGACTCGTGTTGCAATTTTAGACGTGGACAGAAATCCGAACAAATTCCATGACGACGACGACGACGACGACGTGAAACATTCGAGAGTGTTTTGTCTTAATTTGAGTTGTTTCTCCATCGCGCATATACTAGTACATTGGTGCGCTACTGCTGTTGCGCCTAAGCTCCTCATACTCGTAGCTTTGTAATAGAATTAGATGCACAGATGTTATCTTAGATTGGCATTGGTCGGCATCGTGTGCTGCCTTGTGTGGCAGAACCACTTGAATCGGGTTTTGCGATTTTTGCTCAGATGCTGGCCTTTGGGTAGATAAACATCGACGTCTATGATCGCATGTGCTCTAAGATGGTGGAGTAAATACGAGTACAGTTGGTGATGTAAAGATTGCCACAACAATGTTGTGCTGTCGATTGCGACGTGGATTTCCGAAGCTATTGTAGGTGCAGGAAAATTGTGTTTTCGATTGTTGTTTTTAGGCAGATGCAAGAATTCACGAATTTCTGTGGGATTACGAAAAAGGGACATGCAAATAGTGAATCAGAGGCAAGTAAATGTGGTGGAAATCGGTCGTGAGCTGAAGACATGCGTGAGTTTACCTTAGACTCGGATTTTTTTTTTTTTCAAGTTTATGTTTTATTCTTATGTTGTTTATTACACAACCTTAACAGAGTGCAGTGGTTTGGGTCGTAGATGTTCGTTCACTACTCTTCAGGGGTGGTTGTCCTAGATAGGAGGAGAGGAACCGACCGAATTTTCACATTGGTTGTATATACTTCTCAGCAACTGTTCCATGCACTTATGGTGTTATATTAGAATTGAACACACAAAGCATGAATTTATGAATTTAGTATGTTTGATCATCTCGAAGTTTTGCTTGATAAATGTTGGGATAGTAATAATATGTATGTAAATATTTTCAAGGATCTGGTGCCACTGTTTTAAAAGTGCGATTTTGGTTAGGTTAGGTTAGTTGGGTGCCCTATTGACATGAAGTCAAGGCTCACTTAGACTACGAGGAGTCCATTGTGCCCATTTTGAAAAACTAACCCGAGGGGAACCTGTTAGTTGCCCGCTGAGCTGAACCACCCAGATTCAATTAAGAATCTTAGCAGTTTGTTCAGCTCGGGAAGAAGTAGTTCCCGAGGAACGTAAATCTTTTTCGGGCAAGTGCAGGGCATTCACACAGTAGGTGACGAATGGATTCTATTTCCTCGTCGTCCCTACAGCGTCTGCAAAAATCGTTGTAGGGCTGGCCTAGTCTAGCTGCATGATATATCATGCAGTGCCCAGTGAGGACGCTGACTACCAGTCGTATATTCCCTCTACCAAGATTAAGCAGGCTTTCCGTCCTTTTTTCGTTATAGGCAGGCCGTGTTAGCCTTGCCGTAGCGCATGTGTCCAACTGACACCATCGCTTGTTGGCCTTTTCTAGTAGTTCCATCCCTATTTCTCTGAATAGTGTGCTGAGTGGCGTTCTAGCCTCAGTTGTGATCTGCGACGTATCTGCACCTGATCCCAGTCTGGCTAGTTCGTCCGTCTTCTCATTTCCGGAAATATTCACATGTCCTGGTACCCAGGAGATGGTTACCTCATTGACATCAGATATTTCTTCTAGTATCTCTTTACAGAGTTTTACGAGTTTGGATCTTATCCATGTTGCTTGCAGAGCCTTAATGGCTGCCTGACTGTCAACGTAAATATTGATTCCCTTACATGAGAAATTCTCCTAAGAATCAGATCCGCACCTTTTTTGATTGCAAAGATCTCAGCCTGGAAGACGCTACAGCCATCATCAAGACTGTAGAAGTGACATGCTTCCTAAGGTTTGAAGTAGACTCCGGCTCCTGTACCGGTATCTGTTTTGGATCCGTCGATATAGATTGCCAGTTCCTCTTCCATGTTTACCATACCACTGGCCCATTCCTCCCTGAAAGGAATCCTAATAGAGAATCTCCTCTCACAGCAAGAAAGTGGGGTGGTATAGTCCGTTTCGTTTGCGGACATCAGGGTAGCCCATCGATCCAGTATTGATGCGTGGCCATGAGGACATCTTTTCCAAAGACTGAATTCCTGCATCCTTAGCGCAGCCCTGGCTGCAATGCTTTCACAGTATATGTCTAGTGGTGGAAGGTTCTGCATCGCTTCAAGGTCCGCCGTTGGTGTGGATTTCATGGATCCCGGTCACCGCCAGAAAGCCAGCCCTCTGAAACCTTGTAAGACTTTGAAGGTCGCAGTTCTTCTCAAGTGCTTTCCACCAGACAATTGATCCATAGACTAAAATAGGTCTTACCACCGCGGTGTATAGCCAGTATACCACCTTTGGTTTAAAGCCCCATGTCCTTCCGAAAGCTACCCTGCACGAGTATAGTGCCACGTAAGCTTTTTTGGTTCTTTCATTTATGTTGTCCTTCCAGCTAAGCTTGGAATCTAGGATTATGCCAAGATACCTAGCGGATTTCTTCGGAATCAGGTCGATACCATTTATACGTGGATATGTATTCCCAGGTATTGATCTTTTTCTTGTGAAGAGGACTGTCTCCGTTTTGGTTGGATTTACCCCTAGGCCCCGTTCCTTGACCCAGTTATTTACCAATAGCAGCGCATAAATTAGTCTTTCACTGAGGACCTGAGGAAATTTCCCCGGTTCCAGGATGGTAATGTCATCGGCATAAGCCGTGACATTGAAACCCTGTGTCTCCAGGAGCTTTAACAATTCGTCGACTACGAGGAGCCATAGGAGAGGCGATAGAACAACCCCCTGTGGCGTGCCTCTGTTGACCCTCACTCTTCCCTTTGCTCCTCCTATCGACGAGTTTACTATACGAGTACTTAGCATTTGTTCAACCCATCTACAGATTCCCGAGTTTATGTGGGTCATCCGTAAGCTGGACATTATTGCCTCGGTACTGACGTTATTGAAGGCACCCTCAAAATCTAGAAAGGCCCCCAGGGCATATTCTTTGTCATTGAGTACGTTTTCTATCGTATAGACCACCCTGTGAAGAGCGGTATCTACCGATCTACCCTTTATGTAAGCGTTATGTGATTGTGATAACTAGCTACCACCAATCTCATCTCTTATGTATTTGTCGATTAGTCGTTCTCATAAGGAAGGAGGATAGGCTGATAGGTCTATACTCCTTGGCCGTGGCATGGTTGACCTTCCCTGACTTGGGTATAAACACCACCCTAACCTCCCTCCATGCAAGTGGGACATAACCCATCCTGAGGCACCAGCAGTATGTGCGTTCTAGCCAGGGCATAATAAGTTCTCCTTGTTCTTGCAGCATTTTCGGGTATATACCGTCTATTCCTGGCGCCTTGTATATAGGGGTCAAATGATTTTACCGCCCACAGATTTTTTTCTTTGGTAACGATCTTATCGATTATTTCAGGCCCAGTCTGTTCCTAAATTAGTGTATTTGCCGTCTCGAATGTTCCCGCGCTTACACAGTTAGGGAAGTGACATTTTAGTAGGGTGTCAAGGATGCTTTCGTTTGAGTCTGTCCAGCAACCATCAGATTTCCTGATAGATGAAAGGTGCCTTGGCAAGGACCTTTCTCAGACGAGCCGCATCCGTACATGATTCGATAGACCCGCAGAAATTTCTCCACGAGTTCTTTTTAGCGAATCTAATTTCATTTTTGAAAAAAAACTTTTCGACTCACGGCCTTCAGAATGGGCATTAAACTGTAGGTCCCTTTCACCTGTGTGAAAAATAAATCACACACAACATGGGTTATTGAGTGAAGCTTGGCTATGTTCCTTTATGGGCTGTTGCGCCACCAAAGAAAAATAATTTCCTTTTTGAGCCCCTTAACATTATCTCTGTAAGTTGACCATTCGATGGAACCTTCTTTAGCGAGGTTCCAACTATGTCTGGAGATACGTAGGCGCTCTGCTATTTTAGCGTTCCACCACGGCGGGTGGTCCTTTTTACTTGGTTTTCTAATGGAGCAAGATCTCTCGAAGGACCGGTATAGCTTATCGGTTAGGTTCAGTATCATCTTATCGATGGCTTTTGTGGAGTTGGGATTTCCATGCGGAGGTCGAGATAGGGTTTTTCCCAACTCCATATTGAACCTTTGCCAATTCGCCTTCCGCGGATTCCGAAAAACGTTGCCATCAGTTACGCACAGATTCAGATCAATGAGTATCCAGCAATGGTCAGAAAGTGACACTTTGTCGGACACTCTCCGACTTGTAGGGGAGCCAGGCTGGATTAGACGATGTTAAGAGTAGATGTGGACATTTAATAAAGCTACTTTGCAGACAGACTGCTTGCTCAGCTGCAATAACATCATACATAAATTGTCATTGAGTTATGATCGAGAGAAAGCAAAATCCTGAGAGAGTAATCTTAGCACCATACATATCTGGTCTAACAGAATGGACATCGTTATAGCATACTGCAATAAATTGTCATACTGAAATGGTCAACGAGTAGTCTGGTAAGTTCTTATCAGGACTAGCATCCACAATTCGACGGAGAAGACGATAATACTCAAAGAGGCAGCTCGCTCTCTAAGACAACACGTAATGTACTGGCATTCCTGTGAACCAGACAAGATCGCACCGGTGACAGTGGAGCATTTTTAAGGCTCTGTGAAATTGTGACGATCTCCATCACCTCGGACTTTATTACAGATAATGAGGAGACCCTCGCCCCTTTTGAAAGGAGGAGGAGGAGGAGGAGGATTCTACGTGCAACGATTGGGCGAGATATGCTGAAAGCAGCTGGCTACAGAGACGCTACCAAGTTGTAGCGTCCCCTTAGTCACTAGGGTAAAAGGAAGTAAAGAGGAAGAAGAATGGAGAAGGTAACAATGCATGTTGCCTGAATGTTGCACTGAGGGTGGAACATCGAATCCAGCAAGGAATTCCAGATTCGCGTGTTTCGGTGCAAGAAAGATTCCTTATGTTTGACGGTACGTTCGAAAATGGGTTCCAGGTTTACAACAGAGTAGGGTCGTAAGATAGTGAACAAATATATGTATACGATAAACTGAGGGTACTTTCGTCAGTGTAGGTGTGAATTGGATTGGAGCTGGTAGACAGAGGTCATTTATAAAAATGAGAAAGATTGACTAACGGTTAATCAGCGTTTCCACGACCTTCGTAGGAATGGACGCTAGTGCAATGGGTCGGTAGTTAGAGGGAAAAGAAGATTCTTCCTCCTGTTTTCCACCTACTCGGAAACGAGCTCAGAAGAATAGGAAAGGTGAAAAAGCCGCCGTAGTGGGTTTGTCGGAGTGCGCCGTGGCGCAGTGGTTAGTGTGTTGGACTCTGGCGCACGATGAGCGAGTTCGGATCCCGATAACACCAACGACATCGAATTTTTATTTCGCGACGTTCCTCCACGGCGGGGTATTGGCATATAACTTGCCATGAAAAAGTTTCTCGACACACGCCATTCGGAATCGGCATTAAACTGTAGGTCCCCTTCACCTGTGGGAAAAATAAATCGCACACAAAATGGGTGATTAAGAGAAGCTTGGCTCTGGTCCTGGTAGTGACAGCTGGAATGTCGTTCGTGATAAGTGTCGTTATAGACGACCATTTACGATCGCCATGATCAATCTACTCGGTAAGCAATTCAAGCCAGAGTTAGCCAGATAGATTGTGTTATTAGACGTGTAATAACCACTATGCTCGAAAAAGCATGTTACTTAAAATTGCTCAAACAATCACACGACAGAACCCACCGTATCGCGAAATATTCCTCGAAAACTCCATGTTCACTTCTTTCAAAATACTGTCTTAAAGCCTTCCTCGTCTTCCACATTTGCAGTTTATCCTGGCTGATGTCTAAATATCTAAAACTTCTGCTGGACCTATAATATCCTCATACGTACAGCATGTAATTTCTATATACAAATACCATTGGTCATCCTTTGACTGGGTTGAGAAATTCTTTAATAAAAATAAAGGTCAAAGACTCGATTTAGTTAACAAAGGACCACCTGTACGCTGAAACTGTGTGTAATCGAAGGCTCTTTGGTGTAAAAAAGCTTCCCAGCAGGTGCATAACACCTAATGAAATACTATTAGCATAGAAGATAGTCTTAAAGTCTCTGATTTTTTTGCCGTATACTAGTCATATCTTCGATAGTTCCAGGAATACCTAGTCGTGTCCCGGGCTCATTACATAACTCCATGTGTATATAGGCCGATATCTCAAGTTCATTACCCACGTGCTGTTAAGCGTTTTAATATGCGTATGTACATATATGTAATACCGTAGCTGTGACCTAACATGAGTATAAGCAAACCGGACTGTATTCGCGAAAAGACCTCAATGCATATCCTTGTTTCTTCTAGTCACTATTCAAACCGGTAGTCGTAGCAAATTGCAAACCTTTTTTTCTCTTCTTTATTTTGGAGTGAGTCGCAATTTTCTCTTAATTAAGTACCAAAGCGACTACCTACCGCCAGCGATGTGAGTAGCCGACAGTGTAAACACAAGTCCTCGCGACATAGACGTAGCCTGGCGAGTTGGCAAAATGGCCCTCTGTGACAAATGACACGCCATCGATCGTAAATGCAGTCACAAATCATGGAGCGTCGGTCTTTCGAAATGAAATTGTAATTTGATATTGACGCATGATTAGTCATCTGGTTGTAGGCAAGGCATTCTTTAGTCCGCTTTTGGTTTTTGTTTTTCGGTGGCTCTTGGTGGTCGATGTCTTGGCGAGACTCTTTTGGTGGCACTGGGCGGTATATTGGTTTCTTTTTCCATCATTCTCTCTATCGTGGGTCTAGCTCATGCTTGGTTGACACAGTCGTCTTAGCTTTGTGCTGATAAATTGTCAACGATTTGAAGTTGACTTGGACGATGGCGGTACAGTGATGTCAATTGTAGCGCGAGAATGCACGAGGATGTCTAAGGACTTCTGTGTGGCTGTGTGTCAGATGCCTTAGGAGTTCTGTGTGTGTATTGAACGAATGGGAAGTGGTGAAGGTTATTGTTTAATAGCTGACTGCCACACACGTGTGCAACATTCAAGTAACTGTTATTGAATTGGTTGAACCATGTTCAAGGTATGCAGGATGACAGCTGAGCGTCTTTTGTATACATATGACTAACGTTGCAATATTACTTGAAATATGAGCCTCGATTTGCCATTCAGAATAACTTGGAACTCGAGTAATTTAGATTGTTATCTGCTGCAACTTATTGTTTTTGCACCAAGCTTACCAAGTACATACTTGGAACTCATCCGAGAGAGGACGGATACGGAAATCTCCCAAATTCTTAGATCGAGTAAAATAACCCATTGTAATGGCTTAAGGCGTAGCATGAATAACTCGTGCACAAGCTAAATGAACCCGCTCTGGTCTATGTCTTGTCTATGTGAGATGAGTTAGCCTACCACACTTTACGTCACCATGGACAGATATAACTCCGTTTTTCAAGCAGAGATATTTGCTATAGAACTCTGCCTCAGAGAAAATATAAACAGAAATATATTCAACAAAACATTTACTTTCTCTCTGACAGCAAGGCTTCACTCCTAGCCCTAAAGAGCTACGAAAACACCTCCAAACTAGTATGGGACTGCCTACAGCTGCTTCACCAGCTGGCCAGCACAAACAGAGTTCACCTCATTTGGATACCTGGACACAGCGGCCATACAGGCAACGAAAAGGCGGACCTACTAGCAACTAGCAAGGAAAGGCTTTGCATCACCATTTAAGATGCGACGGCCCTTTTGCGGCATACCCATCAGCACCACCAAATGCTGCATAAACAATTGGTTCAGGAACATGATGGATCACTACTGGTTACAAACAAAAGGTAGCAGACAAGCCAAGTTGTTCCTCCCAACTACATCCCTCAGAAGAATGAAACAACTTTTCATGCTTTCGAGGAGTCAGATTCATTTAATCACAGATTTTCTTACTGGACGCTGCCCAGTTAACAAATACCTCAAAACAATGGGCATCATACAAGATGATACTTGCCGAATGTGTATGAAGACGAAGAAACAGCAGAGCACATACTATGCCACTGTAACCGCCTGGTCAGTACACGTCATCGTCACCTAGGCAAGTATTATCTTGAAGCAGACGAAATCGCTGCTAGCTCACTCAAAAGCATACTAAGTTTTATCACGAACTCAGATTTTCTGAGTGAACTGTAAGTGGGGGACATCACAATAGGCCCACTCGTGGCTGCAGTGATCGGGCGACTCTGTCCCACCCCCTTATCCTATCTATCTATCTAGCCTACCACACCAATCTAACCTAACCCGTAAGGAAGACTATCAACTAAGCCACTTGGAAAAAACTTGCAGCAAAGCTAGTCAAGTCACGGAAGCCTGTCCAAGACTTTCAATTGGCCCAGTCAATAAAGAATGATGAACTATTGTAATGCAATAATGCAAGTGATTCCGAAAAAGAGTTCCCATAGTAGAGATGATATAGTTAACCAATTCAATAAGTGACCAAACACAACAGCACTAAGCAAAACTACATCAGAGCAGTTCACATGTATTGTGAAAGTAATAATGAGGGGATTGTCTGAAATGACATTTAAGTAGATAAGTCGCCATAAAGCCCTCAAACAAGTATACAGTAAGTTAATTTAAAATAGTGGAATAATAGCTTTATCTTCACATTTGATCTTAGTGTCCCTGATCGCAAAACACGGCCAACAGCAAGTGTCGATGAACAATTTATTATTAAGTATCGCAAAAGCGAACTCATGCATATCTCATTGACCTTGTCCTTGAATGCACGTAAAATTGGTTAGATTCAATCGAATCACGTTGATTCTCTCTTTCAATTCAACTGCTTTGCATGACACTCATTTTGCATTCATTTGGCTTTTATTATGTGGCTTTTAAGGTTGGTTATTTCGAGTCGACTTTATTGTAAATGAAGAGGCTGCTAAGTCAACAGTGATGTTCATTCCATGGTGTTACGCAACGAAAGGGTTTTGACATGTGTGATGGGTTGGTGGAACAAAAAAGTGAAATTACGTAAGAGAGAGGCATGACTGCGCCGGAGAATCGGATAAACATCAAAGAGAACGTGGAGTTTAGTAAAATCTAGGTCGAATGTCAAGTAGATTCGAATCTCGTGTCAAAGATACAAACTGACACCGTGACCTTTTCATAGTGTGGTGGAATTAACAAGAAGAAGTTGTTTTCAATTTTTTTCTTTTTCGGTACCTAACTGACAAGTCATTGACCTGATGGGCGATTAAAAATGAAAGATAGTATCAAAGGTGTGTTGCATTCGAAAGTGGGGTAAATGCCTTACCTCGTCAGTCGTTGACCTCGCAAAACCAAGCACTAAATATCTCTAGTCAATCAACCGCAGTTTGTTTTATGTTCATTCTCCTTAATATGTACCTACATATCCATTAAAGTCACCATCTCCTTCGAATAAACATATCTCAGTGTAGAAAATGCTCGGGTGGATGTATACTGCCCGTTTCGCCGAATCGAACAACACGTCAACTTCCTCATTCCGCCGTAAGTCAAAGTCCATAAATACTCCTCCATCGGTACTATTTCAATGTCAAGTACAACTACGAATACGGACGAAACTATAGAAGTCCTAAACACAGCGCGTCTAGGTAAGTACACCTTGACTCGGCAGCAGAGAATATCAATCCACTCTGCTATTCGTTACGATAGTGTGTGCTACTTCCTTCGATACGAAACGGCAGTTCAACCGTCGCCACAGCCATCATCCACTTTGTCGAATAAAATACGATGGATGCCAACAGATATACAATGCGCTACTATTCAAGGCTGAAATCTGGGCCACACTAGCGCATACATCACACACTGAACGCATTGTCTGCGCGGCAATGTACTTTGCTTTATCTTCTCTTATTGTGGAATGTACTTACTTTACCACACGCTGATACTTTTCCCTTGCAACCAGCATCTGGCAAACCAGAGGCGACAGATCGAACGACATAAAAAAGTCTCTGTAACAGATTGATGACGATCAACGACCGGTTACCTATCGGTGCAAATTTGATTTTCAATTCAGGAAAAGCCATGCGCCGAGCGGTACGGACCATTCACTCCTAATTCCATTGACGACGCCGATGGGAACGAGTACAAGTATTCTCCCAACTCATTCATGTCTAACAAAGGAAATCCAATTAAACCCGACATTCCACACGAGTTCGAACAGAGGGCTTAATTGTTTGTAATTACTCAAGATCGAGGTTAAAATGAATGGAATCCATTCAAGTCGGTGAGGAGCGGTCACCGAATCATAACGATCAGATTGTAGCAATCGTAACGAGCGCATCCGTTGTAATTTCATTTTAAACTAGAATTAAAGTGATTAATTCACTTTGATTATTGTGACTATTTCCTGTTTGTTGTTGCAGTTTTACTCGTAGCTTCGCGGAAAAATGTTACACACATGCTAGGGAGAGGTGGCGATGGAAAAGGAACCACGTATCACCCTTGTGGAAAGACTGTGTTATTTGCAGATTTGGATACTAGTCAAGGCCTAGATTGTGGTGCTTTATGGCGACTCAGTTGGAAATAAGAGAATTTGGCAGACAAGTCGGTTGGCATTACTAATATTTTAATGCATGTTGAACCCGAGATGATGCCCTATTTTTAAAAAGGAATTTTAAGTAAATACTAGTATAGTATATGTACATATATGTATGTCTGTATATACTTTTAACCGAGAATTCGAATCTTTTGTAAAAAGTGCGTCTATCTCCTATTCTTTTGCCTCTACTTAGCGCATATTGCGTTAACTGCTGTTCCCAACTGTTACCTACATTAAACAAGGTTAGGTTAGGTTAGTTGGGTGCCCTATTGACTTGATGTCACGGCTCACTTAGACTACTAAAAGTCCATTGTGCCCATTTTGAAGACTAACCCGAGGGTAACCTGTTAGTTACCCGCCGAGCTGAACCATCCACATTCAATTAAGAACCTTAGCAGTTTGCTCAGCTTAATGTCTCTTGCCTCCTCTAAACCCGAAAAGAAATAGTTCCAAGATACGAATCCCTACAGCAGCCATATCACCGAAAGTGTTTTCACGGTGCTTCTCCTCAGTGGGGTTCTGACAAGATCCCCTGTAGTAGTATAACTATCATGAAAAGTTTCTCGAAATTCGCCGTTCGGAATCGGCAATAAATTGTAGGTCCCTTGCACCTACGGGAAAATAAAATCAAACACAATTGTTGTGATTGAGAGAAGCTCGGCTTTGGCCCTTCATGGACTGTAATGCCAACATACATAAGTACATACATATGTACATAAGTACATACCCTAAATGCCTGTTTACAGCCCGTACCATCTATTCTCCTTCAGTCTGATACTCTTTGCCCTGTGAGGGATAATGCTTCTCATACCAAGAAGAATGGTTATTGTTACTATATCAGAAGTGGCATCATGTCATTATCGAGGAAATGAGGAAGTTGTTAAGTTCATCCCAGCTAATTTTCTGCTATAGCCATACCGTCCTTTTGAGAGTTTTTTTTTAACTGCGTGGCTCGAGAACGAAAAATTGGCTTTAAATGACAACGGTCAGACTAGGTTGGAGGTGATAGCATATCAATAGTGTTTATCAAGGTGAAAAGTAAGAAACAAGTTCAGAGAGCTAGCGAGTGCCTGCTAACATCGGATCTTCGTGTCGGCTCATTTACAAATTGATGTAAGTTGCTTGAAGGGGCAAACCATGCGAATCATGATAGTAGCACTTTTAAGCCAAGGATGCTGCAGCTTTGAGTGATAATGTGGTTAAAAAAACCCGGGACGTTCTTATGACATCCTTTATACAAAGTATGTAAGTGGATCAATCTTCGCAGCTACTGTAGGGGACAGCTGAAAGCATTGTAAATTCCATTCGTCCTAAGGGGCGCCAAAACTTGAACAATGATCAAACCAAAATCCTAGACTGTTTGAATCTTATCAGAACAGTGTGATCAAAAATTCAGATCCATCACATCTGACAACATAACGAACGACTGTATTGAAAAACATTAGAAGCAAGCCATCTTCGCGTCTTTCATGTGCATTGGTTCCAATTGATCGCTCCAGAAAAAGAACAAGCACAAAGACCGGGCAAATGAGAGGCAGAGGGAAGGAAAAGAAAACAAAAACGAATAACTTGACTGACAGAAAATTAATCATAATCAATTGAAGCCCTAACTCTCTCCCCCACTTTGTGGGACAGCCAAGAGTCCCGACCGCTATAGTGTTGTCCGCGCCCAGGCAAGGAACACGATCGATTGCAACTGTTTTTCTCCGTGTGGTTTGTCTAGACACGATGCAACTGTTTTTCTCGAAAACCATATGTACGTGATCCGAATGTTGACATTTCTTTACGTCGACTTCATTCCCCGTAGTACGTATGCATTGTGCATGCATGGTGAAGTGAAACATCAATGCATCGAGTACGAGTATAAGTACTGGTTACTCGTACACTATGTGCTATCAGTCAGAGTCAGGAGACCAGTCGTTGTTCTTATTTATTGCGGTCACAATCACTGTAATCACTCCGATGGAATGAGGAATCTTGGAATCTTTATTATTTGAACTGACAGTGGCAAGGAAAACAGAAACACCATCGTCAGCCCCGCCAATCAACATCTGTGCGTGTGCTCATTCGAATAGGAATTCCATGGGTTTCTGACTCGCTGATAGGGATGCGGATGATGCCAATGGTGTGACGGTGTTTGCTCATCCATTGAGGGAACATGATGTTCTATTAATTACATTCGGACGGCAGTCATCTCTTTTACCCCCCTACTGCGTATCTTGTTCTTCTTTCTGAACTCTTCAATTTTGCAACGCATCGATCTTGTGCGTCTACGTCGAAATGGATGAAACGATCGTGGCAGACCATTGGCATTCTTGTTGAACTGATGCGTTATTGCAGAAACAAGTCGACTTTGACTTCCTCATCGAAATAGGCAGCGAGTTGAGTTGCCGACAGTCAATTAATTCTTCGTCTGCTTGTAGTGAACTCACCAGGGTGCCTGCGCAAGCACCTTTGACGCTATAGGTCGTCGTAAGTACTACATATGAATCAGACGAAAATAAATATGTTTCTTGTGTTGTTTTCATGTTAAAGCTGAGTGGGCTTATTACTAAACTTACATACATATGTACATGCAACAATAAGCCTCGCCTTACCTGAAAGAGATAAGAAACAAGATTGATTCAACGGCAAAACAGCTGCAAGGCTAAAACAATAAGTTACACAATAAACATAACAACAAGTAATACATGTGTCTTTTGAAATTAGATCAAAGCATTGAACAATTCGAAAACACTCAAACAATAGATGTTAGTGTCGTAGATAATTGGCGACACTCGTGGTCGAATGCTTGTTTACATTATCAAGTGACTTAATTGTAAAGGTAACGAATGACAATTGGACCACTATTTGGTAGGCTTGGTGGTGGAATATTATGGATATTATGTGTTTGACACGATCTAAGCAATTGGCCGGATGGGCGGGGTGACGATATGACTTTCAGAGCGCCAGATTCAGGGAAATTATATTTTTGAAGTAAATTTTGATTTAAGGCTTCGAGCATACAAATCTGTACTGTTCCCCAAACATGTAAATTGTCGAATTAAAAGTCCTTCGTGTAGCTACCAAAAAGCAGATGAATATATGCGGAATCAAAGATCTTATCCGACTAACATTTCTTAAATAACACAACTATAGGAGAACTGATTTTCAAAAGTATAGAACCTATGTTGAACCTTACCTAGGGACAAGACACCCGACCTATCCGCACAACCCTGCGGAATTAAACAGCTTTGAAAATGAGCTGACTGGAACCCTCAACAGAGCACTGTCTAAATCGTGTGCGGTTAGCATCCCCAGAGGCAAACCCAAACCCCCCGGTGAAATCAAGAGATAATCTCCCTTAGGAAAGAGAGCAGAAAGCTCTTTAACAAAGTAAAATGTACCCGCTTGCTAGAGGATTGGGACCTCTACAAGGAGGCACTTAAATTCTTCAAAGCAGCGACCAGGAAGGCCAAAAGGAATTCTTGGAGGAGCTACTGCGAAAATATCAAGGCGGTCTCCGAAGCTTCTAGAATAAAAAAGATTCTGGTTTCGGCCCCGTATAACCAAAGCGGAATGATGATTCCTGGACGACCTCCAGAACGGAAGCCCTGGAACTTCTTCTGAACACACACTTTCCGGGCAGTAGTGACTCGGCTATGACACCTCCTCAAGTCATCCAGCCGACGAGATCCTCCTTTGAGCGTGCTCCCAACCTGGTCAACAACAACATTGTCCTATGACCTCTGAAAAGCTTGACCCCTACAAGTCTCCAGGACCGGAATGGATCATACCAGCAGGTAGCAGATCTCATCCATCCCTGGCTTGTGGTAATATACAAGAGTTGCCTCTCCCTGTCCTATATCCCCAGCAAGTGAAAGGTAACCAAGTCATTTTCATACCCAAGGCAGGCAAAAGCTTCCACACGTATGCAAATGACTTGAAGCCTATCGGTCTTACTTCTTTTTTATTAAAAACTCTAGAGAATATTTTAGACGCACACATACGTCACAGCTGTATCTCAGGACGGCCGTCGAATAACCAACATACCTACAACAAAGGCAAATCGGTGGAAACAGCACTCCACTCACTGGTCACCAAAATAGAAAGCTCACTGGAGCGTAAGGAATACACTCTAGTCGCCTTTCTCGACATTGAGGGCGCTTTCAACAATGTTGAACCATGGGCCGTCACCAAAGCGCTGTCTGATCTGGGCGTTACGGGATCAGTGATAGAACTGGTACGATAACTGCTAACGCAAAGAGTAGTCAAAGCGAACTTCGCTGGTGTCGTCTCAACTAGAATGGTCAGCAGAGGTACACCACAGGGTGGAGTGCTCTCCCCTCTCCTCTGGAACGGGGTGGTCAACGAACTACTACTGTTGCTAGAAGAGGAAGGGTACGCTGTGACCGCCTATGCAGATGACATTGCTATTGAGCCACAGGACAATTTCCCAGCACTCTAAGCGACCTAATGCAGGGTGCATTACGTACAGTAGAAACCTGGACGCAGTCTTGGGGTCAATCCTAAGAAAACCGACCTAGTACTGTTTACCAATAAATATAAAATTCCGCCCTTCAAACCACCGAGGTTGGATGGAACCGAACTAATAATCAAAGATCAGGCTAGATACCTAGGCCTAGTCCATGACAGGAAGCTGAATTGGAAACCTAACATTCTTGATCGTGTCAAGAAGGCAGCCACTGACCTCTACAGCTATGAGAAAGTGGTGAGCAGAAGGTGGGGTTTCCAACAAAGCATTATGCACTGGCTCTACACAGCAGTCATAGGGCCCATCCTCCTATATGGCATCGAAGTCTGGTGGACTGTTCTGGACAAGGCAGTGTAACGAAACCTTCTGGGGAAGGTACAAAGATCGGCCTGTTCATATATAAGCGGAGCGATCAGATCAATCTCCACGGAGGCTTTAAATACCTTATTACATTTTCCACCGTTGGACCTCTTCAGCAAGCAAGTTGCTGCCTGCGCGGCCCGCCCACATTAAAAAAAGGACATACTACAATTTCTAAGCACTTCAAAGTACCCTTGGACACAGACACATTCATCTCGTAGAATGTGTTCACTAGGAACTTCGAAGTTGCCTTTCCATCCAGGGATGAATGGGCTGAAGGAAAAGTTATACCAAAGGATTCGATCTCCCTCTATACCGATGGCTCCAAGATTTAGTCTTCTCCAAGGAACTTAACCTCAACCTATCATTCAGACTCCCAAATCACTGCAGTGTGTATCAGGGAGAATTAACAGCGATAACGGAGGCCCTTGCATGGCTCAGGATTAATGTAGTATCCGCTAAGGATATTATCATTTGCACGGATAGCCAAGCTACGATAAAATCCCTGGCCCCGGTAACCCACAAACTAACTCTAAACTGTCGCCTATCTCTAGACGAGATGGCTGAACAGTGATATGCCAGGAAACTGTGCGGCCGACGAACTCGCAAAGTTGGGGTCAAGCACACTCAGCCTTCCTACCCTCGGGTAACTTGAAACACCAATAATTACGGCAAAGCACATGATAAAACTTCGAACCATAGAGGCGACCAACCTCCAATGGAATGAAAGTAATATCGGAAGTGAGCTAGCAAACCTAAAAGTAGCTCAACTCCATCGCTTCATCAGCAGCATCGGCTGGTTCTCAGGTAGCGGATCAGAGTAATGATCCATGTGTTATCACAATGGGCCGACCCCGGCCTACGTGTGGCTTATGCCAATCACCTGTACCTAACCTAACCATGTATGTCGCACTGAAAGGCAATAAATATGTATTACAGAGGGTTTTTTTCAGTACCCCGCTGAGGAGAAGCACCGTGAAAAACACCTTCGATGACATGGCTCTTGTCGAGATTCGATCTCGTGTCCTCGGCGTCAGAGGCCAACACACTATCCACTGCGCCACGGCACTCTCAATATCGTTTGCCCGGTCCATAAGAAAGGAGACCCCTATGACTGCGCCAGTTACAGAGGGATAAGTCTCCTGAACTTGCGGACAAGATCCTCTCTGCCGTAGAGAGGTTCATACCAGTGTGGTTTCAGGCCAGGAAAATCCACAATAGACCAAATATTTACACTACGGCAGACCTTAGAGGACACCCATAAATTCCAGGTCGACACGCACCATCTTTTTGTCGACTTTAAAGCCACGTATGACAGTGTTTATAGAGACGAGCTATACAGAGCCATGTCATGTTTTAACATTCCTGCCAAACTTCTCAGACTGTGCAGGATGACTATGGAGAACTCTCGCTGCTCCATTAAGGTCGGAGGTGAACTAACCGACCCCTTTGATGTTAAAAAAGGTTTTAGACAGGGTGACGCACTGTCATGGGATGTAGCAATATTCTTGAAAATATCGTGCGGGACTCTGCGACCAATACAAGAAGTACGATCTACTTCAAGTCAACACAGTTGCTTGCCTACGCAGATGACATTGACGTTATTGGACGGACAAAGCGAGACGTCAATGAGGCATTCGCAAGCATTGAAGCAGAAGCGGCTAAAGTGGGTCTAAGGGTAAATGGGGACAAGACCAAATATATGCTGTCATCAAAGAAAGACACACAACACCGACGTCTTGGTCAGTACGTCACCTTCGGCAGCTATATTTTTGAGGTACTCAAGGACTGACTTCGCCTATCTTGGCTCGATAGTGACAAGCAACAACGATACCAGCGCTGAGATAAAACGCAGAATAACTCTTGCCAGCCGCCGCTTATTCGGGCTCAAGAGGCAATTGAGTAGTAGAGCCCTCTCTCGAAAAACTAAGGTATCCCTCTACAAAACCTTAATCATCCCGGTCCTCCTCTACGGTGCTGAGGCTCAGACGTTATCAAAAGCAGATGAAGAGGCCCCTGGGCGTTTCGAGAGGAAAATTCTGTGTGCAATCTTTAGTCCCGTTTGCGGTTCAGCAACATCGGCCTAGTTAGACGTCTTCGGATCCAACGTTTAAGATGGCTGGGCCCTGTAGAGCGAATGGACATCACCTCTCCGGCCCGAAGAGTCTTCGACTCCAACCCAGAGGGACGACGCAGCAGAGAACGACCGCATCAAAGGTGGCGCGAGTTACATGCTGTAACGCCCCTACTTTCCCCACACTTGTTGTTTTGTTCAGCAAAACAACAAATGTATTGTTGATTTTTGCTACGGTTTCTCTCTCCAACTCTATCTTCCAAAGAAGACAAAGTTGGAGCGAATTGCCAAGTAGCAAGGACAGTCTTGTTCCATCTTTTGTCTTGTGTACTTGTCTAAAATATTATTAAAGTTCGTGTTGTACAGTTTCTTGTGTTTTATTGTACGACCAATGTCATACGTATTATAACTCGTGCACAGACGGAAAGGGACCTCGACCAACTGGGCGTGCGGCACTGAAAGCGGCTGGCCAAATATCGTGCCGGCTGGAGAAGCTTGTTGGTTGAGGCCCTGGTTCACCCCGAACTATAGCGCCATCAAAGTAAGTAAGTGTGTTCATTCATACGGCAAAAATACGCCGTAAGTTTTGTGAGGTGTAGCGTGAGAATGATGTGAGTTAATGTATAATGGTTTTCTCCTGGTGTCAAAGATGCACCACGCCCAGGTCGGCCAATCACTGGAAAAATCAATGAAATTTTACAACTGGTGGAATAGGAGCGACCTTCGTGACAGTTTGGGATAATCTGAAAAGAACAGACTACTGAAGCTGGATGTTTGGGTGCCATATGAATTAATGCAAAGAAATTTTACTGACCCAATTATCATCAATGGCACGCTGCTGAAACGCAATAAAATCGAACCATTTTGAAAGCAGATTATTACGGAGTATCAAACCAAGTGCGGCGAGCTAACAATCCGCCCACGTAAAAAACACAAAGGTTATGAATGAGAAAGATACATCGGATACACGGACGGATACTCGACGACGACAACGCATGAAAAGGGAACACGAGTTGCGAGTATGCTCCTGGAATGTCAGAACCCTGTACACTCCCGGAGCTGCTCATAAACTAGAAAGAATCCTCACGCAGTACAAGGCGCATATTAATGCGGTCCAGGAAATACGCTGGATAGGAAACGGTATGATGAGGAAGAAAAATTGCGACATTTACTACAGCTGTCACAAAAGATTGCACTTACTGGGATGCGGATTTGTCGTGGGAAAGCGGTTAATGTCGAAGGTCATCGACTTTTAACCTATAAGTGATCGCCTGGCCGTGATCCGCATTAGAGGCAGATTTTATAACATCAGCCTTTTATGTGCACACGGCCCTACCGACGAGGCTGCATACCCTATCAAGGAGGATTTCTATGACCTCCTGGACAACGCCTACGGACCTTGTCCGGAGTACGATATTAAAATTGTGCTCGAGGACTTCAACGCCAAAATCGGTAAGGAGAACACCCTTGGCGGAGTGATCGGAAAGCACAGCCTCCACGATACAACAACAGGTAACGGCTTCCGACTCACGGACTTTGCAACAGCTCGTAATGCGGTGATAAGTAGCACAAGATTCCCTCGTAAGCGAATCCACACAGCAACCAGACGATCTCCGGACGGTCGAACCGCCAACCAAATCGACCATGTGCTCATTGACGCAAGGCACTCGTCAAACATCCTGGATGTGCGAACATTCAGAGGGGCGAATGTCGACTCTGACCACTTCCTCGTAGCAGCAAGATTTAGAGCTCGACTGTCCAATATCAGAAAGTTGCACCAGCCCACCAGGAGGAGGTTCGATATTGGGCGATTGAGTACACCGCAGTTTGCCAGAGTCTACAGGGAGCAGCTGAGCGAAAGACTCTACGGTATGCCTACGTCGAACACAAATGCCAATAATATGTGGCTACATTGCCGCTCAGCCATTCAGAAAGTAGCCGAAACCACCTTAGGATACCTACCACCCCCGACAAGAAACCCGTGGTATGATGGCGAGTGTGAGCAGTAAAAGGCAGCAACCGACGAGGCGTACCAAAAGGCGCTGCAGAGGAAAACCAGGGCAGTGCAAGAAGAGTACCGATCCAGAAGAAGGGAGGAGAAAAAAACTACTGCGACAAAAGAAAAGAATCTTCGTAGCCTCCCAGCTCTAGGATATCGAGGATTCTAGCGATAAGCATAAAACACACGCTCAAAAACACGCGAAGCACCGTGCAACTCGGTTGCAGGACCTCGGAACCGTTTGAAACATGCACGGGATTTCGGCAAGGAGATGATGCGCTGTCATGTGACTTCTTCAACCTGGTGCTAGAGCAGATAGTGCGACGGGCAGGCGTCAACAGGGAAGGCACTATCTTCTACAAGTCCGTCCAGCTGCTAGGATACGCGGATGATATCGACATCATCACGTGTTCTCGCCGTGGCATTGTGGAAGCATTCACGGCGATTGAAGAACAGGCGAAACGAGTTGGTTTTAACAAAACGAAGTACATGCTGTCAAGCAAAAACCAATCCGTCGCTCACCACCTGGGACAAAATATAACAATTGACAGCTACAATTTCGCGGTAGTTAAGGAGTTTGTCTAGCTCGGGGCAAACGTAAATTCCACAAATGACACCACAGTGGAGATCCAGCATAGAATCGCCCTTGGCATCCGCAGCTACTTCGGCTTGTCCAAACAACTGGGGTCAAAACTCCTCACTCGAATGGCCAAAGTCATGCTTTACAAAACGCTCATACTGCCAGTCTTGCTGTACGGAGCCGAAAGCTGGACGATAAGCAGGACAGCGGAGCTGAGTTTGGGCTCTTTCGAAAGAAAAATTCTACGCCGGATATTTGGTCCTGTCTGTGAGGAAGGTGAATGGAGAAGAAGACACAACCGCGAACTCTACGAGCTGTACCAAGATGTGGATGTAGTCCGGAAGGTAAAGATCCGTCGGCTACACTGGCTCGGCCACATCGAGCGCATGGACACCAACGCTCCAGCTTAGAGGGTCTTCGACTCTGAGCCTCCTGGTTCGAGAAGAAGAGGAAGACTGAACCTCCGATATAAAGACCAAGTAATCGCGGACGTAAGACATCTTGGTCTTGATAACTGGAAGCAACGTGCCCGGGACCGTCAAAGATGGAAGGCAGCTATAGCTCAGGCACAGATCCTCCATGGATCGCTGGCCTGATAAGTAAGTAAGTAGAAAGGGACCTACAGTTTATTGCCGCTTCTGAACAGCGAATTTTGTCAGAAGGAGAAGCTGAAGAGAAGCACCGTGAAAAACACGTTTGATGACATGGCTGTTGTCGGGATTCGATCCTGTGTCACTGACGTCAGAGGGCAACACACTACCCACTGCGCCACGGTGCTCTCACTCTAATGAAGTAGTATGCTTTTGCAAGCGAGATTTTACAAATATCTGATGTTTTTGATGTCGTTTTGCATCATCCAAAAGTTTTAGTTGCATTTTTGCCTTCAGGGAGTTATACAAAAAAAATTGGAATAAGTACAACCCAAATGACGTATCCATTCTTGCGGAAGAACTAAGCAAATAAATTATAAGTAAAGCAACAGAACCGACATCAATTAAAGTAAATGTGAAAATACAATTTTTTTCACTATTGAAAAGAAATTGAAATATACCAGTCAAAAGGTAAGTTATGGTAGTGTCTTATTACTTGGACCGTTTGTGTATTTTGAAAGTAGTCTGGCATATATTATATTGATTGTTTTAATCTCGCCTTAAACTTAAAATTCAAAAATCAGTTCTCATTTAAACATTTAAACTATAATGACGGATTGATCTTTCAGCTTGTACACATTTTTAGAAACTCAGATAACTAGACTTTACAAAAAAAAAAAAAACTTTTTTTTTCGTACCTAGTGCAATATAACATTTTGCCCCTTCAATTCAAAGCTTCACTGTTCACTAGAAACTCGAAAATCAAAATAACAAAACACCTCTACCGAAGAGATTTGAGCACGAACTAAATCAATCTTCGATTACTAAACACCCGGAACACCGACATGAATGAGAAAATCGCATCCCATTAGAGCACTCCCCTTTTTCGAATTCACCCTAAGCTTGTTCGTCTAACCCCATCGTGCAAATGCACCAAAAGCAAGGAATAATATGACGACGTCTCTCGAAAAACTCCATTCATTCGGATGTTTACAGTAGGTACAAACGGACAAATTAAAATAGAATTACACAACGATCCCTTTTGTTTCTTAGACCATTCTGAAATCTAAACAGATCATCACCATCATCTCTATCGATTGAATTGTATGTTTGAGTTGTTTATTGCCTGATTGTAGTGCAACTTCCGGGAGTGCTAAGTGATGTGATCAGTTTGGTGTGATGCTGTAGTTGATGAGACTTGCAGCGGCAATCATTCCTGCTTATAGCCTGTAAATCTGATTTCTTGATTTAATAGCTACCAATTCGTCGCTTTATTTTTATTTTTTCTGACATTATAGAGTAGATAGCGCATTTCGTATTCATTACCGATCGGTTTTATAACATCACACGAATAATCGTATATCTTCTTAAGGATGCCATTGTACGAATTTAAATCTCTTCCAAGGTGCATGGTGGAACGTGACAATAGCCGCAAATCAGCACCTTCGTAACCATAAAACGAGTGTAATAATAATAAAATCAAACGATTCCATCCGTCACTGAGTATCCGCTGCCGCCACTACAACCGGTTGACTTATGTGCCATGCATTCGCGTGCCAATTAAATGTCAAATTATTAAAGTATCCCCTTTACGAGTATGATGGTAAGGCGACAACGACACTTTGATTACTCATCGTCTGATTAAGTGCCCACTGTGTGAGCATTGCATCGTTATAAGGAAATATCCTCAATTGATGTCAATGTGTACATTTGCCTCCGTTCTACTTTGATATTCAAGCGATGCACACACTTACAGCAAACTGCGTTTATGCGGCTGTATGAACGTGCAAATACCGACTACACTTGAAGCCCATGATCAGGGTAATTTCGGCGAAAAAAGAAGTCTCGATCAAGATAAATAGATAGGTACATATCGCATCGTATCTGATGTAATGAGTGCACGATAAGGTGAAAGAAACACCAACTGGTCTGGTCCATTAATATTAACTTCATCGTCGACCATAACCTGCGTGTGATAACCGTCTTCGCTGTGCTCAATACGGAGCTGGTATCCAGTAATCAACGTAATCGATTACATAAATCGAAGGTCTTCCTTTTTTTTGGCTTAGTTTTTTTTTTTTTGCATAATGTCAATGGGCCTGTATACACGAGAATATCGCTAGCAGCAGGAAGACCGGTTTGATGCTCTACATTGAAGCATACACGGGATTCATTTTTCTAGAGGAAAAAATTGTATATGTGAACCTTGTTCAATTGTGTTAGTGTTTCTGTCTTTTTGACATTTCATTGGAAAGAGATATTTCCTTTGACAGAGATATTAAGTGCAACCACGCACTAAAATGTCCCTTTGTTTTTGTCCGATGTTCACTGCTTGAAAGACCAATGACGATTGAAGCGCAACACCAGGCAAAAAAAGTGCGGACTCGAAAACTGAAGAGTTGTATATGTATTAGTTTTCCACTTCTGTTCACCCACTAAATTTGCGGAGGAAAATGGTACTCCGTTTCGTACCGCAACCTTCAGCTCCCTCTCCCACAAAACCGGTTTTTTTTGGGTGATATACTCTCGTGTATACAGCCTCAATGGCCTGCTCGAGGAAGATCGGACCAACCCACATCTCTCGTGTCGCGTTTATCGATCGTTATTGACTTCGAAATAAATTGAGATATCAAGGCGAATTTATGTTTTGCTGGAACGTCATAATAACCGATGCGGTGTTAAGTATTTTGTTGCTTTTGTCTCTTCATGAGTGCCTTTGGTTAAAGACGCTATTGTAGGCTTTTACTTAACATACTTTCTCCTCAATGAGCTGCTTTCTTTCAAATTGGGCTAATGTAACACTTGAAATCAATCAAGCTTCAACACAGATGTCAACGACATATGTTTGGATGATAAGGCTTTCGATAAGAAAAAAGTCTCCACGAGTCCACGCCCATCTTCTCGTTTGAAATGAAATAGTTTCTTTCGACGCCAGCCACTTAACCAGACATATGACAACTGATGAATATGTATATCTGAAAAGCACGTCCGTCCAAACAACGAAATTAGGTCAATCGATTTGGACGACACAAGTTCCTTTACAGTCTCATACCCCAAAACGTATCCATCACTCCAATTGAAATACACGCATCGTATCTCGGACGCATAAGTATGTCAGAATTGGAAGTTGCAACTGATATTACACTCAACTTAAAGCACTTTACTCAGGTGTGAATATCGTAAGTGCAGGTACTTAGACACACACGCGATCTGTCTTCAATTAAGCCAAACCGCGGCCAGTAATACTACTGGCCGTATACTTGTACCTGCTATTGTTAAAATCTGAAAATCTCTGGAAAGTCGTTCTCACCATCGACAGCCAAGTTGTAATCTTGTTCAGCTCCATAAACCGTCCACCTTCGAAATAGGCGGTGTTGCATTACACTGCACCGTATAAGTCCTACCGACGAGACAGATGGCAATGGAATAGCGATGATGTAATGCTTTGCATTTCAGTTTGCAATACAGATACATATACATAATACTTTTTTGGTTTTATCTTATTGTAATTTTCTGCAAATTGTGACTGTCGTTCACATACGACAGGCGTGCGACGACCGACGCCAGGGTGTCTACCATATGTGCATCTTACTGAAGTCCAAATGGAAACTTTGTGCAGACGTTCGTCGTATGCGTGCTCGACCTCGATAGCATTTTAGTATTCTTTTTAAAAGAAAACATTAAAAAAGATACATATGGAAAAACAAGTTTTCTTTCTTGTTCCTTGTATAGTGCGCGGAGTACGGGTATTTCACTTTTTCTTTCGAGCTCTGTGCAGCGGAGCTTGTCTAATGAGGTTACCGGTGAGTTTTTTCCCTCCCTTTTCCTCTCAGTTTTTCTAGAAACCTGTGACTAAATTCTGTGTAAGTTTGTTTGTTTATTTAATTGCTTATGTTTTATGAATACAAGCAGGGTAATTAAATCGAGCTTGATGGCGCTGTAGCGATGTATGTACATATATTGGTATAAATGCGCGAAATTGCAGCCACGGGCTTCTGACACGAAAATTGTTTTACTCGTGAAAGTATTGTACAATGCACTCCTGGTTTGTTATTCCCAAGCATCCACAACTTTCATTTTTATTTTGTTAAACTATTGAAAGTATACTAAAATCGCACCTCCCTTCTTCGGGCGTCTTATCGTGGCAGGAGGCTTAAGAGGTCATAGACCTCAAACTAAGACACCAAAAATTAATGGACAAACAAACAGGTGGTACCCGCAGCAGCGGAAATCCACCCACGCAAGCATTCTGGGGGCCCCGGCATTCATTTTTAACACTACGGCGCGTTAAGCATCGGCGGTTGGGAAAGGTTGCTGAAGAAGGCGTAAGCGAGCGGGAGCTCTAACCGAAAAAGGTAAAAGTTTCCGCAAACGGAAGACTGCCGCCAAGGATAGCCTCGTTAGGGGCGGTAGGAAATCAGAGTCCAATAGCAGATGTAGGAACCCAGATGGATCAAAGCATTGGCCAGAAGGCGAAGATAGTCAAACCGCTCCTCGGAGGCGGGCACATCACACAACAAAACCCCTTCCTCCGAGAAGGAGATCCAAATGACCGTAAGGAGTCGAGAGAAGCAGCTCTCTTATAAATAGGCGGCCATCTCCTCTGAAAAGGTCAGGATAGTTTTTATCCAGATCAATCTACAGCATTGCAAGGCTGCTACTGCTCTTTTAAGTAGTAGAATTGCATGCAGTAGTGCAAATCGTCATGTTGTATCCATTCAAGAACCGTGGGTGTGGAATAAACGCCTATGTGGCCTTTATGGTATACGCGATGCTACCATTCTTTATGATAAGCGATCCGAAAGGCCTAGGGTCGGCCTCACCATGTCGAACTCATTATCGGCAACCAAACTTGGATACTTTTGTGGACAAGATCTGGTGGCTGCTAGAGTAAGCTACAAAACGCACGGAGCAATAGAACACTTTGTCGGTGCATCTGCCTATTTTCCCTACGACTCGCAGAATACTGTGAAGCCAGAAAGATTAGTCTCATCCTGTGTTGCGATACTAATGCCCAAGACACAGCTTGGGGCAGCAGCAAATGCAACACAAGAGGGGACTGTCTTTTGGACTTCAGTCTCTCGTCTGACCGTACCATTAACAATATTGGTTCTCAACCAACGTTTGTTACGACAAGACGACAGGAGGTGATTGACCTGACCCTATCCATCAGATATGTGAAGGACATCACTAACTGGAGAGTCTTGCCTGACGCTACGTTGTCGGACCATAAATATATCGAATTCCGATTAAGTTGTGGGATCTCTTCCTTACAACATAGACGGAATCCGGGAAAGACGGACTGGGTACATTTTGAACTGGCATGTCCTGTCAGCAAACCTCCCTGCAGGAAATTGGTTCCCCGGCGGAATGCCAAGCTCCAAAGTCTTCGCAGAGAAGACAGAAGTCTTCCGAACAGATCGCTCAGATCGAATTCGGAAGATAACTGGAACAAATACCGGTCGAAGCAGAAAAAATATAAGAAACTTATTCGTAAACTTATTCGAAAAACGATTCTTATAAGACTTTCTGCGAAGAGATCAAACCTCTGAGTGCGACTAGCAAGTTGGTTAAAGTCCTTAAACGAGGAAAACCGACAAGGCTGGATGCACTCAGAAAACTGACGGTACCTTTACTGAGTATAAAGCGGAAACTCTTAGTTTACTGTTTGCGACTCATTTCCCGGGAAATCAGATCGACATCGGCTCGTTGCACACTCCTTCAAGGGAAACTGCAACTGAAACGATGAAAATAACTCGGCGTAGCTGGTATATTGCGTCGCGCGTGGTTACGACTGAAGCTATTGAATTTGCTGTGGCATCCTTCGATGGCTTCAAATCGCCGGGCACCGACGGGATATATCCTTATATAAGGCAGCTGCTTCCTACTCTGAAAAGAATTTTCACTGCTAGTTGTTAAAACAAATGAAAATGTAAATAGGCTATAAAAGACGAATGTTTGAACTGTCAAATGTTTTTGTAAAATAAATTCTTCTTGTTCCACCTTTCTAATAAAACGGACGTGTTTTCTTTTAACTCGCTCCGCTGCCTTTAACAACGAAAACCAACAGGTTATGGGCCCAGAGAACGCGATCAGCGAGAAATAACCACACATAAGGAAACAGAAAGGCGAGAGGTGTACCTAAAACCCTATTTCAGTCATAGATGACTATTTGGTAAGGTGATTATTGTGGATTTGTTTTCATCGTTTTTTTCTATTTGCGACGGACGTAGTACATAAACGTGCAATAAAAAAAAACCATAAAGAAAAATCATTGTCTACCGCTATGGCTACTCAACAGATTTCAATAGAGAAATTGCGAGGGCGTGAAAACTTCGATGTTTGGAAGATAGCGGCGAAATCGTACCTTGTGATAAAGGGTTTATGGTCATACACACAATCGGAATCCTCGGCGGACACGAGCTCTGAAAGGAAGAACAACGATTTGAAGGCCTTGTCCGAAATTACATTGCTGTTGGATCCGTCAATTTATACGTATATTAGCGATGCGAATACAGCGAAAGAAGCGTGGACAAATTTAACAACAGCATTTGAAGACAGCAACACACGTGGAAAAATAACAATTCTGCAACAGCTTGTAACATTGCATTTAAGTAGCTGTTCATCGATGGAAGATTACGTGTCCAAAAAAATGTTGTTGTGGTCGAAAGTGAAGCGCGTTGGGTTCAACATTGATGACGTCGTAGCCGGTTCGTTGCTGCTTGGTGGTTTGACCGAAGAATATCGTCCAATGGTAATGGGCATCGAGAATTCCGGTGGTTCACTGAAGGCTGATGCGATTAAAACAATATTGTTGCAAGAAACACAATTGAATTCGCAACCGAGTGAAAATGCCTTAGCCGCCAAATTTATAAAAAAGAAGCCCAAATGGAAGAAGAAACTCAGTTGCTACGAATGCGGCGAGTCAGGCCATTTTGCCAAAAACTGTAAAAAGCGAAAAGAAAAAGAAAAGAAAAGTGACACCCTTCTGTTTTCGTCTTTTTTGGTAAACAATCGTGCTTCAAACGATTGGTTCGTAGATTCAGGTGCATCTTCACATATGACGATGTGCAAACCTTTTTTGAACAACACAACCGAAGCGACACACAAAGAAATTGTTGTAGCGAACAGTGCGACAGTACCAATAGAGTGTGTTGGTCAGGTGAAATTGAATATTTCTAATGGCAGTGCTATGACAACCGCAACACTGAATGACGTGCAATATGTGCCAAATTTATGTGCGAATTTAGTATCGGTTAGTCAAATGTTGAAAAACGGGAATAGCGTGCGTTTCGATAAGAAAGGATGCAGAATATTCAATCGCCATGGAAAATTGATTGCGACGGCATCATTAGAAAACAACATGTTCCGATTGAACAATGTTCAAAACGTTATCATACACGATGTAAATGATGCAAACGCTAACAGCTCCTTGAGTGCGACTGCTTTTAAAGCAGGTGTAAGTTCGCAACTCTGGCATCGCCGATTGGGACACATAGGCATTGATAAATTGAAATTTTTTAAAAATTCGCTACCAGGGATGAATTTTTCTGAATCGGCAGTCTGTGAAACATGTGTCAAAGGAAAACAGACAAGACAATCGTTCAAAGGCAAAGGGAAGCGTGCCACACGATTATTGGAATTGGTACATTCGGACGTTTGTGGACCAATGTCGGTAAATTCAATAGGTGGTGGGCGATTCTTCATCACTTTCTTGGATGATTATTCGAGAAAGTTGTTCGTGTTTATCATGAAACGGAAATCAGAGGCATTCGAATGTTTTATTCGTTTTAAAAATTTCGTCGAACGTCAAACTGGACTGCGAATTGCAACGATTCGCACCGACAACGGAAAGGAATACGTCAACAGTTCTTTTCAACGACTTTGCATTCGAAGTGGGATCCAACATCAAACAACAGCACCATACACGCCTGAACAAAATGGTATGGCTGAACGGATGAACCGTACAATCATCGAGAAGGTGCGTTGTATGCTGATTGATGCCGATTTGCCGAAATCTTTTTGGGCCGAAGCCGTCACTACCGCATCGTATATCATCAATCGAATTCCGTGTCGTAGCATTGGAATGAAATCACCTGAAGAGATCTGGTCGAACGATGCACCAGATTTAAGTGCTTTGCGAGTTTTCGGATGCAAAGCAATGGTCCACATACCGAAGGAAAAACGCAAGAAATTGGATGCGAAGTCAGCCACATGCATCTTTCTTGGTTTTTGCAGTGAATCGAAGGCATATCGTTTGTATGATATGCAGAGGAAGAAAATCGTGATCAGCCGAGATGTCATTTTTATCGAGGAACCAAATTCACAGGTAATTGATATCGACAAGGATTATACTAATTCTTCTTTATCGCCGGTAGTATGTGATAACAGCGATGATGATATTGACTTGAACGCTGACAATGTCAATTCAGGGCGCGAAGAATGTGAAGGTGAATTATCCATTGTCAAAGACAACGATACACCTGTGCCAGCTGACCACGACACGTCGAGAACCGATAGTAGTGATTCATTTGTCAGTGGTGATGATGATGACTCGATGGACGTACCGGATAAAACCATCGAATTTCCAAATGAAGTGCGGCGATCTAAACGAATTGCCAATCAGCAGCTGCCACGCTCAAATTTCAGCGCTGTAGGGAGTGTTGAATGTGATCCAGAAACCGTTAGGGATGCTATGTCGGATCCAAATGCCGAATCTTGGAAAAACGCAATGAGAGATGAGATGCATTCTTTGCGCGACAATCGTACGTGGAAATTAGTCGAATTGCCACCAGGGAAAAAGGCTATTCGATGCAAATGGGTGTTTAAAACCAAACGGAACACCAATGGCCAAGTGATGCGACATAAAGCGAGACTAGTCGTGAAAGGGTACTCACAAAGAGAAGGCATCGATTACGAAGAAACGTTTTCTCCAGTTGTGAAGTATGCGTCAATACGTTTCTTATTGGCAATGGCAGCAAAATACGATTTAGATGTTCAGCAAATGGACGTCGTTACTGCATTTCTCAATGGCGATCTGAAGGAAGATATCTACATGCAGCAACCCGAAGGTTTCGACGATGGGTCGAAGCGTGTGTGCAAATTGGAAAAATCGCTATACGGTTTGAAGCAATCAAGTCGTGTGTGGAATCAAAAACTCAACGACGTACTGATACATTTCGGTTTAAAAAGATCAGAAGCCGATCAATGTATTTACTACGTAACTAATGGCAACAAGATGCTGTTTGTTGCAATTTACGTTGACGATGTGCTGATTTTCTCAAATGACAATGAACGTGTGCGACAATTGAAGAATGAATTATGCCAACACTTCAAAATGAAAGATTTGGGAAATGCATCGTCTGTTCTTGGTATACGAATTACTCGCAACAGAACAGCTGGTACGGTTGCAATCGATCAAACGCAATACATCGCGAACATTTTGGAGCGCTTTGGTATGACCGATTGTAATCCGGTCGCCACACCACTTGACTTGAACCAAAAAATAACGTCAAAGATGTGCCCGTCCACCGACGGTGAAAAGCGTGAAATGGAAAACGTGCCATACAAGCAAGCGATTGGCAGCCTTTTATTTGCGGCACAGATTTCACGACCAGATATCTGTTTTGCTGTGAATTTACTGAGCCGTTACAGCACCAATCCAGGGAAAGCACATTGGGGGGCGATAAAACGCGTCCTTCGCTACCTCAAAGGAACCATCGAAAAGAAACTTGTTTACCACAAATCATCGAGCGAAATTATAGGTTTCTGTGACGCAGACTGGGCAAGCGATTTAGATGAACGAAAATCAACGACGGGTTATGTATTTACTGCACAGGGTGCTGCAGTATCATGGTGTACGAAACGGCAACCAACCATAGCGTTGTCGACAACGGAAGCTGAATTTATGGCGATGGTCGCAGCAATTCAAGAATCGATATGGTTGAAAAGGCTCCAAACCGAACTTTTCATCGATGCATCGAAACCAATGATCATACACTGCGACAACAAAAGTGCGATTCAACTGGCTTCTGATTGTGCTTACTCATCGCGGACAAAGCATATCGAAATCAAATCCAAATTTATCCGTGAAAAGATTGAGAGCGGTCAAATTAAAATCAAATATCTGCAATCGGATGAAATGTTAGCAGATATTCTGACTAAAGCAGTCATCAGCAACAAACAGTCAATTTTTACTAAACGATTTGGTCTAAATTAATTTAACGTTTTTACTTGCAATACTTTCCTTGGCCGCAAACAATTTTTTAGTTCATCAACGTAAAGTTTTTTTTTCTTTAGAATTTCACGGTGGCATTCATTGCCCGAATAATAAACCATGTTCTTTAAAAAAAAAAAAAAAGAAAAAAAACAATCATTTTGCTACTGAATAAAATGTAAATAGAATTTTCATTTAGGGAAAGTGTTAAAACAAATGAAAATGTAAATAGGCTATAAAAAACGAATGTTTGAACTGTCAAATGTTTTTGTAAAATAAATTCTTCTTGTTCCACCTTTCTAATAAAACGGACGTGTTTTCTTTTAACTCGCTCCGCTGCCTTTAACAACGAAAACCAACACTAGTCTAGCACTTGCTCACATACCCATTCCTTGGCGCACAGTGAAAGTGGGCTTCATTCCCAAAATAGGAAAAGAGGACTATTCACTTGCCAAGAGCTTCAGACCAATTAGTCTAACATCCTTCCTGCTGAAAAGCATGGAGAGACTGGTAGAGTTGCACGTGCGAAAAGTTGCCCTTCGAATGCACCCTCTTTCGGAGATGCAACATGGTAAGCATGTAAGCGGAGAATCTTGCGAGGCTGCGCTTCAGAACCTAGTTGGGCGTATTGAGTGCGCGCTCGAAAGGAAAGTATACGCGCTGGGCATTTTCATCGACATTGAGGGAGCTTTTGATAACGCAACTTTTGACAGCATGTGTAACGCTGCCAGACATCATGGCGTGGATGATGCACTGGTCCTTTGGATCAAAGCAATGCTCATGCACAGGACATTGACCGCTGATGCAGGCCTCGACCAGAAATTGGCAATCGGTCAATCCCCTTAAGACCGATGTCCATCTCTTCACGAGAAAGTGGAAATATACAGACGTGACTCAGCGGATACTAAAAGGCACCGTAATCCCGGTATCCAAAAAAGCGAAGTATCTAAGAGCCATCTCAGATAGCAAGCTTCTCTGGTCAAGGCATGTTGAGTCAAAAACCATCAAGCCGCTGTCAGCTTTCCAGCAATGTAAGGGTGCTTTTGGCAAAACATGGAGTCTATCGCCGGCAAACGTCCTTTGGATCTACACGGCAATTATAAGACCTATAGTATCATATGTATCGGTTGTCTGGTGGAACGGACTAACACGCAAACACGTCGTAGCCTCTTTCACCAAACTCCAAAGAACGGTTTGTCTCAGATGCACGGGGGCTTTCCCAGCACGCCGGACGCTGCTCTAGATGCTGTGGTGAACTTCCCGCCTCTTGATATGTTTATACGAGGGTGTGCTCTGAAAGCTACATATGTATGTCTCGTCTGAAGAGAAATGGCTTTTGGTACAGCTCGGATAGGAATAACGGTGTGCTTGCGTAAGAATTGTCCTGGGACCCCTGTCTCATGGATATGCCTTCTGACGCATTGACACCCGATATCATACTGCGCTGGGGGTCCGGTGCTGAGGTCTTCTTTGAGCACGAAAACATCAACTGCCCTTCGCGTTAGGAAAATATGCGTCTGTCTTGCAATCAGAGATATACGCAGGTGGAGGGGGGAAAGCATATGCGTCTGCAGTGACAGCCAAGCTGCACTCAAAGCTGTGTGCAGCCCCTTAACAAGCTCCAAATTAATGCTTGAACTCAAGTCCTTCTTGAACAGTCTGGGATCCCAGGAAATGAGATCTCTGATGAACTCGCCAGAATGGGTTCAGAGGAGAGCTTCTCAGGACCTGAACCCGCTCTAGGTCTACCTGCATCCACAGTTAATTCCCACATTAACGACTGGATGTTTAATACACACAACTGTAGATGGAGGAATTATCCAGAATGCAGGATGACAAAGCACGTATGCCCTGATGTCTGCATGAAATCCGCAGGTTTCCTCCTGTCTTTAAGGAGAATCGACTGCAGAAGACTTGGGAGTTATTACGGGCCATTGCTAAGCAACTCTGCGTGCTTAACATAAGTGAGACGCCTATCTGTGCTGCATGTTGTGAGAAGGATGACACTGCAGAGCATTTTCCTCTGTGACTTTCCCGCCTTTGCTCGCGCACGGTGGCGTACCCTTGGGGACGACGTGGTGTGCGCCGAATCTCTTAGCTCTACATCACTGAAGCTTTTTCTCATTTTTCTCCGGAAAACGGGGAAAGTACAGTAATGTAAGGTGTCTGTCTGGGGCACAATGGACAAGTATTTGCGTGCTGAGTGCTCCTACAGATAGCAGAAGCTACAGCTACCTACCTACCTATAGATTTTGCCACTTTTTCTTTCGTAAATATGTAATTTGTTCAGCAGTTTTGCTTTGAATGACTCCTGGGGAAGTAAGAATCATTGGGATCCAGGGTCAATTTGACGTCTCTCGATGCACAAAAAACCTGACAGGAGCTGTTTTATAGTTGTAGACACGGCCGAGTAAAAGTGGATCTAAACAAATTGGAATGAGTTATTGCTTTCAGATAGTCTACCACAAACAAAATTTGTTTTCGCTCACTGTTTTGTTTCAAAACAATGCAAATACATGCGTAAAGACGAATATCACTTATTTAGATACTATACAAAAGCCACTGTTAAATGTCATGCGACCATCTGGCATCACTCAACAGTTCCAAGTTTTATCTTCTTTCATTTTCTTACTAAATACCAGAACAGCTGTCCAATTATGTGACGCGAAACTACTCGCAAGCCATTCTCTACAACTGCCATCCTTTTCTAATTAGTTTATCTACTTATACAACAGTGATATCATCTAGCTTTTTGAAGAAAAGCCAAACTGATATCATCAAATTTTTCATTTCCCATATTTGATAAAATTGTCGGAAGTCATTATACCAAAGGTGACCATCATCAATTTGTAGTTTCTAAACATTGACATCGGCCATGATTAGGGGCAACACTTTCGAATGCAACCTTAGGTCGTTGGTGTGATTAATTGCTTTGTTTGTGAAAGCCAATGCTAGCTGCCCGTATATATTCAAGGCACCTAATGTGACTGAATACATTTTCGAAGATTAGATTTAGCTACTGCTACTGGCTTAATCGTTCAAAGCAAACAACTATATTATCGATGGTAGCTAGTCCGAATTTGCCTAGGGCTGGGAAGATAACTTTATTTCGGGCATTTGACTTCAAGTGATTAACGATGATGACGACACGTCACTTGCATTATCTCGGAAAGACTAGGTTTACATTACTAAGATCGCTGTATTAAGATTTTATTCAGCTCTAGTTAGCCTGGAAAGATGCCAAAGGATTAACAAAGGCCTCGTAGGGGTAGCATCTAACCGACGGATGCTGGCCTGCTAAAAAGCGGGAAGAGCCACCGCAGTCAAACATCTTGCGGCACTATTAGTAAGTCCTATACCCACCTCCTCGCGGTGCCATATGAAAATTTCCTTTAGAAATTGCAGACGGGGAAGGGCGAACGACGAACCTCCTGCGCCAAAAAAACAGGATTAGTCGGGCTAAGGCCTAGTAAGCCGTAACCGTATAATCGGGTATAAATCGGATGAAAAACTGCGATATCTACGACGGCGACTGCTATAGGGAGAGAGGACAACGATTGTTCGGATGTGGATTTGTTGTTCGAGGTGGACTAGGGCGAACAGTCCTAAGCTTTCGGCATGTGACCAAACGCCTCATAACAATCCGCCTCAAGACTACATTTTTTAACATCAGCCTGATCTACGTCCACACCCCCACGGAAGACAAGGATGACTCCGCCAAAGATGAGTTCTACGATCTACGTTAACGGACACAGGCTGATTGATCTTGCTACGGGGCGAAATCTCCTTCTAGCCAGTACGCGTTTCCCGCACCTCGATACACACAAAGGCACCGGGCGGTCTTTTGATCAATCGACTACCAACCAGATTGATCACATCGCGATCGACGTCAGACACACCTCCACTATTCTTGATGTCCGAACTTTCCGAGGGGCTAACATTGACTCGGACCACTATCTTGTAGTAGCCAAGATGCGCCTACGGGTATCACAAACGCAGCGGATTAGAAAAAGAATACAAAGTTATGACGTAGGAAAGCTACTATCGCCAGAAACCGCACGTGCTTTTACCGATCGCGTCTCCCTTAAGCTCTCCAATACACCTGAATCCTCCACGCTATCAATAGAACAGCAGTGGAGCCTTTGCGAACAAGCCCTGAAAAGCTCTGCATCCGAAGTTTTGGGTTTCAAGGCTCCACCACGGAGAAACACCTGGTTCGAGTGCAGGAGGATTCATACGGCGAAGCAGGGTGCATATAAGGCCTCGCTGCATAAAAGAACAAGAGCAACTCGTGAGCTCAACGAGTTAAAAAGAAGGGAGGAGCTTCTTAGAAGAAAGCTGAAAGAGCACGAGAAGCGCGCAATTGAGGATTTGGAGAGGTGTTACTGCAGGCGTGACGTTCGAAAGTTTTATCAACAGATAAAGCAAACATGCCAAGGTTATAAAGCCAGAACGGAAGCCTGCAGGGATGAGAACGGACACCTAGTAGTTGAATCGCAGTCGATGCTGAGAATATGGAAAAACCACTTCTGCAGACTGTATAACGGCGATGTTAGTCAATATACCGCTGTCAGGCAGAATGATCCATTTCTAACCGACGAAGACCGCAGAGAATTTTGTCCCCCTGACCTCGACGAAGTTAAGATTGCCATATCGAAGCTCAAGTCGATTACAGCTGCTGGCGCAGAAAGACTGTCTGCTGAGCTCTTTAAAGCAGCTGAGGATGGCCCGATCCACAAGAAAGGAGACCCCTCTGATTGCGCCAGCTACACGTCTCCTTAACATCGCCTACAAAATCTTCTCTGCCGTTTTGTGTGAACGCCTGAAGCCTTTTGCAAATAAGCTGACAGGTCCTTATCAGTGCGGATACAGGCCAGGGAAGTCCACCATCGACCAAATCTTCACACTACGGCAGATCCTGGAAAAAAACCAATGAATTTCTCGACACTCACCACCTATTTGCCGACTTCAAAGCCGCATACGACAGCGTAATTAAAGACGAGTTATACAATGCTATGTCTACCTTTGCCACACCTGCTAACCTCATCAGACTATGCAGGATGACTTTGGAGAAAGTTGCTGCTCCATCCGAATCGGTGAACACCTTACCGATAGTTTTGATGTCAAAAAAGGATTTAAGCGGGGCGATGCGCTGTCGTGTGATTTTTTCAACATCATATTGTGCAAAAATCACTGGCCAATACAAGAGGCACAATCTATTTCAAATCCTCGCAACTCCTTGCATACGCCGACGATATTGACATAATAGGTAGATCACAGCGAGATGTCAATGAGGCGTTTGCGAGTATTGAGATGGAGGCGGCGGAAATTGGTTTGGCGGTAAACGAGGGCAAAACTATATATATGCTGTTATCAAAAAAGGACGCTCACCACCGACGTCTTGGCCAGAACGTTTGTATTGGCAGATATAAGTTCGAGATAGTTAGAGACTTCGTCTACCATGGCTCCGCAGTGACCTGGAACAACGACATTAGTTCCGAAATCAAACGCAGAATCACTCTTGCCAATCGCTGTTTCTTTGGGCTCAGGAGGCTATTGTTGTACGGCGTAGAAGCATGGACACTATCAAAAGCGGATGAGGTGGCCCTTGGCCCTTTTGCGCGTGATTTTCGGGCCTACAAACGCAGACAGGGGACTTTACGGGCTGTACAGCGGCATGAGTCTAGTCAGGCGTCTACGGATTCAACGCCTAAGATGGCTGGGCCATGTAGAGCGAATGGACACCACAGCTTCAGCCCGGAGAGTCTTTGAATCCAACCCCGAGGGACGAAGAAGCAGAGGACGGCCGCACTTAAGATGGCGCACACAGGTGGAAGGGGACCTCAGCCAACTGGAGGTGCGGCAATGGAAAAGGCTAGCAAAAGATCGTGCTAGTTGGAGGGGCATTTTGTTTGAGGCCCAGGTTGACCCCGAACTGTAGCGCGCGTTAAGAAGAAGAAGAAGTTAGCCTGGAATAATAGTCACATATACACCTGTTGCAAGTTGATTAATGATCAAACAGTACATCGCGCGACTCGCGGGTGTCACGCATGAAATGAAACTCTAAAATCTTACGTTCAGCTGAACCGAATCCACTTGAAAACTTTGCGGACAGGTACTCAATGCGTACCCACACCCATGCCCACTCATACAAAGCTAAAGAGCTCCGAGTGTGGCAACATCTATCTGTGACAAGTGTTACATAACTCATGACAACAGGGGGCAAGCTTCCATTTGCAGAATGGAAACAACGGCAGCAACAAAAGGAAAGAAAAAAACTCAACTGAAACCAGACAAAGTAAAGCGACCAAGTAGAAAAGGTGAAAAACTCACTGAACCGCGAAAAAGCTGGCAGCAGCACAACGGGCACGACCACGACTTCGAATTCTACAACTATAAATACGAGGTCAGAGACGACGACGACGATGATGATGATGTCGATGACGATGGTGTGACACATTTCAATGAGAAATCGAGTTAAGATGCAATTAAAAGCATGTTAAGGTCTACTCGCAAGCCTGTATGTCCAGCGAGACAAAACGCACTACTACATCCTCCGTCGACCGGATGTAGAATACATTAACGATCGGGAATTATCATTTTTCGGTAGCGCAAGGGTCCAATTGTAGTCCATATCCCATGTGGGAACTTAAATTGCGTACAGAATGGGCAATTAGTTCCTAAATGGGTGTGCAAGTATATTCCGGCCTTATTAATCGTCTGTGACGAAAGGATTGTTCTGTCGGTGTTGAAGAAATACCGCTTTGATCAGGAGCTGGTATATGCCATAAACACCATGTCAAGAATGACTCACGTCACTGTCAAACGTCTAAGTATCATTATAGTCACGCCATCACGAAACGTACAAATACGATACAAACAAAGACGAACATTGCCCATTTCGTTGCACATTAAAAATGATATTTCAATAAGACCAACCTTAGATAAGGCCAACTAAGTCGTATTAAGCTAGCATACAACAGGAAATGCTGACGGGCCCATTTTTATTTAAATGAAACACTCTGCCGATCTAGCCGCGCATCTGTGGAAAAGTTATCACTCCCCTGCACACGACCAATGGTGTTTGGGATGAAGTGTGGAAAGCCAGAGATGAGTCACCATTCTTGCGCTCCAGCTGGATGATGTTGATGCCGATGAACTCGAAATTTGTTTATAATCGTCGATCGTATGCGGCTTCACCTACCGGGGAAGTTGCTCCTTCCAACCGCCCTATACAACGATGCAAACTCCTACACGCGCGGCAAGTAGGTGAGGCAGTTTTTCCTCTTCCTATTAGTCCCACGGACGCACAATTGTGTGGTACTGTTGTTTTAATGCACCAGTTGCAGATAGAGATACATCTTTAGTGTTTATCTGCTGGAGGAATATATGGGAAATGTAATAGGAGCCTTGTAATGGCAATTTATTTGTTAGTGATGAAGAAGTTGGTGATAATAATGGAACACATACAGGATGTGCAGCTGGATATAGAGGATGTCAAGCATGGGGGTTTTAATTGTGACCATTTACCGTGCTGAATATATAAAGTGTGAGCATTTTTATTCACATTTTCTCATTCCAAAGTGCTGAAGTGTCGTCATTCGTACGGCTATTCTCCTCCTCGAATGATGACAGCTTCATGACTTTGCGAAATTTTAATATCGATTCAATGGATCGAGTGTTGTTTGCCTGGACATTACTCACAAGTACACCTGACATTTTAATCACCCTCTCACCAGTCGGACGACTAAGAAAGACGCCGAATTCAGATTGATTCCAAGAAAATGATCGATAAAATCCCACAATCCAATGGGAGCCAAGTAAGCCGCTTAACGAGTCTCAAGGAAGCAAACACACAACACTTATTCTATATTTGGAAGACGACTGGCACTTTACTTTTTTGTTTTAATTACACTTACCCTTGTATGTGGACAAGCAAATAAACGTCGACAGGGGATTCAAATGATTTACATTCAACGCACAGAAGAAATCCTTTCGCATCGGTTGTGTCGTGTCGCCAACTGGCCACAGAGTGCATTCACATTGGATTCCAATAACGTCCCGCTAGCACTATCGACGCGACGCGATATCCCTATGCGTAACTACCGATTACGCTTGTCAAATGATATTGACGACAAAGTTGTCATTTGTCAAAGAGCCGCACTACACATGCTGGTCACGCAATCTTGCGTCCACGCTAGGTAGCGGTCCACTAACTAACGAACCGAAATATATAGTACCTATATATGTACATATATGTCATACCTACAGAGTCCTTTTAAATTCAATAAATATCAAAAAGAAATTGTGAAGAATTAAAATTGTCACGTTTTTTCTCCTTGACGCTTCTTCTATCGGTCTCTGCAATCGTGTCGTTTGTTGATGGCCACTCCGTAGTTCGGAAAACTTGCGACACTCATCGGCTATAATTCATTTTAAATGGACGTTTAGTGCCACAGATAACAAACGCCCGAATCGATCAGTGACATCGATCTCCGTGCATCGACGATGGACAGCCAACAACCAACGACCCAGTTAGAGGGTCAGTATGTAGTACTCAAACTACTATCTTACGAGTACTATCTTTCAACTGCGCAATTTGTTCACGCCTGAAATTTTACATTCAGAATGCACACCGCTATAGTACACGACTGTACGACATTCTTAGGATGTGAACGAGCTTGGATTTGGTTACCAGATCCACCTTCGCGCTCCACTGAGGCATTGCGCATATCATATCGGGTGTGTGTAGTGGGCGCGCGAATCTAGAATAATTTAATGCTCTAAATGCTGCACACCGATGTTGGGAACGGACGGTTCAATTGACTGACGTTGATCGTGAATAACTCACTGGGTGTTTGTGGTATCAGTGGAATATCAAATAGGGAAAGTGCTTCATGTTTAATCGTCATGCAGATAACTATGTATTCACACTTTGCTGGTAAGTAGTTTATTGAAAAAAAGAAGACATGCCTTAGTTTGGATAATTAATTGCAATCAACAGCCATTTTTGGAGCGAAGCGTTGCGGATCACTTTCGTTGGGGGAACATTTATTGTATTGACGTACTTTTGAATAGGTGTGAAAGCGACAAAAGTGTTTCATGCAATCGGAGGCGTTCATTTTAAGGCAATTGATATGCGGTGGCTGAATAAAACCAGTCTAAAAAATAAGCGAGGTGATGCGAAATTTGAAATATTATATAAAGTCCTGGGATGGCAAAGGACTAACAAAGGCCTCGCAGGGGTAGCATCTATCCGACGGATGCTGACCTGCTAAAAAGCGAGAAGAGCCACCGCAGTCATCTTGCGGCACTGTTAGTAAGTTCCATCCCCACCTCCTCGTGGTGCCATCTGGAGATTTCCTACGGAAATTGCAGACGGGGAGCCTTTCGCCGAGCCTCCTGCGCCAAAAAACAGGATTAGTCTGTTGGGCTACGGCCTAGTAAGCCGTTACTGTAAAACACCACAAACTCCGAGACAATCCTCGGATATAACGAACCGGATTTATGTTGACGACCTTTGCAAAAAACGAAAAAGGGACAATGATCTTCGGCTCTGTACGTGAAATGTTAGGTCCCTAAACAGGCCACGTTCAGCCGAACAACTCGCGGACGCCCTAGACCGCTATAAAGCGGACATAATCGCCGTCCAGGAAATACGATGGAATGGACCGGGTATAAAGCGGATGAAAAACTGCGATATTTACTACGGCGACTGCTATAGGGAGAGAGGACAACGATTTTTCGGATGCGGATTTGTAGTTCGAGGTGGATTAAGGCAAAAAGTCCTAAGCTTTCGGCATGTGAGCGAACGCCTCATAACAATCCGTATCAAGGCGATACGGAAGACAAGGATAACCCCGCCAAAGAGGAGTTCTACGATCTCCTAGACAGAACGTATGCCCAATGTCCCAGCTATGACATCAAAATTGTACTAGGAGACTTCAATGCTAAGCTGGGTAAGGAAAGCATCTTTGAACGAGTCATCGGCAAACATAGCCTACACGACACCACCTCCGACAACGGACATAGGCTGATTGATCTTGCTACGGGGCGAAATCTCCTTCTAGCCAGTACGCACTTCCCGCACCTCGATATACACAAAGGCACCTGGCGGTCTTTTGATCAATCGAGTACCAACCAGATTGATCACATCGCGATCCACGTCAGACACTCTTCCACTATTCTTGATGTTCGAACTTTCCGAGGGGCTAACATCGACTCGGACCACTATCTTGTAGTAGCCAAGATGTTACGGATATCACGAACGCAGCGGAGTAGAGTAGGAATACAAAGTTATGACGTCTGAAAGCTACTATCGCCAGACACCGCTCGTGCTTTTACCGATCGCGTCTCCCTTAAGCTCTCCAATCTTAATCCTCCACGCTATCAATAGAACAGCAGTGGAGATTCGCAAACAAGCCCTGAGAAGCTCTGCATCCGAAGTTTTGGGTTTCAAGGCTCCACCACGAAGAAACACCTGGTTCGACGACGAGTGCAGGAGGATTCACACAGCGAAGCAGGATGCACATAAGGCCTCGCTGCATAAAAGAACAAGAGCAGCTCGTAAGCTCTACAAGTTAAAAAGAAGAGAGGAGCATAAGCTTCCCAGAAGAATGAAGAAAGACCACGAGAAGCGCGCGATTGAGGATTTGGAGAGGTGTTACTGCAGGCGTGGTGTTCGAAAGTTTTATCAACAGATAAAGCGAACATGCCAAGGTTATAAAGCCAGAACGGAAGTCTGCAGGGATGAGAATGGACACTTAGTAGAAGAACTGCAGTCGATGCTGAGAATATGGGAAAACCACTTCTGCAGACTGTATAACGGCGATGTTAGTCAATATACCGCTGTCAGGCAGAATGATAAATTTCTAATCGACGAAGACCGCAGAGAATTTTGTCTCCCTGACCTTGACGAAGTTAAGATTGCCATATCGAATTCAAGTCGAATAAAGCTGCTGGCGCAGACGAACTGTCTGCTAAGCTCTTTAAGGCAGCTGGGGATGACCTGGTTGGGAGCATGCACCAGCTCATCTGTAAGATATGGTCAGAGGAAAGCATGCCCAAGGAATGGAGTCTCAGCATCGTATGCCCGATCCACAAGAAAGGACACCCTCTGATTGCGTTAATTACAGAGGAATAAGTCTCCTTAACAAAATCTTCTCTGCCGTTTTGTGCGAACGCCTGAAGCCTTTTGTAAATAAGCTGATAGGTCCTTATCAGTGCGGATTCAGGCCGGGGAAGTCCACCATCGACCAAATCTTCACACTGCGGCAGATCCTGGAAAAAAAAACTAATGAATTCCAAGTGGACACTCACCACCTATTTGTCGACTTCAAAGCCGCATACGACAGCGTAATTAGAGACGAGTTATACAACGCTATGTCTACCTTTGCCATACCTGCTAAACATCAGACTATGCAGGATGACTTTGGAGAATGCTCGCTGCTCTATCCGAATCGGTGAACACCTTACCGATAGTTTTGATGTCAAAAAAGGATTTAGGCAGAGCGAAGCGCTGTCGTGTGATTTCTTTAACATCATATTGAAAATGATGTGCAAAAATGTGCAAAAATCACTAGCCAATACAAGAGGCACAATCTATTTCAAATCCTTGCAACTCCTTGCATACGCCGACGATATTGACATAATAGGTAGATCACAGCGAGATGTCAATGAGGTGTTTGCGAGTATAGAGATGGAGGCGGCAAAAATTGGTTTGGCGGTAAATGAGGGCAAAACTCAATATATATTGTCATTAAAAAGGGACCCTCACCACCGACGTCTTGGCCAGAACCTTTGTATTGGCAGATATAAGTTCGAGCTAGTTAGAGACTTCGTCTACCTTGGCTCCGCAGAGACCTGGAACAACGACATCAGTTACGTAATCAAACGTAGAATCACTCTTGCCAATCGCTGTTTCTTTGGGCTCAGGAGGCAGTAAAATAATAGAGCCCTCTCCCGAACGACAAAGTTGACTCTATATAAGACCCTTATCATTATGGTCCTGTTGTACGGCGCAGAAGCCTGGACACTATCAAAAGCGGATGAGAAGGCCCTTGGTCGGTTCGAGAGAAAGATTTTGCGCGTGATTTTCTGGCCTATATACGCAGACGGGGGATGGAGGAAAAGATTCAATCACTAACTTTACGGGCTGTACAGCGACATGAGTTTAGCCAGGCATCTACGGATTCAACGCCTAAGATGGCTGGGCCATGTAGAGCGAATGGACATTTATATTTTACATTTTTGCTAAGACTGTTCAATGTACTTTCAGGCCTCATCGCCGTTGAACTGAAATGTGCTGTTGACCTCTTTACAAAAAAAAAAAGGCGGCAAAAAACCTTGCAATAACTAAAAACCCATCTCCTTATTGCCACCAATATTAAAAGTATTTCAGAAAATTATTAAAACTAGGATCTTGTGATTTCTATCAAACGTGCATTTTCTTAGTCTTCAATAGTATGGTTTTATATGTATCTACAGAAGATGCTCTGTTGGCCTTCTGCTCCATTATACAAAAAGATTCAAATAACAAGAAATACTGCGGTGCATTTTCCGTGAATTCAGCTAATAAAGCTTTTGATAGGGCTAATAATAGGTTGCTTTTAAAAAAACTATTTAACGCAATATTGGGGGTTATGTCCACATTGGCGCGTACCTTAAAGTTCTGTGCATGGTCCGGTTCTCTTTCTAATTTATAGATTTATCGGGAATGTAAAGGTTTTCGCGAATGATCAGTGTGCCTATCAACGTGCTTCGACTTTTGATAATAAAGCACAATTTCGAGCAACCGTTTCTTAATTTTAAGTCATTTTTTTCTAAAATTGCATCTGCCTCCTAAACGGGTGAGATAGACCCCCCCCCCCCCCCCCCCCCTCCAATAGTAAAAATTGCTTGTTTTGAACCCCTCTACAAAAACTGTTATCAATTGTTGACGCCAAGTTATCGTACTCGTGGCAACATAAGAACTGTGCCTCTTTTCCTGCTTCTATGTATGTATATGCCGCTCGTTAGCTAAATGTTTGCCATCGCTATGATGGTTATTGAAAGTTATACGAAAATGGTCCAAAACTAAAAAAAAAAAAAAAATCCTTCTCGTACACTTCGTGAACATTTGGGTTGTCATAACCGCCAAATAATACAACCACAGGTCACTTGGTACGTAATTTCAGGGTCGGAAAACTGACCAAAAGCTGTTCGCTTAAATTACATATATATTTCAAGGAGCAGCTTATTGTGAATTAGGGGGGAGGGAGCGAGCAAACAGAGCAAAGAAGTTGATCGCGTTTAACATAGCAAACGCCAGCTTCAATCTCTGTCCCTGATCAATCCAAGTTGACACACAGCCTCCGCGTGGCCCCCCCTGGATAGCTACCCTGGCACCCGCCAGGTAGTGAACCAATGTGTGCAGCGACCCAACCCCTTGCTTCTGGGGAAAGAGGAACCTGGCCCTCCAGGTTGGCGGTTGTTCTTAGGGGTAACATCCCTATCACGAAAAAACCTACTTGTTCCGAAACGACAACAAGCCTCAGATAGGGATGGATACAAAGCTGACGACCCCTGCAAACGACTAACGGAGTTGAGAGTCTGCACCTGGAATGTGAGGTCCCTTAACAGACCGAGTGCAGGCGATCAAGTGGAGCAAGCACTCAACTGCTATAAAGCAGGTATAACCGCACTCCAAGAAGTGCGATGGGATGGACCAGGCAAAAGACGGATGAAAAACTATGACATCTACTACGGGAACTGCTACAAGGAGAACAAACAGCGATTATAGAAAAAAGGTTTGCAGCTAAGATTGATACAACAAAGACACAATCGGAAGTTTGATACTGGTGGTGGGATATTGTCGACTAACCTTAGGTCAGTTTGTGACAAAGGGGATTTTTTGGATGAAAATCATGTCTATTGTATGGGAGCCCCCCTTAAATATTTATTTTATTCTATTTTTGGTATTTACATCATTTGTGAAAATTTCAACTATCTAACTATCACGGTTCATGAGATACAGCCTGGTGACAGACGGACGGACAACAAAGTCTAAGTAATAGGGTCCCGTTTTACCATTTGGATACGGAACCCTAAAAAAGAAGATGCTTTTCAATTATCGCCACGGTTTTTGGTGACATCAGTGGAAATATCATTGTATGTTGGATATAGATGAAGAACACACGGCCCTAAAGCAGATCATCCAAAGTCAACGTGGATTAATCATTCAATTTGAATATGAAAGATTTTTGACATAGTCCAATGACCGATTGAACCTTTTTGGCTATCAGAACTTTCATCAAGTCTCATACCCTTTCTCCTCACACAAAACTAAATATAATCTTCACATAGACATCGGATAATCCAACATCGACCGCCATTCCCATTAAGACATTCACAGTCTAACAACCATTATCGGCTTCGAAAACTGTCAATGTGTCATTTTGAAAAGCCACTGGATATTATGCGGAAGCCGATTTAAGTTGACAAAAGCTCCACACGCATCTGTGATCGTAACAAAGCGATCTCATTTGTATTCGCTGAGCTCGTAAATGAACACATTGTTGGATACCGCGACACCGAAAACGATGATTGACAGATTTCGTCACCCAATCGCATCATACACTTCAAACAGCGCAAACCGCCCGGTTCCCATAAGAGATTAGAACACTGCCGAGCACTTTATTCAATGACATACAATTGCATCATCACCATGTTCACAAACGTGTTACAAATTAAAAGGCAAAACTACAAGTCTGTTTATTAGGTATCTAAGGGGAAATGAAGCGAGTCTGTGCGTGGGTTTCCCTTGAAACCACAGGCAGCCACCCGGGTATCTGAGAATTACTATCTTGAAATACCCACAAAGGCGCATGATTCACCATAATGACCACGAATACCTCCTCTAACTGCTGGCTGCTGCCGTCACCCCATTTTGTAATAAAATCGCATTTGTTGTGATGGTGCCAAGAGGCAGACGAACACACGCCGTGCTGCCCGCAAAAGTCAATGATCGTCCACCACTAAAGATCAATGCAACTGAATAGATTCAACTTCACATGGACAACACAACAACCCGTGCGCACAACAAAACCAATCTAGCTGCGTTTAATAGGCTTAATCTGTTTATTTATTCTCGCACACTTCTCGCCGCAGTCGCAGACGCAGCCTTTCTATTCGTACGTGCCATTGCACGAATCGGAAAATATTGATGCTAATCACTTTTTATTATTGAGATCCATAAATTGTATACTCAATTTCCAGGCATCGTATGCTCGCGTAGATGAGTGGATTTTCACTCGAGGCACAGGATCATCAGAGTGTTGTCCACTCGCCAGTTTTAGTACTTTGACGCCCCATTGCACGCCCCGATAACGCGTATGTACGCAGTGTTTTGGATGAATCGTTCGAGCTCACCGCGTGACTGTGGTTAGACGCGCAGGCTCGGGAAGCCAAAATTATTGCAGATATATAGTGGAGATCGTGGCTTTGGACTTGTAAGTGTACTTAAAGCAGCAGACAAGCGTACTGTGTCGGTCAAGTTGCATTAGGTCCAAGATTCATTTGTACATGTACATAGTATAGGCATTTATGGATGTCCATATAAGAATTGACCCTTGAGGATAGTAATCTGCTTTAATAAATGTGACCGCAGAACTCATGAAGTTATTATTATTATTAGTAACACTGTTTAAGTGACTCGCGGGAGTGCAGATACTTTTCCCTTCAAGCATTTACCACTTGGAGGTGAGTACTTTCGTCGAGTTTAACCGGTCGTTGGCGGATGAGCGAGGGCTGTACGTACCGTGAATGTAACGTCTTTATCTCCGGGGCCATTTCCGCAAATTGAAACAAGGGAGCGTTATAATGTTGTTAGTTGAGTGTTTTAGAGATTTTATAGAGCATTTGCAAATGTTTTTACTACCAACGTGTGACAGGAACATGTCCGGTAGGAAGAGAAGCGCATTATACTTTGGAGCCAAATGGAAATCAGATTTAATTGAGTGGTTTATTATCACCAGGAGGTCTATCGAGCTTGCTACTCTATCGTATACAGGTCAATAAATATTTGTGCTGGAAGACTTGTGCCACTGCTGAAATAATGTGGTTATTTGCTGGAAGACGTGACGTTCGAAAGTTTTATCAACAGATAAAGCGAACATTCCAAGGTTATAAAGCCAGAACGGAAGCCTGCGGGGATGAGAACGGACACCTAGTAGTAGAATCGCAGTCGATGCTGAGAATATGGAAAAAAACACTTCTGCAGGCTGTAAAACGGCGATGTTAGCCAATTTACCGCTGTCAGGCAGAATGATCCATTTCTAATCGACGAAGACCGCAGAGAATTCTGTCCCCCTGACCTTGACGAAGTTAAGATTGCCATATTGAAGCTCAAGTCAAATAAAGCTGCTGGCGCAGACGGACTTCCTGCTGAGCTATTCAAGGCAGCTGGGGATGACCTGGTTAGGAGCATGCACCAGCTCATCTGTAAGATATGGTCAGAGGAAAGCATGCCCGAGGAATGGAGTCTCAGCATCGTATGCCCGATCCACAAGAAAGGAGACCCCTCTGATTGCGCCAACTACAGAGGAATAAGTCTCCTTAACATCGCCTACAAAATCTTCTCTGCCGTTTTGTGTGAACGCCTGAAGCCCTTTGTAAATAAGCTGATAGGTCCTTATCAGTGCGGATTCAGGGCAGGGAAGTCCACCATTGACCAAATCTTCACACTATGGCAGATCCTCGAAAAAACCAATGAATATCAAGTCGACACTCACCACCTATTTGTCGACTTCAAAGCCGCATACGACAGCGTAATTAGAGATGAGCTATACAACGCTATGTCTACCTTTGACATACCTGCTATACTCGTTAGACTATGCAGGATGACTTTGGGGAATGCTCGCTGCTCCATCCGAATCGGTGAACACCTTACCGATAGTTTTGATGTCAAAAAAGGATTTAGGCAGAGCGACGCGCTGTCGTGTGATTTCTTTAACATCATATTGAAAATGATTGTGCAAAAATCACTAGCCAATACAAGAGGCACAATCTATTTCAAATCCTTGCAACTCCTTGCATACGCCGACGATATTGACATAATAGGTAGATCACAGCGAGATGTCAATGAGGCGTTTGCGAGTATTGAGATGGAGGCGGCGAGAATTGGTTTGGCGGTAAACGAGGGCAAAACTAAAAATATATGCTGTCATCAAAAAAGTACGCTCACCATCGACATCTCGGCCAGAACGTTTGTAAAGGCAGATATAAGTTCGAGGTAGTTAAGGACTTCGTCTACCTTGGCTCCGCAGTGACCTGGAACAACGACATCAGTTCCGAAATCAAGCGCAGAATCACCAAAGAAAGCGGATGAGGAGGCCCTTGGTCGGTTCGAGAGAAAGATTTTGCGCGTGATTTTTGGGCCTATAAACGCAGACGGGGAATGCAGGAGAAGATTCAACCACGAACTTTACGGGTTGTACAGCGAGATGAGCCTAGTCAGGCGTCTACGGATTCAACACCTAAGATGGCTGGGCCATGTAGAGCGAATGGACACCACACCTCCAGCCCGGAGATTCTTTGAATCCATCCCCGAGGGACGAAGAAGCAGAGGACGGCCGCACTTAAGGTGAAAGGAGACCTCAGCCAACTGGGTGTGCGGCAATGGAAAAGGCTAGCAAAAGATCGTGCTAGATGGAGTGGCATGTTAGTTGAGGCCCAGGTTCACCCCGAACTGTAGTGCCCGCTAAGAAGAAGAAGATTTATTACTTCAATGTTATGTAATGGGGGTGGCCGTGGTGCAGTGGTTAACATCATCGACCGCCGAGCGGAAGGTTTATGGTTCAAATTCGCGTCATAGCCAAGAAAAAGTAGTTCCTATACGGACAAAAAGTACTCAACGCTGTTGAGAATGGAAAGTGACCAGACGTACTGCTGCAGGCATAACACTCACAGTATATGGTCAACCGAAATTCATCCTCTGCGTATGCAATACTAAAGTGCTTGAACGAATTACTACGGACTATAACCAACGCGGAATTTGGTCAGCTCTCGTCCTATCTAGGTCTAGGACAACCACCCCTGAGAGTAGTGAACGAACATCAACGACCTCAACCACTGTACTCCGTTCAGGTTTTGTGTGTCAACACATCATAAGAGAATATAAAAACTCTTGAACCTGCGCGAGTCTTTAAAAAAAAAAAAAAAAATGTTTATTTATTTATTTATTCACTTACTTATTTATTTAATTATTTTTTTTTACCGTACTAATTTATTTATTTATACATATATTAATTAATTAATTCATTTATTTATTTTCTCTTTTTTTTTTTTTGTTGTTTGTGTAGAAGGTTTTTGTCGTATTTTCCACCTAAATAATTTTATACCTACTCAGTTTTTAAATAAAAGTCTCAAAATTTCAGCGGAAAGATATAACTTAAGTATCAAATCCCAGTATTTTATATAATGTGCAGTAGCAAATCTTTTGTAATTTTTATACGAAAATAAATATCTATCTATCTCAAATTAGTGTTTGAGTGAATTTGTGACTTAAGTACATTTATGTTTGTATAGATAATAGCAAAATTTGCGGCTAAACTTTAGGAACTGTATCTGTAATTGTCAAAATGTTTACCGACGTATCACATAGAACTTGGAACGGCTTTAAAATGTGTGAATTAAATTAGTAGTATGATGAAATCGTACATTCACACGAATCGAAATCTAGTCTTCAACCTTGATTTACCCATTTCCATTTCAAGTGTGAAACTCACAAAGAACGCATTTTATTGATCGTGACTATAAACACGACTAAGTAAATTGTCGAATGACTAAACATTTAAATGATATCATCGATGTGGTCAGTATTAAAACCATTCATAATGCAATTCCTATTCGCAGACATACTCAATTACTTTAAACAGAAAGTGAATCACTATTCAAAATTTCCCCCAAGCATGGCAATTTCATCGTCTAATCAGACCATTGACAGTTCCTTGAATTATGTTCTTCAATGTCAGCATGAAATGTACATGCAGACATGGGACAATAGTATACCCTTAAGCCACGACTAATCACCGTCTGATTATTGTTTTCAAATTAATAAACTCTTCGATTGGCTTACGGTTTTTGCAAAACGACTTCCATAACCAAATACGAAAGTTGTTCCACCTTTTGGATGCAAATTAGCAAAAGTCTCCTAAAAGCCGTCACCTGGATTGCTAAAACGTTATGTCTAACATTGTAAATTCAAATTTGATTTCATTCCGAACAGCGCCAGTTAGCATCATAAATATTTGTATGTCTAATTACTAAATCAAGCATTTTGTTTTTTTTTTTTTTTTTGTTTTGTATCTTTCTGGGATTAAAGACAATTTAGATTGGATTTTTTGATAACTTTGTTTCTTTTGTTGTTTGTTTTTTCACCACCACGGTTACTTCAAAGGAAGAGAGGAAAGGAAAAGGAGATTTCTCTGTCCACAACTAAGAATATGAGAAATCCCCATTATGCGTCCTTACCTTTTACGATTGCAGTGATTCACAGGAATTCATTTATCTGAAAGGATAAAGCGAAATAAATAAATGCATATCGCATCAAACTGGACAGTCAATTAGTTAATATACAATTTATTTTATATATATATATGGTACATGAGTGTGAATAAATTTTGAGAAAATAATGCAGCTTCTCCGGATGTTGCTTAGTAAGAGTTGATTTCGTGGTGAGAGGGTTTTGATAGTCATGCATATTTATGAGTATATATGTATGTATACTGTATATTGCAAAAGATACTTCAACTACCTATGGTAGTGTTCCATATTTTGTTTTTGTTTTGGTTTGGTTTTTGTGATGAAAAAGAGCTTCCGGCATGAATTGTTTACAATGGGAATTATGCAAAGTTTAGGTGTGTTTAGTGATGAATGAAGGAAGAGCTACTTAAGGTAGGCAATTGATTGAGATTGGTTATGGCCGAGGAAAGCGACCTCGTTCCACATACATATTTGAAATATGCTATTCCTCAATCGATAACAACGTCTTTATATGGGATACCATCAATCGTAGGTGTCTCATGAAGCGGTAGGGATCTATTATATTTTAAAAGACTTTGATGTTGTAGTTGTTGGAATGATTGCTGACTAAAACCACGTTTCGTCACTAGTAAGATCAGCTCAAATAACATACTGACAAAACCCCCTTTACTGTAATTGTCATGAAATTCTTACCGGAATTTGCCCTTCGGAAGCGGCAATAAACTGTAGGTCCCATTCACCTTTGGGAAAATACAATCACATACAACATGGGTGATTGAGAGAAGCTAGGCTTTGGTTCTCCAAAAGCTGTAACGCCACACATGTACATAGATATGTACACTCATCTTTAAAACATGGTCGGAAATAAGCGTCTTCGATGAATAGATCTCAATATAGATTGATCCCTTAAGACACCCGAATACCACTTATAAATTCTCTCGGCATCGTATAAATGCCTGAAATCTTTCGTAGATATCTGAACCATCATCGAATAGATGTTCACAATATGTCAGATCTTGATGAAGCTTCAGTAATGTTAGACCGACGCAGCAACTATTTGACAACCTTTAATTCAGCTTGACTATGCAAGGTTGTGCGGAATAACGAAGGAGAATTCCCGCTGTTTCATCTTGGCTAATTTGAATTAACAAGGCGATACGATACATGAAGTAGCGGGTACGATTTATTTAAGTCTGCACAACTGCCCGTACACGCTGTCGACATTGGCTTGGTTGGGCGCAATGTTCATAAGCCTTGAACGAAAGTGACTAAGATGTCAAGAATCTGGCTATCCCCGTTCTCGTTTATGGCGGAGAGACTTGGACATAATTAGTGAATGAGAAGACTCTTGCTTGTTTGGAGGGAAAAATAGTGCTTTTAATACGGGCTATACGAGTACAGCGACATCAGACCAACCAACCCCTAAGATGCATGAGTCAAACAGAAAGAATAGATACCACAGCTCCGGCCACATTTAAGGTTCGGAAAAACAGATGGCAAGGGACCTCAATCGATTTTAAGACCGACCGACATTTCAAAAAGACTATGTTAAAATTAAAGAGTCTTATTGATAGAGGTCCAGATTCATCCGGAGTAGTTCACTAATTTATAAAAGTTTCCATCTGTCAGTTGATCACTTTAATGGTTAAGCTGCAGTTCCTTTGAAACTTTGAACTGAGAAAGATGTGTAAAGTTGATGGACCTAATGGGGTACCAATTCTAGTTGCAAAAAATGGATTGCGTCATTCTGTTCTGGTTTAATAGATATATAGCAAAGATGCGCAGCACTCCGGTGAAACACTGAAAGTGGTTGTGATGACACATGGTTGTGAACCATTTCAAGAATACTAGATTGATTAAAAAGCTCACACATAAATTAACAAAAACGAAAATGACTGAATCAATAATTAATAATCGACATATGTTTGTCTTTCCGAAACAGATGATTTCCAGAGATTAAATACATAAAACATCATAGACGCCAAAGATCATGGTCGAGGAAGGGCGATATTTTCCAAACCATGCATGAACGGTCAGGGAATTTCTGCAATATGTTAGGTGAGATTGAAATGGACTCATCCACTCATCCAGCTGTCGCCATAGGGCTAGACACACAATTTGTCTCCGTATTATAAACAACTAGACAATTTGAAGTTGGAACTTGAGTAGGTAACTAGCCAATAGGAGTGAATCGTACTCTATAGACATATGCCAACTACACATATCCGTCACAACTATTATCTTAAGCCATAGTGTATCGCTGATCTCTCGAATTCAATTTTGAGCGTAGTGAGTGCGCTATTGGATGAATTTAATAAAGGTCGTCCAAAATCTGATGCCTGATGCCTTAACCTTGCAGGCCCTCTTACGCATTAGTTCTTCTCGCCCAATCGTACGTCTTCCACAACGAGCTTAAAGAAGCAGTTTTTAATTTCAATATTCACTTCTCAATTAGCTTTAATTGTGAATGTGCCTTATTTGCGAAGAATGCATTCATTTTATGTATTAGAGTCGATGATGACACCTGTGTCCCATACTCTTCCGTACATTTGTGTATTGGCGTTACAGTCTATGACGGACCAAAGCCCAGCTTCTCTCAATCACCCATGTTGTGTGTGATTTTCTTTCCCCATAGGTGAAAGGGACCTACAGTTTACTGCCGATTCCGAACGGTGAAGAAGCTTATCATGACAATTATACTACAGGGGATTTTGTCAGAGCCCCGCTGAGGAGAAACACCGTAAAAACACGTTCGGCTGTTGTCAGGACTCGATCCTGTGTTATCGGCGTCAGAGGCCAACACACTACCTACTGCGCCTCGGCGCTCTCGGTATTTGCCACTATTTAATAAATCTATGTAATTCCCCATGGTATTTATGATCATAGGTAGCTGATATCAATGTCATGAGACTATTTCTGTAATTCAAATTTACATTTTATAGTCAACTAAAATGCCATCAAAAGTGTTTGCAAATAGTCACGCACATTCCGGACGACTAGGGACATGAATACATCACCCGTGCCGGCCTTGAAGTGCGACCATAAACATGGCAACTTTAATGCCACCTTCTTCGGCCAAACTGGCAGGCAATTTTGCGACATTACTAAGCAAGTGACATTTATGGGCTTCAATTCAGAAAACGAGGCACTTTGAATCGTCGGCGTATGTACAACGGTTATGCGTTTCTTAAAAGACTTTTATGTAAGGTCATAAATAAGTTCTTATTAGTCTAAGAGTCTTCTAAAGTTAAGTAACTTCCTGGACCCCATGTCTGATTAGTAAACAATTTATTCGCAATTCAGACATGTATGTACATACATGCTTCCTGTGTACGCCAAAGATAGGTAAAACGGTCATTGCAACGCGAGACCGTGCTCGCTCATCACGATCTATCATACTCGTGTTTCACTCTGTCAGACAAGTGTTGTTTATTACATATCAATCACATGATTAATCCACAATTACAACAAATACGACTTGTTGTGTGTCAGGCATGTTGCTTGGCAGGGGGCGCAAGACGCCCCGTCTAAATGGGCATCAAATACAAACGCGCAAATATATCGCCGCACATTTCAATGAGGGCTATTGTAGCGCAACAACAACGCAACAAAAGATAGAAATTGAAAATAATTCACAAGCAAGAGCAAACTGTGAAATGGCATTAAGACACCGTCTTGGCGACAGTACTCTGTAATCGTGTATCCAGGCTGAATGAGCAAGTGTACTTAGAAGCATATGTACGTAGAGCTCAAATATCGAATCTCGACGAAGAGGTCGTTTTGTTATGCAGGTGAGAGCTGTCATTTGCATAAAGATTAGTATACGACTTGTGGATAAATTTACAAAAGCAAAACATAGTCGCTAGGGTTATTTTTAACCGGACGACTTAGACATGCGCTTTATTTCAACTAATCGAATGAACACGGACTGGACATAGAAATGATCGACACGTAATGGTTGATTATGGCGAGTGATATGTATGTGTACTGGCGCCTGGAGCTGACTTCCCCATCGAACGAGGGTATATCAGACGAATGGTTAGTGTCATACATATGTAAGACAACAAGGTCCATATATGTATGTAATTTCGCTGTAAAATAGCAATAATAAATAATAACAATTGATGTTAATTGGTCCAGGTTAGGGGGCATGTTTTTATTGTTAAAGACCTATTGCATCGTTATTCATTCGCAACACTGATTTATGAGACAAAGTGAAGGTCACGTGCGAGAAACTTTCTTGACAAGTTGGGTGCCAAACTTCCCGAAAAGAGGCTTGGCCTGATTCAGAATAAAAAGCTATCTCTTACCAGGACAGGGCTACGATGTGCTCGACCATCTCCCATATTCTCCTGATATGTCAATCTCAGACCTTCAGACCTTTATCTGTTCATAACTTCGCACAATAAAAAAGGCAGGGCGCGAGGTTTTTTTTTTTTTTTTTTGTCATTAAGTTTGCATAATGCTTAATGACTACTACCAAGTTAGCCGAGAAGATCAGCAACTTTCCTCATGAAGTTAGTAATCGAACTAGCCAGAATATCGGCAACTTAATCTGGGAACGTATCTACATATATTCCTTGAAGATAGTACATTTCCTGAGATGAGATGGCAAAGTGCAGCACATTCACAGAATATGCGCTCTGCCATTTCGTCATTTTCTAGATAAAATTTATGAAAATGGTATTACAGACAGCAGTGTCCGAGAGATAACTAGTGCGCCTTTGGGTTTAAGTAACCTTTTCTAGTTAGATCAAGGGTCTTATGGTTTTTCTGGCAAGACCAAGAACTCAATGCTAGTAAGACGAATGTTGTGCTATTTCCTTTGTGTCTAGATGTCTATGAATTCTACATTTCGGGATTTCACAGAAGGGTTCGGCGCCACATATGTTTCGGAAGGTATGCATCATATCGAAAAGGGTGTGGGGAGAGGTTTGTTACTCCCAGGCCGATCTGAAGTTAATGCAGCTCAATGCATTTATGCCAACGGGAAGGAGCGAGCAAAGAGAGCAAAGAAGTTAATCGCGTTTAACTTGGCAAACGCCAGCTTCGATCTCTGTCCCTACTCAATCCAAGTTTACACACAGCCTCCGCATGGCCCCCCCTGGATAGCTACCATGGCAGATGCCAGGTGGTGAACCAATGTGTGCAGCGACCCAACCACTTGTTCCTGGGGAAAGAGGAACCTGGCCCTCTAGGCCCTCTACCTTAATATGCGCTGACGTCTCAACGGAAGAAAAGGACGAACGACCTAAAGAAGAATTCAACGATCTACTAGATAGAACCTATGCCCAATGTCCCATCTACCACACAAAAACAGTTCTAGGAGATTTTAATGCAAATCTGGGCAAAGAGGACATATTTGAGTCAATCATAGGAAAGCATAGCCTCCATAACACCACTTCCGACAACGGACTTGGGCTAATAGATTTCCAAACGGGGCGTACACTCCTTGTAGTAAGCCTCCGATCTCAACATCCACAAGGGTACCTGCCGGTCTTTTGATCAATCAACCACCAACCAGATTGATCACATTGCGAACGCCGCCAGACACTCCTCCAGTATTCTCGACGTACGAACCTTCCGAGGGGCCAACATCGACTCGGACCACTACCTTGTTGTAGCCAAGGTACGCATGAGGATATCAAGAATGCTAAGGAGTCGAGTAGGACTACGTAAGTTTGACGTCGGAAAGCTATAATCGCAAGAGACTGTCAGAATCTTTGCCGATCGTGTCTCCTCCAAGCTCTCTCAAAATCCGCCCACAGCAGCACAGACAATAGAGCAGGAATGGGCGATTTACCAGAGCGCCGACAGAGACGCTGCCTCGGAGGTGCTGGGTTCCAAACCGCCACTACCCAGAAACCCCTGGTTCGATGAACAATGCGAACAAGCCCATGCAGCAAAACAAGAGGCATATAAAGCCATGCTGCAACGACGGATGGGAGCTGCTCGCGAAATCTATGAGCAGAAGAGAAGAGAGGAACACACGCTTCTCAGAAGAAAGAAGAGAGAAAGCGTGAGATCGAGGAGACGGAGCGATGCTTCCGCAGGAATAACGCCCGTAAGTTTTACAATAAAGTAAAACAAACATGCCATGGCTACAAAGCCAGAGCGGCGGCCTGCAGAGATGAAAATGGAGAACTGGTAGTAGAGTCGCAGTCGATGCTGAGGATTTGGAAAGACCACTTCTGCAGAATGTATAACGGCGATGATAGACAAGATACCGCTGTCAGGCAGAACGAGCCGTTCGTAATGGACGACAATGAAACAGAATTCAGTCCACCCAACCTAGACGAAGTCAAAAAAGCGATATCAAGACTTCAGTCTAATAAAGCCGCGGGCGCAGACAGTCTGTCTGCTGAGCTTCTTAAGGCGGCTGGAGATGAGCTGGTAAGGTGCATGCACCATCTCATTTGCAAGGTATGGTCGGAGGAAAGCATGCCCGACGAATGGAATCTCAGCATCGTTTGCCCGCTCCATAAGAAAGGAGACCTCTATAACTGCGCCAACTATAGGGGAATAAGTCTCTTTAACATCGCATATAAGATTCAACCTGATCGGCCCTTATCAGTGTGGTTTACGGCCAGGTAAATCCACAATAGACCAAATATATACGCTACGGTAGATCTTGGAGAAGACACCACCACCTGTTCGTCGATTTCAAGGCTGCATATGACAGTGTGTATAGAGATGAGCTATAAAAAGCCATGTCTAGTTTTAACATTCCTGCCAAACTCGCCCGACTGTGCAGAATGTCAATGGAGAATTCTCGCTGCTCCAGTAAGGTCGGTAATGAGCAAACCGAGACATTTGATGTTAAAAAAGGATTTAGGCAAGGTGACGCGCTGTCATGCAACTTTTTCAACATCGTGCTTGAAAAGATCGTGTAAGTCACTGCCCAAGACAAGAGGTACGATTTATTTCAAGTCTACGCAATTGCTTGCGTACGCCGACGACATTGACGTGATTGGACGGACACAGCGAGACGTCATTGAGGCCTTTGTAAGCATTGAGGTAGAAGCGGCTTAGATGGGTCTCTAGGTTAATGAGGGTAAAACCAAATATCTGCTTTCATCTAAAAGAGACGGACATCACCGACGTATTGGCCAGAACGTCCCCATGGGCGGATATAACTTTGAAGTGGTCAAGGAATTCGTCGACCTTGGCTCACTGATGAACAGCGACAACAACACCAGCGCTGAGATAAAACGCAGAATCACTCTTGCCAACCGCTGTTTCTTTGGGCTCAAGAGGCAATTGAGAAGTAGAGGATGATACTATATAAGACCTTGGTCATTCCAGTCCCCCTTTACGGCGCAGAGGCTTGGACCTTAACAAAAGCGGATGAAGATGCCCTTGGTCGTTTCGAGAGGACAATTGTGCGCACTATCTACGGTCCGAATCCACCCCGGAAGGAAGGCGCGGCAGAGGACGGCCGCATTTACGGTGGTGCATGCAGGTGGAAGGGGACCTTAACCAAATGGGCGTGAGGCGCTGGAAACAGCTGGCCAAAGACCGTGCCAGCTGGAGACGCTTGCTGGTTGGGGCCCAGATTCACCAAGGACTCTAGCGCCACCTACGTAAGTAAGTAAGTATTTTCCATTCTTCGGAATAGCTATTAAAGTCGATTTCCGGGATGCCTTCAGATCTCTCTCGATGCGGCTTGTATCTCCTTTATCTTCTTAAAACAGTGTCTCCGGAGCGGAGAGGTAAATATGGTGCTTGTGGATTATATGGGTCGAGTTATTTGCGAAATGGTCACGAAGAATCAACGCAGTGTGAGTGGGGATATTATCGTGGGGCAAAAAACAAATGCAAATAGCTTCACGCAAATGTGTTGACAGTACGAACCGACAGTTCTTGATTTTTGAGCGACTTTGGCACGGATTTTTTGGTTTTACCCTACCTTTAGCCTACCTCATTTAAAATTGTACTAACTGTTCCTTTTGAAATGCCAACATAATCAGCAAGATCTCTAATTGTTAATCGATGCTTTGCAAGCACCAAGCCTTTATTTTTGGAAGTGAAGTTCGTCGATTGAGATTGATGACATTCCCACAATTCCATTTGGGCGCGCAGTATAAATTCAAATGTCACCTTACTTTTTCGACACAGTAGTATGTAAGGGCGCCGTGGCGCAGTGGTTAATGTGTTGGACTCTGACGCACGAGGAAAGAGTTCGGATCCCGGTAACACCGACGCCTTCGAATCTTTATTTAGCGGCGACCCTCCTCGGCGGGGTACTGGCGAAACCTCCCTTAGTATATTTGAAAAAGCTTTTCGAATCTCGCCGTTCGGAATTGGCTTTAAACTGTAAGGGGCCCACAGACACCACACTTGTGTGCACACATGTGTCGGTGGTGTGTGAACATGTGTGCCGTCTGTGGGCTGGTGCACAAACCATTTACGGTGTCAGACACGGAGCGAGTAAAAATCAAAAGTTTTTGATTTTTGGTGTCGGTCTCTCTATCGGTGTGACGTGTGTGGCGGAATCACACACCGGTGTCGATACACATGTGTACACACAAGTGTGGTGTCTGTGGGATCTTTAAATCCCTTTCACCTGTGTGAAAAATAATACACACACAACATGGGTGATTGAGAGAACCTTGGTTCTGATCCTGGTCCATTGGTGTTTCCTTTAAAATTTACCCTCTCGCACTGTGTCACCGACATTATGAGGTTCAACATTGAGTCCGTTCTTATCATAAAATCAGGACCAACGCCTGGTTTCATTTTTGAAGCATCTTTCTCGACGATTAAAAGTATTTAAGGTACGCATTGAAACAATCAAATAAGTTTTTTATTATTATGAACGGTGTTGCAGCTCAATGAGAACCAGAGGCTAGCTTCTCTCATTCTCCTATGTTGTGTGCGACTTGTTCTTCACACAGATGAATGAGACCTACTATTTAATGCTGATTCCGACCGGCCGGCGGGAGACGAGAAGCTTTTTTTCAAGGCAAGCATACTGTGTGAGGTTTTGCCAGTACCCCGCCGTGAAGAGACGTCGCGAAGTAAACATCCGATGGCATTGGGGTTATCGGGATCCGAACTCGCTCATTGTGCGTCAGAGGCCGACACACTATCTACCCATTGTGCCACGGTGTCCCTTAGTTATGGGTGAAGTTTAATGACCAACAGGTATGCTATAGCTCATTTTTGTTCCTGTAATCAGTGTTAAAGTTATAGTGGAACGAATCTCCTACATCTGATTAGAGCTTAGTAGTGAATGGGGAAAATATTGCCAACAATATGATCTGGATGGAATTTGTGGGACAGCATGCTATTTTTCGAATGAAAACAAAAAGACTTCACTCTTAAGCAAGTATGTATGTATGTACGTACATATGTAAATATAGTGACATACATATGTACATACCTTTAAAGATAATTTAGGAACTAATTTCCGACAACAGTTTGTGATAGTTTATTTGTAAGGCAAATCAATACCCACTCCTATGATCGATGCATACTGATAACCTCATTCGATAGACGCAAATTCCCATTTTGTGTGCTCCACATTCGGCTCTATAAACAAACAGTATGAGCAAACAACCAACCGCCGCCGTCAAACAGTAGAATACATTCTGTTTACTGTAAGCTCAACCCGACAAATAACAAAAATGAAAACAAAAAAAAAAAAGAAAACGTTCGAGACTTTGCTTCGCCACCTGCCCGTCTCTGTAAGCACACTTGTGTCGCTTTTCCAACGATCCGCACCGAAAGTGTTTTCAGCACAAAACATATCTGAGATACATATCTACGTACCTACATAGCTGGTCGTACAATTCCTTGTGCATAGCATGCAAATGAACGACCAGCGTCTGTCCGCCCATACGTTGGACACGGCGATCATGGAACCCGCTGCTGCTGTGGGGATCACGGTTGTTTAAATATACATATTTAGCATTTGAAGCTGTGCAGCTATGAAGTTTTTCGGTCATCGGGCGTCCGTCAGGCGACTAGTCGCCACTATCGATACTCGACCAACGATGACAAACTGGAATCTACTCGTTCCACAAGTATGTACATAAATACATACATATGCATGTATAGTGCGGCATACAATTACGACCATCTATTGCAGTCACTAATATGCGACCCACACACATAGTTCGGCTCAAGACTTCTCGCTGTCACTGCATAGAGTGATGGAAAAAGGCGGCACTTTGCTGATACAGTGCTAAATAACTGTAATTAGCATATATTATCATTTGGATTTTCTCCCAGCGAAGTGAAGATAAAAATTCAAGGTCGAGCCACGGAATCAGGCTCGAGCGGACATAAAGTAACAAATAGGCGTTGATCTGATCACCTATGGAGCTACACTCCACTTACTATCAGCTGGAATTTTTCCTTCATAAGCTCACGTTCATTTTGGTAAATTAAATTCAGGAATTTGAAAAAAAAAAAAACAAACCTGATCGACTTGTTTGAGAGCTGCACGGGTTAAGCCAGTCTTCATGAGCGAGTGACGCATTCATGCGGGGAATATTACAGAATTCATTTGGCATTGTTCGAGGAAATAATTATTACGAATGGCATTTGGTCGAAGTGGAGGCAGGTGGAATTCCAAGAATGCTCCCACTACATGTGAATTACGGAATGGTAACGAGTTATCCGAAAGTCATTTGTTCGCAGGAAGAATGCCGAACAGGAAAAGCAACTTTGTTGCAGTGTGAAATTAACTTAAAATGGCGAGATGTTGATAGGTAATAGGTATTATAAAGTTAGTTGACGCAGAGATCTCCTTCTTAGTTGAAAGTATTTGTCTTTTAAACAATTTTATATGAATTACATATTTGTTTATAAGAATCTAAGATGTATATGCCCAGAATGACTAGACCATAAGGCTAACTCACGAAAGAATTTCAAACGACCGGACTCCTTGGATTATAGAAATATGTAACCATCTCTATGCGGCGAATCTCTAGATGTACATATGTACATATGTATTTATGTATGTAGGTATGTACTATGTATACTGCTTTACAGCTCCGGAAAATCTAAGCCTAGCTTCTCTCATCCATGTTGTGGGACCTGATGTTTTATTGCCGATTCCGAACGGCGAATGTCGAGAAACTTTTTATGGCAATTATACATAGGTATGTACCTACTAAAGGAGTTTTTGTCAGTACCCTGCTGAGGAGAAGCACCGTCAAAAACATATTCGTTACTCAATATCCAACCGCACGATAGCACGTTGTTTAGTTGAGGCTGGACTTCATGGCCGAATTTCGCGCAAGAAGCTTTTAGTAACAAAAATCAAAGAAAACGACGAGTCAAGTTCATGCTTCGTGGATGACGAACAGCTGAAAATACATACTTTGGTCTGACGAAACAAAGATCAATCGTATAGACTCGGATGGCAGAAGGTATGAACGACCGACGTCAAAAAAATGTTGCTACTGATCCGAAGTATGTTCTGACACTTGTCATGCACGGTGGAGGATCGATTGATGTGTGGGGATGTGGGGATGTTGGAGAGGAGTTGGGCGAATTCACTGTATTAACGGTTTGCTATTAAAAGAAAAGCCTTTTCGAAGACAACTCAGTTACAGTTCTTGAATGGCCGTCGTGTAATGCAGACTTGAATCCAACCGAGCATTTGTGGGGCGATGTTAAGAAGGCTGTTAGCGCGCAAAATATTGCCAGCTTTGACAAGCTTTTTGAAAAAGTAAAGGCAGCATGGGAATCCATCCCAGTCGAAAGATGCCGAAGTTTAATCAGCTCAATAACTTAGCGATATCTAGTAGTATTGAAGCAGAAAGGTTTTGCTACGCAATGCTAATAATAACACAAATAGAAAATTAACTAAACCTATATTTTATAAATTTCCATAGTTCAAAGCCGTTTCATAGCCAAGGAAAAGCAATTCCTATACGGAAAAATCTATGCAACACGGTTGTGAATGGGAAGAGCTCAAACGTACTGCTGCAGGCATAACACTCACAGTGGTCAATTCAAATTCACCCTCTGCATATGCAATATATGTAATACCAATAGTTCATGAAACGATTGCGATCCATGGAGGATCTGAGCCTGAGCTACAGCTGCCTTCCATCCTTGACGGTCCCGGGCACGCTGCTTCCAGTTATCAAGACCAAAATGTCTTACATCCGCAATTACTTGGTTTTTATACCGGAGGTTCGGTCTTCCTCTTCTTCTCGGACCAGGAGGCTCGGAGTCGAGGACCCTCTTAGCTGAAGCGTTGATGTCCATGCGCTCGATGTGGCCGATCCAGTGTAGTCGACGGATCTTTGCCTTCCGGACTACATCCACATCTTTGTACAGCTCGTAGAGTTCGCGGTTGTGTCTTCTTATCGATTCACCTTCCCCACAGACAGGACCAAATATCCGGCGCAGAATTTTTCTTCCGAAAGTCCTGCTTATCGTCCAGCTTTCGGCTGCGCACAGCAAGACTGGCAGTTGGTCTTTCGAGTGAGGACCCCAGTTTTGACCGCAAGTTTTTGGACAAGCCGAAGTAGCAGCGGTTGCCAACAGCGATTCTATGCCGGATCTCCACTGTGGTGTCATTTGTGGAATTTACGTTTGCCCCGAGGTAGACAAACTCCTTAACTACCTCGAAATTGTAGCTGTCAATTGTTATATTTTATCCCAGGTGGTGAGCGACAGATTGGTTTTCGCTTGACAGCATGTACTTCGTTTTGTCCTCATTGACCTAAAGACCAACTCGTTTCGCATGTTCTTCAATCGCCGTGAATGCTTCCACAATGCAACGGCGAGAACACGCGATAATGTCGATTTCAGCCGCGTAAAGATGGCGTGTATCGATTCGAAACTCGTTGGTCTTTTCCATGATTTGACGAAGTGTGAAAATTTGGTCTATAGTCGATTTGCCAGGCCGACAGCCGCACTGGTAGCTGCCGATTAGTGCGGTGAAAAATGGCTTTAGACGTTCACACAATACGCTGGACAGGATCTTGTATGCGACATTGAGCAGGGATATACCTCTATAGTTCTTGCAAGAGGTAGGATCGCCTTTTCTTGTGGATGGGGCAAATAGAGCTGGTGTTCCAGTCGTCAGGCATGTTTTCATCTTCCCAAATTCTGCAGATGATCCGGTGCATGTTCCCTACCAGAACATCGCCGCCAGCCTTGAAGCGATCTGATGGCAAGCCATCTGAGCCTGCGGCCTTTTTTATCTTTCAGCTTCTGAATAGCTGTGCCGACTTCTTCGATGCTGGGTGGGAGGACTACTTCAGCGGCTGGAGTTGGGATTTCCTCGGTCCCTACCACTCTCTTGGAAATGCTGCTTAAATACATCCAATTTTCCCTGCGGGTGACAAGATTACCCTCGCATTTTCGAAGAGCCTGGGTGCCCATTTTGAAGCCTCCTGCAAGGTCTTTGGCTTTCTTGTAAAAGGCTCGTGTTTTACGCTTATCCCTAGACTCCTCGATATCCTTGAGCTGAGAGGCTGCGAAGATGCTTTTCTTTTGTCGCAGTCATTTTTTCTCCGCCGTTCTTCTGGCTCGGTACTCTTCTTGCGCTGCCCTGGTTTTCCTCTGCAGCGCCTTTTGGTACGCCTCGTCGGTTTCTGCCTTTTTCTGCTCACACTCGCCATCATACCACGGGTTTCTTGTCGAGGGTGATAGGTACCCTAGGGTGGTTTCAGCTACTTCCTGAATGGCTAAGCGGCAATGCAGCCACATGTTATTGGCATTTGTGTTCGACGTAGGCATACGGTAGGGTCTTTCGCTCAGCTGCTCCCTGTAGACCCTGGTAACCTCCGGTGTGCTTAGGCGCCCAATGTCGAACCTCCTCCTGAGGGGCCGGTGCAGCTTTCTGACATTTCACAGTCGAGCTCTGAATCTTGCTGCTACGAGGAAGTGGTCAGAGTCGACATTTGCCACTATAAATGTTCGCACATCCAGCATGTTTGACGAGTGCCTTGCGTCAATGGGCACATTGTCGATTTGGTTGGCGGTTCGACCGTCCGGAGATCGCCAGGTTGCTGTGTGGATTCGCTTACGAGGGAATCTTGTGCTACTTATCAAGCCATTACGAGCTGTCACAAAGTCCGTGAGTCGGAAGCCGTTATCTGTTGTTGTATCGTGGAGACTCGCCAGTAACCCCGGTCACTGCAATCACAGATACCAGGTTTCACAAAGAAACTTTTTGTACAATCCTCGGGTGTGTTGTGACTCTAGAGGATAATTCATAAGAAAATGTGAACTAGCCTATAGTGCGAGCGGTTTACACTATGTCGTCTCCTCTTCATTAGGAGGACCGCAAAAGAACAGTTACGAATCAACAGCCTAGGTCAACACAAACTACCTATTACACGACCTACGGTGATTTCTCTTAAGATATTCTATATGGGCTTCAGTACCTTGATATGTGAGTAAAGCTCTTTGATAACGAAATATGTACCTACTTACTTAGTTACTTAGTTCATGAGTAGTGACAAAAAAATTACAAATTCGAAAACCTACCCACGATCGCTATTGATCCTTGAGATTTCAAGATACATAGATAGTTATAACAGGTTTCTCCTAAATCGAATAACATTTTAGGAGAAAACGGGTTTTAGTATTATCCAAGTTTTAAATTAAATACAATAAAAACGGAAATTCAATATACTTCTGTCGGCAAATGCCAAGGTTGACAAAACAAGTCTGTGCTCCACTGAACGTCGCCAGAGCTTACGTCATGTAAATATCTATGTGTGATGATTTCCGGACTAATAGTTTTAATGCACAAAACCTAGCTAGCAATACTATGCGCACATACATACTTAAGAAAACGCAGACTGAATCATTTCGGTATTTGATTCACTTCTCAAGAAATTGAAATCGTAGAACCTTTTCTACAATAAATACCAAATTCAGTCTACTGGCAATTCCCGTACGAGATACAAACTACTCGTTTATGGACTTTATATGTGTGTTTTAAACGCCTCAATACAACGCGGCATATACCCGTCGCAGAGACTTGTACCAAGCTTTGTTTTCCAAATTCGGATGTTATGTTAATTTATTTAAATCGAACAAGCAACTCTCTAGGTAAATAACTTCACCTTTCGCGAGCATCTTGGCGTTTTCATAAACATCTGTACAAGACTTTGGACTTGTTAGACCTTGGTATGATATGACATGTTACTATGTAGTGTGTTTTTCCATGCGGCGCTATTATTTCGTTTATTTAGTCACTCTCATGTAAAAAAATGTTATGTACCCGTGAAGAATGCGACCATCCCTATTCTGATCATAGTTACGTAATTGTGAGACATTGCGAAGGCTCACATGGGCAGGGACGACGGACCACATTCAGTCGAAGATAACCCTCATTCGAATGTGGAAGAAAATTGTTTCTTTGCGGTGGAAAGTGATAGAATTCACTTGATTTCGTGATTTGTTTGACTATCGTGATGGTAAAAGTGAACAGATGTAAGGCGGCAGAGTTTCACATGCATTAACAGATAAATACTACTTTGAGGCGCATATGCGTTTCGAATAATCGAATGGGCTACCGCACGTGCTGATCGCAACTTTTTATTTGCCATGTGAAATTTCACTCTTTATGGAATAGATGGTCATCGAGAGCAATGTCATTTTAGATAGAATACATAGATCGTTAACATGTGGACAGAAAGTCTGTCAACTTTAAACGTAATCAGTAGGCTACCAAAAAAGTGTGATGAAGGTGCTAAGCTTTGATAAATATATGTACATATGTATGTAGATTGAAAGAAAATGTACTACTCAGGCATAGGGACCTTCATTTCCTTATTATTTGTAGTAAATCCGACGTCCAGGAGAAAGCGTTAAAGGGAGACGTGGTTGGAAAAGGTACATTTAGTCTTAAAAGTCAAGATCATGTTGATTCCGCGGTAAATTTGACAAAGCTGTTGTTGGCACCTCCCAGTCGATGCTGAGGATTTGGAAAGACCACTTCTGCAGACTGTATAACGGCGATGATAGACAAAATACCGCTGCAGGCAGAACGAGCCATTCGTAATGGACGACGATGTAACAGAATTCAGTCCACCCGACCCAGACGAAATCAAAACAGCGATATCAAGACTTAAGTCTAATAAAGCAGCGGGCGCAGACGGTCTGTCTGCTGAGCTTCTTAAGGCGGCTGGAGATGGGCTGGTAAGGTGCACGCACCATCTCATTTGCAAGGTATGGTCGGAGGAAAGCATGCTCGACGAATGGAATCTCAGCATCGTTTGCCCGGTCCATAAGAAAGGAGACCCCTATAACTGCGCCAATTAAAGGGAAATAAGTCTCCTTAACATCGTATATAAGGTCTTCTCTGCCGTATGTGTGAACGCCTGAAACCGTTTGTGGATAACCTGATCGGCTCTTATCAGTGTGGTTTCAGGCCAGGTAAATCCATAATAGACCAAATATCTACGCTACGGCAGATCTTGGAGAAGACCCAGGAATACCAAATCGACACCACCACCTCTTCGTCGATTTCAAGGCTGCATATGACAGTGTGCATAGAGATGAGCTATAAAAAGCCATGCCTAGTTTTAACATTCCTGCCAAACTCGCCCGACTGTGCAGAATGTCAATGGAGAATTCTCGCTGCTCCAGTAAGGTCGGTAATGAGCAAACCGAGACAATTGATGTTAAAAAAGGATTTAGGCAAGGTGACGCGCTGTCATGCAACTTTTTCAACATCGTGCTTGAAAAGATCGTGCAAGAGTCACTGCCCAACACAAGAGGTACGATTTATTTCAAGTCTACGCAATTGCTTGTGTACGCCGACGACATTGACTTGATTGGACGGACACAGCGAGATGTCAATGAGGCCTTGGTAAGCACTGAGGTAGAAGCGGCTAAGATGGGTCTCCAGGGTAATGAGGCTAAAACCAAATATCTTCTTTCATCTAAAAGAGACGGGCAACACGGATATAACTTTGAAGTGGTCAAGGAATTCGTTTACTTTGGCTCACTGATGACCAGCGACAACAACATCAGCGCTGTTTCTTTTGGCCCAAGAGGCAATTGAGAAGTAGAGCCCTCTCTCAGAAAACCAAGGTGACACTATATAAGACCTTAATCATCCCAGTCCTCCTTTACGGCGCAGAGGCTTGGACCTCAACAAAAGCGGATGAAGATGCCCTTGGCCGTTTCGAGAGGAAAATTCTGCGCACTATCTACGGTCCCGTTTGTAGATGTAGTAGTACGAATTCCGTTTTCCCGCATGTACCTATCTGCACTCGTCAAACCAAGGGTTTCTCCTAGATGATGGCTGGAAACCTAATACACCAGAGGAAGCATCCCTGATTGCGCTTTGATAACGTCTCCACTGCTGTTCTATGGTTTGTGCAGTTTGCATCGATTGGCGAAGGTCCTGGCGGTCTCTTGCGATTGCAGCTTCCAAACGTCAAATTTTGCTGGTCCAGCTCGACTCCGAATCAATATTGACTCTTCGAAAGGTTCGGACATCTAAGATGCTGGAGGAGTGTGATCGATTTGATTAATAGATAATTGATCAGGAGATCGCCAGGAGATCGTGTGCTAGCTACTAGCGGACTACGCCCCGTCACAAATTCTATTAGCCTGAATTCTTTCGGAAGTGGTGTCGTGTAGGCTGTGCTTTCCTACTATTCGTTCAATGATACCCTACTTACCTTACGTGTTGAAATTTTGTAAAACAATCTTGGGTCATACCTAGGACATTGAGCGTATGTTCCATGGAGTAGGTCATAGAAGTCATCTTTAACTCTGTCGTATTTTTCTTCTGTGGGAGCGCGAACGCATATCAAGTTTATGTTTCTGAAGATAGCTTTGATGCGGATTGTTATGAGGCGTTCGCTCACATACCGGAAGATTAGGACTTTTGGCCTAAGTCCACATCGAAAAACAAGAAAGAAAAAGAAATCAAATAAACTTAAATAGCTCAACGATCGCCGCATTACCTGCTTTAATTCCGGATCAACGTGCCACATATCCACAATCAATTACATTGCTGTCCTACTTTTCTACTTATGAAAATCGTACTTTTCTACGGTTGACTCAGAACTTGCATAACAAATCAGAAGTGGAACGTTTCCCAAAGACCACTTGTAACTAAGGCTTTTCAACACACACTGCGGATCAATTCAACTCCAATTGAATGCACTCATACGCCGGCTGGACAGAAAACTACTTACCATTCACCACAGTAGAATCCCTGCTGTGCACGTAACGCCAGTCAGTCGACCAAATACTCGTCTACACGCCTGAATGCGCTAAGCTCAAAATCACCCAAAACACCGATGACTTGTTTTCTCCATTTAACTGGCTTTGGCCGGGATTAGTAAATTGAGTTTTCATATCGCATTGTGACAGATCGCCTAATGCATCGCTGCCACCGGAGAGCACGCGCAAGCTTACACTTACCTTTATACCGGCAAAACATGAAAAGGTAACTGAAGCATGAACGTGGACCAGCCGGGACATGAATTCCAACTCAGCCCCACCCACTGAGCGATCATAATTCAACTAAATCTGACTTAGATCAAACATCCAAAACGAGGCGATGTCGGCGGCAACGTCTAGTCTTAGGTTATGAAACGCACTCGCTTTGTAGTTTCTGGTCAGTCGAACGTTTAGGGTAGCTGAAGTGCGTAGCGCAGTGCAATGTCTGAATTGGGTTAATGTAAAGTCCGTTGACGTCGAAGCCGACATCGGGCCTGTCCAACACAGTGTTTGTTTGGGGCTTTTGATGCTAAGCGTCATGTCCGCTGGTAAAGCTGAAGAAAAAGCGAATTACAATAATAAAAACCGAATGTTATGGACAGGCGAGGAGACACCGCTGAACTGAGCCTTACCTCATTGATTTTTTTGGTCAATTGCTACTAGCACGTCTGTTCGATTGCTGAAACGGAAAAATGAACTTGCTGCATGAGCCTGTCACAAATGATTTCACACTTATACGGGAGTGCGACGGACCCAAGTCCAGGCTCACTCGCGCTTGAGTGTGAGTCATTGGCACGTTTTTTCTTTTGAGTTGTGGTTTTTTATTTTGTTCGTCTGGCCAGAGGCCGGTGCTATGTGGCGATTGACAGAATGAGGCTTTGGAATTCGATATGAACAGCAGCCACCTGTTGTATGGAATTTTGCTGGTCAAGGAGTATTCGGCTGGTATGGTCACATGCAAATTAACGGTAGTGTCATGCGGAGTTCATTGGATTTTTACGAGTAAATGTCCGACTTAAAACATGATTTCAAAATAGGTTGTCATGTTAGCAGTTAGCTTCATCGACAACTCGATTTGTTCTTTGAGCCAGAAGAAAATTAACTGAAAAAAGTGATCACTTTTGTGCGGTTAATGTGCTTTGTTTTCCGAAATATGTATGAATCTTTCCACGAGGAGTCATCATCACAACAACAATAACGATGTACATATACATACATATGTAAATACATATGTCTACTGATCCAAGAACTGACTTTAATCTAAACAAAAGTCCCATGGATTAAGAGTATTACTGCCGTATGTCCACAAGATCTAACTATTTACAATTCTAGTAGAATCATAAATCAGAATATGGCAGCTGACAGCAACTTTGTCAGCTAGATGACATGCATGACAACTGACATTCCAGCTCTTTGTCATCCCATTAAATAAGACAAGTTGGAAGATGACAGTTCATTCACTCGCATTCGCTGTGTAAACTATAATTAGCTACAGCTGCGTTCTGCTTTTCGACTCCTGACTCGGTCAGTTTGACTATCAGTTTGAAGTTGCGTCAAGCTCAGAGAAATGTAATTTGACTGGATTCAAATCAATTATCTCCCACTGTACTTGATCGACAGTGAACACAGTCCATTCCGTCAAATTGAACACTTAACAAACGTTTTGTTTTGTTTTCATATTTAACGGATACCCACTATCCACCGAAACCTGTTTCGCATCTGTTTTACGATCCAACTCGGCATGCTAATTAACGGTTGCATTTTGTGTTTGCTTTGTTCAATATTTGATTGGATTTTTAACGACGATTTTAAGACAACAACAGCCTCAACCTCAGCCGTAGTCTCCTCTAAGTTAATGAATATGCATTCATGGCATGCATCCTCTTGACGCTGATGAGTGGGAGTGTTCCGAGGGTATTAAAATGTCAAATGGTATGCAGTCTGTATGTCGAATGCCGAACAAATTGACAAAGGTAGCACGGCTCAAATATGGATTTTTATATTATATTTTCTATTTTACATTTTTCCTTTTCTGATGAGCCTTATTTGTTGCTTTTGGTTGACTGGCAAGTTCTGTGAATGGGAGAATGTGTCATCTTCTCCTATTCGGGCTTTTATTTCGTTGTCATTTAATGGAGATGAAGATGAACTCTATTGACGGGATTAGGTACACATGCATGGTGGTGTATATTTCATACCGCTGATATGGGTTGAAAGGTGCTTTAGACGGTTTTACTTTTCGAAGAAAATGCGAGTATTTATTGACAATGAGAGGGGAGATTATTTTGCTCAATAATTTAGTTCCATAACTAGAGGGTTTGACAGCAAGCTGGATAATGGCTTAAGAAATATTTCCTTTGGTGTCATTTTATTAGTTTTAACACCTATGATCGTATTATATTTACCATACCATACCGTTTATGTTTCTCCTCAGAGGGGTTCTGACAAAACCCCCTGTAGTAAAATTGTCATGAAAAGCTTCTCGAAATTCGCCGTTCGGAACCGGCAATAAAGTGTCCCTTTCACCTATCGGAAAATGAAACCACACACAACATGGGTGATTGAGAGAGAAGCTCGGCTCAGGTCCTTCATGGACTGTAACGTCAACATACATACATACATACCGTTTATAAGGACCATGCATCTTCGACTGAGATCAGACATTAGTTTAATGAATTCAAGCGGAAAGCTGCAATCGCAGGAGACCGCCAGGACCTTCGCCGATCAAGTCTCCCGCAAGCTCTCTCAAGTCCCGATGCAATCTGCAGAAACCATAGAACAGCAATGGAGTCGTTGTCAGAACGCCATTAGAGAGGCCGCCTTAGATGTACTCGGTTTTGAGCCACCACCGTCGAGAAACCCCTGGTTTGATGATGAGTGAAGACAGGCCCATGTAGAGAAACAGAATGCATGGCCACATTGCATCGACGGACGAGAGCTGCCCGCGAGCTCTATGAACAGAAAAGGAGGGAGGAGCATGCGCTTCTGAGAAGTAAAAAGAAGGAGCACGAGAAGCGCGAGATCGAGGAGATGGAGAGATTTTATTGCAGGAACGACGTTCGAAAATTTTACCAGAAAGTAAAACGAACATGCCAAGGCTATAAAGCCAGAGCAGAAGCCTGCAGGGATGAGCACGGACAACTAGTAGTGGAGTCACAGTCGATGCTGAGATTGTGGAAGGACCACTTCTGCAGACTGTATAACGGCGATGATAGTCAAAATGCCGCCGTCAGGCAGAGCGAACCGTTCACAATGGAAGAAGACGAAGGAGAATCCCGTCCACTCGACCTGGACGATGTTAAGAGAGCGATATCGAAACTTAAGTCGTATAAAGCTGCTGGAGCAGGCGGACTCCCCGCGGAACTGTTTAAAGCAGCTGGCGATGAGCTGGTCAGGAACATACACCAACTCATTTGCAAGATATGGTCGGAAGAACGCATGCCCGATGAATGGAATCTCAGTATAGTTTGCCCGGTCCATAAGAAAGGAGACCCCTATGACTGCACCAATTACAGAGGGATAAGCCTCCTGAACATCGCGTAGAAGATTCTCTCTGCCGTACTGTGTAAGTGCCTGAAGCCGTTCGTGGACAATCTGAGAGGTTCCTACCAATGTGGTTTCAGGCCAGGAAAATCCACGATAGATCAAATATTTACACTACGGCAGATCTTGGAGATGACACATGAATTCCAGGTCGACACGCACCATCTTTTTGTCGACTTTAAAGCCGCGCATGACAGTGTTTATAGAGACGAGCTATGTCATGTTTTAACATACCTGCCAAACTCGTCAGACTGTGTAGGATGACTATGCAGAACTCTCGCTGCTCCATTAAGGTCGGAGGTGAACTAACCGACCCCTTTGATGTTAAAAAAGGTTTTAGACCGGGTGACGCGCTGTCTTGTGATTTCTTCAACATTGTTCTGGAAAATATCGTGCGGGACTCTGTGGCCAATACAAGAGGTATGATCTACTTCAAGTCCACACAATTGCTTGCCTACGCAGATGACATTGACGTTATTGGACGGACAAAGCGAGACGTCGACGAGGCGTTCGCAAGCATTGAGGCAGAAGCGGCTAAAGTGGGTCTAAGGGTAAATGGGGACAAGACTAAATATATGCTGTCATCAAAGAAAGACACACAACAACGACGTCTTGGTCAGAACGTCACCTTCGGCAGCTATATTTTGGAAGTAGTCAAGGACTTTGTCTACCTTGGCTCGATAGTGACAAGCAGCAACGACACCAGCGCTGAGATAAAATGCAGAATAACTTTTGCCACCCGCTGCTTCTTCGGTCTCAAGAGGCAATTGAGTAGTAGAGCCCTCTCTCGAAAAACTAAGGTATCCCTCTACAAAACCTTAATCATCCCGGTCCTCCTCTACGACGCTGAGGCTTGGACGTTATCAAAAGTGGATGAAGAGGCTCTTCGGCATTTCGTTTCGGGAAATTCTGCAAGCAATCTTTGGTCCCGTTTGTGTAAACGGAGAGTGGAAGAGGAGATTCAACGAAAAAATGTACGGGCTGTAAAGCGACATCGGCCTAGTTAAACGTCTTCGGATCCAACGTCTAAGATGGCTAGGATATGTAGAGCGAATGGACATCAACGCTCCGGCCCGAAGAGTCTTCGACTCCAACAAGGTGTGCATGAGCAAACATTTTTGATATATGAACAGTCAATAGACCAATAAACGCAAAAAAGGCAAAACAAATCCGTTAACGGGCATATAATCTTGGGTTACGGGCCGCTTTCTATCGAGTTATCAGTTGACGGACATGGATAAACGGATTGCCAAATTATATGGGTTGGCACCTTAATCATTTGTTTATCTCACAGCATTCCACTTTGCAATACTACTACGACATAGTGATAAATGTTGTGATTGAGCTGTGAGAAAGAACTTTATAATTTAGAGCTATAAGCCATAGGAAGTATTGATGCCTGGCTTTAAAAGGGGCTGCATTTTTATGGCATTTCCTTTGTCAAGTTTTTGTACAACAATTCTCGAATCATTTCCCGAGGCTTCTTGCCGTTGTTTAAGTCAGTCATATTCATACCATACGAGTATAGCTCCCTGCTAACTACGTTAGCATACGTCTTGTGTCTTGTGAAAATAGGAATAATCACAACTGCAATTTGGTTACAAAACCAATCTGCGCAATAAGAAGAGACTTACTCAGCGCAACTCTAGGTTAAATCTTGGATAAAACCGATGCATATGTATGTCTCAAGCGAAAGGAATATTAAACACATAAGTATGTATGCATCCCCTCAGCTGCCAAAGGACGGCTTCTGACATTCCATATTCAGTGTAGTATCACCGTTTTATAATTTTATTTTATTCACACAGATAATGTTGGGCGCGTACCACGAGATAATATATGACATCCGCAGCTTGAGATTGAGATTGGAGCCTACCCAAAGCCAAACAGTCATATCCTAGGATGTGTAGCGCGACAATACCACATGCCCAAATGGAATGACAAACAAACAAATTAACAAACAAACACATCATACAAAAAAGTGCATCCTCGTCAGAATACGTACGAGATTGTTAGTAATTACGATCAAGGGAGCGGCAGTAGTGACGGCAGCGGCTCTGTACTGTTGATCCAAACACTCAATCGTACTGAACAGCCTAAAACGCATTCCTAGGTGCAATAACATTCAGGGTTTGGCGGAAGGGCGTGTGTCAGTGCGTACCACCGCTCACCGTCGTCGAGTGATTTTAATAACAATCTACGGATTCTTTTTTCTCGCTGTATTTAATGGGAGTACCCGAACATGTTTGTGTTTTCCACTTTCATTTCGTGCTTATGACACTATAGTAGACGACAATTTCCATAAATTGAATCTTACAGGCATTTCTCCGTGTTGACTCCGATGTGTCGCACCGGTATATCGCCACGTTTATCCACGCCTTGTTAATTGAAGGGAATCGAAATGACATTACTGACGTCTTGGTGTCGTGTGCCGCACACACAACACCGAACTCGGAGACCTTTGAATGCAAACGATTTCACAATTCTTTCATTGAGGCGTACTGCCTACCTAAAACGGAGCTAGCCCGTAGAAAGAAACTACTGCGATTAGTTCAATGCCGTCCCAGCTCAAGTTAAACTGAGGTAAACATAATTAAGTGACTGCCCTGTGGAAGAAAGAGCGAACGAAGAAAACAAAAAGTGTAGTAATTGTGGGCAATCATTTCTGTGCGGCTTCATGCAGTCAATGATCTGGCCCCGGACAAAGTAAAAAGTATTTGTAACAGAACCCCATATGGAGGTATTGTTATCTGTGCCATTACGCCGTCGTCGCCACCGTAGTCTGCATCTACAGCACCCACTAAAGTATTTTGTATTATGCAAGAAAGGTTAAACGTCCACTGAAGTTCCTTATTTTCTTGTACCATTCCACTCGGCAGTCATTAATCAAGGCAACTCAAACAACGGGCTATAGGATCGAGAATAGTATGTACTGTAGCTAGGTGGAGTTTCAATCAGTGAGGTCAAGAACTTCCCCTCATACTCAACTTTCAGAACTTTTTCGACCTTTTCGCTCACAAAACTCGATGACGGCCCCACTGTACTCTCAACTAGCATCCGCATCCATGTGCATGCCTATGCTAATCTTTAGACGCAATGGAGCACCAATGAACTAACCTCCGCCAGTGAGACGGGGTAATTATGTGGTTAGTTCTGGAATTGTGTGCACGATCATTGAATGAATGACTGACTGCAATCCGAGATATCTAGGTTAATTAAATTCTCAAGCATTACTCATTGTTCCTGCTGTGCCTGTACGTTGAACTCTCTTGTTTGCCGATCCATTGTGTTGATCTATGGAGGAGAACGAAGTCATTCTTCCCATTTCATCTCTTCGTTTGCTGTTTGCTGATGATGCTGCTCGAGTCTCCTGTTCTTCCCTTCTATATCTCGTTATTGCTCACGCTTTGACTTATTGATCTTGATCGCGTAACGGTTCGTTGTTACACATTCACAATCAACGTGCTAAAGTGAAATTGTCATTTGGACTAGAACGCAAAAGACGACGAAGCCATCATCACAATCGTCATCCGTTTCGGTAACTAATTGCAAAGAATATTGTGAGTATACATACATGGGACCGATGTAATGGAACATGAACTGGGTCCACCACAACGGATTGAGGTAGGTCACTTGTCACACATTATTATTTGGATACTGGTATCGGACATCATCACCATCATTTGACCGGCACGGGTGAATGCACAGTATGAACAGGAAACCGATAATTGGATTGATATCCATGAGTATCTATGCCGGATTAGTATGGTGCCTGTGCATCTATATGGTATGTGAAATGGCGGAGAAGGGTCAAAGTCTGGTTAATGATCGTGTCGAAATATTAGCTTTAAATTAGCTAGGTTACTCGCGTGAATATGAGCCTCAATCAATAAGCCTCTCCAGCCAGATTCGGCCATCCTTTGCTACGTCGTTCCTCGGAGTTTTGGAGTTTTGGTGTCCATTCGTTTTACAATGACCAGCTCTCATAGGCATCGCATCCTTACATATTTGTACAAGCCAATGTACCTTCTTCCCGAAACATCTTCGGGCCCCCTTATAAAGTATGTATCTGCACCGAAGAGAAGGACTGATATGATTAAAGATTTGTGTAGCACTACCTTTCGAGAGAGGACTCTACACACAATTGCCTCTTGAGTCCAAAGGCACAGCGGTTGGCAACAGATATTTTGTACCTAATCCCAGCGTTGGTGTTATTGCAGCTTTTCACTAGTGATCCAGGGAAGACAAAATCCTGGACAATTAGTAACGTCGTGCCCAATCCGATGGTGTTGTGTGTCTTTCTTTAATGAGACCAAATTTACCTTCAGGCTCCCTTTAGCCGCTTCTGCCTCAATTTTTAGAAAAGCTTCACCTAGATGTCGCTACGCCCTTTTAATAACGTCAATATCATCAACGTATTTAAGCAATTGTACAGACTTGAAACAGGTTGTGCCTTTTCCGTTTACCAATGAGATCGGCATAGTTATTTTTTTAAGTATTTTTTGACACCAAAGGTGGACCGTACCAACTTAAATGGAGCATTATTTTTCGTCATCCTGCGCAGCCTGATGAATTTGGCACGGATTTCAAAACATGACATGGTTCTATCTAACTCGTCCCTATAGACACCATCAAATGCGGCTTTAAGGTCGACGAAAATGTGGCGTATGTGGGCTTGGAATTCATGAATCTTTTCGAAGTAGCGCGTAGATGCTAACATTATGTGTCTATCCTGACCTAAAACCACATTGTTAAGAACCTATTTAATTTATCTCCCTTTTGTGGACGGGGCAAACGATGCTGAGAATTCCTTCCGAATCATCTTCATAGCTCAGCAGGAATTGCGTCTAAGCCAGCTTCGATATCGCTAGCTACGCGCCTACGTTTGGTAAGCGGAATTTTCTTTCATCTTTGCCCAAAGTAATTGGTTTGTTTACCCTATCAGCGGTATTTTGGACATCTTCGGTGTTATACAATCCGCAGAAATTGCGTTTCTCTATACTCAGTATTCAGTAAGTTCGATTTACTTCTTAGTAAAACTTTTGATCGTCGTTCTTGCGACGCATATCTCCGTCTCCTCGATCTCGTGCTTCTCGTGTACTTTCTTTTTCATTTTGAAAAGCGCTCGCTCCTCCTTTATTTTCCAATCGTAGAGCTCACGATCAGCTTTTGTCCACCTATATAAAGCGGCCATGTATAAATTCTGTTTTTCTACATGAGCCGGTCTGTACATGTAGTCAAATAAACAACAAACACAGGGTTCCTTCTAGGTAGTGGCAGCATGGGTTTATGGTTTGCGCAGTTAACAACGAATTTTGGAGAGCTTGAGGAGGACACGATCGGCGAAGAACTTGGCGGTCTCTTATGCCTGCAGTTTTCTGACGTAAAATGTTGCTGGTCCGTACGTAGGTTACAAACTAAGTAATGATCCAAGTCAATATTAGCTCCTCGGAAGGTTCGGACATTCAAGATGCTGGAGATGCATCTGGTGCCAATCATATTGCGATTTGGTGAACGGTTAATTGATCAGGGTACCGCCAGGCTTCCTTATGAATAGTAAGATGTGGGAGAGAACACATGCCATCAAAAAGTCAACTAGCTTGAATCCGTTTTCAAACTTACGAGTACTAGAACGATCTTGGGCTGCACATTGAGCATAAGTTCTACCTAGAAGTCATAGAAGTCATCCTGAAGCCCGTCGCCTGGCGAGCGGGAACTTACATTAAGTTTATGATCTCGAAATTAGCTTTGATACGGTTTTTTTTATGAGGTGTTCGCACGTGCTGCAAACTACATTTTCATCGCCCAACAAATCTGGCAGTTTCAGTATAACGGTGCTTGAGATAGAGAAGTAAACATTTACAATCGAAAATAGTCTCCGTGAAGATCAGTACATCTTTGCATGAGTTTCAATAAACTTTTGAAGCACTTTTCCCAACTCCGAGCGAGGTGCCTCCAAAACCTCACTTAAATACAGAAACAGCTTCTTCAGACTCATCTTGAAAGACTCATACAGTCGATTGTTGATTAGTTTCCCGATTGGTTCCAGCTTTATTTGGATTGAGTTTTTCTTCTTCTTTGGTGGCGTTACAGCCCATCAAGGACCAGAGCCAAGCTTCTCTCAATCACCCATGTTGTGTGTGAAAGGGACCTACAGTTTTAATTCCGATTCCGAACGGCGTGAGTCGAAAAGCTTTTTCATGGGAAGTACTAGGGAGGGTTTTGTCAGTACCCCGCCGAGCAGGGACGCTACGAAATAAATATTCGATGGCGCTGGTCTTATCGGGATATGAACTCGCTCATCGTGCGTCAGAGTCCAACACACTAATCACTGCACCCTCTTTGGGATTGGGTACTAGTTGAAAAGCAGATATGTACATACACCACGATCGGTGGCAAATTAAAGTGGTATGTACCTAACAGTTTAAGATTTCGTATTACTATGTCATTCCACGACGATATTGGACATTTTAGTGTCAACAAGAGTTTTGAAGTTCTGGAGAGAAACTTTTGGTTTGCCCGTATGAGATATTTCGTCAAGAAATATATTTAATCGTGTATCGAGTGCGCCTACAATAAGGAAAAGCATGGTAGAGAGGAACGCGAGCAGCATCCGATTCCGAAAATTCCATTGCCGTTTGACACGGTGCACATCCTAAACAGTGCAGGTGGCAATCAGTATCTGTTGGTTTGCGTGGATGTCTTCCCCAAATATGTTATCATAAGGGCCGTGAAGACAACTGAAACGAGGCATGTCCTAAAGTTCCTTGATGAAGTAGTGGGTTACTTCGGAATGCGTATTGTGTCAGATAGAGGAAGTGCTTTTACTTCGAAATCGTTCAACCGTTTCTGCGCGGAGCACGAGCAAATGGAGCGGTACAAGAAGACCATCATTGGCGCGGAACGAAGTATGTCCAGAACTCCGAAAGGAAAGACTGGGATCGACGATTGAACTATATTCAACCAAGTTGAGCTCTCACCAGTTGTTAATGGGCTATTTACCACGCAGTTGTATGAAGAACAAATTGATCCAAGCATTACAAACATGACCTGAGGCCGAAGATTATCTACCGCTGCAGAGAGGGATATCGCTGAGGGCAATATTCGCAAGTCCAAGCGGAAAGAGAAGCTACATTTTGACAAAAGAAGACGACGTCCTTCGGTATATAAGGCAGGAGATGTGGTGCTTGTCGAAAACGATCATCAGTCAACAGGTTCATCGTGGGAACTACAGCCGAGATGGAAGGGGTGGGGTTGAGTGACATTGGTTGTTGGATATGACAGATATCTTTTAGATATTCTTTATTCAACCGCCGTAAAGAGTAGACGTCTTTCTTTTCTCATCAACATATTTTACATATTCAATAAACCTTACACATACATTCACACATATAGTGAACAGTTGTCTGCTTTTGTTACACTACAGTCGGAGTTATGAGTTGCCTATAACTCGTTCGCCAACATTATTGATAGCACGCCTTCAAAGCACAGCATTGCCTCTATTCCGGTTTACAATAGGTTGTGAATTTAGAACCTGCTCTTATTAGTGGAGTTCGATTTGTCTAAAGGATAGAAATGCGTTGCGAATGAAAAGGGCCCAATAGCCTTTCATACTTACTGTCTTAAGTAAACGCAGTGCTCCTTGACACGGATTACTAAATCCATTGTTTTTTTTTTTAAGTCAGAAAGACACACTCTTTTGTCATAGGAAGCAAACCAGTTTTCTTTAAAAATTTTCACATTTCATTTGCTGGTTTGAAGGCAATGAAGGAACACTGTTGCCCCTATACCTCACTGTATACTTTCCATAATAGTAAAAAGGCAGAGTTCGGAACAGCAGATAAGTCTTCCTGCTTTTAACTGTTACCATTCTCGTTTCCTACCACTCACCACCAGATAGACATCCCTAGAAAGCCAGTAGTTGCATGACTCTGCCAATTATATTCGTACGGATCGGACCAAAAATTATTATAAACACTCATATTCCTTATGAACCAAATTGCACCAAACACCTTTTACATCCGTGATCCCATAGATGGGCAATCAAAGAAAAATAAATAATTTTTTTCTCGTTTATTTCTGATTACTATTTCGTACTCCTGTTTGTCCCATTCACATGTTACGCGCATATGCAAACGATTGCAACATTGTTGTGTGACTTTAACTCTCACTTTCTTTGTAAGGGACCTGAACCTCTGCATGTCCACAGGTTTTCGGTCGTAATGGAAAAAACAAAAAGAAAAAATACACACAATTCCTGACATAGACAAGCTAGCATAGTGTCAAGCATCAGAGCGAACCGAAAGACCATTACTTAACAGAAAAAAGCAAGTGTGAAAAGCAAAAGTGACGCCTTAAGTTGTGCAAGCGCATGCATATATTTCTCATTCGGATATCTAATGTGTATCTTCTCTTCCTTGTTAGCACGCCACTGTTGACCACCATCTGACCATCGTCATTCGTCGGGCTCGGATACAAAACTTAATGAAATCGATAGCGAGCCAATTAATTTGCTGCATCTACCACTAGAGACAGGGCGACACAACGAGAGAAGAGGGGAGATTATCGGACGTGACATTTGCGTTGGAGCATCGATTGCAGCAATAGTCAACGACAATTTGTCACTTGCGCGCCAGTGCTAAACTCAATTCAACAACTAATTGGCCATTAATCGGTGGAAAAACAGAAAAAAAAAACAAAAAACAGAAACGAAAACCTATCAAAGTGAACGCGAATACCAGCGGTTGCATCATAGGTGGCAGTCCATATACGGTCAAGAGACAGTCAAGTAAGCTAAGCAAACTGTGCGTACGCCCTGACGTTGCCCAATTTTCGGGCGCAGACACTATAAACCCGACACAGCCGCTTGAGCATCGACAGGCTTGGTGGCTTAATCTACACAGCCGTAAACCAAGTTGCCGATGATTGTACCCTGTATTCATCCGTTCCTCTCGTTCACCTTCGTCCGTTGTTCGGAACGAGCCACTGTAGATCGAAGCAAATCCGTAAACGATCGATCCTCTTCAGCGGATTTTGATCGAACGATTATCGTAACACGATTGCCGCTTTGTTAGCCCTCGTTATTGTTGTTGTTACCATTTTGTATGTAGCTCCAACATGAATGTGAATGAATGAAAAACGGTAACAAAATGAAATTAAAAATAACCAAAAAAAAATATAAAACGAAAGAAACAACTTGAAAAGAGTACCACGAGCACGACTGTTTCTTCTCGGATAACGAGCACGCTCAGAGTGTAGCAGAAGTCCAACTTAGGCTGAACCCACACCGAGGCCGACAAAACGTTTTTCCTTGTCGTGTACGACAAGAATACATTGCATCTTATGAGTCAACACACACCTAAAGGAACGCAACACGACAAAACATTTTGTTCCGCCGTGCTCGTCGCTCCGATGTCCATTTTATACAGCATTGCATAGAGGCAACCCACACCGAACGCAACAAACGTGTGCGAACACGTGTCGTTGCCGAAAAGTACACACTACCTTAGCGGTCAACCCACACCGGACGAAATAAACAGAGCACGACACGACAAAGCAGAAAAACATGTCGATATCTGTTCGCCGGTATTTTGTCTTTCTGCGACGAAATAGATGCATCGCGAATTTGAGAAGCGAAGATAGAAGTTGACGCGGAGAAGCTATTAAATTTGATTGAGCAAAGGAGCGTCATGTATACAACGGGGCAAAATCTCCCGCAGTATACTTGCCATGAAAAAGCTTCTGGACTCAAGCTGTTCGGAATCGGCATTAAACTGTAGGTCCCCTTCACCTGTGTTAAAAATAAATCACACACAGCGTGGTGAGTTCGGCGAGAAGTTTGAAGGCGACCATAGATCTGCGAAAAAGGTGTTCTGGCCAACCATCCGTCGATTCAGAGGAAGGAAATTTAACATAACCGAAGGAGTTAATCCAAAGATGGTGTGTTGCTTTCCAATGAGATGGACAGCATACGCAGATGGAGCGAGCACTTTTCGGAGCTGCTCAATCCCGGACAGGGCGCTGAGGGGACAGACCTATAGTCTTGAGTGGGGCGCTGAATAGTCCAACGGTGGAGGAAGTCATTTTAGCGATTGAATCGCTAAAAGTTGGCAAATCCGCCGGTGTGGATGAAGTTCGGCCAGAAATGCTTAAGGCAATGGGTAAAGAGGGAGTACTATGGCTCTCTCGTGTCATTAAGGTAGCATGGGAATGCGGTGAGATACCTAACGATTGTCAGATTGGGGTAATTGTCCCTCTTTTCAAAAATGGGGATAAAAAAGAGTGCCCCAACTATAGGGGCATATCTCTTCTAAGTGTCCCCGGTAAAATCTACGCTAAGCTACTGAAGGTGCGTTCTAAAGCTAAGGTCGAATTCAGGATAGGGGATAAACAGTGCGGGTTTCGTCACGTCAGAAGTACAACCGACCAGCTTTTCACTCTAAGAATGGTACTCGAGAAGGCTGGGGAGTACGCCAAACCGATCTACAGCTGCTTTGTAGATTTGGAAAAGGCGTATGACCGACTTCCTCGAGATAAACTCTGAAGTGTTCTGCAGGAGTATGGGATTGATGGTCCTCTGTTGAGTGCCATTCAGTATCTATACACAAACTGTAGCAGCTGTGTTCGGGTTAACGGTAGTAAATCAACACGTTCCACCGTGGGCGTTGGACTTCGCCAAGGGTGCGTCTTGTCACCTCTCCTTTTCATTATATATATGGACGGGATGTTGCAGCGCAGTCGAGGCGAGGAGTGTTTCACATTGGGAGAGTTTAGGGTAAGCCATATTCTTTTTGCAGATGACTTAGTTGTCCTCAAATCATCCCAGACGGAACTCCAGCGTGCGCCAGATAGGTTTGTGGCCGTATGTGCTGATGTTGGAATGAGAGTTAACGTGGACAAGTCCGAGGTTATGATTTATTCCAGAACACCTGTCCAATACACTCTACACGATAGTGAAGTCCCATTGAAGCAGGTGGAGAAGTTTAAGTATCTCGAGGTCTTCGTCACGAGTGATGGGAGGAGTAATACTGAGCTTTCCTGTAGGATTGACCAGGCCGGGTCAATTTTAAAACAGATTGGAAGATCTGTAATCAGGAAGACCAAGCTTGGTGTCAAAGCCAAGTTAGCGGTTTTTAACTCCGTATTTGTTCCAACTCTCACCTATGGTCATGAAATTTGGGTATTGGCCGAAGAATAAGATCGCGAATACAAGCTGCCGAAATGAGATTTTTTCGTGCTGTTGTGGGAGTTACTCGTCGGGATAGAGTGAGAAACAGGGCAGTGCGTGGGGAACTCAATGTTGAGCAGCTGCTTCTCCGAACAGAAAGGGCTATGCTTCGATAGTTTGTTCACGTGAGACGAATGTCGCCATCATCATGACTTCCAAAAAGTGTATTGGATGCAATACCATCAGGCAGGCGGCCGCTTAGCAGACCCAGGACCAAGTCCAAAAACTCGCCTGGGTGCGCTTGAGCATAGCTCCTGATGAGTTAGAGTTGATGACGGAGGATCGGGTGGCCTGGAGATCTTGCGTGCGCGCATTACCCCCGCGACTCTTTTAGTGGAACATGCGGGCCACTGAAAATCAGAGCTTGGCTCTGGTCCTTCACGGGCTGTTACGCCACCAAAGCAAGCAAGCGAGCAAAGGAGCGCAATTTAAAATTATATTGAATCAGACGACATTTCAAACGACGATGACTGAATTTGTTTTTTTCAACCCACACCAAGCGCACCAATTCGTCGGAAACATTTTGCTTGTCGGTAAGTGTTGGGATTGGTGTGAGTTAGAATGAAAAACGTTTTCTTGTCGTACGATAAAAAAAAAAAAACGTTTTGTCGTCTTCGGTGTGGGTTCAGCCTTAGAGTCGAATCTGAAGACAAAAGAGCATTAGCATGGCTTTTGATTCGGCTTGACTCTGGCTCTTTTCGAAGGAAATGTTGATGATGATGATGGTGCCGCCACCTCTATCGCCGCTAAGCCGATTTGACTTACTTTTCCAATTGCGACCTGAACTTCGACATTGACTTCTTGGTTAAGATCGCCAACAGCATTCGAAACGTGGTAACCGTATTTTTTTTTTTGCGGGTATGAACATGCTTACTTTTTTCGTGCCAGTTAATTTGGAAGGCAATGTTTACACACAACTGATTTGAAGTTCAGATCCGATTCACTTCAGAGACCGTATCGCTTAACCTTGCTACAATTTAATTGAATTTTTTTGGCGGGAAAATGTATGACTCACGTCATGTAACGCACTCGTACACCACACGAAAACCCGCAGGGAATTCAATTGCTCAATCAGAAATCGAACGATTTTTATTACGCGGAATAAATTTATTAAAAAAGAAATGTTTAAACACTGCATGAATAAATTAACACATTTTTCAGTTTGATTTTTTTTATTCGAAAATAAATAAAGTTACGGTAAAGATGGTTTACACCTTAATTAACTTATTTGCATGTTGAAAGGCACTTGAATAGAAATAGCGGTATTATGGAAAAATGAAGAAAAAGCATCCGGTTCTGTAATGACATTTCGAACCGTCCGTCATGGAAAATTCTGTAATGATCGGTTTTGCTTATGGAAATTTCAATATACTCATGGTAGGCAGATTTGGGATCGGCTTTCCCGGATGTAGGCGTGTTGCAATGTTAAATTACTCGACGAGTTTTTGGTGTTGGTTTTACCGACGTCAAAATTTCAAGTTTGAATAATTTGCAATTTTAATGTAAAACAAACTTCTTCAATTAAAAATAAAGTATCTGTAGGACTACCTCAACAACTGAGTGCTAAACTGAATATGCCATGCCGAACAGATATATTGAACGAATGCATCAGCTCATAATTTTGCGTAAGGTTCAACAGAGCTTGAGAGTAAATTAGACTTGTTTGACGGTCAATGTTTTGCACTTTATTAGAGAATATGGATTGGTCTTTAACCAAAACTGAATGCAATGCGGCCTTATGAGACTCTTTCGATTGTCCTCTATCGCAGCAGTGATATTTTTGGACGAAGAGGCAATTGGGCCGCATTACAGTGACCACAGAGGAGGGCCACCTCGACTTTGGTAGATCTATAGTGCCAAGGTGGGTCATTTTTAATCAAATTGATGATGGAATTTTTTCATATATGTATGTATCGACCACATTTTCAAAGAGCCTAACATCAGCGAAAAATCTTCCGACATAATCTTTTTATAAACTGTTATGCTTGCTTAAGAGCTTGACGGTCGTTTGCAGACCAGCTTAGACATTTAGCTTGGTTCTAATAGAACGGATGCTGATTTCTTTCTTGCAAACAACTTTTATTTCTACTGAAAGATCCGGTTTCCTTAGAGACGCCCCTTTAAGAATTGGTCGAAAAAGAATACAACTGCAACTTCTTCTAAATTTTGTTCATTTCGCTGACCACACCACCACCTCACCTCCAGCTATGTGTTACTTAGGTAGGTAGGTAGGTAAAATCGTAGCCTTCCCAGAAATGAGGAGAACACACATAGACCAGGGAGGCCCGTTGTGCAGCTACGAGAGGGCTTAGCCCCCTATCCGTCGAACCATTTTGTGGTTCTTAAGAAGTTAAGAAGATCAGGTATCCCTACTTGCTGAACCTCTGTCAGTTCGTTAAGGAAGTAAGAGCCTAGGTATCGTTTCCTGATCGTGCAGAATGCCGGGCAAGAGCAGAGAAAGTCGTCGTCTAGACAGCTTCTGCAGAAATCAATCATACACACACTATACATAGTTTTTGCGCGTGACTGCCGATAAGGCAGTGCCCGGTGATGACACCTATAACTTTGTAGATGTCAGTTCTTTTTAGGAAAATTATACTCCTTGTCCGATGACTGTCGAGCCGGGGCCAGATTTACCTGGTGATGACGCAGGTACATATGTCTCTGAGTCCAACTCCGGTTCGTCTCGGCCCTGGCGAGATTAGTAAGATTAAGTTTAATGGTTGCAAGGGGTATTCCCTCACAAGCCGCGATTGATTGCAGCGTCGTTCCCTGTTTGGCGAGTGTGTCTGCTCTTTCATTCCCTGGAATGTCGCTGTGACCTGGTACTCAGATAAGTTGTATTTTGAACTGTTCGGCCATCTCATTAAGAAATAGGCGACAGTCGAGCTTAGTTTTTGATGTGTACACATAGGACTCCAACGACTTTAAGGCTGCTTGGCTATCCGTGAGCATACGGATATTCGTAGTGGATATCACGTTCCACTTCAGCCAGGACAATGCCTCTTTTATTGCCAACAGTTTCGCCTGGAAAACGCTGCAGTGATTTGGTAATTTTAGAGCTTTATTCAGCTTAAGTTGTTTGCAGAAGACTCCACTTCCCACTCCGTCCTTGGTTTTAGACCCGTCAGTGTAAAAGTCTACGCAGTATCTGGGGGTTGATTATGGTGAGCCCAGTTTTGTCTGTCTGGGTAAATCGTCTTGAAGTTTTTTTCCAAGACCGTTGTGGGTTCGGTGAGGTCCAAGTTTACTGCCATGGTTGTCCTGTTGTTCAGGATGGAGGAGTGGCCAGTGACATAGCTCGTCCATTTCGAGTTGACTTTTAGTCTATTGGCCGTGTGTGTGGCAATTTGCTTGCCGAAAATATCGAGTGGTGTAAGGTCGAGTATCGTATTAAGCGCAGCCGTTAGGGTGGACCTGAGGGCCAACCTTTGTACCTTCTCGAGTTGTTTGTGGTATGTTGTCTTGTCCAGTGCAGTCCACCAGACTATCACTCCATACATTAGTATGGGTCTAACGACCGAGATGTAGACCCATAGGGTGATCTTGGGGTTGAATCCCCATTTTTTCCCAATGGCTTTTATGCAAGTGTAGAGAGCTATTGATGCTTTTTTAACTCTTTCGATTGTGTTGCTCTTCTAGGTTAATTTCCTGTCGAGTATAATGCCAAGGAATTTGGCATTGGGGGAATAGTTTAATCTGGTACCAAGCAAAGTGATAGGGCAGTGCTCCGTTTTCTGGGGATTCACGCTCAGCCCGTTGCTATGCGCCCATTTGCAAAGGATTGAGAATGCCATTTGCATACGGTCATTCAATGTGGATAGGTATTTACCTGAGATTGAAATGGCAACGTCATCAGCGTAGGCAATAACGTCCAGGCCTTCTTTCTCCAATCTAATTAGTAGTTCGTTTATAACTACATTCCAGAGAAGAGGTGAGAGAACCCCTCCTTGTGGGGTTTCCCTGGTAACCACTCTGCTGGTTGCTTGGCTTCCCCATTTGGAGAAAATCTTGCGTGTTAATAATAACTCGCTGATCAGCTCTATCAGAGTCCTCGCCACGTTTAGCTTTTTTAGCCCTTCTATTATTGCTTTCGGAGTGACGTTGTTAAAGGCGCCCTCTATGTCAAGGAAGGCTGTTATAGTGTATTCCTTAAGATGGATTGATCTTTCGATTTTCCTCACTAGTGTGTGCAAGGCTGTTTCGACAGATCTACCCTTACAGTAGACGTGCTGTGCCTTAGAAATTAGAGACGGATCCAAGTTGTGGCGTATGTGTAAGTCTATCAGCCTTTCCAAAGCTCTTAGTGCAAAGGATGAGAGACAATTAGACCATAGATCCTTGGGGGAAGTGTGAGAATCTCTGTCGGCCTTGGGGATGAAAAGCACCTTTGCGCACTTCCACTTTTCTGGAATGTGACTCCAAGCTAGGCATCCTTTAAAGATAATCTCCAGCTATGGTATAGTCTATTCCATAGTTTGTGTGAGTTCGATAGGGTAAATTCCATCCGGACCTGGCGATTAGTAGGGCTTGAAGCTTTTTAACGCCCAAATTATTTTCTCTCTAGAGATGATATGATCGCACTTTCCCACTTTCGCGGAGGAGAGGTGGGTTCCTCGCGAATGCACTGAGTCTTGCGGTTCATAGCAGCCTGGGAAGTGCGTGTTAAGAAGAAGATTTAGAGTTTCTTCCTCAGACGTTGTCCAAACTCCGTTTGCTGTAAGGCAGCTCGGGAATTGTGGATCTTTCGAGAGTATTTTCCTCAGTCTGTAGGCGTCTGAAATTTTCTCCATATAGTTACAGAAGAGTTTCAAGGACAGCCTTTGTCCTTTCCTCAGAGTTTGTTTGTACACTCTGCGTGAATCTTTGTATAGGCTCCAATCCCTGTCGTTTCTTGTATTCTTTGCTTCATTGAAGAAGCAAGCGGAGCTTGCTTAGATCTGCGTTCCGCCAAGAAGGGGAAGAGTTTTTTCCTGATTTGTGGATTGCGCAGCTGTTGACCCGTGCGTTGCCCAAGGTAGTTGTTATAATATCGATCATATTGTCTATATCTATCGTGGACCGCGGGGTACCAGGGGTCCTGTTTACTAGAGAATTGCCAACGAAGGTTGCATGATGAGTCAATTGGGGATGGGACCGCGACAGCTAGGTTGAAAACTAGGTATCGATGATCAGAGAAGGAGTGTTCCTCAGAGACCTTCCATTCTCTTATTCTATTAGCGAGATAGGGGGGTGCTAGAGTTAAGTCTAATACCTCCCATCGATTTTTAGTAATAAATGTGGGTATATGACCCTTGTTACATATGTTAAGGTTAGAGGTAAGAATGAATTTAATAAGCCACTCACCTCTTTCATTTATATCGCTGCTGTCCCAAATGGTGTAATGCGCATTCGCATCCGCACCAATGAGCAGCCCAGCTTGATGTTCTGACGAGTCCCTCACCAGTGTTACTTGCTTTCCAAAATATCTACATTCCAAAAGGTAATTTGATTTACCATTTATTTTGAAATTTTGAAACAAATAAAGTCAAACTGGCTTCTTTACAGACAATAGACTTGCAGATTTTGGATATTTACAATCATCATCAGTGTCCTTTTTTAATTCTTAAAAATTAACTCAAAATGCAGTGATATAAGAAAAAATTATGAACACATCATCTTTCATTCATTTCCCCGAAAAGTTAGCCTAAGGTCATGTAAGTTTGACCAAAATGTTCAGCGGAAGTCATACAATACGACCCACATAACACCCCATATATCGTCGAATAAAAACGTACAACATGGCATAAGCCAAAATACTAGCTTCTGCGGAACCACGTATGGCCTGTTGCACAGGATTGTACAACGCGGCGGAAATACATACATATATGTATATTTTGCGGATGGAGCAGTTCATTTTCTCAGAACACTTAACAGACTATCTGAACTTGAAAGCTACATTGCGCAAGTCTAAATTCAACGGCATGGAAAATAACCCCTTGTATTCTAAGGTAAATAGATGATTAAAGGTCGGTATTAGTAGCAATGAAGCACTCTCAAAACTGGCACTTACCGCCTGAAAAGCACCGAATTCAATCGAATTATACAAAACCTTTGATCAAAAAATCTAAAGGAGTGCTTCTCCCCATAAAACATTTCGTTCAGTTTACCCAAATTAGGTCTAATTGCGGTCGACATTTGGTCCCGTAAACGATAAAATTCAAATTGGCTTTTTCCCAATCACGTGCATCTACATATCGTGGACCTCCTGCGGAAGGGTTGCAATCATCCTGTGACCTACCGCTGATTTGTTTATTATCGTGTGACCAGTATACACGTTATTCACTAATAAAACTCAGAATGCACATAATGTATGAAATGCTATGAGGAAGCGTTTAATGATTATCGTAGAAAACCACACTAATGGAGTTTCGATTTTAGTTACTGCCTCTTTTGTAGATACTTAGCTAACGAACTGCCGTGTAACCCGATCTTAATCACCTCTATTACATCGCCCCATATAAGCCATTCGCTTGGCGTTAAAACGCTTCCAACATCGAATTCTCATCGCTCCAAGCTTAAGTTTAAGTACTTTGAAAAGTAGTTAAATCTTTTAAAACCCCACGACTGGGTAGTATTCATTCGTAGGACTTTGTTTTCTTGTTTTTATTAACACGATAGGGAAAACCAAAAACCGAACATAAAACAACAGAGAAAATGAAAATAAGTTATCATGTAACTGTGGACAATAAATAAATTAATAAATATCATATATGAGTAACAGAAAGGTGAATGAAAAAAAAAAATTAATATCGAGAAAGTAGTATCTGATCGCATCGGTCGCATACATTATCTGTTTCAATGCAGCGATCGGTTACGACTTCATTAAAACTGACTTTTTACAGCCTTTTCATCGACAATCAATTATTGAAATGCCCATTGAGTTGCGTGGCGATCATAGATAGACGGACCTACTGGCAGACCCACTAATATGTCGCACATTACGCAATTTCGGCGCTTAAACATTGGATTATCTCTACACTTTTACCACGTACCTACCATAACTTAATATGCATTGGAAAGTGCCGAAAATGACGACGCTGGGCCACATCTGCCCTGTGATATTTTGATTATCGCCAATTTTATTGGTATTTTATTGGTGATGCAACTGCCACACACGCGACGTATCGAATTAATCTGTGCTGTCATAGTGGGATGCAGTTTCAGGCGATGCATGATGAATGCTTCGGAAGGATGGAGATCTTAATCTGTGGACGTAATGCAAAAGAGGAAGACGCAGTTTCACTTAAGTTGTGTTGTTTTTATCGAATTACTGGCTGGTTAAGCGTGAGAATGCGTGTTTCCCCGCCGAAGGCTGTAATGTGGTTTTATTGGTAATAAAAACTGACAGCAATACTGGGAGTTGTAGGGGGCGAACGACTTGAGCGAGAAATGAATTAGAGATTACATCATTCTGATCGGTTAAGTCAATGAATTAAGTCGCACAAAAAGTTTTACCTGTGGACGCAATATCGCCTTCAGAAATCTCTTCTCAAATATGTACATATACACTTATGGTCAAAACAATAAGTACTCTGTTCTCTCTACTCTAATAATAGTTCGTAAATATGCAAAACGGAACGGATCTATGTTGACGACCCTATAAAAAAACCAAAAACAAACAAGGACCTTCGGTTCTGTACGTGGAATGTTAGTTCCCTAAACAGACCACGTGCGACCGAGCAACTTGCGGACGCCCTAGACCGCTATAAAACGGACATAACCGCCATCCAGGAAATGCGATGGAATGGACCGGGTAAAAAGCGGATGAAAAACTGCGACATTTACTACGGTGACTGCTATAGGGAGAGAGGACAGAGACTATTTGGATGCGGATTTGTTGTTAGAGGTGGACTAAGACATAAAGTGCTAAGTTTCCAGTATGTGAGTCTAGACAGGAATGCAACATTTGATGCATTCGACGCACTGTCTGATTCCATCCAAAGAATTGTTTCCCTGTTCCCTCGCACTGAAATCGTTTTAGCGGGCGATTTCAATGTACACAATTCTCAGTGGCTTCGACATTCTGGACAGACAACACCCGAAGGAAGGTATGTTGAAATTTTTGCTGAGTTAAATCACTTAACTCAAGTTGTGAATGAGCCATCACGTATCCCTGATGTTGCTGGTCATACCGCCAACACGCTGGACTTGTTTCTTACCTCTCAGCCTGACAAATACACGATCGATGTATTGGAACCCCTAGGCTTGTCTGACCACTGCATGATATCAGCGAAATTCTCGAACTCCCACCATCCAGTTAAAGAAAAAGCTCCTAAGAGAACACTATGGCTATACGAGAAAGCCAACTGGTGCGGCCTTAACAACTTCTTTCGGATCTTTAACTGGTCGTTGTGCTTCCTCGACAACGACGTCGACGCCGCAACTGATATTATCGTAAACGTTATCCGAATCGGCATGGCAAATTTTATTCCCAGCAAGATTAAAAGCACCAGGCCTAAGGATAATACGTGGTTCGACTCGAGCTGCAAAGAGGCTATTAGGCTCAGGGAGCTAAGTTTTCGGGCCTACAAGGCAAACAGTTCTGAGGAAAACCGAAAAAAGTACATACGAGCCAGAAATGACTGCAACTCCCACATTCGACGGATTAAATTCCAATCCGACCAAAAATTAAGGCGTAAAATCCTTCAATGTCCCAAAGGTAGCAAAAGTTTCTGGTCGTTTGTAAAAAACGTAAAAAACTCAACTAAGTCGTCTATACCGACGCTCATCCACAATGACATCCCAGCTGTCACCCCCTTAGACAAAGCTAACCTACTTGCTGCCCATTTCGCAACCAGTTCTCAGCTGCCAGCTTGTACTTTGTCTCCGCCTGTACTAGAGTGCGTCAATTCCACCATGGGGCTAATCCACTTCCGCACTCGTACAGTCGCAAGGGTTCTTAAAGACCTCGACATACACAAATCCGCTGGTCCAGATGGTATTGCCTCAATAGTTCTGAAGAGGTGTTCTTCTACGCTGGCAAAACCACTGCGTAAGCTTTTTCACCTTTCCTACACCTCTGGGCTCTTTCCGAGTAGGTGGAAAACAGCATTTGTCCAGCCTATACCCAAAAAAGGCGAATCATCTTCTCCCTCCAACTACCGACCCATTGCACTAACGTCCCTTCTTTCCAAGGTCATGGAAACGCTGATTAACCGTCAGCTTATGAAATATCTTGAATCACGGAAACTCCTCAATGACCGCCAATACGGTTTCCGCAGCAACAGATCCACTGGTGATATGATGGCATATCTCGCTGAAAAGTGGAATCACTCCCTTCACCAAGCAGGTGAAAGCAAAATTGTTGCACTGGATATTTCGAAAGCATTTGACAGGGTTTGGCATGAAGCCCTTTTGTCGAAAATGCGTGCTTTTGGGATCGATGAGTCTCTCTTTCAATGGATTAGAAGCTACCTTTCGAATCGTTCAATTCAAGTTGTTTTGGACGGATTCAAGTCTGATACTCACTTTGTAAATGCCGGTGTTCCCCAGGGCTCCGTTTTGTCTCCGACACTCTTTCTTATTTTTATAAATGATCTCTTGTCTGTTACTTCTAATCCAATTCACTCCTTCGCTGACGACAGTACCCTCAGCTTCTCATATTCGCTCACCAGTTTACGACCCTGCACTTCGGTTGTAGATAATGAGCGGCAGCGTATGTTAAGCTCATTAAATTCCGATATCGACAGCATCATCCAATGGGGTAAAAACAATAGAGTGGAATTTAATGCTTCCAAAACACAATGCTGTCTCTTGTCGTTAAAGCGTATAAATAACCCGCAGCCATTATCCATGAATGGCACTTGTATCTCAGAAACCGAAAAGCTTTCCATCCTGGGTATGAGTGTTGCTCACAATCTTAATTGGAGCGACCATATATTCAGTGTCGCCAAGAATGCTGCGAAATGCCTAGGATTCTTATACAGATGCAAGAAATATTTCTCACCCTTAGATCTGGCTACAATCTATAAGGCGTTCATTCGCCCCAAATTAGAGTTTAACGCTCATGTCTGGTCCGGTGCTTCCAAGACCTCACTGCACCTACTAGACAGAATACAAAAACGAGCCATAAAACTGATAGGTGACTCCAGCATTACCAAAACATTAGACTCGCTGGAACACCGCAGGAATGTTACCTGCCTCTCCCTGTTTTATCGTTACTACCACCAAAAATGCTCTGATGAAATAGCCAGTTGCATTCCGCCCCTTCAACATTTCTCCCGCAATACACGTCTCTCTAGGAATGCTCACCAATATACTCTGAAGCCCGCTTTCGGACGTACTGTCAAATATAGAGAATCTTTCATTAACCGAACCACACGAATCTGGAACTCCCTGCCCTATTCCTCTTCCTCTCTACCTTCTGCCCGCACTGTGTCACCGACATAATAAGGTTATTAGACCTTGAGTGCGCGCAAATTATTAAAAAAAAAAAAAATGTGAGTGAACGCCTCATAACGATCCGCATCAAGGCAAATGATTTCTTTGATCTCCTAGACAGAGCATATACCAAATGCCCCAGCTATGATACCAAAATCATACTAGGAGATTTTAATGCTAAGGCGGGTAAAGAAAGCATCTTTAAGCTTAAGCATTAAGCTCACTCAGTCAGTAGAGCAACAATGGAGCCTGTGCAAACAAGCCCTGAAGAGCACAGCAACGGAAGTGCTGGGCCTTAAAGCTCCACCACGACTAAACACCTGGTTCGATGACGAGTGTAGATGGATTCATGCGGAAAAGCAGGAGGCATACAAAGCCTCACTACACAAAAAAACAAGAGCGGCTCGTGAGCTCTACGAGCTCAAAAGAAGGGAGGAACATAAGCTCCTCAAGAGAAAAAAGAAAGAGCACGAGAAGCGAGCGATTGAAAACTTGGAGAGGTGCTATTGCAGGCACGACGTTCGAAGATTTTATCAGCGGATAAAACGAATGTCTCAAGGCTATAAAGCCCGAACGGCTTTATAGCCTTTAGGCCTGTAAGGATGAGAACGGACACCTAGTAGTAGAGTCGCAGTCGATGCTGAGAATTTGGAAAAACCACTTCTGCAGACTGTATAACGGCGATGACAGCCAACATACCGCCGTCAGACAGAATGATCCATTTTTTAACGACGAAGATCGCAGAGAATTCCGTCTCCCTGACTTCGACGAAGTTGAGATTGCCATGTCGAAACTCAAGTCGAATAAAGCTGCTGGCGCAGATGGACTGTCTGCTGAGCTCTTCAAAGCGGCTGGGGGTGAGTTGTTTAGGAGCATGCACCGGCTCATCTGTAAGATATGGTCAGAGGAAAGCATGCCCGAGGAATGGAGTCTCAGCATTGTTTGCCCGATCCACAAAAAAGGAGACCCCTTGGACTGCGCCAACTATAGAGGAATAAGTCTCCTTAATGTCACATACAAGATCTTCGCTGCCGTTTCGTGTGAACGCCTGAAGCCATTCGTAAATAAGCTGATAGGTCCTTATCAGTGTGGCTTCAGGCCAGGGAAGTCCACCATCGATCAAATCTTCACACTACCGCAGATCCTGCAGAAAAGCAATGAATTTCAAGTCGATACGCACCATCTATTCGTCGACTTCAAGGCCGCATACGACAGCGTAATTAGAGACGAGCTATATAACGCCATGTTTATTTTTGACATCCCTGCTAAGCTCGTCAGACTATGCAGGATGACCCTGGAAAATGCTCGCTGCTCCATCCGAATCGGTGCAGAACTGACCGATAGTTTCGAAGTCAAGAAAGGATTTAGACAGGGCGATGCGTTGTCGTGTGATTTTTTTAACATCATATTAGAAATGATTGTGCAAAAAATCACAGGCCTATACAAGAGGCACAATCTATTTCAAATCCTCGCAACTCCTTGCATACGCCGACGGCATTGACACAATAGGTAGATCGCAGCGGGATATCAATGAGGCGTTTGCGAGTATTGAGATGGAGGCGGCAAAAATTGGTTTGGCAGTTAATGAGGGCAAGACTAAACACCTGCTGTCATCGAAAAAGGACATTTAATACCGACGTCTTGGACAGAACGTGCATATTGGCAGATATAAGTTCGAAGTAGTTAAGGACTTCATATACCTCGGCTCCGCAGTGACTTGGAACAACGACAGCAGTTTCGAAATCAAGCGCAGAATTACTCCTGCCAACCGTTGCTTCTTTGGGCTCAAGAGGCAACTGAGAAGTAGAGCCCTCTCTCGTACGATCAAGTTAACCTTATATGAGACCTTAATTATCCTGTTCCTGTTATACGGCGCAGAAACATGGACTTTATCTAAAGCGGATGAGGAAATCCTTGGTCGTTTCGAGAGAAAAATTCTGCGTTCGATTTTCGGTCCCATAAACACAGAGGAGGGTTGGAGGAGAAGATTCAATCACGAACTGTACGGGTTGTACAGCGACATGAGTCTGGTCAGGCGTCTACGGATCCAACGCCTAAGATGGCTAGGCCATGTAGAGCGAATGGACACCACAGCTTCAGCCCGTAGAATCTTTGAATCCAACCCCGAGGGACGAAGATATAGAGGACGGCCGCACCTAAGGTGGCGCGCACAGGTGGAAAGGGACCTCAACCAACTGGGCGTGCTGCATTGGAAAAGACTAGCGGAAGATCGTGCTAGGAGGAGAGGCATGTTGGTTGAGGCCCAGGTTCACCCCGAACTGTAGCGCCCGTTAAGTAAGTAACTAAGTAAATATGCAAATATTCCTGTCTTATAGTCGCGATCTTAGAAATGCGCCACGGCGCGGCGCCCTCAACACAAGTGGCTGCTAGACGTAAATGAATAAACGAATTTGTAACAAATTTGGCATTATGTCTTCTAATAAATGACAATATAAGCCGGTCACTGCACGGCTGTTTATTGACTCGCATTTGTTTTTAAACTTTGGGAGCGATACAAACTGAGGGAAGAATGTTCTCAAAACACATACATTTAAGTACTCAAGAAGGTATGATGAGTGAAAGCATGACAATCACCATATCACCATATTCATTAACAACATTTAACATTTTCGAGATGGGCCCCAGCCAGGCTGATCCTCGGCGCGGGTCGTGTAACACCTTGATCCGGCCCATTGTCCACATCTTGACTTCATGTCTCCTCTGAGGTTACCACGAGAGTCATTGACCTTTACTGGGCCCTAGCACCGTGTCGAGGTATGTAGTGACGGAAGAGAAATCCAAACATATTTCGGGATATAATACCCTTACTGTTCGTATTTTGATACAGTTGCTCTCGTGGAGCAGAATACCCAAGCTCTGTGTCAGCACATCCTCTTTATATCCAGGTTTCCCTGGAATCCGGCGCGCGTTCGTTTCGGGAGACTAACTACCTGGTAGGTGCCAGTTCCCAGAGGAGGGATTTTCGGCACCATGTTCCTGATCCAACCTCGGATAAACGGACGGATTCCTAAAGACGACATGGCGCGAAAAAGGAACACGATTTTACAACATCAGCCTCATATGTATGTGCACACGCCCCTACCGAAGAGGCTGAAAACCCCATCAAAGAGGACTTCTATGATCTCCTGGACAACGCCTACGGAGCTTGTCCGGAGTGCGATGTCAAAATCGTACTCGGGAACTTCAATGCCAAAATCGGTAAGGAGAACACCTTTAGCGGAGTAGTCGGGAAGCACAACCTCCACATACAAGAACGGATAACAGCTTGCGACCCCCACCTGATTATCTACCTCGACGCGGGGTGGGGCTTTTCACTAAAGGATAATCAGCCCCGCCACCACCCTAACATAATCTTATCCTCTTCCATATCCACTTATTCTCCCCTTCTCCCCCACTGTTACCTATTGCCTCAGAAGCCTCTGGACTGGACATACGGTGTTAACGGAACCGTGTCGAAGTGTCGACCAGACTGGGATCCCAGAAGAAAAATTGTGCCATCCGGACGAAGTAGCTTTACCTGCGCAATGCGGATCTCCGCGCAGGTGGACCTTCATTTCTCCGTAACTCGTGGGGCCAAATTATGGTAAACAACAAAAAAAAAAAAAAAAAAAAAAAAACCGATAAATATGAGACCGGAACTCATAAAAAGCCCAACGACTGAGGTCCCAAAAAGGCCATCTCATACACATCCCCCCAAGGACGGCGGCGCCAAAGTCAGAAAGGTTAGCGCGTCTACCAAAGCTTGTAGAGACTGTAAGGCGGCCTTGAGAATTTTGAAGAGATGGGGACATAAATGTGACCTGAATGAAAAGGCAAAAGAGTCAGTCGCCTGGGCCACTAACACGATGGCTCTAGAAAAAGACAAACTGGTCAAGAGACCTAGATCGTCACCCGAGGAACCAAATAGAGAGGCTAAGAAAGTCAAGGCTAGGAACACCGGCCAAGCGATCAAAGTCCTTTCAGAAGGTTGCAAGGGAGTGCTTAATGGCCGCTATCATTGATGATTGCGACCCATACGGCAAAATGACGATGGACGAATGGAAGAAGGTAGAGTACGCTTTAGCGGACAACTTCCTAAAGATGGCAAGGAAGCGCCGGATGGCACCAAGGGTGGGTAAAGCTTCCAAGCTGTGCCGATCAAAGATTTTTCGATCTGCTAAAGGCAACAGTCGAAGAAGCAGGTGAGGTATGGGAGGGAGCTTAGACTAAAGGTCGTAACCAAGGACCAAATTCCTAGTCGACCGCGAGCAAGATGCTGGCTCCCTTCTGTGCCTGACGACCCTCTAGAAATTATGGAGACGATTGCGTACTGCAATCCTAATCTCCCAACTAAAGACTGGAAAGTCGTAAACTGGAAGAACCAAAGGAATATCGAGACAAGCAACTATTGTCTTAAACCGAGAATCCTTGGATATTCTGGCCCCTAACGACTACTATATAAGGTTTGGCTTCAAAAGAGCCAAACTCAATGTTTATAAAAAAGATGAGGAAATGCCAACATCCGGCACCGATAGCCACCAAAACCCCCTGGCTATCATAGAAAGCACTACTAAACAGGAATACCCAACTCCCTCGGGAAGCAAGGGTCCTGCGAATGTTGATGCCATAATAATAACAATTAATTCGGTAAGATAGGCCAGGATCTATTGCTCGACTTCGGAAGCGAAGCTACTGTGCACGCAATAAGCTCGCCCATGGAAGAGGATCTTCTGGATTCAGATTCGGAAGACTCCAAAACCACTGTCATGGAGGTAAATCGAATTGACGGCAGACCCGATGCTGAAATTAATTCAGATTAACCTCCATCATTTAAAAGCGGCATCCGCAAATCTTCTTCTAAGGCTGGCAAGAGAAGAAGAAGACTTAATCCTAATACAAGAGCCATCTCTACATGACCACAAGGTTCGCGAACTAAGGACCCCAGCCTACCATCTAATTACACCGCAAACAGGTAAAATACGTACTTCCATTTTGGCAAAGAAAGCTCTAAACCTATACCTTCTCCCACATTACAGCTGTCCCGGCACCACGGTGATCACCATCGAATCACATGGGACCAAATTTTGGATAGCTTCTTCATACCTGGCCCAGGAGAAGGCCGTCCCGGAGGACAACGCTGACAACGCGGACAAAACCCTGATCTCATAATCGGCGCGGGCGCAAACGCGCACCACACGACCTGGGGTAGCAGCGAAACAAATGAAAGGGGTGAGTGGCTACTTGAATTTATACTGAATTCAAATTTATATACATATATGCAACAAGGGCAACACTCCCACCTTCATAAGGAAAAATCGAAAGGAGGTACTAGATATCACTCTGGTATCCCCATCGCTCACTAACAGGCTGGGTGGTCTCAGAAGAACATTCTTTTTCGAAACACCACTACCTTCTCTGCAGTCTAAAAACACCAGTCCAATCTGTTATTAGCTCTCCTTCGAATCCAAAGAGAATAGATAGGAAATGTTACAAGGTACTCGTAACCCTCCACACTCTCTGTCGGATATAGACATGCAGGTAGATATAAAGGGTTTTCCAATAAGGAATTAACAACTTCCACGGCGTTCTCAAAAATTGGGCAGCGCTCAGACCACATTATGGCGTATTTTGCGTAAGGATCTTGGTTTACACCCAGACAAGGTCAAGCTTACTCAAGCTTACGTTCTCCGATTGGGCTCTGGAGTAGATGCACTAAGATGATGAATTTCATCGCAAAATCTTCTTCAGTGACGAAGCTCATTTTTGGCTCGACGGGTTCGTCAATAAGCAAAATATGCGTTATTGGACGGGTGAAAATCCACATGTGCCTCATGAATCACCGCTTCATCCACAAAAAATAACTGTTTGGTGCAGTTTGCATGCCGGCGGCGTTATTGGGCCATATTTTTTCGTCGACGTTAACGATCGTCACGTTACCGCGAGTGGCCAGCGTTGTCGCGCCATGATTACCAATAATTTTTGGCCCGAATCGGAGGATATGGACTTGGACGACATGTGGTCTCAACAGGATGGTGCCACAAGCTGTACACGTTACAATCGATTTATTGAAGAACTTCCACGGCGTTCTCAAAAATTGGGCAGCGCTCAGACCACATTATGGCGTATTTTGCGTAAGGATCTTGGTTTACACCCAGACAAGGTCAAGCTTACTCAAGCTTACGTTCTCCGATTGGGCTCTGGAGTAGATGCACTAAGATGATGAATTTCATCGCAAAATCTTCTTCAGTGACGAAGCTCATTTTTGGCTCGACGGGTTCGTCAATAAGCAAAATATGCGTTATTGGACGGGTGAAAATCCACATGTGCCTCATGAATCACCGCTTCATCCACAAAAAATAACTGTTTGGTGCAGTTTGCATGCCGGCGGCGTTATTGGGCCATATTTTTTCGTCGACGTTAACGATCGTCACGTTACCGCGAGTGGCCAGCGTTGTCGCGCCATGATTACCAATAATTTTTGGCCCGAATTGGAGGATATGGACTTGGACGACATGTGGTCTCAACAGGATGGTGCCACAAGCTGTACACGTTACAATCGATTTATTGAAGAACTTCCACGGCGTTCTCAAAAATTGGGCAGCGCTCAGACCACATTATGGCGTATTTTGCGTAAGGATCTTGGTTTACACCCAGACAAGGTCAAGCTTACTCAAGCTTACGTTCTCCGGTTGGGCTCTGGAGTAGATGCACTAAGATGATGAATTTCATCGCAAAATCTTCTTCAGTGACGAAGCTCATTTTTGGCTCGACGGGTTCGTCAATAAGCAAAATATGCGTTATTGGACGGGTGAAAATCCACATGTGCCTCATGAATCACCGCTTCATCCACAAAAAATAACTGTTTGGTGCAGTTTGCATGCCGGCGGCGTTATTGGGCCATATTTTTTCGTCGACGTTAACGATCGTCACGTTACCGCGAGTGGCCAGCGTTGTCGCGCCATGATTACCAATAATTTTTGGCCCGAATTGGAGGATATGGACTTGGACGACATGTGGTCTCAACAGGATGGTGCCACAAGCTGTACACGTTACAATCGATTTATTGAAGAACTTCCACGGCGTTCTCAAAAATTGGGCAGCGCTCAGACCACATTATGGCGTATTTTGCGTAAGGATCTTGGTTTACACCCAGACAAGGTCAAGCTTACTCAAGCTTACGTTCTCCGATTGGGCTCTGGAGTAGATGCACTAAGATGATGAATTTCATCGCAAAATCTTCTTCAGTGACGAAGCTCATTTTTGGCTCGACGGGTTCGTCAATAAGCAAAATATGCGTTATTGGACGGGTGAAAATCCACATGTGCCTCATGAATCACCGCTTCATCCACAAAAAATAACTGTTTGGTGCAGTTTGCATGCCGGCGGCGTTATTGGGCCATATTTTTTCGTCGACGTTAACGATCGTCACGTTACCGCGAGTGGCCAGCGTTGTCGCGCCATGATTACCAATAATTTTTGGCCCGAATTGGAGGATATGGACTTGGACGACATGTGGTCTCAACAGGATGGTGCCACAAGCTGTACACGTTACAATCGATTTATTGAAGAACTTCCACGGCGTTCTCAAAAATTGGGCAGCGCTCAGACCACATTATGGCGTATTTTGCGTAAGGATCTTGGTTTACACCCAGACAAGGTCAAGCTTACTCAAGCTTACGTTCTCCGATTGGGCTCTGGAGTAGATGCACTAAGATGATGAATTTCATCGCAAAATCTTCTTCAGTGACGAAGCTCATTTTTGGCTCGACGGGTTCGTCAATAAGCAAAATATGCGTTATTGGACGGGTGAAAATCCACATGTGCCTCATGAATCACCGCTTCATCCACAAAAAATAACTGTTTGGTGCAGTTTGCATGCCGGCGGCGTTATTGGGCCATATTTTTTCGTCGACGTTAACGATCGTCACGTTACCGCGAGTGGCCAGCGTTGTCGCGCCATGATTACCAATAATTTTTGGCCCGAATTGGAGGATATGGACTTGGACGACATGTGGTCTCAACAGGATGGTGCCACAAGCTGTACACGTTACAATCGATTTATTGAAGAATAAGTTTGATGAGCCTGTTATCTCAAGAAATGTGCCAGTCGATTGGCCGCCTCGTTCGTGCGATTGAACGCCTCTAGACTATTTTCTATGGGGCTACGTAAAGTCATTGGATTATGCCAACAAGCCGACAACGTTGGAAGAGCTCAGAGCCAACATTGAACGCGCAATAGCGGCCGTTTCGGCCAAAATGTGTGGCCGAGTCATCGAAAAATGGGGTGGTCATATGAACGAACTCGAGTTCCATTTATAAAAGTTTTAATTGTATTTCAAATCGATAAAGAAGTTTTTGAAATATCTCAAGTGGTTTGCGTTTTATTTAAAAAAAAAAGGTTGCCAAGTCCTTATTGGAAAATCCGTGTCCGGAGTCCGTGCAAAGGACTCTAGTAGAATTGATTGGCGAGTTGCTTTCAACACGCAAGACCTTCTCTAAATGGGGAAACCAAGGAACCACTAGATCGGCTACCAGAGGAACCCCACAAGGAGGGGTCTTCTCCCTGGGGATAAATCCCCAGAAAACGGAACTCGTACTCTTCACTAGAAAGCATAAGACTCCGGACATACATAGGTCCAATCACTCTACTCGATACCAGATTATCCTATTCCTCTACGTAGTGCCTAATACCTTGCCGTCATACTGAACAGGAAATTAACTTGGAAAGAAATATTACCGAGCGAGGACGGAAGGTAACTAGCGCTCTACACTTGAAGAAAGCCTTATGGAAAAAAGATCGGGCTTCAGCCCCAAATAGAACAGTCGCTAGACCTATTCTTCTATATGCATTAGACAAAATAACATACCACAAGAAAATCGAGAAGGTACAGAGGTTAGCAGGCATGTGCATCATCGGTGCCCTAAGTTCCACTCCAACGGCAGCGATCAACATGTTACTCCACCTAAGCCCACTCGATATAACGGGAAGTAGCTAGCCACATATACAGCTGCGAGCTAAAAATGGACGAGCTATACTGCGGGCCACGCTTCTATTCTGAACGACAGGACAACTTTGGTAGAGAACTCCGACTACACTGAGCCCATAAATGGTCGTCGAACCACCATCCAAATCAACTGTGTGCTCATTGATGCAAGACACTCGTCAAACATCCTGGATGTGCGAACATTCAGGGGGGCAAAGGTCGACTCTGATCATTTCCTTGTAGCAGCACGATTCAGAGCTCGACTGTCCAATGTCAGAAAGCTGGACCAGCCCACCAAGAGGAGGTTCAACACAGAGTCTACAGGGAGCAACTGAACGAAAGGCTCTTCGGTATGTGTCAAGCGCAAATGTCTCCAATATTTGGCTGCATTGCCCCTCAGCCATTCAGGAAGTAGCCGAGATCACCTTAGGTTACTTACCACCCCCGACAAGAAATCCATGGTATGATGGCGAGTGTGAGCAGAAAAGGGAGCAACCGACGAGGCGTCTAAAGAAAAGAATCTTCGCGGTCTCCCAGCTCAAGGATATCGAGGAGTCTAGGGACAAACATAAAATACGGACCTTTTATAAGAAAGTTAAAAGCCTTGCCGGAGGCTGCAAGAGAGGCATCCAGTCTCTTCGAAATTTCGAAGGTAATCTTGACGCTCCTGTTTCGAGAAGAAGAGGAAGACCGAACCTCATCATTTTGAACCAAACAAACTGCGCTTCCTCTACAGCCGTTAGCTCCAAACTCAAAAGGCCTCTTCTCAGAACCCGATCATGCACACGACGCCGCTTGTGACTTTTATTCTTTCCTTCTCTTAATGCTTTAAATTTTTGTTAGAGACAGGACTAAGGAGTTCAAAGGTCACTGCAGTATTACATTCAAACGTTTTTTGTACCTGAGTCATCAGACAAATCTGGATTCCACAACTACACAGTACCACCGTCTGTTCTTTTATGCTAGCTTATGATCCATCGCTTTCGTTGATAGTAGTCTCCACAACTTTCACAACGAGAATTGCTTTGATGATTAGACAAATCCTTTCCATCTCAAAATTGACGGAATTGTACGTATCACCTACTTCCATCAACCTGAAAATACACATACCACTCCAGTGTAAATACAAACTTCCATACCGATGCCCAGGTTATTGTTGTTTGACTTCAAAATAAATACATAAATGCTTAAACGCATTTTCAGACCTCCTTTGATGTCTACTCGTAACAATGTTCAATACTTATATGTTACGGTCTACAATAGGACCGCTTCACTGATTTTTTTTTCCATTTCTCATCCATTAGCTATCAGAAAACATTCAACCTTTCTTACTAGAACACAAGCTTAAGACTTTCTCAAGAATGTTTCACGACCATCGTGGTTACCTCAACTTACACTCCGGACAGTAAACAAAATTTCCAACAAATCTTCGGCATCGTACTTACCCTCTATTGCGCCAAGTAGTTATTTAGATTCCGGATTGGTATACACGATCGGGTTTTGTAACATTATAGCATGTTGTGGCGAATAAACAGAGAGATGGAGAAGGAGCACATAGCCATTCATAGGAGCACGCCATATGAGCAGCATTTGTTACCGTTGTGAAGACAAAAGAATTGTTTATTCCTCTTGTTGCCGCAACAATGGTAGAAGTAGTTAAATTGTGTAATCGTCAGAATGTATCTTATAGTGCAAAAAACACGATTTTCAGTTACATTCTACGATATTAGTATGCGACTAGTGGCAATAATCGCCCATCGGTTGTATGCGCGAATCTGAATATGTGGGAAATACATTTCCTAATCGGAGAGTACTCATCATAAAAGGGCCACCAACGGCGAAGATTTGCATAGTTCCCGTGGAACGGTGCGAAGTTAATACCAAAGAAGATGTTGCTTCATGGATGGACATGCGGGGGAACTAGTGGGAATTCCCTCTGCATAACCTAACGGCGGTATGGTCTAATTTGGAGAAATCATAACAAATAAATCGTGACCATAAAGCTGCTCGTGAATTATTACATCAAATACGGAGCGGATCTGTCCAATTAGCTGGGAATAGCCGAATTCAATAAGCAATCTTGGTCATTTGACTTTATTTGCAAGAAAATCACTCGTAATGGGATTTGGAAATGGAAGAGGACGACTGTATCGTTGCCTGAGCTTAGAATTTAACGTCACGAGTCGCGCTATAAGAGTTGGGGCTCCCTCTTGGCTGCGCAAGATGGGAGAAATAATATTGCCCTTAATTAGAAAAACCGGCCAAGTGCGAATCGGACTCGCGCACGAAGGGTTCCGTACCATCTGTACACATAAAAATGAAAGAGACGTTGTCTCATCCCATTCAAACGGATTTGAAATGATTTTTTGCATGATGACAGATCTTGGTTGCAGGCAGGTTATAGGCATATTACTTTGATTATCAAAAATCTCCATGATGAGATAGTTGATCATCAAAGTGTCCATTGAATTCAAATCTTACTTCAGCAAGGAGGTGAAAAGGTGAATAACAATAATTATAGGGAAAAAAGGTTTGCGGCTGAGATTAATATGTATATCAAGGACACAAGCTCAGAGGTGTGTTATAGGTGGTGAGATATTGTCGAATGTTAGTTTGACTAACTAACTCTGAGTTTAGTAAAATTAGATTGTGTTTGTTTACAACAATTGAATTTGTTTCAACATTCGATCTCTTAACCTATCAGAAAGGAAAAGGAGCAAGGAGGTGAAAAAGTGAATAACAATAATTATAGAAAAAAGGGTTTGCAGCTTAGATTAAAGACTAAAATTAAGGCTCGGAAGTTTGCTATTGGTTGTGGGATATTAGGTCTGTATGTGACCAAGGGGATTTTTTCAAATGAAAATCATGTCTGTTGTATGGGAACCCTCCTTAAATATTTATTTTTTTTTCCTTGTTTTAGTATTTGCTGTTATAGCGGCAACAGAAATACTACATCTGTAAAAATTTCAAGTGCCTAACTATGACGGTTCATGAGATATAGCCTGATGCCAGACGGACGGATAGCGAAGTCTTAGTAATAGGGTCCCGTTTTACCCTTTGGGTACGGAACTCTAAAAATGAGGTTCCAAAATGGGACCAGAAATCAAATACAATCATTCCAACAGCGGCATAAGAGGTAACTTAACTTCACCCAATGCAGTGCGGACAACTGATGGAGTACATTTGATTGATTACCTTGGAAAAGGAACGCATTAACAGATGTTAACAACTAATTGCATAATAGGTTGCGGAGCGGAAAAGTACAATTGGACGAACAGTGGTGCAGTGCAAAAGAATAACTTGACAGAAGGGCGAATAGCGAAACGACAGGAGTTGAAACTGACTTTCGCCATTCAAAGAAATATGATGTAAGACTGTAATTGCGAGGACCCAGGATTGAATTTATGTCAGATTTTGATAGATATAATTGTTGTGTTGTCAGCCCGTCAAGGATTTCTTGCAGAAGGTCTTGACGAAATATAGAGAAAAGTCTGACAGTTTGAATGAGTGACAATAAATCTCTCAAAGACCAGGACCACATTTTCATCTTTACAAAAAAGACTGCCGAAGAGATGAAATAGGTCGTGTTGGTTGTGGGAATTCCCCAACTTATATACTATTTCCCTATGTCTAATACAACCAATGCTAATTTGCTTAAGCGCCAAGTTCGAAGACAACAATCTGCTTCTCTATGAGGCATACGAGTATCACTTCACTTAATTGTCTTAAAATCAATAGAGAGGTAATAAAAAGAAAAACCGCAAAACCACAAAAAATAGGGAACGGAAAGAAACATATAGAAATAGTAAGTGAGTAAGACGCATTTTCCATGTGCTGATACCCTTGAATGCGAATTGCTATCATAATTTCCACCCTTCTACAATTCTCACTCCTCATCTTAGCGCCCACGAAATGTGACGCCAATATCAAAAAGAAAAAGAAAAAGTGAATACAACCAAAAAAAAAAAGCAATTTCTTGACGAGGCAACGAAACCTTGACTTTGTAGAGTCTGCGTAGGCTCTGTGAGGGCAAACGATCATAAAAATAATCATAAACTTGTATCGAACACTAGTATCACCTGCATACATAACAGTGTATGCGCATTGAATACACATAGTTTCTTTCCATTATACTCATGGTGTAATATTGTTATAATCGACCTTCGATCGGACTTAGTCTCACATCTCACGCAGATTCAGATTCCCAGTGACAGTTGAAGGGAAACGATTTTTTTTCGAAATCGTTTTTACATTAAATTAACACGAATCTACAAAAAAACTGGTTACGTACGGTTGCACACGTATTGTAAAATACATACACAACGGAAAATTTGTTATCTATTGCGGCCAAGAGCTGTATGGTTTACTACACCTGGCCAACTCACAACTATCCATTCAAATGGAACATATAAAACATGATTTGTTTCATGAGATACATATTTAGCGACTCATTATACTCGGAGAAAAGAGAGGTTTTAATCATTTGTTGTCGTTTTACTAAAGGAAATTGAAACTTAGGGAAACAATTAAGATAGCGGAAGAAGGCGGTTCAATAGAGTTGGTAGCACTTTGTCAGAATGGTGATTAAATGGGCGTTGAATGTGGTAGAACTATCAGGCGGTATTAGACATCTTTTGTTGTATAAATCCTACGCTAGCTGATTTGAATTTCAATTTGCTCCTGTCACCCTTATATCAGAATCTTCGGATTTAGAATCCAATTAGCACTGAAAACTTTAGACATAACTTGAAGGAATTAGCTCGTAAAGCTATTATTTTTGGTAGATGTAGTATTAAGACCGTCCTTGATTTTTGAAGAACACACGCTTTTCAGAAGAAAGAAGAGAGAGAGCACGGAAAGCGTGGGATCGAGGAGATGGAGAGATGTTTCCGCAGGAATGACGCCCGTAAGTTTTACAATAAGGTAAAACGAACATACCATGGCTACAAAGCCAGAGCGGCGGCCTGTAGGGATGAAAATGGAGAACTGGTAGTAGAGTCACAGTCGATGCTGAGGATTTGGAAAGATTACTTCCGTAGACTGTATAACGGCGATGATAGACAAGATACCGCTGTCAGGTAGAACGAGCCATTCGTAATGGACGCCGATATAACAGAATTCAGTCCACCCGACCTAGACGAAGTCGGAATAGCGATATCAAGACTTAAGTCTAATAAAGCCGCGGGCGCAGACGGGCTGTCTGCCGAAATATTTAAAGCAGCTGAAGATAATCTGGTAGGGCGCATGCACCAGGTCATCTGTAACATATGGTCCGAGGAAAGCATGAACGACGAATGGAATCTCAGCATCGTTTGCCTAGATCACAAGAAAGGATATCCTTATAACTGCGCCAACTACAGGGGAATAAGTCTCCTTAACATCGCATACAAGATCTTCTCTGCCACACTGTGTGGACGCCTGAAACCCTTCGTGGATAATCTGATAGGTTCTTATCAGTGTGGTTTCAGGCCAGGTAAGTCCACAATAGACCAGATATTCAGATCTTGGAGATGACCCAACAATACTAAATCGACACCCATCACCTTTTCGTCGATTTCAAGACCGCGTATGACAGTGTGGATAGAGACGAGCTATACAGCGCCATGTCTAATTTTGATATCCGTGCCAAACTCGTCAGATTGTACAGAAGGACAATGGAGAACTCTCGCTGCTCCATTAAGGTCGGTAGCGAATTAACCGAGACCTTTGATGTTAAAAAGGGATTAAGACAAGGTGACGCACTGTCATGTAATTTCTACAACATCGTTCTTGAAAATATCATACAAGACTCACTGACTAATACAAGAGGTACGATCTATTTCAAGTCTGCGCAACTGCTTGCGTACGCGGATGACATGACGTAATTGGACGAATACAGCGGGACGTCAGTGAAGCGTTCGAAAGCATTGAAGCAGAAGCGGTAAAAATGGGTCTTTCGATTAACGAGGGTAGAACGAAATATTTGCTGTCAACCAAAAAAGATGCGCAACACCGACGTCTCGGCCATAACGTCACAATTGGCAGCTACAGATTCGAAGTGGTAAAGGACTTCGTCTACCTTGGCTCACTAGTGACCAACGACAATAACACCAGCGCTGAGATCAAACGCAGAATTGCTCTTGGCAACCGCTGCTTCTTTGGGCTCAAGAGGCAATTGAGAAGTAGAGCCCTCTCTCGAAAGACCAAAGTTGCGCGGTACAAAACCTCAATCATCCCAGTCCTCTTCTATAGCGCAGACGCCTGGACTTTAACGAAAGCGGAGGAAGAGACCCTTGGTCGTTTTGAGAGGAAAATTCGGCGTTCAATCTATGGTCCCGTTTGTATAAACGGGGAGTGGAGGAGGAGATACAACGACAAACTATACGGGCTGTACAGCGACATCGGCCTGGTATGATGTCTGCAGATCCAACGTCTAAGATGGCTAGGTCATGTAGAGTGAATGGAAAACACAGCTCCGGCCCGGAGAGTCTTCGAGTCCAACCCCGAGGAACGACGCAGTAGAGGACGACCAAATCTAAGGTGGCGCACGCAGGTGAAAGGGAACCTTAATCAACTGGGAATACGTCGCTGGAAACAGTTGGCAAAAGACCATGCCAGCTGAAGTATCTAGTTTATTGGTTGAGGCCCAGGTTCACACCGGACTGTGGCGCCACCTAAGTAAGTATTAGGATTGATACGATTGATTCGTCAAACATCTCCGAGAACGAAGCCGTTCAGTATACCATTATTTGACCACAAAATTCGGTCTTAAAATATGCCGTTATTCATAGTGGCAACAATTGTACACTCTGTTTAACACTGGAACATTCTGATACCGAATTTCAGAGCAATCTGATCTGGTTCAGGCCTTTAGCTGCTAAAAGTTGCAAAAAGTCACAAACATCTTTTAATTGTTCTGGGCTAACAGCTTCGAAAAAATTTGCAAATTTTACGTGAATACGCGAAGTTCATATGCCAAAAGTCGATTTCGACAATTTTGACCTCTTAATGTCCTTATCTTTCTAATCCACTAAAAATGCATGTTGAACTTGACCTACGGAGCCCTTGTAAAATATTTCAGAATAAGACTTACCCTATGGTAAGAGTTTTTCTTACAATACAACCACATCATTATTCTAAAAGCACTTATACCATCACAAAATTTCATAGCCTTTAGTGTAATATTTGCCTGTAACGATAAGAGCCCACTTTTTGATTGAATTGAAAATAACCAAAAAATAGAAATAACACCTCATACCTCATACTAAGCGCCATCCTCAAAATCCTCTTAAACATTACCACCTAAGGCCATTCTTCTACCACACATGAAAACAATCCTTAATGATAGGTCTGCGACCCCAATAAATCACCAGTTTGCCTCACGCAACATCAGTTTACAACAACATAGAATGCCATTGACCTTCCCTGTAAAGCAGGTGCCGTAATCTTGAAATTCCATAAAAAATTGCCCGTTTCCATCACTTAAGAGCTCTTCTTTCCAAGAGCTTTCTTAATGTGTCTGAGGTACATTACCCCCACAACGAATCCATTTGTCAAACGACTGCATGCCTTGAATATATCGCGCAGAAAAACAACACGTCACGTCACTCAATCGCAACCGCAATACAAGCTTAAAACATCTAATAATAAATACAAGACCCAACCTGGTCTATAGCCCTTTCAGTAACACTGACACCTAAATGCACTCACGCGCAGATACAACTGTCAGATTAAAACGATTGCAACCAGTTTACGATCAGTTTTTTTTTTCTGTCTATCTCTTTTCATAAGACTGCCGAAAAAATACCAAAAGCCGATACAAAAAGTATTTTGTATCTTTTCACTCTTGTATCTTTCACTCTGTATGTGGAATGAAGGAAAAGCAAAAAAAAAAAAAATCATATTAATCCTTGACCTTTACCGATTGCCCCCGGCATGGGAGAAGAAAACCAAAACAGCCCACAACATACCGCGACTCAAGTCATTCACTCAACATTCGTCGATTGCCTCATTAAGTGTTACACAACGTTAAGATACTCAGATTCGAATACTCAGAGTATTTTTCTCTCTGTTTCTTACTGTGTTCCTAATCGTATTGCGTTCTTGTTTTTATTTCTTACAACCTAATGTCTATTTTGAGCTATTTCCTTTTCAAGCCAATGCTTACCTCATTGAGACTTGCGGTATGGCTTTTTCGTATCTAGCCATGTATCTGCGGGTCTGTAATTGGCTCATTAAACTCATTAGTTACATGCAGCAAAATATACAATTAAAGAATGTTTCGAGAAGTCAGCGATGTGTGTGCCTGGGTAAGTGTAATTGTTTAACAACCACACTGGACAGTTGAAGAATTCCCGGCAAGCGTTATTTGGGTGAACGCTGCAAAATGAGTCATGCACTAAGAGGCGTAATCATGGACCGTATGCCTTACCTTGGGATTTGTTTCCCTTAAGCAGTACGTTCGAGTAGTACCAGAGTTTCATCAACTGATTGAGTTGCGCACGATTTGTATGAAAAATTGCTGCGAGGTTAGACGAGGACTTGTGCACACAAATGAGCAGGTCATGAAACAATCAACGACTAAAGTTGGTAAAAAACGCCGCTAATACGCTTCGGGGGTGTATGTGTTTACAAGGATTTTGAAAAAAGGAATGTAAATGACTTGATTAGTCTGGGAAATCTAGCCCCAGACTGAAAGATTAAAGACAGTTACACTCAAATTGCCAGACAAGCAACATCAAGAGTCGATGAAATACTCGAGAGGCTTACGATTTTCAAGGTTTTCGATTGAGAGGATCTTAAAAACTTGCTTTTTCAAAGGAAGCTAAAAAAGTCAAGAAGGGCCGGAATGGACACTATACTAAAAAATGCTTAGGTAATACTTATTTGCAGGTAAGGGCCAATATTGGGTGGCTTTTTTAAGTTTTAAGTTAAGTTACATACTTATGTATATGGCTGGTTTTGTGCATCAGATCTGTTGAAACCGTCTGAAATCGCCCTGATGCCGGCGGGAACCGCCTTTATAAACCGTATCCGTTATTATGCTACAGCGTGGCCTTATAGCTTATTGTTTTGCTACATGGGCTTGTTCGCATTGTTCATCGAACCAGGGGTTTCTAGGTGGTGGCGGTTTGAAACCCGGCACCTCGGAAGCAGCGTCTCTGACGGCACTCTGGCAATGCGGCAATTTCTGCTTCATTTCTTGTACTGCTGTGGGCGGATTTTGAGAGAGCTTGAAGGAGACACGATCGGCAAAGATTCTGGCAGTCTCTTGCGATCATAGCTTTTCGACGTCAAACTTACGTTGTCCTACTCGACTCATCAGCATTCTTGATACATATCCTCGGTCGTACCTTGGCTATAACAAGGTAGTGGTCCGAGTCGATGTTGGCTCCTCGGAAGGTTCGCACGTCGAGAATATTAGAGGAGTGTCTGGCGTCGATCGCATTGTAATCAATCTGGTGGGTGGTCGATTGATCAAAAGACAGCCAGATACCCTTGTGGATGCTGAGATAGGGGGGAATCCTGTGCTTGCTACAAGGAGGTTACGCCCCGTTAGAAAATCGATTAGCCCAAGTCCGTTGTCGGATGTGGTGTTATGGGCAATGCTTTCCTATGATCGACTCAAATATATCCTCTTTGCCCAGTTTTGCATTAAAATCTCTTAGAACTTTTTTTGTGTCGTAGCTGGGGCATTGGGCATAGGTTAGGTCTAAGATATCGTAGAATTCTTCTTTGAATCGATCGCCCTTTTCTTCGGTTGGTGCGTGAGCGCATATCAAGATAATATTTTAAAATTTAGCTTTGTTGCGGATTGTTATGAGACGTTCGCTTAAGACTTTTTGTCGGAGTCGTCCTCGGATAACGAATCCGCTCCCGAATAAGCGCTGTTTGTTCTCCTTGTAGTTCCCTAGTGGATGTCGCAGTTTTTCATCCGTCTTTTGCCTATTCCATCCCATCGCACTTCTAAGAGTGCCTTGCCGGTCTATTAATGGACCCCACATTCCAGGTGCAGACTCTCAAGTCCTTGAGTCGTTTGTAGGGGTCGTCAGCTTTGTATCCGTCCGTATCCGAGGCTTCTGGTTGTTTCGGAACAAGTGGGTTTTTATGTGATAGGAATGTTACCCCTAAGTACAACCCCCAACCTGAAGGGCCAGGTTCCCCTTTCCCCAGGAAAAAGGGGTTGGGTCGCTGCACACATTGGTTCACTACCTGGCGGGTGCTAGTGCAGCTATCCAGGGGAGGTCACGCGGAGGCTGTGTGTCAACTTTGATTGAGCGGGTTGGCGTTTGACGACATTGACGTGATTGGACGGACGCAGCGAGAGACGTCAATGAGACCTGTGTAAGCATTGAGGCAGAAGCGGTTAAGACGGGTCTCAAGGTTAATGAGGGTAAAACCAAATATCTGCTTTCATCAAAAAGAGACGGTCAACACCGATGTATTGGCCAAAACGTCACCATGGGCGGATACAACTTTGAAGTGGTCAAGGAATTCGTCTGCCTTCGCTCACTGGTGACCGGCGACAACAACACCAGCACTGAGATAAAACGCAGAATCTTGCCAACAGCTGTTTCTTTGGGCTCAAGAGGCAATTGAGAAGTAGAGCCCTCTCTTGGAAAACCAAGGTGATACTATATAAGACCTTGATCTTCCGAGTCCTCCTTTACGACGCAGAGGCTTGGACCTTAACAAAAGCGGATGAAGATGCCTTTGGTCGTTTCGAGAGGAAAATTCTACGCATTATCTACGGTCTCGTTTGCTCAAACGGGTTGTACAGCGACTTCGGCCTGGTACGACGTCAACGGATACGGCCTCTAAGTTGGCTAGGCTATGTAGAGTGCATGGAAAATACAGCTCGAACCCGAAGTGTCTTCGAATCCATCCCGGGAAGAAGGCGCGGCAGAGGACGGCCGCATCAACGGTGGCGCACGCAGGTGGAAGGGGACCTTAACCAACTGGGCGTGCGGCGCTGGAAACAGCTGGTCAAAGACCGTGTCAACTGGAGACGCCTGTTGGTTAAGGCCCAGATTCACCACGGACTGTAGCGCCACCTAAGTAAGTAAAGTGTCCGTTATTATGCCCATGACAGAGCTTATGACAGCTATATCGTGTCAAGCTCAATACATTTTTTAACGGCTGCATTCTGACAGTGCTAGAATCGAGCTCTGATGAACACTGCAGTGGTCTGGTAGTCTCGAAGACAGTTCGAATTAAACTTCTCTTTATTTAAAGCTTTTTCCATCAAAAGCTTTAAATAATTTAGAACGGGGGAAAGAACAACTCTGACGTACCACATTCAACGACACGTTTACGGAATGAACCTTAAAATGGGAGGTGAAATACCATATATGTATAGGACTGCAGTCCTCCCTGCCGCAATAAAAGACAGTGCTGGCCTTCTCGTCACGTTCGAGATTGTTGGGTCTCTAATAGAGCTCAAGTATTTGGCTTGATTGGAGAACGACGGTTTGAGCCAATTAACACAAAATTGTTGAATAGTGCGATCTGGCGTCTGCCCACTTACATAAGGCTTCTTACATCAGGTGATTTATCGGTTGCAGTATTTGCCAAAAATTGCAATTGTCAAGTTATCCGAGTACACGTAGACAGTGATTGGTTAGTTGGTTGGTTCACCCTGTGGAGTACCTTTTTTCACCATTCTGGCGGCGATGGAACCAGAAAACTTGCCCGTAACGATTCTCGATCAGGGCCCCTAATAGCCCCACGATTCTTAAATTGCTGATAGCCTGTGTGAATACTTCCAGTTTAACGTTGTTAAAGGCACCTTCGTTGCTGAACAAGGGGTCAATTCCTTCGGTTCCAGAGACATGGATGGATGAATTTATCAAATGGTAAAGTTCAGCTGGTATGATTCAGTTGGATCTGGAATCTTATAGGGTTTGGAGCTACATATGTATATGTTGGTATTAGTTAATACGTACGGATTCCTGCCAATGTCTTCCGAGATTCTTCATTGCTCTGAAGTTTGCAGTGTATGTCCCTGCAAAGTATGTACGTATCCAGGTGCGGCTCCTAAAAATTTACATCGAAAGATGACTGAAATCCATCATTCGCATCAGGTGGCTGAGGCACTGAGACACTATCGAGCAAATATTTTCCAGATTCTGCAGCAGAATGAGACCCATCATAGGCTGAACTGATATCTGTGTGTATGGCAGCGTTAGAGCCTATCAAGGACCTGAGCCTAGCTTCTCCCAATTACGTAAGTTCTTCAGAAAATACTACTCGTCCTGTTTTTTGCCGACTTTGAATAGCGGATTTCGAGAAGCTTTTCATTACATCTATACTACAACGGATTTTGTCAATATCCTGCTGAAGATAAACACCACCAAATACACACTTGTCGAAATTGGGTTTGCCATGACTCGATACCAGAATTATCGGACACCTACTGTGCAGTGTTCTCAGACTCTCCATTGTATATGGCATTATAGAGGAGAACGTAAGCCTAGCTTCTCTCTCAATCATACATGTTGTGTGTGATTTCATTATCCCATAGGTGAAGATAGATAGATAGATAGATAGGGGGGGGGTGGGACAGAGTCGCCTGATCACTGCGGCCACGATTGGGCCTATTGTGATGTCCCCCACTTACAGTTCACTCAGAAAACCTGAGTTCGTAATAAAGCTTAGTATGCTTTTGAGTGAACTGGCAGCAATTTCATCTGCTTCAAGATAATGCTTGCCTAGGTGACGAAGACGTGTACTGACCAGGCAGTTACAGTGGCATAGTATGTGCTCTGCTGTTTCTTCGTCTTCATTACACATACGGCAAGTGTCATCTTGTATGATGCCCATTGTTTTGAGGTGTTTATTAACTGGGCAGTGTCCAGTAAGGAAACCTGTGATTAAACGAATCTGACTCCTCGAAAGCATGAGAAGTTGTTTCGTTCTTTTGAGGGATGTAGTTGGGAGGAACAGCTTGGCTTGTCTGCTACCTTTCGTTTGTGACCAGTAGTGATCCGTCGTGTTCCTTAACCAATTTTTTATGCAGCATTTGGTGGTGCTAGTAGGTATGCCGCAGAAAGGCCGTGGCATCATAAATGGTGATGCAGAGCCTTTCCTTGCTAGTAGGTCCGCCTTTTCGTTGCCTGTATGGCCGCTGTGTCCAGGTATCCAAATGAGATGAACTCTGTTTGTACTGGCCAGCTGATGAAGTAGCTGTAGGCAGTCCCATACCAGCTTGGAGGTTATTTCAAAGCTCTTTAGGGCTTGAAGTGCAGCTTTGCTGTCAGAGAGAATATAAATGTTTTTGTTAAGTAAATTTCTGTTTATATTTTCTCTGAGGCAGAGTTCTATAGCAAATATCTCTGCTTGAAAAACGGAGTTATAACTGTCCATGCTGACGTAAATGCATGTGCCTGTATTTGCTCCGTATACTCCAGCCCCAACGCCTTCGTCCGTTTTGGAGCCATCTGTGTACCACACGTAGGATCCACGGTTGAAGGAGGGTCTATCCTGTTCCCAGTTTTGTCGGTTAGGGAATGTGACCTTGTAGTTTTGGCTGAAGTTATATCTGGGGAGACAGTTGTCTGTAAGAGATATCTTTAGGATTTCATGCCTGTTTATTTCTGTAAGGATGTCAGGGTGAAAGAGCCTACGGTTAGAGTCATCCTCCATGATCATCCTGTGGGCGAAGACCATTGCTTCTTTCTTCAGTTGGAGATGAAGAGGTGGCAGGTCTGTGATGACTTCTAGTGCTGCTGTGGGGGTTGTTCTCATGGCCCCAGTGATACAGATGCAAGCTAGTCTTTGCAATTTGTTGAGCTTGGCTTGCACTGATACTTGTTTTGTTTTGTGCCACCAGACGGGCGCAGCATATGTAAGGATTGGTCTGGTGATTGCTGTATATAGCCAGCGGGACATTTTGGGGTTTGTGCCCCAGTATTTGCCAGTGAGACTTTTGCTGGTCCATAAGGAGATCCTGGCTTTCTCAATGGTTTTTGTAATGTGAGAGTTCCAAGTGAGCTTTTCGTCTAGAGTTATCCCTAGATATTTGACTTCTTTTGAGAACTCTATCTCTTCACCAAAGAGGGTAGGCTTAGTAAGTTTGTGCCTGTTCCTTCTTTTGGTGAAGGCGACTATGGTGCTTTTTCTAGGATTTACATTTAGTGCAACCTTTATGCACCAGTTAGCAACAAGGTTTAGTGCCCGTTGGAGGAGTTCCGAGACTGTGTCTTCGAATTTGCCTCTGATCAGGATCACTATGTCGTCAGCGTAGCCTTGGACATAGAAGCCATTGTTGCTGAGTATGCTTATCAGTTCGTTGACCACGATGGACCACAGGAGTGGTGAGAGAACCCCGCCTTGAGGGCATCCTTTCGCGGCGTTAACGCTGATTTTGTCATTGCCTAGCGAGGTGTTTATTTTCCTGTTGCTAAGCATATGTTGGATCCAATTGCATGTGGTGTTGTCCACCCCTGTGCTGAGGATGCAACGTTTTATTTGGGTGTATTCGGTGTTATCGAAGGCACCCTCAATATCGAGAAAGCAACCTATCGCAATTTCTTTGTCGCTCAGGGATTTATTAATCCGGGCCGTTAGTTCCTGAAGAGCATGCGTGGTCGATTTCCCAGGCTGGTAGGCATATTGGTTTTTGTGAAGTGGTGATCTTCTCAGTGCACCGTCCCTGATATGCCTGTCCAAGATTTTTTCCATTGTTTTTAGGAAGAAAGAGGTAAGGCTTATCGGTCTGTAGGACTTAGGCAGGTCTGTGGGTCTACGGCCTACTTTGGGAATGAATTTTACCTTTACCTCTGTCCAGCTTGTTGGTATGTGTCCCCATGCATAGCTGGTTCTAAAGATGTTAATGAGCATGGGGCTAATTTGCGCACTCCCCTTCTGAAGAAGTGCTGGGAAGATGCCATCCTCCCCCGGGGATTTGTATGGGTCAAAAGAATTGATGGCCCATTTTATGCTTCCCTCGTGAAATATCGTTCGTGCTCTCTTCCAATCCTCCCTGTTTGGTCTAGCTGCCCTGATCTGCGGAGGTATGTTAGAGAGATCAGAGGGAATGATGTTAGAGTCCGGGAAGTGCGTGCTGGTCAGAATTTTGAGTACTTCCGTACCATTTTCCGCGTAGGTGCCATCTGCTCTCCTCAACAAACCAATTTGGTTAGTGTGCTCTTTAGCGAGAACTCTGTGGATGCGAGCGCTGCTCTGAATGTCTGAAAGACTGCTGCAGAACTTTTTCCATGAGTCTCTTTTGGCTCTTCTAATCTCTTGGTTGTAGTTGGTGAGTGAGGCACGATACTGCGTCCAGTCACCAGTCCGTTTAGCCCTGTTGAACAGTTTTCTGGTCAGTGCTCTTAGCTTGGCCAGATTGTTGTTCCACCACGGAGTGGTACGGTTGCCTGGCTTAACTTTCTCCGGGCAAGCGTTGTGAAAAGCAGATAAGATGGTAGCATTGAGACTGTCGCAGCAGAGTTCGAGGCTGTCTATGTCTCTGATGCTGTTTGGACAGTTTCCGATCGTTTGTGCGATTTCTAGGCTATAAGTGTCCCAGTCTGTCGCTCTCGGTTGTCTATATGTTCTAGTAATTCTATCTCCCGCTTTTATGTCAAAACAGATCTGTCGATGGTCTGACATCGATGTTTCTGTTGAGACATGCCAGTTTTGAATCGAATTACATATGAACGGGGTAGTTAGGGTGAGGTCTAATACCTCTTCTCTAATTCTATTCATAAAGGTGGGATTATTTCCACGGTTTATGATATTGAGGTTGTTCCTAAATATGAATTCAAATAGGTACTCACCTCTTTTGTTGATGTCCGAGCTTCCCCATGCTGTGTGGTGTGCGTTTGCGTCACAGCATATGATGGTGTGTGAGCCTCTTCTTCCAAAGTGGTCGAGAAGATCCTGCAGTGGTGTGAAGCCCAGGTCCGTGGAGTCGCCCGCAAGGTAGGCTGAGCAGATTACAGCTTCTGACCTACCTTCCGCAGTGGATAGCTGGATGATGGCAGCTGCCATGTCCTTATTCGTGAATTCTGGAATGGGAATGGCTTTAATATTGTTACTGAACATTAAGCAGGCTCTAGGTCGTCCTTCATTTGTGGAGTCGTAGAGCAGCTCACCTGATAGTCCTTTGATCTGGTCTTTAATGGTGTACGGTTCCTGGATAAAGGCTATATCGAGGTGCTCCTTGTTAAATCTATGGCTCAGTACCGCGGACGCGGCCTTTGCATGCTGTAGATTTACTTGGATGCACCTTAATCCCGACATGATGGATTCAGTGAGGTACTGGCAGGGCTGCCAGTGTTAGTAATTGTCCCAACCATAGGACTGACCCCTGAAGTCTTGGCTGCCCGAGTAGTTTCTTCAGGTAGCCCTGACGTTTGGGGTACTTTCGTTGTTTCTATGGTTGGTGCACCAACGCCAGATGCAATGGTTGTTGCTCTCTGGTTTGGCTTATGCGCGCCGAGTTCCTCACTCGCTTTCTTAGGCATGGCCGGTATACCTTGGGCATCGCACTTCGGATGGGCTAGTGCCCTGTCCTTAGTTTTGTTGTCCGCAGTTACCTTTGCCTGCTTGGGAACTCCCTTGATCCTAATAAGGATCTGGGAGAAGTTGAGGAATAGTTTAAACCTTTGCTTCACAATGGCGTCTTTAGAAGCCTCATCGATGGCAAAGGTTACTTGATCCCCACCGCTTTTTTCCTTAGCAATCCTGAGGACTCTCCATCCTTTTGTGCTAATGTTCGCATTCTGCCTCATTATGCGCATAAGGAAGGTGTCCTTGGTAAGGTCATCGGCTTCGGGGACGAATGTTACGCAGGTGTATAACTTGGGTATGTCATTGCCCTGAGTTGCACACAAATCTGCGTTCTTCCATGGCTTGATCTTCTCTATCGACGACATGAGCCAATTTTTTGTTTCTATGTCGTGACAGGTGATGGAAAGCCATCCATTTCTGGCTGAGGTGGCCTCGAATCGGAGTGCAGGACAATCTTTGTCTGCCTTGTCCATTTCCACTAACAGGCTCTTCCTCACTAACTTCATCTGTTCGTCCGTTAGGGTCTCTTGCGGGTGTTGCGAGTGCATGATGGCGACTTTGCACCGAGCAATGGCATCCCGGTAGGATGGCTCGGGTGCATCCGTGCGCTCTCGTGCACCTCCACTATTTCCCTTAGTGGGTTTTATTTTATTTTCGCACCCAGGACGATCATTTTTATTACCAGCACATGAGCTACTAGGTGCTTCTGTGTGTGGTCGACTCTTCTTGCGGATATTCTCCACAATGGAGTTGTCGTTAGAACGGCTGCGTTTGGGATTTGATGCATCGGTATTTTTTTGAGCTTCCCTTTCCGCTAGCACGAGAGCATATCTTGCTCTTTCTTTTTGTTTCGCCTCTTCGGGCTCCATCCCGTCCCGGATTAGAGCGGCGATTCGTCGCCTTTGTGCCCCGGTGAAATGCTCTTGTTTCTGCCGAGGTTTTCTGGCGTCGTTAACCACTACAACCTCGGCGCTTGGACCTTTAGGTACCTGAGCGTTTTGGTTGTCCATCTTGTTGGACGGGAATGTGGTTGCAGAGTTTGGAGATGGTTCTGTGACTTCTGTCTCCATTTCATGTACTGGTGAGCGGAGGAGAAATTCTTCCTCCGACTCTGTTGGTGTTTTGTTTTTGTTTTTTTTGTGTTTGTTATTCATATGTTGATCCCACGAGTATGGCGAGAATTGATGGTCAACCATCTACAGAGCTCCCATGTAGATGTAAGGCTAGTTACTATGTGAGGGCGCCCGGTATCACATAGGGACCGTACGTTTGCGATGCACATTTTTGTATTCCCTGCATCATTCAGTCCTCGGCACGTATTCCAACCACCTTGACTTGGGAATGTAAGTGCTCTTGGTCCGCGGGGGTGCAGTGACCCCTACCACATTACGTGGCCTTCCCCTATCCGCCACCTGGGGACGCGCCGGGTTGCCTGAGAAGCTCGAGTTTACCCGGATCCCATAGGTGAAAGGGACCTACAACTTATAGCCGACTCCGAGAAGCTTTTCATGACAATTATACTACAGGGGGTTTTGTCGATAACATGATCATTGTCGATATTCGATCCCCTGTCGTCCGCGTCAGAGATCAACACACTCCATTAGTTAACTTAAAACGCCTCCATGTACAGGACGACAATGGGAGGGTCTTGATATTTCATTAAGCGTTCAGAATCTGGAAAAAAAGCTGTTCGAGACTAGGGACGTCCGACGATGTCGTGATTGGACGATTACAGTGAGCTACCAACTAGGTAGTTCTAAGCAGTTACAACTAGACCATGGAAAGCAATATTTTACAAAGATTATTCTCAGGAATAGAATTACAAAAACTCAACAGAGCTGGGTATAACGGCGCGTTTGCACAAATTGTGCTCCGGCTAAGGCTTATCTGTAGGCCGTGTCTGCTAGGGGATTTCCAATATACATAAGTATATCAGCTCGTCTTGTCTTCAATCCATATACAATGTTCGTAATATCTACTAAAAATTTGCCCAGTATTGTACTATTTGTTATATCCCAACTCATGTTACACCTGGCTATAGCATTTTTTTTTAATTTCCCAAAGAAGCACTGGCTACTTAAAACAACCCAATACAAGAGCAATACGTGTGCGCTGGTATCTGCACATAAGTTTGTGTTTTCGATTTAACGTACTATTCTTTTAACAACTTCAACTTCTTTCAGACTAAATATTTCGTTGGTCATATTACGTACATACCTTCCGATACTAGTTTCTGAATGCTGTGGGCTGTGGGCAGTCCATCAGCCGAATGCAGAACATACATTTATATGCATGCGCCTACAACTCAACCTTTGCGTTCAATCGATCGAAAAATACAATGGAGAACATCTGTTGCCGATTTAGTAACGCAAAACAAATATACTCGTAATATGTGAACACAAAAACTTATGTTTTGACTTGCAGCTGTTTTATTTCTGCGTTGATTGGAAAACGAGCCTGAAGCCATTGTTTTATGCCTCATACAATAACTATCGCTAAATGCGAACATTTGTGTAAACACCGGAAGATAATTAAGTAAAATGTACTAAAACAAGTAACTGGGCATTGATCACGATGTTGAAGTGTTGTCGAACTCAAGAAGACCTACTTGCATTCATGCTATTGTCCGGCCGATATGACAGTCATATTATAACTACAATTCAACGATCAGCCACGTATACCCCTTCCGACGAAACGACAAACAACACCAGTCAATCCGACAACACAGATCACGTCTCGATTAACTGAATTATTATTACATGTAGGTGGGTGGCCCCCGCCATGATTGTCGTCATCGCCGTCATTATGGATAATCTGATTTCTTAGCAAATTGCATCGGTCTATTGTGTAACACTCGAAAGCTGTTTCGTACGTGGCAAAGGCTTGAAACCTACCTACTATGCCCCAGACGATGCAGTTCATTGTGACCGTCGCGTCCCATCGATTCGAGCTCAATCTAATCGTCTACAGCATAAAACTGCGTGACGACAAGCTAAACTGAGTTATTTCCTCCTCTTCCCTCTCTGATTTTATTGCTTTCTGATCCTAGCTTTGAACTGGTTTCTGTGTAATCCTACTATTATTATATCAAACGTCTATCCAACGTGTCAAGACGGAACTGTTTGCTTTTACACTTAATGGATATTGAATGACGCGTGTGAGTTAATCTAACTCCTCTTCGTGCAAAAAGCAACCACCAAATAAAAAAGAGAGAATACGTAAATGCAGACGAAGCAAGCGAGGCCATCCGGAAGAGACTCGTGCTTGAATAGGGGCTACGACCTTGTATAAACACACCGCAGCTTGACTCTTGCTTTTCGAGTTCATTGGAGTCTCTTGTTTCTCCTATTACATTTTTATACATAGCCCCTGAAGAGTCGGTAGCGTTGATGAGTGTTAGTACACGAAGTAGTACTCTGTTGTAGTCGTACGTGTATATGTATTCTAATGAGATACATTTATATCTTAAGTAGGCAATTTGGATTTTACTCGATAGATGATGCTGCTAACATGCGGTGAACATAATGTTATTTTTTGGTCTTGTACTTAGGTTTTTCAAATACAACACGGGGCATGGAGTGGCACTTACTTCCAAACGTCTAAGATGTTCCAGTTCTACTTGAAGCACGAAATAATTAGACTGACGAACCATTCATTTTTCTACAAGTCGTTATAATTAGATACACTGGGAATGGGTTATCTTTGAGGGGAACTAAGCGAATAGAATGACTAGAAAATGAAATGACAGAAAGCTGGTGAGGATAGATACTTTGTTTTTTAATCAATTTACATTAAGTTATAACAACGGTGAAGAAACTGGATCATATTAATTAAGAAAATACGAAAATAAAAGAACGATCAAAGGTAGTATGTCCCTTCTAATCTCCCTGATCGGTAGCAATTGTGAAATAGAGGTCACAGAATTAGAGATCAGAGGACAGATGAGTTACTTTGTCATACACTATAACATTCATAATGAAAGGTATCTATTCACTTGAGGAATGAATAGCTTTATATTCCAGAAACGTTCAGAAATGCTTACAGCAAGTCAATTGTCGTCAGGACATGCTTTTAGTAGCATCGCTAATTGCAGGCCCCTGGTACTCTATTTGCGGCATTAAGTCGTCGAAAAGATATAAATTAGGTTAATATGAAGATATAACTCTACTAGGACTGTCAAAAGGCTAACACTTGCTTCCTGGCAATATCCAGACACTGTAGAGGAAGCGGCATTGGAACACGCTCCAAAAGGATACAGTAGATGCTGTGGTCACAGCCAAACCATACAGAGATATAACCTTTAAAAAGAACTTGGTACTTGGGTTCTAACATTTTCATGTAACATGACGTGGCGTTTTCGTTGATACGCTAAAAATGTGTGAATCTACAGTATAATTTCGTACCATAACCTAAGTCTCATGGCGGAGTGGTGCATTACGATCCCACATACATATGTATATTAGGCCAAATGGAGAATGACACAAAAAAAAAAGGATTTTCTGAGCTTCATTCCCTGAATGTTCACAGATGAAATTGAACAGGTGCTTCGGTGCATGTGCATGATATCATGTTGGACGATAGGCGAGTGAAAATGGGTGAGATGGCTGAAGTTATGAGGTAATCGAAAGACATTAGTGCTAGTGTGTTAAACAACACACAGAAGTGTGTTAGGTGAAACATATAAGTGTGTCATTTGACAGAACAACAAAAACTGTGTAATTTGACACACTTTAGAATTAAGTGTATCATTTGACATGTTTAATCTTTGAACATGTCAAATGATATGTACACCTAATCCTAAAGTGTGTCAAATGACACAGTTGTTGTTGTTCTGTCAAATGACACACTTATTAGTGTTAAAACTATAACACGTTCCGTTGCGTGTGATGAATAAAAATTTTAAGGACACCTTAAGTGTGTTACAGCGACACACTTATTAATAATTAACACGCATTGGATCAATCAATCAAACAAAAGGGAAATTTCCCAACTATATTCAGCCATCATCAGGAAGTAGGTCCGCAGCCACCAAAAACAAAGACACTCAACTACTCCTTTTCCGATTTTACATTGGTTCTCCGAGCCGAGCTGAGCGAAAGACTGTACAGTATGCCTGCGTCGAACACAAATGCCAATAATATGTGGCTGCATTGCCGCTCAGCCATTCAGGAAGTAGCCAAAACCACCTTAGGATACCTACCACCCCCGACAAGAAACCCGTGGTATGATGGCGCGTGTGAGCAGAACCGACGAGGCGTACCAAAAAGGCGCTGCAGAGGAAAACCAGGGCAGCGCAAGAAGAGTACCGAGCCTGAAGAAGGGAGGAAAAAAAAAACTACTGCGACAAAAGAAAAGAATCTTCGCAGCCTCTCAGTTCAAGGATATCGAGGAGTCTAGGGATAAACATAAAACACGAGCCTTTTACAAGAAAGGCAAAGGCCTTGCAGGAGGCTTCAAAAAGGGCACCCAGGCTCTTCGAAACTGCGAGGGTAATCTTGTCACCGACCCGCAGGGAATACTGGATGTATTTAAGCAGCATTTCCAGCAGCTGCATAGGGAGCATGACCAAGAGAGAGTGGCCGCTGAAGTAGTCCTCCCAGCATTGAAGAAGTCGGCACAGCTATTCAGAAGCTGAAGAACAACAAGGCCGCAGGCTCAGATGGCTTGCCATCAGAGCTCGTCAAGGCTGGCGGCGATGCTCTGGTAGGGAGCATGCACCAGATCATCTGTAGAATTTGGGAAGATGAAAGCATGCCCGACGGCTGGAATACCAGCTCTATATGCCCCATCCACAAAAAAGGCGATTCCACCTCTTGCAAGAACTATAGAGGTAAATCCCTGCTCAATGTCGCATACAAGATCCTGTCCAGCGTATTGTGTGAAAGTCTAAAACCATTTTGCACCGCACTAATAGGCAGCTACCGGCCCGGCAAATCAACTATAGACCAAATTTTCACACTTCGACAAATCCTGCAAAAGACCAACGAGTTTCGAATCGATACACACCATCTTTTCATCGATTTCAAAGCCGCATACGACAGCATTCATCGTGAGGAACTGTTTGGGGCGATGGCCGAATTCGGGATCCCGGTAAAACTGATCCAGTTGTGTCGCGCCACACTAAAAAACACGCGATGCACCGTGCAACTCGGTTCTAGGACCTCGGAACCATTCGAAACATGCACCGGATTTCGGCAAGGAGATGCGCTGTCATGTGACTTCTTCAACCTGGTGCTGGAGCAGATAGTGCGACGGGCAGGCGTCAACAGGGAAGGCACTATCTTTTACATGTCCATCCAGCTGCTAGGATACGCGGATGATATCGACATCATCGCATGTTCTCGCCGTGGCATTGTGGAAGCATTCACGGCGCATGAAGAACAGGCGAAACGAGTTGGTCTTAAGATCAATGAAGATAAAACGAAATACATGCTGTCAAGCAAAAACCAATCCGTCGCTCACCACCTGGGACAAAACATAACAATTGACAGCTACAATTTCGAGGTAGTTAAGGAGTTTGTCTACCTCGGGGCAAACGTAAATTCCACGAATGACACCACAGTGGAGATCCGGCATATAACCGCCCTTGGCAACCGCTGCTACTTCGGCTTGTCCAAACAACTGGGGTCAAAACTCCTCACTCGAAAGACCAAAGTCATGTTTTACAAAACGCTCATTCTGCCAGTCTTGCTGTACGGAGCCGAAAGCTGGACGATAAGCAGGACAGCGGAGCTGATTTTGGGTTCTTTCGAAAGAAAAATTCTGCGCCGGATATTTGGTCCTGTCTGTGAGGAAGGTGAATGGAGAAGAAGACACAACCGCGAACTCTACGAGCTGTACCAAGATGTGGATGTAGTCCGGAAGGCAAGGATCCGTCGACTACACTGGCTCGGCCACATCGAGCGCATGGACATCAACGCTCCAGCTAAGAGGGTCTTCGACTCCGAGCCTCCTGGTTCGAGAAGAAGAGGAAGACCGAACCTCCGGTATAAAGACCAAGTAATCGCGGATGTAAGACATCTTGGTCTTGACAACTGGAAGCAGCGTGCCCGGGACCGTCAAGGATGGTAGGCAGCTATAGCTCAGGCTCAGATCCTCCATGGATCGCAGGCCTGATAAGTAAGTAAGTATGTAAGTTCTCCGAGCCGGATAGCATGATTATCATGATGTTGCTCACAACAAAAAGAAATCAATCAATTCAATGAAACAAAAAAAAAAAAGAAAAATTAAGTTTTGAGGATTAAATGATTGATTTGTTTATTGACTCGGCTAGGTCTCATCAAGGAGCATGCGCTTCTGAGAAGGAAACAGAAGGAGCACGAGAAGCGCGAGATCGAGGAGATGGAAAGATGTTACGGCAGGAACGACGTTCGAGAATTTTACCAGAAAGTAAAACGAACATGCCACGGCTATAAAGCCAAAGCAGAAGCCTGCAGGGATGAGCACGGACAACTAGTAGTGGAGTCACAGTCGATGCTGAGATTGTGGAAGGACCACTTCTGCAGACTGTATAACGGCGATGATAATCAAAATGCCCGTCAAGCAGAGCGAACTGTTCACAATGGAAGAAGACGAAGGAGAATCCCGTCCACCCGACCTAGACGATGCTAAGAGAGCGATATCGAAACTTAAGTCGTATAAAGCTGCTGGAGCAGACGGACTCCCCGCGGAACTGTTTAAAGCAGCTGGCGATGAGCTGGTCCGGAACATGCACCAACTCATCTGCAAGATATGGTCGGAAGAACGCATGCCCGATGAATCGAATCTCAGTATCGTTTGCCCGGTCCATAGGAAAGGAGACCCCTCTAATTGCGCATATTACAGAGGGATAAGCCTCCTGAACATCGCGTACAAGATCCTCTCTACCGTATTGTGTAGGTGCCTGTAGCCGTTCGTGGACAATCTGATAGGTTCCTACCAGTGTGGTTTCAGGGCAGGAAAATCCACGGTAGATCAAATATTTACACTACGGCAGATCTTGGAGAAGACCCATGAATTCCAGGTCGACACGCACCATCTTTTCGTCGACTTTAAAGCCGCGTATGACAGTGTTTATAGAGACGAGCTATACAGAGCCATGTCATGTTTTAATATTCCTGCCAAACTCGTCAGACTATGCAGGATGACTATGCAGAACTCTCGCTAATCCATTAAGGTCGGAGGTGAACTAACCTTTGATGTTAAAAAAGGTTTTAGACAGGGTGACGCACTGTCATGTGATTTCTTTAACATCATACTTGAAAATATCGTGTGGGTCTCTGCGGCCAATACAAGAGGTACGATCTACTTCAAGTCCACACAATTGCTTGCCTACGCAGATGACATTGACGTTATTGGACGGACAAAGCGAGACGTCAATGGCGCGTTCGCAAGCAAGACGCGCAACACCGACGTCTTGGTCAGAACGTCACCTTCGGCCGCTATATTTTTGAAGTAGTCAAGGACTTCGTCTACCTTGGCTCGATAGTGACACGCAGCAACGACACCATCCCTGAGATAAAACGCAGAATAACTCTTGCCAACCGCTGCTTCTTCGGGCTCAAGATGCAATTGAGTAGTAGAGCCGTCTCTCGAAAAACTAAGGTATCCCTCTACAAAACCTTAATCACCCCGGTCCTCCTCTCGGCGCTGAGGCTTGGACGTTTTCAAAAGCGGATGAAGAGACTCTTGGGCGTTTCGAGAGGAAAATTGTGCGTGCAATCTTTGGTCCCGTTTATATAAACGGAGAGTAGAGGAGGAGATTCAACCAAGAACTGTACGGGCTTTACAGCGACATCGGCCTGGTTAGACGTCTCCAGATCCAACGTCTAAGATGGCTAGGCCATGTAGAGCGAATGGACATCAACGCTCCGGCCCGAAAAGTCTTCGACTCCAACCCCGAGGGACGACCGCATTTAAGGTGGCACGCACAGGTGGAAGGGACCTCAACCAACTGGGGGTGCGGCACTGGAAGTGGCTGGCCAAAGATCGGGCCGGCTGGTTCACCCCGAACTGTAGCGCCATTAAGGTAAGTAAGTAAGATCTCATCAATAGTTGAAAAGTGTTGTTCTCCAGTTTATCAGTTGTTTATTGCTACAAACCAGCGACAATATTATCTCTCGATCGTGTGTTTCGACAACATAGAGGAATTGTTCGATAAGTAACCGAATTGAATTCTCTAGATTTCTCTCGAATTTCTTGCTCATTTGGACGATCAGTTTGGTGGACAAAACAAGAACACTTTCGCAGTAGCCCCTTGCGAAATGGTTACTTTTTATGAGAAATTATTTTGAAATGAAAGAGCAACAAACTGTCATAAATAAACTTACGAAGGTATCGAAGAGTTCTTTATGTACATTTGAGTTATCTAAATTCCTTGTTTACCAAATTGTATTGATTCTTCAGTGAATAGAAGGATTACAAAAACATGTATGTATGTACCTACATACATACGTATCTATGTATAGCTAGCGCTTTACCATGTTTTTTTTAATCCAAGGTAAACATTCCAAAAAACTTGAATATTTAATTTCAATGAACTAAAGCATCGATTTAAATAAAAACCTACTAGTCGACCTGCTTACCAAAGCAGTGCATAACTTCTCTCAACCGAGCTGACTTCATTTTCATTCTATATTTATTCATATTCATTTCCATATAGACGTGAACTCAATCGTATAAGCGAAATCGCCATAATCGATTAGATCAAACCGTTGGAAGATTGTCAATGAGTGAAAAAAAAAAATAATCGAAAAACACTCATTCGCACGAGCGGTTGCTTATGATCATGTGAATGACATTCTATTCCAACTTCGAAAACAAACCTTATTCTGTCAGATTTATTATTTTGCAAAGCAAATATACTTACGTATGTATGTACATATGTACATACTACATAGGTACGCGGAAGGGTGTGAAAAACGTGGACAACTAGGAGTGGTTTGTTTTGGACACAATTGTAAATTCGTTTTATTCATTTGCCTATACAGGTTCGGTTGTTGTTTTATTTTCTTTGCGGAAGAATGTCGTTTCTTTGATTTAGAAACGGATGTGGATCGAAGACGACGACCAGTCAAGGTGAGGTGACTGAAGCCATAAATAAAAGTGACAGCATTTTGTTTTTCTCTCCTGTTCGACAGAATAAAAGAGTCAAGGTTGTGATGAGAGGACATACATATGTATAATAGCTTTATTGAAATACGCTCACAACAGGATGTATATATGATCTTTTTTTTGGTCAATAATCCGCGTGAAAAAAAAAAAATAATAATCCATCAATCATATGGGAAATATAACTCCCAAAATTCGCTCTGAGATGACGACAAAGACCTCGAACTTCGCCTCGAATGTTTATCCGAACGTACTCTGCGATTTCAGAAATGAAAAAAAAATCAAAAGTAATCAAAACCAATTCACCATGCATTGTCTTCCCCAAGTATCCGTACCTACATATGTACATACTTAATGCTTCAACAAATTTCAATTAACTATTAGCTCTGAACCATTTCCGTATGTATGTATGTACACACTTATGTACGTACCAATTTGTAGTGCCGATTCCGTCATCGTTTATCTACTAGAGCTCGCTGTTATTCTCACTCAATCTTCCAATTTCCTTCTCGTCTTCACCCCATCGCTGGGCTTAAACCGGTTTTCTTCTTACATTTCAATCTCGCACTCATTCGAATAGAAAAAACAACAAAATTTACATAATCTGCAAGATATTCTGTCACTCGCTACCATTCCATTCAGAAAATGCAGTGTTATGGATGAAATACCTAAAATGCCTCTCATCTACCGCATGCAATTTTATCTCAGCCCTGAAATCTGATTACCTACGAGAGCATCTGTAAGTATGCGCGAGCCGCCAAAAAGCAAATAGTGGGAACTGGGAAACGGGCAATGAGCAACGAGCCATCCAGATTTTTAATAAAAGCAAAAACAAAAAGCAAAACTAATCATAACAACGATGACTACAACACAATAGGCCGACTGGGACGGGTGACGAGAAGTACAAATTCAATTTGATTCCCAAAGATTCAAGATACGAACATAGGTATGTACCCCGCTTATTCATCTAATTGATCTCCCTAAATCGAGGCAAGGGGAAAGAAAAAGCTCGTGTCTTTGCCGATGTGTCTGTGAAGTATTACATTTTGAACAACATTTGCAAGTAGATTATACTCGTAGATACTGCATACAAAGTAACTCTTCATTGTTGTGGACTTTTTCCATTTTTCTTCTCTTATTTTTGTTTCGATCAAATTACAATTCGTCACGAATGTAGAGTGACTGACGGTCGGTCTTCTGCTCTCCGGCTAGCTTTCGGGAGGCTAATTAAAGTGTTCTGTCTGAATAGATAGGTTAACCATTCAGTAACATCGAAAACATAAACGAAACGAAAAATGAACAAAACAATAAAAGAAAAAACAAAAATTCATTTATGGGTGCATCAGTACACATGGTATTATGTAGATGAATGGCCCACGACCTACAGAATAAATTAGGCGAATTGAAATGAATACCAGTTCAGATACTTGAAGTTATTACGACATAATTAACGCGAATGAATTTCAGACCACGCGCGGATGATTGCTGATATGCGGGTTAAGTCAATCAGATATGGGTAGATCGTGTTAAACCAAAGATATTTTTCATGTTTTCAAAATATTGTATCTCAATGAACCACTGTAGAATTCTTGCTGAAATAGTTTGATAGAGAGGAAAAATGTACATAGTTCGTTGGTTCCTGAGAGCTGTTGGGCAAGCAAACGGCTGGCAATGGGTGGCTATAAAAATGTTTGGAAATAATAAGTGATTGACAGATTGATTGAATGGACAAAACATATGTATATTATTTAACGCTGGAATACCCTTTAGAACGATAATATTAAATATGTATGTATGTATTCGATACAGCACGGCACCTTTATTAGTATAACGACAGTGGAGCTCTGAACTAGGGATATGTAAGGATGGAATATACGGTTAAGGTTTTAACTATGACACTATAATTGTCCCCTACTGTATTCATGACCAACAGTATAGCAAAATGACTGTCCAGATATTGCGTAGATTGAAAGAATTGTAAGGTGCTAGCATAGAAGCCTACAGGTTATAAGATCGAAAACTTTAAATTGGGCGACTGGGCAGGCAAGAGACTTTTTGAAGCTAAATTGAAATCAGGAAATCTGTCACCCTTTTAACAAAACAGCATAGCACTAGAACTTTCAATAGGAAACTTTCTCATATAGGTTAGGTTACGTTAGGTACAAGTGGTTGGCATAAGCCACATGTAGGCCCATTGTGATACATGGATCATTTTATCTTGATCCACTACCTGAGAACCAGCCGGTGCTTCTTATGAAGCGATGGAGTTGAGCTATTTTTAGATCTGCTAGCTCACTTAGATTTTCATAGAAGAGCGCGCCGAGGTAGATCCTCTTGCGATTCGCAAAAGAAGGGCATGAACAGAGAAAGGAATGTATCGATTCCTCCTCGTCCATGCAGCCGCGGCAGAAGTCATTGGAGAGTAGCCCTAGTCTGGCGGCGTGTTTTCCAATGATGCAGCTGCCCTTTTGGTTGCCACAAGTTCCCTGGTTCGTCCTAGGTTTAGCTTAGGTCAGATTTGTTTAGTGATAAAGCCGATATTACTTTCATTTAATTTGAGGTTGGTGGCCTCTATGGTTCGAAGTTTTATCATGGGCTTTACCGTACTTATTGGTGTTTCTTTGTACCCGAGGGTAGGAAGACTGAGTGTGCTTAACCCTAACTTTGCGAGTTCGTCGGCCGCGCAGTTTCCTGGAATATCCCTATGCCGAGGAACCCACAGTACTTTAATGTTGAACTGTTCAGCCATCTCGTCTAGAGATAAGCGGCAGTTAAGGGATGTTTTTGATTTGTGGGTTACTGCGGCCAGAAATTTTAAGGCAGATTGTCCGTGCAAATGATAATATCCTTAGCGGATATTACATTGATCCTGAGCCATGCAAGGGCTTCTGCTTGATACACACTGTAGTGAGTCTGAAAGATAGGTTGAGGTTAAGGTCCTTGGAGAAGACTCCACTACCTGCCACCGTCTCCATCTAGGAGCCATCGGTATAGAGTGAAAACGAGTCCTTCGGTACGACTTTCCCTTCAGCCCATCCCTCCTTCGATGGAAAGACAACTTCGAAGTTCCTAGTGAACACATTCTGCGGGATGATGTAGTCTGTGTCCATGGGTATTTCGAAGTGATTGAGAATGCTAGTATGGCCTTTATGTGATGTGGGCCCTTTTTCCTATGCCCCTTATCCGTAGGGCCGCGCAGGCATCAACTTGCTTCCTGAAGAGGTCCAACGGTGGAAAATGTAATAAGATATTTAGGGCCTCCGTGGGGGTTGATCTGATAAACTGGCCGATCTTTGTACTTTCCCCAGAACGTTTCGATAGACTGCCTTGTCCAGAGCAGTCCACCAAACTACGATGCAATACAGGAGAATGGGCCTTATGACTGCTGTATAAAGCTTGGTTGGAAACCCCACTTTTTGCCCACCACTTTCTTACAACTGTAAAGGGCAGTCGTTGCTTTCTTGACACGATCAAGAATGTTGGGTTTCCACTTCAGCCTCCTGTCAAGGATTAGGCCTAGGTATATAGTCTGATCCTTGATTATTAATTGGACTCCACCCAGCCTCGGTGGTTTGACCCCAAGTCACAGTACAGCGTCCAGATTTCTACTGTATGTAATGCACCCTGCATTAGGTCGCTTAGAGTGCTGGGAAATTTTTCTGTGACGGCAATAGCAATGCCATCTGCACAGGCGGTCACAGCGTACCCTTCCTGTTCTAGCAAGAGTAGTAGTTCGTTGACCACCACGTGCCAGAAGAAAGGGGAGAATACGTCACCCTGTGGTGTACCTCTGCTGACCATTCTAGTTGAGACGGCACCAGCGAAGTTGGCTTTGACGACTCTGCGTTAGCAGTTGTCGTACCAGTAATAACCAGATCAGACAGCATTTTGGTGACGGCACATGGTTCAACATTGTTAAAGGCGCGCTCAAGATCGAGAAAGGCGACTAGAGTATATTCTTTACGTTCTAGTGACTTTTCTATTTTGCTGACCAGTGAGTGGAGTGCTATTTCCACCGATTTGCCTTTGTTGTAGGCATGTTTGTTATCCGACAGCCTTCTTGAAATGCAGCTGTACCGAATGTGTACGTCTAAAATCTTCTCTAGAGTTTTTAATAGAAAAGAATTAAGACTAATAGGCCTCAAGTCATTTGCATACGTTTGGGAGATTTTGCCTGCCTTGGGTATAAAAATGACTTTGGTAACCTTCCACTTGCTGGGGATATAGGATAGGGAGAGGCAACTCTTGTATATTAGCACAAGCAAGAGTAATACACAAGAACCCATCCGGTCCTGGAGACTTGTAGGATTCAGAGCTTTTTAAAGCCCATAGGACATTGTTGTGTTGGGAGCACGCTCGAAGGAGGATGTCGTCGGCTGGATGACTTGAGGAGGTATTATAGCCGAGTCACTACTGCCCGGAAAGTGTGCGTTCAGAAGAAGTTCCAGGGCTTCCGTTCTGGAGGTTGTCCAGGAACCATCATTCCGCATTAGGTTGCTTGGGTTATACGGGGCCGAAGCCAGAATCTTCCTTATTCTTGAAGCTTATTCGTGATCATCGGCTCCAGGGTAGGATGTTGCTCTAGGTTCATCGATACCATGGAGTCGGCTGATTCAGCTCCAGAGGCTCTCTTAGCTGAGTCCTCCTCGTCTTTTTTATAAATTCTGAGCCTTGCTGAGTCAAAGCCAGGGAATCCTGATTGATTATGATAGTAATCAATCTTAAGGGTCCCTTCACATCCTCTAGCTTGGCTATTTTCCAACCCTAATATAACTCTTTTGTTCAATTACTTTTAATAAGAGAACAACAAGGAGTTATGCTGCCGTAAGCTGGGTGAAAATGCCTTACAAGTGAGTATTCACGCAAGTTAATTTTCCGATTCATGTAACCGGAAAAACAGTTTGACGAGCATAAGTTAATGCCATGATGTGGTGTCCTCAATCTTTGGACTGAGAAAAAAAAGTCAGAATTTATTAATTAAAAAAATCATAACAACTCCAACGATATGCGACAATATATCAGGTGTGGGCAGAAATCCATTATTTCTGCGTAAAATTGAAGGCTTTATTCAGCATAGTTAGAACGACCTGATTTAGGTTAAATATGAGCCGTTTTCTTCTCTCATATAACCACTTGTTCTATTGACAAAAACCGAAACAGTCGTTTTACACAAGTCCCTCTTGTGCGGCAGATATGTTCACCAGTAAAGTCTTTAGCCATGTACAGGAACAGGTGATGCCAGGTCCAACTACAAGGTGCATGCATAAGAATCTTCCAACCGAGCTCTGGAAGCTTGTAACGAGTCATTATCCATGTGTGCGCCCATGCGTTGTCGTCGTGGAACACTATTGCTCTCCTATTGACCAAAGCTAACCGCTTCTGGGCAATTGCTTGCTTCAAACGGTTCAATTACTGAGTTTGAGTTGTGCGAGCAGAAGGTAACAGGGAGAGGGGTGCCTATTAACATTGGTCTTAAATATCTGCATGTTGTATGGAGGGGGAAAGATGTCGCGTTCCATATTCGTGTGGTTGGGCTGAAGAAAGAATCTCTATACTCGACAGTACAACCGAAAACGGGCTTCAAAATGAAATCGTGAGCATTCAGGGCGGAATGCAATTGGTTATTTCATCAGAGCACTTATGATAAAAATAACGATAAAACAATGAAAGTCGGGAGACATTCCTGCGTAAATTCAGCGAGTGTAATGAATTCGTAATGCTTTTCGTGCGATTTTGTATTCCGTCCAGTAAGTTCGATGAGGTCTTAGAAGCGCAGAACCAGACATGAGGGTTGAAGTCCAATATAGGCCGAATGAAGATCTTATAAATTGTAGCCAGATCGGTGGGTCCGAAGAATTTCTTGCATTTGTATAGGAAACCTAGGCATTTCACGGCATTCTTGGTGACACTAAATACATATGTGATCGTTCAATACCAGTATGTTTTTTCCTTAAATCTCTCACAGATAATTTTCTAAGAAAAAAAAAACTCAATAACTCGATTTTAACTTCAAACTCCAAAACAAACAGCTGTCCTCAACTAACGTAACGTATACTGTCATCCATTCCCCTGTTCTACGCCAAGCACTTTGCAATCACCGTAGATAAATATGACTTGACTTCACACTTTCGCGAATGAACACCTGTACTTCCACACAGATTAGGATGAACAGATACTGAAGAGATATCCTATTACAAGTAGAATCCAGCAACATCCTACAAAACCATTGATTATACAAAGCGGGTGGTCTGCCAGCGGCGAAGTTCTACCTTCAGGGATCGTTCCACCACTACCGTCAATGATTTATAGGCAAATCAATACAAGTAACTTATCACAGCAACATCTTTATTAATAAATATTCTTGATTGCAACTAAAAATAGTCGATAAATTAAATGTTCCTATCCTTAGGTGATGCGGTTAGTTTGCTTGTTCGCTACTTGCAAAAAATGAAAGAGAAAAAAAAAAGAATATCAAACTGGCAACTGGAAAACCTTGAACCTATCTAGTGGATGACACACTAAGTAATGCTTATGCTTTCTGTGTGTGCGTTTTATTTTTACTTTTCACTCAACACAAAGACACTTTGATAAATTAATCAGATACTTTGCTACGTTATTCGCCAATAAGCTTCACTGTCATACAAGTGCCCGTGAGCGTACACGACTACTCTTACTCATATCTATCAGAGTCAACAAAAACGCCAGTAACACAACTTATTGCACATTTTGTTTGTTGATTAATGTAAATTGACTAATTAAACTCCGTATGGTGTAGGATTTTACAGGTACAGGTGTTAGTTTTATTTTTATTTCTTTTTGGCTAAAAATCTTGAGTGCATGTTGAGTACTTATGCTTGTAAGTAACATTCCATTCAAGGTCAGTAAGGATTCAGTGATCATTAGTGTCGTTATTATTCAGAAAGGGTATCTGGACAGAATCTTAGCGGTCGTTTTTATTTCTTTTTATCTTTTTGGACACTGTCCAGCGGCCAGTGGAGGTCGTAAACATTAATTGAAATGTTACAGCAAGAGTTTGAGGGTAAGTGGACCTGGCCACTATGCACTGCTAATTCGTGTTGTGAAACTACGTTGGGTCGGATCATATACATACATACATACATACTTGATCGCTTTTATTTGATACGGGAAGTAGGAGCTAATTGGAAAACTGGGCGAGGCTGTACAATACAAATATTTGGTTTCTGCGAAGCATAGGCTTGAAGCAACTGACAACGAAAAAAGCCAGTTTGATCTCTAAACTAGCAAACGATACATGTACAAGTAGTAAAAAAAAAAAGAGAATTTTAAGATTGTTGAAAAGTGACTTTTGTGGTTTTTCGAATATAATGTCGTTTCCAAGAGGATAAGTAATTTAGCAAAGTAGAATAGTAAAAAATGCGATTCTTACAATATATTTTTTTTAGAGCCTCGCCCAAGGTTCAAGAGTTTTTTTTTTTTTTTTTTATATTCTCTTATGATGTGATACACACACAACCTGAACGGAGTGCAGTGGTTTGGGTCGTCGATGTTCGTTCACTACTCTCAGGGGTGGTTGTCCTAGATAGGACGAGAGCCGACCAAATTCCGCGTTGGTTATAGTCCATAGTAATTCGTTCGAGCACTACTTGTTTCACAAATATTCGAACAATCGTGAATAACTGAATTTGTGTCGTATTCTTATTAAGCTATCATCTTGTCATTAATTTACTTCTTCGCGAGCATTCCCTAATTTTACTTAAAGATATGACAGTTTGTTTTCCAACTTACATTATGAGCGCACACCTTATCCAGTCGAAAGGTAAACCATTTACGAGTAAATATTAATCTACCCTTGATTGTTAAATCAGACCGAATGGGAGTTTAGGTCAATCGACCGTGACTCAAAGTTGTACGTTCGTCAGTTAACAATAACTGTTTAGTCACGGAGACACACAAGGAGAATACAATGCATGCGGAACAATATTAACGTCGTTTTTGATCAAATAGACGCATTTAGGGACAACAATGCGATTAACTTTCTGCAATAAATTCAGTACTTTCGCCGCAAACCGCGCTTCAACTCGTCAATCCCGAAATATTATGCATAACTCTCCGCTCTAACCAATCCAAAGCAAACTCCAAATTCAGCGACTATATCCCTAATGTCCACACGAAAATCTTCGAAAAAAAAAGATAGCTTTCTGAACCCTCGCAAAATAAACTCGTTTAAAAGGTATCTTCACATCAAAATGTGAACATCCAAACTTGTCGTCGTACGGCGCTGATTCGAAAGATACTGAGCAATGCACATCCATTGCAATGAAGACTACATAAATATATCAGCGAACCGTAGCGACTGAGAAAAGTACGAAAATAGTCCGTGGGAGCAAAGCCCTACATCCAACAAAATCCAACCACTATTGATAAAGATGTGTATTCGCCGACAATACACAGCAAAAAAAAAAACTCATCTTCAATGACGAGTCTACGTTTTAAATAAGCAGATACATTAACAAATACATTTGCCGGAATTTGTATGATGCCAACCCACACACTAGGTGGCATTGCATCCGCGATTTGGTGTTAACTATTGGTATGTTAACAACATTCATTGACATTGCTATCGACATCGACGGAGAGCGCTACCGACTGATGATAACCCGTTATTTTCGGCCCAAAATTTGATAATATGTTATCGACATGTGCTTTCAACAGATCGGGGCTACGTGGCACACAGCTGATGTTGCACGAACAATATAAGGTAAGGTTGATTTCGGAGCTGATGTCGTTGTTCCAGGTCACTGCGGAGCCAAGGTAGACGAAGTCCTTAACCACCTCGACCTTATATCTGTCAATACAAACGTTCTGGCCAAGACGTCGGTGGGGAGCGTCCTTTTTTGATGACAGCATATATTTAGTTTTGTCCTCGTTTACCGTCAAACCAATTTTCGCCGCCTCCATCTCAATACTCGCAAACGCCTCATTGACATCTCGCTGTGATCTACCTATTATGTCATTATCGTCGGCGTATGCAAGGAGTTGCGAAGATTTGAAATAGATTGTGCCGCTTGTATTGGCCAGTGATTTTTGCACAATCATTTCTAATATGATGTTGAAGCAATCACGCGACAGCGCATCGCCCTGCCTAAATCCTTTTTTGACATTTGGCAGCGAGCATTCTCCAAAGTCATCCTGCATAGCCTGACAAGTTTAGCAGGTATGTCAAAGGTAGACATAGCGTTGTATAGCTCGTCTCTAATTACGCTGTCGTATGCGGTCTTGAAGTCGACAAATAGGTGGTGAGTGTCGACTTGAAATTCATTGTTTTTTTTCCAGGATCTGCCGTAGTGTGAAGATTTGGTCGATGGTGGACTTCCCTGGCCTGAATCCGCAGTGGTAAGGACCTATCAGCTTATTTACAAAAAGCTTCAGGCGTTCACACAAAACGGCAGAGAAGATTTTGCAGGCGATGTTAAGGAGACTTATTCCTCTGTAGTTGGCGCAATCAGAGGGGTCTCCTTTCTTGTGGATCGGGCATACGATGCTGAGACTCCATTCCCCGGGCATGCTTTCCTCTAACCACATCTTACTATATCTTACTGCTCCTAGCCAGGTCATCCCCAGCTGCCTTGAAGAGCTCAGCAGACAGTCCGTCTGCGCCAGCAACTGTATTCGATTTGAGTTTCGATATGGCAATCTTAACTTCGTCGAGGTCAGGGGGACGGAATTCTCCGCGGTCTTCGTCGCCTAGAAATGAATCATTCTGCCTGACAGCGGTTTATTGACTAACATCGCCGTTATATAGTCTGCAGAAGTTGTTTTTCCATATTCTCAGCATCGCCTGCGATTCTACTACCAGGTGTCCGTTCTCATCCCTGCAGGCTTCCGTTCTGGCTTCATAACCTTGGCATGTTCGCTTTATCTGTTGATAAAACGATCGAACGTCACGCCTGCAGTAACACCTCGTCAAATCCTCAATCGCGCGCTTCTCGTGCTCTTTCTTCTTTCTTCTGAGAAGCTTATGCTCCTCCCTTCTTATTAACTCGTAAAGTTCACGAGCTGCTCTTGTTCTTTTATGCAGGGAGGTCTTATATGCATCCTGCTTCGTTGTGTGAATCCTCCTGCAATCGTCATCGAGCCAGGTGTTTCTTCATGATGGAGCCTTGAAACACAAAACTTCGGATGCAGAGCTTTTCAGGGCTTGTTTGTAAAGGCTCCACTCCTGTTCTATTAATAGCGCGGAGGTTTGAGGTGTATTGGAGAGCTTAAGGGAGACGCGATCGGTAAAAGCACGAGCGGTTTCTGGCGACAGTAACTTTCCGACGTCATAACTTTGTACTCTTACTCCGCTGCGTTCGTGATATTCGTAAGCGCATCTTGGCTACTACAAGATAGTGGTCCGAGTCGATGTTTGCTCCTCGGAAAGTTCGAACATCAAGAATAGTGGAGGAGTGTCTGACGTCGATCGCGATGTGATCAATCTGGTTGGCAGTCGATTGATCAAAAGACCGCCAGGTGCCTTTGTGTGCGTGGACGCAGATTTTAAAAAATCTAGCCTTGATACGGATTGTTATGAGGCGTTCGCTCACATGCCGAAAGCCTAGGACTTTTTGCCTTAGTCCACCTCGAACAACAAATCCGCATCCAAACAATCGTTGCTCTCTCTCCCTATAGCAGTCGCCGTAGTAAATACCGCAGTTTTTCATCCGCTTTATACCCGGTCCATTCCATCGCATTTCCTGGATGGCGGTTATGTCCGCTTTATAGCGGTCTAGGGCGTCCGCAAGTTGTTTAGCTGCACGTGGCCTGTTTAAGGACCTAACATTCCACGTACAAAGCCGAACATCATTGTCCTTTTTTCGTTTTTTGCAAGGGTCGTCAACATTAATCCGGTCCGTTATATCCGAGGCTTGTGGTTGTTTCGGAGTTAGTGGTTTTTTTATGGTTAAGGCTAACTAGGCCGTAGCCCAACCGACTGATTCTGTTTCTTTGTGCAGGAGGTTCGCCGTTCGCTCTTCCCCGTCTGCAATTTCTATAGGAAATTTTCAGATAGCACCGCGAGGAAGTGGGGATAGGACTTACTAACAGCCGCAAGATGTTTGACTGCGGTAGCTCTTCCCGTTTTTTAGCAGGCCAGCATCCGTCGGATAGATGCTACCCCTACGAGGCCTTTGTTAGTCTTTTGCCATTCTTCTTGTGAAAAAGGATTGACCGAATTCGGATTTAAATCTGTGAAAGTGTGTCGATTATTTGCTATCAATACGCTCAGTGAGACCCAGTCTTCTTTTTCTTTTTCTTTGGTGGCGTTACAACCCATGAAGGCCAAAGTCAAGCTTCTCTCCAATCAGCCATGTTGTGTGTGATTCATTTTGCGCACAGGTAAAAGGGGCCTGCAGCTTAGTACCGATTCCGAACGGCGTGAGTCGAAAAGCCTTTTCAAGGCAAGTTATACTACGGGGGTTTTGCCAGTACCCCGCCGAAGAGGGACCCCGAGAAATAAACATTCGATGGCGTTGGTGTTATCGGGATCCGAACTCGCTCATCGTGCGTCAGGGTCCAACACACTAACTACTGCGTCATGTCGCCCAGTACCAAACAGAAATTCGTATATTAATACTGGAAATATTACTATACCCTATGTCACAAATAACTCTGGTATCAACAAAAAAGTAACTAAAAACAAAATAGCCCAAGAGCAAACACTCTACGAATCGTTTGCCAAATTTAAATAAAGTCAATGCACTCTGCATCATTCTGAACTTGACGCCCAACTGTCACATGACAATCAACCTTTAGTGTTCCCAATCAATCGGCATTGATCTGACACCGATAGTGTTCCCGGAGGCCGTCCCCTCCTTTCAACACACAGTCACTAAAAAATTAATTAAACAGAAGTCAATCACGAGAAGCGATTTCGATATGACATCAATGAGATTCATTAGCGTTTTTTTATTGAATTTCTGGTAGAAATAGTTACCAAGATCAGTGGCACAAAAAAAAAAAAAAAAAAAAAAAAAACCACAAAGGAGCTTTTTGCCGAAAATATTGTCGTATACTGACAAACATGTCAACGCGTGGCGATTAAATATCAGGACGAATCGGAGGGACCATTTTCCAGTATTTTCATAACACACATTTCACGCCCACAGATAGAACAATTAGCGGTAAACTAAATTTCCATTTTCCAGAAGAGCCCATTCACGGACAGAATGCCTAATTGTGTATGCCTTTAAAGGCAATTAAAGTTAAATTTGTCTTCACCTATGCTTTCACCACTAAGCCCCATTCGTACGGACAGACAATCGCCACCATTCAGTTCATGTCGTTGGGCAGAAGAGCGTGGTATTTGAGATGAGACATTACTTCGTGTCGTTGTAGCTTTGGTTTTTGAAGATGAGATGCCATCAGATAAGGATTCGGGTGGAAGCTTGCTTGGGTCCACCCTTATACGTATTAGAGAATATTTTTTTTTTTCGAATTTTACTCAATTATCTACTCCACAGAAAGTTGCTGTAGAAATTCACCTCACGATTTGACCAGATGCAAATCATCGTACCAACTCCTGAAAATTTGCCTATTTTATTTCGACCGCAAAATCCTTAAAATTTAGTAAAAAAAAGGCACAAAAAGGATAAAAAAGTGCGTCGAACGTAACGAGTTTTGCCAGCTAATCCAGCAAATAAATCACTGTTCATTGTTAAATCAAAACGACAACAGCACAGTCAAAAGAGCTAAAAACCACAGTCAGACATATGTATGTAAATGTATACATCCCGGCCGCCATAAGAGACGAGATAAGAGAATGATTGGCATTAACATGGAGTAAAATCAACGTGCAAATTACTTTAATGTCGACAATCTACGACGACATGATCGTACGAAACATTGTAATTACCAAAATGACTGACACTTGATCGATGCCTGACTATTCCTCAGTCAGTACATAGATACATACATATGTACGTATGTATGTATGTATGTATAGCGGAGTGGTTTTTGGACATTCGCGTCTAAATGTGAACACTGGATGTGCGCGACTATAACGTGATTGTTATATACATAGTTCTGTTGAACGAATCTTTACATATCCATGAGTACGTATTGGTACTGAACTTCTACTTGTCACCCAGCGCCGGGACGGCGTTCCGACAGTCTACGATTTACGTGATCAATTTTCTGCTGATCGATACCAAACAGCTATACAGCAGCCGGCTAAAGATACACGTTATACACATACAACGTGTCACAAGTGGTTCTCACGTAACATGCTGTCAACTTTCGATTACGCAGATATTTATTATTATATAAGCGCTTGTGGTATGCTACTTCAATTCTACATGGTATCTATCGTGATAAGACTAGCGAATTTCATAGTATAAAATATTAGTTTCGAATGCATTGATACCTGGAGATATTGCTAATAAATGGTGGACCGTATGTAACATATCTTACCTTCCTTCTTAAATAGTGTGATCGTAAGCAATAAATTCTCGGTGTGCTGTTATCCACAATTTCAATTTGACGTATCTGAAAGATATAGAAAGAGAATAAATAAAAAGATGAAAAATTAACTGCGATCATACGCTTATGTATGTAAGTAAAAAGTGTTTGTGAGTAGCGAGGCGTATAGCATGTGTACTTGCGTGGCCTTGTCCTGTATAATTTATAATAACTTTACATTCTATTCCTCAAGCCTGTCTTAACCGGGGCTGGATGCACAGTTCAGTATTCGCAATATTAATTAGCATTCATAGTCAGGTCTATACACTCTCGCTGCTGTGATTCTGAGAATAGATTATGCGAACGGATAGAGTTTTATGATATACACGCTATGGTCTCATCTTCACTTAAGATATTGAGGTGTATTCGTCGTGTTCAGATAAGATACATACATACATAGAGAAAACATACGATTAATGACGTTAGCATTCAATATACCGCAGCGGTTAATGGTCCAACCTTAGAGCGAAAACAGATAAGAGACTTATCTACTACACCGGTAATTCTATCGCAACTTGTCAATTGAATTGGGTTCTCGCTATAGCCACGGTGTGTGGTTGAGTCAGTGGCAAAAGCGAAATGAATGGGTCACTGTGTAAACGGGAAGGAGTACTTCTACAGCTCTGACAAATCTTGGGTATTTGCATTCGGTGAAGGAAACAATTGTTCGTCAACAACTTAAGTTGAATCGGAAACGACATTAAGCTAAATTGAGTCTTCTACTAAACTTCCGGAATTGCAACAATTCACTCGGGATCACCTTGGAAGGTGAAAATAAGCGACACGAAGTGTTGAATACCAGCAGCCACTAAGTTCATTATCTAAACAGCTGTTTAAAAGGTTCTAGCACACAAAACCAAACCCTACCTGGGAGAAAAAAAAAAAAAACGGTAACAAATCAGATTGTGGATTATATGGTCATTACGACATTACAAATCTGATCAGAGATACCATTTATCCTGGTATAAAAGACTTCATTCCTCACAGAGTATAGAATATCAATCCAATGGGGAGTGGATGAGACTGGTGATGGCTGGTTAGTTCCACCCTGTTAAGTCTCCAATGCATTAGTTCACCCTTAAGTCTTTGATCAGGCGGACTGCCAAGTAGAGGACGTTTCCTTGTCCGTCAACACTCTTTTCATATAACAGTATTCTAGCCCTTTACGCGCACAAATTATAAAAATACCAAAAAAAGTAAATAAAACCTCGCCCTTAAGGTGATTTTTTCGGTTTTTATTTACATAACTGGGTGGCGCCATTTTTATGCCTGCTAGCATATTTTTAAGTTATGGTCGTATGTACATATATTCAAGCATCGTTTCTTGGATGATGGGTTCCATGGATGAAGGTCCCAAAATGATTCGTTCTGCACCAATTCTTTTGCCAGGTTGTTTCTGAACCTCGAGCGACGTCTTTTGTTCTCGAATTTAATATAATTTTTAATTATATCAAATCCTTTAAAGATAGTCAATACATGTAAATATGGTATACTAATCAAAATAGTTTAACGGCTAGGAGATTGGATTTTATTTCACTCAAACTGATTGCTTTGCATTCATCAAAAGCGTTAATCTAATGCCAACTGCAACAATCCATTTGCCATATCAATGTTTGCCCAAATAAGTCACTTTCCCTTATAGAGTAAACAACTTTATCTCTACTTTGCATTACTGATAACAAACTTGACTGAGCACCTATGTACGTTCACAAGTATCATCATCAGACAAATCTGCCACCTGCTGCACTCTAGACTCAATTATACGTATGTACATATGTACATACGAAGCTGAAGGCAAAAACAACGTCATAATCTTGCACATCTCGAAACACTAGCTGACGTCCTACCTATCACAACATATCATTCATACATACCTGTTCCTGTCCACCCACTCAAAGAACAAATTTAAATCTGAGAGCGAAGCGTCCCACTCAATGTGACGCCAAAAACCTGCATGACTCATAAAATCTTTACTTTTTGGCAGGCATTCAAAGTAAAGTCACACTCACGTCTATTGTCCGTGTATTTCGGCCAAATGAAATCACTACTAATCAGTCAATGATTCAGCCGGTAAATGATAATTCAGACATTTAAGAGAAATTCACCGCAAAAAAAACGCCGTGAATCTGATTTTTCATAATCGACATTAACTAGCCCGAGTGACGATGTAAGCACACCAGCTTGCCGCTCGTACCCTGCAATTGATCTCGCGAGTGAAAGCTGTGAACGCCTGCTAATATACACCAACACCAACAGGGTGTGCATAATAACTTATCGATTAGATATCAAAAACGTGTGTAGGCGTAGTGGAAATGTTTATCTCGTGCCTCCATACATATGACCTACACTAACCAATTACCATTATCAAATCGCATACTAATGACTTTCAATTCAAGAACTCAGTTTGGTACCGGTGATGATTTTTCCCATGGTAGATCGGACACGTGAAGGAACGGACACGAGCCCACAACACCTGCCTGGTGGATATTAGAGAAACTTTTATTCACAAAATCATCGTCCGTTTGAGAAGATCGACGTGACTCAAAAACGGATTCCTGATTTGACGCGACGCATCGATCATTTTATCATATAAAATGTCCGAAACGTTGGTACGGATACGGATTAACAAATACGAACGCAATACACTCCACAAGCAACATTACTACTTATACGAATCATGCATTAGACCGCACCTCTGCATCAACCCACTTTATTTTATTAAAACTATAAACAAATCAGGTTATGCTTTTTTCGCACAAACAATAACAAATCCAAGCATCAAGTATCTGAATGAGCACTTTGCATGATTGATGGTTAGTGAGCAGCAGTTTGGAATTGAAATTTGCATTTTGTGCAACTCAATTCGGCATCCGCGAATACTATTGATAGGCATTCCGCCGATTGAGGCGCCATCGGGCTATACTACTTGCCATTATCTCGGACAAATGCGTGCTATAGAGTACGGGTAAAATGTCAAAGTCAAATCATGCCATGGTATTTTTTTCCTGCTGCAACTTATCGTGTTATCAGTGATTGATAGGTGCGATGACTTTGCACTGTTTGCCGCCTCAACCGAGCAGGACGCATTCCAACCATTCGTGTCAATGTCTTAGTAGACCGAGTAGCAGAATGAAAAAAAAAACGTCAACAATTTTGATAAACAAATGTATAAATAGGTGACGGATGGTAGAATATTTAATTCTTTAACAGCAGCCATTTGTAGATACATAAGTGTCATTTAGTGGGTTTTCGAGGTGTTTGTCAATGAACATTGGAAAATTGATACGCAAATATACGCACTATGCAATGGTGACACATTGGTATATAGTATTTTCCGAAGTAAAAAGCTGCTGGCTTTTGTGGTAAAGTTAATTACTTCTTGCGTTAAGGAACTATAATGACACTCATTGCATCCCTGAATGTTCGTCTTCATACTATCCCCATACTAAATTCATTGCTATCATGTGGTTTACAACTTAATACAGTTTATTCTTCTATTCTCTTCAAAAATGTGGACTTCCAAAATTTCTCCTGCCAAGTCGTTCTATTTCGCTTTATGTCATTAGCTGAAACTAAAGGAAAAGTTCCTCTAATAACAAATTTAGTGTTGCTTGCGACCTTTTCGGAATGGATAGCATGCCTTCAATACATACGCATTTGACTGAATATTTCGGGCGTACATTTTCATAGCCGAAGTCATTCCTCCCAAATCATTCACGTTTAGGTTGCCATTATTTTGGAAAAGGCTGGTATTGCCCAAGAAGTTATGTCGTACACTGCCCCAAGAAGCCTCTTGTAAACGAGGTTTGAAAAAAATACAACGCTTGGGCTCATAATGCTCTTAATAGCTACTGTTTACCAGCTTGCGTTATACGCTTCACCAGTTCTAACCCAGTCGAGCTAATCCAATTTATTCACTGTTCTAAACCATTGACATATCCTCGATTTTTTCCAAGCCACTGGCTACGACGACACCTAACTCCTGTACGTCCCGGGATACCAGAGACACTCAATTTCGATCAGCCAAAAGACTCCAGCCATTCGCGAACATCAGCCCCAACGCAAAATTTGCCGCGTCTACATTCGCACAAAGTCCATATCAAGCGTATGTTCGCTGATCGATTTCTAAAGCAGTTGGAAGGAAATTTCAGTTTTCAAAATGTAAAATTGCCGAGATGAGAATGGTCACGAAGAATCAGTGCATTGGACCTTAACATGCATAGCACCACGACAATCGAAGAAAATAGTCAACACGACCTTAATTTTTGAGCGACTTTAGTGCAGTTTTTTTGGTCTTTTCTCGCGTTTAACACGACGTTCGACTGTTCCTACATCGTAAGCATGAATCCAAGTCTCATTTCCCGTAATAAAGCGTTCCATCTCGTCTTGATACTCAGAAAGCATTGTTTAACACACTTCAACATATTGGTTATGTGTGGTAATATCCTATTGGCTTGTTTTGTTTAGAAAGTAGCATTAATCGTTGCCTTTTCCATTAACATCAACAACTCTTTCTATAAGACAGTTATCAAACTTATTTTCATGCTCAAAGCTCAAAAGCCCTCCTTGGAACCCCGCCCAACCAGCGTGATTTATAACTATCCTTTCATTTTAAAAAAAAATAGACCTCGTGTTCTAGTCGAACGTAGAAGACTTAAGGAAGACTCTGATGAAATCGTGGCATCAATAGCACAAGTGAGCTATCATGTTAGCTTCTACTTTAAATGCGGAAGCCTAGTAACCTTTATATCAGTTACCAGAGGCACCAGAGGGGTCCTCTCTCTCCTTCTTTGAAAAGTAGTTGAGAGGAACCTACATATGTATGTCGGAGTCTACACGAGGGCTATCTGTTTGCGCCTTTTTCTTTTGAACCTACGTTCCAATTTGAGGACGCGTCCACACGGAGCTTTTCTGCCTGAGCCTGTTTCTTGACATTTCGCTTCACATTTCAATTTCGTTGCCTGTGGTGATGTTTGAAAAGTAAGAATGGTATCCAAACGTACACTTCCAAGTCAGAAACAGGAGTGAAGCGACATCGCAAAACAAAGAAAACGAGATAAGGAAATGGCAAAAAACCCACGAAGTAGCTACCCGCGCGTGAGTGTGCCATTATATTTCTGTTTCACATACCCTCTCTTTTACACTTATTTAAGCCCTCACCAGATAGCCCTCGTGTAGACTCCGACTATGTAACTACACTGCCTAACCATCAGGCAAATAAGGCCTCGACTTGACCGTCAGCAAACCAGAGGACTAATCTCCCTAAAACAAAGTGTATGTACACATGTATGTATGTATGTTGGCTTCTCTCAATCACCCATGTTGTGTGTGATTTTATTTTCTTATAGGCGTAGGGGCCCTACAGTTTATTGCCGGTTCCGAACGGCGAAATTCGAAAAGCTTTTCTTGACAATTATACTATAGGGGGTTTTGTCAGTACCCCGCTGAGGAGAAGCACACGTTTGATGACATGGCTGTAGTCAGGATTCGATCCCGTGTCATGGGCGTCAGAATCCAACATACTACCCACTGCGCCATGGTGCTCTCGAACAGACGAAAACTAATTGACAAACTGACATCAACAAAATTCTTTAACGACCTGACTATAGTCTCGGTATTTTTGTTCTTAGCGATTTTGCTCTGCAGGGCAACTACTTTAGTTCCTTGAACTCTTTTGCCAGACCAACATTATTTAAATCCTCAAACTGAGTGTTTTGAATTGTTTCCTTTTGTATATACATATGTATGTACTTCGAAAAAAAATGTAATAATCACTAATTGATTCTGGCCACAAACCTCGCACTTAACCAATTAATGCTATTTTAATCGATATTGTATACCCGCAATCAACACGCGTCACATTCTATCCGGTTACAACTTTTTGCCAAACAACTTCCCACATCTTACTGATAGGCATTTTAAGTAACTTGCAAACTACACTCACATCGACATTAACCACATCGAACATGTTACGGTGCACTGGAATGAATGGACTCCTATTGATCCCAGTACCGCTAAAGCTACCGATAATTTTAATGAAAATTACCACATACTCTCAACCGCCAGCGTATGACCACACGACCACTGATCCAGATCCATTCACAGATACACCATTAATTGCGACTTGAGCTGGCAATCACTCCCGTCAGCTTGTAAGTAGGTATGTGGACTCTTTGCAATTCGTGCAATTGTGGGGAGATCAGCTTTATACCCAAGTTATCTGTTCATTTTACGCCGTTTAGTTCAAGTGAAGAAAGCTGCATAGATACATATGTACATATGTATGTAGGTATGTATGTACGCAGTTTCCTGGGAAGCCATATACATAACCGCCGAGGTGAAAAGTGAAAACATAAAGCAACAACTGTTCCATCGTCGATTAAATGATCCCACGTAACCTCATTATTAAGACAGTAACTGTAGATCAAGGAAACTCCCCTACAGCCGCAGTGATCTACGGCCGAGTCTTCACTCACTATCAGCGCACATATGCAGATTAAGATTATGAACACTTGATTAAGCTTCTATACTACTGCTGCGCTGCCATGCAGCATGATGTTACTACTCTACCTAGCCGTGCAAAGCTGACAACGACAGTTGCAGAGACTGCGGCAGCCACAACAGCAATGGTTAACCAATTCATCGATGGGTGTACAACAGCAGTCATTAGACAGAACAGACAGATTAAGATAAAAGGCAGCATCCATCCTTAGCAGCTTAGCGCAGCCTATCGCTTCATTGTTTCGCGCGAATCGTGCCATTTCTCGCCATCGCACTCCACTCCACTCGACGTGCCTTACTGGCCAAACTGCCAAGCATACACCGCGCGGTCCCAGCATAAAAGATACAAATTTTCGCTAATTTATTTGCACATAGATACGAAAGCGAGTGTACATCGTGGTAAAGTGACTTGGATCGTATCGGGTCGTATAGGAGGTGCTTCGTACCGCGATAAAGTTGTAAGACAAAGGTGACCGCCTCGTCGTCGGCACATTATACTGACTTAATTAAGTCACAAGCGGGCGGTTGGTCGATCAGAACCGCTACCACACCCGCTGGAGCAATGTCCCTTAAATGGATTTTCCCCTCAAAGTCAATCCATCATCATTTCTTTGTTTTTAATTTTTTGCTACAGATGCCTTCAGGGTGAAACTAAAGTAAACTTATTACTTCCGCCAGCCTAGGCTCGGTTCACTTCTTCAAATCGAATACCGAATGAAACTCCCTAGGCCTTTAACTTTACTCGACTCCGGCACACTGCCATACACAGTCGCCAAGTTTGGTGGGTGTCCTGTGATATGATTGGAGTTCCTTGTAACATGGTAATTACCTTCATTACGCTTAAGTGAGTAATTTGGTTCCTGGAAATTGCAGCCGAGTATTAACACAGGCATGTGCACTTTTGTCCCTCTGCCATACAACTTATTCCCGGTTAATGGTTGAAACATTCTGTTGCATAAAGGAATTGACAGGAAACTCAAGTGTGGAATCGGTTCCCTTGTGGCATGTTGGTAACAGAATACCGTACTGTATACACGCATGAGATTTGTTATTGGAGAGGTTACGGAACGGTTTGTCTCTGAATCTTTTATCGTTTTGCTACTGGTACTTGTGTGGAATACGATTCGGGGCGGTTTATCTAAATCGTAAAGTACAGTGGAGAATGGAATATATGTATGTAACTGCAAAGAATGGATTTAGAGAGTCCACAAGGAGCTCAAAAGATGGATCGAACGACTTCTGACTTAAACTAAAATCTTGTCGATAAGCAAAAAAGCTCTACGCATCCCGGTAAATCGAGCCTTAAAATGCAAAAAGATATCGAGACATAAAAATGTAATTTAACTGCAGTTAGAAACCAAATGTATATGTCGAACCTTAGACATATCACTAGAGATCCTTTAATAGTTTCGCACCAAGTCTGAGAGGCTTATTACTAGCTTGCTAGCTACGCAGCTGATTTCAACCTTACTGTTAACTTAGTCGGCCAGTCACCAACAAGGAGATATAATCCACTGCAATATATAATACTAGTATTCTAACAAATTATCACAGACACCGAAGGCTTCAAGAGCTCCCTGATTTTGAAAAAGGCTATAGATAAGAAGTGCGAGTTTTGACACCAGATAAATTGCTGACTATAAGTACATTTATCTCAAACCGATATAAATCGAGTGGGCAACAATGAACAAAACCACATACCGACAGTAACTTGAGGTTGTGTTTGTGCATCATAAAGGGTTTTTATTATATCCTTTCGGCAGCGCTAATATGCAATTGTAATTAGTCTAATATCACTCGTTCTAGACGGCCCTTTTTGTCATAATACCTCGAACCTAATATTCGATAGTACGCGCTTCCCGCGCTCGCCAGGTCAATCAATCACTAACCAGATTGATCACATCGCGAACGACGTCAGACACTCCTCCACTATTCATGATGCTCGAACTTTTCGAGGAGCTAACATTGACTCGGACCACTATTTTGTAGTAGCCAAGATGCACCTACGGATATTACGAACGTAGCAGAGTAGAGTAAGAATACAAAGTTATTACGTCGGAGAGTTACTATCGCCAAAAACCGCTCTTGTTTTTACCAATCGCGTCTCCCTTAAGCTCTCTCAAACACGCCAACCCTCCACGCAGTCAATAGAATAACGGTTGAACCTTTGCAAACAAGCCATGAAAAGCACTGCATCTGAGGTCTTGGGCTTCAATGTCCACCATAAAGAAATACCTGTTTCGAAGACGAGTGCAGGATGATTCATACAGCGAAGCAGGAGGCATACAAAACCTCGCTGCATAGAAGAACAAGAGCAGCTAGTGAGCTTAACGAGTAAAAAAGAAGGTAGAAGCAACCACTTCTTAGGATAAAGAAGAAAGGAGAGGGTTACTGTAGGCATGAAGTTCGAAAGTCTTATCAATAGATAAAGCAGAACGGAAGCATGTAGGAATGAGAACGGACAACTAGTAGTACAATCGCAGTCGATGCTGAGAATAGGGAAAAAAAAAACTTCTGCGACCGTATGACGGCGATGTTGGTCAATATACCGCTGTCAAGCAAATGATCCATTTCTTACTGACGATCATCGCAGAGGTCTCCCTGACCTCGACGAAGTCAGGTCTGCTACTGGCGCAGACGGACTTCCTGCTAAGCTCTTCAGAGCAGCTGGAGATGACCTGGTTAGGAACATGCACCAGCTCATCTTTGAGATATGGTCAGAAGAAATCATGCCAGAGGAATGGAGTCTCAGCATCGTTTTGCCCGATCCACAAGAACGGAGACCCCTTTGACTGCGCCAAATCCAGAGGAATAAGTCTCCTTAACATCGCCTACTAAATCTTCTCTGCAGTTTTGTGTGAACGCCTGAAGCTTTTTGTAAATAAGCTGATATGTCTTTATCAGTCTGGCTTCAGGCCAGGGAAGTCCACCATCGACCAAATATTCATACTACAGCAGACCCTGAAAAAAACCAAGTCGACACTCACCACCTACATATTTGTCGACTTCAAAGCCGCATACGACTGCGTATTTAGAGACGAGCTATACAACGCTATGTCTACCTTTGACATCCCTGCTAAACTCGTCAGACTATGCAGGATGACTTTGAAGAATGCTCGCTGCTCCATCCGAATCAGTAAAGACCTGACTGATAGTTTTGATGTCAAAAAGGGATTTAGACACAAGAGGCACAATTTATCACAAATCCTCACAACTCCTCGCATACGCGGATGACATTGACATAATCGGAAGAACACAGAAAGATGTTAATGAGGCGTTTAGTATTGACGCGGAGGCGGCGAAAGTTGGTCTGGCACTAAATCAGGGCAAAACTAAATATATGTTGTCACCAAGAAAGGACGCTCAGTACCGGTGTCTCGGAAAGAACGTTTGTATTGACAGATACATATAAGTTTGAGGTAGTTAAGGACTTCGCCTACCTTGGCCCCGCAGTGACCTGGAACAACGAAAACAAACGCAGAATCACTCTTGCCAATCGCTTTTGATTGGCAAGCGGATGAGGAGATCCTTGGTCATTGCGAGAGAAAGATTTTACGTGTGATTTTCGGTCCTATAAACGTAGACGGGGAATAAAGGAAAAGACTCAGTCGCGAGCTTTACGGGCAGTACAACGACATGAGTCTAGTCAGGCACCTATGAATCGGTCGCACCTAAGATGGCGAACATAGGTGGAAGGGAACCTTAGCCAACTGGGTGTGCGGCAATGGAAAAGGCTAACAAAGGATCGGGCTAGTTGGAGGGGCCTGTTGGTTGAGACACAGGTTCGCCCCGAACTGTAGCTTCCGACAAGAAGAAGAAGAATATTCGACAAAACCTTGAATTTCCAATTCGTACAAAACTTTGCTTCGCCTCGATAGAGGAGTACACCAGTATTTTGGAGACCAGGGCTGGGGTGTCCTAAATGCCGTTCACTTCTTTGCTTGATACATACTTATATCCCATCCTCTGGTGTTACAGAAAGTTTATATGGCTCAAATGCACTTGTAGGATTTTATATGAACCCTAAGCAAGCCTCTTATATACAATAGTTGCCTCTCCCTTTCCTATATCCCCAGCAAGTGGAAGGTAGCCAAAGTCATTTTCATACCCAAGGCAGACAAAAGCTCCCACACGTATGTAAATGACCTAAGGCCTATTAGTCTCACATCTTTTCTATTAAAAACTCTAGAGAAGATTTTGGACAGCTACATCTCAGCAAGGCTGTCGGATAACCAACATGCCTACAACAAGGGCAAATCGGTGGAAACAGCACTCAACTCATTGGTCAGTAAAATAGAAAGGTCTCTGGAAAATAAACAATACACTCTAGTCGCCTTTCTCGACATTGAGGGCGCCTTTAACAATGTTGAACCATGGGCCATCATCAAGGCGCTGTCTGATCTGGGTGTTACGGGATCAGTAATAGAACTGGTATGACAGCTGCTAATACAAAGAGTTGTCAAAGCCAACGTCACTGTTGCCGTCTCAACCAGAATGGTCAGCAAAGGTATACCAGAGGGTGGAGTACTCTCCCCTCTCCTCTAGAACGTGGTGGTCAACGAACTACTGCTGTTGCTGGAGCTGGAAGGGTACGCTGTGATCGCCTATACGGATGACATTGCTATTGCCGTCACAGGAAAATTTCCCAGCACTCTATGCGACCTTATGCAGAGTGCACTACATACAGTAGAAACCTGGACACGGTACTGTGGACTTGGGGTGAACCCAAAGAAGACCGATCTAGTACTGTTCACTAACAAATATAAAATTCCGCCCCTCAACCCACCGAGGCTGGGTGGAACTCAACTAACAATCAAAGAACAGACTAAATATCTAGGCCTAGTCCTTGACAGGAGGCTGAATTGGAAACCCAACATTCTTGATCGGGTCAAGAAAGCAACTGTTGCCCTCTACAGCTGTAAGAAAGTAGTGGGCAGGAGGTGGGGTCTCCAACCAAGCATTATGTACTGGCTTTACACAGCAGTCATAAGGCCTATCCTCCTGTATGGCGTCGTAGTCTGGTTTACTGCTCTGGACAAAGCAGTCGATCGAAACCTTCTGGGGAAGGTACAAAGATCGGCCAGCTTATATATAAGCGGAGCGATCAGATCAACCCCCACGGAGGCCTTAAATGTTCTACTACATCTGCCACCATTAAACCTTTTCAGCAAGCAAGTTGCTGCATGCGCGGCCCTAAGGATGAGAAGCATAAGAAAATGGCCCACATCTCAAAAAGGCCATACCTCTATTCTAAAACACTTCAAAGTACCCATGGACACTGACTACATCAACCCGCAGAATGTGTTCACCAGGAACTTCGAAGTTGTATTTCCATCCAGGGAGGAATGGGCTGAAGGGAAAGTCATCCCAAAGGACTCGATCTCCCTCTATACCGATGGCTCTAAGATGGAGTCGGGTGTAGGCAGTGGGGTCTACTCCAAGGAACTTAACCTCAACCTATCATTTAGACTCCCAAATTACTGTAGTGTGTTTCAGGCAGAAATAACTGCGATAACGGAGGCCCTGGCATGACTCAGGATCAATGTAATATCCACAAAGGGTATTATCATTTGCACGGATAGCCAATCTGCGATAAAATCCCTGGCTGCGGTAACCCACAAATCAAAAACATCCATTAACTGTCGCCTATCTCTAGATGAGATGGCTGAACAGTTCAACATTAAAATACTGTGGGTTCCCGGGCATAGAGATATTCCAGGAAATTGCGCGGCCGACGAACTCGCAAGGTCAGGGTCAAGCACACTCAGCCTACCTACCCTCGGGTACCTAGAAACACCAATAAGTACGGTAAAGCACATGATAAAGCTTCAAACCATAGAGGAGACCAATCTCCAATGGAATGAGAGCAATATCGGCTTTATCACCAAACAATTGTGGCTTAAGTTAAACTTAGGACGAACCAGAGACCTGGTGGCAACCAAAAGGGCAACCTTAAGCACCCTAGTGGGTGTCATTACAGGTCACTGCACCATTGGAAAACACGCCGCCAGACTGGGGCTACCCTACAATGACTTCTGTCGCGGCTGCATGGACGAGGAGGAGGAGGAATCAATACACCATCTCCTTTGCTCATGTCCCTCTTTTGCGAATCGCAGGAGGATTTACCTCGGCGCGCCCTTCTTCGACAATCTGAGTGAGCTAGCAAACCAAAAAATAGCTCAACTCCACCGCTTTATTAGAAGCAGTGGTTGGTTCCCGGGTAGCGGATCAGGGTAACCTGATCCAGGTGGTATCACAATGGGCCGGTTTCGGCCTAAGTGTGGCTTACGCCTACCACGTCAACCTAACCTAACCTAAGCAAGCCTCAGTTCTAAAAATGATGCGCCATATAAAACGTCTCCGCGATTTTTCGCTGGGTAGATAGCATTAATCCGACCAGTCGAACAATGGTGCATTTGAAAGGTAACGTTTCAGGCATTTAATTTTTTGTGTACACAGCTTTCTAAATTCATATTTGCATAAAAAATTATATTTATTTGAAAATAAGTGACATGTCGTAAGAAATCCGCTAAGTGATCGTTTTTTTAGAGAGTGCTATAAGTGAACACCGGACATAGGAGTGGTTTGCTCGATTTCGTTCTGGAAATTTCAGTGTCAAAGATTAACTTCGATATGGTCAGCTAATCACTAAACAAGTTGATGAAATTTTGCAGCTGGTGAAGCAGAAGAGGCACTCAGGCCGACAGGAGATAATGGAAGCACTAAACATCAATCAAATTTGATTTACCAAATTATCACCAGTGAAACGCTGCTGAAGCGCAACAAATTGAAATCATTTTTGAAGAGAATAATGACGGGCAATAAAAATGGATTAAATACGAAAATATCCAATCCATACGATTATGGACAAAGGTCGGTGCAGTGACCCTCCGAAACCAACTTTAAAGCCTGGATTGACTATAAACAAGATGATGATGAGTATTTGGCGGGATTAGAGCGGAACTGTTAAGTATGAGCAGCTACAGTCTAATGAAACTCTCATTTCATTCCTTTACGACTCTTAAAAGCCATATTGCTGGTTGCAGCTCTTTGACCACAAAAAAAAAAAAAAAACGATATACATATAAACTTAAGCCTTGGTTATCAAATTGCTTATTAAATAAAGTCACAACTAACAATAAACAACTAAAAGTAAAGTGCGAGAGCACCGTGGAGCAGTGGGTAATGTGTTGGCCTCTGACGCCGATGACACGGGATCGAATCCCGACACAGCCATGTCATCGAACGTGTTTTTCACAGTGTTTCTCCTCAGCGGGGTTCTGACAAAATCCCGGGTAGCAAAATTGTCATGAAAAGCTTCTCGAAATTCGCCGTTCGGATCAGGCAATAAACTGTACATAGGTCCCTTTCACCTATGGGAAAATTAAATCACACACAACATGGGTGATTGAGAGAAGCTCGGCTTAGGTCCTTCATGGGCTGTAGTGCCACCAAAGAAGAAGAAGAGGTAATCTTATAAAAGAATGGAAAGTAGTTAACACAAGTAGTAGTTACATGGTGGACTAAATCAAAATCGATGTTCTCTCAATTGGTGATGCAAGCTCTGTACACTGTAGAAGTTTTGTCTTTGACACTATAACTCCTTTAGAGATCTTAAGTACGATTGGTAGTTTGAAGAACTCAAATTCATGTGGTGTCGATGGTATTTCTAATGCTGTCCTTGAAAATATTGCATGTTCCATTGTGGATATATTAGCTGATGTATTCAATCCACACGATCTAAACTGTGCAGATGTTATTCCTCTGTTCAAAAAAGTCTCTCCAACTGAAATAGGAAATTATAGACTGATTTCTCTTCTGCCAAGCATAAGCAAGGTTTTCGAAAAACTTTTTAATTTTTGGACAAGGCAATGTTCTTCCATCCAACCCAATTTGGATTTCAAAAGGGCAAATCAACCGAGTACGCACTTTGAGAGTTTTGCTCCCAAATAATATGCAACCTTGACAAAAGAAAATGTACAGGTGCGTTAGTCATGCCTTCGACATGGTTGACCATCAAATTTAGTTAAGAAAACTGTAAAATGCAGGTCTGCGTGGTTTCATGCTCGAATGGTTTAATTCATATCTGAATAGTAGATCACATAGAGTTAAGTTGGAAGAGACGGGAAGTGATGTGCGGCAAATCGGGCTTGGGGTACCACAAGGGTCTGTATTGGGTGCCATTCTTTTCTTAATCTATATCAACTCACTCTTCCACCTCAATCTAAAAGGCTTATCTACTGCTTTTGCTGACGATGTTGGGTTATCGTATGGCGCCAACAGTCCCTTAGATCTAATCTCTGACATAAATTATGGTGATGATGATACTATAAGACAATGGTTCGCTGAATACAAACTTGCAATAAGTCCTAAGACTAAATTAATGTTTTTTTAATTTATCTTCGTCCATTAATCCAAAACCGGATGTATATTTTCATGCAAAAAATTGAAATTGGATCAATGTTAATGTGCAACCAGTGTGTGTGGTCAATTATTTTGTGAAAATTGTAGTGATGATTGTTTTTTGATAGAGAATGTCGATGAATTTATGTACCTAGGACTCTTACTTAACTCAAATATGACATTTTCAGCTCACGCTAATGCATTCAAGAAGTACTTTACCTCCACACTTAGGCATTTCTACTACCTACGTAATACATGCTCGACTAAGCCCCTAACCACAATTTATTATGAAATTTTTAACTCAAAGCTTCAATACGGTATAAATTGCTGGGGAGGTGGCTATCAGAACAAAGTTCAGCCATTGCTAGTCTTGCAAAAAAATGTTGTCTGGAAAATTTGTCGCAAACCTGGTAGACATCCTAGTTTTCCTTTGTTTTGTCAATTAGGCATCCTTCCTGTTCGATACTTGTACTGATACAAAAAAACAAACAAAACTTCGGAAACTTTATACTTATTACCCAATATTTCCCTGAGTCTGTCATCGCACACCTAATAGTTTTCCAGACCTTACTGAACTAAAAGGTTCGAAAGGCAACTGATGAGCTCATAACTTATGGCGATTCGACGAAAAATAAGGAACATGGCAGCTTGTACCTATCAGAAGGGCTACTTCTAAGTTTGTTATATGTACTTATTTCAAACTAACAGCATAAGATCGTCGTTCTTTGTTATTTGTATGTATTTAGTATGAATAGAGACAAAGGGGAAGAGAAATTATGTATGTACCTACCTATGTAGGTACATATGTATTCTCTGGCGCCAAAGAAAGACAAAACACGTTTTGAAATAAACATCACAAATTATTACGAAACATAAAAGAATCCGTAGAACTTATTGGACAAACAAAAACGAGACCCAAAACCTTTTGTTAGCAATATTATTTTTTTTTAATTTTTTTTTACATAAACGTAACTATCGTTCATTCTAGATAAGTATTCCGTCATTCCGTTATGCACACAATAGGTACGACGAGTAAATGAAAAGTATGCTCCAGTTAGTCAGTCGACAACAACAACAATTTATAAGACTCGAGCTTATCCAGATTTACACATGGTTTTCAACATTCGGCAGCAACACTAGCTATTTGAATGAAGAGGAATAGATAAAGCTTATCAGTCATTTCTAGTTTATTTTGTGTGCCTTTTCTCAGAGCTTATACATTAGGCTTTAGGGTACCACCTGGCTATATACCGTTAATAGAAGAAAATTACTGAAGAGTAAACGTAGAGCGTCCCCCATTTACCATAGGCCTATCCACATCAGTATCTATGAAACTGTTTACTCTTGTTTTGTTGTAGGAAAGATTGTGTGATGAGATAGAATTAATATCTTTCGCCTTAAGTCCGTGTTTTTTTTTTTGTTCGTTCTCTCTTTACCTCTCCCTTACCTCTACTCGCTTAAGAATGCCGCATCTAAACTTAGATGCCGCGAAGATACGACAGAAGTATGCATAGAACCGCTTTAAGTAGAACGTAAACAAAAGCCTTAGAATGTCTTTTCGTGGAAACACATCATTTTTATGTACATAGATAGAAAGGGCTTGCATTTTTGCAGCTAACTACATACATCTCGAGTAGCAGTTACATACTGGTCTCGATTTTGCAAGCACGCCCAGGCTAACGATCAATATCGCCAAAGCGCACCCTGGGTGCGCAGTTTGTACAGTACATACATATGTAGATAGATGATGTATCTCAAAAAGATATTTTATTCCAAATCGACTCAGAACGTTTTGACTCGTGTCGCAACATCGTGCGAGGTGAGATACCACTATGTGTGTCCTTATTTGTCCCCTCCCCAAACCTTGACAGATTTTATGGCATTCGGTTAGACCACAAGCAGACAAATACTTTGTCCGGTTCGCGTGATTTATTCACAATTTGGTAATATAATTCAACACACACTCTATGGCCACTGAGCTGCGCCGTCGAGGTTAAATTTAAATTTATTTACAAATTCAAATCACAATATCCGTCCCGATCCATACGTCAAGCAGCACGTTTCGTTTGGAATACGAGTATTCGCAAGACAATGCTGTAATAGCAGGGGAAGGATTTCTAGTTGATTCGCCGATTTTCATCAGGTTGTTTTATTTGTTTTTCGGCAGACCTAGTCATGTGTAATCCGATATCGATTGTCCATCTAAATACACTCTAAATCAATATTTTGCGACAATTTTCATGCAAGAGGGAAACAGACAAATGGCAAAACGATGTCTCGCGCTATTTGGCTGTTTTATGACTTAATGCGGCTTTTAGTCCAGGAGGAGGGTAACATTAAAAACAAAAACTGCAACTTCCAACGCTCGTGAAAGGTTTGACAATTTGTCATGCGGTGAGGTTTTGTTTTGCTGTCGCGTTGACAAGTATTATCTGTTATTTACCTTCTGTATGTAAAGGCTGATAATAAATTGTTATGAAGAGTGTGTTGAAGTTTAAATGTAATTCAAGTGAAAGTAATGACATAAAATATAAGCGAGAAAAGCAGTTTACATAGCGGTAGCTGTCAACTGCTTCTGGTGCCTGTAGACGATGAAACAAACTCTGTATGTGTTGTCTTCTTCTCATTTGGCCCACCTGCCTAGCAATTTTCTGTCGATCCATGCTTCAAGGTCATGAAGGCTCTACGAAACATCAACAGTCAAGTGAATTTTTTTATATTATCAAAGCGAACCGAGGTGAGGTGAGCTTTCTTTGGGCTGACTCGGACTCAAAAGGTTATTCGCGTTTTTGGACCACTTCCTGACATTTTAGAGAGATGAAATTTTTTACACTATTAGTTGACCATAGTTGGATGGCAAAGGGCTAACAAAGGCCTCGTAGGGGTAGCATCCATTCGATGGATGCTGGCCTGCTAAAAAGCGAGAAGAGCCACCGCAGCCGAACATCTTGCGGCACTGTTAGTAAGTCCTACCCCCACCTCCTCGTGGTGCCATCTGGAGATTTCCTATGGAAATTGCAGACGGGGAAGGGCGAATGGCGAGCCTCCTGCGCCAAAAAACAGGATAAGTCGGTTGGGCTACGGCCTAGTAAGCCGTTACCGTAAAAAAAAACGGACCGGATTTATGTTGACGACCCTTGCAAAAAACGAAAAAAGGACAATGATCTTCGGCTTTGTACGTGGAATGTTAGGTCCCTAAACAGGCCACGTGCAGCCGAACAACTCGCGGACGCCCTATACCGCTATAAAGCGGACATCACCGCCGTCCAGGAAATACGATGGAATGGACCGGGTATAAAGCGGATGAAAACTGCGATATTTACTACGGCGACTGCTATAGGGAGAGAGGACAATGATTATTTGGATGCGGATTTGTTGTTCGAGGTGGACTAAGGCAAAAAGTCCTAAGCTTTCGGCATGTGAGCGAACGCCTCATAACAATCCGTATCAAGGCTAAATTTTTTAACGCCAGCCTGATCTGCGTCCACGCCCCAACGGAAGACAAGGATGACTCCGCCAAATATGAGTTCTACGATCTCCTAGACAGAACGTATGTCAAATGTCCCAGCTATGACATCAAAATTGTACTAGGAGACTTCAATAATAAGCGGGATAGGGAAAGCATCTTTGAACGAGTCATCGGCAAACATAGCCTACACGACACCACCTCCGATAACGGACACAGGCAGATTGATCTTGCTACGGGGCGAAATCTCCTTCTAGCCAGTACGCGCTTCCCGCACCACGATATACACAAAGGCACCTGGCGGTCTTTTGATCAATCGACTACCAACCAGATTGATCACATCGCGATCGACGTCAGACACTCCTCCACTATTCTTGATGTTCGGACTTTCCGAGGGGCTAACATCGACTCGGACCACTATACTGTAGTAGCCAAGATGCGCTCACGGATATCACGAGCGCAACGGAGTAGAGTAAGAATACAAAGTTATGACGTCGGAAAGCTACTATCGCCAGAAACCGCTCCTGCTTTTACCGATCGCGTCTCCCTTAAGCCTTCCAATACACCTCAATCCACCATGATATTAATAGAACAGCAGTGGAGCCTTTGCAAACAAGCCCTGAAAAGCTCTGCATCCGAAGTTTTGGGTTTCAAGGCTCCACCACGAAGAAACACCTGGTTCGATGACGAGTGCAGGAGGATTCATACAGCGAAGCAGGATGCATATAAGGCCTCGCTGCATAAAAGATCAAGAGCAGCTTGTGAGCTCTACGAGGTAAAAAGAAGGGAGGAGCATAAGCTTCTTAGAAGAAAGAAGAAAGAGCACGAGAAGCGCGCGATTAAGCATTTGGAGAGGTGTTACTGCAGGCGTGACGTTCGAAAGTTTTATCAACAGATAAAGCGAACATGCCAAGGTTTTAAAGCCAAAACGGAAGCCTGCAGGGATGAGAACGGACACCTAGTAGTAGAACCGCAGTCGATGCTGAGAATATGGGAGGACCACTTCTGCAGACGGCGGCGATGTTAGTCAATATACCGCTGTCAGGCAGAATGATCCATTTCTAATCGACAGAGACCGCAGAGAATTCTGTCCCCCTGACCTCGACGAAGTTAAGATTGCCATATCGAAGCTCAAGTCGAATAAAACTGCTGTCGCAGACGGACTGTCTGCTGAGCTCTTCAAGGCGGCTGGGGATGACCTGGTTGGGAGCATGCACCAGCTCATCCGTAAGATATGGTTAGAGGAAGGCATGCCCGAGGAATGGAGTCTCAGCATCGTATGCCCGATCCACAAGAAGGGAGACCCCTCTGATTGCGCCCACTATAGAGGAATGAGTCTCCTTAACATCGCCTACAAAATCTTCTCTACCGTTTTGTGTGAGCGCCTGGAGCCTTTTGTAAATAAGCTGATAGGTCCTTATCAGTGCGGATTCAGGCCAGGGAAGTCCAGTATAGACCAAATCTTCACACTACGGCAGATCCTGGAAAAAACCAATGAATTTCAAGTCGACACTCACCACCTATTTGTCGACTTCAAGGCCGCATACGACAGCGTAATTAGAGACGAGCTATACAACGCTATGTCTACCTTTGACATACCTGCTAAACTCGTCAGACTGTGCAGGATGACTTTGGAGAATGCTCGCTGCTCCATCCGAATCGGTGAACACCTTACCGATAGTTTTGATGTCAAAAAAGGATTTAGGCAGGGCGATGCGCTGTCGTGTGATTTCTTCAACATCATATTGGAAATGATTGTGCAAAAATCACTGGCCAATACAAGAGGCACAATCTTTTTCAAATCCTCGCAACTCCTTGCATACGCCGACGATATTGACATAATAGGTAGATCACAGCGAGAGGTCAATGAGACGTTTGCGAGTATTGAGTTGGAGGCGGCGAAAATTGGTCTGGCGGTAAACGAGGGCAAAACTAAATACATATATGCTCTCATCGAAAAAGGACGCTCACCACCGACGTCTTGGCCAGAACGTTTGTATAGGCATATATTAGATCGAGGTATTTAAGGACTTCGTCTACCTTGGCTCCGCAGTGACCTGGAACAACGACATCAGTTCCGAAATCAAACGCAGAATCACTCTTGCCAATCGCTGTTTCTTTGGGCTCAGGAGGCAGCTGAGTAATAGAGCCCTCTCCCGAACGACAATGTTGACTCTATATAAGACCCTTATCATCCCGGTCCTGTTGTACGGCGCAGAAGCATGGACACTATCAAAAACGGATGAGGAGGCCCTCGGTCGGTTCGAGAGAAAGATTTTGCTCGTGATTTTTGGGCCTATAAACGCAGACGGGGGATGGAGGAGAAGATTCAACCACGAACTTTACGGGCTGTACAGCGACATGAGCCTAGTCAGGCGTCTACGGATTCAACGCCTAAAATGGCTGGGCCATGTAGAGCGAATGGACACCACAGCTCCAGCCCGGAGAGTCTTTGAATCCAACCCCGAGGGACGAAGAAGCAGAGGACGCACTTAAGATGGCGCACACAGGTGGAAGGGGACCTCAGCCAACTGGTGTGCGGCAATGGAAAAGGCTAGCGAAAATCGTGCTAGATGGAGGGGCATGTTGGTTGAGGCCCAGGTTCACCCCGAACTGCAGCGCCCACTAAGAACAAGAAGAAGTTGACCATATAAATCGGGTTATGACGAAGCCGGAATTTTAAATATCGATTTGGTTTGATTGTAAAAAATTAAAAACCAATTTTTATCTAAAAGGAACAAAAATTCCATTTTTGATGCTTTTCGCACCCAAGTCACGTCATTTTTCTTAAAGAATTTTGCATGACTGAATACAGCCATATTCATCATCAAAACTGAATATACGTGAAGCAAAACTACTGATAAAAACAGAAAATAACAAAAAACAACAATAAATCTCATATATCAACTAAAGTCGACAAAAAAACAGTTTGAGACAATATGCCACTTCCTCCTAAACGAACCCGGAACTTAGCACGATGAGGAACGTTTGCCAAAACATTATCGACGACCCTTTTCGAAACTTAAACATAGAAACAACACATTTTGGAGACACTCAATTTATCAGAACATTCACCCAGAATCTCGACAAGCACGTGCTCAGACTCTGCGACAAATGCTCACGGCTACAACTCAGTCATCTGCCATTACTACTACTACACTACAAACCCTGTCAAGTACACTACATAAAACAGTATGGATCCAGGAGATGTTCAGCGTCTATCAACTCCGCAGTCAAGGTATCAATGGTCAATTCCGTTACAAAGGAAACGTGCTGAACGTCGAGAAAGATCTCCAACCAATTACAAACGAGTTGCCTAGAGTTCCTAATACAGTCAACAGCTTGCTGGTTAGAAAGCAGGAAGCCCAAGGTTGCAAAGACTTCAGGGTCAGACGACAAGTGGTACACGATGTTCTGGTGTTTCTAAAGCAACAGAATCGCTTCTATGCTGACTTGCAAATCAATATGTCTGCCTTGGCGGCACTACCAGAAGACGGAAGCGTTCAAGATCAAATTAGACATGTCGATGGAAGTGATGCCAACGCATAATGCCCGATGTTGCTGAAGACAGTGACGATGTGATTATTAATCCACTTCGTGTGTCAAGTGGTATGAGACAATCCGAGGTTGTTCGTGACGTAATCGATTGGCCCGCAGCTTCAGCGAATCCGGTGAACGAATTCACAACTGCTGGATACATCGTCAAAGCTTTTTCTCTTGTGTTCCCTTCTGGTGCTGCTGACTTCAATGATAATACACGTTCTAGAGAAAATCAACCCACATTTCAGGAATGGGCTCAGTATTTGATGAGTTACCATGACAAGAGATTTGCCCAAGACCCGAGGTTTCCATTCTTCTACCTCAACACGATGCAACGTCACGACGCAATTAGCAAAGGCTTAATCTACACCAACATGACACATTTCAATGGATCCCCGGAGTATCTACAACAACAAGGTAGAGAGAATCCGGCGCTGATGAACCGTTTTCTCTACTTTGCTTCAAATATCAAAGGCACAATGTCTTACTGGTATCAGAAGCGTTTAGAACTTGAAAGTATGGTCAGCCAACTTGGTGTTCCAACATTTTTCTTGACGTTAAGCGCGGCAGATCTCTGGTGGCCATGCCTAACGAAACATTTTGGATACGATCCAACTGGGAAGTCTGAAGCTCAGGTTGCAAGGGACATGCAATCATTGCTCTCAAAAAACCCGTCAGTTACTTTGGCAAGAGAGATGGAACTGTTTGTGGAAGTATTGGTACGTTAGAAACTTTGAGTCGATGGATATTGAAGAGCTGACAATTCCAAACATTATTACGACAACCTGGTGTCAGCTATCAACCCCAATCATTCGGCAAGATCAGACCTGCACCCCAGTAGAATGAGAGCAACAGACCTCGAACTCACTGACGAAAACATAGCCAAAGGTGTGAACAGATTTCAAGGACACGCGGTTTGTTCGAAGTCGTACTGTGTGCGAACAATCAATGGACATGAACAATGCCGGTTTGGATTTCTAAAACCACTACTCACTGAATCGAAGCTTGCGAAAGACGAACGAGGAGTTTTCTGTTATACACCTGCTCGAAACGATGGACTCAACCCATTGGTCGCGTGGCGACCAAACACAGACATCTCCATTATCGCTTCTGAATATGCAGTGACACCTTACATCACTAAGTACGTCTCAAAAGGTGAACCAAAGTCTGAAATTTTCAAACAGACGCTGAGGGACCTTCTAGAGAGTAGTATCGTTATTGAGTCAAGATAAAGAACTGTGACGAAGTTCCTCATGAAGGTTATTGGCAGCAGAGTTATATCTGAGTGTGAAGTGTCCAGGCTTCTACTTGCAGAACCCTTGATGAAAGCCATTCGTCAGTTTGTGAAGCTGTACAGCTCCACGCAGGAAAGTGTTTTGATAAAGATACGTGGCATGAAAGATGGTGAAAACGGCAGTTCTGATGCTCCGCGAATAATTCAAGCATATACGTACAGAGCAGCAAATTTGAACGAGTTGACATTCATGGACATTGCCCGGAAATACACTGTTGCTGCTGGAAAACCAAGTTTTAGATCGGTGAACCTTCCTTCCACGTCGAGGGCCGCTGCACGCCCAGTGATGACAGTTCCCGTTTACAAGACGCATATTGCTAGAAAAGAAAGAGTTGTTCAAGTCATTCCTAAAGCCGTGAAAGGTAAATCCCGTGAAACCGAAGAAAAATCTATTACAAACAACAACTGGTACTTCACACTCCATGGAGAGTCGATACGATAACTTTGCTGAGTCAAACAAGGCACATGGCGTCGCTGTTTGGGCGTTAAACCTAGATATGGCGGACGTTGTCGAAGAGAAGGATGAGCCAGAAACTCCCATATATGAGCCACACGATTGGATGGCTGCTGCCGCAGCGCTTCCGAATCAAACAGCTGCAGACGTCGAACTTGGATTCCGAGATGTCGATCGGCAGCATGATTGGTATTTGTCTTTCAGCAAATATCCAGGAGTAGAAAACGAGCTCAATTTCATTGATGCGGCAATGGCTACCTACGAAATACCAAAAGTTGAGGCGGCAGCAAGCTGCTTTACATTGAACATCGAGCAACAAGCCGTGATAGACTTCATCACAAGAGCGACAAACGAAGAAACGACGGAAAAAATGGCAATAGTCATGGGAGCTGCTGGAACCGGCGAATCGTTAATCATCAAGGAAGTTGTTAAAAGTTTCAGCTTGGAGCACGTCCAGCTAATGACTCCAACCGGCTGGCTGCAAACAATATCGGTGGCCAAGCTCTGCATTCCGAACTGCACATTGCCACATCAGCCAGAGTTACGCCCCTAACTGGAAAGACCGAAAGAGAGTTTCAGGAGCATTTCACTAACATCAAGGTGATATTGATAGACGAATTGAGCATGATTGGGTTGCGTATGCTGGGCAAGATAGATGAACGGCTTAGAAAAGCTAACCCTGAGAAGCAGCACGAATGTTGTGGAGGATTTGTTGTTGTATTCTTTGGCGACTTCAATCAGCTACAGCCAGATTTGGACAAGCCTCTGTATGGCATACCTAAAGAGTCGGATGAGTTTTCCCTGCGAGGCAAAGCAGCTTATTTGCAGATACAGAAGACGTTTATTCTCAAGCAGATCAAGCGACAGACTGGTGATGTACAGAAACAATTTCGAGAAGCACTTCAGGCTCTAGTCCTAGGCGAGAACAACCTCTCGCACTATGAATTCTGGTCACAACGCTTTGTCGACAATAATTGATTGATGGCGACCAACAAAAACATCAAAGCTTATAACAAGAACTCCTTACGATCGCTTGGATGTTCAGTAACCCGAATAAAAGCCTCAAACAATAATGCAATAGCCGCTCAAACGTCAGATGACGAAGCTCAAGGACTGAGCGCAGAACTGTTACTCTGCGTTGGCGCTATAGTGATGTTACGCCTGAACCTGTGGACCTCTTGCGGACTGTGCAATGGCTCGATGCGCACAGTCATTGACATTATTTACGGTCCGACCGATAACAGAGTCGAGAACTCCATACCAAGCGAAGCTCTTTTCTGCATCATGGTCAAGTTTGAAACGTACACGGGACCGACTTTCGCTTCAGGCGCTATTCCTATAACGCAGGTCGTAAAGTCATTCCAAAAAGGAGCAGTCAATGGCACGAGGAAGCAATTTCCGTTATCGCTGTCTTAAGGCATTAGTATTCACAGGTCGCAAGGAATTACATTTATATAGGGCTAGTGCTACCATTAGCAATACGGCACTGCGACCTTTGCAGACCTTGCTAGTGTCTGCTAGCCGATTTAGCCGAGTAGCCTCTCCACATCTATAATGAAGTTGAGCATGCTTCTCGTAGGAGTCAGGGTGATCCCTTCAGGAGTCATAACTTCACTGAGAAGGATAGGTTTCCTAAGATGGCAGAGAGCAGCACACTCACACAGTATGTGTTCTGCCGTCTCCTCGTCCTCAAGACAGAGCCAACACTCAGTTTCAGACGAGAGGCTAATTTTGTTTAAATGATATCTCCGACCGCAGTATCCCGTTAGATAGCTGACCAGTCTTCTGATATCCATCCTATTGAGTTTGACTATGTCAATAGGGTGCTTGTTCAGGGGTCGTATAAGTCGTTTAGATTGACGGAGTCCCTGAACGCTGTTCCAAAAGGACAGGTGTTGCAATTTTTCCCACTTGTCTAAGAAGTAATTTATCTTAGACCCGGGAATGCCGCAGAATGGTTCCGGACCTATATATTTGTCACTGGAACCGTTCCTGGCAAGTTGGTCGGCAATTTCATTGCCCTTGATACCTTTATGGCCTGGCACCCACCAACGTTTAACATTGCTTCTTTTGGCGAGGTCTTGTAGGGCGTCATAGCATTCCTTGGCGGTTTTTGAGCTCGTGCTGTACGAACCCAGCGCTTTAAGCGCTGCTTGGCTATCAGAGAGTATGTTGATGATTACTCCTCTGATGCCAGTCTCGAGATTTAGATTGACGCATGTTAGGATGGCATGCAGCTCTGCTTGGAAGATGCTGGGGCTTATTCCCAGGGCCTTCGAGATCTTGCGTTTTGGTCCAAGGATGCCGGCGCCAACGCCGGAAGCCATCTTGGAGCCATCCGTGTACCACCTAAGGCCTTTGACATTTAGCAGGGTATCATTGTTTTCCCATGCTGAGCGGTTTGGGATCAGTATCTCAAATCTCTTGTCAAACGTGTAGGTGTGTGGCAATGCGTCCGAGACTGTAGCATCTAGCTCGGGAAGGTGTTGTAATATGAACATGTGGCCTGCTGGTCTACATGGCATATTTGTTCCCGAGCAGAGATTTCTGATTGCACTGCGTAATGCCACCTTTTTGATTAAAAGGTGCAGTGGAGTGAGTCCAATGAATGCTTCTTGGGCTGCCGTGGGGCAGGTTGGCATAGCGCCTGTAATGCCGAGACACGTTAGTCTCTGAAAGGCGTTGAAGCTTAACAATTGTATGGAATTACATTAGACAAAGCCGTTGCGGACTTAGGGATAAGTGAATTTAGTGCCGGGTTGGCCTACGTTGCGTGTTCGAGAGTCAATAAAATTGATGGAATCCTCTTCGATTCAAGTTTTCCATCCGAAAGGTTGTTGGGAATCAACTCCAAACCAGCCATCTGAACTGAATAGTATAGTAGAGTATAGTAGAGGTTCGCTTAGTTTTGGGGAATTTATTCCCGCCTAGTTATTCTGTATGTGGCTCACTGCTGTTAGGTATCTCGTTGCGGATTAAACTTCAAAGCTTCAAAATCGATGTTTACAAGAATTCATAAAAAACAATCGATTAAGTGCAACCTACCACCAACTTATGAGCCACCGTCGTTAAGGGGATAATTACTCATCAAGTTAAACTGGCTCAAGGCACTAAATGTCTTCAATGATACAGAAAGGTGCGATTTCACCAAAATCTTAAACATTTATGGAATGATCAGTAAGTATACAGACATGGACACACGGCTTATAAACCTTTGCCCCATGAATGTGCCTTAACGGTAGGTATTTATTTCGAAAATAAATCAATAAACAGTGTTAACCATTAATTATCAAGTTTCTAATAAATATTTCACTATTTCACGGAGTTTCACATGACATTTCAAGTGATTATTTTACCAGTCAAGGGATCGTGATGATTTGGCTTTATTTGTAGAGACATGGTGACATAAGAAATGCAAATAAGATGGTTTGTCTTTAAAATTGCAGATATCTAACAAATGGCAACCAATCGATCATTGCCCACATCCGTTTAGGCATTATGGTTAATCATTTTTTTTCTTTTTGCTGGTGGCTCGATGGGTATTTTTTTTTTTTTTTGTAATGCGGTTACCTTGAAATAGGTTTCTTAACTGCGAAACCAAATTGGTGTCGCACGCAGTGTATTTTTATTGTATCATACACACACAGGGTAATCAGAAGATGATTTAAGATTCTGAATATATCTATTGGAAAATGTCATGTTGGTGGCTTCGGTGGATCAGGTTTGGCGATAGTAAATCGGGTCAATCATGCTGGAGAAGTAAGTTCAATTGTTTTTCTTTTCACTATTGTTTTTGGCAAGGTTTTGCCATTTATCGGGTAAGGTCGTGATGTCATCGGCGAACAAATTCTGTAAAAATGTTCCTAAAGGTTGATTGTGAAGCCGGTTAAATTCCAATCAGGGCCTTCCGAGAGAATCGAAAAACCCTAATAACGGCAGGAAAGAAAGTATATTTTTAAAACTTAATGAAATGAATACATGGTGACTGACCGATCTGGATTAAACCAAACTCTCTGCCTGAATATACTCGGTAAACTCTTTGAGTAAGTTGACGAGCTTAGTCTTAGGAGGGATCTATAGAGGAAAACAGGATGAAGAAACTAGCGAATGGACAAAACTATAGAATTAAGGACTCGAAAAGCATAACTCGGCCATAAACATTACACTATGACAATCGCGAAAGCCCTAAGGTGGAAGGATAATATAAGTACGGACCTACCAACAAGCCTCTCCAACCAGCACGATCTTCGGCCAGCCGCTTCCAATGTCGCACGCCCAGTAGGATGAGGTCCCTTTCCACCTGTGCGCGCCACCTTAGATGAGGTCGTCCTCTGCTGCATCGTCCCTCGGGATCGAAGACTCTTCGGGCCATCTTAGACGTTGGATCCGAAAACATCAATGTCACTGTACAGCCTGTAAAGTTCTTTGTTGAATCTCCTCCTCCACTCTTACTTTATACAAACGGGACCAATGATTGCACGCAGAATTTTCCTCTCGAAACGCCCAAGAGCCTCTTCATCCGCTTTTGATAACGGCCAAGCTTTAGCGCCGTAGAGGAGGTCCGGGATGATTAAGGCTGTATAGAGGGATACTTTAGATTTTCGAGAGAGGACTCTACTACTAAGTTGCTTCTGAAGCCCAAAGAGGCAGCGGTTGGCAAGAGTTATTCTGCATTTTATCTCAGCGCTGGTGTCGTTGCTGCTTGCCACTATCGAGCCAAGGTAGGTGAAGCCCTTGACTACTTCAAAAATATAGCTGCCAAAGGTGACGTTCTGACCAAGACGTCGGTGTTCCGCGTCTTTCTTTGATGACAGCATATATTTGGTCTTGTCCCCATTTACCCTTAGATCCACTTTAGCCGCTTCTGCTTCAATGCGTGAGAACGCCTCATTGACATCTCGCTTTGTTCGGCCAATAACGTGAATTTCATATACATTGGCAAGCAATTGTGCAGACTTGAGGAAGATCGTACCTCTTGTATTGACCGCAGAGTCCCGCACGATCTTTACAAGTATGATGTTAAAGAAATCACATGACAGTGTGTCCCTGTGTCTAAAACCTTTTTTAACATCAAAGGTCTCGGTTAGTTGACCTTCGACCTCAATGGAGCAGCGAGAGTTCTCTATAGTCATCCTGCACAGTCTGACGAGTTTGGCAGGAATGTTAAAACGTGACATGGCTCTGTATAACTCGTCTCCATAAACACTGTCATATGCGGCTTTAAAATTAACAAAAAGATGATGCGTGTCTCCTGCAAGACCTGCCGTAGTGTAAATTCCTGGTCTGAAACCACATTGGTAGGAACCTATCAGATTGGCCACGAACGGTTTCAGGCGCTTATACAGTACGCCAGAGAGGATCTTGTACGCAATGTTCAGGAGACTTATCCCTCTATAATTGGCGCAGTCATAGGGGTCTCATTTCTTATGGACCGGGCAAACGATACTGAGATTCCATTCATCGGGCATGCATTCTTCCGACCATATCTTGCAGATGAGTTGGTGCATGTTCCTGACCAGCTCATCGCCAGCTGCTTTAAATAGTTCAGCGGGAAGTCCGTCTGCTCCAGCAGTTTTATAAGACTTAAGTTTCGATATCGCTATCTTAACATCGTCTAGGTCGGGTGGACGGGATTCTCCTTCGTCTTCGTCCATTGTGAATGGTTCGCTCTGCCTGACGGCGGCATATTGAAGTAGTCCTTCCACAATCTCAGTATCGACTGTGACTCCACTACTAGTTGTCCGTGCTCATCCCTGCAGGCTTCTGCTCTGGCTTTATAGCCTCGGCATGATCGTTTTACTTTTTGGTAGAACTTTCGAACATCGTTCCTGCAATAGCATCTCTCCATCTCCTCGATCTCGCGCTTTCGTGGTCCTTATTTTTTCTTCTCAGAACCGCATGCTCCTCCCTCCTTTTCTGTTCATACAGCTCGAGGGCAGCTGTCGTCCGTCGATGCAGTGTAGTCATGTATGCATTCTGTTTCTCTACATGGGTCTGTCTTCATTCGTCATATTATTACCACACACAAATTTTATCCAGAACCCTTCACTGGAAACTTCTGCATGTTTGTGTTTTCTTGGAAATCGATCATTTCCATCTGCAGAGTATTTTACCTCCCCCGCCAACAATTTCAGCTTCGTTGCTCTAGTCACAATCAGGATGCAGAGAGTAAATGCTGCTGAAGATTTCTACAACATTCAAGCATTCATTACCAATATCATTAATGAAAAGATCGAGTTTTCGCCAAAAATTGTTTACTTCTGACATGAGCTCTCATACAAGCTTTCCCTTGCCCTGAAGTTTTTAAAAATATCCGTCAAGAAAGCAATGGCAGCTACATTTTCTTTTTCGTTTAGAAAACTTAAGTAGGCGTTTACTGAATTCTGATCACTGTTGAAAAAGTATGTCGTCAAGTGTTAGAATATGCTGAAGAATCTTTCTAAATCGCAGCCTTTACTTAACTATCTCACATTATTGTGCAACAGTAGATCGTCATATTTTGCATATTCAAACTGTACGCCATTTAAATTATGCGCCAAGCATTCCTCTTATTCGAAAATGGGTAAAAAAGTTTGAAGAGACTGGTTCAACACTAGAAAAATCAAAATCTAAAGTTTACGCTAATAAACCAACTTCCCTGACGCTTTTGAAACAGAATAGCCGTCACGAAATGGCCGCAATCACGGAGTCTGCTTGCAGAGTTGCTTTAGAGCTGCTTTAGATGACACTATCTTTAAGAAATAAATTCCAATTTTGAGCGCACACGGTCCTTACAAATTTCGATTAGCCAACATTTTGGTCATAATTTACGTTTTCACGATCATCCGTAAAGCGCATATACCACGCATTGGACAGCAGGATAATCACTAATCGCCCTATCCTTGTTTCGTCATCTGAAGCATTTCGGTAAAAGTTGTAACAAGTTTAAAACAGAACTTAATGTTGGCTCTGATTACATCCACTCACTTACATGAAATATTGAGAGGACACCAGTGACTTCGAAGTAAGTCAGCCATCATCGGTCCTGTTTACCTTGGAACGACTTAGAGATACACACCATTGCGCAATTGCAAATTCTTGCAAACTTTAGCAGATCTTGACCAGAGTCTTTCAGTTTTTTATGAAGTTATGAAGTCAGGTAAAATTCTTCTTCTTATCAGGCGATACAGTTCAACTCTCTGGGTTAGATTCAAAGACTCTCCGGGCTGAAGTTGTGTCCATTCGCTCAACATGGCCCAGCCATCTTATGGGTTGAATCCGTAGACGCGTGAGTTGGATTAAGTAGCGTACATCCCGTAAAGCGATTAGCAAGAGTGATTCTGCGTTTAATTTCGGAACTGATGTCGTTGTTCCAGGTCACTGCGGAGCCAATGTAGGCGAAGTCCTTAACTAACTCAAATTTATATCTGCCAATATAAACGTTCTGGCCGAGACGTCGGTAGTGAGCGTTCTTTTTGGATGACAGCCTATATTTAGTTTTGCCCTCGTTTACTGCGAAACCAATTTTCGCCGGCTACGCCTCAATACTCGTGAACGCCTCATTGGCATCTCGCTGTGTTCTTCCGATTATGTAAATGTCATCCGCATATGCGAGGAGTTGTGAGGGTTTGAAATAAATGGTGCCTCTTGTATTGGCACTATCATTTCTAATATTATGTTGAAGAAGTCACCCGACAGCGCATCTTCTTCTTCTTCTTTTGGTGGCTCATGTTGTGTGTGATTTATTTTTCACACAGGTGATAGGGACCTACAGTTTAATGCCGATTCCAAACGGCGTGAGTCGAAAAGTTTTTTCAATCCAAGTATATTACGGGGAGTACCCCGCCGCGGAGGGACGCCGCGAAATAAACATTCGATGGCGTTGGTGTTATCGGGATCCGAACTCGCTCATCGTGCGTCAGAGTCCAACACACTAACCACTGCGCCACGGCGCCCTCGTCCTGCCTAAATCCTTTTTTGACATCAAAAATATAGTTCAGGTGTTCACCTATTCGGATGGAACAGCGAGCAATGTCCAAATTCATCCTGCATAGTCTGACGAGTTTAACAGGGATGTCAAAAGTAGACATAGAGTTGTATAGCTCGTCTCTTGAAGCGATTTGACCGATACCTTTATTGATATGTTTTCAGACAGGGCGACACGCCATCGTGTGATTTTTATTTAACACCATCCTTGAAAGGATCGTGCAAAACTCACTGATCAATACGAGGGGCACCATCTTTTCCAAGTGCAACTTCTTTCATATGCCGATGAAATTGACATAATTGGACAAACTCAGCGAGATGTCATTGAGGTCTTTACGAGCATTGAGGCGGTCCTGCTTTATGGCGCAGAGACATGGAGCTTATCGAAAGCGGAAGCCCTTGGTCGTTTTGAGAGAAAAATTCTGCGTACAATTTTCGACCCGACCTGAATAAATGGAGTGGGAGTGGAGGAGAAGACTTAATAGTGAATAGTACGGGCTGTACAGCGACATGAACGTAGCACGGCGTCTTCGGACCCAACGCCTAAAATGGCTAGGTGATGTAGAGCGCATGGAAATCACAGCTCCGGTCCTGAAGGTCTTTATATCCAACCCTGAGGGGCAACCCTGTCGAGGGTGGCTAGATTTAAGGTGGCGCGCACTAGTGGAGGAGGACTTTAACCAACTAGGAGTGCGGCACTGGAAACTGCTGGCGAAGGACTGTGCCAGTTGGAAGAGTTTTTAAAAATGAGGGGTTTGCCATGAACTGTAGCGTCGAAGAAGACTGGCTCTTCCAAGTTGGAATATCACCGATTATCGTCACAAACTAACATTGAAACCATAGCATACACACACAAAGCAGGAAATTCCAACCTAAATCACTTCCCTGGAATTTAAATAGTAGACCTTGCCGCACTGACTGCCAACCACCATTATCGAAATGAAAAATAAACAAATCCTGCACTCGTATGCAGCTAAACCAAGTACAGCTGTCATAGTTGACCTTACATGCACCCACTCAAAGTGAAACTATATTAAGGTAGCAATTTGTAAACAAGTCAATGCAACTGGAGGACGTACAAATTAAAGCCATGTGCTTAGTAAGACAGCTCAAACGATCGTGCTCATCATTAAAATGCCTGCAACTGACCACCGCTACCCCTGCGGCGTCAAATTATTTACAAACATCTATCACAGCCTGCCTTAGATCAAAAAGCCCATCAAATTATCATAAACCATAGTGCAAATGGGGCACGTTTACTCGTTCGTAACTCATCTCTCTTGTAAACAATATGTACGCTCATCCAATATTCCATTTGTCCATTTCGATTTCCTTAGTCTATCGCTCAAATATTACCGAGATCTTATGTTCCGGTTGCTCTGCACCATAGATACTCGACACCCGTTCGAATGCCCCTTCGAATTTTACTCCGGAATGGCCCCAATTCACTACCGCCTACCGTGCCGGCTTGGTGGTTTTGTTTCAAGAACTCACGCGTCGTAAATTAAAAGAGAATTTGTTGGAAACACAATTCGTTCCTTTAAATAAACGATGCCTTTCCGAATCAACGAACGAAACGGCAGGGCTGTATGAAACGATCGGGTGGAGGCGGAGTATACGATTCTAGTGCATACGAAATGTCTACTTGGGAATTCGTAGTTGAGTCAGAAAGCACGAAGTATAGAATTCAGGAATACATTAAATGTACGTATGTTTGTAGTACTTGGGGTGTAGTGAATATCGATGGAAGTTGATGCCAAACGGACACTGATTTAGAACGTTTTGACATACAATTGACGTCTGTTGCTTGGGACTTTATTTTTTTATTTCTGGCATGATTTCAAATTCAGCTGGATGCAGTAGGAAAATCAGAAACACATAAAAGCATACATCCGACGAAAAATCGCGACGAAATGTAAACCAGAAATGTGTAGAGAAACGACAATTGAGCAAAATGAGTTTGACTGGCAAAGTGACATCATCCATGTCGTCACTAGAGAACATGGCAGTAGGAGCAGTAAGCATAAAGGACGTGTCTTATATTTTTCAGTACCGAATCATCAATGAGTGATTGATGATTTAAAATGAATCACGTTTAGGGCAAATGTGTTTATATAAGGAATGCGCAAAGCTTGGGCGGGCAGCATTACTGATCGAGTCATAGTGGGCGGAGGAATTATCGATGTTGACTTGAGCACGTTTGATTACGAAATGCATTAAAGCAAAGCAATGCAACCTGGTTTGAGTAGTCTGCTTCCCATCATACAATGCATTAAGAGATCTATCACAGACATTAGATTTACGCCTACTCGACTAGAATTCACATTAATTATTGAAATGTCACTACCGCAACCTTCTCATGCCGATACGATACAAAATATCAGATCAACGACCGGAAAACTTATGAGAGCTCAACTTGATATACGAACTTCCTTATGGCAACATGGCACCCGTTGAAATCCATCTTCAACTCGTAGTCTAACATCAAAAGCTCTTGATTGATTATTGAGTATTCAAGTCTCTAACAAATTACTCTCCTCATCTCTGCCGCTTCCCGCGACAGGCTACTGCGTCTGATTAATCGCAAACATGTCTCAAGCGTTTTTAGAGTAATTTTTTTAAAAGTCAAAATTAATCACACACCACTTGTTGGCTGACTATTGTTGATGTTGTGTCGTGACACGAGAAAATATTTTTTTTTTCCCAAAACTGATATTCAACTGCCGCCACGTAATGGTGGTTAATGGAATGGTAAGGGTTAAATCTATTAAAGCGATCTGCCATCCATTCGCAGTATTTTTAAAAATACGTTCCCCTTTTCATCTTTTCGCAAACACTAATTACTAATGTGGTTTTAATGGCACCGGAAATGTGACTGTTCCACACAGGTGCCAACAGTCGCAATCGCCGAGGTTCTTCTATAGAAGAAATAATTAAGAGCTCCATCGAACCATGAATCTTATCAGCACTTTCCTGTAGATACAGTACCATTTAATTTCTCCATGGTAGTTGGTTGGTTTCTTATCTTTATACTACTCTACCAATACTTTCTAAAGACACTCTTTTGGCTCATTCCATTTCGATTCGCTTGAGTTAAGTGTCATATTTCGATTGAGTAGGCAGGCCAACATCACTAGCGCAAGAGCAGCAGCACCCATTCGACAAGGTCTTTCATGAAGAAGTAAGAGTCGCATTCGTGTCTACGTTGGAATGGAGCACGAGGTTAAATTAACATGCGCTGGTTGGTAGAGCATAAAAAACTAAACAAAATAAAAGAGATGCCATTCCATATTGGGCTAATACATATACTGTGACTTCAATGGGCCATTGTTCTGTCGCATGAATTGAGGTAAAAAAAGTCTCAAATTATCATCTCCTAATCCGTCCCTCCCGTACAACCAACTCATTAAGTCATTGTCGACAGGAAGTTGTTTTGTGTGAAACTTTTCACATACCAACGACACTTAGCTACAGTCATCCCACGATTGAAAAAGCTTTGCGTTCTCGACTAACAATTCGCAATAGAATGCACATTTTCATGAGCATGAAGTAATTATTTGAATTGAAAAATTGCTTTTGACAAACAATTCAATTGCTTCACAGATTTTATCACATAATTAAAGCAAACTTCGGATGTCATGTAATGGTAACATCGATGTCAAGCTTCAAAGCTTTGCAGGGACAAAACTGCTGGAAGGTGAATTGGAGACACTCCTCTGTTTAAGCATGAAGTTAGTTAGTGAAATCCCACGCATTTCGATTGATCTATGTTTCCATGTTATGCATTTTCGATAGACCTCTAAGCCCACTCAAAACCATCGAGGTGACGGACGGAGCTGAATATTCTGCTGAAAATATGTAGCTTTGGAAGAGTTATGTATGCTTAGATAGCTGTTTTTGTCTTTTTTTTTTTTTTTTTTTTTTTGTTAATTTGTATTCAACTATACGAGTAGATGCCGACCTACACAAAAGTATCTTACACGGATTAAATTAATTTTTGTTCAAGAGCAAACTTCAAGATGACAACTACATTCTAACTTCAAGGATAAGACTAAAAAAAAAACGGTTACATGTTAGACCTCAATAGAGTCAGAGCGTATGCAATACTAATACTAATACTAAAGTGCTCGAACGAATTACTGCGGACTATAAGCAACGCGGAATTTGGTCGGCTCTCGTCCTATCTAGGACAATCACCCCTGAGAGTAAGTGAACATCAACATTAACGACGCAAACCACTGCACTCCGTTCAGGTTGTGTGTGTAAACACATGTTAAAAGAATATAAAAATTCTTGAACCTGCGCGAGTCTCTAAAAAAAAAAAAATAATAAAAATTACGGGCACAAGAATTGTAGGTGATAAGGTAACTACTAACCACTAACCACATATCTAGAGTACAAACTTACATACAATGTTTGCAACTTAAATTAGACAAATGAAAAATTTATAATTGAAAATGTCTTTATTGTCTTTATTGATTTATTGATTAAGATACACACTCAACACATCAACTGCTTCTTCAAACTCATCTTGAAAGATCCGAACGTCGGTTGTTGTTTAGCTTCAGATTCAGAATCGTCATCACGATCTTAGGAACGCAGTTGATTTTTTTAACATTTCTTGACACCAATAAGCCATTTTTGAGCAATTTCAAATTATGTGGTATCCTACGTGAACAAATCTTTTTGATGGTTAAGTGTTCATGTAATGTATGCGAGTGGAACTAATGACTATGTTGCCTCAATCCCACGGTATGTCACTTGATGATCTTGCAATATCAGATCAAGCACGACATCGATTTTTTTTGCCGCAATAACCGATTTTGGGCGACGTCCACGAAATTCGTCTTGCACTGAAGTGCGATCACGTAAACACTGTAAACACAGTAAAACACTGTTGTTGTTTAATTCACGTCGAGAGTCACCATCAAGACTTGTACCTTCTCGTGCGTAGGTCAAGAACAAAATGTTAAAAAGTTTGGAGAAATATTGACACATAGACTTTGGAACTAACTGGAGTAAATGGCTACAGACAAAATGAAAAATATATTACTTATGACCTTAGGGTATGATAAAAGTATCGTAGTGAAAATCTTCAAACCATTAGAAAGCCAGGAGTGAACATATAAGAAGAATCCTGTACATTACTAGTTACTATAGTAGGGGCAAGGACAGATCCCACGATCTACTCGTACTTAGAATATAGAAAATGTAAGTGATGCTCTCAATGAATAACAGTAGACACTTGTTAACAGTTAAGGTGAAAGGAACTAAAGCAAGCTCATCTTCTTCTTCTTTGGTGGCGTTACAGCCCATGAAGGGCCAGGCCAAGCTTCTTTCAATCCCCCATGTTGTGTGTGATTTATTTTTCGCACAGGTAAAAGGTTCCTACAGTTTAATGCTGATCCCAAACGGCGTGAGTCGAGAAACTTTGGCGTTGGTGTTATCGGGATCCGAACTCGCTCAGCGTGCGTCAGAGTCCAACACACTAATCACTCCACCACGGCGCCCTTAAGCGTAAGCTCTTAATGAAAGTAAAAATGTCAACCTGGGGAATTACCTTACCACTTTGACACCGAAACCAATCACAGGCTATTCATTCATGAAAGCAACGAAAAAGTCTAAAAATTAGAAAGCTTGACGGAAAATGTATCAAAGAAAACAAAGATAAAGCAGAAACCTTAGCCAAGTACTTTTGGAGTATCTTTTTCAAATGACGCAGATATGTACATATGTATGTACATCCAATCCAATCCATAATATCTACACCAAAAAGGTGATAGCTTCATAGATGAATTTTCCGGTAGACGACTAGCTTACAGTATGAAAGCAAAAAGCTAATTCTAGGCGCTTTTCAAAGCAAACAGAGATTTGACAAAATAGTACTATTCAGCGCTTGATTTGGGAACCACATCCTTCACTGACGTTCTATCAAAGTAAGAATGGTGCAAAAACATGCCAAAAAATGTGTGAAGTGTATGGTGAGAATGTAGTGAGTGAGCGCCGGACTCGGGGGTGTAGGCAAATTTCAGAGTAAAAGATGCAACTCACTCTGGTCGGCTATTCATTGAAAAATGAAAATTTCAAGCTGATGGAGCAGGTCCGTCACACAAGCTGTCAGGTAACAATGGAAGCACTAAACATCAAATACAAGACAGTTTGGACAGTCTAGCTCGATATTCAGAAGAAAGGAGAAAGAGCACGGAAAGCGTGAGATCGAGGTGATGAAGAGATGCTTCCGCAGGAATGAAGCCCGTAAGTTTTACAATAAGGTAAAACGAACATGCCATGGCTACAAAGCCAGAGCGGCGGCCTGCAGGGATGAAAATGGAGAACTGGTAGTAGAGTCACAGTCGATGCTGAGGATTTGGAATGACCACAGACTGTATAAGGGCGATGATAGACAAGATACCGCTGTCAGGCAGAACGAGCCATTCGTAATGGATGACGATGTAACAGAATTCAGTCCACCCGACCTAGACGAAGTCAAAATAGCGATATCAAGACTTAAGTCTAATAAAGCCGCGGGTGCAGACGGCCTGTCTGCTGAGCCTTTTAAAGCAGCTCGAGATGAGCTGGTAAGGTGCATGCACCATCTCATTTGCAAGGTATGGTCGGAGGAAAGTATGCCCGACGAATGGAATCTCAGCATCGTTGGCCCCGTCCATAAGAAATGAGACCCCTATAACTGCGCTAACTATAGGGGAATAAGTCTCCTTAACATCGCAATTAAGATCTTCTCTGTCGTATTGTGTGAATGCCTGAAACCGTTTGTGGATAACCCGATCGGCTCTTATCAGTTTGCTTTCAGGCCAGGTAAATCCACAATAGATCAAATATTTACGCTACGGCAGATTTTGGAGAAGGCCCAGGAATACCAAATCGACACTCACCACCTCTTCGTCGATTTCAAGGCTGCATATGACAGCGTATATAGTGATGAGCTATACAAAGCATTGTCTAGTTTTAACATCCCTGTCAAACTCGTCCGACTGTGCAGGATGACAATGGAGAATTCTCGCTGCTCCATTAAGGTCGGTAATGAGCAAACCGAGACCCTTGATGTTAAAAAAGGATTTAGGCAAGGTGACGCGTTGGCATGTAACTTTTTCAACATCGTGCTTTGAAAAGATCGTGCAAGAGTAACTGGCCAACACAAGAGGTACGATTTATTTCAAGTCTACGCAATTGCTTGCGTACACCGACGACATTGACGTGATTGGACGGACACAGCGAGACCTCGATGAGCATGTAAGCAATGTAAGCATTGAGGTGGAAGCGGCTAAGAGGGGTCTCAAGGTTAATGAGGGTAAGACCAAATGTCTGCTTTCAACTAAAAGAGACGTATTAGCCAGAAAGTCACCATGGGCGGATATAACTTTGAAGTGGTCAAGGAATTCGTCTACCCTGGCTCACTGATGACCAGCGACAACAACACTAGCGCTGAGATAAAACGCAGAATCACTCTTGCCAACCACTGTTTTTTTTGGGCTCAAGAGGCAATTGAGAAGCAGAGCTCTCTCTCGGAAAACCAAGGTGACACTATATAAGACCCTAATCCTCTCAGTCCTCCTTTACGGCGCAGAGGCTTGGACCTTAACAAAAGCGGATGAAGATACCCTTGGTCGTTTCGAGAGGAAAATGCTGCGCACTATCTACGGTCCCGTTTGTTCAAATGGTGTATGGAGGAGAAGATACAATGAAGAACTGTACGGATTGTACAGCGACATCGGCCTGTTACGACGTCTACGGATACAGCGTCTAAGCTAGCTAGGCCATGTAGAGCGCATGGAAAATACAGCTCCGACCCGAAGAGTGTTCGAATCCACCCCGGAAAGAAGGCGCGGCAGAGGACGGCCGCATCAACGGTGGCGCACGCAGGTGGAAGGGGACCTTAACCAACTGGGCGTGCGGGGCTGGAAACAGCTGGCCAAAGACGGTGCCAGCTGGAGGCGCTTGTTGGTTGAGGCCCAGGTTCACCATGGACTGTAGCGCCACCTAAGTAAGTAAGTAAGCTCGATGTTTGGATGCCATATGAATTAATTCAAAAAAAAATTATTCACCGAGTTATCATCAGTGAAACGCTACTAAAACGAAATCGAACTATTTTTGAAGCGGATTATTATGTTCAATGATAGACTGATTCAATACGGATGTATCATTTACAATTCAAAGACCAGTGTCCCTCCGCAAACGACTTTAAAGCCTGGATTGACGACAGAAAAGGGGATGTTGAATGTTTGAAGGGATTGGATGGAAATTATCCATTATGAGCTTGTACAACCTGGCGAGACGGTCAAGCGCACAACTCGACCGCTTCAATGAAGCAATAAAAAAGCCCGAACAGAAAAATGAGTTATATACTATCATGACAATGCGAGGCGGAGTTTAGTTGGGAAGTTTTGGTGCATCCAAACTGACGAACCACTGTTTTGGTCCCTGCAAAACTCGATTTTCCCCGATAGACCAGAAGATTTATAACGATGGAATCAAGAAGCTACCCGAAAATGGCTAAAGGTCATAGATAATAATGGTCGATGTCTACTTGATTAAATTGATTTTTAATAAAAAGTTTTTTTGTTCTAAAATTTACAAAAAAATAGAAGCAAACACAGAAACTTTTTCGTTCACCTATTAGAATGACTGGTACTAAAAATCAGTTAATACTAGAACTTACTCTTATCCTGCATTCCCGCATATACAACCGGATTCGACCTTTACTCAAACTCAAGGCTAATAATTCGTTATCAACTTGAATAGCCAGCCGGGAGGACGAGATGCAATTACTATAAATCAAACTTGTTAGTCAGCTTATACTCCTACTATCTCAATGATAGGATACTAATTGTGCGTACTGATGCTGTACGTTTCAATACATTACATTACAATCCCCTCGAAAGTAGGATTCCAACAAAATCCAGAAATGAATGGAGACGAAGGTATAAGTTATGATATTCAGACACTGCTAACTTTTCTCTGTCCGGCCAACTATCCCCAATATTTTAAGGGATATAATATTGCTTTTATCACACATTTAAATGCTCAAGATAAGGGCTTCCACCCCCGGTTATGTGTATACTACCTGCTTGAGAAATTATGTCAGAAAAAAAAATTAGACGGACGTGTAATGAGTCAGCGTTGAGTGACATTCCAAAGGCAATTTTGGGTTAGCCAAATATCACCAGGAAAACACACAAAACCCAACTCACTTACCAGGACAGTATGACGCTATCGTTCATTGAAATCGGCGACATTTTTATCAAAACGCTGATAATCGAAAACAACACAAAGTACTGCCAAACACACTTACTTGGTATTTGTGATTACAATAATAAGTAATAATAACGAAATAAGAATAACAAACTGTCAGATACTTTATCTGAAGTATTTTAAACAGTAAAAACGAACAAAACAATATTAGGTAATCGATCTACAGACATTTACTTCACCGAGCTATGTACGTATTTATTTGAATATTTTTCTTTTTCTTTTGATAGTTCGACCCATCAAAACGTATGCGAGGAAAACCAGTTTCAAAACGTCAAAAACAAAAACAGAGTCACTCTGTCCGTCAGATCAAGTCGAATTATGATCGCTTCCATGTACATAATTCCATTCCATTTCGACACGAGAGAGGTCTGTTAACTCGGCCCCTCCATAAATTATGGCAAATTGACCAAGTATGTGAGAAAAGTTTTTAAGTGTTCTCCGGCATACTCAGAATCGACTTAAGATTTGAAAAACAACAACAATTGTTTTGTCTGTTTATGTTATTTCTACGAGATAAGAGTTTTGTTATTTTATTTCATTTTAATACCATTTAATTAAGCGTCGTCTCTTAAGTGTACTAATTGCTTGACTATAGCAGCGTGACAGCCATTCATAAGAAGATACCTACACATTTGAGCTCTCCTCAACGGGTTGTGTTTATCTACTCTGGCATGCATATTTAATTAAATTAATGTAAATTTAAAGTTTGGATATCGATTCTTTTGTTTTTGTATTTGTCTGTCCTCTAACCGAATTAAACGCCAATGAATGTAGTCTGTGAGGCATGAGTCAGAGGCTTGATATGGTAGTTTGTTGTTATCGACAGTTGTTTAGATCACACCTGATAGGAGCTGTAAGAGGACTTTCAACTCAAAATGTTTGAAAATTAACTTAATGAATTGAAAAACAACCAATTCGGGGCGATGGACTTACAGGCCGCGGAAGGCAACAGCTGGTTGATTTAATTGACTCGAGGATGATATCAGTCAAAATTGTAGATATTCTTTCCACTGAGATAAGGCGGCAGATAAGAGCGACTGCACGAATAAAGCTGTCATTAATAAACGAGTATTTATGTTTTATATGCACGGCAAGAGAGATCTCTTCGAATGTTTATTAGGAAGTTGGGTATATTGATTGACGCATCATAGCATTGACATGGTTTGGAGGACTATCTAATATAAGATGGAGGCCAAACACTTAAGGCCGGGTGCTATAAAGTGGCGGGAAGGTACTAATTACAATCGTTGGTCGAAGAAAAAAAAATAAAATTTGGAGCGTGAGTTGATTTAAAGCGATGGATTACTAATTAGAATAGACTAAGCTATGCATTGATGTTAGTGGATAACTGGGTCAAGGGGCGAGGCCTGGGAGTAAGTCCGGCGAAAACAGAGGTAGTACTCTTTACAAGGAAAAGATCTGTATCAAGATACACCTACCCCCGTATGAATGGTATAGATCTGATCCCTGGAAAATCTGCCAAATATTTTGGCATAATCTTGGACTCCAAGCTTAGTTGGGGAAAAAATATTGAGGAAAGAATCAAAAAGGCCTATATGGCACTATATTCGTGTAAGGTAGCCTTTGGAAAAGCACGGGGCCTCAAACCGAGGTTAGTACATTGGTTATACACTGCGGTGGTAAGACCTATCCTAGTCTATGGCTCGGTTGTCTCGTGGAAATCGCTTGAGAATAAGTGTCATCTTCAAAGTGTGTCAAAGATTCAAAGGGCAGGCTGTCTGGCGGTGACGGGATCTATGAAGTCCACACCAACGGAGGCTCTTGAAGTCATGCTGAACCTCTCACCCCTGGACCTATTCTGCGAGAGCGCCGCAACCAGAACTGCGCTAAGACCTCAGGAATCCGGTCTCTGGAAAAGGAGTTCGCACGGACATGCATCAGTCTTGGATCGATGGGCCGTCTCGAGATGCAGAACCGTAACGGACTATGTCACCCGACCTCCTTCCTGGGCGAGGAGATTCTCTATTAGAATTCCCTCCAGGGAGGAATGGACCGGTGATTTGGTATGCACGGAAAGTGAGCTGGCATTCTACACCCACGGATCCAAAATGGATATTGGCACAGGTGCCGGAGTCTACTTTGAGTCTCGAGATATGCATCGCTCCTATAGGCTCGATGATGGATGCAGTGTCTTCCAAGCTGAGGTCTTCGCTATCAAGAAGGCGGCTGGTGGTAGGTATCCTAAGGTGGTTTCGGCTGCTTCCTGAATGGCTGAGAGGTAATGTATGTATGTATGTATGTTGGCGTTACAGTCCATGAAGAACCTGAGCCGAGCTTGTCTCATTCACCCATCTTGTGTGTGATTTTATTTTCCCATAGGTGAAAGGAACCTACAGTTTATTGGCGGTTCCGAACGGCGAATTTCGAGAAGCTTTTCATGGCAATTTTACTACAGGGGGTTTTGTCAGAACCCCGCTGAGGAGAAACAACGTGAAAAACACGTTCGATGACATGGCCGTCTCGGGATTCGATCCCGTGTCACTGGCGTCAGAGGCAAACACACTACCCATTGTGCCACGGTGCAGGCTGAGAGGTAATGCAGCCACATATTATTGGCATTTGTGTTCGAAGTAGGCATACCGTAGAGTCTTTCGCTCAGCTGCTCCCTGTAGAGTCTGGTAACCTCCGGTGTGCTTAGGCGCCCAATGTCGAACCTCCTCCTGATGGGCTGGTGCAGCTTTCTGACATTGGACAGTCGAGCTCTGAATCTTGCTGCTACGAGGAAATGGTCAGAGTCGACATTTGCACCTCTGAATGTTCGCACATCCAGGATGTTTGACGAGTGCCTTGCGTCAATGAGCACATGTTCGATTTGGTTGGCGGTTCGACCGTCCGGAAAGTTGCCAGGTTGCTGTGTGGATTCACTTACGAGGGAATCTTGTGCTATTTATCACCGCATTACGAGCTGTCGTAAAGTCCGTGAGTCGGTAGCCGTTATCTGTTGTTGTATCGTGGAGGCTGTGCTTTCCGATCACTCCGCCAGGGGTGTTTTCCTTACCGATTTTGGTATTGAAGTCCCCGAGCACGATTTTAACATCGTACTCCGGACAAGCTCCGTAGGCGTTGTCGAGGAGATCATAGAAGTCCTCCTTGATAGGGTATTCAGCCTCGTCGGTAGGGGGCGTGTAAGACTGATGTTATAAACACTGCCTCTGATGCGGATCACAGCCAGGCGATCACTTATAAGTTTAAAGTCGATGACCTTCGACCTTAATCGTTTCTCACGACAAATCCGCATCCCAATAAGTGCAAACTCTTGTGACAGCTGTAATAATAAATGTATTTCCTGGACCGCAGTAATACCCGTCTTGTACTGCGTGAGGATTCTTGTTAATTTATGAGCAGTTCCGGGAGTGTAGAAGGTTCTGCCATTCCAGGAGCATACTCGCAAATCGTGTTCCTTTTTCGTGCGTTGTCGTCGTCGAGTATCCGTCCGTGTATTCTAGACATCTTGCTTATTCATAACTTTTATGCGTTTTACGTGGGCGGATTGTTAGCCCGCCGCACAACCGCCATTCTGGTCGGGGTTTTATCGCTGCATACGTTTGTTCACCTCCCAACACTTGTTGAAGAGGCTATCCAGAGGGCGCTGCGAGGAGGACGTATGTCAACTTGACCCGGGTATTTTTTTTTTTTAGAGACTCACACAAGTTCAAGAGTTTTTATATTCTCTTATGATGTGTTGACACACAGAACCTTAACGGGGTGCAGTGGTTGGGGTCTTTGATGTTCGTTCACTACTCTCAGGGGTGGTTGACCTAGATCTAGATAGGACGAGAGCCGACCAAATTCCGCGTTGGTTACAGTCCGTAGTAATTCGTTCAAGCACTTTAGTATTGCATACGCAGAGGATGAATTTCGGTTGACCATATACTGTGAGTGTTATGCCTGCAGCAGTACGTACATATATGAATTACTCCTTCTTGGCTATGACCACTGCACCACGGCCACCCCGATCGTTGCTGGCATCTCGCCAGGTTGAGAGCGATCAACAACTTTACCCTGTATTTCCGAGCACTTACGGCTACTTTAAAAAAAAGTACTGAGATTATTGGCCTGCTCTATTACAGTTACTAAAATATTTTGCTAATTTACGATCCGATAATAATGGAAAGGCTCACTTTCAAAGCGATTCGTATTTTTTATTCAATCATTTAAGGGCCATGAATCAGCAAGAATCATAGTACGCCACCATTTTTGTATCTTTTTTTGCCTTCTCGTAACTCTTAAAACTTACATACATATGTATGCATTATTCACTTTCGTCATAGCCACTTGAGCAATTGTGTCATCTTTGAATTTAGAATTTACATCCCACAATGTTCGCTTAACATTATTCATTTTCATTGTAATTGTCGTTCATTCTCCCATCTCGAAACCACAGTATGTTAATAGGCATGCGTTAATTACCCAGAACTATAAACGTACATACATATGTACATACAATTATTTTTTCACCCCGACGAGCAGTGTTAGTGCTCGTAAATATGGCGGATTTGATCGTAGCCAAGATGGAACGGTTAGCTCCCCCCATATCAGGTTGCACGCAATCGCCTCGGTTGGTCTTTTATTCTTCACAGCCGATAAGCTAGACAAACCGATGTACATATACATATGTATGCATAGGCATCGAACAGAAAGCACTGAATGAACGAAAGGAGAACATTCTCCGGGTTTGGAAAAACACACAAAGTACGGGTAATTACAGATATTGCGTATGGAACAACTCTATGAACAGATGATGGAAAAAGATCGTGGCTTGACTGCGGGGCAGCTGAAGATCATCTTCTCATCCAGATCAACACTTCAATATGCGTGGCGTATACTATGTACATCCCAATCGAATAACATGAACGCTTTGCCGCCATATGTTGTATAATAGTCAAGAGTCTGTTCGCGTATAGGGTGCCCCTCGTACGTATTCGAGTCTATGGAAAGTACTTCAAAGGAAATTGCTTGCGCGTCTAGAATGTTTGTTGGCAGAGAGTATAAGTACGAGTATGAGTGCAAGTCTGAGTAAGAGAATAGCGTGTGCTCGGACGTAATTACCACCGCGCGATCGGTATCAAATGAACGGTCATTTGCCCAGAACAAGGGCTCATCTTCTTCAAATGGAAAAAATATAATAGTGTCTCATCCAGAATTTCAGTCGTTGTTCCATCTGCTTGTCCCGTCTTCTGATCTAGTGAGTACTTCTCCCATTTGATCGTCTGATGAACCTATGTACATATACCCTGACAACTGGTACAACGGCTTTACACAACTTCACATTGTTGTTGTTAAAGTTCTGATGCAAAACTAATACATAGAATGGTAGTATCTGTTGCACAGTAGACGCGAACAGAGCGTGGTTAAATGTTTTCGAATTCATCCGTTTATTTGATGCGGTATATTCCTTCGGCCGAGCTCTTACTAGTCCAAATGGTGTATGGACTGAATGCACAGATGTTTTGAGGGCGGTACAGCAGCTGTTAAGTATGGTTTTTCTATGGAAAATGGAAGCTTAATGCTGTTGGTAATTGGTATATGAGGCTTTATCGCATACTTGTAAGTCGTTACTACAGTCTAACATTGATTTTAAACTGATTTTATGAGGCATTAAAGTGTGCAGGAGTTCCAATAAATTTTACTATGTAGATATCTATGTAGGTTTTTGCGTGGTATAAGATGTATATACATATGTATGTATGTATGCAGGTTTCTATATCGTTTCTGCGACTTAAATCCATATGGGGTATGTACATACATACATACATATATCTGGTTATGACTCGACATACATGCATGCTGGATACATAGTATTGAATATCTTCGTGCTGCAAACCTGCATAACTAGTTCCTTTTTTTTTCGGCCAATAAATGCATGTGCGATACTGTCAATCTGACAGCCATAGGAATGACGTTCGTTGAGCTTTCAATAAATTCTAAATCATATGATGTCGTTTGTCTGTCATTTTTTTTGATGCCACCACTCAAGTGATCTAGTGTGTCGAGGTTGTTCATACTAATGTGATTTGGTTAACTAAAAACACTACCCTTTGAGGTAGTTCGTTTTTTTTTTTTTTTTTTTTTCATTACAACTAAGTGAGTTGACTTATCCTGCAATCCGCAGAGTGCGTGCGATTTAGGTTCGTCGCGCTGAGTCGAGTGGTTTTGTCCTTTGAAAACGGCGTAATAGGCTTCGTTCCCGTATTAATTCTTTTATTTTATTTTGAAAAGTTTGTATAATAGAAGAAGCATTATCCTTGGTACAACCCCAGAGTTGTATACCGTAAGCCTGTTTTCAGTACTAAGCTGGGAATGATTTTCTAGCAGCCAGTACATTTCCCTATTTTTCAAATCAAGCTCTCCACCTTTTTTCATGTTTCACTTGAGTTTTGCTGCGAGAATCATGCCTATTCGACCTTCGACCTTCGATTCGACCTTCATTTACAAAGACAGGTAGGTATTGTTCTTACTTTTCTATAAATAAAATTCACGTGGACAGATTTGCTTTCATTGACCGCAATTCGCCAAATTTTTGTCCAATCGCTTATATGGTTTATGACGTATTGCAATTTAGTCGTTGATTCTCATTCGATTGATTTTCCTGTCGTCAAAATCGCAATATCATCGGCGAATGTAGCCAGCGTAGTGCCATCTATTTTTGTATGTCTCTGGTATACTCGCACAGCAGGCAAAACTAAGGACTAAGTACGTTTCCCTTCGGACCGCCAGCCGTAATTGCTCTAAAATTTGAGTATTCGCTCCCGTATTTAACAAAAAAAAGTCTATTAGACAATCAGTTCTCCAGAACGTTCTATAGTTATTCAGAGAAAACTTGTGGGAGACGTCAAGAAATACACTGGAACATATCAGCTTATGCTCGAGTGCTTTCTCGACCACATCGTTTATTCGATGTACTTGGTCTATAGTGGAATGCTTTCTTCTGAAGCCAAACTGATGATACGGCGATTGATCATAATTCTTTCGAAGACTTTTGAAATTATCGGCAACAACGATATTAGGCGATAAGTCTATTTATTCGTCGGTGGCTTTCCGGGCGCCGTGGCGCAATAGTTAGTGCGTTGGACTCTGACACACCATGAGCGATTTCGGATCCCGATCCCAACACCATCGAATGTTTATTTAGCGGCGTCCCTCCTCGGCGGGATACTGGCATAACCTCCCGTAGTATAACTTGTCTCAAAAAAGCTTCTCGCACCCCGTTCGGAATCGGCATTAAACAGTAGGTCCCTTTCACCAATGTGAAAAATATATCACACACAACATGGGTGATTGAAGAGAAGCTTAGCTCTGGCCCTTCATGGGCTGTAACGCCACCAAAAGAAAGACAGAAGGCTTTCCGGGCTTTAGAACCCTAATAACTTTGGCGAATTTTCATTGGCTCGGTACGTGTTCTAACCTAAGCGTTGCGTTAGCAAAGATTTAAAAATTTGGGAAAAACATTGCGCGGCAAATTATTAAGGACATCGCCTGTAATTAAGTCGTAAACTGGTGCTTTATTTCCCTTGAGGGGTTTTATGATATTTTCCAGTTTGGGGAGTGTAGACTTTATTACCATCGTCTACGGGGTTTTCGTTTTTCTTTTACCAGCTCTTTAATTTCTTGTCGATAATTTATAAAAAAAATTGTTTCCCAATTTTTTTCGAAAAAGAGTATTCTTCCCTGCTGCGTGCTGAATAGTTTTAATGAATCGGCCGGCTTCGAATTCTAATTCGAAGATTGAACAGGTGACTATCTGCTTACCGTGGACATCGGGTGGTAAGAAAAAGTCGCATCTTTATCGCCGTCGTAAGAGTAGACCTTAGGTTTCCGGTGATGCACGTGCCTGCTAACCACTATACTTTCTCGATTTGCTTGAAGTAAGGTGTTTTGTTTAGTGCAGTCCACCAGACTAAAACACAGTACAGAAGTATACAAAGTACTCTTCGACTTTAATGTAGCGATTAGATATGCCTTTTGCAACGAAAAAATCGATAAGGTCAGGTATCTTCACAATGTCTTTAAGCCAGTACTTTGGTTTGCCAGTCAAAAAAAAAGTTGCAACCGCAATCCATACCAGGTTTGTAGAGCATTTTACCTCTCTGTAAAATACATATTGATAGCCAAAATGTGTGTTTGGTGTTAAGGTTACCACCAATAAGATCCACCATGTGGAGTTGAGAAGTCGAATGATGTTGCAGAATTCTATGTTACTGAATTCTCATAGGTCGTCAAAGAAGGTTTTGCCGAGTGTGCGCTGCCTATGCGCTGTAGGGTCAAATGATCGCCTGCACAAATGCACTGTGCGACTATTCTATTTTGTTTATTATATTGTGTGAATCGTGAGCTGTGATGAGTTAATTTTTTGCAAACCTCCTTAATCCCTAGTACTTCGTACTTCCTCTTAGAACCCACTTGCGGAGTGCGCCGGAGCCGACTCTGCACTACATATATCTTCGAGCCGTCGGTAAAAAATACGCTAGTCAATAGAAAATGCGGAGTTGAATCGTGCAGAAATTGTGCTATAGTTCAAAAACTGTATTTAGATAGGCACAACTTGAACTAATGCCCAAGCATAACGTGACGTCTTTTCAATATCAGGTTACCCAGAGTATAGATTTTTTTCTAGCACAACAAACTATGCATTTTGGACGACCTTCACGAAACTCGTCCTGAAGCGTAGGAACGGTGCTTTATCGCCAAATTTCGAAGCGAGGGGATCGGCACACTGTTGTTGAATAATCCATACGAAGGTCATAAAAAATTATCGCAAGAAAATTTTATTTCGATTTGTTTACCTAGACGAATATATGACGTTGACAAAGCGTTTCGAGTACGATTCCCATTAAAAATATCAATCTTAAGGATACCAATGTTAGATTTGACATGTTGATAGCCTTAAACGCATAAATGTTGGCAAAACTTACGTGAGAACTTTTCAAATATTCTGGGATAACGTTTTACTAGTTGATGGAAGGAATTTTGGAGGAAATAAAACAGTGAGCTTCTTACCCTCACTTCCACCGTGAAGTAAGCCAATGGTTTGTTGATGGTTTGGGGGTTACATGTAAGTTGCGAAAGAGTGTATTGTTTCGATTAAGTCGAGGATGAATTGTAGAGGTTATCTAGTCATTCCGAAAAACTGTCTGTAAGCCAACATCCAAAAGTTGATTCCTACATCTTCACATCTTCTTAAATTATTCAGCAAGATATCGATCCAAAGCATGTAGCGAAGACGATCCAAAGCATGTATCAGATAATAAATGGCTCCGATATCATGTTCTCAAGCAACTAAATAACTAGCCCTCCGATAACTTTAGAGCCTAATACCAACTTTTAATACGAACTTCTATGGAATATTCTGGATGGAGATATAAGGAAATAGAGCGACTTTAAGCAAAGATTTCCTCCCTTCTTCGGGCGCCTTGTCGTGGCGGGAGGCTTAGGAGGTCATAGACATCGACTTAAGACTCGAAGACCCAAAAATGAATGGACAACCATAAGGAATTGTGTACTCCAGGTGGCACCCGCAGCAGCATAAATCCACCCGCGATTTCTTTGATCGCGGACGGGACAATGATTCTGGAGGCCCCAACATTCATTTTAAGCTCTCCGGCAATCCGGAACGACTCATGCGGCTCACTGTCTGACCAATTAGTCGGACTGAGCATGGCGGTGCACCCAGCGAAGGCGACACCAACGATGGTGTGGCACGGGAAACCGCAAAGTTGGGACGCGCCCCAGAATTAGGACGTAATCCTGAATGCACTGCTAAGTGCCAAAAAAGTAGAGGAAAGAAGCGTGCCCGAAAATTGCGCAAAGAGGCTGACAAAGTCGAAGGCACAATGGTCGAGGGTAAACCTCTGGGGGAACCCGTTACGAGAGTTAGGTCGACCGAAATCGATCCGACCCTCCTTTCTAAGCTCCACCCCTCTCTCGAAGGTGCGCAGCGTGGAAAGCGTCGGCGGTTGGGAAAGGCTGCTGAAGGAGGCATAAGCAACTCCCTCCCTCTTACTGAGAAGGTTCAGCCACCTAAGTAAGAGCGTGATCAGTTCCCGTAATGACGGAGCCGGAAGTTTCAGGTTTCTGCCACGGCCGACGCTGCCGCCGAAAAAGGCGGCGGGGCTGACAGGCAGACTCTGAACGCAGAAGGCGAAGTCGTCCTAGCAATCGTAGAACTGGCATGGCTGTCCCAGAGCGGCGTCCGAAGGGAGCAGGAGCACTAACCGAAAAAGTAAAAGCTTTCGCAAACGGAAGACCGCCGCCAAGGATAGCCTCGCTAGGGAGAGAGTGTGTGATGCCCCCCTCTCCGGTGGGGCGGTGGGATCAAAGCACCGGCCAGAGAACGAAGATAGCCAAAAACCGCTCTTCGGAGGCGGGCACATCACGTAACAAAACCCCTTCGTCTGAGAAAGAGATCCAAGTGACCGTAAGGAGTCGAGAGAAGCAGTTCTCTTATCGAGCTCGTATCGAGTAATAAAACATTTCGTCGTTGCGTCTGCCTACCTATCCTATCAGTCGTTACTACCGCCACCACCGAAGGAAGTTTCTGAACTCGTAGAGTACTGTGAAACCAGGAATATTGGTCTCAGCTTGTGCTGCGATGATAATGCCCAAGACACTGCTTGGCGCAGCAGCAAATGCAACACAAGAGCGCACCGTCTTTTAGACTTCACTCTCTCGTCTGACCTTACCATCACCAATCACCAGTTGTTTTGAACTCGCATGTCCTGTCAGCAAACCTCTCTGCAGGAAATTGTTTCCCTGGTGGAATGCCGAGCTCCAAAGCCTTCGCAGGGAAGCCAAAAGTCTTCCAAACAGATCGCTTAAACCGAATTCGGAAGTTGACTGGAACAAGTACCGGCCGAAGCAGAAAGAATATAAGAAACTTATCCGTAAATCGAAAAACGATTCTTATAAGACTTTCTGCGACTTTCTTATAAGACTTTTGAAAACAATTTTCACTACTAGCCTAACACTCGCTCACATATCCATTCCTTGGCGCACGGTGAAAGTAGTCTTTATTCCCAAGATAGGAAAACTAGTCTAACATCCTTCCTGCTGAAAAGCATGGGGAGACTAGTAGAGATGCACGTGCGCAAAGTTGCCCTTCGAATGCATCCTCTTTCGGAGATGCAACATGCTTATCAGCGCAGAAAATCTTGCGAGACTGCGCTTCAAAACCTAGTTGATAGAATTGAATGCGCGCTTGAAAGGAAAGAGTACGCGCTGGACATTTTCATCGACATTGAGGGAGCTTTTGATAACGCAACTTTCGACAGCACGTGCAATGCTACCAGACGTCGTGACGTTGATGAACCACTGGTCTTGTGGGTCAAAGCAATGCTTGTGCACAGGACATTGACCGCTGATGCAGTCTTCGAACAGTGAGTCAAATCCGGCGTAAACAGGGGCTGACCGCAAGGTGGCGTCCTGTCTCCGCTGTTGTGGTACATGGTGGTCGACTCTCTGCCCCTGGAAGCCATGCCCAGGCCTACGCGAATGATGTCGCTGTTCTTTCTGTCGGCTCATGCTTAGCGACTGTCCGTCTCAAAGCACAGGCGGGGCTAAATGTGATCGATGATTGGTGTACCATAAATGGGCTGTCGGTCAATTCTCTTAAGACCGATGTCGTTCTCTTCACGAGAAGGAGGAAAAATATCGTCATGAGTCAGCTGGTACTAAAAGGCACTCCGATCTCGGTATCCAAGGAAGCTAAGTATCTAGAAGTCATCTTAGATAGCAAGCTTCTCTGGTCAAGGCATGTTGTTGGTAAAACATGGGGTCTGTCGCCGGCAAATGTCGTTTGGATCTACACGGCAATGATAAGACATATGCGACATATGCATCGCTTGTCTAGTGGAACAGACTAACACGCAAACACGTCGTAGCCTCCTTCACCAAACACCAAAGAACAGGTTGTCTCAGCTGCACAGGGGCTTTCCCCAGCACGCCGGGCGCTGCTCTATGATATGATGAACCTCCTTCAGAGGGTGTGCTCTGAAAGCCATGTCTCGTCTGAAGAGGAATGGCTTTTGGTACAACTCGCATAGGAATATCGGTGTGCTTGCGCAAGAATTGTTTTGCGACCCCTGTCTCATGGACATGCTTTCTGACGCATTGACATCCGTTGTCCTACTGCGCTGTAATTTCACAGTCGAGTTTTCATGGCGTCAGGATTGGCTCTGGCTGGATACTGAACCTGGAAAGGACAGTCTTCGCATTTTCACGGATGGCCCCAGGACTGGGCGGGGGTCCGGTGCTGGGGTCTTATTTGAGCACGAAAACATCCGACTGCACTTCTTGTTAGAGAAATATGCGTCTGTCTTCCAATCAGGGATATACACAATCCTAATGGCCATGCACTATGTTGTGAAGCACAGGTGAAGGGGGAAAAGCATATACGTCTGCAGTGAGAGCGAAGCTGCACTCAAAGCTGTGTGCAACCCCCTAACTAGCTCCAAATTAGTGCATGAACTTAAGTCCTTCTTGAACAAAGTCGGGAGACCAAATTCACTAAGGCTTGTATGGGTTCCAGGTCATTCTGGGATATCTGAAGAACTCGCCAGAATGGGTTCAGAGGAGACCTTCTCAGGACCTGAACCTGCTTTAAGTCTACCTGCGTCCACGGTTAATTCCCAAATTAACGACTGGGTGTTTTTTTTTTTTTTACAGTCACACGTGCACTCAAGGCTAGGGCCTTATAACGTATTAAAGTTGTGCGAGCGAAGGTAACAGGGGAAGTTTCGCACAGGTTGATGTTTTGACACACAACCTGAACGGAGTGCAGTGGTTTTTGGTTTTAGGACGAAAGCCGACCGAATTTCGCGTTGGTTATAGTTCTCAGAAATTCGTTCATGCACTTTTGGTGTTGGTATTGCATACGCAATACTAGAACATACAACCGTAGATGAAGCGATTATCCGGGCTGCAGGATGACAAACGCGTATGCCCTGATGTCTGCAAGAAATCTGCAGCATTCCTCCTGTCTTTAAGGAGAATCGACTGCAGAAGACTTGTGGGAGTCATTACGGGCCATTATGCCTATCTGTGCTGCATGTTGCGAGGAGGATGACACTGCAGAGCATTTTCTCTCTGACTGTCCCGCCTTTGCTCGCGCACGGTGACGCACCCTTGGGGCCGACGTGGTGTGTGCCGAATCCCTTAGCTCTGCATCATTGAAGCTTCTTATTTTTCTCCGGAAACCGGGGAAAATATAGTAATGTAAGATGTCTGTCTGGAGTACAATGGACCAGTATTTGCATCTGAGTGCTCCTCCTATTGTTACTAAAGGCCTTGTAAATTCTGCGCACCGAAGCTTAACTCCACTAATTTAAGCTCAAGAAAATCCGCCAAAGTATTAAAAAACTGTTGCGGTACAATTACAAGGTAATTAACTTAACTAACTTTTGGATTGTAATTTTTGGAATGACTTTTGGCAAAGTCGTAAAAATGTAAAGCGAGCTGATCTTTTATTGACTGAAGATCCTAAGGGATTTTGTTCTATGGGCACGTTATCCTACAAGACAATCCGACAAAACATGCTCCATAGTTGTCGCACATGCCAAACCCTCCTTGGTCAAATACCCAACTGACACACATGCATACATATGGACATATAAGCAAATAACGGTTGCTTCTCGTTAAGCAAATACATATGTATGTACATATACACATATGTACGTATGTATAGTTGGATTAGATAAAAGCAGATTTTGATCTTAAGAAACCCACCCGCTCCATGCCACTGAATTTTCTCTCATTAACCTGACCAGAAGCCGTGCACTGTCACCCTTCACCGCGCACACACACACTTTCATCGGACACGGAAGGCAGAGGTCGTATCATGGTCATTTTGATATGCAAACTTGTTGTCTTCGCCATATGCAGCATTTGAATGCTTGAAAACCGCCGTGGTAAACAGCCAACCGACAATAACGTCCCCGCAGTAGATTACTCATCGGAAGAGTCAAGTAAATATCATCGCCTGCCTGTCGTCGGCTTCTAATGAATTCGAGCCCAGGAAGCAGATGTTTGCCAAAAACAAATACACCATCAGCCGCCGGTTGTACAAGTAATGGCATCAGACCGCGTGCTCTCGCTTCAGACACCGGGTGCATGCTGCTCATGCTGCTGGGAACGATGGGCAATGGGAGGTGATGGTTCTAGCGGTCGGTTAATGGTGATTTCATTTTTCTTTTAATTTCGGAACACAACACTGAGAAGAAAAATGACGACCAATTAAAAAGCTGATGTTGATGAATTCATTTTGGGTGCACTTCGGCGGGCCGTCGCTTCAATTCATGGCCGTGGTGTTCGGTTTGTTGACGTTACGGTATCGGCAAGGCACACTTTTCGCAGGCAGTCATCGGTGCCATAAAGTGTGAGTTGTAGGGAATCAATGAATTTATCTTTTCTGTTTTGTTTTGATTTTCCAAGAACCAAGGGTGCAACGGGAAAAAGGAAACACGTAAATTGTGTAAAGAAAATATAAACGCAGGGTTTCAGGGTAATCAGATGTTGCAGAAGCGGCTGCAACGACATTCTTATCACGTTGCAGTCATATTGAGTGGCATGTCGGGGACAACAGGAAGGGAATTCCACTTTGTGTTTTGAATTATGATTTTTACATGTGAAGAATGTAACAATTGAGCTGATAAGTGACTTCCGGCAGAGCAGTATTGGGGTGCATACATACATATGTATGTATTTAGCTACATGGTTTTTTGTTCTTTGTGGATCGAACAAAAGATGGAGATACATATGTAGATATGTATCTAACTTAGATATATGAAAGAATCGGCCAGGAAAAGGAAACTAAATAACACGATAATGTTCAATCTACATACATACGTATGTACATATTCTATGTGGTTTCGAAAAATGATCAAGCCAAAAAGGTATAAAGGTCAAACAACTATCAACATCTGTCTAGCCTCTCATTTATTCCTGACTCAAGTATCAAATTGTTGTTCACCTTTCGATTCAAAAGAACATTCCGAGTCCCCTTTAACAACGTGACAGTTCGCTTAGTATTATTTTATTAAGTTAATAAACAACTCGTTCTTGCCTTTTAACTCTGCCTCCAGCCTCCAATAGTACTGCTCAAAGTCAGTTACCTGAACCTAAAGAAAAACAAAATAACAATAAGAAAAAAATGAGAACAAATCGATCAGCATTGACCCTTATGACACACACCACACCCCAGGCCCTTATCAAAAACCAATTACGAAAAACCTCACACACTCTGGTGGGACCCAATTCGGCTTCAAGATCAAACTTAATAACCAAGTCAATTCTTATTGTGTTCAACCGAATGAAAGGACGAGGGCGAATGTAACGCGATTCCTTCCAGTCTCCATGCCTATGGAACCGGAATATCTCGCGGGCTCAGTGTAAACAATTTACATGCATTGACATGGTTGCACAGACGCAATCAGAGGACGGGTGTGTCACCACCTTTCTAAATGGACGCGAACAGAGGGTTATTTCAAATATGTACGTGCTGGGCTCGATGGATTACTGATCGGTCGATCTACAATCGATCTACCGGTCTTCTTACCCTGCATATATTTGGTGACGATTCCATGGTATATACATAGGTATGTATGTACATACATAATATTGTCTCACACTCTAGCATGTTGGTGTATATAATAAGCCCTGTCGCCTATACAGATCACGCTGAGAGTGTTTAGCATACCTCGAACGTGGCCGTCGTGAATCCGTGCAGCCTCCTTATACTCGGAAGACTTCAATTTACTAGTTAATTATATCGTGTGCTCCTATTAAACCGATTGAAATGGTGACACTTACAAATTGCGCTCCAAAGCGAAAACAAAAAAACAGATGTCCATAGCACAAGACGTCCACGGCGGGCTGTCAAGTGTTGATGCCGATATCTGCTGCTGTTCGGCGTGAATCGAAAGCAAACTCGATTTGAATACAGAGGCGTACACTTTGCAGTGTCAGTTGATGAGATTCCATGAGTCCATTCATCGTCTGCTTGACAAAGGCGAGCAAACGAGTATACTTAGCCACAGTCAGTCGAGCTCCTTCATCGGTGTCGTAGTGGAAGCTATGGGCGGTGTTTTGACCCTATTTCGATCCGTATCAATGTTAATTAATTATTTATACGTAAGTAGAAGCAGTGTACTGAAGGAGGGGCAGAGTGGCTGAGATGTGATTGGAAATCACAATTTTATGAACGGAAACGTGATGCGGTTTAGGCAATTAAATGGCTTTTTACTTAATTGTCGGTCAAGTGATTTGAATGAGACCCAACCTGACTAGCTGGATAGTTATCGGCACCATACCTGCTTACCTGACTGTCGAGTCGTAGACACAGTCACTCGTTTGTATGGCAATTGTCTACCGACTAGAGGATCTAATTGAATTGCACTATAATTGAAGTGGCATTATTCAACGTTGTTGTTAATTGTTTTGAGTAGATACCAAATTGTAATGATGGTAGAGTGAATGATAGTGGTTTAGATTATGTACCTATATTGTGTTCGATTGATTTGGGCATGGCGTAGTTGGTCGATAGGGATCTTCAAAACTTGTTTGAACCATTTCCGAATGTGAATGGTTCATTGTACATATGTATATATATTGTATCTATTGTGGTGACGACTTTATGTTAATTTGGCTACTTGACAAAGTTATCCACTTCCATTTGACAAGGTAAAACTGGTTATGATGGTTTTGGAGTAATGCATTTAACTCGAAGCTCTTACACAACCTGGGCCAAAAGGATACATTGAACAGACCATTCAAGGTTGTGAATATAAATTCTTAGTTCCTGTTTCTTTGACAAAGTAAGAAGCTACACAGCGAATGCCATGAATTGGCTTAGACCTCTAAACAATTTGAACTACACATGTTCGAAAATCTATTTCTGGAAGTTATGGAATCGAGCGTATTATACAGTTTCATCCGAGTGCCATCTGCACAATCACCCTCACGACTTAATCTATATACTCGACATATTTGGGTGCTTAAATAGATTGTTTGTATCCTAGCATTGCGGCCGATTTATGAGTGCTACTATCGCCTATTGTCAACTAATTTGAGCAAATTCGATGAATTCATTTTCATTCATACTCTGGACTATTTAACATTTCCAAGGTATTAGTTTTACAATTTAAGCAATATTTAGTGGAGAATAGTAGTGACATTCAGTATATGTATGTTAAAAAAAATAATAGCATTACATGCCACTTCATTAATAATAAAACGTAGTTTGGGGTGATAAAAAATACAATTCAAAATGTACAGACAAGAGAAAATTATAAAAGGTTAATAACCAACTAAAGGAAAGGACTAACAAAGGCCTCGTAGGGGTAGCATCTATCCGACGGATGCTGGCCTGCTAAAAAGCGAGAAGAGCCATCGCAGTCGAACATCTTGCGGCACTGTTAGTAAGTCCTATCCCCACCTCCTCGCGGTGCCATCCGGAGATTTCCTATGGAAATTGCAGACGGGGAAGGGCGAATGGCGAGCCTCCTGCGCCAAAAAACAGGATTAGTCGGTTTGGCTACGGCCTAGTAAGCCGTAATCGTAAAAAAACCACAAACTCCGAAACAACTACAAGCCTCGGATATAACGGACCGGATTAATGTTGACGACCCTTGCAAAAAACGAAAAAAGGACAATGATCTTCGGCTCTGTACGTAGAATGTTAGGTCCCTTAACAGGCCACGTGCAGCCGAACAACTTGCGGACGCCCTAGACCGCTATAAAGCGGACATCGCCGCCATCCAGGAAATGCGATGGAATGGACCGGGTATAAAGCGGATGAAAAACTGCGATATTTACTACGGCGACTGCTATAGGGAGAGAGGACAACGATTGTTTGGATGCGGATTTGTTGTTCGAGGTGGACTAATGCAAAAAGTCCTAAGCATTCGGCATGTGAGCGAACGCCTCATAACAATCCGTATCAAGGCTACATTTTTTAACATCAGCCTGATCTGCGTCCACGCCCCCACGGAAGACAAGGATGACTCCGCCAAAGATGAGTTCTACGATCTCCTAGACAGAACGTATGCCCAATGTCCCAGCTATGACATCAAAATTGCACTAGGGGACTTCAATGCTAAACTGGGTAAGGAAAGCATCTTTGGCATCAGCATCACAGGCTGATTGATCTTGCTACGGGGCGAAATCTCCTTCTAGCCAGCACGCGCTTCCCGCACCTCGATATACACAAGGGCACCTGGCGGTCTTTTGATCTATCGACTACCAACCAGATTGATCACATCGCGATCGACGTCAGACACTTCTCCACTATTCTTGATGTCCGGAAGGTAAAGATCCGTCGACTATACTGGCTCGGCCACATCGAGCGCATGGGCACCAACGCTCCAGCTAAGAGGGTCTTCGACCCCGAGCCTCCTGGTTCGAGAAGAAGAGAAAGACCGAACCTCCGGTATAAAGACCAGGTAATCGCAGATTTAAGACATCTTTGTCTTGATAACTGGAAGCAGCGTGCCCGAGACCGTCAAGGATGGAAGGCAGCTATAGCTCAGGCTCAAATCCTCCATGGAACGCTGGCCTGATAAGTAAGTAAGTAACATCGACTCGGACCACTATCTTGTAGTAGCCAAGATGCGCTTACGGATATCACGAACGCAGCGGAGTAGAGTAAGTATACAAAGCCCTGGGTTTCAAGGCTACACCACGAAGAAACATCTGGTTCGATGACGAGTGCAGGAGGATTCACACAGCGAAGCAGGATGTATATAAGGTCTCGCTGCATAAAAGAACAAGAGGAGCTCGTGAGCTCTACGAGTTAAAAAGAAGGGAGGAGCATGAGCGTGTAGGTCTGGTCAAGCCAAGAAAAAAATCATATGGGAGGGGGTAAATTGTAGGATGCGACTGGTTATCCGAGGTAGGCACATCCATTTCCTAAAATACAGCCGCGAAAGCGTGTCAAAGCACAAACAAATCCAGTCTGACCATTTCAAGATGATTATTTCTTTCCTCCCATCAGCAAAAACAGCCCATTAATCCTATTCTTGATCGCCATAAAATCTCATTGAACATATTTATTTTTCCGCACGCCTTAAACCAACCTCGCATTTCCGCCAGCCACTGTGACCTGCCATAACGACAGCATGAAGCTAAATAACCGATCCCAAGCAAATGATTATACCATTCGTATTACCTTCTCATTATCACATCAATTAATCATAATAACCATAAATATTTCCCAATACCTGACATCATTTTGCGCTTCACCAATTCCACCTTTGGCGGTGCGGAGCCACACCGTCATTTTTAACACTTTATATCTGCATTTATCGGATTCGTCAATTATAATCGATGTTCACAAATACCCATAAATACGTAAATATATACGTACTTGAAGCTCGATATCAAAGTCGTGACAGAATCGCCTTGAGCATTGTTCGAGTGGTGTATCTACGGTTTGTATCTATTGTATCTACCGACTGGTTAGGTTACGCTCAATCATAGCAATTAGACGTAACCTACAGCCAGCATTGCTAATGCTGCTGGTTCAATGGAGATGTTAATCGAATCATGACCATATTCCTCTCTCGAATGTCCATTGCCAGCCAAGACTGATCCATCAAATTTGGCTCCGTGTGCGGCGACGGGGGCACAGTTCGTGGAAATTCTTGATACTGTCCAATTATAAACTGTTAATGGGTCATAAAATTTAAAGACCTATTCATTGGAATTGTCCTGACAACCCTTATGTCATGACAAACACGCAGACCCAAGAGCGGATATACATTATAAAACAAGAACCCAACATTAATCTATTCTACCCCAATGCAGCATTCTATGGGAAAGTCTTCGTAAACGTGTGAGGGCATAAAATATCTATACATATACTATCTGCACCAACCCGTATGTTTTCAAACAGCAAAAAGGGGCATAATAAAAGCGAGGGAAACATAGAAACAAAAAAAACAAAAAAGAAAACAATTAAGAAATCAACACCAGTCGTCATCGTCGTGGGGTACACCGTCATTCAAATTTTAAAATTCAATTGTCATCGCAATTCCTTTACACAGAACAACTAACGTAGGCAAGAGGAATCAAAGAAAAACAAAGGAACACACATCAATTAACCAAACATATTTATTCCCTGCATATCTCGTATCTACTCGTAACCCGTATGACAGAGTAGATCATGGTTAATGCAAATACTCTCGCCCAACAACTGTACAACTCTCATGCAATTAACCATTGTCGATAGCAGTGTTTTAACAATGTCACAGGCAATGAGTTTCATTCACTTAGTCCATCAAGCCAGTCTCCGTCCCATTCCGTTCATTCACACTGACCCGACCACCTACCTGAACAATACACAGCTACACAGCAATGTCTTCATCGCCCAATCACCAGGAAACAGCTGCATCTATACTGCAATAATACGATTCCAATCAATTCCACAAATTCAACAATTCAATTATTATTAACAAACAGATGCAGATGCAGTCGGTTAGTTGTTCGACTGACTGGTTAGTTGGTATTGCAGCGACGCTTGTGCATCGCTGTCAGACGTTCAATTTAATTTGAATATGATCACTCTCTTGGGTTGGTCAAGACAACATCCGAAAAGTTTTCGCTGTTGCTGACCACCACAGTTCCCAGCCGTTGTGACTGCACATACATATCTGTGGACGTTGGTGGTTGTTTTCATAAAGTGCATCAAGTGCTGGTTAGACGGATGGGGTTAAGGACGGCTTGATATCGTTGGTGGGTAGCGTTGCCAGATGGGTCACCAGTTTTCTCTTCTAAAGACTCGAGACTAGTCACAAGAGTTCTCCATTCAGATGATAATTTGCATCTGAGTTCTAGGTGACCTTGCAGATAGTCACATCTAATACTAGCCATGCAAAAACGAATATTCAAGGAAGATTAAATGGTGATCACTGCTAGTTTTTGTAGCAAATTCATAGTGTTGTTTCTATGAGTAAATAGTTTCCGTGTCAACTATAAGACAGCTCTCAAGGATTCTGTGCTATTAATTCCACAACCTGGAAATGAATAGCTTGAAGTGCAACATACCAACATATCAGCATATATAGTTGTTTGTTGTTGATGTTCATGTTTTTATTCTTGGTTTAGAGATTTGCAGTATTACTTACTTATCAGGCCTGCGATCCATGGAGGATCTGAGCCTGAGCTATAGCTGCCTTCCATCCTTGACTTGCTTCCAGTTGTCAAGACCAAGATGTCAAGATCCGCGATTACTTGGTCTTTATACCGGAGGTTCGGTCTTCCTCTTCTTCTCGAACCAGGAGGCTCGGAGTCGAAGACCCTCTTAGCTGGAGCGTTGATGTCCATGCGCTCGATGTGGCCGAGCCAGTGTAGTCGACGGGTCCTTGCCTTCCGGACTACATCCACATCTTGGTACAGCTCGTAGAGTTCGCGGTTGTGTCTTCTTCTCCATTCACCTTCCTCACAGACAGGACCAAATATCCGGCGCAGAATTTTTCTTTCGAAAGAACCCAAAATCAGCTCCGCTGTCCTGCTTATCGTCCAGCTTTCGGCTCCGTACAGCAAGACTGGCAGAATGAGCGTTTTGTAAAGCATGACTTTGGTCTTTCGAGTGAGGAGTTTTGACCCCAGTTGTTTGGACAAGCCGAAGTAGCAGCGGTTGCCAAGGGCGATTCTACGCCGGATCTCCACTGTGGTGTCATTTGTGGAATTTACGTTTGCCCCGAGGTAGACAAACTCCTTAACTACCTCGAAATTGTAGCTGTCAATTGTTATGTTTTGTCCCAGGTGGTGAGCGACGGATTGGTTTTTGCTTGACAGCATGTATTTCGTTTTATCCTCATTGATCTTAAGACCAACTCGTTTCGCCTGTTCTTCAATCGCCGTGAATGCTTCCACAATGCCACGGCGAGAACACGCGATGATGTCGATATCATCCGCGTATCCTAGCAGCTGGATGGACTTGTAAAAGATAGTGCCTTCCCTGTTGACGCCTGCCCGTCTCACTATCTGCTCCAGCACCAGGTTGAAGAAGTCACATGACAGCGCATCTCCTTGCCGAAATCCGGTGCATGATTCGAATGGTTCCGAGGTCCTAGAACCGAGTTGCACGATATATCGCGTGTTTTTTAGCGTGGCGCGACACAACTGGATCAGTTTTACCGGGATCCCGAATTCGGCCATCGCCCCAAACAGTGCTTCACGATGAATGCTGTCGTATGCGGCTTTGAAATCGATTAAAAGATGGTGTGTATCGATTTGAAACTCGTTGGTCTTTTCCAGGATTTGTCGAAGTGTGAAAATTTGGTCTATAGTTGATTTGCCGGGCCGGAAGCCGCACTGGTAGCTGCCGATTAGTGCGGTGCAAAATGGTTTTAGACGTTCACACAATACACTGGACAGGATCTTGTATGCGACATTGAGCAGGGATATACCTCTATAGTTCTTGCAAGAGGTAGAATCGCCTTTTTTGTGGATGGGGCATATAGAGCTGGTATTCCAATCGTCGGGCATGCTCTCATCTTCCCAAATTCTGCAGATGATCTGGTGCATGCTCCCTACCAGAACATCGCCGCCAGCCTTGAAGAGCTCTGATGGCAAGCCATCTGAGCCTGCGGCCTTGTTGTTCTTCAGCTTCTGAATAGCTGTGCCGACTTCTTCTATGCTGGGTGGGAGGACTACTTCAGCGGCTGGAGTTGGGATTTCCTTGGTCCCTACCACTCTCTCTTGGTCATGCTCGTTAAGCAGCTGCTGATTTGCAGTATTAGTTAACTTAATAAAAATAGTCCGAAACAGACCTTGTTTAACAAACATTCCTACTAATTATATTGATAAGTTTGTCAATTGAGCCATATTAAAATAGCTTAGTTGATATCCTCGCATGGTGTCTTTTAGTGAACCCCTTTCTTGTGACCGCTTAGTAGATAAAATCATAAAATGCTTCAAAAGTCGGGGAAATCTAATAAAAATGTAAACAACCAAAGCACAAGCATCATGAATTGACTCCCAAAATGGACTATTTAACATTTCCTTGAACATTTTCTCAGGGGACAGCTTTGTCTTTAAAAATAGTTTAATTATCATCGATGTCTTATAGAGATGAATTGCCCCTTTACAGTAATCGGATTAGGGAAATTATTTAACATCATAAAGGTGATTAATTATGATTAATTTCTATGCCCAAGTCAGATCACGTGACTTGGCTAGATGCATATAGAATTTTATGGGTGAACTACTGATACTGATACTCAACAACGACACGGCAAGAAACAGGACCTGGAGCCACTCATCAACTAGAAAATACCCTCAAGCAGTATAAGGCGGATATTATTGCGATCCAGGAAGTACGCTGGATAAGACAAGGAATCATAAAGAAAATGGAGTGCGACATTTATTAGAGTTGCCACAAAAGGCTGCACTTATTGGAAAGTGGATTCGTAGTGGGAAAACAGCTAAGAACGAAAGTCAGCGATCTAAAACCAATGAGCGATCGCCTAGCTGTGATCCGCATCCAAAGTAAATTCTACAACATCAGCCTCATCTGAACACACGCTCCTATCGATGAGGCTGAAGAATGCATCAAACAGGATTTTTACGACCTCTTGGAAGACGCCTACGGTGCTTGTCCGAAATACGACATCAAAATCGTAGTCGGGGACTTCAACGCCAAAATCGGTAAGGGGAACATCTTTGGAGTAGTCGGAAAGCACAGGCTCCACGATACGACAACAGTCAACTTACGACTGTTGTTTCGACTTACGTACTTTGTGGCAACTCGAAATACGGCTATAATTAGCACAAAATTTCCTCGTAAGAAGATCCACACAGCAACGGTGCAGCCTCCAGATGGTAGAACTGCCAACCGAATTCACCATGTCAAACATCCCGGATGTTAGAACGTTCAGAGGGGCAAACGTCGGCCCTGACCACTTCCTAGTAGCAACAAGACTCAGAGCCCGACTTTTCAATGTTAGAAAGCTGCATCAGCCCAAGAAAAAGGAGGTTCAACATTGGAAACCTGAGCACCTCGGAGATCACAAGAGACTACAGAGAGCAACTGAGCGGACGACTCACAAGTATACCTACGTCGGACACAAATGCCAACAATATGTGACTCCGTTGCCGCTCAGCCATAAAAAAACAGCTAAAACTATAATAGGCTACGCGCCACCACCGACAAGAAACGCGTGGTATGATGGCGAGTCTGAGCAGAAAAAGCGAGTGACCAACAAGGCGTACTAAAAGGTGCTGCAAGAGCATGGAGAAGAGAGAGTGATAGTAGACGAAGAGATCCCGCCTCCAGTCGACGAAGTTGTCACCCCTCCTAGCATTGAAGAAGTAGGCATAGATATCAAAAAGCTAAAAAGCTGAAGAATAACAAGGCCGCAGGCTCGGATAGATTCCCATCAGAGCTCTTCAAAGCTGGAGGAGATATTCTGGTAGGGAGCATATAGAATTTGGAAGGACGAATGCATGCCCGACGATTGGAATACCAGCCTCACCCACAAAACATATGATCCTACCTCTTGCAAAAGGTAAACATATCCTTGCTCAATGTTGCTTACAAGATCCTATCCAGTGTATTGTGTGAAAGTCTAAAACCGCACTGCACTAATCGGCACATACCAGTTCGGCTTCCGGCCCGGCGAATCGACTATAGACCAAATCTTGACGCAGCGATAAATCCTGGAGAAGACCAGCGAATTTTAAATCGATAACTTCCACCTCTTTATAGATTTTAGAGCCGCATATGACAGCATTCATGGCAAAGTCTTATTTAACACGATGACCTAATTCGGGATCCCAGAAAAACTGATCCGGATGTGTCGAATCACGCCAACAAACACTCGATGCACCGTGAAGTTCGGCTCCAGAACCTCTGAGCCTTTTGAAACCTGCACTGTGTTTGGAAAGGAGATGCTTTCTCATGCGACTTCTTCAATTAAGTGTTGGAACAAATGGTCCGGCGGGCAAACGTCAACAAGGAAGGGACTATCTTCCACAAATCGGTTCAGTTGCTTGGCTATGCAGACTATATTGATATTGCCTCAAGTTCCCAGCGCACCATAGTGAAAGCGTTCATGGCGATTGAAGATCAGGTGAAACGAGCTGATTTTCACATCAATGAGGAAAGACGAAATATATGTTGTCAATAAAAAAAAAAACGTACCATCACCCATCACCTAGGACAAAATATAAAGATCGGCAGCTATGATTTCGAAATGGTGAAACAGTTCACATACCTCCGGGTAAACTACACGAATGACATCATAGTGGAGATCTGGCGTAGAATCACTCTCAGCAACCATTGCTACTTCGGCTTGTCAGAACAGCAAGGGTCCGAACTTCTGTCCCGAAGAACTAAGCTTAGGCTCTACAAGATACTTATCCTGCCAGTCCTGCAAAATGCAGCCGAAAGCTGGACGATAAGCAGGACAGCAGAGCTGATCCTTGGCTCCTTCGAAAGAAAAATTCTGGGATATTCGGTCTTCTCTGTGTGGAAGGCGAATGGAGAAGACATAACCACGAACTCTATGAGCTGTAGATAGATGTGGATAGAAGGCAACAATTCGTTGACTACAATGGCTCGGCCACATCGAGCGCATGGACACCAACGCTTTAGCTCAGAAGATTTTCGAATCAGAACCACCTGGTTCGACAAGAAGGGGGAGACCGAACCTCCGGTATAAAGACCAAGTGATCGCGGACGCAAGACAAGCTGGCCTTTCCGACTGGAAGCAGCGTGCCTAGAACCGCCAAGGATGGAAAGCTGTATTAACTTAGGCCCAGACCCTCCATGGGTTGCTGGCGTGAAAAGTAATTAAGTAAGGCTTAGATTAGCGCTATGTGCCATAATTCAGCAGATTACCCACGGAGTCGCTTTTCAACTTACTACTCTTAGTGTCTGGTGTACGGTCAGGTTGCTGTCTTTCTTTTGTCGACATAGAATGTTTAGCGATTGACTTTCAAAAAACTTAGGTATTGCACATACATACATATAGGGTTTTCCAATAAGGACTTGACTATTTTTAAATAATTTTTTTTAATTTGCAGATGGTGGTTGTTCGTGTACTTTACCATGATGAAAATGTTGAGTTTACTGAATAAATTGACAGTCACAGTTCGATGATTAGTGAAAGGGTGCGTTCACAAATTGAATTCAAAGTTGTAAATTCCCTATTGGAAAACCCGTTGTAATAGATTATAGAAAGTACACTGTAATAAATTTCTCGCTTTAAGGAAGATACATATGTATGTATGTCAATTCACTCGTTTATGCGAATACTCCAGCTTCGATCCACTATCGAGATATCAGTCAATATGATCATAAAAGTGATTCAAAATCGGACTCTTCGTATGGATTACTTGTAGTCAACAAATTGTAGGTAGTCGTAGTCAACAAATGGCGAGGATTGATTTATCAACGTGAAAAAAAGCCATATACACCTTCCAATTTTTCCATATTTTTTTGACAATCGAAAATCAAATGCTCAAAAAATCACACTCCAGTTAAGATAAATTATAAATATAACATAACAATTCTGGTAACAATCAGATCTCTAGATTGAGGGAGCAATGGGGTTCGATGAACGAAACAAAATAAATAAAAAAATTGTAAGGTAAATACCCGTTTTCGGTACAGAACCACGTTAAGTAAGCATGTAGATCAAAACCCCGACCTATCTAATGTCAAATGGAAATCGAAAGCGTCCATCACCAACCAGGTTTAGGTCGTTGTCTCGAAGCATTCATCATTTTTGCTTTCGCCTTTGTGATCATGAGGTCCAGGTCCAGAGCATAAAGACAAATTTCAACTAACATACATACATACATACATTTTCAGTGGCCCGCATGTTCCACTAAAAGAGTCGCGGGGGTAATTCGCGAACGCGGGATCTCCAGCCCGCTCGATCCTCCGTCATCGACTCTAAATCATCAGGAGTTATGCCCAAGCGCACCCAGGCGAGTTTTTCGACTTGATCCAACCACCTCGTCCTGGGTTTGCCAAGCGGTTGCCTGCCTGATGGTATTGCATCCAAGGCACGCTTCGGACATTCGTCTCACATGACCAAACCATCGAAGCATAGCCCTTTCCGTTCGGAGAAGTAGCTGCTCAACATTGAGCTCCCCGCGCACTATTGTGTTTCTCACCCTATCCCGGCGAGTAGCTCCCACAACAGCTCGAAGAAATCTCATTTCGGCAGCTTGTATTCGCGATCTTATTCTTTCGGTCAATACCCACATTTCATGACCATAGGTGAGAGTTGGAACAAATACTGAGCTAAAACCGCTAACTTGGCTTTGACACCAAGCTCGGTCTTCGTGATTACAGATCTTCCAAGCTGTTTCAAAATTGACCCAGCTTGGCCAATCCCGCAGGAAAGCTCAGTATTACTCCTCCCATCACTCATTAAAAAGATCCCGAGATACTTAAACTTCTCCACCTGCTTCAATGGGACTCCACTAACATGTAGAGTGCATTGGACAGGTGTTCTGGACATAACCATAACCTCGGATTTGTCCACGATAACCCTCATTCCAGCATCAGCACATACGGCCACAAACCTATCTAGGTTTGCGCGCTGAAGTTCCATCTGGGAGGATGTGAGGACAACTAAGTCATCTGCAAAAAGAAGATGGCTTATCCTCAACTCTCCCAATGTAAAACACTCCTCGCCTCGACTGCGCTGCAACATCCAGTCCATATTTATATAATGAAAAGGAAAAGTGACAAGACGCACCCTTGGCGAAGTCCAACGCCCACGGTGAAAGGTGTTGATTTACTACCGTTAACCCAAACGCAGCTGCTTAAGTTTGTGTATAGAGACTGAATGGCCCTCAACAGAAGGCCATTAATTCCATACTCCTGCAGAACACTCCCGAGTTTACCTCGAGGAACTCGGTTTGGGGTGTGTGAATTAATTTTCGTACGGGCCAAACCTGGCTAACGAAGCGCAAACCCCCATGATGACGAAAAGAAGAGCAGCCTCGGAAATTGCCTACCCTGGTGTGTCAGGGCCCCATGCGGAGCCAGTCCTAAATGGTGGCAGTATGCGAGCGTCTGGTGGCCGGTCTGTCCCGCTCGGAAGCCGGTCGGGCTTAGCCCGAAGAAGTCACGAACAACCCGGCAGTGGCCTCGTGAGCCATTACGGAGGTGGGGGGGATATCACGCCATGCACTAAACAGTGCGTACGGGGAGTAAAGGGCAATTTCAACTAATATGAAAATAAAGTCAAAGCAAATTTCTGTAGGCAGAGGAACGACAAATTGAATCAAGCTCCTAATAGTTTTTCATCTCCGTTTAGTCTTTGGTATTTAGTACGAATATTGATAAATATAGATGGCAAAGGACTAACAAAGGCCTCGTAGGGGTAGCATCTATCCGACGGATGCTGGCCTGCTAAAAAGCGAGAAGAGCCACCGCAGTCGAACATCTTGCGGCACTGTTAGTAAGTCCTATCTCCACCTTCTCGTGGTGCCATCTGGAGATTTCCTTTGGAAATCGCAGACGGGGAAGGGCCAATGGCGAGCCTCCTGCACCAAAAACTAGGATTAGTCGGTTGGGCTACGGCCTAGTAAGCCGTAATCGTAAAAAAAAACCACAAACTCCGAAACAACTACAAGCCGCGGATATATGTTGACGACCCTTGCTAAAAACGAAAAAAGGACAATGATCTTCGGCTCAGTACGGGGAATGTTAGGTCCCTTAACAGGCCACATGCAGCCGAACAACTCGCGGACGCCCTAGACCGCTATAAAGCGGACATAACCGCCATCCAGGAAATGCGATGGAATGGACCGGGTATAAAGCCGATGAAAAACTGCGATATTTACTACGGCGACTGCTATAGGGAGAAAGGCCAACGATTGTTCGGATGCGGATTTGTTGTTCGAGGTGGACTAAGGCAAAAAGTCCTTATCCTTCGTCATGTGAGCGAACGCCTCATAACAATCCGTATCAAGGCTAAGTTTTTGAACATCAGCCTGATCTGCGTTCACGCTCCCACGGAAGACAAGGATGACTCCGCCAAAGATGAGTTCTACGATCTTCTAGACAGAACGTATGCCCTTTGTCCCAACTATGATATCAAAATTGTACACTCCTCCACTATTCTTGATGTTCGAACTTTCCGTGGGGCTAACATCGACTCGGAACACTATGTTATAGTAGCCAAGATGCGGTTACGGATATCACGAACGCAACGGAGTAGAGTAAGAATACAAAGTTATGACGTCGGAAAGCTATTATCACCAGAAACCGCTCGTGCTTTTACCGATCGCGTCTCCCTTAAGCTCTCCAATACACCTGAATCCTCCACGCTATCAATAGAACAGCAGTGGAGCCCTTGCAAACAAGCCCTGAAAAGCTCTGCATCCGAAGTTTTGGGTTTCAAGGCTCCACCACGAAGAAACACCTGGTTCGATGACGAGTGCAGGAGGATTCATACAGCGAAGCAGGATGCATATAAGGCCTCGCTGCATAAAAGAACAAGAGCAGCTCGTGAGCTCTACCAGTTAAAAAGAAGGGAGGAGCATAAGCTTCTTACAAGAAAGTAGAAAGAGCACAAGAAGCGCGCGCTTGAGGATTTGCTAGTGCAGGCGTGATGTTCGAAAGTTGTATCAACATATAAAGCGAACATGCCAAGGTTATAAAGCTAGAACGGAAGCCTGCAGGGATGAGAACGGGCACCTAGTAGTAGAACCGCAGTCGATGCTGAGAATATGGAAAAACCACTTCTGCAGACTGTATAACGGCGATGTTAGTCAATATACCGCTGTCAGGCAGAATGATCCATTTCTAATCGACGAAGACCGCAGAGAACTCCGTCCCCCTGACCACGACGAATTTAAGATTGCCATATCGAAACTCAAGTCGACTAAAGCTGCTGGCGCAGACGGACTGTCTGCTGAGATCTTCAAGGCAGCTGGGGATGACCTGGTTAGGAGCATGCACCAGCTCATCTGTAAGATATGGTCAGAGGAAAGCATACCCGAGGAATGGAGTCTCAGCATCGTATGCCCGATCCACAAGAAAGGAGACCCCTCTGATTGCGCCAACTACAGAGGAATAAGTCTCCTTAACAACGCCTACAAAATCTTCTGTGCCGTTTTGTGTGAACGCCTGAAGCCTTTTGTAAATAAGCTGATAGGTCCTTATCAGTGCGGATTCAGGCCAGGGAAGTCCACCATCGACCAAATCTTCACACTACGGCAGATCCTGGAAAAAACCAATGAATTTCAAATCGACACTCACCACCTATTTGTCGACTTCAAAGCCGCATACGACAGCGTAATTAGAGACGAGCTATACAACGCTATGTCTACCTTTGACATACCTGCTAAACTCGTCAGACTATACAGGATGACTTTGAAGAATGCTCGCTGCTCCATCCGAATCGGTGAACACCTTACCGATAGTTTTGATGTCAAAAAAGGATTTAGGCAGGGCGATACGCTGTCGTGTGATTTCTTCAACATCATATTGGAAATCACTGGCCAATACAAGAGGCACAATCTATTTCAAACCCTCGCAACTCCTTGCATAGGCCGATGATATTGACATAATAGGTAGATCACAGCGAGATGTCAATGAGGCGTTTGCGAGTATTGAGATGGAGGCGGCGAAAATTGGTCTGGCGGTAAACGAGGGCAAAACTAAATATATGCCGTCATCAAAAAAGGACGCTCACCACCGACGTCTTGGCCAGGAACGTTTGTATAGGCAGATATAAGTTCGAGGTAGTTAAGGACTTCGTCTACCTTGGCTCCGCAGTGACCTGGAACAACGACATCAGTTCCGAAATCAAACGCAGAATCACTCTTGCCAATCGCTGTTTGTTTGGGCTCAGGAGGCACCGGAGTAATAGAGCCCTCTCCCGACCGATAGAGTTGATTCCATATAAGATCCTTATCATCCCGGTCCTGTTGTATGGCGCAGAAGCATGGACACTATCAAAAGCGGATGAGGAGGCCCTTGGTCGATTCGAAAGAAAGAACTTGCGCGTGATTTTTGGGCCTATAAACGCAGACGGGGGAGGGAGGAGAAGATTCAACAACGAAATTTACGGGCTGTACAGCGAGCTCCAGCCCGGAGATTCTTTGATCCCAACCCCGAGGGACGAAGAAGCAGAGGGCGGCCGCACTTAAGATGGCGCACACAGGTGGAAGGGGACCTCAACAAGTTGAGTGTGCGGCAATGGAAAAGGCTATCAAAAGATCGTGCTAGTTGGAGGGACATGTTGGTTGAGGCCCAGGTTCACCCCGAACTTTAGCGCTCATTAAGAAGAAGAGGAAGAATGATAAATATGAAACCATTATCATGACACACTAAAAGACATAAATGTTGAGCGTTTACAAAATTGAATATTCCAGTTTCTTACTCACAATGAATCTCATTTTTCGATGTCTCTTAATCAATATCAATCGTCTGGGACAATTAATCATACTTAATAGAATATTAACGAATTTGTATGCGATTTACTAAGAATCAATCAAATAATACAACAAGACTATAAAATGGGAATTTTACAACTTGAATAAACCATCGATCATTCTTAATTTTAAAAGGAAAAGGAACTCCAACGCCACTCTTAAGAAATCAACAAAAGAATTCTACTATCGTTGAAACTATGAAATATAAAAAAATAAAAAAATAAAAATTAAACTTGTCATACAGTCAATTTATTTATAACCTCATCCAACAATAACTCAAATCCAACATCGTTCCCTACAAGACCTTGAAAGTCCACAAATCTTGACCAGAACCTAACAGACAAACACATGTAAAAAAAACGGATTGACTCATTCATAAATTAACATAAAATATACTGCAGTACAAAAATAAAAAAATAAAAAACTAAAAATAAATAGAAACTCGAAGGATAACATGACAAAGGCTGGGAAAACTCATGTTTAAATAAAACAACCAAAATAGATTTTAAGATAGTCGCAATGGGTACAAGTGTATTAAGGTTTTTTTATGGCAATTTAATTGAAAGAAAATACCAAAATTAACAATTAAATTTAAAAATGCACTCAGGAAGAAAGTATCTAATTAAAGTCTAATGTACTTACATTCAAATCGAGGCAAGATATGATAAATCCAATAAAAAATTGGCGCTGGCGCTGGTGATTCTTGTGTTGACGTTGGCAAGATAGTAATCCAAAAAGACAGATAGAGGCCCGGTAAAGGTTGCAATGATTCACTTTTCTTTTCACTACCATTCAAAACTAAATACAATAAAAGGAAACTTTTTTTTATTCTTCTACACTTGACTTTCCTTCGATATTTTTAGATTTCGCTGTTTTTTCTTTTTTATTTTTTCAAAATATGCTCATGCTTAGATGACACTATACAACTACTCGGTGATTAAATGGTACGGGAGGGATTTTCGATCGTGAGATGGAAATTTATATGATTTTAAATTTTCTCTTTTAAAACACTTTACTGGCTTAAGGGATTTACATGGCTCAATGAATACGAAGCGAATGGCATTTGAACAGCCTTTATATTGTGACCGTTAATATCGAAACGTCACGGGTCGTTACTGATTTTGAATGTGCGGCGGCCCGTCTCGACAAAAGAAACGAAATGAAAATGAAGACGAAATACTATAAAAAAAAAAACGAAAAACCCGACCGATCGACCGACAAAGTAAACAAACAAAACGCTTACGCTTACAATGTTACAAGCATATGTGCGTGCGCGTTCACGGGCGAATATCGAATATTTTAGGATTTTTGTTTTTTACTTTATTTTTATTGTTTTTTTGTTACTTGGTCCCTGTTCTATGGAACTAGAACTGTCAGCCAGATGTGTTTGTTTGTATATGACCGTCTACGTTAGAGTTATGTTCCAAATGAACGAGTCGTAAGTTATTTGCTTATTTTTCTGTACCTTTGTTCATTGGTCTTGTAATTGAATTTAAATGAGCGGCGACAGCGCTTATTACTGTTGTTCCATTCATCTATGGGTTTAACTATCGCCCAGACATAAAATCTAATTACCATTCAATGTAGGTGAAGTCCATTAGGTTTGGTGTTGGCGTAAACAAAACAGAGAATAACTACTCACTCACCGAATCGGTGTCGTTGAGGGTATCTGCTTATGTGCGTGTATTAAAAATAAAAAATAAAAAACAACAATTGATACGACACAGACGACGCAAATGGGGGCGACAAGTAACCACAACGTTAAGATAACACTACAGGGTAGGCGCTCGTACAGGTGATTGGTTTTATATCATAGCAAGAAACTGACCGAATGAAAGATAAATAGGTTATCAGTGAAAATTCGAGCGCACACTGTGTCCGCCTTCACCCTGTTACAATCCAACGAATTCAGGGCGCACTTTTGTATCTATCGATACGTTATTATTCGTATTTGCTCGTATTTATCTCGAGTTATTACTCGTAATTCGTTTTATTTATCTTCGACGTGTGCAGCGTATGTAGTATTCCGGCACGTTTCTAAACGTACGAAATTCTATTAATTTACTATATATTTCCCTCGTGATATTACAAAATAACGTAAACTCAACGCGATGAACTCATAGAAACGATACGTTCCCCTCCGAAAAACGTTACATCGATAAAGGCTTCCGCTAGCCGACTGATCGCGTTCGTCGAGAGAACGAGGCAAACATACCTAAACCACTCGTTTTTCGAAATGTCAGATTGTCAGACAGCAACGGCGACTCGACTCAATTCAAACAAAAACGATCGGAGTGTAAATCGAGGCAACTCAAACATGTTTGAGCGGAAGATAAGGCGGTAATTGCTGAATGAATTGCCGGCTTAACAATACACTCCCAACTGATAACAACAGTTGTTTGTATGCAATGACACTCGCTTATGCCAACTCATTTTAACAATGATTTGTATTGTTATTGCGGAATACTAAAGCCAGAAAGAGTCCTTTCGTGGAAGAAGATAAATAGCTCTGCGTGAGTGACGTAGGAAATGTCATTCATAAATCAATGTGAAAGCAAAAGTGACGGGTATTTTAACGACCGGAACGCTGGGGCTTGGCGGGAAAACCTTACCAACAAAGCGGTCGGATCGACAGAACTTCATACATGCATATATGTACGAGTGCATTGACCCTTATCTTTATGTAGGGCCCTAAAATGTGCAAAATTTATTCAACTCTAACGCTTTACGACTTTTTTAGCGTGTCGTAGATTTTCAACTTTATACGTGTTTATTGAAAATATTTACATACATTTGTGGTTATGGGTTTATGACTTTTTAACAACAGAATGTATTGAGTAAACATTTAGTGAATTGTCTACCTTATTATAATTTTCGGCTGGTAGAATCCGAATCTAGCTCGGCGTAAGGACAAGGGAATTCTGTTACAGCTTTATTGCATGGCCTTTATTCGTGCATACATACACTAAGTGCCATAAGTCTACGCTCCTCTGTGTATGGTATACAAAAACGTTAAACAAATACAAAACTTTTTCGTTAAATCTTTATTTTTTATTAATAACTAATAAGGTACAGCATGCACCGGCTCATCTGTAAGATATGGTCAGAGGAAAGCATGCCCGAGGAATGGAGTCTCAGCATTGTTTGCCCGATCCACAAAAAAGGAGACCCCTTGGACTGCGCCAACTATAGGGGAATAAGTTTCCTTAATGTCGCATACAGGATCTTCGCTGCCGTTTTGTGTGAACGCCTGAAGCCATTCATAAATAAGCTGATAGGTCCTTATCACTGTGGCTTCAGGACAGGGAAGTTCACCATCGATCAAATCTTCACACTACGGCAGATCCTGGAGAAAACCAATGAGTTTCAAGTCGATACGCACCATCTATTCGTCGACTTCAAGGCCGCATACGACAGCGTAATTAGAGACGAGCTATACAACGCTATGTCTACCTTTGACATACCTGCTAAACTCGTCAGGCTATGCAGGATGACTTTGGAGAATGCTCGCTGCTCCATCCGAATCGGTGAACAGCTTACCGATAGTTTTGATGTCAAAAAAGGATTTAGGCAGGGCGATGCGCTGTCGTGTGATTTCTTCAACATCATATTAGAAACGATTGTGCAAAAATCACAGGCCAATACAAGAGGCACAATCTATTTCAAATCCTCGCAACCCCTTGCATACGCCGACGACATTGACATAATAGGTAGATCGCAGCGAGATGTCAATGAGGCGTTTGCGAGTATTGAGATGGAGTGAAGATTGGTTTGGCAGTTAATGAGGGCAAGACGAAATATCTGCCGTCATCGAAAAAGCGACATGAGTCTGGTCAGGCGTCTACGGATCCAACGCCTAAGATGGCTAGGCCATGTAGAGCGGATGGACACCACAGCTCCAGCCCGTAGAATCTTTGAATCCAACCCCGAGGGACGAAGAAATAGAGGACGGCCGCACCTAAGGTGGCGCGCACAGGGGGAAAGGGACCTCAACCAACTGGGCGTGCGGCATTGGAAAAGACTAGCGAAAGATCGTGCTAGGTGGAGAGGCATGTTGGTTGAGGCCCAGGTTCACCCCGAACTGTAGCGCCCGCTAAGTAAGTAAGTAAGTAATAAGGTACAGTATAATCTCGAAAAGATGAACGGTCCTATAACTTGAACAGTTCGGAAAGATGAACGTTTTTTTCCCTATTGCATTCTTCTTTCTTTGTATTAAGTCCTCGTATATGGTACGTTTAGTTCCGTTATTCATTCTAGTGAAGGTTCCTCGGCACGTGGTGTAACTGGCATTTGACGTTAATTCTTCAGTGTGAAAAGATGCCTCCAGTGAAGGAGAAAGTAAAGTTTTTAAGCCTTACACAAAAGTGCGCCGTTTTAGAAGATATGAAAAATGGAAAATCTTATTGAAACATTGCCAAAAAATTTGGAATTGCTGCATCAACAATTGTTGGGATAAAAAATAAAGGTAAGGCTATCACTTCGAGATCGATTTCTGGATCGGAAAAACGCAAAACATTGAATAAATCTGAAATGCGAAACATGGAAGCCGCTTTGTATAGATGGTTTTTAAAGCAACGTCGTCGCCATATCACAATGTCTGGTGAGATGATAAAAACCAAAGCCAAGGAATTGGAAATCGTCTTCTAGCAATCAGCGGAGAAAAACTCAGCTCTAACAAAGACGGTGTCCTGCCTTTTAGACACAAAGTGGGGAGGACTATGGCTGATCTTGGTATCACTCGACAGCAAGTTTATAATGCAGATGAAAGTGGTCTGTTTTGGCGAATGGTTCCAAACAAAACATTTGTTAACTCTGGAGAGGAGAGAAATCAGCACCTGGAAGAAAAATACCAAAAAATCACTTCACTGGTTAGCACAAATCAAAGTTTCTGACCATTGGAAAGGGAAAAAATTAAGAAATCCATGAATTTCAGGCCTCCAGAAAAGGCCTTGCTCATTCTTGACATAGCTCCAAGTCACCCACCTGAAAACGAACTTCAAAGCGATGATGGTTGCATTTGTACGATTCTTATGTCTCCAAATACAACACCGCTTATGCAACCATTGGACCAAAATGTAATAAGGCTTACAAAGTTGCACTATCGTACAAGTCTTATGTCAGATGTGATCTCCAAAGGACGTGAGAAAGTTTTAAAAAAATGTACCTTACGTGACGCACTTACATGTTGTCAAGGAGCTTGGGACAAACTTACACCGGCAGTTATTGAAATTTGTTGGCATGGGTTGCTTACATTAGAACATTATTGTTCTGATGATCAGGATGAAGATATCCCTCTTGCTGCCCTGAAGCAAAGGATACAATCAGAGCAAATCTTCCAGCTTTTGACCACCACGCTCAAGATGCTTCAGGAATGAGGATTAAGGTTCTGTTAATTCTGATGGTGAGAATGAAGTGACATCAGAAGAAAATGTCATCGAAGTAGCCAAAACAATAAAGCCAGCAGAAGCCATATAAGCTACCAACACATGCCTCAAATTTGCGGAACAACTGGAAGAGAAATTATCCACCCATTCAATCTTAAAAGATTTATGACAAAAGGCAGTGATGAACCTTCTTTCTGGACGACAGAGACAGTCCACTATAAAACAATTTTTTTATGAAAATTCCTGATTAAGAGCTTGTTTTTATTTCCCAAGCGAACGATTCGGAAAGTTGAGCGGGGCTTGTTTTATATCTGTTCATCTTTTCGAGATTCTACTGTACTTTAATAGTCTCATAATCGTGTAACCTGTATTGCCATATTATTCACAGTTTTGGTATAAAAAAAAGGTTTGTACTTCAAAAATACAAGTGTCAAAAGCCTACGTAAGATGTTGAATATCCACGACGTTGAAGCACTTCTCTGAGCCGTTTTGGCATAGAATTAACAACCTTCTCTAATTACTTCTTTCAAGATTATTTTGCTCGTAATTGTATGTTTGCGTATATTACGCTCCAGTAATGCCCAAAGGTGCTCTATAGGATTCAAATCTGGGGATTGTAGTGGCGTTGGCAACAGTTTACGTGCATTATACAGGAGCCACAATTTGACAACTTCGGCCGTATGTTTGGGTCATTGTCTTGTTGAAAGTAATACTCATTCTGTATTTCTAACTTTTCAATGCGCTGTTGTAGATCGCCTTTCAAAATGTCCAAATATACAAAGCTGTCCATATTTGCTTCAAAAAAATTCGAAACTTCCGACCCCATTAGCTGCCATACATCCTACTTACTTACTTACTTAGGTGGCGCTACAGTCCGTGGTGAACCTGGGCCTCAACCAACAAGCGTCTCCAGCCGGCACGTTCTTTGGCCAGCTGTTTCCAGTGCCGCACGCCCAGTTGATTGAGGTCCCCTTCCACCTGCGTGCGCCACCGCTGAGGCGGCCGTCCTCTGCCGCGCCTTCCTTCCGGAGTGGATTCGAAGACTTTTCGGGTCGGAGCTGTATCTTCCATGCACTCTACATGGCCTAGCCACCTTAGACGCTGTATCTGTAGACGTCGTACCAGGCCGATGTCGCTGTACAACCCGTGCAGTTCTTCGTTATATCTTCTCCTCCATACACCGTTTGAACAAACGGGACCGTAGATAGTGAGCAGAATTATCCTCTCGAAACGATCAAAAGCATCTTCATCCACTTTAGTTAAGCTCCAAGCCTCTGCGCCGTAAAGGAGGACTGGGATGATCAATGTCTTATATAGTGTCACCTTGGTTTTCCGAGAGAGGGCTCTACTTCTCAATTGCCTCTTGAGCCCAAAGAAACAGCGGTTGGCAAGAGTGATTCTGCGTCTTATCTCAGCGCTGGTGTTGTTGTCGCCGGTCATCAGTGAGCCAAGATAGACGAATTCCTTGACCACTTCAAAGTTATATCTGCCCATGGTGACGTTTGATGAAAGCAGATATTTGGTTTTACCCTCATTAACCTTGAGACCCGTCTAAGCCGCTTCTACCTCAATGCTTACAGAGACCTCATTGACGTCGCGCTGTGTCCGTCCAATCACGTCAATGCCGTCGGCGTACGCAAGCAATTGCGTAGACTAGAAATAAATCGTACCTCTTGTGTTGGCCAGTGACTCTTGCACGATCTTTTCAAGCACGATGTTGAAAAAGTTGCATGACAGCGCGTCACCTTGCCTAAATCCTTTTTTAACATCAAAGGTCTCGGTTTGCTCATTACCGACCTTAATGGAGCAGCGAGAATTCTCCATTGTCATCCTGCACAATCGGACGAGTTTAGCAGGGATGTTAAAGCTAGACATGGCTTTGTATAGCGCATCTCTATACACGCTGTCATATGCAGCCTTGAAATCAACGAAGAGGTGGTGAGTGTCTTCTCCAAGATCTGCCGTAGCGTAAATATTTGGTCTGTTGTGGATTTACCTGGCCACCATAGTGAAACCACACTGATAAGAGCCGACCAGGTTATCCACAAACGGTTTCAGGCATTCACACAATACGGCAGAGAAGATCTTATATGCGATGTTAAGGAGACTTATTCCCCTATAGTTGGCGCAGCTATAGGGGTCTCCTTTCTTATGGACCGGGCAAACGATGCTGAGATTCCATTCGTCGGGCATGCTTTCCTCCGATCATACCTTGCAAATGAGATGGTGCATGCACCTTACCAGCTCATCTCCAGCCGCCTTAAAAAGCTCAGCAGACAGGCCGTCTGCGCCATCGGCTTTATTAGACTTTAGTATTGATATCGCTATTTTGACTTCGTTTAGGTCGGGTGGACTGAGTTCTGTTACTTCGTGGTCCATTGCGAATGGCTCGTTCTGCCTGACAGCGGTATCTTGTCTATCATCGCCGTTATACAATCTGCAGAAGTGGTCTTTCCAAATCCTCAGCATCGACTGCGACTCTACTACCAGTTCTCCATTTTCATCCCTGCAGGCCGCCACTCTGGCTTTGTAGCCATGGCATGTTCATTTTACCTTATTGTAAAACTTACGGGCGTCATTCCTGCTCAAGCATCTCTCCATCTCCTCGATCTCACGCTTTCCGTGCTCTCTCTTCTTTCTTCTGAAAAGCGTGTGTTCCTCTTTTCTCTTCTGCTCATAGATTTAGAGAGCAGCTCTCGTCTGTCGTTGCAGCATGGCTTTATATGCCTCTTGTTTTGCTGCATGGGCTTGTTCGCATTGTTCATCGAACCAGGGGTTTCTAGGTGGTGGCTGTTTGAAACCCAGCACCTCTGGGGCAGCATCTCTGACGGCGCTCTGGCAATGAGCCCATTCCTGCTCTATTGTTTGTGCTGCTGTGGGCGGTTTTTGTGAGAGCTTTGAGGAGACACGATCGGCAAGGATTTTGGCAGTCTCTTGCGATTGTAGCTTTCCAACGTCAAACTTACGTAGTCCTACTCGACTCCTAAGCATTCTTGATATCCTCATTCGTACCTTGGCTACAACAAGGTAGTGGTCCGAGTAGATGTTGGCCCCTCGGAAGGTTCGTACGTCGAGAATACAGGAGGAGTGTCTGGCGTCGATCGCAATGTGATCAATCTGGTTGGTGGTCGATTGATCAAGAGAGCGCCAGGTGCCTTTGTGTATATCGAGGTGCGGGAAGCGCGTACTGGCTAGAAGGAGATTTCGCCCCGTAGCAAGATCAATCAGCCTGTGTCCGTTATCGGAGGTGGTGTCGTGTAGGCTATGTCTTCCGATGACTCGTTCAAAGATGCTTTACTTACCCAGCTTAGCATTGAAGTTTCCTAGTACAATTTTGATGTCATAGCTGGGATATTGGGCATACGTTCTGTCTAGGTGATCGTATAACTCATCTTTGGCGGAGTCATCCTTGTTTTCCGTGGGGACGTGGACGCAGATCAGGCCGATGTTAAAAAATGTAGCCTTGATACGGATTGTTATGAGGCGTTCGCTCACATGCCGAAAGCCTAGGACTTTTTGCCTTAGTCCACTTCGAACAACAAATCCGCATCCAAACAATCGTTGCCCTCTCTCCCTATAGCAGTCGCCGTAGTAAATATCGCAGTTTTTCATCCGCTTTATACCCGGTCCATTCCATCGCATTTCCTGGATGGCGGTGATGTCCGTTTTATAGCGGTCTAGGGCGTCCGCAAGTTGTTCAGCTGCACGTGGCCTGTTTAGGAACCTAACATTCCACGTACAAAGCCGAAGATCATTGTCTTTTTTTCGTTTTTTGCAAGGGTCGTCAACATAAATCCGGTCCGTTATATCCGAGGCTTGTGGTTGTTTCGGAGTTTGTGGTTTGTTTACGGTTACGGCTTACTAGGCCGTTGCCCAACCGACTAATCCTGTTTTTTGGCGCAGGAGGCTCGCCATTCGCCCTTCCCCGTCTGCAATTTCCATAGGAAATTTACAGATGGCACCACGAGGAGGTGGGGATGGGACTTACTCACAGTGCCGCAAGATGTTCGGCTGCGGTGGCTCTTCTCGCTTTTTAGCAGGCCAGCATCCGTCGGATAGATGCTGCCTACGAGCCGCAAATGTAACAAAGGCCTACGAGGCCTTTGTTAGTCCTTTGCCATAAGCTCCCAGAACCCCAAAATTGGACACAAGCAAGACTCAATATTTATTCCCAAACCTGCCTCGGACAAAGTCTCACTTTCTTTGTACGCCTATTAATTTAAATACCCTGATTAGAAATGATTCACATCCTTCACCATGATCATAGTTGTGATATCTTATTACAAAATATCTTATTCAGATCTAAAAAAAGCTATTTAATAGGATATCTCATTAAGCTAAGTTTAACCTACCTAGCTATAAATAAGAAGACAAAGAAAACTGCAACTGTCTGTTTCCCAACAAAACAGAGCTTACAGCTCTGTCCATTTATCACTGCATATCGCTTACCTAAGCTGACGAAAAACAAATTGGCTTGAGGAAATCCTATTCAAATAAACTCATAACTCATTGATTTATGTCGGAGGAAAGCTATCGGAATTCCACTTTATTGCCCCGCAGCTTCATCCAACGATTAAGCCATCACACATCGTCCACAACCAATTGTCTTGTATTCCCCTCCTGTCCCTTTCGTTTGATTCTCTGCGGCGTTCTGTTAAACCCATTCCCATAGTCCCATATATGTATGTGACATTAATTAACAAATTTTTATTTTTCATCCGTAAGAATGCGGAGCAGTTTCATTAACGTCCACCTTGTTTGATTGTCGATAGATCTGTGGTGAGAAAAGTGTCAGTGGAGTTTATCGGATGTCAAGCATTATGGTATAGATTAAGTCATAGCATTCGATCGGAGCACAAAGGTACGGGTGTATCGAGTACTGCTACTGTTACAAACGCCACAAAACTGCAGCTGTCAGGTGATCTCTCCCTCATGACACCCACATGTGAGATGTACATACATACTCGACGTATCATCGATTGAATATAGCGTGTTCTAAGTTATAACATGAGAATACAGTCTTCGACGGTGTACAAGCGCCAGCTTGTGTAAATAAACAAACAATGTGCGTCGAAAGAATGCGTTTCATGCGTTGCATGAGTTTCACGAGTTTCATGAGGTCCGCAAGACGGTTTCGTGTGGCCCATTATGGCCCAGTATTAATTTGTAGAATCAACAACGTAGCGTGGTCGACGATTGTTATTGGGTGCAAATGATTGAGGTATTTTAACAGCAGCCCTGGAGCAACTGTTAATCTTCGATCATAGTGTAAAATTAGAACACAACACTAAGGTGTTTCCTCTTGGAATTCGATGATTGAGAGATGCAACAACGCTAGGCGTTCAAGGATCAGTGTTTAATTTGGTAATTTGGACAAGCATTCCTTTTGAAAAATATAGACAGACGTGGGTCAGAGTAGATGTTGTACTTACTTACTTACTTAGGTGGCGCTACAGTCCGTGGTGAACCTGGACCTCAACCAACGAGCGTCTCCAGCTGGCACGGTCTTTGGCCAGCTGTTTCCAGCGCCGCACGCCCAGTTGGTTAAGGTCCCCTTCCACCTGCGTGCGCCACCGTTGATGCGGCCGTCCTTTGCCGCGCCTTCCTTCCGGGATGGATTTGAAGACTCTTCGGGTCGGAGCTGTATTTTCCATGGGCTCTACATGGCCTAACCACCTTAGACGCTGTATCCGTAGACGTCGTACCAGGCAGATGTCGCTGAACAATCCGTACAGTTCTTCGTTATATCATCTCCTCAATGCACCCTTTGAACAAACGGGACCGTAGATAATGCGCAGAATTTTCCTCTCGAAACGACCAAGGGCATCTTCATCCGCTTTTGTTAACGTCCAAGCCTTGATTTTCCGAGAGAGGGCTCTACTTCTCAATTGCCTCTTGGGCCCAAAGAAACAGCGGTTGGCAAGAGTGATTCTGCGTTTTATCTCAGCGCTGGTGTTCTTGTCGCTGGTCATCAGTGAGCCAAGGTAGACGAATTCCTTGACAACTTCAAAGTTATATCCGCCCATGGTGACGTTCTGGCCAATACGTCGGTGTTGATCGTCTCTTTTAGATGAAAGCAGATATTTGGTTTTACCCTCACGTCAAGGTCGTCAGCGTACGCAAGTAAATGAAATAAATCGTATCTCTTGTGTTAGCCAGTGACTCTTGCATGATCTTTTCAAGCACGATGTTGAAAAAGTTGCATGACAGCGCGTCACCTTGCCTAAATCCTTTTTTAACATCAAAGGTCTCGGTTTGCTCATTACCGACCTCAATGGAGCAGCGAGAATTCTCCATTGTCATCCTGCACTGACTTACTTACTTACTTATCAGGCCAGCGATCCATGGAGGATCTGAGCCTGAGCTATAGCTGCCTTCCATCCTTGACGGTCCCGGGCACGCTGCTTCCAGTTGTCAAGACCAAGATGTCTTACATCCGCGATTAATTGGTCTTTATACCGGAGGTTCGGTCTTCCTCTTCTTCTCGAACCAGGAGGCTCGAAGTCGAAGACCCTCTTAGCTGGAGCGTTGATGTCCACGCGCTCGATGTGGCCGAGACAGTGTAGTCGACGGATCCCTGCCTTCCGGACTAAATATCCGGTGCAGAATTTTTCTTTCGAAAGAACCCAAAATCAGCTCCGCTGTCCTGCTTATCGTCCAGCTTTTGGCTCCGTACAGCAAGACTGGAAGAGTGAGCGTTTTGTAAAGCATGACTTTGGTCTTTCGAGTAGGGGGTTTTGACCCCAGTTGTTTGGACAGGCCGAAGTAGCAGCGGTTGCCAAGGGTGATTCTATGACAAACTCCTTAACTCCTTAACTACCTCAAAATTGTAGCTGCCCATTGTTGTATTTTGTCCCAGGTGGTGAGCGACGGATTGGTTTTTGCTTGACAGCATGTATTTCGTTTTGTCCTCATTGATCTTAAGACCAACTCGTTTCGCCTGTTCTTAAATCGCCGTGAATGCTTCCACAATGCCACGGCGAGAACACGCGATGATGTCGATATCATCCGCGTATCCTAGCAGCTGGATGGACTTGTAAAAGATAGTGCCTTCCCTGTTGACGACTACCCACTATCGCACTATCTGCTCCAGCACCAGGTTGAAGAAGTCACATGACAGCGCATCTCCTTGCCGAAATCCGGTGCATGTTTCGAATGGTTCCGAGGTCCTAGAACCGAGTTGCACGGTGCATCGCGTGTTTTTTAGCGTGGCGCGAAACAACTGGATCAGTTTTACCGGGATCCCGAATTCAGTTCTTCACGATGAATGCTGTCGTATGCGGCTTTGAAATCGATGAAAAGATGGTGTGTATCGATTCGAAGCTCGTTTTCTGCTCACACTCGCCATCATACCACGGGTTTCTTGTCGGGGGTGGTAGGTATCCTAAGGTGGTTTCGGCTACTTCCTGAATGGCTGAGCGGCAATGCAGCCACATATTATTGGCATTTGTGTTCGACGTAGGCATACCGTAGAGTCTTTGCTCAGCTGCTCCCTGTAGACTCTGGCAACCTCCGGTGTGCTCAGGCGCCCAGTGTCGAACCTCCTCCTGATGGGCTGGTGCAGCTTTCTGACTTTGGACAGTCGAGCTCTGAATCTTGCTGCTACGAGGAAGTGGTTAGAGTCGACATTTGCCCCTCTGAATGTTCGCCCATCGAGGATGTTTGACGAGTGCCTTGCATCAATGAACACATGGTCGATTTGGTTGGCGGTTCGACCGTCCGGAGATCGCCAGGTTGCTGTGTGAATTCGCTTGCGGGGGAATCTTGTGCTACTTATCACCACAATACGAGCTGTCGCAAAGTCAGCGAGTCGGAAGCCGTTATCTGTTGTTGTATCGTGGAGGGTGTGCTTTACGATCACTCCGCCAAGGGTGTTTTCCTTACCGATTTTGGCGTTGAAGTCCCCGAGCACGATTTTTACATCGTACTCCGGACAAGCTCCGTAGGCGTTGTCCAGGAGGTCATAGAAGTTCTCCTTGATAGGGTCTTCAGCCTCGTCGGTAGGGGCGTGTGCACATATAAGGCTGATGTTAAAAAATCTGCCTCTGATGCGGATCACAGCCAGGCGATCACTTATAGGTTTAAAGTCGATAACCTTCGACCTTAACCGCTTTCCCACGACAAATCCGCATCCCAGTAAGTGCAACCTTTTGTGACAGCTGTAATAAATGTCGCAATTTTTCTTCCTAATCATACCGTTTCGTATCCAGCGTATTTCCTGGACCGCAGTAATATCCGCCTTGTACTGTGTGAGGATTCCTTCTAGTTTATGAGCAGCTCCGGGAGTGTACAGGGTTCTGACATTCCAGGAGCGTACTCGCACAGTATCCGTCCGTATATCCGAGGCATTTTGCTCATTCATAACTTTAAGTTTTTTTTTACGTGAGCGGATTGTTAGCCCGCCGCCGGGGTTTTTTTCGCTGCATACGTTTGTTCACCTCCCAACGGTTGTTGAAGAGGCTATCCAGAGGGCGCCGCGAGGAGGCCGTATGTCAACTTGGCCCGGGCATTTAAACAGGGATCGTTGCTGGCATCTCGCCAGGTTGAGAGCAATCAACAACTTTACCCTGTATGTCCGAGCCCATGCCCTCTTGTCATCCTGCACAGTCGGACGAATTTAGCAGGGATGTTAAAACTAGACATGGCTTTGTATAGCTCATCTCTATACACGCTGTCATATGCAGCCTTGGGTCTTCTCCAAGATCTGCCGCAGCGTAAATATTTGATCAGGTTATCCACAAACAGTTTCAGACGTTCACACAATACGGCAGAGAAGATCTTATGTATGTGTGATGTTAGGGAGACTTATCCCCCTATACTCGGCGCAGTCATAGATGTCTCCTTTCTTGTGAACTGGGAAAACCATACCTTGCAAATGAGATGGTGCATGCACCTTACCAGCTCATCTCCAGCCGCCTTAAGAAGATCAGCAGATAGGCCGCCTGCGCCGGCTTTATTAGACTCAAGTCTTGATAACGCTATTTTGACTTCGTCTAATTCGGGTGGACTGAATTCTGTTACATCGTCGTCCATTACGAATGGCTCGTTCTGCCTGACAGCGGTATATTTTCTATCATCGCCGTTATACAATCTGCAGGATTGGTCTTTCCAAATGTGGAGGCGTGTTTTCCAATGATGCAGTGACCTGTAATGACACCCACTAAAGTACTTAAAGGTACCCTTTTGGTTGCCACTAGGTCCCTGGTTCATCCTAGGCTTAACTTAGGCCACGATTGTTTGGTGATAAAGCCAATATTGCTCTCATTCCATTGGAGGTTGGTCTCCTCTATGGTTTGAAGTTTTATCATGTGCTTTACCGTACTTATTGGTATATCTATGTACCCGAGGGTACGTAGGCTGAGTGTGCTTGGCCCTAACTTTGCGAGTTCGTCGGCAGTTTCCTGGGATAACCCTATGCCCGGGAACCCACAGTATTTTAATGTTGAACTGTTCATCTCATCTAGAGATAGGCGACAATTAAGTGATCTCTTTGATTTGTGGGTTACCGCTGAAAGGGACTTTGTCGCAGCTTGGCTGTCCGTGCAAATGATAATATCCTTAGACACCATGCAAGGACGTCTGTTATCGCTATTAATTCTGCCTGATACACACTGCAGTGATTTGGGAGTCTTAAAGATAGGTTGAGGCTAAGTTCCTTGGAGAAGACCCCACTACTTACACACGACTTTTTTTTTTTTTTCTTTTTTTTAAATTTGCGCGCACTCAAGGTTTAATAACCTTATTATGTCGGCGACACAGTGCGGCCAGAAGGTCGAGAGGAAGAGGAATAGACGAGATGCCGATGGACATTGATCTTAAATGCTTGCATGTTGCATTGAGGGGGGAAAACCGAATCCAGCAGGGAGTTCCAGATTCGTGTGGTTCGGTTAATGAAAGATTCTCTATATTTGACAGTACGTCCGAAAGTGGGCTTCAGAGTATATTGGTGAGCATTCCTAGAGACTACACGACTACATCTTAGAGCCATCGGTATAGAGGGAGATCGAGTCCTTTGGTATTACTTTCTCTTTAGCCCATTCCTCCCTGGATGGAAAGACAACTTCCTAGTGAACACATGATGTAGTCCGTGTCCATGGGTACTTTGAAGTGGTTTAGAATGGCAGTATGGCCTTTTTGGGATGTGGGCCAATCTTGGGTGTAACACTGGAATCATTGTGTAGAGTTACAGGGGGACTATTGTAAAGGTCGATAATAAAGTTTTGCGACCAACTTAATATGCGTTTTTTTTTATATACAGATTTCCGGAACTCATTTGCCATACTCCGTATGTGAAAGACCTAATAATAATTTAATGGATGGAACACTGTATTACCACAGTTCTATCCGAATTTAGACCCCTTTCATAGGACCTGATAAGGTGATAAATTGTATAACATATGCTCTTTTATAACGTACAGATTTATAAAATCATTGTCCAAATAGGAAAAGACGAATGATAAATATCTCAATCTCAGGATATCGCCCTAACATGAATGACATTCCTATTGACCGAAATAAACTAAAACCGAGTCAGTTGGAAAATTAACCAGAAACCCAATTTTCCCAAACAATAGAAGAAATCTCAAATAAATGCATTTTTGACCCTTCTTAAAGCAACAAAGGGCATGGTACCCATGATTGATTGGAGAAATAAAAACCAGAGAACCTCGAAAAGGTTTACAAATACGAATGCACGGTCGACATTGGTGCATCACGTACTCGTATGTACACTCCTTTGGTAATGGGGTCAAGGGTATCCTCTTCCCGCAATAGGTGGTCGCCTTTTGTGATCCTCACCTATATGACCTTACGCCACACCCCGCATCGAATCGTTAGACCATTGAAAACAAACACGCTTTTTCATAATATACTTTTCCCCTTATTCCATTACTCATTTGAGGGCCGAGTAGAGGATAATTGAAATTCCACCGCAGTTATCTGATAATTGCTCCGATAGTGCATGCAAATGTACATCAACATCCGTTGACGTCTGACATGTGTCTATGTTTCAGTAGCCACTCGTAGTCGACACCGAAAATTAATTTCAAATGCTAACGCACACGAAGTCTGATCAATTATTCCAGAATGTTGGCAGCAGGGTTATGCTATTCTTCTAACATCGTAATACCGCACAGAACAATTGGTCAGACGTGCCATCACGATGATAAGAATCAAAAGTGAGGCTCGATATGATGACGGTTCGTTTGCCTGCGTACGCACACGCGCACGCTCTTCCACACACATCTATCAAGCCACCATCCCGCATGAAACTGCATCATTTTGATCTGCAGATTGAACTAAACGCAAACACAAGCCTGTCCTGTCACCCAGCCAGATCCGCTCAGTGTATGGAATTCCATTACTCAAAGAAATGTTGACGCTATTATTCGTGTGACCACGCAGTCTCGAATCGCCGACTGAGGTCCACGGCATTTCTAAAGGATACTCAAAGTATAATAACAAGAATAAGAGGAACTCCATAATGGAGTAAGAAATAATAATCAAAATGATCAAGGAGAACCTGCGAAGACGTGCGGGGACGACGTGAGTAGATAAATAATGGAATGAAGTGGGAAAAAAAACACAGAAAAGCAAATGATATTTTGAAATGAAGATTGAATGAAGTGCGTGCCATAGCTCATTGTTGGCCTAACGAGAGACAAGGGTTGACAGTGGAAACACCACAACTAGACGTAGGGGAATCAAACTGCCACCATACACCATAAACCAGAAGTACAAAAGATTTTGTTTTATATTTCTGGCTTTGTAGAGATATAGCTACTCTACTTTAAATAAACTAATAGAAGAGTATTTAAAGGAGCAGATAAAACCCAGGAGCGGACTTATCGGATAATAATACTGCTTGTGTGAACGCCTGAAGCCTTTTGTAAATAAGCTGATAGGTCCTTATCAGTGCGGATTCAGGCCAGGGAGGTCCACCATCGACCAAATCTTCACACTGCGGCAGATACTGGAGAAAACCAATGAATTTCAAGTCGACACTCACCACCTACATATTTGTCGACTTCAAAGCCGCATACGACAGCGTAATTAGAGACGAGCTATACAACGCTATGTCTACCTTTTACATACCTGCTAAGCTCATCAGAATATGCAGGTTAACTTTGGAGAATGCTCGCTGCTCCATCCGAAGCGGTGAGCACCTTACTGATAGTTTTGACGTCAAAAAAGGATTTAGGCAGGGCGATGCGCTGTCGTGTGATTTCTTCAACATCATATTGGAAATGATTGTGCAAAAATCACTGGCCAATATAGGAGGCACAATCTATTTCAAATCCTCGTTCTTACTCCTGTAACTCCTTGCTTACGCCAACGATATTGACATAATATGTAGATCACAGCGAGATGTCAATGAGGCGTTTGCGAGTATTGAGATGGAGGCGGCGAAAATTGGTTTGACGGTAAACGAGGGCAAATCTAAATATATGCTGTCATCAAAAAAGGACGCTCACCACCGACGTCTTGGCAAGAAAGTTTGTATCGGCAGATATAAGTTCGAGGTAGTTAAGGACTTCGTCTACCTTGCCTCCGCAGTGACCGGGAACAATAACATCAGTTCCGAAATCAAGCGCAGAATCACTGTTGCCAATAGCTGTTTCTTTGGGCTCAGGAGACAACTGAGTAATAGAGCCCTCTCCTGACCCTTATCATCCCGGTCCTGTTGTACGGCGCAGAAGTATGGACACTATTAAAAGCGGATGAGGAGGCCCTTGGTCGGTTCGAGAGAAAGATTTTGCACCGACGAAGAAGCAGAGGACGGCCGCACTTAAGATGGCGCTCACAGGTGGAAGGGGACCTCAGCCAACTTGGTGTGCGGCAATGGAAAAGGCTAGCAAAAGGTCGTGCTAGATGGAGGGGCATGTTGGTTGAGGCCCAAGTTCACCCCGAACTGTAACGCCCGCTAAGAAGAAGAAGAGGAAGTTAACGTTAGGCACTTTCTATGCGGTACGCTTATATACACGTGGGACACGTATTTCAATGAAAGCTACATACTTGTATATATGTACATAACAGCCACATGCAAAATTGTTCTTATAAGATTGATGCTAATCTAAGACACTGACGACGACATTGCGTCCTATTTAGATCAATTCGGCTCCACTACCAAGTTAGGTGAAAAGATCCTCAATTTGGTGATCAAGCTTGTCGGCAACTTCCTCTAGAGGCACAAAGACGAGGATACGTTACCTTGTGAAGATGTTATCTTAGACAGCTGTGACTCGGGAAGCCCATCCTTTCCAATAAGTTAGTCATCTTAAGCCCCTGTACAAACCAGACAGCCAACTCGTTTTTCTTTAATAAATTTTAGAGAGAGTTACCGCACTAATGCTTCAAAACCTCAGCGCTTTAAGCCTTTCTTGGCTGTCAGAAAGGATGTTATTATGCCATTAACGCCTGATTCTGATTCGTTGGCACGAGTTTGAATATGCATAGCCGGCATAAGCCGTTATACTTTTTCCTACTGCCTTTAACACCTTGGGATTAAGATCAACACCGGATTCCGTTTTCTGTGTACCATCTTAGATCCTTTGTGCTTAGCAAAGAATTTCTAGACTTCCAAGTTTGACGGTTCTTCTTTGGTGGTGTTACAGCCCTTGAAGGACCAGAGCGTAGCTTCTCTCAATCACCCGTGTTGTGTGTGATTTATTTCTCACACAGGTGAAAGGGACCTACTGTTTAATGTCGATTCCGAACGGCGTCAGTCGAGAAGTTTTTTCAAGGCAAGTTTACTACGGTAGGTTTTGCCAGTACCCCGCCGAGGAGGGACGCCGCGAAATAAACATTCGATGGCGTTGGTGTTATCGGGATCCGAACTCGCTCATCGTGCGTCAGAGTCCAACACACTAACCACTGCGCCACGGCGTGCTAATTTTTTTGTTAAATGAAACATTTTGAAACACTCCTTCTCTATGCAAAGTGCTACGTCGCATTGCTCGCAAGTCCATCTTATTCGTTTATGACGTCGACAGCGTAGTTGTTTAGCTATTCGCTTCGGAAAATGGTTTCCACTAGTAAATGCTATAGAGGGAACTACTGATCGCTTGGATGACACTGAAGGTAGTGTATAATTTCGCAAGTAGTGACGAACAATAGCACGATGAGACTGCAATATTGTTGTTGCAGACCATTTTATGCAACTTCTATGCATTTCATCCGCATACATAGTCATGATACCAGTTTGCTGCTTTATCTTTAGGAATGTGAAAGTAGGTTAGTATTATGGTAACTTTTTGTAGCGATTGACTAGGAAAACAACCGAATTTGGCAAAAGAAGTATCTTTTCTTTTTCTGCGATGTAGAAATCACTTTGTCCAGAACTAATGAACTAGAGTGCTTTCTCACTGACCTGAAGAGATAAAGTTATCGACTGATGGCTTTCTGGAGAACCTCAAAATTTCTTCCTCAAAAGCTATCGAAACTTCCCGAGGAAAAGTATATCGAGCTAAAAAGAAACTATTTCCTACGAATGGCTCCAGGTCTGGGCGGGGGTCCGGTGCTGGAGTCTTCTTTGAGCGCGAAAACATCCGACTGCACTTCTCGTTAGGAAAGTATGTGTCTGTCTTCCAATCAGAGATATACGCAATCCTAATGGCCATTCACTATGTTGTGAAGCACAGGTGGAAGGGGGAAAGCATATGCGTCTGTAGTGACAGCCAAGCTGCTCTAAAAGCTGTGTGTAACCCCTTAACTAGATCCAAATTAGTGCTTGAGCTCAAGTCCTTCTTGAACAGAGTCGGCAGACTAAATTCATTAAGGCTTGTATGGGTTCCAGGTCACTCTGGGATTCCAGGAAATGAGATCTCTGATGAACTCGCCAGAATGGGTTCAGAGGAGAGCTTCTCTGGACCTGAACCCGCTCTAGGTCTACCGGCGTCCACGGTAAATTCCTACATTAACGATTGTGTATTTAATACACACAACCGTAGATGGAGGGATTGATCGGGTTGCAGGATGACTAAGCGCATATACCCTGATGTCTGCAAAAAATCTGCAGCATTCCTCCTGTCTTTAAGGAGAGTCAACTGCAGAAGGCTTGTGGGAGTTATCACGGGCCATTACACTTTTGCCAAGCATCTCTACGTGCTCGGCATCAGTGTGATGCCTACCTGTGCTGCATGTGGCGAAGAGGAGGATGACACTGCAGAGCATTTCCTCTGTGATTGTCCCGCCTTTACTCGCATACGGTGGCGCACCCTTGGAGCCGACGTGGTGTGTGCCGAATCCCTTAGCTCTGCATCACTGAAGCTTCTTCAAATTTTTCTCCGGAAAACGGGGAAAATACAGTAATGCAAGGTGTCTATCTGGAGAACAATGGACCAGTGTTTGCGTCTGAGTGCTCCAGCGGATAGCAGAAGTCTCCAACAAAAAAAAAAAAGAAAAAAACGGTAGGACAGTGTTCTCCAAATTAGACAGGGTACCTCTGGGACTGCCTCTTTAAATGGTACCAAAACGCAAATTTCTTGAAATACATTATTGGACACACACATATGATTCTGATGTATTGGCTTACGAATATTAGAAGTAGCGCTGATAGGGTTGGAAAATAAGTTATTTTATAGAATTCCTACAATCTTATAGATCCTTGCCTCTACAACTCATGTTATTGTTGGAGTTAAGTGTAGTTTTAGTTTTTTCTATATTTTAAATTTTCACTTTTGTTGACGCAGTCTGAAAATTAAAAAAACTTGTTCAAATCACTTACTCACGACAACATTCCAGCTGTCACTCCGTTAGAGAAAGCTAACCTTCTTGTTGCCCACTTCGCCCAGTTCGCAGCTCCAAACTCCTTCTACGTTGGCCAAATCATTGCGTAGGATTTTTTCCTTTTCCTTCACTTCTGGACCATTACCGAGTAGGCGGAAAACAGCATTTGTTCGGCCCAGCCCCAAAATAAGTGAATTTTCTTCTCCCTTTAACTACCGACCTATTGAATTAACGTCCCTTCTCTCCAAGATCATAGAAATGCTGTATAACCGTCAATTATTGAAATATCTTGAATCCCGGTAACTCCTCAATCACCGACAGTATGGTTATCGTAGCATCAGATCCACGATAGCAAAATCATTTGGGTTCGATGGGACTCTTTCTCAATAGATTCAAGTCTGACATCCATTCTTTTAATGCTGGTATTCCCCTGAACTCCGTTTTATCTCCAATATTCTTTATAATTCTTATAAATTACCTCTTGTCTGTCACTGATGACAGCACCCTCTGCTTCTTATATTTGTTCACTACCTGAACCTGCTCTTCGGCTGTAAATAGTCAGTGGCAGCGTACGTTAAATTTATTAAATTGTATTGGGAAACAATTTGTGGAATTTAATGCTTCCAAAACACAGCGCTGGTGTTGCGTCGCAGCTATTATCCATGAATGGCATTTGTTTCTTAGAAACCATCCTGGATATTTGTGTGATTGGTTATCTTAGTTAGAACCATATTCGGTGACGCCAAGAATGCTACGAAGTGCCTTAGCTTCTTATGCAGACGCAAAAAGTTGTTCTCACCCTTGGATGTGGATACAATCCATAAGGCGTTCATCCACCCTAAATTAAAGTGTAACGCTCATGCTTGATCCGGTGCATCTAAGACCACATTGCACCTGCTAGTCCATAAAAAATGCTCTGAATAAATAGCCAATTGCATTCCGACCCTTCAACGATTTTTCCGCAACACACATATCTCTAGGAATGTTCCCCAATAGACAGTAAAGGCCACTTTTGGACGTACCGTCAAATATAAGGAATCCCTCTCCATCCGACCTACACAAATCTAGGATTCCGTCTTCGCTCAGTACAGAATAGAGGCATTTAAGATCAGTGACCACCGTTATCTCCTCTATTCTTTTTCCTTTTTACATCCGCACTGTGTTATCGACATATTAAGGTGGGAGGCCTTAAATCCATTAATAAAGTCGTAGCTTTAGTTCATTTCAGACCTTCAAAAGTAAAAATTCTTTCAACATCTTACACATTCCCAGTTTCGATTAAGTTACAATGTTACTACAAATGTTCTTTTGTAGTTATTATATAGTACAAAGCCCACTATTTCTTCTTCTTCTTTGGTGGCGTTACAGCCCATGAACCAGAGCCAAGCTTCTCTCAATCACCCATGTTGTGTGTGATTTATTTTTCACACAGGTGAAAGGGACCTACAGTTTAATGCCGATTCCGAACGGCGTGTGTCGAGAAGCTTTTTCATGGCAAGTATACTACGGGGGGTTTTAGCAGTACCCCGCCGAGGAGGAACGCCGCGAAATAGACATTCTATGGCGTTGGTGTTATCGGGATCCGAACTCGCTCATCGTGCGTCAGAGTCCAACACACTAAACACTGCGCCACGGCGCCCTCTATTTACAGTTCACTTTTTGATTATTTTAAATCAAAAAATTAAATCAAAATTACTGTAAGCTGTGCTTACAAGTTTACTTCGCCAAAGACCTCGACAGATTGAATATAAAACACAGCGTATTCAAAGTAGATTAGGTGGCGCTACAATCCGTGGTGAACATGAGCCTCAACCAACAAGCGTCTCCAGTTGGCACGGTCTTTGGCCAGCTGCTTCCAGCGCCGAACGCCCAGTTGGTTAAGGTCCTCTTCCATCTGCGTGCGCCTCCGTTGATGCGGTTGTCCTCTGCCGCGCCTTACTTCCGGGGCGGATTCGAAGTCTCTTCGGGTCGGAGCTGTATTTCCCATGCGCTCTATATGGCCTAGCCACCTTAGACGCTGTATTCGTAGACGTCGTACCAGGCCGATGTCGCTGTACAACCCGTACAACTCTTCATTAAATCTTCTCCTCCATACACCGTTTGAACAAACGGGACCGTAGATAGTGCGCAGAATTTTCCTCTCGAAACGACCAAAGGCATCTTCATCCGCTTTGGTTAAGGTCCAAGCCTCTGCGCCGTTAAGGAGGACTGGGATGATCAAGGTCTTATATAGTGTCACCTTGGTTTTCCGAGAGAGGGCTCTACTTCTCAATTGCCTCTTGAGCCCAAAGAAACAGCGGTTGGCAAGAATAATTCTGCGTTTTATCTCAGCTCTGGTGTTGTTGTCGCCGGTCATCAGTGAGCCAAGGTAGACGAATTCCTTGACGTTTGATGAAAGCAGATATTTGGTTTTACCCTCATTAACCTTGAGACCCATCTAAGCCACTTCTACCTCAATGCTTACACAGACCTCATTGACGTCGCGCTGTGTCCGTCCAATCACGTCAATGCCGTCGACGTACGCAAGCAATTGCGTAGACTTGAAATACATCGTACCTCTTGTGTTGGCCAGTGACTCTTGCACGATATTTTCAAACACGATGTTGAAAAAGTTGCATGACAGCGCGTCACTTTGCCTAAATCCTTTTTTAACATCAAAGGTCTCGGTTTGCTCATTACCGACCTTACTGGAGCAGCGAGAATTCTCCATTGTCATCCTGCACAGTCGGACGAGTTTAGCAGGGATGTTAAAACTAGACATGGCTTTGTATAGCTCATCTCTATACACGCTGTCATATGCAGCCTTGAAATCGACGAAGAGGTGGTGAGTGTCGATTTGGTATTACTGGGTCTTCTCCGAGATCTGCCGTAGCGTAAATATTTGGTCTATTGTGGAATTACCTGGCCACCATAGTGAAAACACACTGATAAGAGCCGATCAGGTTAGCCACAAACGGTTTCAGGCATTCACACAATATGGCAGAGAAGATCTTATATGCGATGTTAAGGAGACTTATTCCCCTAAAGTTGGCGCAGTTATAGGGGTCTCCTTTCTTATGGACTGGGCAAACGATGCTGGGATTCCATTCGTCGGGCATGCTTTCCTCCGACCATACCTTGCAAATCAGATGGTGCATGCACCTTACCAGCTCATCTCCAGCCGCCTTAAAAAGACATGCCGTCTGCACCCGCGGCTTCATTAGACTTAAGTCTTGATATCGCTATTTTGACTTCGTCTATGCCGGGTGGACGGTATTCTCTTACATCGTCGTCCATTACGAACGGATCGTTCTGCCTGACAGCGGTATCATGTCTGTTATCGCTATTATACAGTCTGCAGAAGTGGTCTTTCCAAATCGTCAGTATCGATTGCGACTCTACTACCAGTTCTCCATTTTCATCCCTTAAGGCCGCCGCTCTGGCTTTTTAGCCATGGCATGTTCGTTTTACCTTATTGTAAAACTTACGGGCGTCATCCCTGCGGAAGCATCTTCCCATCTCCTCGATGTCGCGCTTTCCGTGCTCTCCCTTCTATTTTTTGAAAAGCGTATGTTCCTCTTTTCTCTTCTACTCATAGATTTCGCGAGCAGCTCTCGTCCGTCGTTGCAGCATGGCTTTATATGCCTCTTGTTTTGCTGCCTGGGCTTGTTCGCATTGTTTATCGAATCAGGGGTTTCTAGGTGGTGGCGGTTTGAAACCCAGCACCTCTGAGGTAGCGTCTCTGACGGCGCTCTGGCAGTGCGCCCCTTTCTGCTCTATTGTTTGTGCTGCTTTTGGGCGGATTTTGAGAGAGCTTGGAGGAGACACGATCGGCATAGATTCTGGCAGTCTCTTGCGATTGTAGCTTTCCGACGTCAAACTTACGTAATCCTACTCGACTCCTAAGCATCCTCATTCGTACCTTGGCTACAACAAGGTAGGGGTCCCAGTCGATGTTGGCCCCTCGGAAGGTTCGTACGTCGAGAATACAGGTGGAGTGTCTGGCGTCGATCGCAATGTGATCAATCTGGTTGGTGATCGATTGATCAAAAGACCGCCAGGTACCCTTGGGGATGTTGAGATGGGGTAATCGCGTGCTTGCTACAAGGAGGTTACGCCCCGCTAGGAAATCGATTAGCCTAAGTCCGTTATCAGATGTGGTGTTATGGGGGCTATGAATTCCTATGATCGACTCAAATATGTCCTCTTTGCCCAGGTTTGCATTAAAATCTCCTAGGAAGATCGCGTTTAATATGGTGAAGATTTTTTATGGCGTTTAATATGGTCGTATCCTGGCTAGGGGATGAACACTGCGGGTTTCGTCACGGCAGAAGTACAACCGACCAGCTTTTCACTCTAAGAATGGTACTCGAGAAGGCTTTGGAGTACCCCAAACCAATCTACAGCTGCTTTGTAGATTTGGAAAAGGCGTATGACCGAGTTTCTCGAGGTAAACTCTGGAGTGTTCTGCAGGAGTATGGGATTGATGGTCCTCTGTTGAGGGTCATTCAGTCTCTATACACAAACTGTAGCAGCTGCGTTCGGGTTAACGGTAGTAAATCAACACCTTTCACCGTGGGCGTTGGACTTCGCCAAGGGTGCGTCTTGTCACCTCTCCTTTTCATTATATATATGGACTGGATGTTGCAGCGCAGTCGAGGCGAGGAGTATTGTATTTTGTATTGTATTTGTCTTTATTTCCATCAACATTTTTACAAAATTGGATTAGATACAAATTTAAATTGTGTTGAATTTTGGACAGAAATAGTTAGAATACATTCTTTTGTCGAATTGACAAGTGATAAATGTACCTTATAGATAAGAATTATAAATGTTTCTTTTGTTGATGATGGGGAAAACAAAATTAACTTCATGAATAATGTAAATTGTTGCTTAAGTGCAAGTTACAAAACTATTTTATTTTTACGAGACAAACAGATTTTCAATTTCCATGTAGTTTAAGGAGAATATAATTTTTTTTATACCAACTAAAAATACTGATTCTACTCTCTCACACCTTAAGTGGTCAGGCAAGGAATTAAATATACGCGGCGCAGTAACAAAATAAAATCAAGAATAATGTGTCTTGTGCATGGTTGGTACAGATACGAAATGTCTAGTGTTTATTCGTAAGCCATAATTATCGTCCATTCTAGAATCGTAATACCCGGCTCTCTTAAAAAATATTTTAAGAACTTTATAGCAATATAAATGTCTTAAGGGTAGAAATGCAAGTTTCTTGAACAAGCCAAAACTTGAGGTACTGCGATTCGCCTTAGATATGATTCTTATTGCATGTTTTTGTTTGCTTAGTAGGGGTTTTAAGTTATTGTAATATGTACCACCCCAGCAGGCAATGCCGTATTCTAATTTAGATTTTAATAAACCATTGTAGACTAATTTTTGGACATTTAAATCACAACATAGGCTTAGGTGATACATTTGTCTGACAACCCAATTTAGATACAACTTGATATGAGAAATATGTTCTTTCCAATTTAATTTATAATCCAGGATGATGCCTAGGTATTTAAAATTATTAACACGCTCAATTTTAAAACAGTCATCACTGCAGTTGATGTTTGCATTATATGTCACAAGCCCTTCATTTTGATCTGGGGATGAACAGAAACGTAGGCATTTTGGAGCATGATAGTCAAGAGGTAAATTATCAAATATATTTCCTTTGATGTTAAAAATCATAAACTTCGTTTTATTGCTAATTGTAAGTTTATGCTCATGAAACCACTGTCGAAGAATATCTAAATCATAGTTAACATCCGTAATCAAATTAAAGTAACTTTTGCTGGAATATGATAGGGCTGTGTCGTCAGCAAAAGCTGTTACTTTGCCCTTAAAAGGTTGTTGAAACAACGAGTTAACATATATCAAAAAAAGGATTGGGCCTAGAGCAGACCCTTGCGGGACACCCAGTCCCGAGTGTTTCACATTAGGAGAGTTGAGGATAAGTCATCTTCTTTTTGCAGATGACTTAGTTGTCCTCACATCCTCCCAGATGGAACTTCAGGGCGCGCTAGATAGGTTCTTGGCCGTATGTGCTGATGCTGGAGTGAGGGTTACCGTGGACAAATCCGTGGTTATGGTTATTTCCAGAACACCTGTCCAATACACACTCTATGTTAGTGGAGTCCCATTGAAGCAGGTGGAGAAGTTTAAGTATCTTCTTCACGAGTGATGGGAGGGGTAATACTGAGCTATCCTGTTGGATTGGCCAAGCTGGGTCAATCTTAAAACAGTTTGGAAGATCTGTAATCAGGAAGACGAAGCTTGGCGTCAAAGCCAAGTTAGCGGTTTTCAACTCAGTATTTGTTCCAACTCTCACATATGGTCATGAAATTTGTACATTGATCGAAAGAATAAGATCGCGAATACAAGCTGCCGAAATGATATTTCTTCGTGCTGTTGTGGGAGTTACTCGCCGGGATAGGGTGAGAAACACGGCAGTGCGCGGGGAGCTCAATGTTGAGCAGCTGCTTCTCCGAACGGAAAGGGCTATACTTCGATGGTTTGGTCACGTGAGACGAATGTCGCCATCATCACGACTTCCGAAGCGTGCCTTGGATGCAATACCATCAGGCAGGCGACCGCTTGGCAGACCCAGGACGTGGTGGTTGGACCAAGTCCAAAAACTTGCCTTGGTGCGCTTAGGCATAGCTCCGGATGAGTTAAAGTCGATGACGGAGGATCGAGTGACCTGGAGATCCCGCGTGCGCGCATTGCCTCCGCGACTCTTTTAGTGGAACATACGGGCCACTGAAAATGTATGTATGTATGTACAATAAATAGAACAGAAGCAAATATTAATGGAAATTATTTTCATTAAATTGCAAGGCGTTAATGTAAAAGTCCGCTCTTAACCACTTGTGCGTTACGGATTATGATTCCCCTATCATTGCCAACTACACAGACCTGATAGTGCACTTAACTTTTTTAACGGTTTTCAACAGAACTTTTTAATACTAATCAACAATTTTCTAATTGATAATTTTATAAGAGGAATCATGAATTATTCCTACATATATCTGCCCAGTAAGAGCACCGTGGCGCAGTGGGTAGTGTGTTGGCCTTTGACGCCGATGACACGGGATCGAATCCCGACACAGCCATGTCATCGAAGGTGTTTTCACGGTGTTTCTCCTCAGCGGGGTTCTGACAAAACCCCTGTAGTAAAATTGTCATGAAAAGCTTTTCGAAATTCGCCGTTCGGAACCGGCAATAAACTGTAGGTCCCTTTCACCTATGGGAAAATGAAATCACACACAACATGGGTGATTGAGAGAAGCTCGGCTCAGGTCCTTCATGGACTGTAACGCCAACATACATACATAGATCTGCCCAGTAAGGCCTAACAAATTAAAGTCAGAATACAAGAACAAAAGTAAAAAATCGAGATATATGGCTTCAATCTACCTATAATAGAGTAAGATGTGTTGCCATTACTATATATGTACATAATACTAAACATACCAGTTTCAGACCCATCTCTGATTTCCACCCTAGATTGACATTTGGCCATTTTTCCATCACTGAATTTAAAATACCTCCCATTAGTTTGGTTTAAAATATCTTCAAACTATTTCTGCAATAAACGACTCCAATTTTCGTAGCTGTGTTTGGTTTAAGTCCAACGAGAATTAAAGGATCGAAATTAGCGCCCTACTTTGCCCTAACCCATAATGGATCCCTCCTGCACCCTAATATAAAAAGAGCAAACGAATCTGGAAGGGTTAAAAATTTCAAGGAAGCAATACCAGGAGTGGCCATCTTCCTCTTTAACCATGTGAGTGATCTTGATTCTATACCGAGACTCAACTGCTGACTTGACTCTGTAAATACGTAATCGCATATGGATTTCATGAATTGAACGACCATGGGTGAGAAGCACGTACGAATCTGTCGTTCTAAGTAGTTTCCTATGAGGCGTGTTTTGTTCAAGCGTCACACGATAGAATAAGGGACAAAGAATAGGAGTATAGGAACGGATATGAATTGTTTTGTGTTCTTGCCGTAGACATGAGGTACATAATGCATCTACTGTTGGGTTGTTACACCACTGGGATCTACACCACTAGACGTGAACGATATATTTCAACGATCGCGTCATTTTGAATTCTAGAATCGTTATCCATTGTTGTATACGACTTGAAGCTATGTGTCTACTGTACATATGCAAGCCCATTTGTGGATATGTACATATGTACATACTTACATATGTGTGATGTTTATATTTAGAACGGGCAAATGGATATTAGTTTAACTGGACGTGAGCTCTCACGTGATGCGACACACATTTGGGATAGCAGTTCTATTTCAGATACTGGTAACTTGTTGCGACTGATAAGATGATCGATGTTTGTTTGTGATGAACATTTTTTGAGCATGGTTCTGGGTAAAACACGTTCTATATGCTAGCTAATTTACATTGACATTAAATTACATCCAATAGTAACCATTTTTTTTTTTTTAAATAAATGCTCTTGCGCTGAAGGACGAGGCTCATTCTGAAGATTAGGTATGTAGATATTTAGATCCTATCTTAGACGAAAAGTTTTACGGGTACTGAAAGTTCCACATTCTGTAGCAATTAAATATTAAGTATCTATTCGTAGAGAGCACCGTGGCGCAGTGGGTAGTGTGTTGGCCTCTGACGCCGATGACACGGGTTCGAATCCCGACACAGCCATGTCATCGAACGTGTTTTTCATGGTGTTTCTCCTCAGCGGGGTTCTGACGAAACCCCCTGTAGTAAAATTGTCATAAAAAGCTTCTCGAAATTCGCCGTTCGGAACCGGCAATAAAACTGTAGGTCCCTTTCACCTATGGGAAAATGAAATCACACACAACATGGGTGATTGAGAGAAGCTCGGCTCAGGCTCTTCATGGACTGTAACGCCAACATACATACATACATCTATTCGTAGAGTTTTCGTTTAGTTCACGGGTTTCTAAATGCGAAAATGAGCAATCAATTTATCACTATAGTGCTGTTAGTTTTAATTTAACAACAGCTCGCCGAAAGCAATAATACTTGCTCCGAACCCTTTTATTGTTCGTTCCAGTTGGTCTACGAAATATTGGATCTCGAATGTCACTTATGTGCACATATACACATACCACTGAAACTCTTATGTATTATGTATACTTATGTACATACATATGTATGTATATCAACACAAGCCAGCAATTAAAAATTCCGAACTCATATAGGGTGGAGTTGCCTAAATTCGAACACTCCCGGTAGTCGAACGCTTTATTTAACAAACTGGGTTGTTTCTCTGATTCTTAACTTCTGCAAATGCGAGATTCTAATTGGGGTATTCCCCCTTCCCCTAACCTTCAGAAACGATCAGTTGGAACAATGAATGTCAAAGTTATAAAAAGTAGTCATTTGAGTTGAGGTATCAGAGAAGGTGGTCATATAAGGGTTTAGTAGAAAAAAAAAAAAAAACTTTTGCGAGTGTTTTGTGTGGAAATTGGGATAAATACATACCCTCAAACGGATGGAAAAGTACTAGCAAAGGCCTCGTAGGGGTAGCATCTGCCGACGGATGCTGGCCCGACAAAAAGCGAGTAAAAGCCTCTGCAGCCGAACATCTTGCAGCTCTGCTAGTCAGGTCCTACTTCCACCTCCTCGTGGTGCCATCTGGAAATTTCCTTACAAGGGAAATTCTGACGGAAGAGGCCGAATGGCGAGTATCCTGCGCCACCAAACAGGATTAGTGTCGGTTGGGCTATGGTCTAACAAACCATAACCGTAAAACCACTGATTGCTCAGAAACAAAAAACAGCCTCGGATAATCAAATGGAACGGATCTATGTTGACGACCCTTTAAGAAAACAAAAAAACACACAAGGACCTTCGGTTCTGTACGTGGAATGTTAGGTCCCAAAACAGACCACGTGCGGCCGAACAACTTGCGGGCGCCCTAGACCGCTATAAAGCGGATATAACCGCCATCCAGGGAATGCGATGGAATGGACCGGGTAAAAAGCGTATGAAAAACTGCGACATTTACTACGGTGACTGCTATAGGGAGAGAGGACAGAGACTATTTGGATGTGGATTTGTTGTTAGAGGTGGACTAAGCCATATAATCCTAAGTTTTCAGTATGTGAGTAAACGCCTCATAACGATCCGCATCAAGGCAAATTTCAGTAACGTCAGCCTCATATGCGTCCATGCCCCCACGGAAGACAAGGATGACTCAATCAAGGATGATTTCTTTGATCTCCTAGACAGAACATATACCAAATGCCCCAGCTATGATACCAAAATCATACTAGGAGATTTTAACGCTAAGCTGGGTAAAGAAAGCATCTTTGAGCGGGTCATCGGCAAACATAGCCTACACGACACCACCTCCGATAACGGACACAGGCTGATTGATCTTGCTACGGGGCGAAATCTTCTTGTAGCCAGCACACGATTTTCCCACCTCGATAAACATAAAAGCACCTGGCGGTCGCCAGATGAATCAGTCACCAACCAGATTGACCACATCGCGATTGACGTCAGACACTCCTCCACTATCCTTGATGTTCGCACTTTCCGAGGAGCGAACATCGATTCAGACCACTATCTTGTAGTAGCCAAGATACGTCAACGCATAACACGAACACCGCGGAGAAGAGTTAGAACACCAAGCTATGACGTCGGAAAGGTACTATCGCCGGAGATCGCCAGTGCCTTTGCCAACCCCGTCTCCCTTAAGCTCTCCTATACACCTCAATCCTCCACTCAGTCAGTAGAGCAACAATGGAGCCTGTGCAAACAAGCCCTGAAGAGCACAGCAACGGAAGTGCTGGGCCTTAAAGCTCCACCACGACGAAACACTTGGTTCGATGATGAGTGTAGAAGGATTCATGCGGAAAAGCAGGAGGCATACAAAGCCTCACTACACAAAAAAACAAGAGCGGCTCGTGAGCTCAACGAGCTTAAAAGAAGGGAGGAACATAAGCTTCTCAAGAGAAAAAAGAAAGAGCACGAGAAGCGGGCGATTAGAAACTTAGAGAAGTGGCATTGCAGGCACGACGTTCGAAGATTTTATCAACGGATAAAACGAAAGTCTCAAGGCTATAAAGCCCGAACGTAGGCCTGTAAGGACGAGAACGGACACCTAGTAGTAGAATCGCAGTCGATGCTGAGAATTTGGAAAAACCACTTCTGCAGACTGTATAACGGCGATGACAGCCAACATACCGCCGTCAGACAGAATGATCCATTTTTTAACGACGGCGATCGCAGAGAATTCCGTCTCCCTGACCTCGACGAAGTTGAGATTGCCATGTCGAAACCCAAGTCGAATAAAGCTGCTGGCGCAGATGGACTGTCTGCTGAGCTCTTCAAAACGGCTGGGGGTGAGCTGGTTAGGAGCATGCACCGGCTCATCGGTAAGATATGGTCAGAGGAAAGCATGTCCGAGGAATGGAGTCTCAGCATTGTGTCCCCGATCCACAAAAAAGAAGACCCCTTGGACTGCGCCAACTAAAGAGGAATAAATCTTCTTAATGTGGCATACAAGATTTTCGCTGCCATTTTGTGCGAACGCCTGAAGCCATTCGTAGATGAGCTGACAGGTCCTTATCAGTGTGGTTTCCGGCCAGGGAAGTCCACCATCGATCAAATCTTCACACTACGGCAGATTCTGGAGAAAACCAGTGAATTTCAAGTCGACACGAACCATCTATTCGTCGACTTCAAGGCCGCATACGACAGCGTAATTAGAGACGAGCTATATGACGCCATATTTACTTTTGACATCCCTGCTATGCTCGTCAGACTATGCAGGATGACCCTGGAAAATGCTCGCTGCTCCATCCGAATCGGTGCAGACCTGACCGATAGCTTCGAAGTCAAAAAAGGATTTAGACAGGGCGATGCGCTGTCGTGTGATTTTTTTAACATCATATTAGAAATGAATGCGCAAAAATCACAGGCCAATACAAGAGGCACAATCTATTTCGAATCCTGGCAACTCCTTACATACGCCGACGACATTGACATAATAGGTAGATCACAGCGAGATGTCAATGAGGCGATTGCGAGTATTGAGATGAAGGCGGCAAAAATTGGTTTGGCAGTTAATGAGGGCAGGACTAAATATCTGCTGTCACCGAAAAAGGACATTTACCACCGACGTCTTCGACAGAAGGTGCATATTGGCAGATATGAGTTTGAGGTAGTTAAGGACTTCATATACCTCGGCTCCGCAGTGACTTGGAACAACTACACCAGTTTCGAAATCAAGCGCAGGATTACTCTTGCCAACCGCTGCTTCTTTGGGCTCACGAGGCAACTGAGAATTAAAGCCCTCTCTCGTACGACCAAGTTGACCTTTATATAACAAAAAAATATAACAAAATCTTTAGGACCAGTATTCGGACATCTTTTTCTTTAGTATTCGGATCAAGGAAATTCTACATTTTTAGTTTCCTTTGTCCAACACAAATAGTACAGCCTCGTTAGCAAATGCCTTAAAAGCTATTCGTGAAAGTAATTTGAGCATTCGAGCAGCGAGTAGAGAGTTGAATGTTCCTGTTACTACATTTCACGATCGCATCAAAGGGAAAATTGCAGAAGAGCTAAAGCGGATGGGTTCTTCCACAGTTCTTACAGAAAGTGAGGAACCCAGGGTTGTAGAATGGTTAATAAATATTGCCAAGTGCAGTTTCCCCCAAAAAATAAACGACCTTTTAGATCAATCGCTACGGAAGAAGCCAATGGTTCCATAATTTGAAAAACTGCTTAGTGGAAATTAACGGCTCCGATATTTTAGATGACCCCGCTCGAATTTATAATGGAGACGAAACTTCTTCGTCGGTCCAAGGGATTTCAAGAACCTTTATGAAGTAAAATCATCAAATGAGAAAGAAAACTTGACGGTTCTTTTGGTCTTTAGTGCCAGCGGAGTGACTTTACCCTCTGAAATTGTATTCCCATATTTAGGAAACCCTCCATCAAAACTTCTTCAAAATATGCCGGAAGATTGGATCATTGGTCGTTCTGAGACGGGGTGGATAAGGTCGGAAACTTTTTATGAATATGTCTCAAATGATTTTAGCGGGCGGCTTGTTCAAAATAATATCAAAAAACCGATTCTATTACTGGTTGATGGACATAAATCTCATTTATCAATGGCAATAAGCTAGTTTTGTTCTAATAATCAAATAATCCTCTATTCACTACCTCCTAATACAACGCACATCATGCAGCCTGCAGATGTGGGAGCGTTTAAAGGTTTTAAAAGTGACTATAAGATATCTGTGAGAGACCGGATGGTATCATACCAGCTGAGCTCCAGCAGGTAGTAGATATCATCCTCCCCTGGCTTGTAGTCATATACAAGAGTTGCCTCTCCCTATAATACATCCCTAGCAAGTGGAAGGTAACCAGTCATTTTCATACCCAAGGCAGGCAAAAGCTGCCATACGTATGCAAATGACTTGAGGCCTATTAGTCTTACTTCTTTTCTATTAAGAACTCTAGAGAAGATTCTAGACGTACACATTCGCTACAGCTGCCTCTCAGGAAGGCTCTCGGATAATCAACATGCCTACAACAAAGGCAAATCCGTGGAAACAGCACTCCACTCACTGGTCAGCAAAATAGAAAGGTCACTGGAACGTAAGGAATATACTCTAGTCGCCTTTCTCGACATTGAGGGTGCCTTTAACAATGTTGAACCATGGGCCGTCACCAAAGCGCTGACTGATCTGGGTGCTACGGGATCAGTGATAGAACTGGTACGACAACTGCTAACACAAAGAGTTGTCAAAGCCAACTTCGGTGGTGCCATCTCAACCAGAATGGTTAGCAGAGGTACACCACAGGGTGGAGTACTCTCCCCTCTCCTGTGAAACGTGGTGGTTGACGAGCTACTGCTGTTGCTTGAACAGGAAGGGTACTCTGTGACCGCCTATGCAGATGACATTGCTATTGCCGCCACAGGAAAATTTCCCAGCACTCTATGCGACCTTATACAGAGTGCATTACATACAGTAGAAACTTGGACGCAGTACTGTGGACTTGGGGTGAACCCTAAGAAGACCGATCTAGTACTGTTTACTAACAAATATAAAATTCCGCCCCTCAACCCACCGAGGTTGGCTGGAACCCAACTAATAATCAAAGAGCAGGCCAAATATCTAGGCCTAGTTCTTGACAAGAGGCTGAATTGGAAACCCAACATTCTTGACCGCGTCAAGAAAGCAACTGTTGCCCTCTACAGTTGCAAAAAAGTGGCGGGCAAGAAGTGAGGTCTCCAACCAAGCATTACGCACTGGCTCTACACGGCGGTCATAAGGCCCATCCTCCTGTATGGCGTCGTAGTCTGGTGGACTGCTCTGGACAAGGCAGTCAATCGAAACCTTCTGGGGAAAGTACAAAGATCGGCCAGCATAAGCGGAGCGCTCAGATCAACCCCCACGGAGGCCCTAAACATTCTGTTACAGCTTCCACCACTGAACCTTTTCAGCAAATTGCTGCCTGCGCGGCCCTGAGGATGATAAAAGCATAATAAAATGGCCCACATCACAAAAAGGCCACACAACCATTCTAAAACACTTCGAAGTACCCATGGACACAGACTATATCATCCCGCAAAACGTGTTCACTAGGAACTTCGAAGTTGTTTTTCCATCCAGGGAGGAATGGTCTGAAGGGAAAGTCATACCAAAGGACTCGATCTCCCTCTATACCGATGGCTCTAAGATGGAGTCGGGTGTAGGCAATGGAGTCTTCTCCAAGGAGCTTAACCTCAGCCTATCCTTTAGACTCCCAAACTACTGCAGTGTGTATCAGGTGGAAATAACAGCGATAACGGAGGCCCTTGCATGGCTCAGGATCAATGTAATATCCGCCAAGGATATTATCATTTGCACGGATAGCCAATCTGCGATAAAATCCCTGGCAGCGGTAACCCACAAATCAAAGACATCTCTTAACTGTCGCCTATCTCTAGATGAGATGGCTGAGCAGTTCAACATTAAAGTATTGTGGGTTCCCGGGCATAGGGATATTCCAGGAAACTGCGCGGCCGACGAACTCGCAAAGTTAAGGCCTAGCACACTCAGCCTACCTACCCTCGGGTACCTAGAAACACCAATAAGTACGGTACAGCATATGATAAAACTCCAAACCACTAAGGCGACCAACCTCCAAAGGAATGAGAGTAATATCGGCTTTATCACCAAACAACTCTGGCCAAAATAAACCTAGGTCGAACCAGGGACCTAATGGCAACCAAAAGGGCAACCTTAAGTACTCTGGTGGGTGTCATTACAGGTCACTGCATCATTGGAAGACACGCCGCCAGACTGGGAATACCCTCCAACGACTTCTGTCGCGGCTGCATGGACGAGGAGGAGGAGGAATCAATACATCACCTCCTCTGCTCATGCCCCTCTTTGGCGAATCGTAGGAGGGTCTACCTCGGCGCGCCCTTCTGTGATAATTTAAGTGAGCTAGTAGACCATAAAATAGCTCAACTCCATCGCTTCATCAGAAGCACCGGCTGGTTCTCTGGTAGCGGATCTGGGTAACACGATCCATGTGGTATCACAATCGGCCGACTTCGGCCTACGTGTGGCTTATGCCGACCACATTAACCTAACCTAACCTATCTATAAGGGAATGGCAGAGTTTGCCTGAAATCACCGGTAAGTCTATCACAAAAACAAGTTTTTGTAATATACAAAAAATGGTGTTAGATAAAAAAGATCGGTCCAACATTATACAAAACGCTTTTCAAAAATGTGGTATTTACCCCTTTGACTACAGCAAATGCGTACGACACGGGATCTAATCCCGAAAACAGCAATGTCAATGACAAAACAACCTGTAGCATGATTGTCAAGAAAAGCTTCACTTTCAAAAACTTTTCTTTGAAAGGCTTCATAGCAGCAATGTCGTTGGAAACTTTTTCGCCACAAATTTTAAGATTTGGAATTCCATGCCGGCATTTAAATTTTTCCAACCAACCCGAACTTGCTGCAAAATCATCGTTTCCTGTCATCTCTTTGTAGAAAAATTTGGCTTTGGTTTGAATCATGTCGGTTGAAATTGGCACATGATGATTTCTTTGTTGGATAAACCATGTCATTAACGCTTCTTCTACAGCTTGATGTTCACCTTGCATCATTATCTTTCTCTTTCGTGGAAACAATCGTTAAATGTCCATGAAAAGTAGGTCCATTTTCCTAGAAATCAAATTCTCAGCTTACCTGATCCTTGAAATGTGTTAGATATAAATTTCCTAATTTTTATTTTGTTAGTTTTTATGTCGAAAACAGTTGATTTCGAGACTTTATAAATATCAGCTACTTGCCTAACTGATTTACCAGCTTCGATTTCATCTAGTATCTTGCATTTCTCAGAAATTGTCAAAGTTACGTGCTTTCTTTTCTTTCCAGAAGACATTATTAATGTGAAATAAATAGATTCACTGTCTGAGAAAATGTTCAGTAAGGAAGCCACATCACACAAAATACGCCCTGTTCTTAAAAAAAACTTGCGTGGAATGCGAAAATCAACAAATTTGAACTCGCATTGCAAAAATTGTAACGGTAAAAAACAGCCTGCTACATAACGTAAAAAACAAAAGGGGAGTTCCCGGAGTTGTGTGAACAAATATATTTTCTTCAAATTATAACACATGTATGTGTGAATTGAATAATCTGCCCGGATAGTAGAGGTAAGATTTTGAAAGTGTCCGAAATGTAACAGTGTCCGGACTACTGGAGTGTCCGAACTAGTGAATGTCCGGACTAGCGAGGCTGTACTGTAATACATTTGTTAAATGAGGATAACAGCAGAACAGCACACATACATAAGTAGCCATAAGTTTTCCGCCACAAATCGAATCGTATGACAGAAATCACAGGAATTAAATAAAACTGTCATTGAGCACAAAGCAGAACACTTTCGGACAGAAAATGCTGTCATTAAACACTAAAACCTGTATTTTTCTGTTCTGAACTACTCAGAACAGCGTTATTGAACACAGTAATTGTGAATAGTGTGTATGGTTCTTATACTGTAATAGATAATCACGTGCAGTGTTGGCTTTCTCGATTCCGTTACGGTAACTTCGATGAACTCAAAAAAATGCAGGTTTACATGAATTTTTTCAACTCGATCCGGCTCTGCTAGCTGGATCGAGTCGAGTCAACTCTATTTTAACTCGATCCGCGTTTATATGAATTTCTATCCTAGTTGAATCCGGATTCAACTACGCATGTAAACGGGGTAATAGTCTCAAAACGTCGATGTGTAGAGTAAAGACGTCGGTACCAGGTCGGAACAAGGCAGAATGACATAGTCAAGACGCCGTCAAACCGCAACGCGTTTGTAGGGGCTATCTGTCAAAGTGCCTGTCAAAGCCATTAGATTGTCATCTCTATGTATTGTTACGAATTTATTCGATCCCCACACCAAATGGGGTTCGCACCACTGGATTGCGATAAACCACAATTGTCTTTTTATCCAAAATAAAACACACACACTTTCCTGGTTTCACCACAGATCAACTATCTGTACAGCTTCACCACTTTTCTTTATTATCCAATACTGTCCACTTTAAGCTTTATTACACAAACAAACCTTTATTGAGCTTTTATTTTCACACTGTTTGATCACACTGACTTTCCACACGCTGTTCAATACCACAAACTGAATGAATGTCGAGTGTTCGCGCTTCTATAGCTCTCGGTACGCCGTCTCGAACGTTCGCCGTTGGAAGTTCCCCTTCGGAAATCTCTAGAACGCTCTGACAATTCCATTGGAAGTTGACATCACTCCGATCCCCGCTTCCAGAGAGTTTTCGAACTTCGACAGCGAAATTCGAACTTAACGGTCCGTTTGCATCTTCGCAACACTGCCCTCCTCCTAAACTTGTTCGTCCTCGAACAAGCGATTGGATCCTTCTCCGTAATATGGTGCTAACCTCTCTACGTGGACAATTTTATACTTCGCCCGTCTGTTTCCCATCTGCTGTATCCGGTATACCACGTCATTGAGTTTCTTGATGACCTCATATGGTCCGCCCAGGCTGATTGCAATTTGGGGCACAAGCCTTTTTTCCGTTGTGGGTTGTACAGCAATACCAATTGTCCGGTCTCGAATCCAGAAGTATTCGCCCTCAAGTCGTATCGCGCCTTCATTTTATCGCTGACCAAGTTCAGTCGCTCCCGGATGAACTGATGGATAGAGCTCAGCTGTTCTTTCTTTTCGGTTACGAAGTCTTCCCTGCCGCTAGTTGTCGGTAGTACCACGCCGAACTTCAAGTCCGATGGAAGTCGGAGATCGGTTCCAAAAATGGCTTCGGCGGGTGTTGTTGCCGTTGAATTGTGCTGTGCCGAACGGTATGCCATTAAGAAAAGGGGAAGATGTTCATCCCAGTCCTTCTGATCTCCGACGACGACTTTTCTCAAGTATTCCTCCATCGTCCGGTTGAACCTTTCGACCATGCCATCAGATTGTGGGTGTAATGGTGTTGTCCGCGTCTTTCTGATACCTAGCATGTCGTAGAGTTCTTTGAACACCGTCGACTCGAAGTTCCTTCCTTGGTCTGAGTGCAGTTCCAGCGGTACTCCATAACGCGCAACCCAGCTGTTCACAAATGCATCCGAAATGGTTTTGGCTTCTTGGTTCGGGATGCAAAACACCTCAGGCCACTTGCTGAAGTAATCGATCACCACTAGCGCGTACTTGTTACCAGCGTTGCTCGTTGGGAATGGGCCTGCGATGTCCATTGCGATACGTTCGAACGGTGCTCCAACATTGTACTGCTGCATATTTCCTCGAGTTTTCCTTACTGGACCCTTTGCCTTCGCACACTGTTCACACTTGCGAATGAAACGCGTAACCGACTCATGGCATCCTACCCAGTAGAAACGTCTCTTGATCTTTTCTACAGTCTTGTCAACACCAAGATGACCCCCGCTTGGTCCCTCGTGGTATTCTCGGATGACCTCTTCGATTTGTCCTTTCGGAATTACCAGCAGATCGTTTACAATGTTCCCGTCCTCACTCTCCCAACTGCGGTAGAGGCAACCGTTCTTCAGCTTCAAACTCTGCCATTGAGCCCAGTAAGCTTTCACGATTGGGCTTTCACTGGATATTTGCTGCCAACTTGGTCGAAAACCTCGTTCTTGGTAGTCGATGATGACTGCCAGATTGGCATCTTCTCGCTGCTTCCTTCCGACCTTTTCGACAGTCCAGGAATCTTCTGGCAGCACATGGAAACGACGGATGTCGGTGACCTGTTCCTTGGTTTCGGCACGTGAACAGTGTTTACATTCAACATCGCAAGGTCGCCTCGATAATGCATCCGCATTTCCATGACTGCTTCCCTTCCGGTGCTCGATACTGAAGTCATAACTCTGGATTCTCTCTATCCATCTAGCAAGCTGGCCTTCCGGGTTTTTGAACTGCAGCAACCACCTCAACGCTGCGTGGTCCGTCCTAAGATGAAAAGCTTGGCCATAGAGATATTTGTGGAAATGCTTGACACAGTCAACCACAGCTAAAAGCTCCCTCCTAGTTACACAATAGTTCCTCTCCGGCTTCGATAGGATCCTACTGTAGTAAGCGATGACCCGCTCTCGCCCGTCAATCATTTGAGAGAGTACTCCTCCGATTCCGTGTCCGCTCGCATCTGTGTCCAAAATAAACTTTTCTCCCGGGACAGGATATGCAAGAATCTGCGCACTGCGGAGCAATTCCTTCAGGTGAATGAACGCTTCCTCCTGCGGCTTCTCCCACTTGAATGGCCGATTCGAGCTCGTGCAAACTGCTGGCAACGTTTGCAAATCCTGGGATGAATCGCCTGTAATATGTGCAAAGTCCCAGGAATGACCTTAACTCATGAAGATTCTTCGGCCGCGGCCATTCTTTAACCGCCGAGATTTTCTCTTCATCTGTATGGACTCCTTCTGCAGTCACAACATGTCCCAAGTACTTCACCTCGTTCTGGAAGAGCGAACATTTCTTCGGGCTCAATTTCAATCCGGCTGCTTGAATACGTTCCAGTACCTCTTCAAGCTTCTTAAGGTGATCGTCGAAATCCTTGCCCATGACAATTATGTCATCCAGATAGACAAGGCAAGTCCTCCAGTGAAGTCCTCTTAGTACCCGGTTCATAAGTCTTTCGAAGGTGGCTGGCGCATTGCAAAGACCGAAGGGCATCACAGAGAATTGCCACAACTCTCCCCCGGCGGTGAACGCGGTATTTTCCTTGTCTTTCTGGTCAAGCTCTATTTGCCAGTATCCACTTTGCAAGTCCAGCGTCGAGAACCACTTTGCACCAGATAGTGTGTCCAAGGTGTCGTCGATTCTCGGTAAAGGATAGCTGTCCTACTTCGTTACGTCGTTCAGCTTCCTATAGTCCACGCAGAATCGGGTGCTTCCATCCTTCTTCTTAACAAGCACTACTGGCGAACTCCATGGGCTTGCAGATGGTTCGATCACGCCCTCCTTTTCCATCTCGTCGATTAGTTTGACCACCTCGCCTTCTTTCGCCAAAGGTACCCTCCTCGGTGGTTGCCGGATCGGTCTAGAGTCCCCTGTGTCTATTCTGTGCTTCACATTTGATGTTCTTCCACAGTTCTTACCATCTGCAAAAACTGTCCAATATTTACGAAGCAGGGAGAGTGCTTGACTTTTCTGCTTCTCCACTAGATGTTGCGTCCACTCTCTGGCCATTGTTTTCAAGAACGGTTTGTTTTTCTGGATTTCCCGGTGTTTCCTATCTTCGCAGTTCATAATGGCGGCAGCTTCTTGGCATTGAGCGATCGTTGTTCCCTTATGTATTGTCTTAGGTGTACTGCCAGAATTCAGGACTCGTACTGGAACTAATTGGTCTTGTCGGGGTTCCACGAGAGCCCTTCCAACAATTATATCGCTGGGTCGATTTCTTTTGTCGGGTTCGACCACCCACATTCGGCTTGTCCCCGCATCCTCTTCTATCTTTGCCCAAACCAAAGCTTCTGCATTCGGGGGAACTGTTTGGCGCGCTTGCACGACTATTCGCCTGACCTTGTTACCTTGTCCATTATCCATTGTTAATGGGAGCTCCAAGTTGCCATACTTCATCACTTTTTGGTTGAGGTCCAATGTGAAGCCATGCCTAATCATGAAGTCGACGCCGATTATGATGTCATCAGTGATGTCCGCAACGATGAAATCATGCTGAAACTCGACGGTACCCATCGTAATTCTTTTCTGGACCTTTCCCTTAACTTCCGCCTTCTCACCAGTTACTGTACGAAGCCTTACCTCGGAAAATGGTTCGATGTCAGAAACCAATCCGCTTCGGATGACTGAATGAGTTGCGCCCGTGTCCAACGTCAGAAGATATCGTCGCCCGTCCATCGTTCCCTCGATGACAAGGCTGGTTGCACCTCGATTCGGGATACGAGGATGCTGGGGCACTCCAATGTGGGAGCCAGCGCACGCCCCTCTGCACTGACTCGTTTTAGTTTAACGGATTGTTAGGTGCACCTTTTGCACCTCCACGGTCGCGTTCACTCCCATGGTCTCTTTTTGGCGAACTAGACCTCGAACGCTTTCTTCGCAGGCGGCAGTTCCTCGCAATGCAGGGGCACAGATGTGGCATCTACCCGGGAATGAACCACTCCTACTCGCCGTTGTTGTTTTGGAACTATCCTGGTCTTGAGATATGCGCCGTAATTTGATGGAAGGTCGGCATATCAAGAGCGATGTTTCACATGCGAGAGCGCTGGCAACTGTCTCCTTGAAAGATGTCTTCGGCAGGAGAATCAAACTTCGTTGCGTATCGGGGTCCCTTAGCCCTTGGATGAAAGAATCCGTTTTAAGTTTCTCCACCACATCAACTGGAACGTCCGCGTAGGCAAGATGGGATAGCCTCTCGATGTCGGCAGCATACTGCTGGATGGTCTCGTTTCCACGCTGCTTGCGTCCTTTAAGTTCCAGCTTGTGCATCTCCTGCATGTGTTCACTGCCGTATCTTCGATGTAGAGCTTCCCATATGACTGTGTAGTTCCTTCTCTGGGTCTCCGGTATGGTCTGTAGAACACCAGCTGCTTCGCCTTTAAGCGAAATTACTAGAGCGGCCACACGATCTTCTTCTCCCCATTGATTCCGTTCCGCTGTTGTCTCGAACTGAAGCTTAAAGATGTTAAACGCACTCGTGCCGTCGAAGTTGGGAGCTGTGAATTTCGATGCTGCAGTTGGTACAACGATTCCTTGATGCAGAACGTTCTGGACAGTTTTCTCGAGTTCCAGAACCTTCTTGTCGAACCTCGATTCCATAGTCTCGATTATCTTTTCTTGATTATTTTCGAGATCAAGAACCTTCTTGTCGAACCTCGATTCTAGTGTCTCGATTCTCTCCTCGACGTTCTGGAATCGATCGTCGACGGCCTGCTGGATGTTTCTTAAGCTTTCTCGAGTGTTCTCTAGCATCTCTTCCAGCTTCTGATTCAGGTAAGTGGAATTTTCCTCCAACTTTCTACCTACGGCCGCGGAATTTTCCTCAAGTTTCTCCAGTTTCTGGCTTAGAGAAGTGGAATTTTCCTCCAGCTTTTGATCGAGTTTCTGGCTCAGGGAAGCACTCATAGCATTCATAGCCGCGAGAATTTGCTGCGTATCGAACGCTGGCTCAGTGGATGTCGACGGCTTCTCCACCCCGAATTCATGATTCTCCCAGTCGACACCTTCTTCCTGCAACGCCGATCGCAGTCTCTCCACCAGGTTGGCTTTACTTCCCACTGTGGATAATTCCCGAGCATCCAGCTCTTTTTTCAGTTGTTCAATGGTCAACTTTTCCAATTTCACCATTTTCTCTATCTCTTAACAATTCACTTTGTGCAATTCACAATTTAAATAAACGTTCCACTCGTTTAATCGCAATCCCACTTCTGACACCAAATGTTACGAATTTATTCGATCCCCACACCAAATAGGGTTCGCACCACTAGATTGCGATAAACTACAATTGTCTTTTTATCCAAAATAAAACACACTGTGTTGTGCTGTCTCATCTAGCCTACGCGGATGTTCCAGTTGATGTGGTGGAGAAGCAGAAAAGTAAAGCACTCTCCCTGCTTCGTAAATATTGGACAGTTTTTGCAGATGGTAAGAACTGTGGAAGAACATCAATTGTGAAGCACAGAATAGACACAGGGGACTCTAGACCGATCCGGCAACCACCGAGGAGGGTACCTTTGGCGAAAGAAGGAGAGGTGATCAAACTAATCGATGAGATGGAAAAGGAGGGCGTGATCGAACCATCTGCGTGGACTATAGGAAGCTGAACGACGTCACGAAAAAGGACAGCTATCCTTTACCAAGAATCGACGACACCTTGGACACACTATCTGGTGCAAAGTGGTTCTCGACGCTGGACTTGCAAAGTGGATACTGGCAAATAGAGCTTGACCAGAAAGACAAGGAAGAGATCGCGTTCACCGCCGGGGGAGAGTTGTGGCAATTCTCTGTGATGCCCTTCGGTCTTTGCAATGCGCCAGCCACATTCGAGAGACTTATGAACCGGGTGCTAAGAGGACTTCACTGGAGGACTTGCCTTGTCTATCTGGATGACATAATTGTCATGGGCAAGGATTTCGACGATCACCTTAAGAAGCTTGAAGAGGTTCTGGAACGTATTCAAGCAGCCGGACTGAAATTGAACCCGAAGAAATGTTCGCTCTTCCAAAACGAGGTGAAGTACTTGGGACATGTGGTGACTGTAGAAGGAGTCCACACAGACGAAGAGGATATCTCGGCGGTTAAGGAATGGCCGCGGCCGAAGAATCTTCATGAGTTAAGGTCATTCCTGGGACTTTGCACGTATTACGGGCGATTCATCCCAGGATTTGCAAACG